>OU744726.1:18887719-20201787 GCA_916613615.1 Steromphala cineraria
TGAATTTATGATGTTGATGCAAAAATTCAATAACCTCCTTTCAGCAATAAAAATCCTAATATAAGTAAGGAGAGTAAATTTCTTAAACCATCTTCACACTAAATTCATTCTCTTACCAACCTAACAAAAGTAAAAGATGATTAAATACCCTCTTACTTCACATACCTTTAGTTTTTATATTTCCAAGCTAAAATGATATAAAATGATTTTATCTGAAAAGATTCTGTTGTTCAAAAAGCCACTTGCCCCAAACAAAACACCACTTTCTTGATTACGGTTAAATTGATAAAATAATAAATACTTATTAAAAACACAGTGATCGAGTCAAAGCTTTCAGTGTTCATGAAACTTAATTTAACTTTCCCGATTTATTCAATATCGATGTATTAAAGTAATTAAACATACAACACAAATGCTTGAATCTGACAAAATAGTAAATAATTCAGCAATTTAATAAACAAATTTATGCCCCCTATTGTGATCATACTTGTTCCTGTCTGTTTAAAGGAAATGATATTTGTAATCTGACTTCCTTGTATAAATCTGGTTTCCAAATTGACACTCTTCTTCAAAGGAATAAGAAACAGAGATATCTTTGAAGCTTTTTTTTAAACAAAAGGTCAATACATGTACATGTATTAATGTACGATATGTACAAGAATTAATTGATTTAACATCAAAAGAATAGAAACTTAAGTCATGGACATAAAGAGTGTATCAATATTGTTTGGGCCTATTTGATTGATGATATGCCATATTTTTGTTCATTTAACAAAGCAAATATTCCAATTTTCTCAAAATTATTATTGGACATTTTGTACCTGTATAACTTGACTTTGTAAAAATAAATTTCAAATATATGTTAAATATTAAATATAAAACAAATACAAGTAGATTCATAACAAAATCATTGCAAAATATAACGAAAATACTACTAAAAATTGATATTTCTCATCAAATAAAGGTTGTCCACCAAATAGTTTGTCATCTCTGATACAGTCCTCCAGCAATGTGTTTCTAATAAAGCATCAAAATACTGTTATCCTGACCACAAACATCATTCAGTATTTTGATTGACAACATTTTGATGAAAATACTGTTCGCTGGACCACTTATATCAATAATAGACAATCAATGGTCCTTTACTGGTAATTTTCTTACCAGGTCACTCATAGTGTAAAGGAGATTGTTTCTTCATGGATGTTAGTGATCAAGAAAGCGGTATTAAGTAGGATGAAGTTGTCCAGACAATTTGTTCAATGACAGTAAATGAAATTGATAATAAATTGGTTTGGAACAATCTACAGCATTTGAACCAATTCCATGTTGTTGGTACTGTAAGGATGTGCATGAGTCACTTTGAACTAAATTTTGTAAATAGAATAGAGGATAAAATGATATTTTGCTATGAATTTTGCTTGAAAACAGCAATTTTCAGCTATCAAAAGATTCCAAAATTTGGATGACTGTTTTGAGAGGTAGAACAAGTAATAGGAGAAGAAATTATGTATCAAGCAAATTTTGAATAAAAACTGTATAGCAAATTCAATCATTATCTTTAGTAATTGTTTTTATTCTAAATGTCTATTGAAGTTAAAATTTGCCTCAGCATATACCCTAATCAATGGCTCCGTGATGAAAAATGTGACTCCAGCAAATTTCATCATACTCTGATCCAAACATCATGCATGTCAATGTTCTATAAGACCTCCCGTTTGTTTTTCATGTTTCTACAATACGACGGCGAATCTCTGTGGATAATGGGTGCATGTCATTATTTCTCAAGCGTTCCCATTTGTTTCTTGTTATGATGAATTCTACACAGTACCCCTCTTCACGCCACCTACCTGCAGCTCTCTGACGTAAATTACAAACCCTTCAGCGTATTATTGCTCCTCTCACGTTTATTACAAAACAGGTGCGCTCCTCATGTACATTTCGTAAAGACGCTTATTTCGCCAAATCTATTATTGCTTCCGACATACAGTATATTGCCCCTGCCTTGTTATTATTCAAAAGAGATATTCCTTTCAGCTCTGTTTCTGAAATACATTTTATCATTTGTATAACCTACATGAGCAATATTCATATTGGCAGTTGTATTATGTCATGAACAAAGGATTTTGACTTTTTCATGATTTTAAAACCCCAAGTTTCTAAAAGGTCTATATGAGAGGTATAATTATCATTTTCAGCAAGCCTATCATATATATTTTTGACTTGTATCCTCCTTGCAATGTGTTAATTTTTTAGGTTTAGCTAGGGTTAAACAATGTGAAATTCAGTAATATCACCTTATCTTATTCTAAAATTAAATTGAGAGAGGGGACTCTTAAATTATAAAGAATATCTATTATGAACAATGATTTCCTTAGAAAAAAAAGAAGAGAAAGAGGTTATGATAATTTCTGCCATTTTGTTATTGACTTCCATTCCTAAATTACAAAACAAGAAATACTTGCCCATCACAGAAATGAGGCAAAGAAAGACAAATATTTTCTTAAAGAGAGGGTTCTGTCGCCCTCTGATCCACCATTTTGGTTTTGTATCATTGTACTTAGTAAAAACTTGGACAAAACTTTCAACTGCCTATGTATATATTTATCAAAGATTTTTGTTTGAATATGATCAACTACAAATTGACTTGACAAATGCAAGAATAAGTACAAAATTCACTTGAAAACAGCAAGTAAAGGTACAAATTGTACTTAATTATGCAGGCATAGGTACAGATGCACTCAATAAATGCAAGTTGAGCTACTTGGTAATGCAAAGCTATCTAGAAATTCACTTGATACATGCAAGGATAAAGCACTTGATAACCTTATGATATCCATTTCAACTTCTTGTATAGGGTCAAGAAGTGCAAAATGTGTTATACCATTCCGACACTGCCTTGAAGTTAGTCCAGTGGATAGTTAGTATGCATGAGGTTTGAACCCAACCCTCCATCAAATGTTTCACCCCATCCTTTCTGCTTCCTTCCTTTGACATAAACATCAAAGGCTGGATAATGACCTTACGGCTGTTGCTGACATTGTAACTACATGATAACTCGATAATAGCTTAACCAGCTTTCAAACGTTTAGCTGTTATGTGCCTGATCTGCATTCATTTTTGTATGACATATAAATCATTTTTATTTCAAATTTTGTTTTTAAATATTTAATTTGATATTTTTTAAGTGTTTTAAATTCAAATTTTACAAACTGAGACTTGTGTCATTCTTATTCAATTAGTTATCAGGTTACAAAAATAATATTTATTTAAAATGAATTCTTTTGTGAAACCAAAAGAAAATTATTGATTTATATTTTTGTTAGTTAAATGTCTAAAGGCAAGAGACAAAAACTAAAATCAATAAAATCTTAAGTTATCTGGTGAGCAATATTGTTACACAAATAGATAAAAATATTATTTTCATCATTTTCAAGTTGGAGGTAAAATTCTGAAGATCTGTTTTTTTTATATTCATCAAAATCATGCGAGGAAAAATCTAAAAATCAACTCATCATTTTTATTTGCCTAACATTTAAAAAATGTTCAGTGATCAGCCATTTAAAGAATTGGTATATTTTTGTTTTGTTTTGCTGCCAATGTCAAATATACCTCAGAATAAAAGTGACAATTAACAAAGAACCACACTGTAGAAATATTTATTCCTCGGTCTAGCACCATCAATTTTTAAGAAACAGACTGTATATAAAGATAAGACAGGTATCAAAGATGCCACAGGAGGGGTTGAGGAAAAGAGGAGAGGGGGGAGAGGGAGGTGGTAGTGTTATCAGCATACTCACCGTCCTCTGTATCTCCCTGCTGCCTGGCCATTTTCACTTGGGGAAAGAGATATTACAAAACGTCCTTTCTTGTAGTCAAGACTGCAGATATTTCAATGTATGGCATCAATGGGATTGTTTATCACAATCTTATTCTTAACTTTTTACCCCACTGTGTTATTGCAGATTTTTTTTCAACTTAAATTCTTTTTTTTATAAATGAAGAAATAGCTGTCAAAACAAGATACTGAAATAACTTCACAGTATTCTTGAGAAAAACCTTTCAGGGTGATAATAATGCTATCTTACTGTGTTTACATGAGGTATTATTTATAGTTAAACTCATAACTAATAACAAACACTTTAAATGAAGTATATTGCAATAACAGTGTTTTTCACACAAAGATATGATAATGTTTGAGGGGTTATTTAAGTTATTGAAATACTTTTCATGAAAAATATGTATTTTGATAGATTTAAGAGTTTTAAAATGGACTTCAAAAAGTATTAGGATCATATTCGGCTTTGTTACCAACCAAGTTTCTAAAATACAAACTTGTTGTATTATCCAGCAATTATGATATGGAGCATCAGCCTAACTAAAGCTAAAACAATTGGATATTGTCAAAGTCATCAAAATATTAACATCAAGGACAATAATGTTTGACTGTACTATGGAATTAAGTATCTTTAAATCCTAAACAAAAAGAAAATGTTTTAGATTATTTAAAAAAACACACAAAAATAAAACTTAAGTCCTGCCTTAAAATTATAAGGTGTGAGTCCTCGGAAGCAGAGTTTTTATGTGGTACTTTTTGTTTACTTATTGAAGGACTTATCTTTTAACTGCTGGGGCGCATAAGCATTTGTGGTAGCGAGTCCCTGTAGATTGATCACTAAGAATGTAATTGCTTCAGAATCTTGTATCCAACCTTGCAATTGTAAACTTCATTACCCATAATTCTTAATCAATTTCTGATCATATTGACATATATGAAGATGTAGGATTGATGAGGCAGCAAAACTCATTATTACAATGTGTACAGACATTAAGGATATCCTTGCCAATTCAAATGTTTCTAGGACAGAAACAGTGTGGGCAGACAACACATTGAGTCCAGCCGGTCAAGCACTCACGTCCAGACACTGGTCAGTCATAACACACACCTAGCACAGCAGGTGCCCCTTTGATCTGACCAGAGTCCACCATAAAAGCAGCCACGTAAACTCAGCCTCATATAAGACTTTGAAGATTTCGTATGAATGCACTTTATTGTATCATATAACTGTTATGCCAATTGTCCAATATACAAGACAGACGATACCTCTTCTTCCAATATCAAAGTCTAGTTGCCAAGGCAAGTTAAAGTGAATGACTCTTATACTTTGGTTGCAAATTGTCCATTTTACAGGCAAGATCTGTAGAAGATATCAATTCTTCCTCTACCAGAGACTAGTTTCTTAAAGTAAATTGACATACTATAGTAATGAGTTTAATAATTGGTATTAATTCTACTGTAATTGTCCTGAAAAGCTTTTATCCTGATGCCACAAAAACATTACAATGACACTAGATCCAATAGAAGATTTAAAGATTTTACAACATAAGCAGAACAATATAACCAATGAGTTACTGAAACTATGTGTCTTTAAAACCATTGATTTAAAGGGAAAAATTATAATTTTTTTAAAAATAATGAATAATTTTCACATCTGTAACCATTTGACCATTTGTTTCCTCTTAACATTCGGCAAAAATATTGCTTTAAGGTAAATGCAGATTCCAACACTTCACTTTACCCCTATATACGTGGTAACAAACATGTTTTGGAACCTGATTTCTGGCTTTTAGCAGTTAAAGGATCAATTTCCACTCTGAAATGATGAGAACATATCAAATTGCTAATGAATTAGTCTGCCATTTTAATACTACTTCCAATACAAACCTATTCACCATTATCCATAACACCAATCCACACTTGATACTATTTTCTACACCACCTATTTACACCTATTCTCCACACTCATCAATACTATTTTCCATAACAGCAATCTTCCCTACACCCAGCAATACTATCTTCTATAACACCAATCTACACCTATTCTCCACACCCAGCAATACTATTATCTATAACACCAATCCACACCTATTCTCCACACCCAGCAATACTGTTATCTATAACACCAATCCACACCTATTCTCCACACCCAGCAATACTATTTTCCATAACACCAATCCCCACCTATTCCCAACACCCAGCCGAAAAGGTCTTTCCTTGAAGCGTGTTATCATAACCAGTCCTTGACAGCATGAGTTGAAGCTGATAACTGGAGAAGCATCCAGATCCATCACTTCTGGATCACTCCTGGATACTCCACAGATTTCAACATCCTGTGTACTTGCCTACAGTCTACAAAACATGATTTGACGGATAAATATCATCTTGGGAATGTGTCCAATAATTTTGATAAATTTAATAGATGTTGTTAGATGAAAAGCTTGTTAGAATAAAGATATACTCAGCTTCTGTTTTCAGATACAAAAATAAAAACAAAATTAATTTTTTTTAATTTAAAGTTTATAAGTGAGAGAAAACATATCTCTGCTTTCTTTGAATCGTAAAACCATAACGTCACAATTTACCTTTGGCTTGTTCCCTCTCTCAGAATATGTTATCAGAATGGCAAAAGCATAAGGTAAAAAGAAAATCTGACAGTTCATAAGTGAGAGAAAACACTTTTAAGCCATCTGTTTAAATTGGAAAATCTTAACGTCCTGAGAAACAGTTTTTCCTGTTACCTTCCTAGTATTTCTAGTACCTAAAAGACTTCAAAGCCCATGTTTTCTTCTTTCAGGAATTCTGTGTGATAGAAAAAAACAAAGATTTGAGAGTTTTGAGAAAGTCTAGCTCTTATATCTGGTGTTTATCCAAAGAGTTGATACAGACCCTTCTGCCTCTACATCCAACATGCTGTGAAGTAGCTCCACTTGACAGATG
The DNA here is from genome assembly GCA_916613615.1 of Steromphala cineraria. Classification (NCBI taxonomy): domain Eukaryota; kingdom Metazoa; phylum Mollusca; class Gastropoda; order Trochida; family Trochidae; genus Steromphala; species Steromphala cineraria. The sequence goes on from OU744726.1 coordinate 18,894,495, forward strand.
AGTAATTAAAGTAGGCTATCTTTGTAAGAGAGAAGTGAATAATCTCATTTATCCTTTACACTTTTTATATATTTTGATAGTTTAATTCTACATATACAAATTGACGAGCTATCTCAGTCAGGGATATTGCAAGGATGTTAGAATTAAATAATCCACTGTTCTTTTGAAGAAGAAAAAACTGATCTTGATGTTACAGCCATAAACAGACATGCTCTTGACCTAAGGTAGATCTCCAAGCTCTGAACTTTCATTCTGCATCGCCTCAATAATAAGATTGTCAGTTGAGGAGACCCGTCTGGTCCTTGCCATAAGAGATAACTGATCATTACCCCCCTTCCCCTCCCAAAATACCTCTCAATACTTCAGTGAAAACCTTTAAAGTTAGGTATAAAATCTAGATTGTAATTAAACTCAGAGGCCTTCCCTGACACATAGGCTGGTTGCAAATGTAAGACTTTGAACATTTAAAGTGATTAAGTCCAAAACCGAAAGTTGTTAGTGTATAAAAATGATCAAGTTCTGAGACAGCTATCATGTATGGCTGGTTCAAGGTCCTCTATCCCCAAAACCCCTCCAAAATGCAACTGTTTCCTCTCCCCTGCCCCACTATCACCAGATCGGACTTCCTTTGGTGTTTATAAACAAACACAAGTTGCAATAGCCACCGGCAGTTACCTCCCTTGTGGCCACTCGTCTTGGCATACCACTTCTGACAGGACTTGACATAAATAGCAGCTTCCTGATTATCATAGCTATATTCCAATATATATAAACACCAGATATCAAACCTAGACTTTCTCCCAGCTGTGAAATCATTATTATCCTCTGCTAAAAGTTATGAGGGTTATAGAAATGACCTCATCTGTGAGTTTGAGCATGAGGTTGTTGGGTTTTTTTAGATCAAAAGGAAAAAACCAATATGATGCTTCAGCTTGCTTTGTGGTAAGAACATCTCAGATACTAATAAAGTTTTACAACAAGATATTCAGAGGGAAAGATATGAAATATTGAACTACAATGTGATTAGGTATGCATTAAATCCATTCAGAACAGGTGTCTTTTACAAAGAGTAATTCCACTCACATTTTAATAAACTTTTAAACATTTTAGAACATGCTAATGAAAACCAATGTCATGAAATGCTGCAAGTTTATATTCCCATAATCTTAACTTTAAACCTTTATCAATCATTTGTTATCTGTCAAAGAAAGTAGAAGAAAATGCCTACTCTTAATATAATCAAAGGGAAATAACTCCATCTACTTCATGAATCAATGGTGCATAATATTCTGCTCATTTAAAAAGTATAAATGATAAAATGTTTTCAGTTTCAGTTCTCTTCTTTAATCAAATCAATAAAGACAATGATAAAAAACGATGTCTTTCATACAAAACATTTAGATGTCTTTCAGTCTCATACTATCAAGATCAAATTGAGCTTGAAAAATCAATACACTGCAAGTTGAAAGGTGTTAAATTATTGAATCTATTTCATTTTTTGAATAAAAAAAATAAATTATCAGTCTTGCTTACCTGTCGTTCATTAGTCAAATCTATGAGAGTACATTCAGTAAATACTTTATTCTGATTGTCTGGTTAGAAAGATTTCCATGAGTAAAGTGAAACACCTGCAAATTGGCTAAGGTGAATTGATACATTATGTATACATAGTAGATTCGGTCGGCTCAACATTGAACTGTTCTGTTTCCCCCAATATTTGTACGTAACTCAAATTTGTCACCTGTCTTTGTCATTTTCTAACCTGACTTTTCCCATAATTGCCACAAATCATTTTCTACTTGCTTAAGTTTCATGTTTTATTATTGTTCTTTTGCATATTTTTTAAATACTGATATTCCGAAACGCCATTTGGAATATGTAATATTCTATACTGACCAGGAAAATATGTATTGCAACTTTGAACAATTACAGGAATAATTACCTTTTGCATTCTTCTGTAATTCAATACCTTCACCATCAATAAATACAATATTTATCATTTTTATAAAACATAATTTACCATAATTTTATGTTCAAACATGAAAATAAATACTCACTCATATTAAACTGTGGATTACTTTCCCCAGAAGATCATTCCTTATCGAAATGCAAAACACATTAATAACACAAACTGTCTGCTTGTCATATAAATGCTATTCTTGTTTCCATGGTAACTGTTACAAACATCTAATTGTGCAAGTTCTTTTTCACAAACAACATTTTTGAATCAGTTTAAAAATACATGAGATGATTAGTTTTTGATTTGCCAGATATTTTTTGTCTATATGCAAATATGTTTATTTTCATATGTTTTGATTCAGAAATATTACTATCGGAAAATAAAAAGATTATTTTTAAGGTTCATGAATTACATCTGACTATTCATTGTAATAGTTTGAAAAAAACATAAGAAGTAGATTTTCTTAACTAAAAAAAGAAGCGAAATTTCATACCTAAAGCAATTCAGAAAAATAATCATGTATGCTAAAGAAAATTTGGTGGGTTCTTTTTGGCCTTCTTTATTGATATATATACGAAAATTCTGATGCAGGTACTATCACCATTTATTAATAAAATATAATAATGGTGTAAGTAAATATATGTCACAAGTCAGTTTATAAATTGTTTATCAACTCAATTACCTAACAAAATAGTTTGAGTTTTGGACAAAGTTCTGAGACTTACTATGAAAAATCTTGTCAAGTCCATGACTTATTGACTAAAAAGATTTTCTAACCCTTGACAATAGCATTTTATATAGCCATATTAAATTATCTCAAAAATGAAAAAAAAATATAAAACCAATTGCAAGACAATGATTTTTTTTTATATCAACATCACAATTCTGCAACAAACATATCATTTTCCTAAAGCAACTTGAATTCATATCCCTACCTCAAATGATAAAAAGGTGTTCACACAAAAATGGCTGACAGTGCTTTGTCCTGATAGTTTCTTCCATGGCTACATTATTGTATTTACCCTCCGAGGACAACACATAAGGCATAAACTAATAATATATTACTAATATAAACGCCTTTGAAGAATTTTGGAAAATTTGCAGAAATCAAATTCAAGAAAACCGTTTGCTACTGCCCTTGTAAGCAGTGTGGACTGTCCATCAGCATGATACCTGGTTACTTTTGATCAGTGATAGTAATTTAGAATTCTCTTCAAATACCATTAAAATGTACAAAACACCACTCTGTGGCTAGCTTCTTTTCAGGCTTGTTTCATACAGTGCTTTAAGATATCAAGAGTCAGTCTTGCTCTGGGTAACCAATAGGGATTCCACGGGTACTTACCGGGGTACTTAAGTTTATACAACAATTCAAGGTTCTTTAAGTAAGGCAAAGACTAAAGGACTATAAATATCTGAAAATCCTTGAGTAAGGATAAAATGATGGTTACTCGGGTCCGAGTCGAGTCTAACCCCTCGAGTACTCGAGTCCAATGTTTTGAACCCGTGTAAGCCCTAGTAACCAAAAATGATCTAAGAGACCTTAGCACAAGTCAGCAAGCTTTTAAAGCTAAAGAAGGATGGACAATGTGTCCATTCTGTAACCTTGCTGAACACACAACTTCTACACCATGTACGTTTAATCTCAATGTCAACACACTTGTATCAAGCTGCTTGCGTCCTGTTGACTTCAGTGTTGAAATGAACATGTTTTACATAGTTGTGTGTAAAAAACATTAGCAGATATTTCTGAAGATCCTGATATTGTCATGGTTATCTTAATAAATCTGTGAAGATATCTTTAGATGTGAAAAACGAGACTTATTTTGCATAAGGTTCAATGACATAAAGGATAGAAATATTACCAAGCTGTAAAAATTACCTCATGAATAAATATTGTGTCATGAAAAATGATATAAAAGGATATGACACATATAATAAGAGGATAAAATTGGTTTTTAATATTGAATAAGAATTCAAAGATGACTGATTAAGAAACAAAATGATTCAATAATTCTTTACAATCTCTTTTATGTAAAAATCTCTGTGCAATTGTCAAATCATCAAGGACAATAACCTCCCTCACAATGCTGTTGACATTTAGCAGTCATTCAAAACAGCCAACAATAGCTCAATGGATTAAGCACTTATAAGTCAATGGTTTATTTCAATGGTTTACAAGCCCACTGAACTTGGAGCCTACTATTAAATAGTTGTGCATTGTTAACACAACATTGCCGCCAATTTTGTCTTTGTAACTGGAGAAATATTTTGATACACACCAGAGGTTTGACATTGCCATCATAAATATCTGTCAGCTCTGAGGGACATCTTACGTAGGTCTAAACATACATGCATTTTGTTTGATATTTTTATTACATCTTTAACCAGTGTATGAAATATGATCAGTATGCCATCCCGCTTCCTTGTTACTTTTATTTTTGTTTTTTTTTTCAATTTTACTGTTCAATTCTACAAAATACAACTTTTGGGCTGGTTACTTCTCTTTAAACTTTGCTTGGACAAAATTTCAGCTTAAATGTAATTACTGAAAATCCAAGAAAATTATAATTGTCATAAGTAAAACCAAACATAGTTCTATAATTGAGAAAAAGCTTTGACATTATTGTACCAAACATATTTTTAGATAATTTGCCACTCAAAATAATTCTAAAATAGCTTATTCAAAAGCATTAGCATATATTTTCCGATTTAAGCGAAGTCCAAAAAATGTCTTGTACACAATTCAATTTCAACAGTCTTGCTCTAATTGCATGAAACTGAAATGATATACATTATTAATTTGTAAGAGATATCATGATATGCAATAATTTGTCCAAGGATAGGTTTAACATGGTATGTGCACCGAGTCTATCCAGCTAAGGTGCCTTAGGCAATGTCCATGATTTGTTTGGTCAATCCTTTCTACATACCTGGGCCTCCTTCACAAAGCCCTAAGGTGATCATAAGACGCTAAGATTCTCTTACTGTTATGTAAAATGTTTATTACAATCAATAAGATTGCTTAAGTATTGAAGTGTTATCATGAATACTATTTGATTAAGTATTCTAAAACCTCTTTATCATTGGGACCAACATACACGGTTAAATCAGCTGATCAATTGCAATTGTTGTCATTTATTTCAGGATAAAACTGACATGCTAAATCAGCTAATCAACTGAAAATTCTATTCCAATTTTGTAATCATTTGACTTCTAGTTAAATGTTATTCCCTCCATCTAAAGAAAGTTTAGTGCTTGATAACCTATGATTTTTTAAGACGACATGATAAAAGCAAATGAAATGTTTGACCATTATAATAAATGTTTTATCAGCCTCAACAAATACGATAGACAACCAGAGTCCCTAACTTTAAAACTTGTGATTTCAGAAAACTTTAAAACTTGTGATTTCAGAAAAACAGGGTAAAATCAGATGTAATAGTTAACCATGAAATAAATGTCTTTCTCTGCCACCCCAAACACAATAGAAATAAAAGAATTTCCCTGAATTAGTAACCTATGATTTTAGACATCGCATAAAGCAGAAAAATCTTTCAACTTCTGAACAAATGTTTTCTTTACCTCCCCCATACAAAAGAACAACAAAGAGCTCCCTATGATAGTAAACAAGTCCAGCAACCTGTTCACTGCTTCATGCCTGGCTGATATTCATACACTTACAGGTTACCTGCGTACCTTCTATCGCAATTGATTTTTTACCTGTTGATAATCCTAGCCTAGAGCTTGGAGATAATGGTACACTAGATCACTGTATTGTTCCTACACAGTTAAAGTCTTTACTAAATATAATATTTGCCTAGGAAAATATATACAATAAATATGTGCTTCACCTGCCGAAAATATTTATTTCCCCAAAATAGAGAGACATGACACATAATAAAGAAGTTCTTGCCCATATTTGCTTCTTTCGAAGGACGTGAAGTATCTGCAGGGTTTTTCGAACCTCAATATTGTCCTTCACACACTTTCTTTGATCTTTTCATGTTGTTTACTTTCCATTACATAATTGTAAACAAAACTCATCTCCCCCGAATATTTCCCAAGTTTTAAAATTCATATGCATGTTCAGTCAAGGTAACATTTCTTTCATCTTTGTTTTTTAAGAACTTTTTCCTGTTGAACTGTCTTAGATTTGTTGTTAAACATTGAATGTCTTACATTGAGGAAGTGTTCACACGTTTATAATCCTAGCCTCAGGGTTTGAGATAAAATTACTGTGTTGTCCTTGCAAAGTCCATGTATCAAACACGTATACAAGATAAAAACTTGACAAAGGGTTAGGGAGATATGCAAAATTTGAAACAATGAATATCACTATATTTATGCATCAACTAGAATTAATAAATTTCAATTATCAATAACCTTTATCTAACAAATTTTTAGTTCAGCTGTCCAAAAAAATTTGTTTAAAAATTGCAGATTATTGTCCTGAGAAAATTTGGACTGAACTATCTTCAGTATTAGTATCAGTATATCCTTGGTATCTTCAGTATCTTCAGTATCTTCAGTATCTTCTTGAAAAAGTAAATCCTCCGCAGAGGACTCAAATTGTTTATCATTTCATAATCCCTTGTAAACACTGGTAATGTTAACATACCTTCAAGAGCCCTTTTCCTCAGTCAGATGGTAAAAAATATTCAAAATCTTCACAAAATATCAGTCATAAAGTTATTGAAATAGATAGAAATTGATGTCAGCCTAAAGGATATAAAACAAGTGTTTGTTAATATCAGTGATCTCAGTAACATCATAATCCATACCTGAAAAAGAGTACAAAAATAAAAACCTACATGTGTATGACAAAAAATATAATTGTACTCACCATTTTCACGAACTGCTATATCACTTGTTTCCTCAATTGTTAAGTGTTCCGCTAATTCCGACAATCCGTCATCACCGTTCCGGCCCCCTCGTATCGTGAGAGAGAGCCGACGTTTGAGTCGTTTCATCATCTTGTGTGGTTCTGTGTATGATGACCACAGGAGTGACGTGGTCAGCGACTCCAACAGATGACCATTGGTCTGCAACATAATTAGCAAACTTTACTAACGAGCAGGTTCTAAATTAGCACTAGTCTGGTAGCCTATGGCAAGTAGAAAATATGCTGGGCTAGAGAATGAAGCAATGACGTTACATTTCACAGAAAATAATCATCTAAATATTTTGGGCTAGTTGAGTTTGATTTAACAACTGGTTATAGAAATGCGCTAGTCTGAATGGCTACTTCTGCAATCACACTAATTTTGACAACTGACGAGTATAATGTGCTGAGGCCATAAAGAGTCATGCTCATAGCACTTCTACACACATTATTACCCTGGTGGATTGACAAACATCGCTTTTTTCATTTTTAACTCCATGGGAGTATGCAACCAAGCTGCTAATTTTAAGGTCCTTTTGTGATTATCTATAACATTGCCTTCACTTCCAAACCAGGTACCCAATCCTTGTGCTAGGAGAAAATCTCTTGAACTAGGCTGCACCACAAGCTTTGCAACTCATGTCTCAGTATGAGGCAGGGAATCAACCCTTAAAAACTCTCAGTGTATCAAGCAATGAGCGGGTTACCCATTCACCCTGAAAGCCAAACAAGTTGTTGCTGAACTACAGTGATTGAGGTGGACTAAGCATTGCACAGGACCATGTGATATCAGATCAACAGAGAAAGACAATTTTCTGAGGAAAGTGACCAGTACAACGTGGCATATGATTGACCATAATTAGTCTGGACGGATTGCATGTAAATAGAATTAATGTCATCAGAGGAAAAACTCCCCTCTTTCCTGAGGGAATATTTGTGTCAGCACAAGGCAATTAATATGATGAGGTCAGTGACCCTAAAACTGACCAATGAACTCTGGAGCTGACCATGGGTTTTGAACTGGACATAATAATTAGGAAGTATTACATACTAAGGCCATACAAAATTATTTAACTGTGTTATGTTGGTTGTTTTTTGCAGAACCTTGAATACTTCATTTGTTAACAAAAGAATCCTGAAGTTCACAAAGGAATAGATTATAGTGTGGTATCTCAACATGCACTTTTAATTTGTTATCATGACAGTTAAGAACGTTTGTCATTACCTGCATTTTGGATTGTTCGTGTCTTTTACAGCAATATTTCACATTGATAACAAATGACTTTCCCTGAAGAGGTTTCTGGGGAAATGTACATGAACCAATCCTCGGGGCAATTGTATACCATTAAAATTTTGAGAATCTTTCTCAATTGTCAGCTGAAGGGGTCATTTTGGACTTTTCTGAGTAAGCCTCTTGAAATGAAAAACTTTTAAGAGATATCAAGCCAAAAAGGGTAAGCACAATTTCCTAGGACATATTTCAAAATTCTCATTCATTTCTTCGAGACCCGGCGTGTATTTACTTAAAAGAGCCATAGCCCCGGCGTCTATTCGAGACCCGGCGTCTATTTGAGGAAATATGGTATTATGTCAGCAGGTTTATGGTTAAGCGCACATGACTCTCTTCCAAATTTATCATCCTTCATGACTGTGCCTATCCCCACAACAACTCACCTATTTTCTACCTGTCAGGTGAATAATGAACCTGAAATTACCTGTGGCAAAATGGCCGAAACTAATTGATTTGTTACCTGGTCAACGGTCAGTAGTAATTGCTGTGTATCTCATACACAAACTCTCATCCTAAATTCTCATTATCATTGTTGATTTTGTGCAACGGTCGCTAAATATTGACATGGCGATAATTAATTTTTCATATATTTCTGTTGACATGAAGAGGATCTATTTCATCTCGATAACAGCAAAGCAGAATGAAAATTTTGTGAAAAATCTTATAAAATCTTAATAATTTTTTTCAAATCAGGATTAAAATGGGATTTGACAAACAATGTCAAAACTATACATATTTTGAGAATTGTATGATCAAATATTTCAATTTAATGAAAAATAATTTTTCTGAAAACTGTATTATTTGGTTTAACATAAAACGTATCGAAACATCTTCGTATCTATATATTAAAAAAAATATCAAGCATCATTCACCGACTAAAGGGATAACCAGGAGTTTGAACATCTTGAATCAAAGAATTAGTTCAAAGAACTTTTCACTAGTGTTCCACAACATGATATCAAATCATTTCTAAATGTTACCCTTGCTTCAAGTTGAGCACTTTCTTATCTTTGTGGGTCATGTTATCTGAAAAATACTCTGAGCCAAGTGCAAAGCATCGGTTAGACATCTATCAAACATAACCTGTTGTAAATATGAACTTCAGCTATACTCAGATTGGCTGTGATAAAAAAACACCAGGTGTTCGAGACGATACAAGTTTCATTTGTTAGACTTGTAACCAGTCTTTTCATGTTAAAAGATGTTTAAAATCATATTTTGATTGGTTTAATAATTTGTCTTGACATTTATGAATTTTGTCCTAAGTGAAATAACACTGAAAATAAAAATAGAGCCATTGGCTCTGTAGCTCATCAGGCATCATATCAAGTTTGTTTTATACAGGCAAGATGAGCTAAAAATGAAACTGATGTTACCTATTACAAGAAAACCTATAAAAAAATTACAAAACAAATGTATTATTATTCAAAACTTTCTAGATCGCCAATATCAGACAGTGAAAGAAGTCGACACTAAAATATCCAAGGAGAAATAAATTTGTTAAAGACTGTCATCTAATGGAGAAAAATAGGTTTTTAAGATTGTGACCCCTGTGACCCTATTTGGGGTCATGGGGTCACAAAACCTACAGTTTAGAATCCCAATTGGCCAAGGAGTCTACATGCAGTCTTTCAGCTCAATAGACCTTTAGGAGCTAAAGATGATGATGAAAATAAGTCTTTAAGGTTGTGACCCCTGTGACCCTATTTGGGGTCATGGGGTCACGAAATCTATAATTTAGAATCCCCATTGGCCAAGGAGTCTGCACATATAATTTCAGCTCTCTAGACCTTTTGGAAATTAAGAAGAAGATGAAAATAAGTTTTTTAAGGTTGTGACCCCTGTGACCCTATTTGGGGTCACGTACAGGTTCACCAAAGTTACAAATTAGAATCCCCATTGTCCAAGGAATCTGCACATATCACTTTCAACTCTCTAGTCCTTTTAGAACTGGAGAAGAAGATGAAAATAGGTTTTTAAGGTTGTGACCCCTGTGACCCTATTTGGGGTCACAGGTTCACCAAAGTTACACATTAGAATCCCCATTGTCCAAGGTGTCTGCACATATCACTTTCAACTCTCTAGTCCTTTTAGAACTGGAGAAGAAGATGAAAATAGGTTTTTAAGGTTGTGACCCCTGTGACCCTATTTGGGGTCACAGGTTCACCAAAGTTACAAATTAGAATCCCCATTGTCCAAGGAGTCTGCACATATCACTTTCAACTCTCTAGTCCTTTTAGAACTGGAGAAGAAGATGAAAATAGGTCTTTAAGGTTGTGACCCCTGTGACCCTATTTGGGGTCACAGGTTCACCAAAGTTACAAATTAGAATCCCCATTGTCCAAGGAGTCTGCACATATCACTTTCAACTCTCTAGTCCTTTTAGAACTGGAGAAGAAGATGAAAATAGGTTTTTAAGGTTGTGACCCCTGTGACCCTATTTGGGGTCATGGGGTCACGAAATCTACAATTTAGAATCCCCATTGGCCAAGGAGTCTGCACATATCGTTTTTAACTCTCTAGTACCTTTTAGAACTGGAGAAGAAGATGAAAATAGGTTTTTAAGGTTGTGACCCCTGTGACCCGATTTGGGGTCACAGGGTCACCAAAGTTACAAATTAGAATCTCCATTGTCCAAGGAGTCTGCACATATAATTTTTAACTCTCTACTCCTTTTGGAACTGGAGAAGAAGATGAAAATAGGTATTTAAGGTTGTGACCCCTGTGACCCTATTTGGGGTCACAGGGTCACCAAAGTTACAAATTAGAATCCCCATTGGCCAAGGAGTCTGCACATATCATTTTTAACTCTCTAGTCTTTCTGGAACTGGAGAAGAAGATGAAAATAGGTTTTTAAAGTTGTGACCCCTGTGACCCTATTTGGGGTCACAGGTTCACCAAAGTTACAAATTAGAATCTCCATATGCTAAGGTACTTGTACACAAAATTTCAGCTCATGTGTATGGTTCATGAGGAGAAGTCGAAAGTGTCAAAAGTTTACGGACGGACGGACGACGGACGGACGCCGGACGACGGGCCATGCCATAAGCCCATCTGGACTTTCAGTCCTGATGAGCTAAAAATGATGTCTTCAATGATGTCATGATTATGTGATGCAATCTTGCTACTCCGCTAAAAACAAATCATTTCCGGAACTTTGCATAGTTTTTTAGAATAATGATAAAAAGAACATTTGACGTTTGTTAACAAATACCATGTGTACCATGTGTACGATATGATATGAAGTAGAATTCATATATTTTCACTTTGGCTGCACCACGTATGAAATGTAATTTTCCATATCACTTGACAAGACACATAGTATTATCATACAAATGTAAAGTATCCTATATAAAATGTTTTAGCAAAATGGTGTATGTTTTGATATACTCTTCTGCATAAAAATTGACTTTGTTCAGTATCTGACTACATTCACGTTTTGATAAGTTAAGCGTGCGTAACTGCACAAAATTGATTATGAAAATTGATACTTAAGAACTTTTGTACACAGAATAGTGACACAGACATATCAATTCCACTTTCACAAGTCAACAGCTCTAAAAGGAATAAATAAGATTCATTATAATAATTCCTTTTATTCATTAATGAAATTTCATAAATTTCTCATCACAAACAAGTCAAGCAAATGATGTTCATCTTTGCCATGAAAGCAATTCACTTATTAAGCTAAAAGAATAGTTGTGCTAATGCAATCAATCTACCACAGAAGTGTTGAAAAGTATAAATTCCATAACAATGACATATTTCATCTACCGGTTCCTGATTCATATCCCTTCATACATGATTAATATTCAGAATTACAATAATGAGACATAACACCAAATTTAAAGATAAAGTAGTTTTTTGGGGTTCTGCTTTCACCTTTTGAAGTTTCTTTAAAAATAAACCTTAAATTGACACAATAATTCAAATCTGATTCTTTGAATCCTCAATCCCGAATTCTTTTTTAAAACCATTTCTAATTCCTTGACACAAAAATATAAGACTTTACAAAGTGTACAACCAGCGCCAAGCAATATGAGCAGATGTGTTATCTTCAGGGTAATTTATGGAACCAGTTGCTTGTCCTAAAAACTGACAACTGGATTGAGTTATTACTATCCTTAAATCATCTTGTACATCTTCATAATTTGACACCAATAACAGTGATAGCCTGGTCTATGTACATCTGGAATCATTAACCCTCTCCACACTGCAGTCGGGAAAAGGTTGCTGCTGATGTTCAGTGAAAATTTAGCTACAGGTTGAGGGTTAACCCTTTTCCTGGTGAATAAATAAGTTAATTCATATTCTTAGTGGCTGGATTGCAGGAAACATCTCTTAAGAGCAGAGGACTATTTGGAGATTTTCACACAGTGTAGATTATGGACATGCTTATAGATAGGAAATGTATGTACACATATAACTTATAAGGGGTAAACAACACAATTTTCAACTTGGAATCTGAAGCTTTCAACCATTTAACGTGATTCAAGAATGATCTATTGACAAATGCAATAACACATGAATGGGGTTAAATAACCCTAACAATCTTTTGTAAATGAAATCATTAAATTCTTGTCTATTTCAGATAGGATAAGCTGCCATTGACCTTCAGTTTTAATACAGAACGTTGAGGGTTAACTGCACTAAACAACCAGTCAATCTATGAAAGTGATGATAGCATCAATGTAAAATGCCTGAAGATGTTTTGGTGACATTAACTACAAGCTTTGTAAGACTCAGTTTAGATTTATGATATGTTTTTAACATGGCTCCTTCCTTGAAAGATAAATTGCTGAGTAACGCTGACTAGGAATTACATTGTTGCTAATATACTGGTAACAATATGAAGAAGGGGGTTATGGATCAATAGGTTCACTTAGAAACATTTAAGTGTCTCCGTCAGAAAATTTTCAGCTACAAAGATAATTGCTCCATCTCGCATCCACCTGAAAAAGGGTGAATTTTTCACAAAATTATGTTGTCATGAATAAAATATCCAGAAGTAAATGATCTTACTACTGGTACATAACAAACATGTCTCTTAGAAATTCTTTAGACGTTTTTTATGTAAATAATTGGTTAGTGTATGCAATATTGAAGTAGACTACACCAAATTCTGGTAAACAAGATCTTAAAAGATACAATTAATTAACTCTAATACCTCACCATAACAATGTCACAAGTGCACATAAACCTTGATGTCTACTGTTGTCTAGCCACAACAGTATTTTTACTATTTAAGTCCTTGGCCTACTGAGTTTTCAAAGTCTTAACCCTTTGAATGCCAGATTAATTTTTAACACATTTCCTGCTGAATCAATTAGTGCAAACTCACTCTGAAAGGCCAATCAGGAATTCATAAAAGAAACAATGTATACTGACTGAAGTATACCAACAAAATTATTGTTACTTTTATCGCTAGACATTATTGTGAAGTTAAGTAAAACACTTATTATTACCCAAAGCAGTGTATCATATGACATTTAAGAAATGAGCATGATTTTTTTATAGCACACTTTCTAAACAAATTCGAACTGATTCTACACTGTTTGAACCACCCATATACATCGTCGAATTGATCTGCTTCCCTTTCTATGGCCTGTTTCAATGATTTAATGGACATGGTTTTCATGGAGTATTTGATGCCGGACTTTAGCAGTTAATTCATGAGTGCAAGCCAAGATTCTTTAGCATGCTTCCAAAGATCACTCTTAGACAGAGATCATCATCAAAATAAGTGTTAACCTTTAAGTGAAAATATATTACTTGGTGACTTAATTTTTAGAGAAAACAAGTAGTATAACAAATCCAGCAGATAAATGGTCAATGCAGCTTCATCTATGATTGAAATACTTATCTCAGGCAAATTTCAAGGAGATCACAATTTGTATCAAAGTAATTCGGAAAGTAAAAGGTTAATGCATCTTCATCTTTAATTGAAATACTTCAAGGAGATCACAATTAGTATCAAAGTAATTCGGAAGGTAAAGGGTTAATGCAGCTTCATCTATATTAGAAATACTTGTCTATGGCGAGCCCATTGTCCCTGTTGCCAAGCTGAGATATTTACATAGGAAGTCATTTGCTGGTCAGATGATATTTACTGCTGACACGGGACAGCTGTTATGAAATTAACATGGCTATGAAACCAACAATACCATTGTTTTGTAATACAATGTAAACACACTGTCAAAATAATCCTTTACAAATTATATGTATATATTATATATTCAATAATAAAAATATTCAAATCAGTTTAAAAAGGCTAAGCAGTGTATGATAAAAGTCCAGTCTGCCAGCACAGAAACTTTGGTCTGGGCTGGTAATATTTTGAGGATTTCTATCACTTCTACCATCAAAACTTAGAAATTATCCTTTTTTGGACTAATTACTTTTCCAGCTTTTTCCATACACTGAACTTAGGCTTAATGTTATTGATACAAAATTATAGAACTTTCAATAATGAACAAAATAATTAAAAGATGTACAGCTTCAAAAATAAAATATTTACATGTTCTGATGACATTCAACACATTGACGTAAGCAAAAAGGATGAGTATTTTCTAAGGGCTTTTAAAAAATATGTTGGTGAATTATTCATTACCTAATGGTGATGCTATGTTGAATCGTTGATGAAATAAACAAAAATGCTATAATGTAGGAAGCCTCCTGTCAAACAGTCACAATTTCATAACAAAATTCTTGGTTTGACAATTGAATAAAACATACTAGGTAACCAAATAAATGTTCGGATCTTCAAAAAAAAAGTCAAAAACTCTCAGTTTAAACTGATATAGCAAACATTTCAAACACTCCTTAACCCTTTCAGCTCTACAAGCCAGGAATCAAGCTCATAAATGAATTTGTTACACAATCTTAGGGGTGAAAGAGATAAATAGCTATTCCTCTAGTAAAAGGATAACAAGTGGCTTCTCTCAAATTTGCACTTTACTGTTTGAATAACTTCACTTTTATATTTACACTTGAAAAACATAATGTCTCTTCTCGACTCAATGTTTCCCTTTATCAATGTCAATCTAACATACAAAATGTCCTCGTACCATACAGCTCCCCACGATCATTACCAAGTGAATCAGATGACAACATGAATATATTTCGCTATGCTTTGTAGGCCCCTGTATGCATCACTGGTTATAATGAATACACTTAACAGAACATTTAGTTTTTATAAACACATACATGACGAGAGTAACTGCAAATGACATTCAATGTGGGTAGATGAATACAGATTTATAAAGCTTGGAGTCCTTGGAAATGATAAGTTACTAGAAAGAGTTGGTGAGAATTTGTTATTATTTGTTTAACTTTGGATTAGGGTCTGAGGTTTGAACCCCTCTGTTGTTGGTTCAACAGGATTGCCTAACAGCTAATAATATTTAAAGCAATGCAGCTATCTATAGTGAAGTTTCACAAGTTCCAGCCATTGCTTGCAGATTTCACTGACATGACCAGCAATTATAATTATGAACACATTGTTTCTTCTCTGCAGTAGTACAACCAAGCACATTTAAATGATTTTGAAATCAAGAAATATTAGATTTTCTTTGTTTACAGTGTTTTTCACTTCCCAAACGTTAGGTATTAGCTTTTCAAATTTATTTGTTGGCTATGCTGTTCAATTAACATGATCATAATAATGAAATGACTTTAACCACAACTATGGGTTTGTAAGCTTAAAATATCAATTTCTTAAATCAAAATAACATTTTATTATCAAAACGAATCATATGATATTATATGCTATAATTATGCATACATTTTCATAAATAGAAATCATATGCATGGAGCCATTACTGAATATTTGGAAAAGGTGCCAACTTTAGCAAAGTAATCTTGTTATCATGTTCGATCAATATAAAATGATTGAATTACTTAGTCTATTTTGAGCAAATTCAATACATGGCGCCACAATTAACCCACCTGAAACAGCGCAATAGCCAATACATGTACATAAAAGCCTTTATCTTCACAAGGATCAGACAAGGATGATCGTTTTCTCCAGTCCTTTTTATCAATCTTGAGAAGCCTTAGCGCATAAATTCCAAAGACTAGAAGAGCTCCGAAGATCAATGGAATGACTGAAGATTAAGCACCTCTTGTGCTTGGATAATCGAATTCTGTAAACTACAAGTCGAACTAACCTCCAGTGCAGGCAACTTGAGTTCTATTTTATAGCTTACAGGTAACTGACTTGCCATCAGCAAGGATTAAACAATCTTAGAGCCAAGGACTCTGCATTCATTAGGTTTTACATGAAATAACATTGAAAGTTACATATCAAGTAATCATAATCATAGCAAAATATGTTCTAATAATCTGTCTGTCCAGGTATTCCCTCAAGCGATTTCTGCATTTTAGTAATTTTATGCCATAAGAAGAAGTAAGATAAAAGCCATTATAGGGAATTCTAATTTCTGATGTCATCATGAAAATTGTTCATAACAAAATGCAAAAGTACTGTGTTACTGTAAGTAATAAGAATACAGGGTTTATTTTAGAATAAACGTCTTCAGATTACAAATTATTATTGTAAAACGGATGCTTAGACCATAAAGTATGAAGGCAGTGTTTGGGAAAGGCAGGGGCCATGGGCCATTTTGCACATTGGATGAAAAAATGGCTCATTGAAATTGTGAAGTTTACTATTGATATAATGGGCAATGACCCATTTGAAATATAGAAAATAAACAAAAAGCCTGTAAATGTCCAATTATCAAAGATGCCTTTCCCAATCCCTGTGAATGTGAAGTGAATTGGCGTTTAACGCTGCTCTATTTTACTATATTTTACTGCTATCACGGCTGCTAGTATTATTTCAGAAAGAAACCCTGCCAGGCTATTGTTCCTATGCATTGCTGTGAAACATGCAACCATCAGCAGCAACTAGTGAACCATGGGTGGCACTACGCTGAAATTCAGTGCAGCATTGCACCCAAACCTTAGTGGGTGTAGAAAAGTGCAGATAAAGTTGCCGAGACCCAGGTGAGATTCAAACCATGGTCCTCTTTTGCAGGAGCTACCACTGCGCTACCCCATTAAGAATGAAAGGTACATACATGAGCCATAACATGTCTCATAAAACCTTTTACAAAGTCAAACACCATAGAAGTAACAACTCTCATATAAAATGATACAAAGTGAAACATGTACCTGGCTACCACTTCACCACCTCTAACATATGTAAGCTCCAAAAGGTCAGATTCTACCGGTCCCTTGTGTACCATTTCTTCATCAACCATTCCAACAGATTGGCTATGTACATCAATTAATGACATCCTGCTCACTGAAGCTATTACCAGAACATGAATACGACCCTCAAGAATCAGGACAAGCCCCTTGGGATGGAGGAGGAAGTGGTCAATTGGTCTCATCATTCACTTACCATGTGTCAATAGGGGCAAGGTCAACATCTGAAACCGCTATTAGACTTAGGGTACTTGAAAATTATGGTGGTTATTAAGTTTTGGAAAACAGATATATCTTTCCAGAAATTAAGGAGGGATTTATATTTGAAGTTGACTTGATTTTATGGCATGAAGGACATGGCAAATCAACACCTGAAACGTTTATTAGACTTTTCACCAATTACCAAATTTATGTCTAACTTAGAACACTAATGACGCTTAATAAAAAGTTAGAATAGAATAAGGCAAAAGCTTAAAATGTGTCCATCTCAATGGTTATGCTTTCATTTCCATAAGAGGCAAGAGGGATCCAGGATTCTCGTTTGGGGGGTGCGCCCATTGGGTGTCGCAAGCGCAACTATTGAAATTAATTTTGGGATCTATATTATGAAATGTGAGGCACATAAATGTACTGCTGGGTGAACAGAGGCACATTTTCAGTGTGGGACAAGGAACCAACTTTTGAAACTCTGCTTATTCACTATTCAGCAATGAGCAGGTAACCCAACCATCAAGCAAGCCACACCCGTTGTTGCTGAACTACACTGAAAGTGGTCAACTCAGAACGTTACAAGATCAAGTACCACCATACACAGATAAATATACATTCGATTAACAGGTTTCTAAATTTTAAAGTCTCAATTTGATCCAAATACGAACAATGTATGGTGCAACTGTAAAGCATATTTAAATTATTTAAAAATGAATTTTCCAATCCATCAAAAGAGGAAAATGAGTGCAAAGTGATAAACCAGTAGTAGGTTTTAGGACTGGTAGACCGTTAAATTAGACATGAAATTTCATCTTCTATTTATACATAGGATTGTAAGTAACTTATCTTCAACTTAAATGCAACTGTCTGCATGAAAACAATCAAACATATTTAACTGGAAAATGAGAACAAGTACAAGTGTCCTACACAGTAGTAAGTTTCTGATGTGTTTATATGTGATAATGACTGTTTTCACTATGTCCAAGCAAGTATTGATATCCTGCTTGTTAATTATGCATGTTGACTAATGATATCCTTGTTCATTAGTAAACCTTACCGTTAATAAAATTGACCACATGTCATGATAAACATATCATCTGACAAAAATACTCATTACTTTACGGGAAGGATTTGCAATTAATATGCTTGATGTACAGAATTGTTGTAATTTTAAGTAAGAAGGATATTGATTTCGCCAAAAAGATCTATGCTAATAAATAAGTTAATTTAACTAATCAATGATCATCACTTTGATTTCCAGGGCACGTATCCATTCTCTATCTTTCTCAATTTCATTGGGATACACCATAACATTCTGTCTTAGTTACAAGGAGGACATATCGATGCAAATCTCATACATTTTATGACTTCAGAATGTTCATTACTCTTTCAGGAGGACAATTAATCAGATCTTCATTTGAAATAAGAATACATTTCACCATGACAGTGAAAATAATAAGAAAACAAGTTTGCAACACATTTTTTGCATCAATATTATTCTTGTTAGGTCTTTCACTAGATTAAAGGAGTGGTGGTCGAGCAAATTCAGTTGTTACTGTAAGTTGTCAGTAATCATCTTGAATGAAATACCTCCATAAGAGTGTTACCTTTGATAATGATAATGTAAACCATAATATATCAATGTATATATAGTCTTAATTTAACTGTCCATTATTCAATTCAACGTTACAATGCAACACTAACAGTGATTTTGTGCATTGCTTGAACATTATCTAAGAATAAAACTATTAGTTTTCATCATAAATAATGACTTCTGACACTGTAAGAATAATATTGAATAGCTTTAAAATAGTGTTTAGAATTTGGTTTATTTAGTGACATTTTCAAGACAGTATGCTCTCTATGTTCATTACAAATTCTCAACATATTTTCCAGTATACATAGTTGATCTATGATGTATGTTTCACAAAGAATACACCTAAATATAGGCAATATGACAGAAGGTATCTATAAAGATGTAATCTTGAATTATTATGATAATTTCAGACTTATTATTTTGTAAATATGGAAAGATTTATGTATTCAATATAATAAAGTACTCACAGGTAACCATTTATAACAAGAATGCCAACATGATAATTCGACGAGCCGGCTTATTAGCATTGAAACTTGTCATGGTATGGAACTGACAAGTTTTAGGCTGAACAAAACGAAAATTAATCGGAGCAACAAGTATTCATATTACTTCATAATCAGGGTTGAAAATATCCCGAAATGCTGCAGATAGTGTTAAATATGATCTAAAACTGCTTGATAAACACGATTGGACCCAAAAATGACTACAATATGATTTCTTTGTTGAACCTTACCTCAACTTTTTCTTGTCAGCTGGACAGCCATTATTACAGTAAAGTCGCTCATAACATCGATAACATATTCGGAATCGCTTATCACCTTTATTACCGATAATGTGTTTAAATTAATACTTTTAGAATTTGATCGGACATTTTATCTATGTTGTTGTCATTTTGCAAGATATTCCATGAAATATCATAGAAACATGTTATTTGTGTTGTTGTAAGTGGCTCTCGTAAACCGGAAGTGTTAGTTGTGACTCGTGGAAAGTTGTGGAAACCGTATTTTGCAGAGAAAAACAACACAATCTTTTGGCAATTATTAACGTTAATTAAAGTTAACTTATCATTATGGAATTTATCAGTTAACTGGAGAGGTGACGAATAAAAGAAAAGGCTTTCCCGAGTTTCCCCCCTCACTTACAAGTCTGCAAATCATTTACGATAAAAAGTATACAGGCTAACATCCAAAATGCGCGAGACATTGGCCATCCTGATGGTGTTTGTTGGCTGCTGCAGTAATGTTGTCTTTCTTGAGCTTCTTGTCAGGTAATGTTATGCTAGTAATGCATAATGTAACGCTTTTCCAAGTTCACACATGCAGGACTTCTTTGATTGGCATTTTAGAAGTTGAAAGTCAAATAAGGACAATATTCAGTTTTTGCACACCCCTTGATAGTGTTAACCCCTACCGGAGTCAGATACTTCACGATCCATAACACGGCATGTTTGGATCATGCGCCATTTAATACACACAGCATTCCCTAGCTACATCCGGCTCCACACTACGACAGTTACACTGGCAGTGCGGCGAGTATGTGACACGGTTAACAATAGGGCACTGACCCTGATCATTAACCAACACCCTGATCAGGAATATTGAATTTGTTGCAAATAGAGGGCAAAGTGTTTTCGTTTTATCATATCACAATGGCGCATCATATAATAAGTCATCAGGTAAAAGAACCTTTCGACCAGCAATATGCAAAAAGTATGCATCAAAACGATGCCACAACAGTGTTGCATCCAGGCCACATGATTGCGGGAAATGCGTTTTTTCATGTATCACTCCCACAATTTTAATATTTATGTGGGGGAGTAATCCCACTTCATGTTTACAAATGCATTCTGCAAATCTTGTCGTATTCCGTCTTGATGAATGAAACATATGTATCCGAGGTAATGATTATAGTGATAGAACTTCCGAATCAATTACATGCGCACTGCGCAATAGATGTTTTGCTCAAATAAGTACGGGGCAATGGCCTTTTTCGTCTGCTTAAAGACCAAACGAGTTATAGATTTCTTTCCTTATCCAATGCTTCTAATTTCTGAAACACCTGCTTCAAGCTAAGAAATTCACGGAAGTTAGATTGATGAATAATCAAGTTCCGATGATTTGACTTTAGAAAATCGTTATTTCAAGATAAAGTGGAAGAAGGATTATTCTTGATGAATAAAGAAGGAAATATGATATGACAACTTTGCATTCAAAAGAAAACCTCTTTACACAGAGTTCTTTAAAACTTCGACTCTTTATTAGACATTAGACTGCAATATCGATATGGTAAATCATTTTAATAGTCGAATAAATTTCATCATTCTAGATAAGCTTTATTATTGCTTTTGAATATATGTTGGTTCTCTTTATTAGCACTAGCAAACAATTTCAGGTCACTCACCCACTTTTATAAAAGGAAGGGGGGGACCTCCCTACATATGTCAAAACCTGGATGCAACACTGCACAATTTGGTCACTGCCCCCTCTAAATATAACAGAAGGGAATTTGAGACCACCTCCACTGGGATTCGTACCCAGGACCTCCGGGTTGAGAGTTCTACACTCTACTTGTTCGGCCAAAGAGATATTTCTCTAGCCAATGACAGTAGGAATGCTTATATCTATCTCACCCTGTAACATACACCCCCTCCACAAAGTGACTCGTCCTTGAGTCAAGCCATTTGGAGTTATCATTACTTATCAAACACCTCAGTTCGACGTACTCAGGGTGGTGTGAACACTAGGGAGTTGCCGGGCCTCGCGTTGGGCACCAAATGTTACAGAAGTGAATTTGAGAGTACCTCAACCGGGATTCGAACCCGGGACCTCCGGGTTGAGAGTTTTACACTCGGACTGTTCGGCCAAAGAGATATTCCTCTAGCCGATGCTAGTAGGAATGCTTATATCTATCTCACCCTGTAACATAAACAGAAGTTTCATTTTCCAACTTTTTAACATTATCGTCTCCAAAAGCATAATTAGAGTCAATATTCACACAAGTTTTAAGAGAACGGCAACTATCATCCACCTAACTGTTGATATATGTCCCTTACACCAACTTAACTCCTTCCATTATCCTGTAAAGGGGGGTGTAACGCACCTGATTAGAGGATATACCGGTACCGTTAAAACGGCGGCAGGGCGCAGCGACCAAATTGCGGCATTGTTTCATGTACACCTTTTGCAGATAGCTGGTTGAGAGGTTTGTTTACGTGATGATTCATTCGTCATGATGCGCCGTTGTGACATGAAAATGTGAGCAAGAAAAATAACACTTTTCGACCTACTTTCGACGATTTATTTATCCCGATTGCGGTGATGGTATCCGATTGAGGGGTGTGCAGAACCTGATATTTATCCATAGATATATAAATGTCCTTATCGTACATGAATATTTCGATTTGTTCAGCTAGACTCATTGAACCTACCGTAATTTCTCTATTAATATAACATCTTCAATA
This sequence comes from Steromphala cineraria, assembly GCA_916613615.1. Classification (NCBI taxonomy): domain Eukaryota; kingdom Metazoa; phylum Mollusca; class Gastropoda; order Trochida; family Trochidae; genus Steromphala; species Steromphala cineraria. Next base: position 18,917,111 of record OU744726.1, read on the forward strand.
ATTCGACCACATAAGATTTTTCTTAGGTTTCAAATTCAAAACACTTCTTAAATTTCAACCAAGTGCCAAAAAATGATGCTCCTATGATTCATGCATTGCAAAAAAAATATATATATATAATGATTGCAGAGCATAATTTTCTCTACTGCAGTAATCTATTCAAAATACCTTTATTATTATATTGCCATTATTATGTGGTCATTTTAAAATCTATGCATTAATGACACACATGTACTTGATTTTATCCAATATTTTAACCATAGAGCCACATGATCCACCAAAAGTGAAAAATAGTTGAAAACCATGAACCTTTTTTGAAAATCTTAAAAAAAATTTAGGGTTGAATTAATAGAGAAAATACAGTAATTTGTCTGCTATTGTCCTTTCAGTGAGCTACCAAGCACTGCAAACATCCTCACCTTCAGTCAGTTTCTCTTCATCACCTTGGAGGGATTTATTTTTACAACAAAATTTGGAACTGTGTCACCAAAAATACCTTTGAGGTAAAAATGTATTAGTATTTTTAATGTTTTGTCATTTTCTATATGATGATTATGCTTTCCTTCTAGTCGAAGTATAAAAGAAGTCTAATTTCAAGAGAACAAAATTATACCCTAGTATTAAGTTAATACTATTAATTGAGTTAATTATACGCTGTAGTAATCACTTGATAAGAATATGCAAAATAAGAATATGTAAAAGCTCAATATTTCAAATGGATTTTGTGAAGCATGACATTTATAAGCTTAAAGCTTAAACAGTTATTCAATTGAAGGACAACTGTAAAAATTAAATGTATCTGTATATGAAAATATTTAAAATTAAGTGAAAAGAAAAGTTTTAAAATGTGTACTGTATTTAAACGTCATGTATAACCTTTTATATTACGAAAAATATTATATTCATTAATCTTTAATTGATTTTTCTCAATCAAATAAAAAAAGGATACAGAAGAGTTGCCACTAATTTATGAAAATGAAATATATTAGAGATTTTTTTCAAATTTTCACTCCAGAGAATACCTGCTTATGACCTACATGTATTTGGTGACCGTAGCTTTTCACAACATCATGTTGCTGTTTGAAGTACCAATCCCAATTGTTGTTGTATTAAAATCAGTAAGTCATTGCAGAAATTGTGTAGCACTTTCACAAAAATTTCTCAATTGCATTGCAGTTCGGTCCTTGGCGGTGTATGAAATAAGCTTGAAAATTAGTAAGCTAAGAAATATTTAATAGTTTTAGTTGTAAAAACGTCTAAAATTGACTTCCAAATTACCAGTCAGCAAAAGTAGTAAGGTTCCGGGTTGGTGGATGGGCCTTAATTCATACACTGTGGTTTGTTTTGAGATTGGGGCCTGTAAATTTGACTAACACTGCATGATTTTCAACAGGATTATGCGAGACTGTGTCAGAAGAAATCGAATTTGCTTGAAATCTAGAAAGGGGCGTTATTAATTATGAATTATGTATTGATTGGTCACTTTGGTGCCAGAGCTTTCTCCCTGTTCTGGAACATTAGAACACAGAACTCTTTAGCATTGCTACATAAAATTTAAGCCTATAATGCCTTAAAAAATATTGTTTCAAGATCATACCTGCTTTTACCTAGAGAAATATATTTATTCAAGTTTAGACGGAAAAATGCTGTCACAATTATTGATTAACCCTTTTGTTCACCATAATCTGCATTATCACTTTTTTTTAATCAAATCAATGTCTCATTAAAGAACTGCACCAAACATCTCTATATATATTTAGATGACAGGCAACAGTTTGGATCATGCTGCTGCCGGTTCACTTTGGTGACACTGAATTCCTATGTACCGTGATCAATCTACAAATATAAGTCAGGGGCTCGGCAACTTTGTCTTCAGTAGAGAACTGTTCAGGTTTGGGTGCAATGCTACACTGAATTTCAGTACAGTACCACCCATGGTTGCTAGTTCCAGCTGATTACTTGCAGGTTTCACCGCAATACATAGCCACAATAGTGTTGCAGGCTTTCTCCCTGCTTTAATACTAGCAGCCGCGATATAAATGAAATACTCTTGAAAGCGGCGATAAACACCACGTCACCCCCTCACAAATATTACCTGCTTGGTTCAGGGACTCGCTCGCACAATGTCTTGTGAGTCCTTACAGTTTTAAATGAGTCCTTCAATGTGTAAGCAATAGCACCAAGTGAAATAACTTGCATCTCGCTTCTCACAGTCTAAATTATAGGGATGTCATGATACAGGTACATTGCGATACGATACGCATCACGATACTGAGGTCACGATACGATACATATCGCGATACACTAAATGAGACATTATTACGGTAAGAAGAAAATTCAGGGATCTAAATCTAATATTCCTAAAGAGACTTATCTGAGTAACCAGCATTTAAACACAACTTCTTCATGAAAAAGCCATTTAATGCTATATAAAAGCTATCTTAACAAGGAATCTAACCAACTCTGGATTTCTTAACTCGATTTTCACAAAAATTTGAACGATATTTACAAAAATATAAACGATATTCACTAAAATTTGTATCACGATACAGTTGACTGTATCGTGTATTGTATCGTGAACTGTACCGCGACGATGCATCGGTGTATCATGACGTCCCTACTAAATTACTTTTGAGTCCTTTCAAAAATTTTAATTATTTGAAGCAGGGTAAATTTATCACTGTTCAAGGTGACAGGACACTGACCCGCCATCAAACCCTTGTATTATTTATAGCTCAAGTTCTATTGTAATTCCTAGGTTTAAGAAGATATAAGAAGATACCAGGAAACTTTGATGACCAGTCTATGTAAACATAGCCTCAATGTAACTCGCTACACTCACATATTGAGTCTAGTTAGGCATAGTGAAAGGCCACGGCAGTCGACCTTTTGGCAACCTATGACCCTCACATCAAATGTGAGGTCAAATTTGAAATTAAAAATGTTATGTGCGAATTCAGACTATTGTTGCTTGGTAAGATGAGCCCTGAGTAGTCAATTCGAGAGGTAGGCTGATCATCATGAGTGTTGCGAGTATTATTGATGTTACGTTTACTTAGACTGCTTTGATGACCTTAACCTTAGAATCTTCTAGTCGCTCACCATTAAATATTTAAACTTAAGAAACTGTTGGAAGATCTTATTGTTATTTTCAATGTCGCTCACCATGACAATTTTAAAACTTAATAAACTGTTAATTTTAGCAAATTTGTCAAATTTCTGACTTATGACTTATACAACCTCAAGGGCAAGGCATAATTCCTGGCAGTTAGACCACTGGCTTTTTAAGAATTCTACCTTGGGAGATGTGAAGCTGTCTCAGAGGTTGTTCAAGTACAGACCTCAAGTTTAGTAATTCTTAGGAAATAAGCGCAATTTCTGAAAATAAAATCAGTGAAATTTTATTCAGACATTTGAATTTATTTTTTTAAAACTTTTAAATATCAGTTGAAAAGTTTTTGTAAAGTGCTCTCTTAGTTTCTAAAAGAATGAATGTTATCTTCTATTTGTTGCCTAATTTTTATAGCGAGCTTGCAACCAAACACTGCTTTTAGTGGGTGTTGTGTGATCATTTTAATGTTACTAACATCTGGTTTAACATTTTTGTGTATTAATTTTTTTGTACACTGATCTAGATTTAACTACTTATCAACTTCACTGGCCATAACTATTTAGTTATACACATTTTTATGGATTGAAATCTTCAATATATTAGTAAAAGGGGATTTAGGTATTCTTGTATCAGTAAATTTCCATGTACAAATCTTGAAACATGGAGGACACAGGATTAATTCATGATTCTAAAACGTCAATAATCTGATATGATTCTTAATATGATAAATGCTATGGTAATATATTAAGTGTAATCTTTAACTGAAAAAATGACCCCAATTTATATTATTTCTGTTTTTGTTAAAGTTTTATGTTGCATATGCTCAATTCATTTTAATCTAACACTTTGTACAAAGGAATCCACAGTTTACGTTCTTTAGTTAAACATTTTGAACACTTTCATGTATGTTTGACCTTAAATTGAGAGTTGCCAAAATATAAGTCAAAGTGATTTGAACCACAGCTGAAAGTAACTAAGTAAATAGGTTTCAAGAGTTTTGGACTACGATTCTATGGTTTAGGTTTAAGAAATTAAGTTATTCCATGGCATGTTTTAAGTTTCATAGTGACATTAAAAATGCATGGCTGTTTTGCAGCAAGTAATTTGATATGTTTTCACATAGTACATCTCTAGGTTTGAATCCAAAGCTTGATATTCCATTATCTTTTATTAGCTCATCAGATCTGAAAGACCCGATGGGATAAATGGCATGGCATGGCTTCCGGCGTCCGTCCGTCCGTCCATCCATCCGTAAACGTTTAATTTTTTCGACTTCTTCTCCAGAGCCAATGACTCTAGAGAGCTGAAATTTGATGTGCAGACTCCTTGGCCAATTGGGATTCTAAATTGTAGATTTCGTGACCCCATGACCCCAAATGGGTCACAGGGGTCAAAACTTTAAAAACCTATTTTCATCTTCTCCAGTTCCAAAAGGTCTAGAGAGCTGAAAAGGTGTGAGTAGACTCCTTGACCAATGGGGATTCTAAACTGTAGATTTCGTGACCCCATGACCCCAAATGGGGTCAAAACCTTAAAAACCTATTTTCATCTTCTCCTCCAGTTCAAAAAGGTCGAGAGAGCTGAAAAATTGTGTGTAGACTCCTTGGCCAATGAAGATTCTGAATTGTAGATTTCGTGACCCCATGACCCCAAATGGTCACAGGGGTCAAAACCTTAAAAACCTATTTCGATCAAAATTCTGATGAGCTAAAGAGCCAATGGCTCTATTTTTAGAGTTGCATGTTGATCATGAAGAGTTAGTTCCCCTGATCACCAAACACATGGAGGACATTTCAGGTTTTTAATATTTGGACATTAATCAGCCAATAAGGGCTGACAACTGATTATTTGATTTATATATATCCTGGCAAAACGTTTGGAGGCAAGAGGCAACAAAAGGATGAAGTTAAAATTTAAGTATCATAATAGAATTTGTTCGAAATGATTCTGAGAAGCATTTTGTCCCCAAATTAGTCAAAATCATATTAGGAAGTAATAAATCAACTTAAAATGGTTTATGTTATAGGAAATGAAAAAGTAATATTTATGTTCAGACACAGGGAACAAGGATAAAAGAAACACTTATTGAAGTATCAGTAGTTTAATACACTACATTATGGGTATCCTAGCTATCTAATGATGCAATTGTACAAGGAGTTAAAATAAATTCAAAAAATAAAGATTCAAACTCAGGATCTCCGGGTTGAGAGTCGGACACTGAAGCCAGGAGGATTGCTTTTAACCTCATCATGTCACACAATTATAGATTAAACATTATGTTTACCTATATTCATCATTCAACCATGTGATATAGACTGTTATTCTTCAGATATAGACTTATTTCTCTGTCAATAACAGGAGGTAGTGGTCCTATATTCTTGTTGATAAAAGTCTTCAGATCATCAAATCTATCTACTCTTGTATTTTGTAGATATAGAAGCTTATAACTTGATGACTTTATGTATGAATTGAGCTTGAAAAGTGGCCAGCTTGAAAGGGATATTTTGAACATTTTAATGCAAATATTGATGAAGGAAAACCAAAAGTAACCAAGTTTTGGACCTTATTCCATACACTGGTGAATAAAGATTGTTCCAATTTGGTAGAAATGATCACCTAGATCTCTTTAAAGAATAAAAATAGCACTGCAGAAAAAATAATTTCATGACCTCTATGGGCTAGGCTTCAAGTGGAACACATTGTTCAATACCTCCAAATGTTTGGCAGAATTGCAATGCAAGAAAGTTTTACAGTAGTGAATGTTCCATTGAAATTTAGTGAAATGCCTGTGGAATATCATAGTTAATGAGATTTATGTGAAATGATTTACAAACAAAACCCCGTCATCTTGGCTTGTATTAAATCTAACTGATTTAGATCAGTGGAATCTTTTCATCTAGAACCGCTACAGATACTAACCATTTACTTTATTTGATAAAAGCTCTTATACTTGATAAATGGTAATGTTCAGATTGTTTCTGATTAGAGAAGTGTTGAACAAGGGAGAGCTTTTCCAGAAAATCAACCCCAGATTAGGTTTGGAGATAGGACAGTGAACTTACTTAATTGTTCTTCCATGTATTCAATATAAAATAAGATTTAAAAATACTTTGAGGCGTTGGATAATAATTTCATTAATACACTTCACAAGCTATATGTATAATTGTACATTAAGAGATATGGAATATCATCATGTATAACTGTTTATTCTATCAAGAATAAGGAATGTAAATTTAATATATTTATAATCAATATACTTATGATATGTTACTTGTTCAAATGTATTCAAAACAGATATTTCTTCAGATATTTCTGAAAAAGCCTGTTGTATCCTACCCAGTTAACATATGTTGACCACATTTGAGTTTATTTTTTGTTGTTACTGTTGTTAGTGCATGCTGTTTTCTCCTTCTCCTAGGTACTATACTGTTATGGTTGCGTTGTTTTTCGTTGTGCAAGTTGTAAACAATCAAGCCTTCAACTTCAATATATCAATGCCGCTCCACATGATATTCAGAGCGGTGAGTAACACTATATTCATACCATACATGCGGAAGAAATGATTTACGTTAGACTTGTTTTGAACAAAATATATAGTAAATATGAAACTATCAAAGTATAATATCTATTGTAATTTTCTTGAGGGATATTAAATTCATGAACATCGTCATTTGTTGGTGAAATCTGATGTTTGGGAATATGATGTTTTTTATTGCTGATCAACACTTTGCAAAATAGGATCAAAGGGAGACAACTATCTTTAAACTCTTGTTACCTCCCTTTGAAGATGTAGTGTTTCTTTACATGTAAAATAAGTCATGTTTAAATAGAACAACAGAATTTCTCTTCTAAATCATTTACTTTCAATATTAATTTTTGATATATTTAAATTTTATAATGAATTTAAATCTGACCTTCATTTCTTGAGGTTATTGTTTATATGTGTATAATGATTGTTTTTGCAGGGTTCCTTGGTTGCCAACTTGATACTTGGAGTAATCATTTTGAAGAAAAAGTAACTGTTTTAAGATTTATTTTTAAACACTTAATTCTTCATTGTTTATCTCTTCATTCATGATCTGAAATAAATAGTTTCTTGCCCTCAAACCAATTCATGTAAATTTTCTTTGTATATAAGCTAGCTAATAAATTATTCAATCAAGAATTGTAAATATAAAATTATTTTAACAATATTCATTTGATATGTCACATTTACTGTTACATTTCGTACAACAATAAAATAAAAAAAATCTAAAAATTAATTTTTTATATCTTATCTTCGTATATTTCACACCAATGTTTTCATTTGTTTCACATGTGTTTATTGTCTATGATATTATTTGACTTGTTTTCAGATATAAATGGACAAAGTATGCCTCAGTAGCCTTGATCTCAATCGGTATAGCCATGTGTACAATATCAACAGCCACTCAAAATGTAGGTACTCCCGGGTCATTATTATCTTGTCTCTTTTTTTATGTCGTATTGTGTTACTCAACTAATCAAGTAGTATTTTGATTGGAGATTTCTGAAACCTTTCACCATCATTGATTAGAGTTGAAATAATATATTCACTGTTATGATATTAAGAAAGAAGTTTCATTATTATAAGAACATCACGTATCTGTATACCGGGTAATTGAATGCAATAAGTTAATGCAAGATAAAAGTACCTTATATCAACATTCAATTTGTCTATAACAACTGTAGAATTGAATGAAATGTCAGGAAGTGTAGGATTTTCTATCAACATTAATCTTAAGACTTAAGGGTTCTAGGGTGATTTTGAAAAACTCAACAGTGTTTCTCTTGGAAATTGGTGAAGAAAGAAATAAATTTGATGTCTAGTATGCCAAAATTGTATTAGTTGTATTTTTATGACAACTCAAAAATTTATAAATCTCATAGTGTTTAAATTTTTTTAATCTTTCTGTGTCCAGGAATCTCACCCAAACCACACAGGAGACACAGGGTATGATTACCTCATGTGGATAGTCGGTAAGTCATCATTCTTGGAACAGGACTAGTAAAGTTGTCAGCTCACAAGATAACCTCCCTAACAAAATGACATTGCCAAGTAAATTATATCCTTCCTCAAGTGCCTGATGAGTAATATTTAACTTTTCAAATAAGATAATAAAGATGTTAAAACAATAACAGCTTGAGTAGATAAATAAATGGTTTGTATAATCCTTATTGAATTCATTGCCATGTTACTGTTCTATCTCAAATGTTCTTAAGAAAAAACTGGCAGCAACAACCGCCTACATATTTTCCTATGATTTGGCACTTAGTCTTACAGAATGATATTCATGGTCTTATAGGTATCATGACAGTAAAGCTAAATGGTATCTTCCTTTGCAGGTGCATGCATGTTGTCCTTTGCTTTCTTCATTCCCATGTTATTGTTCTATCTTGAGTATTCTAAAGAAAAATACTGGCAGCAACAACTGCCTACATCTTTTTCTATGATTTCGAAATCACAAAATCTTGGAGAACGATATTCTCGGTCTTATATGTTTCATGACAGTAAGGCTAAATGGTATCTTCCATTGCAGGGGTGTGCATGTTGTCCTTTGCTCTCTTCATGTCAGCTTATATGGGAATATTCCAAGAACAGACATACGCAAAATTTGGAAAACATGCATCAGAGGCACTTTTCTACAATGTAAGTATATATGTTTAGGTATTTATCATTCGGCACAGGTCGTTAAGATTTCATGAGAGGTGTTTTATAAGTATTGGTACAAAATAATGAATGAAATGTATGTGCGACTTTTTGCCATAACCTTATGAGTTATTCAGTGAATGGAAATTCAGCTTATGTATATAAGTGTAAAGAGGATTTACATCAGAAATATGAATCTATGGAGAGCTATGTGGAACATTTAGAATTTCGGATAGAAGATCAGGAGAGAAGGGGTAGACGAAATAACATGATTCTGTATGGCATTGAGGATACTCCTAATGAAACTTATACTGAGAGCAAACGTAAAGTTCTTAATGTGCTCAACGAGGCCAGGAAAGTGAAAGAAATGCCCCCACTCAATGACCGCGACATTGAGAGAGCCCACCGTTTAGGAAAGAACACAGATAAGTCAAGACCCATTATAGTGCAAATGTGCCACTGGGAGGATAAGTGGAGATCGGTGAAGTTGCGGGATGTCCTCAGGGACATGAAAGTTGGCATTGCCAATGACTTAACTCTCTACCAGAAACAGGAACTAGACAGACTCAGAAAAAGTAATCCAGATAACAGATATTATTATAAGGGAAATAAAATTCTGAGTCAGCCGAGGGGTGAGAGTGGCACGGGGGATACTCGAGCTGGTAGGGGGACGGAAGTGCAGTCTGGGGGAGATAGAACTCTCAGATCTCATTCGAGAAGGGGCCGGGTACCATAGCGGGGAGGCCAGGGTCTATCTTCGGACACTGATTCACCGAGTAACTACTCTAACCAGTCACGTTTGTCACCTGATGAGTACTTCCAATCATTTCTTTTTTGGAATGTTTCTGGATTGGCATAAAATAAAATAACCGATAGTGAATTTATTAACTATATCAAAACATTCGATATCGTCGGTCTGACGGAAACCTGGTTAAATGAATACAATTTCGATGATATATTTGAAGATTATGCTGTGTTCAGTAAGCCCGCAGAGAAATTATCAAACTTTGGGAGATTATCAGGTGGCATAGTTGTGTTAATAAGAAAGTGCCTTAAAAAATACATCAAATGGTTTACAATTACTGAAAATACCATTAACGTAATGTTTGATGAGTCACTTTTTAATGCTAATGAGTTGTTGTATTCATGTGTATATGTGCACCCCGAGGGGTCATCATGGTATAACCAGCCATATGTTCATTGTAAAAATGGGATTGAATTGTTACAAGATAATCTCATTGGCATTCTAGCAGATCACCCAAATGCAATCGTTTTATGTGGCGGAGATTTCAACTCGAGAACGGGAAACGATCCAGATTTTATAGAGGATGATCTTCTTGAATATGTGGAGAAAAATTCTTCTAACTGGGAATTTTTAACTGATCAATTTAATCTTGAAAGATTCTCCGTCGATAAAACTGTGAATGCATTTGGTAGATCATTACTAGAATTATGTTCTGTTTTAAATATACACATAGTGAATGGGAGAAGCGGTACGGATGATAAGATCGGAGACTTTACATTCATTGGTCCAATGGGGGCCAGCGTAATTGATTATATAATTACTTCTTCATGTTTGTTTTCTAATTGTATAGGCTTTAATATTCCGACACGCACTGAGTCAACGCATCTCCCTCTCACGATGAAAATGCGTTCTGCGCATAAATGTGAAGACAATTTAATAAGAACCGATAATACTTTTAGTTATAAGTTTGTATGGAAGCCGGAGAAGTCGAATGAGTTCAGAGAAAATATGTTATCCGATATTGTTCAAGAGTTACTTGATGATTGTATAGATTCTGTCTTCAATGATATCAATCACAGTGTACAATGTATTGTTGATGCTATGTGTACTGCTGCCACAAGTATGAAACGAAAACTGTCGTCTAAAAGGGTTGGTAAGGATAGTCCATGGTTTGATAGTGAATGACGAAGATTGAAAGCTGAACGTTGTCGCAAATTAAATCAATTTAGAAAACATAAGGATAAAAAACACTTAGATGCCTATCATGTAGCAAGAAATTTATATAATTCTAAATGTAAACAGAAACAAACTGAATACTATAAGCAAAAACAAATTAAACTAGCAAATAATGTTAACTCCAAAGAGTTTTGGTCAATATTCCGGGAGTTGAACGGCAAACAGTTTAAACAATGTAACATAAGCACTGAGAATTGGTATGAACATTTTAAACATTTATTCTCGTCGATTGAAAAGGAACCAGATAGTGAAAACTCGACTACTGGTGTTGGGGTAGATACATCCACCGATTTTAAAGAATTGTCTAGTGTTATTCTGGATTCGCCAATAAGCAGACAAGAAATTTTGGATAGCATACAAAATTTAAAAGTGAACAAAGCAGCAGGCGTAGATAACATTTTACCAGAATTTATAAAACACTCTGGGGATATTCTACTACCCTACTTAGAGTTAGTTTTTAATGTTATCTTAGATAGCGGTAACTTCCCCTCGTCTTGGACTACTGGCATTATTATACCAATCCATAAGAGTGGAGATGTTAATAACGCAGATAATTACAGAGGTATAAATCTACTTAGTATACTGGGAAAGGTATTCGTATATATCATTAACAAAAGATTAACATTCTGGGCTGATACATTTGATAAAATAGACGAATCGCAAGCTGGGTTCAGGGCGGGATATAGCACAGTAGACAATATTTTCATACTAAATTCGATAATCCAGAAGTGTCTTGGTACAAAAGGTAATAAATTGTATGCCTTGTTTATAGATTTAAAAAAAGCATTTGACTCGATACATAGAGCAAAACTATGGGGGGTTATGGAGAAACATGGCGTTAGCCCTAGGATGAATACATTGCTAAGGAATATTTATGACAATGTTAAAGTTTGCATCAGAAATAATCATGAAATTTCGGATTCTTTTATTTGCAATGCTGGTCTGAGACAAGGTTGTATTTTGAGCCCATTTCTGTTTTCGATGTTTATAAATGAATTTGCATTGATAATCCATAGTGGTGGCTCTCATGGAGTTCAGTTACACCCTTATTTAACCGAATTGTTCTTACTATTGTTTGCTGACGATATGATTTTATTTTCAACAACCATTGTTGGACTACAGCGGCATATAAACGCATTAGAACATTATTGTGAAAATACAGGCTTAAGTATCAATATGGAGAAAACTAAAGTTGTAGTATTCAAAAATGGAGGTAAGCTATCTAAAACCGAAAAGTGGTATTATAAAGGCCACCAGCTTTGTGTAACGAAATCATATAAGTATCTTGGAGTTTATTTTTCAAATCGCCTTTGCTTTTCAGATCATTCAAAATATTGTTCTACACAAGCCAAAAAAGTACTAATTGGTGTTTTAAAAAGTATTTCAAAACTTGTGGATATTGATTGTAATTCTTTTTTCAAAATATTTGATTCAAAAATTGTTCCTATTTTATTGTATGGCGCAGAGGTATGGGGATTCAAACATTTTGAAGTTATTGAGAAAATACACTTATACGCATGTAAAAAATTCCTAGGAGTAAAGATTAACACTCCGAGCAATATGGTGTATGGTGAATGTGGCAGATTCCCAATTCACATATTCGCAAAAGTGAAAATAATAAAATTTTGGATACGTCTTTTGAATATGCCCTCATATAGATACCCTAGACAATGCTATGACATGATGTTGATGTATGATAAGAATGGAAAGACAAATTGGGTATCCAACATTCGTAAATTATTAAATAATGTTGGTTTTGGTGACATATGGCTGAGCCAAAAAGTTGATTTTAATTCCAATTTTGTAAATATTTTTATGCAAAGACTGAAAGATATATTTACACAAGAATGGTGTATGTCACTATCACTTTCAAACAAATGTTTTTACTACAGGATGTTTAAGCCACATATATACAGAGAAAATTATCTGAGTTCATTAAATATAAGAAAATTTCGAAATGCATTATCTCGCTTTAGATGCTCATCCCACGACCTAGCAATTGAATCAGGTAGATATAATAATATACCGCCAGAAACTAGAATTTGTAAATTATGTAATCTTAATTGTGTAGAAGACGAATATCATTTTGTTTTAATTTGCCCATTATATGCTGACCTCAGAACAACTAACATTCCTAGATACTATTATGAACATCCAAATAAAATCAAATTCTCATTACTTTTAGGAACTGACAATAATAATCTAATTCGAAAGCTATCAACTTTCATTTATCAAGGAATGTCATTAAGAAAGAATAAATTATAAGTATGATGTGATATTGTATTAAATTTTAGATAATATGTGTTTTGTCTGATATGATGTGGTATATGCTAGAATATAATATGTTGTAATTGTAATAATTAATTGTGTGTAAATTGATGTTATAATTCGTACATGTTTTGTACTATAGGCCTGTGGCCTCTTAGTATTGAATAAAGAATGTCAGAATATAAAAAAAAAAAAAAAAAAAAAAAAAAAAAGTGTAAATAATTATATTAAAACATAGAGGATATTAAATGAGTGTCCATGACATACTATGTTTACGACACGAGTGGCTAAATATTAGTATTTCCCGAGCGAGAGCGAGGGGTATACTGATATTAAGGCATGAGTGTCGTAAACATAGTATGTCATGGCCACGAATATAATATTCTGTTTATTACCGTAGTCCCAAAATTAAAGAAAATACTCAAAAATGACTTCTCGGCATAGGCGGACTAGCCGCCGCCGGCCCATAGAAATTGTGACGTCATAGGTGAAGCGTGACGTTAAAGCATTGTTTATTACGTGACGTCACAATGCAAAAGTGATATTTTGCCCTAGGGCAACATATGAAAAATATGAACCTCGATATGACTGCCTTCGTAGGTAATAATATGTTTTAACGTTTGTGAACCAAGCATGGGCAATAGGGACGAAATTTTGGTAAACGTTCACAGGCTTATATCGACTAGATACAGTTCATGTAATATGACAAATGAAGTTTAATCAGATGAGATTCTATTTATTATCCAAAATCATATTGCAATACTTAACACCATGAAAAATGTGCATCTCATCACTGCAATTGCTGAAGTCACCTAGTGCGATGATGTCATAGTATTGTGAAGTCATCTTGGTTATAACATCATAAGATTGTGATGTCATTATGAGATGATATAATTAGATTGTGATTTCATAAGCAGGATATTACAAAATCTCCTGTCAAAATTATATCGCCTGGGAGATATCATATGATTTTCCACAGTGTAGTTATTAAACTAAGTTGTCTGCTTTACTTCCAGCATGCATTACCACTGCCGTTCTTTCTCCTCCTGTCGGCTGACATCTATAAACACATTGGTATACTCAATAACACAGGTGAGAACAATGTATACATACTGATGACATGTGATATTTGTTTTACCGGTATTTGACAAAATTAATTTGGGATATTTACTCAAATAATTTGGGATATTTACTCAAAATTTTAAGTTATGAGAAAGACCACCTAATGAAATATAGATCCTAAACTAAACAACATCCTTAATCTATTTTGTCCAGATTTGTCAAATTCATCTACCAGGTAATAAACATTAAACTATCACAGCCTGACTCACATGAGGTAGAAGTGTTATCAAGTCAAGTATCAACTCATGTTTCTGTCATAATGGATTTAAGAGTGAACATCAGCAGTGATTAAAATATGGAACACCCAAATCATTATGCCTGAGAATGAGGCACTTTATTGTTTTTAGTAAGCATCTATAAAAAAGAATGTTTTATTTTCTTATATTGCAGAACCTATGGAAGTTCCAGTGCTGGGTTTCACAGCTCCCAAGATGTGGATCTTTCTGGCAGCAAACATACTTACACAGTATCCTTTATTGTCTTTAAGATTACAGTTAGCAGTTAAAGGTTCTGAATCTGTACAATTATGCCTCATGTTCTATGACAAAAACTTAACATCTTCTCTTTTTATAAATTAATGCAGTATTGTACTGCAATATGCTTAGATCTATTTGTGGTATCACAAACATTTTCTTGTTACTTTAAAGCAGGCCTCCAATATTTCACTATGTATAAGCACATTAACATTGTGATAGGGTAAAATTCATATTACAAAACATTTTGAAAGCCATAAAATAAGAATACTTCATCCTGCCAACTCGATTGAGCCGAACTCTTATGCAAGCCACCAAAACTTCTAGTTATGTCCTGTCTAAACCATCTTCTTCCTGAGTGTAAAAAAGTAACATTGCTATCATCTGAAATTTATGTTACAAGACAATTTGATAGCAATGAAGAGTTTCATCAGGATAAACTGAAGTTTGGAGCCAAAATCATGTCACATCTCCTCCTTTTATGCTAGCCACTAAAACTTTTCTTTATGTCCTGACTTACCAAATTCTTCTCAAGGCAAAGCAAGTGACAGTTTGAAAGCCATAAAGTCAGAATAGTCTCATACGGTAAAGTTGAAGTTCTGAGTGGAAAACATATCTCAGGCTCTTTCTCTTATGCTAGCCACTAAAAATTCTCTTTATGTCCTGACTAAACCATCTTCCCCCTCAATGCTAAAAAAGCGCCACTCTCTTTTACTGTCTTGCTGCATCGAATCAAACTTTGTGGTTTGCATGCAATGAGAAGGAGCTACCTCCCACAGATTTCTGATTTGACATGAAGTACACTGAAGAACTGGCACAGAAATAGTTACAAATTGCAGCAGGATTTGTGTAAACCAGTGATTGAAACTGGCAAGATTTATACCATGAAGTGAGTGTCCTGACCTGACCATAACTTTATGTAACATTGTAAGTTTTTCGATCACACTATTTGCAATAGTACAAATTCTTGATAGGTCGTTATGCCTGTCATTGATGGCCCATGTTTCGCTACTTCCAGCCAATATTTGCAGGTTTCACAATAGTTTTGGGGGCTCTTATCTATGCAATAATACTTACGGCCGTGATGTAAGTGAAATACTCTTGAACACCAAATCACATCACCTAACCTCATCTCACCTCACCGCAACTCAACTCAACTCAACTCAACTCAACTCAACTCAACTCAACTCAACTCAATTCAACTCACCTGTCTCTAAAGGTGTGGGTTGATATCCCTCACAAACCCCGACCTGTTAAAGTACTAGAATTGTACTATTGCAGTTTGTGTAATCCCAAACATGACAGGGTTACATTTGTTCACTATCTTAATGGCATGTTTCGCAACTTATTCACCTTGACCCCAATCAGATATGTGTGTATACGTTCCGTATTTATCCTGACGACGGAGTGCGCGTCTCTCACGGTAACGCTCGTGGTCACCCTTCGGAAGTTTGTCAGCCTGCTGTTCTCTATATTCTACTTCCAGAACCCCTTCACTTTCCACCACTGGATCGGAACAGCCTGCGTCTTCACCGGGACCTTCCTCTTCGTTGACATCGTCTCCATGATCCGCAAAGGAATCGAAAAGGAGAAAAAACAATGATAATATATATTTGGAAAATGTTTACCAAGAGATCTCTTTTTGTGTGTGAAGATTTTGTCAATTGACTGCATGAGAATGAGAGAAAAAATGAGGTTTTTGCTTCGTTAGATGAAATGAAAATAATGTGGAAATATCTTGAAAATTTACTATGAAAAGATATAAATCACTGTCAAAGTAATGTAAAATATCTGCTCAAGTGCAAGAAATAATTTTGAGAATAATTGAAAGAAATTGTGATAATTGTTATCGAATTAAAACTGGGATCAGTTTTTTTAGCTCATCTGGCCTGTAAGGCCCGATGGGCTTATGGCATGGCATGGTGTCCGGCGTCCGTCCGTCCATCCGTCCGTCCATCCGTCCATCCGTCCGTCCGTAAACTTTGTGGAATTTCGACTTCTTCTCCAGAACCATAAGGCCTAGAAAGCTGAAACTTTGTGTACAGACTCCTTGGCTAGTGAGGATTATAAATTGTAGCTTTGGTGGCCCTGTGACCCCTAATAAGGGCCACAGGGGCCACACCCTAAAAACCTATTTTCATCTTCTTCTCAAGAATCATAAGGCCTAGAAAGCTGAAACTTTGTGTACAGACTCCTTGGCTAGTGAGGATTATAAATTGTAGCTTTGGTGGCCCTGTGACCCCTAATAAGGGCCACAGGGGCCACACCCTAAAAACCTATTTTCATCTTCTTCTCCAGAACCATAAGGCCTAGAAAGCTGAAACTTTGTGTACAGACTCCTTGGCTAGTGAGGATTATAAATTGTAGCTTTGGTGGCCCTGTGACCCCTAATAAGGGCCACAGGGTCCACACCCTAAAAACCTATTTTCATCTTCTTCTCCAGAAGCATAAGGCCTAGAAAGCTGAAACTTTGTGTACAGACTCCTTGACTAGTGAGGATGATGAATTGTAGCTTCGGTGACCCTGTTGCCCCTAATAAAGGCTACAGGAACTTCCTTCAAATCTATTTTCATCTTCCTCTCCTGAAGTATGAGGTCTAGAAAACTGAAAGTTGTCGCCTATACTTAATTTTATGATTGGTGACCCTGTGGCCTCTACAAAGGGGGAATCACATTGGCCACACTCTACAGCATAATTGATGATGAAGCCTGATGAGCTACAGAGCCAATGGCTCTATTTTTAGCTCATCAGGACTGAAAGTCCAGATGGGCTTATGGCATGGCCCGTCGTCCGGCGTCCGTCCGTCCGTCCGTCGTCCGTCCGTAAACTTTTGACACTTTCGACTTCTCCTCATGAACC
This sequence comes from Steromphala cineraria, assembly GCA_916613615.1. Lineage (NCBI taxonomy): Eukaryota > Metazoa > Mollusca > Gastropoda > Trochida > Trochidae > Steromphala > Steromphala cineraria. Next base: position 18,934,594 of record OU744726.1, read on the forward strand.
ATACACATTAGAGAGCTGAAATTGTGTGTACAAGTACCTTAGCATATGGAAATTCTAATTTGTAACTTTGGTGACCCTCTGACCCCAAATAGGGTCACAGGGGTCACAACTTTAAAAACCTATTTTCATCTTCTTCTCCAGTTCCAGAAGGACTAGAGAGTTAAAAATTATATGTGCAGACTCCTTGGCCAATGGGGATCCTAATTTGTAACTTTGGTGAACCTGTGACCCCAAATAGGGTCACAGGGGTCACAACCTTAAATACCTATTTTCATCTTCTTCTCCAGTTCCAAAAGGAGTAGAGAGTTAAAAATTATATGTGCAGACTCCTTGGACAATGGAGATTCTAATTTGTAACTTTGGTGACCCTGTGACCCCAAATAGGGTCACAGGGGTCACAACCTTAAAAACCTATTTTCATCTTCTTCTCCAGTTCTAAAAGGACTAGAGAGTTAAAAACGATATGTGCAGACTCCTTGGCCAATGGGGATTCTAAATTGTAGATTTCGTGACCCCATGACCCCAAATAGGGTCACATGGGTCACAACCTTAAAAACCTATTTTCATCCACTTCTCCAGTTCTAAAAGGACTAGAGAGTTGAAAGTGATATGTGCAGACTCCTTTGACAATGGGGATTCTAATTTGTAACTTTGGTGAACCTGTGACCCCAAATAGGGTCACAGGGGTCACAACCTTAAAAACTATTTTCATCTTCTTCTCCAGTACTAAAAGGACTATGGATGTGAAAATGATATGTGCAGACTCCTTGGCCAATCAGGATTCTTAATTGTAGATTTCGTGACCCCATGACCCCAAATAGGGTCACAGGGGTCACAACCTTAAAAAACAATTCTCATCTTCTTCTCCAGTTCCAAAAGGTCTAGAGAGCTAATATTGATATGTGCAGACTCCTTGGACAATGGGGATTCTAATGTGTAACTTTGTTGACCCTGTGACCCCAAATAGGGGCACAGGGGTCACAACCTTAAAAAACTATTTTCATCTTCTTCTCAAGTTCCAAAAGCTCTAGAGAGCTGAAATTATATGTGCAGACTCCTTGGCCAATGGGGATTCTAAATTGTAGATTTTGTGACCCCATGACCCCAAATAGGGTCACAGGGGTCACAACCTTAAAAACTTATTTTCATCATCATCTTTAGCTCCTAAAGGTCTATTGAGCTGAAATACTGCATGTAGACTCCTTGCCCAATTGGGATTCTAAACTGTAGGTTTTGTGACCCCATGACCCCAAATAGGGTCACAGGGGTCACAATCTTAAAAACCTATTTTTCTCCATTAGATGACAGTCTATGGCAAATTTATTTCTCCTTGGATATTTTAGTGTGGTCTTCTTTCACTGTCTGATATTGGCGATCTAGAAAGTGTTGAATAATAATACATTTGTTTTGTAATTCTTTTATAGGTTTTCTTTCAATAGGTAACATCAGTTTCATTTTTAGCTCATCTTGCCTGTATAAAGCAAACTTGATATGATGCCTGATGAGCTACAGAGCCAATGGCTCTATTTTTTAAATATTGATTTGCATAAACAAACCTTAAGCATAATAATCATGATTGATAATGCACTTTATTATCCATATGTTAAAACACAATTTTTTTAAAAGACATATTTTCAGTATGAGTACATGTGCACGCCTATATTATGCATGGCAACAGGGTTTTAGATTTTTGACCTTTGACCTTTGTAATTGTAATGTCACAGTTGCTTGAAATCCAGAGAAAGCATTCATTTACTAGATATTTATGCGCTAAAATTCAAACATTTTAGTTTACCATTGAGCATTATCAAATTTTAACACTATATTGTTCCAACAGCAGTTTCTGATCACCCCCATCACATGCCAAGACCTCTAGAGCAGATATGTATTTGATCTTAAATAATGACTGTCAGAAATTTTTTTTTATCTTTACTTAAATGGGCTAGAAATTTTTCTTTTGGGCTAGTAACTTTGAAAATTTTCAAGGTCGGTTTGCTAGTGATCTTGAAAATGTTTTTCATACACTGCGGCTATAGTCATGATTAACAACCTGCCAGCAAAAGGAGGCTTTTGTCTCGATAGATATCAGGATGTTTGAAATAGCTGAGTGGATTCAATTACGCTGGTGCAACTAGATGACTTTAACAAGGCACATTCCAGTATTTACCGTACAGACTTTAACAAGGTGCTTTAGGTAAGCAAAGCGAACAAAACCGGGCATCCTGTAAATTGGATCTGATGTGATCTGATTATATTAGTTATACAGGTAAAGCCACATGTTATCTTAGATTCTTGATTTGAATACTGTGACTGCTTGGTGCTAATGATGTAATTGCTTTAAATGCAGGTGCTTATGAATCATTTTACTTTGATGTATGCTTGCACTTTATTTATTGGAAAATATACTTAATCTTAATATAACAAATGGTTATCAATGTGGGATTGAATTAGAGAAATTAATAGTGTTTACTTTGGAAATGATATTTTTATATCAATGATGGTATTTGATATGAAAAATTAATTAGTCTTTTCTTAAGAAATAATATCTTTGATTCAATTTTTTTGTCTAGTGTTATCGTTAAAACTGAAATTTAAATATTTTATTACTATCACGTGTGCCTTTAGTAATATATTTTTTGGGTTATAATATTTTTTTAACATGTATGACACTTTTTGGTGGATAGAACAAAAACAAATCATTCTTTTTTCAAGTATTTAGCAAGGAAGCAGAATCCTGGTCAAATAACAGGTGTTTATATGTGAGAATAAGGTGATTTACAAATGTATGAGTGATTATGCTTTTTATGTTTTTGTATGCTTGTGAGTATATATCTAATCAGTGGTAGGGGCAGTCAATAAAACTTGGACTCAAAGTTCCCACATGAAAACACCAGAATATGAATCAAGTAGTGGTTCTTTTATCTGGTTAGTCAGTTCTTTCAAGGATGATAAAGAGTCAAGTGTTTGAAGGTATTATGAAGTGTGACACACACGAAAAGAAAGATTTTCTGGAAAACTTGTATATTGTTGTAAGTCAATGTTCGACATCAGTCTAAGTAAACCTAGCCTCAATATGACCCGTTTCACTCTGATATTGAGTCTAGAAAGGTCTAGTAGAGGGTCGCGTCGGCCGACCTTTCTGCGACCTAGGACCCTCCAACGTTATACGTGCGAAGGCAGACTATTGTGACCTGGTAAGATGAGTTCCGATTGGTCAATTTGATACGTGGGCTGACACAACCTTTCTAGACTCATTATCGGAGTGAAACGGGTAATATTGAAGCTAGGTTTACTTAGACTGTTTCGACATGCCAATTTTGGCTGAAATATTCTCCAAGCCCAATAAAGCGCCAACTCACTTAATCAACTTACTCATCTTCAAATTGGTGACATTTACTCCAAAACTTTTTGTATTTTCAAATAAGAGTGTTATCCAGAAAATCTTGCTTTTCAAACTAGACCACAGTTCCTAGGTACATGTATTAATACAAACAAAATGGTTTTTTTGCAAGATATTGCAACTTGATCTCTGTGAATATACAATCAATTGTTATTGTTATGATTCTTAGTGGGTCATTCTCAATTATATTGAAAGTTTTTGTCATCAATGTTTTTTGTGAAGATGTTACATGTAACATTTATGTGTGATAATTTCCAAGTGTTCCTGTTTCTTACTGATGTAACTACAAACTAACCATGAATAACTGTCTCAATGAGGGTAAATTGCAAACATATTTAACCTTTTTATGTTATACTTCAGATTGTTCATTATTTGACTTCCATTTGTTTGAAGAGAATTCCATATGATCCATGAAGAGAAAGAAACAAATTGTTTGACAATTATTAGTCTACGTTCTTTGAATTGCTTTTGCAACTGCAGTTGATTGATTTACTTACGGACAACTATTTACATCATTGATTTCCCAAAACTCTGTAACTGATTTCTTCAATTGCTGTGATCTTTTGCTGCTGTTATCTATTGTGCCAAATGATTCTTTGCAGCAATTTATGGGATTCACTGCCTACTGTTAAAGGAAATAATTCATTTTTGGCTATTGGATAAAGATAGATAGAAAATATTTTTGTTATATTGGTAGGTAGATTGTTTAAGTATGATTGAAATACAGACATGTATCATTGTATTACATCTACATTTTCTGGTCCGCCAAGCTCCTACAATAAATAGTCTGATAATCTTTTGTAGAAATGCATTGGTTAGAAATGTTTCCAACGAGTTTTGTTACCATAAATTTAAGGATATAGCCTCTTAAATTTCATCTCACAATGATCTGTCTCATTGAAAATATACCACCTAAGATACTCTCTTGCCTTCATAATTTTTGTCTCTTTTTTTTATATGAATATTGAAATTTTCTTTATACAAACTCACCCTGTCCATTGTTACATTCTCTTGGGGAGACATTCTGAAATGTCTGGAGGCAATACCCTTTATTTGAAGGAAAATGTATGTCCTTTTACAAATATGGTAAACCACGGAATAAGCATATTCTCGAGAAGGACGAACTTTCAACAGGATCTCCATCACTAGCACTTGCTAGATTCAGCCTTGCTGGATTGTACCAAAATTTGTGGTTTGGGTTCAGGGCCCTGATTAGTGATAAGTAGTATCCTCCAAGAAATTTCTTAGTAAACTATCCCCTTCACATGAAAGTGACTACCATAATGTCTCTATTATTCGTCCCTCAAATTTTCTAAAGATTTTCAGGAAATGCCTGTGTGTGAACTTTTTTCACTTTAATCGCTCATCTGGCACTTTGGTTTGGTTGGTTAATCTTAGATAAATATGAAGAGAATGTGTAATTTAATTGAATACAGATTACCGCATTACTGGCAATGTAGTCATTATAAAAATATTTTTAATTTAATACTGCAGTTGAGATAATTTTTATTTGATTTTTAGCTCATCTGGCCTGTAAGGCCCGATGGGCTTATGGCATGGCATGGTGTCCGGCGTCCGTCCGTCCATCCGTCCGTCCATCCGTCCGTCCATAAACTTTGTGGAATTTCGACTTCTTCTCCAGAACCATAAGGCCTAGAAAACTTAAACTTGGTGTACAGACTCCTTGACTAGTGAGGATTAAAAATTGTAGCTTTGGTGGCCCTGTGGCCCCTAATAAGGGCCACAGGGGCCAAGCCCTTAAAACCTATTTTCATCTTCTTCTCCAGAACCATAAGGCCTAGAAAGCTGAAACTTTGTGTACAGACTCCTTGACTAGTGAGGATTATAAATTGTAGCTTTAGTGGCCCTGTGACCCCTAATAAGGGCCACAGGGGCCACGCCCTAAAAACCTATTTTCATCTTCTTCTCTAGAAGCATTAGGCCTAGAAACCTTAGACTAAGTGTACAGACTCCTTGACTAGTGAAGATTATAAATTGTAGCTTTGGTCGCCCTGTGACCCCTAATAAGGGCCACAGGGGCCAAGCCCTTAAACCTATTTTCATCTTCTTCTCCAGAACCATAAGGCCTAGAAAGCTGAAACTTTGTGTACAGACTCCTTGACTAGTGAGGATTATAAATTGTAGCTTTGGTAGCCCTGTGACCCCTAATAAGGGCCACAGGGGCCAAGCCCTTAAACCTATTTTCATCTTCTTCTCCAGAACCATAAGGCCTAGAAAACTTAAACTTGGTGTACAGACTCCTTGACTAGTGAGGATTAAAAATTGTAGCTTTGGTGGCCCTGTGGCCCCTAATAAGGGCCACAGGGGCCAAGCCCTTAAGACCTATTTTCATCTTCTTCTCCAGAACCATAAGGCCTAGAAAGCTGAAACTTGGTGTACAGACTCCTTGACTAGTAAGGATTAGAAATTGTAACTTTGGTGGCCCTGTGGCCCCTAATAAGGGCCACAGGGGCCACGCCCTAAAAAGCTTTTTTCATCTTCTTCTCCAGAACAATAAGGCCTAGAAAGCTGAAACTTTGTGTACAGACTCCTTGACTAGTGAGGATTATAAATTGTAGCTTTGGTGGCCCTGTGACCCCTAATAAGGGCCACAGGGGCCAAGCCCTTAAACCTATTTTCATCTTCTTCTCCAGAACCATAAGGCCTAGAAAGCTGAAACTTTGTGTACAGACTCCTTGACTAGTGAGGATTATAAATTGAAGCTTTAGTGGCCCTGTGACCCCTAATAAGGGCCACAGGGGCCACGCCCTAAAAACCTATTTTCATCTTCTTCTCTAGAAGCATTAGGCCTAGAAACCTTAGACTAAGTGTACAGACTCCTTGACTAGTGAAGATTATAAATTGTAGCTTTGGTCGCCCTGTGACCCCTAATAAGGGCCACAGGGGCCAAGCCCTTAAACCTATTTTCATCTTCTTCTCCAGAACCATAAGGCCTAGAAAGCTGAAACTTTGTGTACAGACTCCTTGACTAGTGAGGATTATAAATTGTAGCTTTGGTAGCCCTGTGACCCCTAATAAGGGCCACAGGGGCCAAGCCCTTAAACCTATTTTCATCTTCTTCTCCAGAACCATAAGGCCTAGAAAACTTAAACTTGGTGTACAGACTCCTTGACTAGTGAGGATTAAAAATTGTAGCTTTGGTGGCCCTGTGGCCCCTAATAAGGGCCACAGGGGCCAAGCCCTTAAAACCTATTTTCATCTTCTTCTCCAGAACCATAAGGCCTAGAAAGCTGAAACTTGGTGTACAGACTCCTTGACTAGTAAGGATTAGAAATTGTAACTTTGGTGGCCCTGTGGCCCCTAATAAGGGCCACAGGGGCCACGCCCTAAAAAGCTTTTTTCATCTTCTTCTCCAGAACAATAAGGCCTAGAAACCTTAGACTAAGTGTACAGACTCCTTGACTAGTGAGGATTATAAATTGTAGCTTTGGTGGCCCTGTGACCCCTAATAAGGGCCACAGGGGCCAAGCCCTTAAACCTATTTTCATCTTCTTCTCTAGAAGCATTAGGCCTAGAAACCTTAGACTAAGTGTACAGACTCCTTGACTAGTGAGGATTATAAATTGTAGCTTTAGTGGCCCTGTGACCCCTAATAAGGGCCACAGGGGCCACGCCCTAAAAACCTATTTTCATCTTCTTCTCTAGAAGCATTAGGCCTAGAAACCTTAGACTAAGTGTACAGACTCCTTGACTAGTGAAGATTATAAATTGTAGCTTTGGTCGCCCTGTGACCCCTAATAAGGGCCACAGGGGCCAAGCCCTTAAACCTATTTTCATCTTCTTCTCCAGAACCATAAGGCCTAGAAAGCTGAAACTTTGTGTACAGACTCCTTGACTAGTGAGGATTATAAATTGTAGCTTTGGTAGCCCTGTGACCCCTAATAAGGGCCACAGGGGCCAAGCCCTTAAACCTATTTTCATCTTCTTCTCCAGAACCATAAGGCCTAGAAAACTTAAACTTGGTGTACAGACTCCTTGACTAGTGAGGATTAAAAATTGTAGCTTTGGTGGCCCTGTGGCCCCTAATAAGGGCCACAGGGGCCAAGCCCTTAAAACCTATTTTCATCTTCTTCTCCAGAACCATAAGGCCTAGAAAGCTGAAACTTGGTGTACAGACTCCTTGACTAGTAAGGATTAGAAATTGTAACTTTGGTGGCCCTGTGGCCCCTAATAAGGGCCACAGGGGCCACGCCCTAAAAAGCTTTTTTCATCTTCTTCTCCAGAACAATAAGGCCTAGAAAGCTGAAACTTTGTGTACAGACTCCTTGACTAGTGAGGATTATAAATTGTAGCTTTGGTGGCCCTGTGACCCCTAATAAGGGCCACAGGGGCCAAGCCCTTAAACCTATTTTCATCTTCTTCTCTAGAAGCATTAGGCCTAGAAACCTTAGACTAAGTGTACAGACTCCTTGACTAGTGAGGATTATAAATTGTAGCTTTGGTCGCCCTGTGACCCCTAATAAGGGCCACAGGGGCCAAGCCCTTAAACCTATTTTCATCTTCTTCTCCAGAACCATAAGGCCTAGAAAACTTAAACTTGGTGTACAGACTCCTTGACTAGTGAGGATTAAAAATTGTAGCTTTGGTGGCCCTGTGGCCCCTAATAAGGGCCACAGGGGCCAAGCCCTTAAAACCTATTTTCATCTTCTTCTCCAGAACCATAAGGCCTAGAAAACTTAAACTTGGTGTACAGACTCCTTGACTAGTGAGGATTAAAAATTGTAGCTTTGGTGGCCCTGTGGCCCCTAATAAGGGCCACAGGGGCCAAGCCCTTAAAACCTATTTTCATCTTCTTCTCCAGAACCATAAGGCCTAGAAAGCTGAAACTTGGTGTACAGACTCCTTGACTAGTAAGGATTAGAAATTGTAACTTTGGTGGCCCTGTGGCCCCTAATAAGGGCCACAGGGGCCACGCCCTAAAAAGCTTTTTTCATCTTCTTCTCCAGAACAATAAGGCCTAGAAAGCTGAAACTTTGTGTACAGACTCCTTGACTAGTGAGGATTATAAATTGTAGCTTTGGTGGCCCTGTGGCCCCTAATAAGGGCCACAGGGGCCACGCCCTAAAAAGCTTTTTTCATCTTCTTCTCCAGAACAATAAGGCCTAGAAACCTTAGACTAAGTGTACAGACTCCTTGACTAGTGAGGATTATAAATTGTAGCTTTGGTGGCCCTGTGACCCCTAATAAGGGCCACAGGGGCCAAGCCCTTAAACCTATTTTCATCTTCTTCTCTAGAAGCATTAGGCCTAGAAACCTTAGACTAAGTGTACAGACTCCTTGACTAGTGAGGATTATAAATTGTAGCTTTGGTCGCCCTGTGACCCCTAATAAGGGCCACAGGGGCCAAGCCCTTAAACCTATTTTCATCTTCTTCTCCAGAACCATAAGGCCTAGAAAACTTAAACTTGGTGTACAGACTCCTTGACTAGTGAGGATTAAAAATTGTAGCTTTGGTGGCCCTGTGGCCCCTAATAAGGGCCACAGGGGCCAAGCCCTTAAAACCTATTTTCATCTTCTTCTCCAGAACCATAAGGCCTAGAAAGCTGAAACTTTGTGTACAGACTCCTTGACTAGTAAGGATTAGAAATTGTAGCTTTGGTGGCCCTGTGACCCCTAATAAGGGCCACAGGGGCCGAGCCTAAAACCTATTTTCATCTTCTTCTCCAGAACAATAAGGCCTAGAAAGCTTAAACATAGTGTACAGACTCCTTGAATAGTGAAGATTAATAATTGTAGATTTTGTGACCCTGTAGCCCCTACTAAGGGGGGAAACACATTTGTCACACCCTAAACAAATCAAATATACAGCCTGATGAGCTACAGAGCCAATGGCTCTAATTTTTTTTTCTGTGCTTATTAATGATTTTAAGAAATGGTTGAATCATCAGAAGATACATTTTTGGCACTTGCTTAAAATTTGAGAAGTGATTTCAATTGAAACAAGTCAGCGGTCGAATCATTGGAGATGTCAAATTAATGGAGAAAATGCTGTATATGTAGCAAGGCTAAGATGAGGCAGAGATCTAGACCAGTGATAGTTAGCCCTAACTTGGGATGTTGCCCTAACAGTTGGTTTCCTGTGTTGTTGAATTGTGAAATCATTTTCTCATTTATATATCATTCTGCAGATTTTATGAACTATGTTTATCAAAGTAAATGTTTAATTCTCTTAACTGTTGGTAGATCAATAGCAGGTGAAGTGTCGGAGAAAATGAAATTTAATCTTGTTGCTATGGGCTGAAATATTGCCAAAATCTAAATAATTCAATCTTCCACTCAAAACACTCCCTGAAATACTCTGCAAGAGCAGATGATATATCTTCATTTACTCATATCCTTCCTGCCAAACATTCCCCTGTGACTTTCTTCTAAACAACTATACAGTGCAGGAGTAACTTACATTGACATACAAGAAATCCTACGAGATATAAGGCAAAGGCTAATAGTCAGGAAAACTTACATCCTTGATAATGTATACAGTGTCTGAAATAAGCCAGCCCAAAACTTTTATTCTGTTACCAGGTAATAGTTAATTTGAAGACCAAAAAAAAAAAAATGAACAACCCTGCTTGTACCAAAACTGACCAGATTCCTGGCTTTTGGATAAGTCCTTTTGTATGCATTGCTTATAACATGTATATGTTTCACCTATGTTTACTTATATGTATGATCAGTAATCATGCTATCAACATGAAACACTGCACATTATGTGTAGGATAAGACATGACCCACGGGCATTATTGAAAAGTATGCCAGATGCCTGTGGGTAATGCCCACAGGCCAGAGGAGGGCATACTTTTTACTAATGCCCACGTGGTATGTGTTATCTAACTTATAAACCGACTGAAACAGTGAGAAACAATTTCGTACTGAACTATAAGTTGGACACAGCATTAAAAAGACGTATTATTTGAGTGCCTATCCAATGTGATTTAGGTTGTGAAATGCATTGAGCGGACGCAGCCACGTCCCCCTTGGTATGTGATGCACGTGCGACAAGCATTAATCTGACAAGCATTAATCTGACAAGCATTAATCTGCCGTGGTACATTGACTGGTATGATTTTTACTTTATAATTGACTCAAAATACCTAGATCCTCAATTTATTGTTAAGAATGATAAATATTTCTAAGCATTAAGTTTCCTAAAAGTAAATGTAATGATATAAAATATCAATTCACTCTAACTCGGACCTTTGTTATAAAAACACCGAACATTGCACTACCATCAGTGCTGTCACATTAGCTCAGTAGGCAGAGTGTTTGATTCAGTGATCCAGAGTGATTCAGTGGGTCGAGACAGCTAAAACATTTACACATCGGGAATATAAAAATGTGTTGTTTTATTTCAAAATTGACAGTTAATTGACACCTTGACTATTAAAAAATCATCAATCTAATTGTTGGAAAATAACTTGGATAACTGCCCAGGGCAGAGGGCATTATTAACGTACTTCCCGGGGCAGAGGGATGTAATCAGACTGGAGGGACAATAGTGTCCCAGAAAAACAATACAGTGATGTCACTGGAGGTTTAAAACTTATTTTGGCCTATTTGCTATAAGCCTATTTTTGGACTAAGAATGCCTCAGTTATAACCAGGTTAGATCACCTTAGGGTGAGTGAGCTGTGTGTAATAACCTGATTTGAATTGAATAGATAAATCTCATTTTCATAGTTATCGCTTGTCACATATACAATATATTAAATTGTTTTCAACAGGGTCCCCATATAATGGTATACATAATATATCTTTAAGAAAATTAACCATGAAATGTTGAAATAAATTCAGTTTGGTTACACTTTCTAAGGTGTTGTTTGTTTTTTCAAGCAGAATGAAGTACATTTTGTATAATCACAGTTGGCTTCCTGCCATACATGCTTGTTGAACAAAGGTTTGTACACTTCAACTGGTTCTAAAGTCCATGCATATGGACAGACTACAGAGTAATGTGATTGGGATGTTTAAAGTTTTGCACATGTCCAAAGTTTAAAACAAACAAGAAGTCTTCTTTTAAGTGTCTGAGAAAAATCAATACCAATCCTTGCATTCATATGCTACTATTGGAATATTCGACAACATTACTGTACTGTAGCTTCGATTGCAACACAATCAACATGTGCTTTTGGTGTTGGAGTGCCGTGAACATCAATAGAACATATATCATGCCTGTATAGAACATGATCCAAGGGCATTTTAAGGAAAGAAGGACGTTTTCCTCACAGGGACATGTATCGATTAAATACAGTTAGAAAGACATAATACTCGATAGATCCTACCCTAATACTATATATAAGGAAAGGGATGTATTAGGGTAGGGTCTATGAGTATTATGTCTTTCTAGCGCTGTATTTAAGCGAAACATGTCCCTGTGGTTTTCCTGAGGGAATGTAAAGCGCTATTAAAAAAAAAAAAAAAATAATAATATAATGAACATTTTTAAGCCTAATATCCAGTGCAAGCACTGCTCATTGGCTGTACATTATCACCCTGAAGGAATTGTACTTTCAAAGCCGCTACTAAGCGCTTCGCGCGACCACATAGGTCCGTACTTCCCGTATTCAGGTACCCAATTGTACAGCTGGGTAGACTGAGTGCAATGTGGATGAAGTGCCTTGCCCAAGGACACAACACGGTGTAAAGCCCAGGTCACAAATCTTTGGTGTCTCCACCTGGATTCGAACCCGGGTCTTTGGCGTGATAGGCCAGCACGCTAACCACTACACCACCGCGCTCCACAAACATGAGCTATTGGCCCAAAGAACAACATCCTCATGTCGACGAATCTTGCATCATCTATATCATTATAAGATTGCTTATAAAAACGTAAAAATTATCCGATTGCAAGCAGCAAAAAAAGGGAAGATAACTGTCATTCAATGCTGCAGTTTATAGAAATTATCCCCAATGTGCGCAGGTGACTAATCATTCCACAATATATTAACCAGATTCGGAAAAAAACTAGAAAGTGCCCCCCCTTCCTCAAATGCTCCAAACCTCGAAACAATACTATCATAAAGCACCATTAATGTTCCCTGTTTAATTCAACTTGAATAAATATGCTATCAACTCCACAATTGTAGCAAACAAAATATTCAAAATTCTAAATGATTTGATGCTGAAACCATTGAAAAAGACTAAGTCCAAATTGTTGCCATGGAAATAAAAGAAAATTCAATTTTAAAAAATCTATAACCTCCAAAAGGCACATCTACATGATATACCAGTACACGAAAAACATGGTGTAACATTAGTCAGAATGTATTTCTCTTATGCTGAACGGAATGAATGATGGGTGGAACCTGTTTGTTCGATATACGCAGCCTGCGTCCGGAAAGTAATGTCAAATATTCGACACAAAAAAAGGGATGAGAAGAACACAAGCACTTGATGAATGGGTACTATTGCTCATGTACTATATAGTATATGAGCAATACCCATGCATCAAGTGCTTGTTGGGAAGAAAAGCAAATACATCGCGGTTGATGTAAGTGAAGCGTACCTAAAATATAAATAGGGTAATCAAATCTGGCACTAGGTTGTACAGATTTTAGGTTGATTATGAAGTTATTCAATTTAACAAAAGTGGAAACTTTGCAGAGTTTTAATTATTCAACTTTAATTTTTGGTAGTAATTTGTTTTTTGATATCACCCTCAATTTTAAGAAATAATTTTGTTCAGTGTAGAGGTAAAACGAAGATGTTAATCGACGTTCATGAAGAAGTACGTGAATGGTGAATTTACTTTACTTTGGGTAACTTTGATAAAGCATATAGAAATTCAGCTGAAAAGCAATGAGCAGCCTGAGATGACTCAACTCGTCGAAGGTAAAATTTGGTCGAATCCTACTCGCGAGCCTTTGACGTAATAATCAAATGACGTCATAGACAGTCCTGACTTCCGCCCAAAGGTCGACGTTCAGTGCTGACTTCTTTGAGATCTTCGAAAAGAAATAACATTTTACCAAGACAATGATGAGGTAACGGCAGCTATATATATCCATAGAAACACTATTTCTTTAAATTGTTACTATTTACAATGTTCTGTAAAGTGTTGTTGCATGCTTTAATGATCGGATATACATGATTTGGCTCTGTGGAATTGTTCTGCCATTCTTCTTACTTTTTTTTACCTTAGATAAGATAAGATAAGTTAATCTTAAGCTTTTTTGTCCTAAAAGAGATTTGTTTTAAAATTTCTTTATAATCCACTTACAGCAATGAAAATATAAATTTAATATGTTTTTTTCTATCGCAAAATCCTATCGAAAGTTACCTTTCAGTTATCCATGTGTTGAGATATTCCTTTAATTGTACAGTGTGTTAGGCATTTCACTTCACTTTTAATGCTTCTTTTTGTTTATTTATCTTGTAAGTTTATATAAAAGTAAGTTGCTTGAAAATATGTCGTTCATTGTTAACGAGTCGACCATTTTCAGATTCTTGTTTTCAGATAAAGTTTAACACTAACATATGTTAGGATGATTCTTATTAAGTGAGGTATCAACATATAAATGTGTTATTGTCATGTAAATCAAAGATTCAAACTTATTATTATTTTCACAAATGTATTGTTTAGACATATCATATATCAAAAAGAGAACAATAATCGATGATAACTTTATGTATTTCCGAAACGAACAACCTTGAGTTTATTTTGATAAAGCCGATGGGACAAATCAAAGACAACGAATTTGAAAAGATCATTTCTTAAGGTCAATGGTTAATTACTCAATGGCCATTAATCATGATAGACCAACACGATTTATTAAACGTTGTTAATCGCTATAAAAATGTGTTGTACCTGAAATAACACAGTCAAATTTATACGTTACTTTAGGGAACATAGTATTACATAAAAATAACTTACTTCAGTCTTAATAATAGATAATTAAATAATCGAGTAATATATAAAGATTTGAAGTCAATATAATTCCTGAGAGTTTCACTCTTAAAACATTAGAAGAAAAGTCTAAATACAAGATAAAATTTTAAATAGAGTTTTTTTACGAAAGATCAGTTCAATTATATAAAATACTCTTGAAAACGGCAATAATATCCCATAGCACCTATAACCTCAATTATATAACACATAACATATTTATATGGACTACACGTTTTTGCATTTAGAAAAAAAATTGCCTTCAAATCTAAATATGCATCTTTAAGGTTGTCCAAAATTTGGCCTGGATATGAACGAAGTCATTCATGAAGGACATCTTCTTTGAGAGGCATTTAGAAGCTGGCTGATGAAGAAGAATAAGTTCTTATGGATAATCAACTTCTTTATTGCATGAAATGGACGTTTCGGTGAAGATATTAACACCATCACTTGCTTGATAACGGTGTTAGTATCTCTACACCGAAACATCGCATTTCATGCAATAAAGAAGTTGATTATCCATAAGAACTTGTTCATCTTCATGAAGGACATCTCAGTCTTAAAGGAGTGTAAATGGGGCGAAAATCAGGAGATGTATACACTTCCGTTGAACTTTCAATGAACTGGTCTTCAATGGGAAGCAATCAAATATAGGTCTACAGCTTTTATCAAATAGATCCGCGTTAAACTATTGTCTAAAACAAATGATATTTTACAAACGTTAGGGGACTTTGCTTCATCGTGTAGGCCTAGCTGTGTTATACAATGGTATGCGGAATGACAAGGGGTAAATGAAGACTTGTCACACCCTGAACGTCAAGCTGATGTCCCCATGGAACAAATACTGTTACACTACAAGGAAAGCGTGCAACATCTAGATATATGAATGGCTATCGCCACTTGCAATTGGGTGCACAGGATGAATCATTATTTGAAGACCAAAGGCGTAAACGTGTTATAGTTAGTCAAAAACTTCTTGACGAATACCACGCAAATACAGAAATCCAGAAACAGTCATTGGCTCATGTCGTTACTCAGGATAATTCATGGGTGCGCCATTTAGACCCAAAGACGAAAGTCAAAGCTTGGTACATTCAATTGAGTATGATACACTACTGAACTAAATATACGGATAAAGACTAAAGAGAAGGGAAATGTTAAAGTGCCATAAATTTGAGACCGATGAGGACGTTATTGCCGCAAAGAGGTTTTAAGGTGTGAAAAACACTGGGCACTACGGTCAGAGTTATTATGTCGAAAACTACGTCGTAAACATTGTACAGTTTCTTCAATTCTTATTGTGCTTTCAGAAACCAAGAAACCGTATCCAATATTTGAAATTAATATTGTTTTAATACTGTTTCTCCATGACCGACAGTCATGTAAGGGACGTTTCATGTTCCATTGGTGCTTGTTAGATGAAGCTTACATATTTATTTAAATGTTTTATAAATTCAGTGAATGTACGGTTCAATGTCTTGAAATCATATTGTAAAATATTATATAAACAAACAACTTCCCTTCGATCCCCAGATCACCTCCCCCTGCAAAACAGGGAAATTCCAAAGGGAGACAAGCGCTCTCGGATGAATACCTGTGGTGGAGAAGGTAAGTGGTTAAACAATCTCATTAAAATGATATCATAATTTTTTTCACTACGTTACGCATATATAATAAGATTGGTGATCAAATGACTTGTTCTTGTCTTTTTCCTTGAAATTCATTATCCTATTTCATATTCATAAAAGTAGGGATGTTCAATCTCTCCAAACATTTAACTCGGGTCATAAAATCGATCAATCAGAGTTTATTACTTGAGCGACCTCTGCTGGGAGAGAATGGTTAATGGTACAATTTTCATGGTAGTATCATGGTGGAAGGAGACAATCTTATTTTAAAAGGTTATCTACAAGTTAATAGGCTTTCATAAGGTTTTGCTTAGCGCATATCTAAAATTGTGCTTCGAAGAATAAAATAGAAGACACATATCCAGCCATCAGTTCTCTTCAATCAGGACCTGCATTCACCTTTGAAAAGTTGGCAGCAGTAAATCACTTTTAAACCGCACGCGAGAAATAAAATAAACCAGTTGAAGAAACCACCTCAGTTGCTTCTAAAACACGTAATTGTAAATAAATAAACTTATGTATTTCCTTATCAATATCTTAACTAATTCTCCAGAGCCACAGTAGCGATGGCGAGAAGGGACCTGCCTGAAGCCCTGAGTCTTGTAAGGGAAAGCAGATCTGTACGTCAAACCAGGGGACTTGTCCTGGATCAAGAACTGGCCATCCTTGACCAAGAAATTGCCAGGTTGGCTCGGGAACTCGTTGGGTCAGCATCCGATGAATGTGTTACAGCAGCAGCATCGGTTCAAGGACAAGCAGCTCCAGCTAGAGCTTCAACATCAGCAACTTCATCTGCATCAGCGTCAACATCTGCAACACCAGCTGCAGAATCTGCAAAAGCGTCTTCATC
Organism: Steromphala cineraria; assembly: GCA_916613615.1. Classification (NCBI taxonomy): domain Eukaryota; kingdom Metazoa; phylum Mollusca; class Gastropoda; order Trochida; family Trochidae; genus Steromphala; species Steromphala cineraria. The sequence continues at coordinate 18,951,375 of OU744726.1, forward strand.
TGCAACACCAGCTGCAGAATCTGCAAAAGGGTCTTCATCTGCAACACCAGCTGCAGAATCTGCAAAAGCGTCTTCATCTGCAACACCAGCTGCAGATTCTGCAAAAGCGTCTACATCTGCAACATCAGCTGCTGAATCTGAAACTGCAACTACAGTGGACGCACAAGCAGCTCCGGAAACGTCAGCAAAAGCTGCAAGTGGATCAGCATCTGCAACATCAGCTGCCAAATCTGCAGCAACAGCAGCAGCAACTACAGCAATAGCAGAACAAGAAGCTAAGACTGCAACAGCTTCAAAATCTGCGACCTCAGTAGCAACAACAGAAGCAGAAACAGCAGAGGCCACAACTTCAGCATCAGCGACTTCAACAGCTTCTGAGAAATCTGACGAATATGTGTTAGCTTCCGAGGCCTGTTCACAGGAGAAGACGTGGGTTACTTCGGTGTACTTTCCGCATGAAAAATTATTAATCTTACTTTTAGACAACAAAGGATTTAGACCGACAATAATCATTAACCATCGGACCATTATTTAAAAGTGATCTCAGTGATATTTGTGATCTTTGTGTGAAGTATATGTAAACTGGCTTATACACTTACATTGGCAAAGTAGAAATTGTACGGCTATTTAGACATATTTCACGAACAGTTAATTATCACATTTAAGGAAAAAGCTTATAATTGCACATAAAACAGATCGGAAATTGGATTTCAAAATACACAATGAAATTGTCCTTCTGTTCCAGAAGCACCGAGATAGCTGTCCTAGAGGGATCAGAAGAGAAAAAGAAACTGTAATAAAACTAATATCTAATTTCTAATTACTGTCAGAGGTGGTAAGACGATTTCAGAAAAAGTGCCGTCATGATCTCAGATAAGCAACGGGTTTCCTTGGAATGACACCCAAGCTTTGCAATGACTTATTCAAATAGAAACTAATTGAATACCTTAAGAGGAAAAGTATGATAGTTATACATGTATAGTTTACTGGATACTCACGAGTCCTATCTTTAACGGTAAAAAATGTAACATGTGTATAATAAAATTCAGAACTCTTACAGCATAACTTCAACTCTTAACTATATGCCTTTTTCTGAGCGTAGTTCATAAACGCACATTTGATGTGTAACACGTTCATCTGAATTCAAAAGATACACAATTTCTTCTAGTCTGTCAGCCAGATCCTAAAATAAAACGAAAGTTTTACTTGAGAGCTCGTTTCATCATATTTAGAACTTTCTTTTCAAATATAAGAATTATTTAACAAAACCAATTTCAGACTCTAATTGTTAGATCACTTATCTTATTATCATTTCTAAAGCTTGAACTAGACAGTGATAACAACTGTAAATATGTTTGTAATTTCTACCAACATTTTGCCTACAGAATCCTGATCCTGAACCCAGCACTGAGGGAGAAGATGAAGGGTCAGATGTTGATGGAGAAGTGAGTGCTGGATTCTTTTCTAGTTCATTAATCTAATTAATTAACATTATAACTTCACTAGATTATAACGCGATCACTGACCCATTTGAGAAACGGTATTACACGAGGGTCGTCTAGTATCCTCTACAGTTACTCTCTATCTCCAGGTGGCTCCTGAGACGCTGTGCTCCTCTTGCCCCGGTACAGGTGCCACTCTTCAGACGCCGGTCAGTTGGTCATGTAAATTATCAAGATATTACCATCATTGTTGTTTAGAAAAATACGTTGCATATAATTACACAGTCAAAGATTGCAAGTTATGATGTACTGATTGGTAAAGTGAGTCTGTCTTGTTTCAGAAATTGTTGGTACACAATATATACGTTTAGAATATATAAAAACTTTACTAATCTTTTAACATCTTTGTTTATCAGACCGGAGGATAACAGCGAATATTCATCCGAGAACAGGTAAAAGTGTCACTGACCTAAATGCTAGAAGATAAGTAATTTACATACTTTATGGAATATCATTATACAATATACGTACATCAGAAAAGGTTCGTATGGACTTTATTCTTTCGTATGATATATGACATCATAACCATTCAATTTAAACAATTTTACTGTGATTTCTTTACTGTAGTCATTATGCTTCTAGATCGTCTAAGCTGTAACACACCGTTGAATATCTTCGAAAGTCTCAACTTTTAATGTCTCATGTAACATGTAACGTAATTTTAAATTCGTGAATGAATGTAGAAATACCTTTTAAAATTTACAACTGTCATCATTGATATTACTCCAACTCTGATTTTCTAAATGTACAACTATGACTATTAAAGATACGATTTTTACAGCTAAATGAACAACGCTGACTACTAAATGTACAACATAGACAACTATATGAACAGCACTGTCTTCTTGATGTCCAACCATGACTTCTAAATATACAACTATATCTACTAAATATACAACTATATCTACTAAATATACAACTATATCTACTAAATATACAACTATATCTACTAAATTTGAAACTCTGACTTCTAAATGTATAACTATGACTACTAAATGTGAAACTATGACAACTAAATGTAAAACTATGACTACTAAATGAACAGCTATTACTACTACATGTAGAACTTTTACTATTAAATATACAACTCTGACCTCTAAATGTATAACTATGACAACTAAATGTGAAACTGACAACTAAATGTACAACTATGTTCTATTTGTACAACTATGTTGCAGCTTCGACAGTGAGGATGAGCGGGAATACAACCGTAGAAACGGCGTCAGGCTAGCAAACATCGTGGAGATTGGTACGTAATGTTAATTGATAACTGATAGCATGTCCATAAACAAGTGATTGTTAAGTTATTAAACAGCTTATAGCAATGTTCATTAACAGTTGAGCAATACTTACTAATATCTGGTCGCAATATATATTGACATATATGTTCATTAACAGCCGATAGCAATGTGTATGTTCATTAACATGTAATTAGCAATGTTTCCTACCAGCTGATAGCTATGTTCACTAATATCTGATGGCAAAGTTCATTAACAGAAGATAGAAGTGTTTATACGCAACTAAAATTATGCTAATTATTGTTAATTCAAATCAAAATTTATAACAAATGTTCATGATACATAAATGATGAATGTTGTCGTTATTCCTATAATTTATTATTTCAAATTTCTTCGCAAAATTACATCGTGACTAATAGTAAGCTACATTTTCAAACATTTATGTTTTTTTCAGTTGATGAGCCGCGAGTCACTTTCAGATCAAGGGTGAGAGCCGTAAGTATATAAAGTGTGTGACAGTAGTTAGGTTATATATGCCACTGTTTAGACTAAGGATAAATAACTGAGACTGATTTTGTTTGATTATTCCATTAATCACATTTATCAAATGAACGGTCTTTTAAACTTATTTTAATTTGCCTATTTCTTATTAGTTATCAAGTTTTCTCGTTTGAATGATCTTTTATTTGTTACCCTATTTACCCTATTTCACTTCATCTTGTTATTAACGTGCACTCTTTTCCAACGAAATCGAGGAATTAATTTCAAATTATTGACCAAAAATAAACTTTGTCTTATCCCTGAAATTGAATCTCCATTCTCTGCCCTCCAGTTCTGCAGACGAGTGGGCGGGGCTCTCCGTGCGTGTTTCAGCTGTGGTGGACGACGCGCCGCAGCAGAGGAGTAGAGTCACGTGATATTTCCCGGGGTTTCTGGGTACTGACTGATCGACAATCGAATTCTAAGATATTTAGATAGGGTTAAATTAATTCAAATAAATAGATGTTCTGTGACAATGTGATTATCTCAAACCATAGAATAACGAATTATGATAGAAATTTCTTTATTTTTCTTTATCTAAGAGATTTTGTAAAACCAGTAAGATTGAAAGTCGGGTTGTGTGAAAGGTGGGTGGGGAGGGAGGGGCGCAGGGATGGGGGGAGGGGGAAGGGAGGTAAGTTGACTGAAGCAGAGTGAAAGAAAGGGGGGAGGGTGCGACTCGCCCTAACAGAAACACTCCACACACTTAGTATATAAAACACAGCATGCGAACCCACCCGACGATCTGACGAGTACAAGGGGAGGCCACTGTGTGTAGACGTTACGTGTGACTTTCAGGATTCCCAATCTGAAGTATGTTTACATGCAAAATGGAGATTATTACATTTCCAGATTGTTCATGCCTAAGCGCCAGATGGTGATGATCGCTAGTTTGTACGTAGCATGCTGCATTCAGTGGTCGTACACGAAAACAGTTTGGAGACATATGTATTGCTTATATAGACTATAAATATTTAGAATATGAGCAATTTCAATGTCTCTAAAACTTGTTACAAGAACATATGACATTTCACTTCAGACATTCGCTACAATGCACCAATACATTCGAGTTACTGGTTTTCAAACTGATGTAATTCACAAATTAGAACATGTTATGCTTTACTTCAAGATTACCTAATAGTCGGTCAGTCAGTACGTGTTCTTGGATCCATGTGGACCCTTCTTAGTGGATCCATGATCCCGAAGCTCCGGGGAATTATCTTAGATCAGTATTATGCATAAGAGTGTAAATATCTTTGTTACACACCGCGCACCGGCAACTGTATCATTTATTGGTTAGCTATGTACCTAAAGTTGTCATCGTGGGATCCGTTGGATAGAAATATTCGATGTTAAAGTATCTCCATTGTATAATGATACAATGTTACCATCTCATTATCATTTCATTGTATCAACTATTGTGTATCTCCGCACTCCATATTTCATGTGCAATCATATGTACCAGCTATTTTAAATATACCGGTAATAAATCTAAAAAAACAACCACTGACTTAACTTATCATTTAGTAATAAAATTATTCAATTATTCCCTTTTTACATTATCTACATGTATGAATGACAGGTGAGGGAGATGTGTAGACAATGTATTAATTTATCCCATAACCTTTTCTGCAAAATGCCTGAACTAGAATTTCAAATGATTCATAATTGCACACTTTCACTCTTATATGATAACAATAGCACAAAACCAGAAAGTATTTGGTACTCTGCATTTTAAAAAAACTCTGACGACGGAGAGTCAATAGGATTGAAATAGATATCGCAAAAGCATTCCATCCATATGTGGAAAGAAATCTGATGTCTTGTCTTGTAGTTGACATTTAAGGCTCATTTGGATTGACATCGTTTTCTATTCGTATGTTTGTGATTATCTAAAAGAGAAAATATACGTTCAGATGTTGGTTGACTTTCGAACCTTCAAATAGAAGCCAAGATACCGTAAACCCCCACAATCACCGGACAGTTATGCCAGTGCAGTTAGCTTTAACCTGTATTCAGCTTACTAAAGTCACTCATCTGGCAGCTACAGTAACTTTTATGTAAAATTGAAGATTGTTATTGTTAATGCCTGGAATAAGGGAATATTAATTTTTTTTTTGACTGAAGTATAAGTTAAGTTAATAATGTTAAAGTGTTGACAGCAATGAGTTACAGATATATGCAGATAACATATTAACTAATTTGTATTGCTCTCTACACTAGTTGTTCAGATAGGCATTGATGGTTTAAGTAAATCTAGCAAAATATTAATAGCGCAACAGTAACGTGAAATTAAGGGAACACAAGAAAGTCTAGCGGAAATCTGAGTTTTTGATAGTCAAGAGTGTAAAATCCTTAATTAATAGCCCTGCAAGGCTTAAACATGCTTTTTGAGCGCCTGTAGTCAGTGAGTTGTTGGGAGGCACACATGCCAAAATGTTATCAATGATGTTATTTCATCGAGAATAATTGGCTGTTTAGAAAGTATCATTTTCATTCTTAAATGATATATTTACTTCAATTGATTACTTATAAGATGGCATTTGCGTTTACCAAATAGGTCGAGTAGCCGCCTCGCTCTCGTGCAGATAGCCAAATAGAAAACAAAAACAAAAAAATCATAAAGGTTCAGAAAACAAAAACAAAAAAATCATAAAGGTTCAGAAAAGCAATGCGAGTTATTAAGAGATAGTTGCATGCGATATATCCCCGCTATACAGGGTTGAGATCGTACATGGTTAGGGCGTTCTGCAGTACTGGACTGGGGTGATTATGGGAATCACCTGCGCGCGGCGTCTGAAACGCAGTCCCCGGGGAAATTTTACACATGACAATGGCGTTATTGTCGGGAGAGAGGGTAGAGCTCACTTTCTCTTCCATTTGCGGCGACATTATAGCTAGTCACGTATAGTGGATATTGAAAAAAATAGTAGATTTTTCAATATATTGCATGTTTGGAAGTGCAAACATCATGTTTGCTCCGCTTGGACCAAGTCTAAGGGAGTGCATTTACCTAACCATTGGGTAAATGAGGTTCCGGACAGAGATCCGATGAGGTATACCGGAATATAATTCTGAAGAGTCCTTTTACAAGGTTACAAGTGTATTAGGCAGTCGTCTATGATCCGATATTAGGTTCCTTGAGATGCGCGCACAAGGAGCAATCATAACCGCATTGTAGGCTGAAGCAAGGAGAGAGGGGACGATAGACACCTTTAATGTAAGGACAGGTGACATTTACAGTAAAAAAAATAAAAAATTGGATCTTAGCATTCGTGAAATTCATAAAAACGAAGTTAACATTTCATAACTCACAAACCAAAGGCATTAATTAGTAGGAATCGTATTTGCAGAGCATATACCCGTTTAACACTGTACAATTAAGTGTAACCCAGGATAAGAAGGTAGTATGCTGCAAGGTATTGTTGAACGAATGATTATAGCAATGAAAATGTTACATGCGAAACATAGGTTAGTAATAAGTTGGACCGATTGCTGCAAGCAGATATACACGTTATGATAAAAGAGTAATATATAATAGGCCGCACAGGATAAATTATAATAGACAGTGTAATATAAGAAAGATTAGACATATGTAAAGGTAAGTGATGATAAATTAATGGCAGAACGACCCCCCACCCAATGGCTGACGTGATGGACGACTCACTAACCCGTTCACTGCTAATGGTACAAAAAAGTTGTTAATACACATGTGCTTTGTGCTTTGACCAGTGAGATACTGAGGGCAACACCAGTTGTCAAACGTTGAAAATAAACTTCAACCATCAAGCAAACGTTCATAAAACGAGGTAGGGTAATACATTTTCCCAATGGCGATAATTATCCTTTCCAATTGCAATTATCCCACTGTGAGACAACTGTGAACTCTGTTAAACATAAATATCAAGAAGCACTGGACAAAATCTTCTTCAAAGTAAGACTGAAAGCAAGGCAAAGCATAAACCAACACCGCAGCAGAACCATTACAACCCCTCATCAACTATGGTCAATCTGACAGGTGATGTGCTGAGTTATGCATTACCTGGTTCCCTTGCTGCCGAGAGCTACTTCGCTATACCGCTGTGCCGTGTACCTTCCCTGAGTGACTACTGACCTATAGTCTTATGCATAGACCCTTGAGCATATAATTCACCCCATGGAAGCAAGTCTGAAATCTCCATTTGTCTGAGGCTCCTTTTAAAAATTTAATAAAATAAGATTTTTACTCAAAAAATTTCAGAGACTAAATATAAGTCTAACTGACCTACTGCAAATTACACTTTAGACTGGAAGAGTACAAAGACTTCAGTTGGAATCACCGACGATGACAATGGTTGTGTAAGAAGTGAACAATGCTATTATATAACAATTGTATAAATTAACGCTGAAATGCCTGCAATCAACTGTACTGGCATATGAACACTTTTAACATATTTCAAACAAATTCATACTGATTCTCGTTGTGCATGTCTATGCATGGCATCGGCCATACTTGACAATAGCAAGTAATAACCTCATGACTCTTTCCCGGAACATTTAGAAATATGCACCTTGTTGATCCCTGTTAACCAAGTATTGCAGTATGGAAAGTCAGCTGGGACACGTCATCAAGGTACAGTCCCATGGTCACAGATGGATGACAACGCAGATTTCATCCCTTGCAACAACTCTGTCACAACGCAGACCTTCAGCCTGGTGGTGACATCTACTGCAGACCTCCACGGGAAGACACGTCACCTTCAAACTAGTTATGTATTTTAGTACATGTACATTATTTTTAATCGTTCACACAATGAGCCAACATGTTTATGCTAAAATGGAGTACTTGAAAGGCTTGTACTGATGATGGTTATTGATACTGTATTAAGTATTAAATCTGTTATTAACATTCATGTGTGGTTTTAAATTCTAAATTATTGTTTCTAACGGATGAGATCATCACGATTAAGATCAACTCAAAATTAATATTATGATCGCAGGTGGCCAGACCTTTAGATTATACATTAATAATTGCTTTTCAGCACGTATGACCGCCATGCTGTGCACCAAACCAGTGGTGCCCCTTTAAATCGAACTTTAGGACTATATATGAACTGCAACATTGATGCCACTGTGACTGTGACCCAGGACATTGCAATACTGAAGTGCTGCTCAAGTTCTTATCTTTCTCGCTCTTGGAAATCCTGCTGCTGTTGTCTTATCTGTTAATGACAACATCGGCATAATGTCGTAGTAATCTGATTTGTGTATATTCTTTTAGTGATACTTTCTAATCGAATTGGCTGAACCCCTAAGTTGCTTAGCACATAATATATTGTGTCCTTCATGCATCTCTACTCACACGAGCTGAGGACAGCTCTTCTTTTGGTTGAGGCAGGAAATAAGATTGATTAATTTGAGAATGATATTAATCATTTTTATGAGTATAAAGTAACAAACATAAAACTAAAGAAATGTTGCTGTTATCAGGCTATCAAAATAGAGTAAGTGAAATGTATGAAGGCAGCTTATTAATATTTGAAGATGAGTTATTAGACAGATCAAAGTATCAATATAATTTTGGCAAATAATAGACATGTACATTGTGATTTGTAAGATTCTCAAAGAGAACGTTGTTAGGACGTCTTTCACAAACTTAATCATCATGGTACTGGAAAGTAGGTATTTTATAAAATTTAAAGATTACGAATTGGATTGATTTCACTGGAAGAAAAGTGTTATGTGAAGTACAAGATTATAAGTGTTATCGTTAACCAAACCCAAGGGTAATCGTTATTAATATCAATTATTATAAGTTATTGGGTAAAAAGGTGATGTTGACAGGATCGAAACTACACTGGTAAAACAAACCCAGTGTTAGATTATAAAAGTATTTGTTAAATATAAATTATTATTAAATATGTCAAGATTTTAAATTTCGGAAATATTATTGATTAAAATAACAGTTTCCAGTTACGATAGTAAAGGAAAGCCAATTCGACTGGAATGTAAGATTGTAGTTTGAGTGTTGAGTTTTACTGTAATTGTATAAACGTGTGAACGAAAATGAATCGGGACACCGCCACAGGAGGAGAAGGGCCTTTAATTGAATATTGAACATAATCATAATCCATAATCATAATGGACACTTATGTATATGTATATCAATTAAGTTTTTATTATTGATTATAGTAATAGTTACAGAACAAATTGTGGTGTACTTCAAGAATACATTACTTTAATTTGGTAACTTCATGGGACAGTTAGACTATTATTGTCCATCAGTAAATTATTACTTTACTGGGCAATATCATTTTGTAACTTCACCTTAAGTCATAAGAGAAAGAACTAGAGTAGGATGATTCAAAGTTAAGAAGCGCGGGTCATGAAAATGTATATGCTTGACGACGGACGTTCTACCTCTGGGACAAGTCACATCTATGTCCATCCCTAATTATAAGTGACCTGGTGACGATATATCAATGCTACTTCGCCTTATAGCAACGGGTGTAGAAAGTAGGATATACATTTATAATTCTTAAAAAAGCGCGGGTCGCGCTTGATCGAACGGGGGAGATATGTTAGAGGAGGATTTTAAGTAAAAGAGTTACATAGAAATTGTATTATCTTGTTAAGCTGAATCAGCAGGTTTTGGACAGTAAAGGTGAATCGAAGGTTAAGCTTTGGTACATGTTTTGGTTGTTTTGGTCAAGAAGTAAGTAATGACCTTGTCAGATATAGATAAATACAAGGAAATGAATCGGTCATTCATCATAATATTATACATGAGACAGACCCGCCTTTGTTCCGCTGCAGAGTGCCATTCCATACCATGTCTTGGACATATGTAGTACAGCATGAAGGGTTCTTCAAAGAGTCCCAATATATGTAAGAATGATCTCAATTCACTAATTAGCACGAGCGATGACTCTGACGTTATAAGCCAATAGGGCGACGGCTGGTGTAGAGATATCGACACCATCCCAGAAGTAAGGACTAAGATGGTCATCCTGGTAACCTGAGACGGACAGAATAGACTATACCAGTTTGAGATAGTCTGTCTAACAGCCCCTGAAACAAAATATCTTTAAAGACCCACACAAGTCTATATTATTATAGCAAGTCTAGCTCACTGCAATTTCTGAAAATGAACAGCTAAAGTGGGCTCCTTTCAATTTTAATAGTAGAAAAATGCATTTTATATGTATTTTGATTTCAGAGACTGAAATTTAGTCTACAGTTTGAGACTTCCTTGAATAAAGTGGGGTTTCCAGAGAGAAGAGAGTCGTGAGCCAAAGCCGGCTGTGGTCCCGAACATATGTACCTGTGTTGTGTCATACCTCTGTGTGCTGTGCCGTGTTAGCATGAACAGTTACTGGTTTAGCATGAGTTGGACAAGACGATTGATTTGGCTGACCAAGGTTCGATTTAGCTGGTGGGCCAGAGTTTGTCCAGGCGTCCAAGAGTGAGCAGAGTGATATCCCCAAAACATCAACATCTTACATACCGTACCAATCTCGCAAAATCACTCTTTGGACACCTTAGGATAATATATTTGTGAGTTTTGTATGTATTCTTCACCATTTCCTTTGTTTTGTATTTACAAAGTGCGAGACTAGACTAGACTAGAGAACAACCATTCTAATCGCCAAAGCCTGCAACACTAGACTTATAACCAACACTTAACTTCAACAACAATTAATATCTCTGTATTTAGCAATCTTTTACACAAGTTCCGAAAAAATTGAGGGACGTAATATACAACCCTGTCTAACACAACCAATCAAAAAGTATAATTGTCAAAACTCAAAATAAGAACTTGATACTAGCACTCGAAAATTCCCATTCTATATATGTTATCAAAATATAGAAAAAAAACTTGAAGTTGTAAACAAATGATGAGATTGAACAAAATTGAAAGGTATCTCAAAATGTAAGTTCAATTGAACTCTTATAGCGGCCTCGAAAAGTTAAACGGCTTCAACAGATAAAAACATTTCGCATGTCATCGTGTGAAGGAATGTTTCTCCAAAAATCAATATCTTGATAGTCATACTCAAGCAAATCAAATATATTGTCATAATTGTGAATGTGGTAGCAGTTTAAAAAATATTTCTTCAAGTTCCTACAAAAAATATTATTCAAACAAAAATCGTCTTGCAATCGGTAGCAGATAGTTTCGGTTAGTGAGATTTATTTTTTGACCTTCAAGATGTGCTATTGCCTCTATATGATTTAATCAGCAAGAAAATTCGATATTTATTACAACCAACCGCTAACTAGTAGCCTTATAAATGACTTCATGGAAAACTATTTCTGGAATTTTCAAAAACTTTTATTCATCATAAAAAAACATTTGATTGCATGATATTAAAGAGTATATATTAAAAACCTCAAATTTGGATATCCACAGTTCACAAGAATCGTTGTATTGTCACAGTTTGTCTATTATCCAGAATGTTTAGAATTGGCACAGAATGTCATTGAAGAGTTTCGTAACACCATAGCGCATATTATCCAATGTTAAAGGCACAGTTAGAATCCGGCAAGCTCGGCGAAGGTCTGATCGAGCTCCTCGTGAATCGCCTTATTCTTCTCCTTCTCTGTAAGGAGTTCGTCGTCCAGACGGTCCATCTCCTTCTGCAGCTTGTTGACCGTCCTCTCAGCCTCGGCTGCTCGGTTCTCGGAATCCTTCAGTTTGTGGGTCAAATCCCGGATGGTTTCCTCATAAGTTTCTTCCCTTGAAGTGGCCTCCCTCTCGCTGTTCTCGAGAGACTTCATGTTGTTACCGACCACTCGCAGTTCGTCTTCCAGCTGGGTGATCTTGGTCTCGTTCGCTTCAGCTCGGTTGGTGGCACGTTCAAGGTCAGCATCTGTCATGGTCAGCTTACGCGCAGTTTCGTCATATTTGCGTTCAGCTTCCTCGGCAACGAATTTAGCATCCTTGAGCTGGGTTTCCAGTTGGTCGATGCGTTCATCATCAGCGTTGCTCTTGTTCTCAAGCACCTTGCGTGCTCTCTCGGAGTCGTCCGAGGCCTTGGAGGCTTCTTCCAGCTTGGTAGTGGCAGCTTGGAGTCGTTCCTCACACTGTTCAAGATTCTCTTCCAGCATAGTAACTTTTGAGGAGAGACTGCTAACATCCTGTTCCAGTTCTGTGACCTTCTTTGTTGAATCTTCAAGCTTGGAATTAGTTTCACTTAGCTGTTCAGAAACACTGTCGTACTCGACTTCAAGGTTGGAATATTTCTTCTGGAGTTCGTGAAGATCTTCCTCAACTTTTGTTTTCTCGACCTCAAGATCTTTGACCTGCTGGTCCATGGTCTCAGCTCTGTCAATGGCGTTGTCCTTGTCGCTCTTCATGGAGAGCATCTTCTTCTTGATGGCGTCCATAGCTGCTTGAGAGGTTGTGGTGAAGACACGACTTGATAGCTGAGAGAAGAAGGAGTGAATGTGACGGTCAGTGAGACCTGGCCGCTTATAAAGCCTGCAAGCACCACATCTGTGGTTACAGACAAGATAGAGTTACGCTCTCGGGTTCGGGCACTCCATGCTGTGCCAGGCATCCCATTGCAGAGAATTCTTCCAGTAGGACATGTGGTAGAACTCTCTCTGTTTGATCTTACGTAACACTGGTGGCCGGTAATGCATGTGTGGAATAACCTGGCGTGACCGACATACAGACCTACTCCGTGTTGTACAAGCGTGCTATAATCTGTTGAAAGACTGTTTACATTTGCCTCGCAGTTTCAGTCAAGGATAGTTTTTTAAAGAAAAAAACACACTCAGTGGAAATGAATGGATTTAAATGATTTGTAAAAGTTTGGTACTTTTATATAAAAATAATAATTACATAGATACTCAGTGGAAATGAATGGATTTAATAGATTTGTAAAAGTTTGGTACTTTTATGTAAAAATAATAATTACATAGATACGTGCAAAGTTTCTTTTTAAACTTACCCAATCGTATGTACCCTTTAATTTGAAATCAACATAATAAATACCTTCTCTCTTCTGTAGAAAATATGTGGCTTCTTCCATGCAACGATTCTACATGCTGGCCGAACTAAACATTACGTTAACTTCTAAAGCTTTGATAAAAGTTATATATTTCTAAAAGCACAACGTGATGAATGCGATTATTTTATTCACCAGGCTATGTTCTTTTATTACGCGAATTAAAAAGCTAATAATTTTAAAAACATCAATCTGATCGATTCCAGTTAAAACATTCAACTGTTGAATGAATGTCAATGAAAACGGCTTTAGGGTAACATTCGTTTCTTATTATACCAGCGCACGAGGACACATGTTTTAGCACGTTTACTATCAATAACAAAACCATACATACACAACATATTCACAAAAACGTATAGGCATGTGTTTACATGGTAACTATTCATATATCTATAAGAAAAGTGTTCTCTTTTCAAGTGACATAGAATGTTAACAGCATTTCTTTTGCCATTGATCCGTGCAGTAAATACCTCATGTACTGATTTATGTTCAAATCAACTCCCAAAACGTTTTCATCTCCAGATGTCGACTATGCAATTACCTTTATGAATGATAATGCATTGTGCCTGACAGATCTGCAAATATTGCAAAAGACAAATTTACGCATTCCATTTTTGTCTATAAGTTATTTATCGATGCCAACCACATTTTCTTTTCTTGCTTCCTAAAAATAAGCTTGAAACATACTTTGGAGCTGAATAATTCTACAAAAAGCACGACCTTACACCATAAATTAGCATAAAATTGAACAACAGAAAATTCAGCAACAGTCATTTTTTAAAATAAAAAAGCAACAGTGATTACGTTTATACTGTGAGTCCAACAATAAACTCGACATCACTTTTAACGTTTATGTAATGCCATTTATTGTTATTATGATCAAAACCTCGAAAAACGAGATTACGTTTTGTTTCACTTGATAAATTTAGTAGACACTAGATTAGAAAGTATACACTCGGATTATGTTGGGTACCCATTATGAATTTTATGTCAAATATTGACAAGCGTCACTGCATGGCTTAAACGATATAGGCTCAAGATAAGCGTTTATAAATAGTATAATAAAATAATAATAAATATACATTTTGCTGTGTTGCAAATGTTCATATGAGTATAATCCAAAAGAAAATATGTAGACCTAAAGTCATATTGAAATGAATGTATTTTTTTCATAATTAACGATCTTTACGTCCGTCCAAAAATAAAAAGCTAACCTGATGTCATAATGAAAGATATACTTTAAAAATCATAACCTGATTTCAAACCACAATGATAACGTTTTTACAGAAATCACAATACCGATAAATTGTGAAAGTATGTAACAGGTTAATGTTTATTGTAGTCATAATGACAACAATGATAATTTATGTAAGTATGTGATAGTTCAATGTTTATAGTAGTCATAAACGCGATTTCTCAACTGAATATACTGCCAATACGGTGAGATTCTGACCGACACACGTGTTAATTACAAATACACGCTGCCATGTGGTTGTGTACCTACTTCGAGACAGGAATGCACATGTTAATTGAAGCCACCCGTTGGGAAGTTCCTCTCTGGTGCATCACTATCAATAGTGACATCTTCCATTAAATGATTAACTAAAAATGTTAGACCACTGCTTTACTGCCTCGCCATCAAGAACGTGTGGAAGAACGTGCATACCTTTTTAAAAATTATCGCATACTGACAAACGATATATCAAGGTAGAAGTCAGGAATATCTAAAAGAGAAAGACTCGGCACATTTTGAGTCTGTTATCCAGACCCTAAAGCAAAAAAAATAAAGGAGCCTTCTTAAGTCTAGAAAATATTGGCAAGTCTAGATGCCTCAGTTCAAATTAAGAATAGTTCAGGGCTCCTTTTTATTTGTTTTTAAATTAAAAAATCAATATATCAAAATTTGTTAAGAATTCTTTTTTTTCAAGGTCTAAATGTTGGTCTAAGCACATTTTGTATCAGACCAAATGTAAAACAGAATAGGCTGACATGTGTGTATTGACGTCCATTATTGTAATAATGAAATAGATTTTTTCTAACTGTTGTTCATAAGTTTTCATTTGTATGTTATTTTTAAATATTTTCTTAACAATTCAAAATAATGTAGCCATGAATTATCTTGCGAAATTTACCTTGTTGCTCTCAAAATGAGAAGCAAGCTTCTGTCATAATTTTATTTATATGCCTATTTATGAAATAAGAAATATATATCTATAGAACGTTATGGTATATTTATTTTTGTGCAATATCAATCTATTGAAAAAAAACATGTATTTTGATGGGCCTGACTTCTACTGCGACATCAAAATGAAGTTTTGAAATCCATTTTCGTAGTAGGCCTTTAATTTCTCATTCAATATTATTTCAAATTATGTATCAAACCAATTTAATTTAATCAAGATTTAAAGTAGTACAAATGCAAAAGTACAAATGATGCACTCATGAACTGTGAAAAAGCCAGTCGACACGATAATATTATTTTGAATCGTTCTTCGTTATATGCAAAGGTTCACTTTTATATATTTCCACTTTTCGTATCTCCTCACAAAGAAGAGTTACAAATTCGTCTGCACACAGGTGACTCTCTCTCACGCAGTTTCTTCATTGTAAGGACTGTTTATGTAATTGTCATTTTACTTAAAGAATATTCCAGTAATTAAGTGATAAATTAAAGCTTAAATGTATTGAAATTTAATGAATTGTCATGCGTATGTCATAAAATGATTTCATCTCGAGGAAAGTTATTGCTATTAAAAGACATTTAGTAAAGTTATTTACAATGTCAACAAAGTCAAGGCACTGACCCCTTTTGACTACTGCCATTATTATTCCTTTGAATTGTATTGTAATTTCTGCGTGTGTCAAACGGAAAATTGTAAAGAGACATAATTAGTATCTATGTATGGCAATATTATTTTTCTGATACACTCCAAATGTTTGGTTTGTCTTTAGACAGTTTATATTTTAGTTTCTGTAATGTAACCCTAGTGTCTGTATGAGTGTCCATAAATCAGTTCACATTTGAGAGGAATCATTTGATTACATTCGAGATATCTTGTGATTGTGAGATCACTTCAACCAGGATTCGAATATAAGATCATGATGTCATCATGTCAGGGTGAGAGTCCAGCACCATACTGATTAAAGTTGTCGACTTTAGTGTTCAGTCCGCCCTTTTACATTAATTTTGTGAGGAAATGAGATGAAAAAAGTGCTGTACAGTTACAAATAGGGCAAACTGACCGAGGTTCGGACAGTGTTCCGATCCAAATATTTTCAACGATTGCACTGTCAAATATTATCTGAAGAACATTACTTAAAGCAAACATTGTTATTAATGAAAGTCATATATACATGTTTATTATAAAAAAATGCCAATTTGATTGTTAACTACCTGAATATAACGGCTTTAGTTCTGTATAGCAACTCGCCCGAGGTTCAGACAGTTGTGCCCTAACTTCGGACAGTACCACCTTATTTTCTCGTTATACATACAGGCTTATTATATTCATCAAAATGTTTCCTATTATCACAAAACGTGCATTATGTTGTCTATGTACAATAATATAACATTATTTCGCAAACATGAATCAATATTTTAATAACACACGGCATTCTTTCCGATGATAAATACCCGGCAACTCCCGCTCTCGAAGCTTGAATTTGATGACGTCACAACGGCATTTGCAAGCTCTGACGCAAAAACAATGTACAAACTAAACCAAATGTTTTCAACGTAAAATGTTTTGTCATTTATGTTGCTAAAATGTTTCTTTTTGTTTCCTTGGCTTTTTATGGACAATTTTTAATACTACAAATTTCTATAAAGATAATGATTAAGTGTCCGAACCATGGTCAGAACTGTCCGAAGCAAGGTCATTTTGATATATTTTTGAAAATCTCGATATTTTCTACCAAAATCACTTTAAATTGCAAATATCAATAACAGTTTGATTGTATAGTAGTTTCTCTTTCAACATAAATATAATCTATTGTGTTTTGGCGCTCCCTACTTTTCCTTAACTTTGAGTAAACATCTACATGCAAACAAATATTTTGCCAATTTCTTCCTTGAATCGGTTAATTGTCCCTATTTCAAAATCTTCTTTGATAAATATGTCAGATGATAAAATGTTATATGAAAGGTATTGATAACAAAACAGATTGAAAGGAGACATTTTGAAACATATGGATTGCAAATACTAATAATAAAATTGCATTAGCTCCTAATCAAAAGTATCCGAAGTTCGGGCGACCTCGGGTGGTGTCTGAACCTCGGTCAGTTTGCCCTATTACAATTTTATAGAAATAAACTCAATGTTTTGACTCTATTGAGAGAATATCCCCATATACAAATGATTAATGATAAAACTAATTGATGATGCGTTGTAATGCAGTAGCAAAACTTTTCACTCTCGTAGCGTTGATAAAATTAATGGCTCATTATTGTCATTATCATTGTTATTGACATTTTATCCTTACCCAAGGATTTTTGTTATTTTATAGCTCAAAGTCCTTTAATTAGTTACCTCAAATAGCCTACAAATTATAACGTATGTAATATGACTTTGAAATGCTCGTATATAGAATAATTTTGACATCAATGTCTTGAAATGGTAATGCTGATCACCTTTCACACATCACACTGAAATAGCTAAATGATTAACAGTGATGTTCAATTTCTGAGGCCTCGAAGGCCTTGATGCAACATGTCAGAGTCTATTTTGAGTGAGAAAACCCTCATACATGACGTCACTAAAATTAACTCCTAATTGCCTCTTATAACATTTATAATGTACCCTGACAGGTTTTGGGAAGGACACCTTTGACAATGGGCCATTAATAAGGCTTTTACTTAGTAGTCTTTATCTGAAATTTTATTTTGTCATTATCGTTTGTAGAAATAGTAGAAAGTTCTATGTAACAAAATGGCCCATGGTCAAATGTTATGAGTTAGTGTCTGTAATGTCATAAAACCATTTTTCATGATGTCACTGTAGCACTGTCTCACAAAGGAAGAAGGCATTTGTCAGGATTTCATTGGATACAAGTGAAAGAATTATTACACTCAAATGTGTGTCAAGTTACTTTAAAAAAAAACTTACGCAGAATTGATTAAAATCCTTCTTTTCTCTCAGGTAATAAAAAATATTGCTATCAAATTTTGAAAGTCATATGACACTCTTCCTCGAATAATAATATCTATACATACAGATGTCATATGTCTCATGTCATGCTCTCAAATTCCGTTTTGATTGCTATCTATCTTGTCTTATCTTATCTCATCTCATATTATCTTTCAGCTGCGGTGTCCAATGTCTGGAACCAGGCATGAGACTGTTGGGTTTCGTCCTCGGATCAGCCACCTTCGTGGTGCCGGTCACAGCAACTCTCATTGACCTCTTTGGATATGTAGCCAAGGTGGAAGGTGTATCTATGCAGGTCTGCACGATGCTTATTTGATTGGAAATCAGTCAAAACTCCAGTCCTTTGGATAGTCATTTTCTTTATAAAAGCTTTAGAACTCTACTAAGTTTTCTATGCTGTACCATTTAAGATACCTCTGAAAGAAGTAAAATTGATTCTTTGAAAATAAGTTTTTAAAATGACAAAGTAGATTCTTGGTTTTGTAGTGAAATCTGGATGTTAAGGCATGGCATGATGTCTGTCATCTGTCCATCCACCCATCCATCTGTCCATCAATCAGTCTGTCCATCCACCCATAAATGTTTTACTTCTTCTTCAGAAGCATAAGGCCTTGAAATCTGAACAGCTGTGTACAGACTCCTTAGCTTATAGGAATTCTAATGAATAATAACGGCCGCAGAGGTTAGGCCCTGGAACATATCTTCATTTTCTTTACAGAAGCAAAAGGCTTAGAAAGTTGAAACCTAGTGTACCAAATCTTCAGCTGTTGGGGAATTTTCATTTATAGATTTGGTGATTCTGTGGCCCCTTATTAGGGGCGCAGGGGCCACACCTTAAAATCCTATTTTGTCTTCTTTTCCAGAAACAAAATGTCAATTAAGCTGTAGCCTCATTCAAGGACTAAGCTGATGAGAATTGTAATTTTAGATTTTGTTTTCCTGTGACTGTTCATATTTTGTCATTCTGACAGAGCCAATGGCTCTAATGTTTTTCGAGATATACTGAAAAAAAGAAAAATCTAAGATCAAACAATCTTCTTTTTTTCATCAGTTCAAAAGTATCTGTTTTCCCACTTTGAACATATTACTTTGATCTTCTCATAACCAATTACAATGACAATACAGATGGCTGAAATGAGACTCAAGAAAAACAAAACAAATGCAGTGTATGATTGCTGGTTTTGACATCTGTTGCATTCTGTTCAATAATTGTCATGTTGCATTTTTTTGGAATTAATGAATGAAAACAAATAATAATGATTAAATTCTTGACTCCAGATAAGGGTCGAACAAGCGTATTTAGGCTGAAAATCAGCCGAGACGATCGTTAAAAACAAGAAGAAACATACCAGATATTACACACTTACAGAACCTAAATGCATTATTATAGTTGCAAAGACAACACTTTTAAACAACTCTACATGCTTTTGTTTCACTTGATTAACTTGTCAGCGTAACAACGAATGTCACTTGACAAGGAAATAGACTATAGTTATCTCCCTTCTTTTAGAGAATGAATACAAACAAAAGTTAATTAGTTTAAAATTGTGACACATGTTCATTGGATGATATATATTGGTCAACTAGTTTTGTCTATTGTTGTCAAAATATGAACTTATCTGATTGCAATTATAGTCGGATATTTCCGTACTGTCACAGCTTGTGTCAAAATAACACAGAAAAATACAAAGAGGTTCAAGCTTCAAAGTAGTTTTATTGTATATTTTATTCAGAAATCTGAAATGGAATGGAATAATCGCAGACATGAATTAAAATTGCATTGTTTATTTGCATATCTATATAGATATATCACTGTGTAATGTTTTTACAGAACTTTACAAGAAATATATTTTAATCAATTTGGTATTTATGCAATAATACATTGCATGATTAATGTATGTGAGTATGCAATCAAACAATATGTATAAAAGACATAATACTATTACAGTTGAAAAACAAGTGGATACTCTTGAAGTATTCTTCCGTTGTGCCTAGTACTCCTCACGTTCAAATTCTAAGAGTACATACTCCTCAGCTTTGAAAATTATTGGAGCCCTGAATTAAAGATGAATAGATAAAAGATAGATAGAATAAATTGATAAATGGGTAGATGGTTTGGTACATAATTGGATGGATAGATTGTTGGGTTCATCATTGACTAGATGGTTGACCAGATTGGTTGATTAATGGCGTGGATGGTTTGTTTGTCCGTTGGTTCAATGGATGATTTGGTGGATGGAAAGGTTGTTTGGTGGGTCATCAAAGGATAGATCAATGTATGATACAATGTATAGACATTTCACTTAAAAATAACCGACCTAAATTTACCCTTACGCAATCTTGTCAACGAGTTGTCTGTCATGTCGACTGTTTCAACGACCTGCTAGAAGGGGGTGTTGCCTTATAAATGAGATATATGATTTTGGCAGCAATTTGGAGGACTGAGAAAGGGGGTCGCCTTATGTACGAGGCCGCCTTTTAAATCGAAATATACGGTAGGTGATAAGATGGGTGATGTTTTGATGGAGGGGTTGACTGTCAGATTTGTTGATGAATGTGTTATTGGGTGGATTGCTAGATGTATGAATGGATAAGTTGATGGTTTGATAGATGAAAGATGTGACTGGATGGATGGATGGATGGATGGATGGATGGATGGATTATTGTGAATATGAAAAAAAAATAATGTCAATAATCAAATGATTTGATGGATGATATGAATTATGAATAAATGCATACATTTGATAATTTTGTTTAACAAAACATGTGTTTATCTTTGTCTGTTTGCAGCCAGTGTTGAACCCTCAGGGAGACGGAAGGACAGCCGTTGATTATGTGTTCCTCAACCGGTGGTCCGTCAGAACATACCAATTCCAGAGGGGGGAGATTGTCTCAATGACGTGAGTACGAGCTTTTGTTTAACCCTTTCCCCCCTTAGATTCCAGTAGCAAATATATTGTTGAGCCTGATTTTATGGCTTGTTTTATGAAAATGAAGATCATGTGGTCTTACCTTGCTACTTCTTTTGTCTAAGACATGTATTGACTGCTGGCCTCTTGGTGTAAAGCAGCCACAAAGGATGTATTGCAATAAGCGCCGGTCTCAGATAAGTACAGAGCCACGGCGAAGCACAGGCATGGTAATTTATAGAATTTGACCATTTGAATAGACAAGTCTTGTATTTTCCATGGAGTTAATAGGGCTCGTCGTGTTGAAGCACTTGGCCCTCATAACCTCCAGATATAAGCATCTGCTAGGTGCTCCATCATGAAGATAATACCTTATGTTGTTTGCGACAAAATGTAGATGAGGTTTTCTTAATAATAACACTATATTTTCCTCAGTACATACATACATATTGGATATTAGGGTTGTGCCCGTCAACCACAGTGCAGTGCCAGCTAATGTGTTGTTCCAACTTTTCGATGCTGAGTGTCAAGCAAGACAGCAACCACTCCCATCAACCCCTGTTTCCGGGTGACAAGTGGACACTCTACCACTGAGCTATATCCCTGATAGCTTTCTATTTACCTTCTTACTAACGAAATCCTGGAATTGCATGGTCTTAAATACATATTCTCTTGAGTTCAGTTGTTCATTATTTTAAAAGACATATAGAACTTCTTTTATTTATTTGAAATGCATTTTGTCTTTTTCCAGCTATGTAAATCACATATTAGTCTAAAGTGTTCTGTACTTGAAATTTAACACACTTGGTTGATAAATGCATCTAACTCTTTGTGAATAGTATCAAGGGAGGTAACTCTTGTAGCCTTACCATGATTGTTGACTGTGAGTGATTGCTAATTTGTATAACTTTCTAAATGAACATACCCAAGTAGATTTGTTAAGTTTATCCAATTATTATCATTGTTTCATAAATAAGTGTTGGATGGAAATTTTAGATTACAACTTTTTATTTAATTTAAGAAGAGGCTTAATTTGTCATGCTTTATATTTACTTCATAAAGTTTTCCTCTACTAAAGCAGAAGTTACGATGCATGAAGTAGATTTCTCTCATGGAAATATGATTTTTATGCATTTCAATACATGCAATTCTCATTCTTATTCTAAGTATATCTTTGTCACAGTCATTGTTTTAACTGAAAGATTCTGTTACTGTATGAATTCTGTGCAAAATGAAAATATTTGATGCATTTGATAAAAAAAAGGGACATAACTCTTTGTGGCTTCACTTACAGTTTTGCCATCAGATAATTGCCTTGTACTTATTTGCCATGTTTTTTTAATTCATTATGATTAAATACATATGTATGAATTCATAATCTAATTGTTGTATCAAGAATGTTTAGACAGTCCCACTATATCAAGATTAGATAGAAGTAACTTTAATAAATCCTGAGATGTCATCATTTGATTAATTAACAAAATGTATTCCAAAAGTAGAAAACCCTTCTAAATTTTGTTCTATTTCATCAATGTATTGTTCCCTGATGCAATAAAATTATTCAGAATCATATTATGTTTACCGGTACCTTCACAAGCATTCTTTTTCCATTTCACTTTCCATGAAAAGTTTTCTTACCCAAATATGTCAACTTTAATTGCTCAATTCAATTGATATTCCAGATTTCCTGATAACATTTTCCCTATTTCCAATTTTGAAAGCTCAAATTAAATAAATGAATATTAGCCTTATCTTCCATACCCTTTTATTTATAACATTGGAATGTTTAAGAACTTGAGGAAGAACTTGAGGATTTGTTTTGTAGATTAACACCTTTTGAAACCATATGCAACTATTATTTTATTCTGAAAATCAAACATAACTGACAGATCTCCTTTTAACAAGAACACAAACCCTAGGGTTATCTCCCTTCTCTGTTATCTTTCAATTAACAATATCAATCTGACTCCTCTGCTCATGAGTTGCTGGGATGTATTATCTGAAAGAGTTTCCTAGCTGCAGGAGCTGATATCATGGCATCTTGTAGTGTTTGGTAGCAACATCAATATTCTCATGCTGATATGCCAGCCGGGTTCTGATAAGGCCTTTGATAAGGTTTTGATTGATTTGGTATTGCAAATGTTTTCATTTTATTGAATATGATTGAAGGGATCAAACATGCAGGAACACCAAGAACTTTAGTGTCATCTTCGCAGTAAGGTTTGGGTGCAATTTTAGCGCAGAACTGCCCATGGTTCGCTAGTTCCAGCCAATGCTTGCAGGTTTCACAGCAATGCATAAGCACAATGGTGTTGCAGGTTTTGTCGCTGCAATAATACTAGCACCCGTGATATAAGTGACATCCTCTTGAAAGTGTCTTTAAATCCCAAATCACCTCACCTCATCGTTAGTGTCATCAGGGGGAATTTTTTACCCCTCTGGTTGCTGTTTGTCAAGCCCCCATCCATTGTCATCTTAAAAATCTTTGTATTTTGGACTTTTCCTCCTGGATAACTGCACCCCAAAGCTTAACTTTTGTAAGGAAATACCTCCATGTAATTGTGAACTCTTAAATTCTCTTTGGAATTCTCTCAGAGAACCGGTATGCTTAGAACTTCAAGTATTCAGAATAGTATCCATGTTAAATGAAGACTGCTGAGGACTGGTAAGGAGAAAGTTAGTCATTAATAAAAAGAAGGCTTGAAATCATGATCTGTATATGGGTATTAACATATTTTTTGTGTTTCTTGGCTCATTTCTGATGTTCCTATTTTAAGTTGTCAGTCTTGTAACATTGAGAATTTGTGCAAGTGTTCTTTGGATTGCTTGGTATGCAAGGAAATGAAATTTGTGTCTTTGGCACTATTCTTACAAAAATTTAGTTCTCTGAACTGAATAACTATAGATATCTTGGATAAATGTGATGGTCCTTGTAGGATATATTGATATGGAATAGGTCTTGGGTAGTCTATTATCCAGACCATAAAGCAAAAGAAATTAAAGGAGCCTTCTTAAGTCTAGAAAATATTTGCAAGTCGAGATCCTCAGCTTTAGCTGAAATTAAGTATTGTTCAGGGCTCCTTTTTCTTTCTTTTTGAATAAGAAATCGAAATAATAAAATTAGTAAAGATTGTTATTTGTGGGTCTAGGTCTTGGGCTTTGTTGCTGTATTTGCTGTAGCCAGGATAAAACAGTTTTGCCACACATCCTTCCCATATTCTAGCATGAATGGCATTGCAGTGATTCCTCTCTTAATGGAGTGCCTCCTGGAATTTCCATGATGTAATAGATGAACAGAAATCTATAGAATTGGTATCTTGTGTTGTGAGTTTTTTTCCTTTGAATTCATGTGAGACTAAAGATGAAAATATCTTTATGAAAATCTTTATAAATCGTATTTGTTTCTATTTGATTTTTTTCACAAATTTATAACATTGCTTACCACTATTGTTTTGTAAATATAGAAGCTACAAGACCAACATAACAGGGCCTACTGATCATATATAGTGTTGTGAATGGTAATAACACAGATGTTTTGTGATAGAGTCATAATAGTAGATTTCAAACGTTTCTCATTCAAGTGAAAATGAAAACCTAGATATGTTATTGGCATTTTACATGCAAAAGTAAGAGAGCTTGGTTTAATCAGATTGGTATTTTGTGTCAAATCGACTCAAATGTAATTTGCTTTCAACAGAATCCAACTGATGTAATCATATTCAAGTGTAGCATATTTGATGTAGTACATGAAAAAGAGTTACTTATCATATCTAGGAAGTTTCACTGCAGGAATGTTTTGAATTTGCTAGCCTCCATCTTCATTGTTCAGAAGTTCATTTAGGGTGTACCTTTATCTACATGTCACTCTTATGATTCTGTCTTATGTCTGTCAATATTGTTGGTGACAGGGGGTTGGAGAGACATCTTTGATTATTTTCATGTTTTAGATATTTTCAGAATTTCAAATGAGCCTTGTTCAAAAAACATAACAATGATCAAAACCAGTGACAAAACAAATATCTGTATGTGTCCCATTTATTTTAAGATTTATATTGACGTTTCAATGAATTATTATCATATCATCAATTCTTTAAGTAACACTTTTTGTCAATTTTGTAAGAGCCCAGAGCACTTGATAGGTCAAATACGGTATTATGAGTAAAATAGGACTTTTGTAGTTGCTGACACAAGCGTGAAATTTGTTTTTCACAGTTTCATGAGTGAAAAAACTTTAGAGGATCAAGTTTGTGAGAATGTGTAACTGAGACAGTTTCTTCCCTGATAAAGTCATCCGTTGACATTTTTAATAATGATCTTTTTTTTCTCTTACAATGAAGGTTTCTCTTTATTACAATGAAGATAAAACAGAATCCATTCTGTAAGCAATATTCATTTTTATTGCACATTCAGTATAAAAATTCATTGTTTGATTATTTTAATGATTTCACTTTTTTGATTATATCTGTAACAGTAATTACATAAAATTCAAATTATTTTTAATAAACAAATGCACAAGTCACTGTACTATATAAGCAAATTCTATTGCTCAATAAAAGTTTATGATTAAAAATTACAGATAATTTTATAGACATGAGATCATAACTGTTGACTCAAGCTTTGTCAACTCTAATTTGAAAACATTGTAAAATCATTTCAGCAGAATATTTAATTATGTAGTATTCATTCAATATATATTTGCATTATGAAAATAGCAAACCAAATAATACATTTCATAAATCAATATGTACAATAATTCAATAGAACAAACTTGGCAGTGATAAAACAATATATAAGAGCTTCATATGGCACACCTTGTTAATAAAGTAACTAATATTTCAAACAATGAAAAAACAAATAACTACAACATTAGCTCTTATTAACTGGCTTACTTAATGAATAAACAATTCCTTAATCAAAAACTGACTTTCAAACAACATATTATGATGATGTACAAATTATGCTTTTGAATATATTCACAAAAACTTAAAATTGCCATTTGATAGTATAGTTTGTAATACCTTTGTGTGAGCCCTATTGGTACAAGCAAAAAAATATAAATTCAAAGATAGATTTAAAATTTTATATATTCATGTAATTCTTCTGCAAATGTTATTTTGATTTTGATTTCTCTATTCAAAAGGTATTGCAAAATATGAACCCTATTTTTCAGCAAATGCAAATTATTGGCAAGATGTCAATTAATGATTAGTTCATGACTTCATACTACCTTTCATTTGTAACTTCAGATGCATTTGACTTATAACTAGTAATGAACATAGGTACAGTTTATCTGTTTTACTAATAGATTCAACTTTACATTAAAGGTTTGACAGAGTTCATGTGAGTGTATCTAACAAAAAATCCAATTGATAGTATTCTTACATAAATTCCTCATTATTGCTAAATCCATCCAAACTAAGGTGGAGTTTTGAAAAAATGTAGATCTCATTCCAGTTTGTGATATGTAAACTTCAATAAATATTTAACATTCATAATATGATACCTTCATTGAGAAATAAAATAGTTATTGAATATTTTGTATTCAAATTTATGACATTACATTTCTATTTTGAACAATTAAACCTGGATAAACATAGCAATTACTTACAGCATGTTGATACAATTTCACTCTTGGTAGGAGATCTTGTTTCTTTTAATTTGCAAAGATGTACAGATACGAATTATGATTATTTCAGCCAAGTTATTATTGACAAGCTAGTATGTTTACATAAATGTTTACTTAATAACCTCCGCACACCCCTTTCTATTGGATAAGCCCATAGAGGGTGATATCAAGAGCATTCCTTTGCTGTTAAGGGTTAAGTTTCATCCCTATTATTATCGTATCTGTCATTGAAATGGACCTCTTGAGTCGTTAAGATCAGTCTAGATGCAAAGAAAGAAACAGTGAGCACCATGTTATAATGACTAAATTGAACTTGTAAATTGTAAAGCACTAATAGATGCAGATTGATAATAACTATTTACAATTTTGCAATCTGAGATCATATCTTAATAGGGTGATGACTCATATAATGTTTTTGAATTTATTTAATGATATATGATTAAAAGTTTTGAAATCTGATTCAAGATACATAATTAATTTCTTGTATTGAAATGTCAGTTTATTTGTAAAGTATACATTTATGAACTTAATTAATGTTTCAAGTTTACTTCCTCTTGTAAATTTATAACAATATTGAAATTTTTATATATTTATGTATAATTTATTTTGTGATTTTAGAATTTTCTTTTAATTCTTATTGTCATCCATATCTGCAAAAAGGTTTTTGCAAAGTGTTTATACATTATGGCGATAATACTATGTACATTTCACACAACAATCATGATATGAGCAGCATGAATATTATTTCAAATTTTCTTATTATGAGAAATTTCATAAATGATCCATAAAGACTTGTTTATTAATTATATGATTTGACTTTATATACGACAACAAAATTTTGAAAAATATTTGTTTTCAGGTGTATCTCATTTGCCTTTTGAGCCAAACAACTATTTCTGTAATGATACAATCATACATATATGTTTCAACAACAAGCGTTGTACAATAACTTTATGACACAATGTAAGCATTATGGGTTGTAATGTGTATTCTCTGAAAATGTGTCACAACTGTGACAAGTATAATAATCAATTTGATAAATGTAGTCGTATGAATAAGCTGCTGAAAATTGTGATGAATAGCTTGTTTTGTAACGGTCTTTATTCTCCAGCTGTCATATGCATATTTAACACAAAATCACAGCTTCAAATATTTCATAGAAAAATTCTTATATAGGGATTGGGAAAGACAGATTTTACAATGGGTCATTTCTAGACTTTGCTGTAGTATCTGCAATTTCAAAGGGGCCATTGCCCTTATATGAATAAACTTCAAAATTTTAAAGTTGCCAGTTTTTCATCCAAAGTGCAAAATGACCCATGGCCCTGCCTTCCCAATCCCTGTGTAACTTTTATGATTTATAATAGCTTCAATTATCTCACACACAAGTCCAATGTCACAGATTAATATTCCCCAAGTTATATGACAACACTGCGTCAATGGAAACAATGATAATCTGTTGGCATGGCCTTGGGTACGATCCACATGATTCAACTTTTATCTGCCTCCCGATGTCCAAGAATAACAAACCATGTAGTCTTCTGACATGGCCTACTGCATATGTAATAAACCAGTTGATCTTCAGTTCAACTTGAATCAACCTGATGTCGACCCTAGAATCAATCATTAACCAGAGTCTCTCAACAAGCACTGCTTTCACAATTTGTTACTCTTGGAAGAATTCATTGCAACATCCAATTTTAACAGAGATCCATGACTATATAAAATAAGCCAAAAATGACAATGGTTTGTCTCATGTAACCAAGCCAGAATGACTCCTGGCAGATTCAATTGTGACAGATTCAAAGAACTTTAGTTTAAACAGACACTTATTGTTGTCACACATTTAATCATTATATAGCTTCTTTGACAAATTCCAATGGCCACAGAACATAGTTAATTCCACTGTTCAGCTGTAGATGCATGTATAACTGAGACACATGCCTATATTTGGGAATGTGGAAGCAAAGCTGTGCGTGAAGTACAGAGAGGAGTGCTGGGGGGGCTGGTAGAGGTTCTCTAGGGGGATCTGAGACAAGACATCCCCCTTCTCCCCCGTTTCAGGCTCCTCGTACTCCTTCCGCTTCTTGAACTTCTTCACCATGAACGTCGTGAAACACAGCAATATAGTCAAAGCCACCACTGTACACACCCCTGCTATGATCTTGGATGTCTTTATGCGAGTAATACCTGACTTAATGGTTAGTTCATGGGTGGTTGTGATGTTGCGACAATGAATGGTGTATTGATGCTGATACATAATACAGACTTCATATGTTGTTAGTGGTTTGAGACCTCCTATTGTACATTTAGGCATGGAGGAACTCAGATATATCACTTCAAGTTTGTCAGTGTTGACTTCATGATAGTTCAACTGAAAATCTGACAAGTGTCTTCTAGGAATGGAGCCTCTCCACTCCACTGTGATGTAATCATTTGAAATACTGATTGGAAACAGCTTGAGATCTTTCTTCTGGACAGAGACTGCCACAGAGCTAATGTCGTAGGACACAAGGTTCTTTGCCTCACATGCATAGGTCCCTGTGTCTGTGGACCTCACACCAAGGACACTTATAGCAGTATCTTCCAGCAGTTTGACTCTTTCATTGGTACTGGAGGCATTGAGCACTTGTCCATCTGGCAACAGCCAGTGAATCTTTGGTTGAGGAACACCAATTGCTTGACACTCAAGATACAAATCCTCACCTATGGTAATGTTAAGGGCTTCTGAGAAGAGTGGAAGAGCAGTTGGCGCGCAGACAGGAGGAAGATGGTCAATGGGGACCTGTTTGAGAGGCATGTTGGTCCTGCCGGTAGGTGTGTCACACAGAAGCTTGTCTGCTTCTTTGATGTACATCTCGTCTGTTGGAGTCGTGTTGAGGGCATCCTGAAGCTCCTTCTTGATCCAGTACACATTGCAGTCACAGTGGAGCGGGTTGTGGTAAAGGTGGAGGCCTGTAAGGGATGGCAGACTCTCCTTGATGTTGGCTGATAGAGCCATCAGCTTGTTGTTGTGGAGGAACAGTTGACTGAGGCGCGTGACATTCTGGAACGTATCCTGGTGGATGAATATGAGATGTGGGTTGTCATGAATCTGGAGATTGACCAGACGAGGGAGGTTTGTGAAAGCACCTTTTTCAATGACTCTTAGCTGGGGTAGGAAGCTCATTGATATCTCTGTTATGTTAGAGTTACTGAAGTCATTGGTTTGGATCCTCTGGAACAAGTTGGCATCAAGCAGCAGGATCTGGAGGTTGCTGATGCCAAGCACACACCGAGGAACCTGTGTCAGTTTGTTGTGCGACAAGTCTAGGACCTTAAGATTGTTCACATTTGTAAAAGATGTTTCATTTATGCTCATGATATTATTGTCTGATAAATCCAAGTGCATCAAGTTTCGCATTGAATCAAACACTCTTGGATCTAGCCGTGACAAACTGTTTTGTTTCAGATTGATTTCTGTTAAAAAGGGCATTGATTGTAGCCAAAGCCTGTCTACATCTAAAATGTTGTTATGGTCTAGCAGTAGTTTCTGAAGGTGGTTAAGGCCTCCAAAGGCATGGATTTCAATTATTTGTAAAGCATTATGTGAAAGATCAAGAACATCCAAGTTCATCAACCCACTAAAAGTTCCGTGTGAAAGTGTCATTATGGCATTGTTTTTAAGGATTAATGTTTTCAATGTACCAATGTTATCATAAATACGCCGATTATCTAACGATCGTATTCTGTTGTTTGATAAGTCAAGTATTTTCAAAGCAGGCAACAAAGGAATATCCGATAGGTTCCTGAACCTGTTGTTTGTGGCAAGTAAGACCTCAGTGTCTAATGAGAGACCTTCAGGAAATTCTGTGATATCCAAGAAGCTGCAGTTGACTGTTAGCAAGCGTCCATTGAAGCTAGGGTACGTAGCCCGGTAGCAGGTGCAGCCATTTGGACATGTTCTACGCGCGGGATGGTTTTGCGTCATATCAAGTGACGAGGCGGCCATTAAGAGAACTCCGGTAAGGAGAAATCCTTGTGGACTCATGCTTAGGGAGACGTCATTATATCACAATTTGTAAATTTTGGAAGATCAAGTCAAGGTCCCATTTTGTTGAAGTATCCTTTTCAGCAGTCTCCATGGCACATCAACAAGTAGGGTTAAGTTGGAAAACATCCATTTACCTTACAATCACACAAATTATCCATATTTATGAATCTGTTGACACTTCACATGTTAATCCTTTGTTTCTCACATCCTATCTTCTTTCTCTCCTGTCAGGTTTCAAGCTTCTCTTCTTTGTACTGTTTACTGTGTTCCATACCTGTAAACAAATAGAAAACAAATCAATTATTTTGCACTTCGGTAATATCAGATGATAATCGACAAGTGTTTTATGTGTATTCATATCAAATCAATATTCCAGCAATGTTGCTGACAGTTGTACATGAATGCAGTACAAATATAGAAATGCCGCTGGAATTTATAAACAGTTATTCTGTTGTGTATGATCCATATTAGCGAGCTTAATGATAGAATCATACATGCAGCCCATTCGTCAATAACTTGGTTTATGGTAATATTTTGCTAAGGTTGGCAGAAACATACATTTTCATGACAGTTTTAATAATTTTCCTGTTCACGTTTTGGAATATTTTACCATGAATGACAGTTTGCATAATTTTATCAGTTTGGTTTAGAAAATTGATGATAAGATAGCTAGATATATGATTTTGTCAAGAAATAATGAGTTGTCTGATGCATTCAATTTGAATGTTAAAATGGGAAATGAAATTTCTGATAATTATATGCATATTCATGTAACATCCATATGAAAACACTTGTTTTCCTTGAACAATGCCTTCAAAAATGCAGCTCATACAGTTATATGATATGTAGGAAGAAAAGTGAAAAACATGATCCATTTTGTGCAAGAAATGAGACGATAAGAGACGTTTACAATTGTTTTCTTTAAAAATACATGTGTTATACATTGTAGCTTTGTGTTAAATGTACCATTCTGAAAAAAAAATGAAACCGAATATTTCTGTTATATCCCACATATTAGTCTAATGTTATCTCTCCAATCAATGCAATGAACATCAAACACCCAACTTATCACTAGCAGGTTTCACAGCGCACCAGACATAAAACATATCATAAAGAATCACATTATCTTAAAGCAGCAATCACAAAAACATGAAAAGATGATATATCATCTAACAAGACATTTAGCTTTTATCTCCGTTGGGAACGCAAGAAGAAAGGCAACCGTTTCATTGTCTTGAGTGAAGGTTTTGTTTACACTCCTGGGTATTATCTGTCTAGAAGAGATGGAACTATGTTAACTGGTGCAAGGCTTGTTGGATAATGCTATCTTCAGGATCTTGACTGGTAGTCATTTACTGCGTGTTTCAGTCACATTCAACATTCATTAGTAAACAAACAAACAACTAATGATGTTATTCTTACATGCTGTTTTGACACTTGGATTTATTTGACATTGCCTCTGCCAAAACTGAAGTGAAGATTTTGAAATAGACTTTTGTAAAAATATTTCCCATGTGTTAGAAAGGCATTTTTGAAATTAAATTGATGGAGGTTAGGTTGTATTTTTCAACATTAGAATCTATGAAATAATTTCGGCCACAAAGAATAAAGAAGTTGTAAATCCATTAGCATGGTATTCATGAGATCAAAACGGTCAAGTAAAAATGAAGTGTAAACTAATCAAGTCATTTTTCTGTATATTTAGGGTAAGACAATCTTTATTGGGTACTTTATCATGATCAGAACTGGTCAATAATTTAACAATTTACCTTTCTCTTAAAAAAAATGAGGAGAAAGGGAGGATAAACCACCGGAACCAGAGTTTAAAATTCTTCAAAGGTAAAGTAGTTCATTAAGTGTTACAAACGGTATGTTACATACACATCAGCAATAGTTCTTGTGCAATATGGAGATAATGCAACTTAATCACTGAACACAGATTGACATTATCAAGGGAAGGTTGGTCAAATAAAACAATATTCTTTAGTCTCAAACCTGTCGTAAAGCTTCTCTTCCGAAGGTATTGAGTGTGTCTGAGTAAATACATTTTGTAATAACTAAAAAACAGGAAGGAAATAATTTAACTGACACATCAAACCTAAGAAAAAAGTTTGAAAAACTTCTATCTGCCTTAGAAGTGTGGTAAAAAGATCTTAATGTGACCTTTAAAAAAACCCATCACAAGTTGAATAAAACCTTTTAAGTTTACCTGAAAAAGTTTTTTAAACAGCTATAATTGCTATATACAGTAGAACTCGGATATAACAAACTCCAAGGGACCAAAGAATTTAGTTCACTATACGCATATAATTTTAATGATATTATATAGGGACGGGACTTGAATTTTTTTTCGTTATAACCGAGTGTTCGCTATATCCGTGTTCGCTATATCCGTGTTCTACTGTATATATGGTGGTTAAACTACAATGAATGTATATGACATTTGTAAAAAAATACTGTGGCAGTTGGTGACATTTGTAAAAACTCAATCATAAGAAAGAAATCAATCCTGAAGAAAAGTTTGAACTGCTCTCTGCTATAATATTGTAGTAAAAATGTCTGTCGCTCATACTGACATTTGAAACAACTTTTGTGGCACTCAAAGTGACATTTGTAAAAAATCAGCCACAAGAAGGAAAAAAGCCACTTGAAGAGACCAATCAAATCTTAAGAAAAGCAGCAATCTGCTCTGGTCTGTAATCTTACTGCACAAAACTGTCAAGGCACATACTGACATTTCTACAAACTCCATCTCATGACGGAAATAAAACATTTAAAATGACACATCAAATCTCAAGAAAAGCTAGCAAAATGTTCTCTGCTGCAATCTGCTTACACAAAACTGTCACTTACTGACATTTGTGAAAACCCATGAAATACCTCTTTCTGTGGTAATCAAAACTAAAACTGCCATCTGTAAAAAGGTTAATTAATAAAAGCATCAAAATGACAGATCTAATCTGGGCTAAAACTTGAAAATGAAGCAGTAGGAGAAATCTACGATGGCTCTTAGAGACATAAGTAAAACCTCAGTGACAAGAAGGAAATAAACCTTTTATAATGACACATCAAAGAAAAACTTGAAATCTGTAATGAAGTTGTACAAAACTAATCGGTCACATTTGTAACAAACTACTGTGGCTTTTATAAACAGACATTTGTAAAACTCAATCACTAAAAGGAAATAAACCATTTAAAGTAACACACCATACCTGAAGAAAAGCTTGAAAAGGCTCTCTGCTGTAATATTGAGACACAAAAATTGTTGAAATGCAATATAAAAAAAGAAAATAAACCTTTGAATGTGACACATTAAATGTGAAGAAAAGCTTGAAAACTGCTCTCTACTATACCAGGGTTATATAGTAAATAATTTAAAATGATACACAAGACCTGAAGAAAAGCTAAAAAAGGCTCTCTACTATAATGTGGTGGCACAAAACTGGTCAAAAAAAGAAAATAAGCCATTTAAAATAACACATCAAACCTGAAGAAGAGATCTCCGCTGTAATGTGGTTGTACAAAACAACTTGGTGACATTTGTTAAAACTCAGGCAATAAACCATTTAAAATGACACATCAGACCTGAAGAAAAGCTCGAAAACGGCTCTCTGCTGTAATATGGTTGTAAAAACCTACTCTGGGAAATTTGTACAAATTCAATCAAAAGAAGGAAATAAACCATTTAAAATGACACACTAGACCTGAAGAAAAACTCGAAAACACTCTGCTGTTATTTGGTTGTACAAAACTACTTGGTGATATTCGTTAAAACTCAGGCAATAAACCACTTAAAATGACACACCAGAGTTGAAGAAAGCTCTAAAACGGCTCTCTGCTGTAATTTGGTTGTAGAAATCTGTTCTGCGTGACATTTGTAAAAGTTAATCACAGTTGCGTGGAGTGGCCCAGCTGCTGGGGTAAGCAGGATGCACGAGTGGGTTGGAGACGGTGCTCACTCAGGTGGAAGTCAACCTCAGTCTCTACCCATAAACACAGCTCACGTTGGAGCAATTTGTTACGCTTGTGCCTACAAAGCGCTCTATTGACATCTCAATAAATACCCGAATCGTGCTTCCGCAACATGACTCAAAGTACCCATAATATCAATTGAGCTTTTTACAGCCAGGCCTTTACCTCAAGAAAGTGTTTTTATCCTACAAGATAAATTATGAGACCTTGAGCAAGTTTTTGTACCATATGGTGAGGTTGTATAGTGTAACCTGACGGAGATGTATCCTTTTCAACAAATGTGAATTTTACTTGTTGCAGCAATGTTTTGGCCAATTTTCTTCACAGAGAAATATTTCAATGACTCAATGTTTGTTTACGTGCAGTTTTTATTAGCTCACCTTTACAAAGTAAATGTGAGCTTATGTCATGGCGCTTCGTCCGTCGTCCGTCTGTCTGTCCGTCCGTCCGTCTGTCAGTCCGTCCGTCTGTCCGTCCGTAAACTTTCAGGAAAAAGACTACTCCTCCTAAACAAATCCAGATATCATTCTGAAATTGTAGTATGTTATACCCATGGTGATTCCTCACAGAAAGGTAGATGTTTCAGTTTTGAGAATCCAAGATGGCTGCCATGGCGGCCATATTGAATTTTCAATTAGATTTCATGAAAAAGACTACTCCTCCTTTACCAATCCAGATACCATTCTGAAATTGTAGTATGTTATACCCATGGTGATTCCTCACAGAAAGGTAGACGTTTCAGTTTTGAGAATCCAAGATGGCCGTCATGGCAGCCATATTGAATTTTCAATTAGATTTCATGAAAAAGACTACTCCTCCTATACGAATCCAGATACCATTCTGAAATTGTAGTATGTTATACCCATGGTGATTCCTCACAGAAAGGTAGATGTTTCAGTTTTGAGAATCCAAGATGGCTGCCATGGGAGCCATATTGAATTTTCAATTAGATTTCATGAAAAAGACTACTCCTCCTATACGAATCCAGATATCATTCTGAAATTATAGTATGTTATACCCATGGTGATTCCTCACAGAAAGGTAGATGTTTCAGTTTTGAGAATCCAAGATGGCCGCCATGGCAGCCATATTGAATTTTCAATTAGATTTCACGAAAAAGACTACTCCTCCTATACAAATCCAGATACCATTCTGAAATTGTAGTATGTTATACCCAAGGTGATTCCTCACAGAAAGGTAGATGTTCCAGTTTTGAGAATCCAAGATGGCTGCCATGGAACCATATTGAATTTTCAATTAGATTTCATGAAAAAGACTACTCCTCCTATACGAATCCAGATATCATTCTGAAATTGTAGTATGTTATACCCATGGTGATTCCTCACAGAAAGGTAGATGTTTCAGTTTTGAGAATCCAAGATGGCTGCCATGGGAGCCATATTGTATTTTCAATTAGATTTCATGAAAAAGAATACTCCTCCTATACGAATCCAGATATCATTCTGAAATTGTAGTATGTTATACCCATGGTGATTCCTCACAGAAAGGTAGATGTTTCAGTTTTGAGAATCCAAGATGGCTGCCATGGGAGCCATATTGAATTTTCAATTAGATTTCAGGAAAAAGACTACTCCTCCTATACGAATCCAGATACCATTCTGAAATTGTAGTATGTTATACCCAAGGTGATTCCTCACAGAAAGGTAGATGTTCCAGTTTTGAGAATCCAAGATGGCTGCCATGGGAACCATATTGAATTTTCAATATGATTTCATGAAAAAGACTACTCCTATACGAATCCAGATATCATTCTGAAATTGTAGTATGTTATACCCATGGTGATTCCTCACAGAAAGGTAGATGTTTCAGTTTTGAGAATCCAAGATGGCCGCCAGTGCAGCCATATTGAATTTTCAATTAGATTTCACGAAAAAGACTACTCCTCCTATACAAATCCAGATACCATTCTGAAATTGTAGTATGTTATACCCAAGGTGATTCCTCACAGAAAGGTAGATGTTCCAGTTTTGAGAATCCAAGATGGCTGCCATTGGAGCCATATTGAATTTTCAATTAGATTTCATGAAAAAGACTACTTCTCCTAAACCAATCTAGATATACTTTATAAATTGTAGTATGTTATACCTATAGTGATTCCGCACAGAAAGGTAGAAAGGTAGTTTTGAGAATCCAAGATGGCCGCAAAAGCAGCCATATTGACTTTTCAGCTGCAATGACACATCATTATTATTAAATTTTAAGCTTTCATCAAGTGATCACTTGCATCAAATAAATTCTCTAATTTGAACTTACTTATCATAATATTATCTTGAATATGGAATATTTAAGATTGTCATGCAAGTTGTTCTATATTTTTCAGTGATTTAAAAAAAAAATTAAGATATATAAGACAAACATAATTAATTAATTTGCTTAAAATCTTCATGGCAACTAGCTGCAAAAACCCAATCACATTAAACATCATGTTAAATTTTAAACAATGGTATCTCCCTTATATTCCTTTAAATACCACACATAAGGGGTCAACCAGAGTTCAGATATGCCTCTAGAGTCCACAGTGTTTATTCTAATACACATCCTGATACAGGCTGCAAGCATCACAGTGTCAGCTGCTAGTCTGTTGCATAATCTGACCCAATTGATATTGCAGAGCAATATGCTATATTGCCATGTGTATGCAATAAGAGTTATGGAAATTAGACTTGTAATCTCATGACAGTGATATGTTCTTTCTAAGAATAACAACTTGCACAAAAGTTGTCATCAATAAGTTTTGTGTTTAGCAATCTTCATGATAAGTTGATGTGGAAAGAGTTATTTTGTATCAGGTTCCATTTCCTGTGTTTACTCATATTTGTACCATTTCTATATCTAACAGAAGTTCTTCTTGACACAAAATCAATTTAGGACATAAGCTAACTATGTTTTGTGAAATTATATATATTTTTCACAACAATGCATGTTCTCTCCCGTCAAGTTTTTAAATACCACACATAAGGGCTTAGCCAGAGTTCAGGTTTACATGCTCAGCACACTATTCTTCTCCAAATACACAAAGCCAAATCCACATATTGCTACACTCTCCTTAAAGGGGCAGTAGCACGTTTTTAGGGGGAATATAAGGTGATGTCAGGAAAATGAAAATAAATAGTTCCAATTGAAAGACAATGTATTCAAACTAAATGAAGCAGTAATAATTCAAATATATAACGTAAAGTTCAGCCATGAGATTAATTTTTCTTACAAAAATGAATTAAAGGTGTTCACAAAAAAATGGCCGCCAATGGATTTTATGTGAAGCCTCAAACTTTGTCCTCTGACTATGGGTGATTGGTTTGTGTAATGAGATTGTTGACAGTGTCAATATGATACATTTAGCATTTACTTACAATTATAAGTGAAATATTTAAAATTTAAAATTATCAAAAAACGTGCTACTGCCCCTTTAAGGATCTGGGGCTAGCAGCCCTGCCTGCTTGTATGTTGCTTAGTTATCTTTACTTAATTGATAAATACAACATAATGATGTATGGCAATTATCATGTCTAAGCAATGGACTTTATGGAAAGTATATAAATTGACTTTATGAAAAGTATACTTGTATTCTATTAATAATAATACTTTTTGCAAATAACAATTTAAACAAGTCAAGAATCAGCTTTTGTGTAAAACAATCTGCAAGATGAGTTAATATTAATAAGTCAAGAATCTGCTTTTTTGTACAGTAATCTACATAAGTTATTGTAGAAAGAGGTAATTTGTATCAGGTTCCAGTTCCAATACCATATGTTTTATGAAAACCTGTAAAACTAAATGATAATTGTATCATGCTGAAGGGGCTCTAGGAACAACAAGTCAACATAGAAGTCATTATTTTTCAATTAGATTTCAGGCCAAGTACTTCTCCTACTAAATCAATTAAGATATCATTCTGAAAAGTGAGTATTTTTTTATATAGTGATTCCTGACAAAGACGCATTCATTTTATTATCAAGAATCCAAGATGGTCAATATGTCATTTATATTGAATTTTCAATTAGATTTCATAAAATTCATTGAAAAGAATACATTTCCTGGTCAATCAAATGAATGTGTTTATATTTGTATTGATGCACTTGTTGTAATATTTATCAACACTATAAATACAGTTACAAAAAAATTTATGAATCATCTTTATCTGCGAACAGCCTGAACCATGAGTGTTTTAATAAATCCTTTTAAATAAAACATCTAATGAAATCAGTGGGTTACATAATTCCTGACACTTCATAAAAGGCCAAATAACATAGCCAGTGAGGGATCTGATTACGATCTGAACGATGATTATCTAGATAATTATAATGATCATTCAATTCAAACAAATCCTTTTCAAAAGCATTTAAAATGATTAAATTTGTTCACTCTCAACACTAACTGTTGTTTCCATGCAATTAATATTAAAATACTTCAATAAACATATTACTGAGTTGACCTCCAGATTATTTCTATAGCAAACCTCTCTTCTACCCCCACCCCTTCTATCCTCCCTTCCCCTCCTCCCCTTTCCTCTCCTGTCCTTCCATTGCAAACCTCTCTTCTACCCCCCACCCCTTCTATCCCCCCTTCCCCTCCTCCCCTTTCCTCTCCTGTCCTTCCATTGCAAACCTCTCTTCTATCCCTCCTTTCCCCTCCTATCCTCCAGCCCCTCTCCTGCAACTCCCCTCCTAATATCTGTATTGCATACTGAATTAAGGGGAAGACACTCACATTATGGAATAACAGTAACTTACATAAGAGGATAAGTTACATAAGCTACATGCAGGTGCAAGAGGTCATCACAGGTCATCATATCTAGTAATTAGCATAAACCCCCATGTGGCTAGCCTATTCTGACCAATCAGATTGCACTAACATATGTCAAGATTTAAGATATTCAGAAATCTTCAGTTAGAATCACATGAGACATTGACCTGGACAGTTTACTTTGGCAATTGGACTTATCACTAGTTGACTTTGTGATTTGTGTCAGAGGGATATATTCCAAATGTTTATGTGCATCTTTTTTTAGTTCTTTGGAAGTTGAGAGTGTGACTAATCTAACATTGGATTAACCAGTTTGTTGACTTTTGTGATTGTGTTTGAAAACTTTGGTACTGTACAAGTACTTTTAAGAAAGAATTCTTGAGATTTTCGGGACTATTTCTTGACTTCAAGAGTCACAAAACCTGTTATTATTGATTGACATTTAAATGAATACTCCTAAACCAATCAAGATAATGAAATTAATATGGATGCCCACATATAGGTAACATTTTGAAGATTAAAAAATACAAGATGGTCACCAATTCAGCCATAGATATACAAAAAAGTTATACAAAAACCTACTGCTTGTTAACAAATCATGATTTATTAACATTCTTGTATTAATGTTTGTTCGTGCTCTAATTTTTTCCAACAGAAGACTAGCATTTTAAAAGATACAAAAATCATGATGGCAGCCATAATCAATTATTATATAAAATATGGTTACACAATTATTACCACATCATTCATTTTAAGGTGAGCTTCTGTACCCTCGGTACTTTTATTTATAAGTTCTTTTTTATTTATAGTTCTTTATCACCACATTTATCAGACTTTGACATTCCTAAATGCCTACACTTCATGAGTATTATATAAATTAATTTGAAAAAGGTTGCAGCAGTAATAATATTATTATATACACTTTTGAAAGTTCTGACAACAAACAATTCACCCTTGTAACAACTATAGGCCTTAACACCATGTGTACATTTAATCCATAAAAAATGGAAGCAATATGCAGCTTGAATCTTTAAACTGAGAACCAAAAGACCTGTATGTAACAACCACATAATTGATAACAACAATAGATTTTCACGTTCGACGTACATTTACCTATGAAAATAATAATGCACAGCATTATGCAATTTGAATATATTATTTTAAACAAACTAACTGGTGTTCATGAAAAGAACCACATTTTCTCAGTATGATTATCTTTACAGTATTATTATCTATGAAAAAAAACTATTTAAGCACTTGTCTAAATTCTTAGCTGAAAACCAACAGAATATGTCTTTATTCAACTACCATATTTACCTGACTTTAACAAGCCTATGCTCTCAAATTATCACAGTACAGTAATTCAGAAGACAAAACTATGCACCAATGTCAAGGTTGAAGTTCAAACTGTAAACATACAGAATGAATTGTTTTACAACAACTGCATTTATCTGACTTTGATAACGTAAGCTTTCACAACTTTTCATTACAGCTAGCCATAAGAAAAAAAAACACAAATAGGAGGGTTGAAGTTCTTAACTATCAAAACAGAATGTATCTTTATGCAACCCTTGTTAAGACTATATACATTCACCTATAATAATACTGATCAAACTATAGCTAAATGGCAGGCAGTTTCATGCCATGTGTTACATGATGATGATTGTAAACACACTTATATCTATCTGATACTGAAGAGATACTGTGTAATCTTTCTTGATAGATATTATACCATTACAGATAAGATACAGATATGTTTGCACTTGGGCATAAGTGGTAAAAATAATACGCCAACACAGATAAGATGTAGATATGTTTGCACATTCGAGTAAATGTCCCTGCAAAGTTCGTTGTGTGTGCTGTGTTATCTCTCTTGCTAAGTATTTAACCACCACATATAGATGGAGATACGTTTGCACATAATCACGGATGGTATCAAAGTTATACCGATGCAGATAAGATGTAGATATGTTTGCACATAATCGCAAGTGGTGTAATTATCAAACCAATGCAGATAACATGTAGATACGTTTGCACAAAATGCATGAGTGTCATAAATATTAAACCAATGCTGATAAGACTTAGATATGTTTGCACATACCGTAATCACAAGTGTAAATTATAAACAAACACTGATGAGATGCAGATATGTTTGCACACAATAAGTAAAGTGTTAGTATGATAAATCAAGGTTACCTGTTAGAGTATATCCTTAGAAAGTGAGAGTATATCCGTGGAAAGTTTGTTGTGTGTACATAAAGAATGATGCCCTGCTGTAGTGGTATGAGAGGAGCAAGCTCGTACAGCGAGAGATCGGTAGTTGTAGAGAGGATCTAGCTATAGTGAGAGATCGAGAGAGGAGAGAGCGTGTGAGCAGAGAGTGTTAGCATTGATTGGACCGTGAGCTGGGGCCAGCTGGAAGCATAGATAATGAAGCATAAGCATAGGTCGCACACGCTCGCTTCTAATTGGATAATACACATGCCTTCCACCAATCAGATTGGAGAACAGGCTCACTAGACACCTTGCAAAAGTTTGTGTTTTTCACTTGTAGTGATAGTTTAAAGTCCTTGAAGTTTAATCGTTGAAATTGAGTGGTTTTGAAAGAAGGATGGGAGGATATTTGTATATGATATCAAATTTGTGTATATACTTTCAAGATGTTAGCTGTACTGTGAAATAGAGTTTTACATTTTAGTATAAGGGGTTTATTAGTTGATGAATGATGAGTTATTCTTAAACAAACATTGAACCTTAGCTGTGACTCTGTAAATGATGAGACGTTGAAAATTGTGTTTAAAGTTTTTTCTTTACGTATAAAGCTCATAAGTCCTTTTTTAGTGAAGTACAAGGTTGACTGAACTTGACGTTATTGTATTTGATTATTAAATGTGCTTGATGTCTTACAAATATTTGTGAACTACTTCAATACTATGTTATTTATTAAAACCATCGACAATTATTTGATAAGAAATAATTGTATAAACATTCTTGACCATTTCACTGAAAATGTTAACCATTTAAAAATGTAGTGGGTGTTATATATTTTGATACCATTATCACATTTTGTCTCTGAACAAGCACTCGTAATTGCACACTGATGTTAAATTCATTATCAATAAATGGTTTAGAAAACCTTAGAATAAATGAACAATTTAGAAGATCTTATCAGAGAGTAGAGAAAGAGAGTAGAAAGTATGAGATAAAATAAGAATAAGAGTTTGACATCTTGCACATGATCTTCAAGGAACAAAAGCAGTTGTAATAAATGTGACACATCTCACCTATGCTTATGATTCATCGACTCTGAGCGTTAGGTTTATTCCTGCATGAGTGAAGATGTTATGCAACTCAATTCACACAGAGAAGAGGTTGAGCTCCCTTTTACCAACAATGTC
Organism: Steromphala cineraria; assembly: GCA_916613615.1. NCBI lineage: Eukaryota > Metazoa > Mollusca > Gastropoda > Trochida > Trochidae > Steromphala > Steromphala cineraria. Next base: position 18,994,499 of record OU744726.1, read on the forward strand.
ACTTACAGCACACATTATTAACAATTCATCCCTTGATTATAAAAGGCATCGGAAAGTCAAAGGAGACTTAAGGGAATTTATTTATGAATCGTCATAAACTCTGCACATTGTAAAATTGGCAGATGAGCTTCACAGAACCATAGATGTCTCAAAACAAGTAATACAAATGTCTTTTATAAACAAAGGAACATATAGAATATTAATTCATAAATCTAACAACAATACAACAATATGGCATATCTGGGACAAATCAATTACAAAACTATAAGCAAATGGACATCTGGCCAAGGTAGGATTGGTCACAGTAGACAATGACTGATAATTGAAAATTGATATGTGTCACTCAGGTGTACATGACAATGATGGATAAGATGAAACTAATCAGGTATCAGCCACTTTACGTATTACCATTCAACGATGGAATTGACTCTCTGGCTGAACAAATCAACAAACTGTGTTCGTATGTCCGCAGTATGGTTTCATATCATGGACTAATGGAGACCATTCTCCTACTAACTCAATTAGACCCTTGATAGATCGTCTTTGTTTTTCTGTCACCGTTGATTGAGTGAGATTATTGATTATAGACGAGGGGCTGTAAATGACAAACATTGCGGTCGGTGCACATGTAGCAGCCAATAGGAACTTAAGGACAAAATATCTCTGTCTTTTGTTAGTCAAGCATGATATCTGTATTATATTTTAGTTTAATGTAAATTAAATGCTTGTACGATTTAGATGTATACACATCAAGAAATAAAGGGCTACCTTATGATTAAAAGCTTGCTTAAGTCATATTTACTGCGAGATGTTCCACTAGATATATATATATATATAGAATAAAAACGATTTGTTGAAACTTCGATGACTTTATTAACTAGTACTTTCAACCTTTCGGTATCTATATAAATAGAGGTGTTGATTGCTTATAACATAAGGTATGAACCTTATATAAATCTTAATGAGAAAGAATTAATGGCCTATCAAAACATATCAATTTTAATAACCGGTGAGATAATGATGGTTTTGATGTCTCTACTTGTCCATAAACAGGTATTCAGCATCAATAGCTTATCAAAATGTTTCAATTTAGTATTACGTAATAAAGTGATGGTTACGATTACAGCACTTACATATATGATACAAGTATTAATTCTGATATCAGGTATGAATCGAATATTAATCTATGAGAGGTTATCAATTACCTACTATTAATTTAATATTAGGTAAGAAATAGATGATAATAGTTTCACTAAATACTTACATGAACAGATGGTAAAATGTATTATGATTGTTTATCAAAATAAATTTTGTTCATCAGGTACATGAGGTAATCGAATAATTTTTGCACCACTTGCATATATAAATACAAACATTATAAATAAATCTACTATAAATCTTTATGAGAAATCACCAATTGCCTATCAAAATGTATAAATGTTGTTCATCAGGTGAGATAATTGAATTGCCCTGATTGCTCCACACACCTATACACCTGTCTAGGTTGCCCACCTGTGATTGAGCTACTTGCAGGTATGGGTTCTATTGACGTACATTTCACAGGTGTGTCTTCTTCAACGAGTTTATTCTGCTTGGACGCTTTTACATCTTTCTCTAAATTTTTACGACATCCCGGAAAATCTGGTTTTGACGGTTTTGCACGTGGCTAACGAGGGTTGAGTTATTGGATTGTGGTTTTTACGGACAGGTCTATTCATTATAGACGATTAGAACGATTCTATGGCTGGGACTCCATTTGTTATCATGTACCTTTTATTAGAGGTTTGTCACACAAGGTGGATTATATTGACAAAATTGTCACACCTAGACTTTGATGTTATTGTCTTGTGTACTTAGACCTCTCTGTAGTACATTGTAGCCATTGTCATCCTTGTCAATGATTGGCGTTAGTTCATTAATTGTTTATTGCTCCTGTCAGCTGATTGAGGTATGTTCCATTGAGGGATCATCTGAACCTGTGTTTGTGACAGGATATTGGAGGCAATAAAATCTTGCAGCTCAACCATTGAATGGCCCAACTATGAAAAGGGGGGAACATTTGTTCTGAAATTTGTAAAAGGGCTTAAAGTCTGTCATGGTATTTTTGGGAGAACTTAATTTTAAGGAGATGTTCATGATGATGATGATGATGATGATGATGATGATGATGATGATGATGATGATGATGATGATGATGATGATGATGATGATGATGATGATGATGATGATGATGATGATGATGATGATGATGATGATGACGATGCTATTGACAATGACTACGATGACGATGATGATGATGATGATGAATGATGATACAAATATAATTTATGAATTCAGTTGAGGTGCTGATGTTATCAATACAACATTATCAAGACTATATCATTAGAGAATTGTAATCACTAACTTTGTTCTTCCAAATAAAAATATGTTTGTATGTTTTGTCATGGCGGTAGGTTCCTCTTGCCTGATATCATGAGGTAAGGTTTCTACAAAAAGGCAATAATCAATACATTCGACCAAGACTGTACAAATAGAATTATATATACAAATTGAAATATCCCCTTGAATTTCATTTCCACAAAAAGTATGAAGATAGGAAAGTCCCTTTAATGCGACGAAGATGCATCAACTTGTAATGGGCAGGGTCTACTACCTGACATGACATCAATAGCTCCGTGTCACATCTCCATTCCCTATCTAAGCTTATCTAGACAGAAGATTACTTCATAACTCTGTATCTCTCCCTCGGGCTTTGATGTGCTTTATGAAGAGATAATTCATGGCTTCCATATGCCATAAACACCGACAAGGATTATGAAGTTCCTGAATAATGAAGAAGATGTTCAGCTATCGGTGATATGCACTTGTTACGACACCCTTGAAGGTTATTATGAAAGAAGTAATATTAAAAATTAACCGCACGGCTCAGGAGTGTTGATTTTACCAAAGGATATTTTAGCAGGAGCTTATTGCTTGACAGCATGTCATTAAGGAGAATATAAATTAAAGACAGGCTTGGGGATTTTATCGGACCTTAGGGTGTATGGAGAAATGTAATTAAGAAAGATTTCTTCAAAGTAGCAATTGACGGGAATGAGTTTTTGATGCTGTCATTAAGTAATGGTCAATATATTTCTTGTGGTCATCTATGATTTCATTGAAGTGGAATTTGGTTAACATTTGTTTATTGATATCACCTTTAGTTCATATAGTTTGAAAGTTATTAGAGTAATGAATTTAAAGTTTCACAAACTGCTACGTTTTAAAATAAAATTTGCAACTGTAAAGACTGTATATCATTATTCAGTGAAACATCCCTCTCCAAAGTTTTAAATTAAAAAACAATCAATATGCCATATTTATGTAAATAAATAAATATATAAATAAATAAATATAACTGTATTGTTCAGATTATTATGTGTATACAAGAAAGATGATAGAACCTTTGAACAAAGAAACTGATATTACATCCTTTATGAAGTATCCCCAGCAGAGACACAAACAGAACGAAGAGAGCGTGTTGTCATCTATCTGGATAATAATAGAGGATAATTGCATTACAAAAAAGGAACATTAAATAATAACACAACAGCTGGAAATATAGCGTTAATATCCTGGAGAAAACAAGCATATAATGCAGGAACAATATGCACAAGCTGCCTGCCATCAGAGAATTTAAATGTTGCTTGTTATACCATAGGGATAGGGAGAGCCGATGAAAAGATCATTGAGATTACTCGAGTGTAACCGTTCCGCTCAAGCGATTCCAATTGTTTCGTCCACAGCTAGAGTTAAACAGGTATCCATAGAGAAAATATGAAAGTGTGGAGGGAAATAGGTAATTATTGGTGAATAATTCCCCTGATATGTCTCCATTGTGCGAGAAGAACATGAACCACGGATAAAGTCTTCTTTGTAGGTCACGTCGACTTATTTATATTGGCAATCATCGTGACACTGGATTAGTGGTGCAGTAGTGTTGGATTTGTTCGATGATAAATGCACTTGTTGTTTGGATAATGGAAATTGATTTTGTATCATACAACAAGTGTAGTGTTAAAATCACAGCGAGACTCTAATTGTATTGTACTTGAAGTACAGGGAGACTCTAATTGTATTGTACTTGGAGTAAACAGAGAGACTCTAATTGTATTGTACTTGGAGTAAACAGAGAGACTCTAATTGTATTGTACTTGGAGTAAACAGAGAGACTCTAATTGTATTGTACTTGAAGTACAGCGAGACTTTAATTGTATTGTACTTGGAGTAAACAGAGAGACTCTAATTGTATTGTACTTGAAGTACAGGGAGACTCTAATTGTATTGTACTTGAAGTACAGGGAGACTCTAATTGTATTGTACTTGAAGTAAACAGAGAGACTCTAATTGTATTGTACTTGAAGTACAGGGAGACTCTAATTGTATTGTACTTGGAGTAAACAGAGAGACTCTAATTGTATTGTACTTGAAGTACAGCGAGACTCTAATTGTATTGTACTTGGAGTAAACAGAGAGACTTTAATTGTATTGTACTTGGAGTAAACAGAGAGACTCTAATTGTATTGTACTTGGAGTAAACAGAGAGACTTTAATTGTATTGTACTTGAAGTACAGGGAGACTCTAATTGTATTGTACTTGGAGTAAACAGAGAGACTCTAATTGTATTGTACTTGAAGTACAGCGAGACTTTAATTGTATTGTACTTGAAGTACAGCGAGACTTTAATTGTATTGTACTTGAAGTACAGCGAGACTTTAATTGTATTGTACTTGAAGTACAGCGAGACTCTAATTGTATTGTACTTGGAGTAAACAGAGAGACTCTAATTGTATTGTACTTGGAGTAAACAGAGAGGCTTTAATTGTATTGTACTTGGAGTAAACAGAGAGGCTTTAATTGTATTGTACTTGAAGTACAGCGAGACTTTAATTGTATTGTACTTGAAGTACAGCGAGACTTTAATTGTATTGTACTTGAAGTACAGCGAGACTTTAATTGTATTGTACTTGAAGTACAGCGAGACTCTAATTGTATTGTACTTGAAGTACAGCGAGACTTTAATTGTATTGTACTTGAAGTACAGCGAGACTTTAATTGTATTGTACTTGAAGTACAGCGAGACTTTAATTGTATTGTACTTGAAGTACAGCGAGACTTTAATTGTATTGTACTTGAAGTACAGCGAGACTCTAATTGTATTGTACTTGAAGTACAGCGAGACTTTAATTGTATTGTACTTGAAGTACAGCGAGACTTTAATTGTATTGTACTTGGATTTCAGAGAGACTCTAATTGAATTGCACTGAAGTACACTGAGATACTGTAATTATGAATAAAGAAGTTGTATATCCATAAACTTGTCTCATCATTCTGCATTATGATTGCTATGTTGATCGAGATATATATTCATCATATACAAAATGAGAATTTGAAACTGAGATACTTTGAGATATGAATTTTTTCTATTGACAAGTAATTAAGTAAAATTTATTGAATTGAAATATGGCCTCCACAACTTTTGTGAGATAAAAGATTATTGGTAACGCTAGGAAAGGTTGAAAAATATGAACATGACATTTTGAAAACACCTCAGTTGTGACCATAATCCAATAAAGCTCATAAAAAGTAACTGTTCAAACCATAGTTAATTAATAAAATGAAGGATGAAATTGATTGTTTGATCTCCTTTCATCACCTGTGTAAACGAACAATAATATTTTCATAAGCAAATATCAAACTCCATCATAAATGAATGGAAAATTGTAAAAAAGCTCATAAGCAAACTGTCATATTACCAGTCTAAGTGTAAGAAAACAGAAATTTCCCGTCAAGAAATGGATTATGTGTGTTCAGAAGGGTCAGGCTCCGTGTGTAAACACGGTAAATGCATAACTAATCATTGATTGCGCGTACAGTTCAAGGTCATTGTATTCTACTATCTTTATTGATCCCACCACTTACTGACCCAGTGCTGTGTTAATAGATGATACCATGTTTTCAGGAAATCTACTTTATTCATTCTTTACTTTTGAATATTTTTTTGGTGGTTTTTTTCACCTTTCAATAAAATACAGTTTGTCGGTTTTAAATGACATTTGCCAATCCTTGGAAATGTACTGACTTGTCATCGGTCAATCTTTTTACCTGCTGAATTAGTTTAACAATCCATTACTTAGACGGGCAAAGGGAATTGTAAAGACTTGATGGAAATTTTGGGTGTAAGGATGTAATATTGTACCTAACAATTATGACTGTACATAGATATTGTATGAATTCATCTGATATGAAATTGTCAGAATTGTTAAGAATGGTATAAAAAAAGGAAAAAACCTTCTAATTCATTTCAGAAGCAGAGTTACACCTTTTTGGGTTTTGATATTCATATAACTAAGTATTTTTAACTTGACTTTCATTACATGCAATTGTCATTTCCTTCAGCTTATCATCATGAGTTAATATAAAAGAGAAATTTTCATGACCAACATCTTAAAATTCAATTTGCACTGGTTTTCAATTTTTTTTGGGGAAAGAAAAGAACAATTTCAAATTGAAATAGACTGAATAACCCATTTTGAAATACTCAGTGAACTTGAGAAACTCGTTACTGATAATTACATGCACCGATTGATGAAGTGAACACAGACACAGCGTTCGATTGGGGATTGCAGAATGAGATAGAATTGCAAAACGCAGAAACGCACTTGATTTGGAATCACAGTCTTCAAGAAATTGGTTTTGGAGAAAGCCTGATGGAGAATGTGAAATGGACTGATTTAGGCAGAGATGTAGACTTAAAGTAAGTCTCCAAAAATTATGATCCATGTATGTTTGTTGCTTTGCAAAGTTAATCTAAACTGGTTTTTGAGCTTCAGGTTTTTATTCACGCTGACATAGTGCAGAGATCTACGTTTACAAATTAAAACAATGTTTCAGGGGTTTGCAATTTTACATTGACTCTTATGATGATATTCTTATCACTATTTCATACCTCAGTGCCTATATGTACTTGTACTCTTGCACTCTTGTACTCTTCTACTATTGTACTATTGTACTATTGTACTATTGTACTATTGTAAACATCAAATGAGGTAACACTGTATTACATTCCTTAAAATATTTTGAATGCACTGAGCAGTCTTTAAGAAAAAGTATGATAAAGGGGTCCATGAGACAACCTTCCACCAGCGTAAACCTCTCTGTGATTCCTAGAGAAATGGCAATTGTTTCTTCACAATATCTATTGTTAATATTATCGGATTTCCTTTTCTATTGGAATACTCAGTCCAAAAGGTGAACAAGTTTTTAAGAAATCTAGGAGACTATCATTACAAGTACATTGAATGGCTCAAACCAACCCTATGTAAGAACATCTCACTATTTATAAATAAATATTCTTCTTGGTTAAACATCATGTTCACTTACTTAATGAAGGTGTTAATATCTGCCCCAAACATAGCATCTATTACAATTAAAACAATTTACTCTCCGCAAGCCTTTATCTTCTTCATCATATCAGCTTCTAAAAATGTCAGTCAAAGGAACCTGAGAGAGTCTAGCATCGATGTATCAGTGCCCGTGATTACCAGAGAAGTGTTGGAGATTGTCTGCCATGTAGTTATCACCGGGCTGATGGACGCCTAAATGAAATGGATTACTTCCAACTCCCAATTCTGTGATTTCATTGAAGACTTAATGCCAGCTCTGTTTAAATGTCAGTTAGTTGCAATTTTGTTTTTGAAAATGTATGTTTTAGGCTGTTTTCCAAAATATCTACAATGAAATTTGTTTTCTTACTCGACTATTTGAATCTCTTGTAATATTTGAAAGTTTTCTTTCATGAAAATTGAATTTAAAAAATATAATCAGAGCATATTTTTCTCCTTTAAGTGTCTTCTGTGCCAAGAAATATTGCATGCAGATTTATTAAATTGGCACAAAAGTTACAATAAGATTTCACTGATAAACCAGGAACTCTTATATTGAAACACTTGTGAGCAAATTTATGAAAGTTTTCTACAAATTGAACACTTTACAAAGAGAAAGTGAGAAGATGTTGTGTCATAAATCTTGAAATTCAAAGTTAAAGACAAAAAAACCCAGATTTGTCAATAAAGTTAAAAATAAAATTTGAAAATATTTCTTCTGTATTATCAAATCTTAGAGTTTAAAAGATGGCGACAAGAATGGCAAAGATTTCCTTAAGATATGCCATACCTGATTCTTACAGAATATATTTTTCTAGGTTGTTAATCAATACAACGTTATTAGTTTGTTTGATGGGAAATGTATTTTCAATTTGTTTTTCTTTTGCTTGATTTTTTTTGCTCAATATCAGTCAATCTCTAATATTCTATTAGCCTAACCTGGTTACATGCTGAGAGAATTGAATATTTTAGCTGAAAGAGTAGAATATTGTTATAAGAAAAAGATTTAATTAAGAAATCTCAAAAACTCCTGAAAACCAGACGACATTTTTTCCAAATTTATATAGTGGTAATGTAATGAAAATCTATTTTTGAATAGGCTTGGTTATGTAGAGAATGATTTTGCTTGAAATGGGAATTGAAGTAACATTTAAGTAACTATTGCACTGAAAATAAATTCTCATAAAAGTTGTTATTTTCAGTTTGTACCTTTACCTTCAAAGTATCCAAAATAAAACTCAGAAAAAAAAGATTAATTTAAGGTGAAAATCTTGGTGAAAATTATGTGCAAGTATTAATAATTTTATTATGACTGAAAAGAATTTATAATCAAGAACAAATAGATTGAAATTCTACTGGTTTGTCCATGCCTCAATTTGTTAAGCAAGCATCACATTTTGTACTTAAACAGAAATGATTGAAAGTTTGATAAATGGAACTGAAAACCTGATAGACCCTTTCAGACCTGTGATAGATCTGCTCCGGAATGGCACCATATAAGGTAAAATTTATCCTCAAATAGTTATGATCTAAGACCTTCTTTTCATAGAGTTTGACAACTGGAACTGAAAAATTACTCTATAGTCTGATACCCCCATTACAGTTTCCAAATATGATCATATAGATTCTGATTTATTCTGGAATAGTTGAGGTATTGGAAATACCAACTTCTCACGGAGCTGTCAGGAGAAATGAAAAATGGCCTAATAGTCTGGAACAGACCTTTCAGTTTCCATAACAACACTTAATATTTCCTGATTTATTCCGGAACGGCTGTGATACCAAAGACACCAATTTCTCAGGGATTGTTATTTGGAAATAAAAGTTTTTTTCATATTGTCCTGTGTCTAACTATAGCTCTTTAGAAATAGATAAATTTCAAAGAAAAGGTACTTTTGAATAAATCAAACTGCTGAATAAATTAGGATTTTACCATCCTGAATGTCCATTTTCTCAAATATGCTTAAGGTTTAACCACTGGCTAAAGAGACACTCTGTGGGAATATATTCCTGGAATAAGAACTGAATTTCTCTAAGAGTAAGATGTCTGGAAAACACCTGCTCTTGATCACAGAAACACTGAATTGTTCTGAATTTTGCATTTGGAGACCATTCAGAACAAACAAACCTTACAATGCAAATGCAATGCTTGTGCACTTTTTAAGTGTGACAAAATGAAAAAGGAATGTGTTTTCAATTTACTAAGTGTTGTGTGTTCTGCTTTCATATTAACCTCTTCAATCAGAAGGGTTTTGAACCTTCACAAACTGAACCAAAACTGAAACTTTAACACAAGATTGAAGAAAACATTAATTCTACATATTGTGAAGATTCCTCAAATATTATGATGTATGAATGTCTTTGTTCTTAGGGATAAAATGGAACAAAAATATAAAAGAATTTGTATTGACACCAATTAATTATAGCCCATTTCAATGTATTCTCTAATAATAAATTTACATAGAACTGGCATTGTTGCACTTTTCTAACTAATTAATTTTAATTTTAAATCTTTTAGAAAATAAAGAACCCATCAGAAACCTATGAAGTTTTTGACAGTTTGAAGTTTTAAAAAAAGCAATTCGGTTGATAATTATAACCTTATGTGGTCAAGATGAGTTATCTCATTGGGTTTTGTTGAACTTTTCAAGATTTAATCTATTTACTAACTTTACTTTTAGAATTCTGATTCATTCAGAAAACTTCCTGAGACATTAGAGAATTAATCCTGAAATGGTTCAAGCAAGTATTCAGTTATTTTTTCAAAAGTTCAGACTTTATACTGCATGCTTAACTTTGGACTTCTTATTTATTCTACAATAGTTGTTATAAATTGTGGAATTGTTCAGAGAAGTAGTGGCAGTAAGTATATTCAGTTGGTGCTGCATCAGCTAGAGAGTCTGATCACATACTCTCAGTCTGGTTTACGACTATGTTTTGGGTTCCAAATGGTGGAACTGATGTGAGCTCCATACAGAGACAATAATTCATGTGATGATGAGGAGTTTTTGTTCAGAAACTGACCAGTCTGGAACTGATGTGAACTCCATACAGAGACATCAATTTATGTGATGAAGAGGAGTTCCTTCAAAGAAAGCGCCAAGTCTGAGAGTCATTGACCATGTTTACCCCTCGTTTTGGAGGATACACTCAGGATATTTTGCATGCAAATGGACTGTTGGCGCCAATATGTCTGGAAGGATTTCAGGAAAGACCACTTTGGAAATTAAAATGATTAGACTGATTTTTATGCTTTTGCTTGAAGACTTAATCTATGAGAGTGAAAATTGAATTGTCGCTTGTCATGCTTCAGAAATATCAAGATTTTGTAATTTCATTTGCTAATGTGTGCATGTACAGCATCGCAGCAAGGTTTTTTTTTACTTGTATCTTTGTCAATAATCTACATAGGACTGATCTGATTCTCTGATCTATTTGAAGTTATTTCGAAATGTTTTTTCTATAGTATGACAGAATTTATTTCCAATACATTTTAAAACAAGATATATATTTTTGGAATTGAGCTAACACAACCACAGATCCAGAATGTCTGAAACTTTTTTCTTGAATGAATATGGCATCCCAATTATAAGTTTTGAAGTTTGCTTTGCATTTCTTGTAGGTGCTGTCAAGATTTAAGATATCTGTGTCTAAAAAGGTTTTCCAATAAAAAGAAATTCTCTGGCTAGCAACATTGGTATTCTCAGAGTGTCTGGTAACTTGGCATTTCTGGAAATGCAATATTGTAGCGTGACAGTCTGGTAATGGATGACAGACATGTTGTTTAAGAATCAATACAATTACACTCAGGGATGAAACCTTATAAACAGAGTTTCGACTTGTTTCCCTGTGTGCATGATGTCTGACATTTTGGCAAATGTATAATCAGGTCGGGAGAAACCTGTCTTTATCAGGATCAACATGCATGATGTTTTGTTCAGCATGGACTGATAAATGAAAATTAGAGAGTTGATTTATTGGAAAACATGAGAAGATAATCTGAAATTTAATCAGAATTCATGGGGATATTATTTCAACAAATTCCAAATTTGCATCATGTCATTTTTTTCACAAAGGATGGGTTATTGAATAATAAGGAGTTAGTTAGAATTTTCACAATAGATTTACATTTATGGTTCACATTTTAAGATTTATAGAAATTTTGGAACCAAATAAGGGAATGATGTGGAACAGTACAATCCTTTGTTGTTATACCAGTGAATATTCAAGCTAAATCACACAAGTAAAATATATCAGAAGCAAATATCACATCTTTCTTATATTTCTTTAGCTCAAATTTTGGTATCAGTCACCCAAAATTGAAAATTGCAATCAACGGTTTTAAAGCACATTACGTTTTTTCTGAACAATGAAGAAGTTACCAATAATAATAATTAAATGAATGGACATCCTTGAATGATGAAGAAAACAGATGAATTTGATAAAAGTTTTGAGGTACTACTTTAAGTTCTCCAATCTATTATGATTAAAGATCTATTTTTGAAGAATAATTAATATGTGACCATGACATTTAAAAAAAGAATTCAATGAATTTAAAGCAAGCATTTTACCGAATTTGAAACTATTAATGGAATTTCTTTTTATTCCATCCATGCAGCAAATTCTATTACTTTGAGAAACACGACTCCTCAGAAGATAAGAGATCGATGTTTAATGTTTAAGAAGATGAACTTACATGTAAATTCCAGTGGAAGACGATCGGAGAGTGCATTGATCACTGTAACATGGGTGTTTGTCTGAACCGAGTGTTTGTACTTGGTCCTCTCGCCACTCTCAGATAAAATAATCCCATCACATTCCCACCCTCCAGTCCAAGAGGCAACTCTGGACTCTACTCCATCAAGAACTCTTCGCTTAAGTAGCTCACCCAGCGCCAAATTTCACACAAGACTTTCCTCAAATTCAACATGGAATATTTGCAAATGTCATCTGAAGCTTACTTTTAAGATTGCATCTTAACCAAGGAAAATAGTTTCCATTAACACTTTCCGTGACATTACGTTTCGTATCTGCCATGAGTGGACCAGTGCTGATTGGTCAAAGAGTATAGTAGGAAGCGCTATAAAAATCAATACTACACAGAATGTCTGGTGCTTATAGAGTTGGTGTGAAGCTGCCCTCCGTCCCTTTCACTCCGCCAGGCTTCACGCTGACTTCAATTTGGTTGAGCGCTCACCATGAGGGCGCCGGTTTGCTTCAATCATTGGCGTGTTGTCAGAGGGAAAACGGACGCATCGATAGTTGAATACATTGACTTTACACAAAACGTTGGTCACTTTCTATTCCCTTAGGCTCTCCTTTATTGAACTGAAACAGGAAAATGCTGCCTTTGGGTTTTAAAAATGGACGTTTTGTGTTTGAAAACTAATAATATAATGCTTTATTAAACTTGAATAGAACATTTCTGTTTTGGAGTCAGTTGGTAGTTTGTAAGAATTGTGTGAAGTCTTAAAGCTATATTGCTTAAGTGTTCTTTGTTAATCAAACTTGTTTTTCACACAATTACCCGTATGTTTTTTAATTCTCCAAAACAAGGTTTAGATAGTAATCTTTCAACCTCAAGTTTTTCTTGCTTACAAATCAAGGATGTCATTCAAAAAGAAAATTTATGTATTTGTAATGAATTTTTTACAATTTACATTTTAGATAAAAAATTATGAAAGTTTATCCAAAATTATTTTAAAAACTGTATCAACTATTTTAGAAAGGCTCAATCTCCAAATGTTAACTTATCAAAATGTATAATTGGACCAAATACTCTTTTAAGTTGTTATGAAAACATTGCAAGTTCTATAGTCAATATAGACAAACAAATTTATCAAGATCCATTTTCCCTTTTATGTTCTTTATCTCGATAACTCAGGACTCATATGAAAGTCACACACACTACTGTGATGTTTTCTACACTGAATCACTCAATGCCATGTTGAGCTTCTATTTCCATAACATTCAGTTTGGTCCCCGTGACATGCAATTTGTCAAAGACATTTTGTTCATTTGATAACATGTTAGAAACTCAGGCCTCTGCCAGATGTAATTCCGTTTTGATATTCCGGCATTGATTCCAAGTCCGCTAAGAGGCCACTAATGGTTCAAGTGGATAGAATAGGATTCCTTGGTAATCAGATCACAGGTTGGCTTTTTGCATTTAATTAAAAGGAAGAAATCCCTGTAAATGACTTGGCATCAAAGACAAGAGCGCCGGGATTCATGTTGGTGGTTTGTCTTTGGGAATGAAAGAGCTGCTTGTTTGTTCCCAGAGAGAATTTTCTGTTTTGATCTTCTTAACCCATGTTATGCTGAGATGTTGTAAAAATCATATATGGAACCACGACAGTAATGGAGTTAATATTTAGTTGACTATAGATATAGGTTTTGTGGTTGACTGGCTTTTCTAAGGATGTACCTGTTGTATGCACATTGAAATAAAATATAGTTTTTATTTTCTGAACTCCTGTTGTGTTGAAGTCTAAAAACTTGTCATGAATGACCACAGTGGCATGATGTTCTGTATGATACATGCAGAGAGGGGGTTTAATTCATTGGTTCATAGGTTTTGTGTTGTTGACTGGCTTTTCTACGGATTACCTTTTGTATGCAAATTAAAAAATAAGTTTAGATTTTCTGAACTTCTGTTGTGCTGAAGTCTAAGAACTTATCATGAGTGACGACAGTGTCATGATGTAAGATAGAGGAGGGAGGGGGTTCAGTGTATTGGTATTGCCTTTTTGAGTTAAAGATCTGTTATTTTGTATCATTAGAAAATGTAACTCTTTGATCTTCTTGAACTGAGTTTTTCTCAAGGTGTTTCATGCGATATTAATTCAATCTACTAAGCAGGATTTTGATGTTGAGATTAATTATTCATGGAGATCTTGTAGATTTGTTGATTCTGACAGAAATGTATTTTAAAAATCTTTTTTTGATTACTTCTTGAAAATAATTATTGTACTTTTAGATCAAAAGAAAGGATCATTTGATAACAACATTTGAGAATGATTCAATTTCATGTCAAATCTTTTTATGTAAAAATATCTCTTTGTGCATGTAAATCCAAGACTTTGTCTTGCACAAGAATAGAATTTCCTCTTTTTATTTGAATATCGAAGCTTTGAAAATCTTTGCTGAATTAAACTGCTCTGTCGGTGCCCATTAATCACGCACCAGACCCATCCATGTGCAGTGCAGGCATCCAGAGAGACCATATTGATCAGAAAATATGAGTTCCACATCCCTCCAAGACATCTAGGAGAACTTTCAATCAGCACTCGTCTCCAAATGGCCAGTTGTTAGCATTACGGAATGCATCCTCTTCCGGGCAAAGACCATGATCATACTGATACTCCCAACGTCCTTTGGTCTGTTTCCTTCCTTTAATGTGGCTAGACATGTCAATATTGGAATATGAGGAAGATCAAGCCCCTTCTATGAGAGAGAGAGTCTGAATTTGAATGTTTGATGTTTGAATGTTGACCAATGTTGATTCAGTATCTGTGGACAGTCAGTACAATACTCTGAATCACATAAATCCTAATATATAAAACTTGAAATAGATTCAAATGCTTACATGAATTGAAGAAATAAGAATGAAATAAGATTAAGAACTTTATCTTTATCAAAATTTCCTCTGATCCTTTCTTTGCATTTATCATCACATCATATAATGATGACCATGGGTGCTCTCAGCACAGGACAGGTTAAAGCATCTTGCTCAATTCACCTCTCAGCAATCGTCTGCAGGGTCTCTACCAATATTGATCTTCTCCAGCAAACATATCCTTTACCTTGTAAGTGTCTCGGGCATGTTATCTTACCATTTGATACGTCCCCTGAACCCGCGTGTGTCAGTTATTTGATCAGGGACACTTCCTCGTATTATTGTCTCTGAGATCAATAGAATCGTCCTCTGCCCTCCTGTCAACCCAGCCTCGGTCTCCCTGATCAGCTCAGGTTAGATTGCTGGTGTTATTAACGTCAGATGAAATCCACTTTATTGTCAATTATTGCTGCAGGATTGTATCAAGCTCAATGCTTAATTACTTGAGTTTTGTTTTTTGGTTTCAGGTCATTTGTATCAAGAGTGAATTGAAAGTTAAGAAGCTTATGGGTTGTGGCTGAAATGTTGATTAATATGTATTTGCTTGAGTTTTTATTCTTACTGGTGAACAGTTATGTAATATGTTAAACTTATACATGTATCGCAAGCAAATAACATTTTTACAAAATTTAACTACACACAGTTTTCCATAAATTCCCATTAAAAGACTGTTATATAACTGCTATTCATTGTAACCATTTGTATAGGAATGCTACTGAGAAGAATATAATTATATTTCTTAAACCATATTAACCTACAAGTTGCTTACATCTATGAGAATGACAACCTTGCAAGCAAGTGGCACGTACACTGCATAGAAACTGTTTCATTATCATATTCCAAAATTATGTAAAAATTTCCCAATGTTAAGCTGAACCAGCATGTTTACAACAGCAGATTTTATTCAAAATTTCCTGATACCAAGGAATGAACTATGAAGAGACGATGAGAATGGACTCACAAATATAGGATTCTATTTGGAGACTTCCTTCACCTACATACAAGTTCCCACATCTCTGAAACTGACAGATTGGCAAGTTACTGGCGCTTGTTAGCAGCATTTACATCCAGGTGTACAGGGAACTAATACAGCTACATGTCTCTTCTTACATCCTCTACACTACATGCCTCTGGGCTAATTGATCATTTAATGTCAGGAGAGCTTCGGGAAGAAGATACTAGGTGGGAAAAAGTTCTCTGATTGGTCCTTGAAGGTGGTCTAAATCTGGCTAGGTGAACCATTGGCGCTAATGGGGAGGTGGTCTTGGAAATTTTAAGTAGTTCTTTGACCAATTGTTTTGGTTATGATCATTTATTATTTTATGTTTAATGATAAAAATAAATATCATTTGGTGAAAGATTAAATGTCAGGAAAGCTTTGGGGAGAAGATACTAAGTGGGAAAAAGTTCTCTGATTGGTCCTTGAAGGTTGTCTGAATCTGGCACTGTGAACCATTGGCGCTAATGAGGAATTGGTCTTGGAACTTTGAAAAAATGATGGTTCTTTGACATTTGTTTTGGTTATGATCATTTATTATTTAATGTTCTTATGTTACAAATAAATATTTTGGTGTAAGATTTAATGTCATGAGAGCTTCAGGATAAACATAAATAGTGAGAACAAGCTCTGTTATTGGTCCTTGAAGGTTGTCTGAATTGGCAATGTGAACCATTGGCAATAAAGAGGAATGGTTCTTAAAAATTTTGAAAAAAAGTCATTTTTATAATTTTTAGCTCATTTGGCCTGTAAGGCCCGATGGGCTTATGGCATGGCATGTTGTCCGGCGTCCGTCCGTAAACTTTGTGGAATTTCGACTTCTTCTCCAGAACCATAAGGCCCGGAAAGCTGAAACTTTGTGTACATCCTCCTTGACTAGTGAGGATTATAAATTGTAGCTTTGGTGGCCCTGTGACCCCTAATAATGGCCACAGGGGCCAAACCCTAAAAACCTATTTTCATCTTCTTCTCCAGAAGCATAAGGCCTAGAAAGCTGAAACTTTGTGTACAGACTTCTTGACTAGTGAGTATTATAAATTGTAGCTTCGGTGGCCCTGTGACCCCTCATAAGGGCCACAGGGGCCACGCCCTAAAAACCTATTTTCATCTTCTTCTCCAGGAGCATAAGGCCTAGAAAGCTGAAACTTTGTGTACAGACTCCTTGACTAGTGAGTATTATAAATTGTAGCTTTGGTGACCCTGTGACCCCTAATAAGGGCCACAAGGGCCAAGCCCTAAAAACCTATTTTCATCTTCTTCTCCAGAAGCATAAGGCCTATAAAGCTGAAACTTTGTGTACAGACTCTTTGACTAGTGAGGATTATAAATTGTAGCTTTGGTGACCCTGTGACCCCTAATAAGGGCCACAGGGGCCAAGCCCTAAAAACCTATTTTCATCTTCTTCTCCAGAAGCATAAGGCCTAGAAAGCTGAAACTTTGTGTACAGACTCCTCGACTAGTGAGGATTATAAATTGTAGCTTTGGTGGCCCTGTGACCCCTAATAAGGGCCACAGGGGCAAAGCCCTAAAAACTTATTTTCATCTTCTTCTCCAGAAGCATTAGGTCTAGAAAGCTGAAACTTTGTGTACATACTCCTTGGCTAGTGAGGATCATAAATTGTAGCTTTGGTGGCCCTGTGACCCCTAATAATGGCCACAGGGGCCACACCCTAAAAACATATTTTCATCTTCTTCTCCAGAAGAATAAGTCCTAGGAAGCTGAAACTTTGTGTACAGACTCCTTGACTAGTGAGGATTATAAAGTGTAGCTTTGGTGGCCCTGTGACCCCTGATAAGGGCCACAGGGGCCACGCCCTAAAAACCTATTTTCATCTTCTTCTACAGAAGCATAAGGCCTAGAAAGCTGAAACTTTGTGTACAGACTCCTCGACAGGTGAGGATTATAAATTGTAGCTTTGGTGGCCCTGTGACCCCTAATAAGGGCCACAGGTGCAAAGCCCTAAAAACTTATTTTCATCTTCTTCTCCAGAAGCATAAGGTCTAGAAAGCTGAAACTTTGTGTACATACTCCTTGGCTAGTGAGGATCATAAATTGTCGCTTTGGTGGCCCTGTGACCCCTAATAATGGCCACAGGGGCCACATCCTAAAAACCTATTTTCATCTTCTTCTATAGAAGCATAAGGCCTAGAAAGCTGAAACTTTGTGTACAGACTCCTTGACTAGTGAGTATTATAAATTGAAGCTTTGGTGGGCCTATGATCCCTAATAAGGGCCACAGGGGCCACACCCTAAAAACCTATTTTCATCTTCTTCTCCAGAAGCATAAGGCCTAGAAAGCTGAAACTCTGTGTACAGACTCCTCGACTAGTGAGGATTATAAATTGTAGCTTTGGTGGCCCTGTGACCCCTAATAAGGGCCACAGAGGCAAAGCCCTAAAAACCTATTTTCATCTTCTTCTCCAGAAGCATTAGGTCTAGAAAGCTGAAACTTTGTGTACATACTCGTTGGCTAGTGAGGATCATAAATTGTAGCTTTTGTGGCCCTGTGACCCCTAATAAGGGCCACAGGGGCCACACCCTAAAAACCTATTTTCATCTTCTTCTCCAGAAGCATAAGTCCTAGGAAGCTGAAACTTTGTGTACAGACTCCTTGGCTAGTGAAGATTTATAAAGTGTAGCTTTGGTGGCCCTGTGACCCCTGATAAGGGCCACAGGGGCCACGCCCTAAAAACCTATTTTCATCTTCTTCTACAGAAGCATAAGGCCTAGAAAGCTGAAACTTTGTGAACAGACTCCTGGACAAGTGAGGAATTTGAATTGTAGATTTGGTGACCCTGTTGCCCCTAATAAAGGCAACAGGAACATCCTTAAAATCTATTTTTATCTTCTCCTCCTGAAGCATAAGGCCTAGAAAACTGAAACTTGTCGCCTATATACTTGACTTTATGATTGGTGACCCTGTGGCCCCTACAATGAGGGAATCACATTGGCCACATTCTACAGCATAATTGATAATGAAGCCTGATGAGCTACAGAGCCAATGGCTCTATTTTTGTGTTGTTTAAATTTATAAATATATTTTAATGTAGCTGTTAGAATACCAAATGATCTGGGAACATTTGCTAAGGGAAGTGTTTTACAAACAATCCTTGAAGTAGAATGTGTCAATAAGAATAGTTAGTGGTAATGATACATATTCATCTTTTTTTATGAAGAATTGTCTACCTTAATGATATTTTTTCATTGTTGAAAATTTCTTTGACACTACAAGTGAATTGACAAAACAACAATACAAGTAAAATATATATTTCAATATATAACACAAGACCAAAAAACTCCACTACAACACAGAAAAGAAACCAAGGTCCTTTTTAATGCCTTTACAAACCACCTGTTCTATTTTCCTTACTTTCAACTCTGATTTTCAAACATAGAAAGGTATTTATCCGGCCCACGGAAGCAAAACCAATTGCTTGATTCTTTTGCTTGAGGTTAATGGAGGGAACAGAATCACTTGAGTTGGTTAAAGAGGTCTTTCATAAGCGTGACCTCGCCTTCTTGTTGTAAGCCAAATTGCACCCAAAATGAAGGTGCAAATATCTTTTTGATGGTATCTTTTTGGGGTCAAGTCACTGATTCTCCTACGATTGTCAATACTCACTGGTAAAAGTTATGGGGTAATTTTCTTTGCATGAGCCACAGATTCTCTACTCTTTTATGGTTATAGGGTAATTTCAATTGCTTTTTTGCCCAAGTTCCCCCCTAACAGCTTTAAGAGGTTGTAGGGTGCAAGGGACAAACAGGTGGTTGAATAGGGGCATGGGGTCAGGATAAGAAGATAAAAAAGAGTGGGTCAGGGTTAGGGGATGAAATAAGGGAGAAGGGACAGGAAGTCAGTCCTCAAAAAACAGGATGTAACCCTTTAGTTTGACACAAACAGTAAGAGTAAATCACAAGAAAGAATCATTTCTACTATTGTCAGATTGTAAATAATTCTTCAATAATCTTGATTTTTGTGCAGGTCGTGATTACAATAACAATAGAATTTGCTGATGTTATTGGAAGTGTATCATGCTTGAAGGACAAAAAGGCCTCACCACTAGAAGGACCATAAGGCATTTCCATTTTATTTATTCTCTTTAAATTAAGGCTTTTTCCTCTGAAACTGACATTCTTAGGGAATAACAAAATGCAAGGTGATCAGAATTAACATTATAGATACCTTAGAGCATAATCTCCAATATAAGTCTACAAAAATGTCAGTTACCATTATTTGCTGTATAAACATTTCAATCTCACAACAATTTGTGTATTTTCTACCTATCTGCTTCTGATATATCACCAACAATTGCTTGAAGATTACACTAATTTTGATGTCAAATGTTAAATTCCTAAACAAGAGAGGTTTTGTATCCACAAAAATTGCATACATCATTTTTCATCACATCAACTGCCCATCAAAGAAATGTATGAAATGCTCCACATTGAGTGGGCTAAAATGTACTTTGAATTTGTAAAGATGTATATCCCTCATTGTAAACTGGATACAATTAAAGTAAGTACAAATCTACTCAATATAAGTACATTAAATGAGTTCAGGCTGAGGAATGCTTCACTAAGTAGACATTTGATGCAAGCATGGTTAACTTTCAATGAAATCAGGATTGGGCACAGATCATAGACATTGAAGAACATCTTGGTATAGAGTAATAAAATCCAGCATAATGATATAATTACAGGGATACTTCCATGTAATCTGTGTAAAGATCCAACATTTAACAAGTCATTGAAGCTCTAATGTATTAGTTTTCACTGTGTCTAATGTATTCAAATAGTAATCTAATCTATCATAATTCTTTACTTACAGAGATACTTAAATGTAATCCGTGTCCGTACCAAATATTTTGTTAGTCATAGAAACTTTGATGTATATTTTTCACTTTGTCTAATTCTGTTACTGTTTCATTTAATGATGGAGTTGATAAAAATTGGGACCTAAAACATGAATGAATTTAAAAAAAGAAAACTTTGGTATGTCTCATTTGGGTAACAGCCTGAACATCCATATCATATAACAAATCCATTGTAACAAAGATCTCTCTACCCGTAAACACATGCAGCAAAAGCTGTCGACTGATCATTCACGTTCGTTTTTCATGAGAATAATGTTATGTAATCTGATTAAAACAAACAACAAACAATGTAAGTTAGCATTTGCAATTTCTTTTATCATTCTTTTTAATAATATACGTCTGGAAAAAGTGTCATTTGATATTTAAGAAGACCTGAACAACAGCCAAAAGTATCGATGTCAATTTTCAATGCAACTCGCATGAAGGATTTTCTTGGTTGGGGTCACTCGCGGTAACTAAAGCCCACCCCCCTATTTTCAAGATATTTGTTTGCCGGGCCCCCTGATCTTATACCCGCGAGGATACGGTAGCAGAACTACCATCATAACCTACTCATGCCATGATTTGAGGGTCTTAGATTAAACATTTATAATCAAAATGATATTTTTAGTCTTCTCTTTCTTCTAAGGAATTTCATATCAGCATATCAAGATATCCAAAATAATTTCTTGGACAGATTTTGATCATTTGTGAAAGTTTCATTGTCATTATTATTTTGGTATAACATGTCTGTGATATTTGGACACATAGGCTGTATTTTCAAAATGACCTGTTGAATGAATACAATAAGAGCCTGTCTGTGATGAATACAGTAAAAAGAGAAAAGTAAATTCATTTATTCAACACTTTGTACATTATAAGTCTCTGAATTATTTCTGTAGTCTGTTATCTAGATCCCAAAGCAAAAAAAGTGTTAAAGGAGCGTTCCTAGGTCTAGACAATGTTGGCAAGTCTAGATGCCTCAGCTTTAGAAATTAAGAAATTGTTCAGGGCTCCTTTTTTATTTCAATATCTAATATTTAAAATTTATATCTAAGTGAAATTTCTTTTCAGGGACAATATGTTAGTCAAGCATTTTTTAAACAGAATTGGTTTTAAAGTGTTCCCGAAGCAAAGCTCTTCTCATCCATGTGCTGTAAAACCTTTTCAAAGTTATGGAAGGAAGAAGCTTGTCTCTAATACCACTAATCTAGATATCTCTGAAAACACATCAAGAAAACCAGACAAACAGGCTGCTCATCATAGCCAATATTATGAAGCAAGAAACATTTCCGCCCGTTTATAATCCCCCTCTAGACACCTTAGATCTCGTCAAAATCACTTCAGTCGAGACTCAAAATGTGGAAACTTTGCATCAAAAGGTAACAGGATAATCTGACATAGTATCCATACCAAGAACCGTGTCTGAATGCTAAATCCTGATGTCTTGTTCAAGATGCTTTGTAAATATTAGAGCTTGCATTATGGCTATGATGGTCATGATTGTCTAAGACTCAGAGTGTAGAAAGTTTGCATCAAAAAGAGGTTTAGGGTAACAGAATATCCTGACATTCCATCAAGACCAAGAACCGTGTCTGAATGCTATATCTTGGTGTCTTGTTAAAGGTGCTTTGAAAATGTTGAAGCTATAATTATGACATGATGCACCCACATTATAGTGGTTAAAGGCACAATTTGGCTTTGATCATGGATCATATACACTATATTTCTTTAAACATGCATATAAACAAAATAATTTGGTAAAATGATTCACACAGAATAACATATAGAGGCCAAATAGTTACAGTATCAGTTTTGTACAAGAAAGTGTCAGGAAAAAATAAGGGAAAGTAGAAAAGTTTATCCGCTTAAAGTTTGAAGTAAAATAGTATCACATGAAATTCCAAGACTCTGACTATTTCACATTGTCTCTCTCTGTCTAGTTGAAGACAAATTGTCAGTATAAGGGTGTGATTATGACACTAAGGACGACATATCACTAAGGGAGATCTATAAATGTGACACAAAGTAGCCTCATTGTCGGTAGTTAGACTCATTATCATGTCATAGAGGTTGTAATTATGTCATCAAGAATCAGTTTTATGTTCTTGTGGTTATATCTATTAGGGAATGAAGCTCAGTTACAAAACCTTTTGACCGTCATTTGAAGGACAGTACAGGATTGGATTCCTGAACTGCTTATATCCTTAAATACTTCCAAAGACCTGAGTTGTTACTTCCTTGCATGGGACAATGTATACCTTTAGAAATCATAATTAGTTATTATGAAGATGAGTCAAGGTCATCATGTGATACTATAATTATGATTATGACACTGAGTGCCTTCATTACAAACCATGCTTGATATCCCAAGGGATGGAAGTTACTTATGAGGATCACAGATTAATATCTGATATTGGTTTAGTGAAGTGGTATACTAATATATATCCTCAAATCAGTATTTCATCATGAATGGTGATTAGTGAAACCTGACCAAGTGTCTTTTTACAAGTTATATTGTCATACAGTAAGTTTCTGTAGGAAAAAAAAGCCATGTTTTGGTAATTTCTATGCTATCTGCAAAGTGTCTATTGTTGAATTAAACCAACAGACAGGGAATCATGGCGTTTCTTGCGAAATGAAACCAGTGACTATGTTAGTTACCTAGTATTATGCACTTGTTCAGATATAAAAAAAAACCCATTGTTACGTCCTTTTTGGGGAAAATAATGATAATGTTACTATCCACATGGTGTAATTGATAATATCATAAAAATCAAATCCTGTCTACCAGGTAAGACTAACATC
Source organism: Steromphala cineraria (assembly GCA_916613615.1). NCBI lineage: Eukaryota > Metazoa > Mollusca > Gastropoda > Trochida > Trochidae > Steromphala > Steromphala cineraria. The sequence continues at coordinate 19,018,201 of OU744726.1, forward strand.
AATATCAACTCTCTGAAGGAAAAAATGTTAGAAGTTTCAATTTTTCAACTGAATTCCCTTTGATTTAATTAAAAGATTATCATCTTAACAGGCAAACTCTGGTAGACATCAATTACATTTCTAGATGATAGCTCAATCTGAGACATGCATAATATTTTCATCGGTTTAACTGTATTTCCCGTTGTTTTCAAACCCTTTGAGGTATAACTTTTTCTCTTTAACCGACAAAGTTCTTCTTTAAGGAATATTCATTCATTTTTTTCCAACAAAAACCCATTTTTTTTCGAAATCACTAATGAAGCTAACTACCTTTTTCCGAACATCTGTTTTTGTTGGATGATCCGACACACGATAGTAAGTGGTTGCAAAGCTCCAAAGTAGCACATCAATGGTGTATCAAGGTGTACTAATGGTGTACTTATCGTACAGGAGATATCTCCCCTGACAGGTTCTGGGAGCTGTCACGTCTCATTTCAAACCCTGTCTGACAGGAACTCATCCTCAGAAACATGAGAGTATCTACCAGATTTGTAGAAAAACATCGTTTAGTAGTTAGACTTACAAGCTCCCACTTCCTCTCTTAAGTTACTCTGGGGAACTAGAAGTTCTATCTTTAAAATAATATTTTAATTGTTGGACATAGTTTTGAAATTTTAAGTATGTCCATCTGATTTGTGGTATTGAATTTGTACAAAAGGGACATAACCATAGACAACGTTTTGAAAAGTGAATCACCAAGATTTTTCGAATTTATGTAAAGAGAAAGATCTCAGATAGTCCTCAGGAAGAGTCTACAAGATTAATCTGATGTCTGAATTTGGAAACTGCTACATGATTAAAATAATGTTGCATACAGTCTTCAGTTCATGGTAGTTTTCCCCTTTATGTTTCCAACCACTTCTCTTCTTTTTTTTCTCCATATTTACAAGTATTTACAAACCACTTCTCAGTAAAAGTTTAAAGCACCTCCTCGTTTTTCAAATAAACATTGTCCCAGAAGCTCCTACAGAAATCTATCATGCATCATCACTGTACTTTTTGACACAACCATCTGTTTGTGTGGAAGTATGTTTTGGTTCTTGTTTTATTCATAAACGTGGAAACCTCTCTCAACTCTTCCAGGAGAAGTGGACAATATGAAATATTAATGCAAGGACTTGTAACTACTGTAATGAACATCTGACATCAAAAACAGATTTACATGTTAAATACTTTTATCTTATGCCACTGCTTCTCCCTGATTTTCCTCAGTTTCATTATTTTCGGATTATGTTTGGGGTTTATTAACTAGTAAAATATATTGGCAATGTGTCAGTTTCATTACTTTTGGATTATTTTTTGGGGGTTTGAATGCTTTGTAATGTAAGGTAATGTGACTCAACAGCTACTACTACTACTACAGCTTTTGAAAATGTGTGTAAATGCCTGCAGGTGTTTCTTCATGCCATTAATTGTCATTATCAAACGAACTTCCTTTCAGCCATAAACAACTAAATTTATGTGCATTTTCAACTGATTTTCAATATGAATAACATGATCTGTAATCTGTTAACAAGCAGCCTTTATTGATGCTTATTATCATTTATTGTATTCATAACTACGTAAGGACACAAAGATAAGGATTTTAAAGTGACATCTATCAAAACTGATATTTGAAGAAAGCATTCCGGAACATCTACTTAAGTCTACCTGCACTCCATCAAAATTATGTCACAAAACAAAAGCTCACTAAGTCGGAGCTCGCGTCTAGCATTATGTGAAACTGTATGGTCTCTGTATCCAGCATTATGGCAAACTGTATGGAGTTTGTGAAGCAGGGAGGACCACAATGACACGAGAGGTTCAGGATAAGGGTCTGCATATGTTGTCACGCTTATACCCTGGCTTTATTACAAGCTTATTGTGGGCACTGAAGGAGGAACTGAGGAGGGAGTCTGGTGAAAGGGGTATTGTTACCCCTCTGTAGTAAGATTAGTCCGGAGCGTGGATATGTTCAGTCACATGTACAGGGTGCACTTAGAATTTAAGGTTATTTGAAACCTTTTAGCTTATCAGGCTTTTATGGCCAGATGGACACAAATGACACAAGTCCTCAAGCTTGCATCCTATGGCAACTTCTTGTTGATAAACTTTTTGTATTTTCATCTTTTCTTCCTGAGTTGACGTTCACCAAAAGTTTAAATATTCGCTCCTGACTCTCCTATCTCCTATTCCTTGCTTTTATTTGATAACCCTTCAAGACTTTGTGCTGCAAGATACATACACATGTAGCTCTAATTCTTAAAATAACAACTTTGTCTCATGGAGACTGAAATGTGGCAAGATACATATACATTTAGCTCAAATTTTTAAGATAACAACTTTTTCTTATGAAAGACTGAAATGTGTAGGTGTGGTCTTGATCTCTCCCTTCAATAAAGGTATTAGAGAGGGATTCTGTTGTTACCGCATTTAAACATCTCATAAGTAACCTGCGATGCTAAAAAGGGTAAAACTTTTGTGTGTTAATTGTAGGTTTGATAGGAGGGTGTAGAACTATGTAAAAGGACGGCAGGAGTGTATAATTAAAGGTCTCTTCTATTTAGGATTTTGTTTTACATCTGGTATTTACAGCATGCAATCTGTTTTCATATTACATATAGCCTGCTGAATAGAATATTGCATTTATTGTAAAGTCAATATCTTTATAGAAATATCAAACATATGACATAAAGAAATGGTTCCCTTTATAAAATGTTGCACTCTAGAATTCATTTTACAGATGTTCTATATTTTAACTTTCCTATTTGCAATCTGCTGTTTTCAGTATTTTTCAATTTCATGCTTGAACAACAACTTTGAGTATACATATATTTAGTGCGTGGTCTGAAATTAACTGAAAATCCCTGCTAGCATCTTGATAAAGGCCAGCATCTTTTTATCATCAACCTGACCTTTGTTGCTCAATTTAAACTCTGCATTTGCTTCAGTTAATATCAAAACGACCTCATCAGAGACAAATTTTCATCATTCAAACTGTATGATATAAATAAGTTCAACCAACCATCCTGCTACTTTCCTAAATTACACAATTTGGAAAAAATCATAATTTAGAGTCCTTTAGCTTATGCACTTTATAGCAAACTTATCACAATGTCATATGATACACAACCAAGCTCAATTAACATGCATTTATTTAAAAAAAATTACATTATTTTATTCTGTGTCGCCTAAAGTATGGCATCCTATTAGTGGCCAATATCAAGTCTGACAAAGAGGGTCCTACATTGAAAACAACAACAGTCTTTTTTTTGTCGACAACTACATGTGTTCAGCATGGTTCGCAAGTTTCAGCCGATGCTCCCAGGTTTCACCACAATACATAGCCACAATAGTGTTGCAGGCTATCTTCGTGCAATAATACTTGCAGTCATGATATAAGTGAAATATTCATGAAAGCTGCGATAAACCCCATACATCACCTCACCTCACCATGTGTTCAGGACAGTTTCACCCTTCTAAACATGAGCGTTTATTTCACCAATCTGGTATTTGCATCAAAAGATACATCACAGCAGCAAGATCATTTTTATCCAAGTTGACATCAAAACTTGCACACACCTGCGAAATGTAAACACAGACCCACCTGTTGACTTTTACGCTTCCTGCAAGCCCACTTGTGATGTGATATAACTGTTGTCACCTGTTGTATCCTCCAGTCACCTGGACCAACTGTCGACATAACACCTGATAATCCATAAATACTTTCAAAGATGAGAGTAGTTACTTCTTTGCATGGAACAATGTATACCTTTAGAAATCATAATTAGTTATTATGAAGATAAGTCAAGGTCATCATGTGATACTATAATTATGATTATGACACTGAGTGCCTTCATTACAAACCATGCTTGATATCTCAAGGGATGAAGGTTACTTAAGAGGATCACAGATTAATATCTGATACTGGTTTAGTAATGATACATGCCACAAAACACTGATCAGTGTTTTGTGGCATGTATCATCATGAATGGTTAGACCTAACCTAATGTCTTGTCAAAGGATATTGTCATACAGCAAATTTAGTGTTTCTGCAGAGAAAAGCCATGTTTTGATAATATGTATGAAAACTGTAAAGTGTCTCTTGTTGATTAATGGGATTAATGGTGTTTCCTGCAGAATAAGGTCAGTGACTATGTTAGTTACTTAGTATAAGTATCATGTTCAAATATGAAAAACAAAAACCCATTGTTATGTCTTTTTTGGGGGATATTGATGATAATGTTACACTCAAAATGTTGTTATTGATAACATTATAAATATCAAACCCTGTCTAACAGGTAGGACTAAAACCAATATCAACTCTCTGAAGGACAAAACTGCTAGAAGTTTCAATTTTTCAACTGAATTCCTTTTGATTTAATTAAAATGTTATCATCTTTACAGGCACACTCTGGTAGACATTAATTACATTTCTAGATTCCATCTCAATCTGAGGTATAATATTTTCATTGCTTTAGATAAATTTCCTTTTGTTTTTCAAAACCTTTGAGCTACAACTTTTTCTCTTTAACCGACAATGTTCTTCCTCAAGGAATTCTCATTCATTTTTTTTCCACAAAAACCCAATTTTTGTAGAAATCACTAATGAAGCTAACTACCTTTTTCCGAACATCTGTTTTTGTTGGATGATCCCGACACATGATAGTAAGTGGTTGCAAAGCTCCAAAGTAGCACATCAATGGTGTATCAAGGTGTACTAATGGTGTACTTATCGTACAGGAGATATCTCCCCTGACAGGTTCTGGGAGCTGTCACGTCTCATTTCAAACCCTGTCTGACAGGAACTCATCCTCAGACACATGAGAGTATCTACCAGATTTGTAGAAAAACATCGTTTAGTAGTTAGGCTTACAAGCTCCAACTTCCTCTCTTAAGTTACTCTGGGGAACTAGAAGTTCTACCTTTAAAAATATTTTAATTGTTGGACATAGTTTTGAAATTTTAAGTATGTCCATCTGATTTGTTGGATTGAATTTGTAAAGGGACATTACCATGGACAATGTTTTGAAAAGTGAATCACCAATAAGATTTTTCGAATTTATGTAAAGGGAAGAGTCTACAAGATTCTATCTGATGTCTTAATTTGGAAACTGCTACATGATTAAATTAATGTGGCATACAGTCTTCAGTTTATGGTAGTTTTCCCCTTTATGTTTCAAACCACTTCTCTTTTTTTTTTTTTACATATTTACAAGTTTTTACAAACCACTTCTCAGTAGAAGTTTAAAGCACCTGCCCATTTTTCAAATAAACATTGTCCCAGAAACTCCTACAGAAACCTATCTTGCATCATCACTGTACTTTTTGACACAACCATCTGTTTGTGTGGAAGTATGTTTTGGTTCTTGTTTTATTCATAACCGTTGAAACCTCACTCAACTCTTCCAGGAGAAGTGGACAATGTGAAATATTAATGCAAGGACTTGTAACTGCTGTAATGAACATCTGACATCAAAAACAGATTTACATGTCAAATCCTTTTATCTTATGCCGTTACTTCTTCCTGATTTTCCTCAGTTTCATTATTTTCGGATTATGTTTGGGGTTAATTTACTAATAAAATATATTGGCAATGTGTCAGTTTCATTACTTTTGGATTATTTTTGGGATTTTGAATGCTTTGTAATGTAATGTAATGTGATTCAAGCTACTACAGCTTTTGAAAATGTGTGTAAATGCTTGCAGGTGTTTCTTCATGCCATTGTCATTCTCAAAAGAACTTCCTTTCAGCCATAAACAACTAAATGTATGTGCATTTTCAACTGATTTTCAATATGAATAACATGATCTGTAATCTGCTAACAAGCAACCTTTATTGAAGCTTATTATCATTTATTGTATTATCATTTATTGTATTCATAACTACGTAAGGACACAAAGATAAGGATTTTAAAGTGACATCTATCAAAACTGATATTTGAAGAAAGCATTCCGGAACATCTACTTAAGTCTACCTGCACTCCATCAAAATTATGTCACAAAACAAAAGCTCACTAAGTCGGAGCTCGCGTCTAGCATTATGTGAAACTGTATGGTCTCTGTATCCAGTATTATGTGAAACTGTATGGTCTCTGTATCAGGCATTATGTCAAACTGTATGGTCTGTATCAGGCATTATGTGAAACTGTATGGAGTTTGTGAAGCAGGGAGGACCACAAAGACACGAGAGGTTCGGGATAAGGGTCTGCATATGTTGTCACGCTTATACCCTGGCTTTATTACAAGCTTATTGTGGGCACTGAAGGAGGAACTGAGGAGGGAGTCTGGTGAAAGGGCTATTGTTACCTCTCTGTAGTAAGATTAGTCCGGAGCGTGGATATGTTCAGTCACATGTACAGGGTGCACTTAGAATTTAAGGTTATTTGAAACCTTTTAGCTTATCAGGCTTTTATGGCCCAATGGACACAAATGACACAAGTCCTCAAGCTTCCATCCTCTGGCAACTTGTTGTTGATATAAAATTTGGACATTTTCATCTTTTCTTCCAGTGGTGATGTTCCCCAAAAGTTTAATTATTGTGCTCCTTTGCTCCTGACTCTCTTATGGATATTGCGCTTTGCTTAAATCTGTTAACCCTTCTAGACTTTGTGCTGCAAGATACATACATAGTTAGCTCAAATTCTTAAAATAACATCTTTGTCTCATGGAGACTGAAATGTGGCAAGATACATATACGTTTAGCTCAAAATTTTTACATACCGGGGGGGTAACAACTTTTTCCTCATGAAAGACTGAAATGTGTAGGGTTTGTCTTGATCTCTCCCTTCAATAAGGGTATTAGAGAGGGATTCTCTTGTTACCTTATTTAAACATTTAATAATAAACCTGTCATGCTAAAAAAAGTCAAACTTTTGTGTGATAATTGTAGGTTTGACAAGAGGGTTTATATTAGAACTATGTAAAAGGACGGCAGGAGTGTATAATTAAAGGTCTCTTCTATTTAGGATTTTGTTTTACATCTGGTATGTACAGCATGCAATCTGTTTTCATATTTCATATAGCCTGCTGAATAGTATATTGCATTTATTGTAAAGTCAATATCTTTATAGAAATATCAAACATATGACATAAAGAAATGGTTCCCTTTACAAAATGTTGCACTGAATTCATTTTACAGATGTTCTATATTTCAACTTTCCTATTTGCAATCTGCTGTTTTCAGTATTTTTCAATTTCATGCTTGAACAACAACTTTGAGTATACATATATTAATGCTTAAGTGTTCTGAAATTAACTGAAAGTCCCTGCTAACATCTTGATAGAGGCCAGCATAATTTTATCAAAAACCTGACCTGTGTTGCTTCTATTTAAACTCTGCATAGGCTTCAGTTAATATCAAAACTATTTCATCAGAGACAAATTTTCATCATTCAAACTGTATCATATAAATAAGTTCAACCAACCATCCACCTCCTTTCCTAAATTACACAATTTGGAAAAAATCATAGTTAAGAGTCCTTTGGATTATGCCCTTTACAGCAAATTAATCATATATGAAACACAACCAAGCTTAATTAATATTTATGAAAAAAATGACTTTTTTTTATTTTGGGCTGCCTCAAATATGGCATCCTATTAGTGGCCAATATCTAGTCTGATGAAGAGGGTCCTACATTGAAAACAACAACAGTCTTGTTTTGTGGACAACTATATGTGTTCAGCATGGTTCGCTAGTTTCAGCCGATGCTCCCAGGTTTCACCACAATACACCGCCACAATAGTGTTGCAGGCTATCTTCCTGCAATAATACTTACAGTCATGATATAAGTGAAATACTCTTGAAAGCGGCGATAAACCCCATACATCACCTCACCATGTGTTCAGGACAGTTTCACCCTTCTAAAAATATGCATTCATTTCACCAATCTGGTATTTGCATCAAAAGATACATCACAGCAGCAAGATCATTTATTATCCGAATTGACATCAAAACTTGCACACACCTGCGAAATGTAAACACAGACCCACCTGTTGACTTTTACGCTTCCTGCAAGCCCACTTGTGATGTGATATAACTGTTGTCACCTGTTGTATCCTCCAGTCACCTGGACCAACTGTCGACATAACACCTGAGGTAACACCGTCTCGGATTGCCACACTCAGCTTCGCTTGTCATGAAATAGGGATTGAAATAGATTTTTTTAGATTTCCTTAGACCCCCTGGCCTTGCTAAAACATCCCCTTCCATCCTCAAATATTTCCTCTCTCTTAGGGTGTTATACTTTATATTCATTACCCTGGTATAAAGGGAGATTAGATTACTGCAGTTATCATCTGTCTGACTTTTTAAATTTGACTTCACAAAGGTATTTTGACTTAACATTGGACATTCTTTATATTTGTGTGAGTATTGTAGTAATCGCCTGTCATATCTTAAAAATTCACTCAGATCTTACATTGGAGTTATGCTTTTTGTATTCACCAGATATGGTTGTTGGAATATTGAAGTTAAATGCCATAAATAAACAATCCTTGAAATATGATTCTACAGTTATTGGAGTTAATCATCAATGTTACTAGATAGATAGATCTGTGAGGGGGTCATTTTGACCAGGTATGGCAGTGTTGAACCCATTTTGTTCATTGGTAATGGTATCATACTTCTTGTTGGGGACCCAAACCTTGAAAGTTGGGCATGGTTCCAATGGAACAACATTGAACGTTCAAGTATGGTAGAACTTTATCTCCTGTATTTCTCATGTATTCCCTCTCAGCACGGGCATTATGCATCCTCTGATATTGTAGTTATCTTCTGTATTTTTTCTCAATATTCCCTCTCTGCAGGGGCTATATGCATCCTCTGATATTGTTATCTCCTGGTTTTCCCTCAATATTTTCTCTCTGCAGGGCCTTCATGTAATACATTTATTCACCCTCTGCTTCTCCAGTTCTATCGCACTCATCTCTGACAAGACCTGTGCTAGATAAGAAACCTTGAATGCCTGAACTATCGATAGAACCTATCTCTTATAGGGTCTCTTGTGGCAGAGCTAGACCAGTTGAAACTGTTACAGAAGACCAGTAGATCTTACCATTAGAAAATCCTCCTCAATGTCCTCTGAATACAATAGTAACAGACCTCTATTTATGTTCATTATCTATTTTGGATTGGAAACGATTTTGCTTTCACCTCGAGTTTACTGTTAAAAGCATTTTCAATCTTGATGCTAATCTTAGAAAGATCCCTGACTATAATCTCAGCAGGAGGAAAAATAGTTTCAAAATTTAAAAGAAAAATGAAAAAAAACTAATTTCACTTGGATTCTGCAGATAACAGATGAATACAAGATTAGCTTGTCATGGTTGATAGTTGAAAAGAAACTTGTAAATTTGAATTTACGTAAGCCTGGCAATCTTGGCATTTTTCCTGCGCTCTTTTTATGTTTTAATAACAAGTGCATTAAAAAACTGCTTTCATTCAACGTCTGATAAGAATCAAATGAGTTGTCAGTAGGAGATTTTATTATGAAAAGTTTTTATTTCCCCAGGTTATCCGCAGGATGAATGGTGTCTGCATTATGAGATACCTGTTAAACAGGTTTTGACAACAATCTGACTTCTATTGCTTCACTTTATTATTATCATGCCAGTTATGTTATCATCATGAGATCTGATAAGCAAGCACATTTTTTATAAAAATTGATCAATTTTTCAGCAGGTGTTCTGCAAGTTAAAGTTTGTTTTGATAAAGTCCATGAATTTAGCTAATTTCCTCAACAATGTTTTTCAAATTTTTCACAAACTTTCACATTTCCTCATAGCTACAACATTGGACCTCAAAATGTTGAAGAAATTTCAGTGAAGATGAAGTTTAAGTATGTTACGGTAAATTATCTTCAAAACTGTTTATATAGTTGTGTCAATATTGTGTAATGGCTATATTTATTTTCCTACTTTACTTTTGAATATCAATGAAGAAATTAAGTAAAGCATTTCATTGTCTTGTGTCTTCAAATTGTGTAATGAGTTTAAACAATGCAAAAACATCCCAAGTTATTATGCATTTCAATGTTCATGACAAAGAGTCAAAGTAACCTTGTCAACCAAAATCGTTTGCATGAAGTATTTGTGTGATTCAATGAAAAACCACCAGAAATTTGTGCCCAATCGGTTTCACTTATGTGAATAAAAATATCTTTAAATCAAGACCAGAAATTGATTGTCATTACTATCTTTGAAAATTATAGCATCAGTACATTATGACAAATGCTGTGTGAAATTAATTGTGTTAATGGTAACTAGTACAGAAGTATCAAATCCATCGGACCTTGATTAAAAAACTACTTTGTTACACCTGTTGCTGTATATTGTAGTAATATTGATCATCGTTAACACCTGTGCGCAGGTACATAATACAGTAGATAATAACTTTGTGTATACATAATAGCTGCAAGCTGATTGCTTTTATTGTCAAGTCAAGTATGTGAATTAATTTCTTGTATATATTGTCAATTATTACTATTAAAAACTATTTCAGCTGGCAAACTTTTCAAATATGTTTAACTATCATAACAGGTCGAATTAAGTGTGTTATATCCCATAAATTTGACTTGCTGTAGTTTGTGTTACCTGAAAATGTCTATTACAATTTACTTTGGAATGCATTCTCTACTGATAAAGATCATGTGACAAAACATTTTGCTTAGAGATATCTCATAATCATTTTCATAATTGTCAAATTTTATCTTTTAAAAACTGTTTCAGCTGGAAAACTTTTAGAATATGTTTAACTTTCATAACAGGTCAAATTAAATATTGACTTGCCACATTTTGACATGTGAGCTTAAAATGTACATAAAAATTTACTTTGGAATGCATTCTCTATTGATAAAGATCATGTGACAAACATTTGGCTTTAAGATATCTCATAATTATTATTTTGCCATTTGAGGTTATTTCTTTTATGGCAACAAGTCATATAAAGTGTGTTAACTCAGCGGAGTGTAAAGCTTAAGAAAAATCACAAGCTTTTGTGGTTTGATATTATGGAGGCTCAGCAGGTCCAAAACAAATAGAGACTTGAGGAGTTTCTTGGACTGCACAGTATCCAGTTTTTCTAATTTTCCTCTATTTTCTAATGGTCAAAGGTTTAATTTCTTTGGGCATTATTTCCTGTTTCAATTATTTTGGATTCCTTTTGACTCTCTACAAATTAACACTGTAATCTAAAGGTTGTTGTTAGAACGATACAATTAACTATCCACCATATCCTCCATTTACCTTTACTTAATACCATTGTAGCCTTGGTGAGTGACTTATACAACATTCCTCATCCTGTGAACAAGCCAAGTCAAATCAACTAAGAAATCAGGAAGGAATCAAACCAGTCTCTTAGAAAGATATTGAATTTTCAGTGAATATGTTCTTGGTATAATGTGATCACATTCTTATGTAACAATTTTTTATCTGATTTAAAAGGTTCCAAGAAACGTTCAAACATTCTGTAAAGTTTCTCTGAAGTCAACAATCAAGTTGAAATTAAAAAAAGAGAGAAGATCAGTTTTGCAATTTATGCTTTGAAAATGTATGTTTAAAGGCAGTAGATTCTCTAAAAGACAAAGTAATTTCCCTCTTTTATTGATTCTAGCTAGACCAGCTATTAACTTTGTGAACTCGAGCAATAAGATATTTCTTATCTCAAACTTGAAACAAAAAAAACCCCATCATTTTAAGTCAGTTTCTACTTTTCATCATGTTGAAACAACCAAACACAGCCTGTACAAAGTTTAAACAGGAAAGTATTGGTAATTCTATTCAACAGCTGAATCAGGTAAAATTACAATTGATCAATGCCAAACCATTTCCAAATCAATTTCAGAACACTGTAGATCTTGATTGGTTTCTGAACTCTTGCAATGAAGTGGCTCCGATCTGATCGTCCCCAGGTACCTCCTGATGGTATTATCAAGATGATAAATGGTTCATTCTGACACTCATCTTGGACAATTTTGGACATAAATCTTAAATCTGTCAGGTTAACCCTGTTATCCCCTATAAGCCAGAAATCGAGGCTCAAAACATATTTGTTACCAGTTTCTCAGGGGTTATAGTTAAGACCTCAATTAATATTTTTCTTCAATTTGAAACATTGTATGTGTAACTGAAAAACCAATTCTTCTGCAGTGTAGTGAATAATGGGAAAATAAATCTTCATTTGAGGTATGTTGTCGGAATCAGACATTTATAATGTTGTGATGAAGACTGGCTCCAAGTCTCTTAGAACATCTTAAGTTAGAGACATTGGGGTGAATAAAAATGGTAAAAATTTACAGTGAAATTATTTTTAGCACCAAGTGAACATTTCCTCTGTTAACAGTTTGAATGTAGACTGACGCCATGTGTCTGGGACAGCCCTTGACAGCAAGTGCAAAGTTTTTAATAGTCAGATAGTGGGAAAAGAAGTGGTCTATTATGTCAAATTTAAGAAAAAGAAGAACATAGTTCCTTGTTTTTTATGTTTAAATGTTGAAATGAAGGGATTAGAGTTTGGGGGCAATGGAGGACATTTATATAAAGGATTGATCTATCTTGGTGCACTATATGATTACTCAGTTTCTTATAGTATGAATGCAGGGTATGATTTTTGATCTTGTATGTTCAAGTTCATGTCTCTACTCTTTAATTTTGATTTTTTTCAATCTTCCATCTCAAATGGTCAACAAATCTCCTGTTGACGTTTAAATGATGCAAAGAATGTTTTATTCACGTTCATGTTGGTGATTATTGTCTAGGGTTTGTTTACTCTGTTCACTTTGAACTCTCTTTGCTGAAAGACTTTCTCATGCAGTACTTTTTTCAAACTTTAGTACTCAATGCAGATCTTGATTATGGTATAATTGGCTTCGTGAAACCTATTTATTGTTGATGATTATAACCATCTTGCAATCATTTTATTTGAATGATCATCGTCAAATATTTGAATGATGATTGCTCTGAAATGAGGGAATTGGAATCAGTTTTTGTGTTGATGATGTTTCAACTAGGTGAAAATTGCTCCTGTGAAAAGTGCAGTGAATGTTTTTGGTGATTCATAAGTGATTTGGAATGAATTCAACATGCATTATATGTACTTGGAAACGATTATTCTTTAAAGCAAATATTGAACTTGATTTCTATGATTAGAAGAAAATAATAGTTGATTTAGAGCATTGAATTTATATGTTTATATAGTTATGTGAAATTTGTTCATTGCAAAAACAGTTCACATGCCCATTAAGAAAAAGGCACCATAGCACCATACCTCGTAGAACTCAGACTCACTGTCCACTAAATGAGTATTGATCCCTTTATATTGAGCATATTTGCTTTTTTTCACAAAAAACTGTTGATTCTGTTGCTGAAAATGCCCAAGGCATATCCATACATGAATAAAGCATTGTTAAATTCATGGAAACCTATTTACAAATGCACATAAAATTGTAAGCCTAAAATCATCTGATGCTAGGCAAGACAACCATTGAACGTTTGGCTCATATCAGCTGAATCCGTGCCAATAAGTTTTTGTGAGACAAAGAAACAATTTACCAAATATCCAGAGGCCCTTTTACACTTTAGCAGAATCAACACTTTACCCCATAAATATGCATTGATTGATTCACTGATCCATTTGATCAGACATTTGTCTAAGTTCACATTGATACCTTTGTTACGATGTCATAGGCAATATTGGTTGAAGATACTGAAATTCAAGAGACATATAAAACCATTCTACAAATTCCAATAGAACTATTTGTCAATAACCAGGTTCAGTGGCAATACTTGTTTAAGATATGTCACAACCAAGACAGACCCCAGTGGTCACTGTTTTCTCAGGTGCAATACTCAAACCCACATTGAAACTATTATCACTGTCCTTGATCTAGATCAAGCACCTGCTTCCTGTCCAGTGTCTGTGTCAGGTATTGATCAAGGTCTGGTTGCAGCAGGATGCAGCAAAGTGGTTCTCAGAGATCCCGAGTGTTGTCTCTGCTCTCCAGTGTTGACGTAGTGTCTCTCAGTGTCAGCTTTTCCACTTGTCTTGTTGCTCAAATCTTGTAACTGATCCTAACAGTCTTGTTGCTCAACTCTTGTTATTGATCCAAACAGAGTCTTGTTGCTCAACTCTTGTAACTGATCCAAACAGAGTCTTGTTGCTCAACTCTTGTAACTGTTCCAAACAGTCTTATTGCTCAACTCTTGTAATTGATCCAAACAGAGTCTTGTTGCTCAACTCTTGTAATTGATCCAAACAGAGTCTTGTTGCTCAACTCTTGTAACTGATCCAAACAGAGTCTTGTTGCTCAACTCTTGTAACTGATTCAAGCAGAGTCTTGTTGCTCAACTCTTGTAACTGATCCAAACAGAGTCTTGTTGCTCAACTCTTGTAACTGATCCTAACAGTCTTGTTGCTCAACTCTTGTAACTGATCCTAACAGTCTTGTTGCTCAACTCTTGTAACTGATCCTAACAGTTTTGTTGCTCAACTCTTGTGCTCAACTCTTGTAACTGATCCTAACAGTCTTGTTGCTCAACTCTTGTAACTGATCCTAACAGTTTTGTTGCTCAACTCTTGTAACTGATCCAAACAGAGTCTTGTTGCTCAACTCTTGTAACTGATCCTAACAGTCTTGTTGCTCAACTCTTGTAACTGATCCTAACAGTTTTGTTGCTCAACTCTTGTAACTGATCCAAACCGAGTCTTGTTGCTCAACTCTTGTAACTGTTCCAAACAGAGTCTTGTTGCTCAACTCTTGTAACTGATCCAAACAGAGTCTTGTTGCTCAACTCTTGTAACTGATCCAAACAGTCTTGTTGCTCAACTCTTGTGCTCAACTCTTGTAACTGATCCTAACAGTCTTGTTGCTCAACTCTTGTAACTGATCCTAACAGTCTTGTTGCTCAACTCTTGTAACTGTTCCAAACAGAGTCTTGTTGCTCAACTCTTGTAACTGATCCAAACAGAGTCTTGTTGCTCAACTCTTGTAACTGATCCAAACAGAGTCTTGTTGCCCAACTCTTGTAACTGATCCAAACAGAGTCTTGTTGCTCAACTCTTGTAACTGATCCAAACAGAGTCTTGTTGCTCAACTCTTGTAACTGATCCAAACAGAGCTTTGGCATCACTCTTCACAAAGTATTAAACATGCAATGAGGTTTGAATATATGCTTGCATATAGTCCCAGACTCCCTTCCTAATGAATTGATAGATCAAGTTGCATTCTACAAAAACATATAGAATCCAAACTCACAACAGGTAAAGTTTCTTGAAACAAGGGAAACATCATTACTTATTCAGGGATTGGGAAAGACATTTTTGACAATCAGCCATTTCTACAGTTTTGGTAATTTTCAGAATTATCAATAGTAAAAAATGTTGGGGGCATTTTTTCAATTCATTTTTACTTATCAAGCAACAATTCTATTAGGAATTTAAAAATGGACAAAATCTTAAAAATCCTATTTGAAATAAGTGAACTTTTGTACTTCAAAACATCTGTTTTCTTCAAAATTCAAAAACTTTCGAATTGAATTTTATTTCAAATTGAGGATTTTTTTAACAAGAAAAAGGAATGAACCAAAACGATTTTCTCAGCAAGAAATAAAAATAAGTTACCTGAAAATCAATTCGAATAAAATAAAACTTTCCCCACTTCAAACCTATAATTGATTCAACATTTTCCAGCAGAATACTTCAGCACTGTCTGTCATCCAAACTGATTTTCTGGATAATGCGTTTGTTCTCACTTTAAGAACCTCTCTAAACTTACACATGAAGAACTATTGTACCTCTCTCGCATGAATCGAAAACTTTCAATTCCAACTTTCCAATTTAATCTTGTTAACTCTGGTAAAAATCAATAAGCTACAAGTTCCAATAGCCTTGGGCACTGGTCTATTCAAATCAAGCAGTAATAAAAAGACTAGTCCGGAATTGTGCAAGTTGGGTATAAAATTGCTTTTCAATTTGGTCTGATAAAAAATGGCGTACCCTTAATCTTGTTAACTTCTCTATGGCCCAGCAGGGGTGAAATCATTGGAATAGATTTGATGAAGAAAAACAACATGGCTGTAGGCTCAAGGAGGAAATGAAGAAAAATGTCCTTAGTTCTTTATCGGTTTGATTTAATCAATAGGAACTAGAGCCTCCATGTTTTTTTCGCTCACTCGAGGGTTTATTGTTCCTCTCTGTTTGAAGTGTAGTTATCCGGCGTGTTAAATTAATTAGTGGTTTTATAGTTTAATCATTACAATCGGTGATTGGAAAACACTTGTTTGGAAAGCAAAGTGGTTTGCGATCCGGCTTAGAACAAAGAAGCCTATTTTGGTCCCTCAGGAGTTACATTCAAAGGTATCATGATAGGATATGGCTTCTTAGGAATTTTTTTATGGATGCAAACAGTCTTATTTAAGAGATCTACATTGATAGATATTGCCAAACAATATGCCTTGAAGAAATCATTAATCCCTTTAAGAAAAAAATGTATTGAAAATACATGTCTCAATTTTGAAAAAGTTACTAATTTGACTAAGTTGCTGATATCCATATAGAAATGTTGTCAAAGCTTCCATGTTTCATAATGTCTTGATTTCAGTTTGTTTTAAAATTTTGTCTTAAAAAGTAAAAATTATTTTTCAAGCCTAAAGAGAAAGTATTTGAATGTGTCTTCAAAATAAAAGTTTTTTTTCAATAAGACTGCTATTATTACATCTATGAAAAAAATTCTATAAAATGAAATAAAGTAAATAGGACTAATATCCCATATGCATATGCATAAAATAACAAGTATGCCCTGATATTATAAATCTCAGTAATCTAATGATTATTCTTGCATGTGAATTACCTGAAGTAAGATATCCTGTAATTACTTGAAATTCTAACCATTTCCATGTGGTATGATGATTACTGGATGATGTTGGATTATTAACTGGGTTAATTCTAGGAGATAATGAGCTTAATTATCTCTTATTGGCAACTTAACGAGCCCACCTGTTGTTTGATTGGCATTGACAGGTAGCCATGTGTTTGGCATTAATAATCGAAGGAATAAAAAAAAACATGGAAATAACAGAAAAAGGTGGAAATAGTAAAAGTAAAAAGTCTGAACTGTTCTATAATGAGCATGATGTGCTATATAAGACATTTGATAGTGACATCATCATGTAATTATAATGTTATTCCTTTTCGTTAAGTCAGAATTCAGGAGTTTTCATGCTACTAAATATATTCAATTCCAAGATTAAACAAAATGTGTTTTGAGTTTATGAAAATTGGAAAATTTGTAAGTTTTAACCTTTATCTAGATTCCCATTCTTATATGTTAAAAGGTTTGTTTACTCCTGGAATATGACTCTTCTTTTATGATCATTTACATGGTTGAAACCAAATACCCTAGCTGAATCAATGACAACAAACCTGATTTTATTTCTATTTCATAGAAACAGCCAGCATTCATTGTTGACCATACTCTTGAAGTGGCCAAACAAATACATCCTGATATGGCTAATCATATTTGCTAGAGGAAAGATTGATATTGGAGATAACAAGGCCTGGACAAATATTATAAATTATGGCTGACCAGTGTCCATACTAGATTAGGTTTCTTTGATTAGAAGCCAGATAGTGGACACCTGCAATCTCATATTCTTGAGGACTAATCAATGACCATATTGGACTGTCCAGTAGAGGGTTTGCTGGACAATTACTGGTCAGTGGTTTGGTTGTGGATGTCAGTGATTAGTGTAATGTGATGGAGGTAGCTAGTTCAATTTTATCATTATATTTGAAATGCTTGACAAGCACTTTGCTTGGCTCAGTATTTGAAGTTATTTTTCTTGGGTTTTTGATATTAGCAAACAGGAATTGTGGTTGGAAAATTCAGCCAACAATTTCTACAAAACCTGCAATAGGTGAAAACATGGTTTCTCTCAAATCACTTGGCTTGTTGACCACTTCCTCAACAAACATCACCTGGCGGCTAGGCATCCTGCAGTTAACGGCAGTTAAAGGCAGTTTTTTCAACCAACAAGTTCACAGTGACCAATTTCACAATTTCATCAAGATATATTCAAGAATTCATGCAGCTCTTGATATGAAGACCTGAAATTACTGGTATTCCAGAAGCCTTTCTAGTGATGTCTGAAATAGCATTGATAGGACGGAAATAATTATGTGGACTATATGAGAAAATTTAATCATCAAGCTGATATGAAAAAATAATTATCACGCTAATTTGACAACTATTTCATCAAAATGAGAAAATAATCATAAAAAAGTATTCCTGCCAGGAACTTCAGATGAGATTTTGATTGTATCGATCGTTCCGCAGAATTGTTCGTTTCCCTGTCATCACTGGTTCTGACAAAATCATTTTCTTCCTTATTTGCTCCAATGACTATTTTTCTACCAAGATTTGATTACAAGACTGCATGTAATCTTCTTGAGAGAGAAATGAGATATGGAGCTGTAATTTGTCTTGGTTAATGATGATTTGATTTGGTTTGATGTTGGTGCATGGTTGCATTAGGATGTGAGCTGAGATTATGGGGCAGATGCATATGGAGAGATGATGTTAGAAAGTCATAAATGTGGGTATTGAGTTTCTTTATGGAGAAACGGATCATTTACAAAAATTGTATAAAATGAGGAAATTATCCATTGTGATAAATCATTGAATACTGTAATTGAATTTTATTAAATTTATAGTTCTTGAGCTTTTTGGAAAAAAGTAATATAGATTTATCAGTGCTGTTTAATAGGGAGGTGGGGTCCAGGGGAAATTTGCCTACCCTTTTTTGCTTGGTGTCCCTTAAATTTTGAGAATTAGGATACTTATAACATTGCAAGGTGTCCCACATTCTCAAAATGCCCCCCTCCGCTGATCACCTCGGAACAACGCTGTCTTTGCTGGTAATGGCTTTTTGGACTATCCAACTTCAATCTAATATTCAGCACAACTGATTTTTGTTGTTGCTGTACCACTGACAGTTCAAGATTATGCCAAACAAAAATTGGGAAAGGAGGGGTTTGAAGAACTTAAAACCCCCTGAACTTCCATACCATTGAGCAAAGGCTATCAAATGGTTCTGAACTCAAGTGGGAGACCTAAAATACATTCCCTTCATATCATGGACTTGAGTGAGGATATATATAAACTTGTACAACAAAGTGGTAAATCTTTGCCCAACAGTTGGCTAGCGCTAAAAACAACCAAGATAGATACTTATCTGTTGTGAAATCTAATTTGGTCTTGAAAACCTCTGTACGGGGTTGACCCATTCTGTTACAATCCTGAACAACAACTCTCCAGATGTAGCTGCTTGTTCTCTGTGGAAGTCTTTTAGTAACAATCCTCTATTACTGGCGCTAATGAGGGATGCCAGTTTCCTGCCAATTTCAAAACTGTTTGCTTACATTGAATTTGAGAATCTTTTCCCTTTTTTAAAATGTTTTCAAAGTTGATAGAAGAGAAACAAGATCGTTGAGGTATTCACTGACAAATTTGAAAAATAGAAAGGTAGGACTTCGTTAAAGTATGATATTATTTTGATTTTTGTGGACTAAGACTCAAAAACATTCAGCTTTATCAGTGATTTTATCATATTGTTTATTATTATAAATATATAAAGGTTAATTTTTTCCCGTCCATTACAAGTCAGCAAAAATTGCAAATTTTCATCAAGCAGATAAAAAAAGATTTCTACCTATCAAAACTCTGAAATATGATTAATTTATTTTTTAAAGATCAGCTATAATTTTTAGTTTGCATGTTGTCATCTGACAATGTCAATGGAGAATGACATTTTATTATCTAAACCTCTGCAAGAACTTAATTGATTTGAGTTGTTAGAAATGGGATAAAATAATGTTTTCGAACTCTTTGAAAAATGGATTTAATCAATCTAAACCTTTGCTAACCCCACAAGCTTTGAACTGATTCCATCTATTTAACTGTGCAAACAATGGCATGATGTCATGTAATAAATAATACTTTCATGTGCAATTTCAGAAACTTATTGTTCACTACGTAAAGACAACAAGGAGTCAGTTTGAACTTAGAGGCATATATATTACACTCAAAAAGATTGTTGATTACACTTTTAAGGATTGTTGAACTTTAATTGACCAGAACTAGATATAATCACTGTATAAAAAAATCAATTACCAACATAAATCTAACAAGTATCTAAAATCTCTGAAAGAAGCTCTAATAAATAAACTCAGACCCTCTCTTCCACAAACCCTAGATGCTATCTTGATGAACAGCCCCTCCTGCAGATTGGAATGATACCAAAAAAGAAAACATTCTCAAAGCAAACTCATGGAGACCTTTCAGCTCATAAGAAGGAGCACATGCAGACAGTGTCATGACACTGAGGTAATATGGCTGACATTCACAGCAATGGTAACCATGCATGCCCTCTTAGGAACAAAAAGTTCCTGAGAATGGAAGCTTGCCAAGTGTCATGATCTCCCTCTTCTTGCAGTATCTGTGACTGTGAACCATGTGCGGTATGTCTGCATGTGCTGGGAACACTGCAGGATTGATACTGACTGCATCTTGGAGTGTTTGTAGTCTTGGGTTTCCAGTATTTGAGGCAATTTCCCCCCTGAATCAATCCAAAACTGCAGGATTGATACTGACTGCATCTAGGATTGTTTGTAGTCCACTGGTTTCCAGTATTTGAGGCAATTTCCCTCCTGAATTTTATCACTATCAATCTAAAACTGCAGGGTTGATACTCACCGCAATCCAGGAGTGTTTGTAGTCCTCTGGTTTCCAGTATTTGAGGCAATTTCCCTCCTGAATTTTATCACTATCAATCTAAAACTGCATGGTTGATACTCACTGCATCTAGGAGTGTTTGTAGTCGACTGGTTTCCAGTATTTGAGGCAATTTCCCCCCCTGAATTTTATCACTATCAATCTAAAACTGCATGGTTGATACTCACCGCATCCAGGAGTGTTTGTAGTCCTCTGGTTTCCAGTATTTGAGGGCAATTTCCCCCCTGAATCAATCCAAAACTGCAGGATAGATACTGACTGCATCTAGGAGTGTTTGTAGTCGACTGGTTTCCAGTATTTTGAGGCAATTTCCCCCCCTGAATTTTATCACTATCAATCTAAAACTGCAGAATTGATACTGACTGCATCCAGGAGTGTTTGTGGTCCTCTTGCTTTTCAGTATTTGAGGCTTTTGCCCCCTGAATTTTATCACTATCCATATTGTTTGTCATTCTAAAACTGCAGGGTTGATACTCACTGCATCTAGGAGTGTTTGTAGTCGGCTTGTTTCCAGTATTTGAGGCATTGTTTTCCTGAATAGTATCCATATTCCTTTTGAAGTGTGACTTTCCATTCTGTTTGTAATTCTAAAACTGTAATGAAGAAGAATATATGGATGACAACTTCTTTATTCATGGTGTGCATTGAAGTTGTCGTCCATATATTCCTCTTCATTATTGATATTCCAACTTCTACAGAAGTCATTCTGAAACTGCATTTGTCATGACAAAAAAATGGATACATTGGTATTTATATTCATAATTCATGTAACAGAATTTATTCTACTTCACTTCCTTGACATTAGAAATAAACTTCAATCAACACTGAATATTGATGAGGAGTGATAAGTGTTATATCGGACCATGATGTTCTTGATATTAGTACAAGATCCATTGCATCCTGCATTTAAGAGACTTTGATTGTCAATCCTTGAGCATTGTTTCAACACAAACTACATTCCTAAATGACATTGATAATCAAATTCATTTGCCCCTTCCAATAGTGAATGTCATGCTCTAACCACAGATAGAAAATTTTTGATAGTTATTTTGGATTATAATTTATAAATTAGGTTACCTTGTGACCCTTGCTATGAAGACCCTCTGAACATTTGTATAATAAATTATAGATCAGTTTCAAATTCATTGACAATTCTTTTAGAGTCTAATTGTTAGACTATCAAAAAATAAACGTTTTCACCATTTAAAATTTCTCTTTAGTTTCAAGGTTGCTGCAGATAAGAATGATGCACATACAGCAGCCAGTGTGTATGCAAGTGTTGAGCATGCCCCACATGTTCCTGTGATGTTTCTAGGTGTATGGGAACCATTTGGAAACTATCTGCACTCGTAGTCTTACTCACAGTCTTTGTGTTAGAAATAGAAATGAGCCTTCTTGCATTCACGTATTCAATGCTTTATTATGTATTTACAGAAATTTGGCAGAAATTTTGTGTATTGAGACAAAAGTATAATCGTTATAGTAAAACAAAAATCGTCATCGTCTCAACAGTTGTAACCCCATCTGTTCTTATAAACAATCATATTGTATATAACTCTTGCTCAAATATTGAAACAATTTTCAATTGCCTTGACTAAAAACTTAACTTTCTCATCTTGGATGGAAGATGAAAATTTTTCATTTACTTCACTGAGAAGTGTAATAGGTTTCAGATGATATGTATCAACTATGCCATTAGCAGCACAAACAAGGATGCCTTATATCATTTATATACTTCATATCAATGAGGAACTTAACTTTCCAAGTAACAAGACCTACACAAATACTCTTTACTACAATGTAAAAATCTAAGAAATGAATGACTAATAAAAATTTGAAAAAGAAAACCAAAAAAAATGAAGCGACTTTCAAACAGGCTATGAGTTCCAGTAAACAGGTTCCTAACTATCCTGTGCATAACTCATTGCTGAGTTTACGTCAATGAGCTGCATGCATGAGAAACATCCAGAGGAGAAAGATGAACTGGGAGGTTGCAACAACCGTGTTTTCAGCTTTGGAAAGAGGATCACAACAACCCATTGAGGAAAACCTTGAACTTGATACAAGAAACAAATGTTTATCTGATAAACAAATTAACCTTCTTTTCAATTGTTTGGTGATTTTTGAAGATTTATTTTTTTAAATTTTGCTTTTTTGAAATTAACAGTATTGGTAAGATGTCAAGCTGCTAAAATAAATTACAAATTATTCAATTCAGTATATAAATTGTGAATTTTCAAAAGGGTATTTAAGTCTAGTAATTTGTTAAGGAACTTATTTAACCTTTTACCTGCTGGGATCAATTCATATTTCTAATAGGCTGAATGGGAGTGGTCAGAACTTGATAATAAGATAAGAAAGAAACAGAGGATTTTAAAAACTAAGATACACACTGCATAACAAAAAACATCAAATAGACATGTTATTCAATCGCATATTAAACTTTAAGTTTCTTTCCCTGAATTAAAAGTTCATTATCATTTTAATTCTTATAAACAATTTGAAGGTGCAAATATTTGGAAAGGACTTTCATCCTCTGCATTAAACAGAAATAATTATTAACCAGTCTTAAACACTCATATTAAACATCAAATTTGTGAGACCTAGGAGAGTTATGATCACCTAAATTTGAAATAGCCAACTACAATACCAGAAGATTCCTGTCTCCCTTGAAGAAATTCCTCTAAAGTAAAATAAGTACTTCAATTAACTAAAAGGTCTCCTCTGATGACAAGATTGACAGATATCATCCAGAGTGATCATCGAATTCTGACAGGGAGAGAAGCTGCATCCAACTGTCTGACAGATCACTGAGTTAGTGGGAGACAGTTCCTTCCAAATATATCCTTACAGAGATCCATATCTAGGTCCTATATGGCATCAAGTTCATGGATATTAGGATGGCTAGCTTCAGGAATTCAATAAGCGCAATTTCAAGTGCAGTTTGGGTAATTTGAATGTGGTGTAAGTAACTGCAAGTTATTTTTTGCAATATAGCATGTGTCTATTGATTTATTGGTAATCTTGATCTTTAAAGTTAGTTTCTAAAATCTCAAGGTTGTATCTTTTGATCTATGGATTCAATAGAAATAAACAACAATGTAAATTGTATCAAGATTTGTGTTCAGAGAGATTTGACTAAACCATGATAATGGTATCCTCAAACACTTCCCATATTTAATAACCTTGTGAGGATTTCCAAGGTCACTTATGCAATTTGAGTTGACTGCAATCAACAATTGAATGAATTTAGATGAAATGAAATAACATATGGCTAAGAAGGTAATAGCCATGCTTCCTATTATTATGTGTGTCTGTGGTGTCCCTCCTCAAATAAGTTGTTACAACAAAATTTTTAAAAAAGATACCATTATCTCCTTAAATATCACCATACCAACAGTCACATTAAAAAACAAAACAAATATAAGACGAGAAACTTCTTATAGTTCTCACTAAAATTTGTTTTGATAGGTAACAAAAAATCTTCAAATTTTCCCCCTCTATGTAGCAATTTCCCTGGACCCATCATACCCCATTAGATAGTGAAGAGGCAGCCCCCTCCTAGAGACAGCTACTTGTTATCCCTTGTTCCAAATCACCGATTACCTCTCTCCCAATCCTTAAATCAATGTGAACCAGGAATTCCATCAGCCTGGACTAGCCATTATATTGCTTGGCGCCAATGGTAACACCAAAATTCCATCAAGACAATTACATGAACTGATTGAAGTTTTAATGATTTGAAAATATTGACTGTTTTAAGAGAAAATATTGGATCTGTTGCCAGTGGCAGTGAAAGTGGTTTTAAGTTCAGACTTGTCTGTAGTCTGTTCTTGTCTTAGGGTCTGGTAATATTATGTTAGGGATCAACTTTTGAGGTGACCAGATTTGTTTGCAGGTTCATAAGTTCACTTGTCTCAATGTTTTGGTAATGAGGAATCATTATTTTGAATTTGATTTCGACATCTTTGGGCATTTAGCTACCTCTGAATCCATTTTCATATTGACCAAGATGTTGTTATTTTATTTAAATCACAATTTCCAGTTACTGTTATCTTTTTCCAAATCTTGATGACAAAAAGGACATTTTTCACTTTGGCATTTGAAGTTCAGGTACAGTTTGCTTTTTCTTTGACAAAAATGATATTACTTTTTACATTTCGATGAAACTAAATTACCAAAAAGTGATATAAGACCAATCACGCTTTTGACTCTGGCTTTATCACAAATTTTGATGAAATTTTATAGACTATCATGTGCCCAAAGAAACATTAAATCCTTGACTCTGAATCCCAACTAAATGATGCAAGATTAAATGTATAAGTTGTGGGCTAGTGTTTCTTGATTCAGTGATGCCATATGATTGGTGTTTCCTCTTAAAGATAATACTATTGATTATTCTCTTATACTCTTTCACTTGTACACAGACACTAAAGATTTATCTCTCTAATTCACCATGTGTTAATAAGTATCATAAATAATCATGTCAAAAATAGAAATATGTCGATAATCAAGGATTATGATATGCTGTAAATCAAACACCAATGTTTTAGCTGTAATGGACACTCTCTATTGATTTTGCCATTACTTGTATTATTTGGAGACATAAATACTTTATTTATTTTCACACAAAAAAAACCTGTACATTTAATGTTGTAATAAATGGAAAGGAACATTGTTCCCTTTTACCTCATCATGATAAATGAGCTGTGAAACACCTTTCAATGCATTTTGTGTTTGAGGGATTAAAGGATCAAGTTGCCATTTTTCTTGATTTTCAATTAAATATTTGCTTTTTGTTCTAAAGTGATTTGTTTGTAGAAGGTATGTGCCTGTCTTTTTATCATGTTGTTTTTACTGAGTACGACAATTTTTACTTTAAATCTGATAAAAAGAGAGATTATGTGGTCTGTTCCAAATCTGCACATATTTTTATGATTCATTGTCATACCATAAATATTGTTTGTATTGAGTTTTGAAAGTCCAAGGCCTTAATTGGTTGTATATCAATAATTGAATCATGTTCAGATGGTATCATTTCTTGTAATCAGAAATTCATTCTATAATCTTACCAAAAAAGTAGTTATTGTGAATTTATTTTCTATGTGAAAACAACAGTTATTTATAAGCACCAGTCAAAATCAAGAATTTTTAAATAATGTTTTTTATGTATTTCTTTACATTTGAAATATAAAATGAAATAACTTTTACATCATGTTCTGTATGCCAGTGTAAAAAATTGATAAATAACCAAAATGTCTATGAATGACAATAGTTATATGCATAAACCTCTTTGTTACTTTGTTGAATTGCTGTCATGATTATGTTGTGATCATTGATACATGATGTCAGCAATGGTATATGGTTTTCTGACTATAAAAACATGTTATTTTTCTCAGTGAAATTTGCCATATTTCAAAATAATTTCAGAATGTATACTATAAGTAAAATAAGATTCTCTTTTAGGGATTTTCATGGATCAATTATTTGCATTTGAAAATTATTTCCACAGAGTCTGTTTCAGGAGCAGATTGCCTTTGTATATAGCCAGTCCTTGAAATCAGATAAAATAGATAAAAGAGGCAACAGATTAATCAAAGTACATTTTCGACTCCTCAATATTTAAAAAAAGGCATTATAAAAGCTGGGCTGTTTAAACCTCGGCTGCTTCAAGGGTTTGTTTACTGTTAATTGATAACATATGCTTGGAATTATTTTTAGATGAATGGAAGCAGTTCTTTAACTACATAACAGGAGGTGAATCTTCTAAAAATCAGAAAATGTTGTTATTGGGTTGGTGTTAACCTGTGACATTTACCTGCTTTATAAAACTCATAGATATTAGGTCTTCTAATATCCTTTTAATCTAGCCAGATTAAAGAGCTGGTGATAATGCTATGTACTATTGGCCAAAACTGAAGGATTCTGTTTGTTTATCATGTTTATTCTTTTAGTATCAAAGCAGTTACCAAAACAATCACAATCTTTTTGAAACATAGAACTGTAAACAAAAATGTACAGTCAAGATTCCTCCATAAAATTCAGTTCCACAAAAGGTAATGGAATTGGAATAAAAGAGAAATAGTCACTAGGGGTGTAACAATACATCAAACTATCGATATATCGCGATAGTTAGCTTGGCAATAGTACACTATCGATAGGAAACACAAAAAGACTATCGCTATCACAATAGTAAGGTTAACTATCGATAGTATCGAAAGTGTAATGTTCCGCTATATTTGGAAATATTTACTCATTTTTCTACCAGTTAGTTGAAATTATTCATTCTCGAATGAGGACAGATGTGATATTAGAGTGAGGAAGTCATTTGCTAGAGTGAAAAATGACAAAAACTGTTTAATTCATGATTTTATCACAGATTTTGCCGCATATTACTTTTAGCAATTACATGAATATAATCAAGATTATGAATATTCTAGCTAATTTTTTATTTTCTTAAGATCCAACACTATCGCAATAGTTATCGCAATAGTGGCTCACAATAGTCTATCGTTATCGCAATAGTAGGTTGCAATAGACAATCGCTATCGCAATAGTCCCACATGGTCAATAGTCACCCCTAATAGTCACAGACATAAAGATATATTTATTTGTCATTGTGTGATACTTTCTTAAAGGCTTTGACAATCAGAGAACTGCAGCAATTATCAAACAATCTTGAGTTGACTTATATTTCTCAATCCATGTGGAAGATGGCGTGTTTTGATATAATTGATTAAAGATAAATACATGGGACAATTATGAAGAAAAAGTGATGTTTAGTATGATCCAAAATGAGTATGAACAAGGCATGATTAAGTGTAATTTTATAAAAAAAAAGTTTTTGAGTTATATCAGTCTGTCAATAACATATTTCTTAAAAATAAAAGATCTGCTACCTAACAAATTGCAGATTTTGTCACTTCTTGCTTTTCATGCACTGGTTTGTGAACCAAAGTCTCTAAGGTGAAGGATGATGTAGACCTTCAAACTCTTAATTCATTGGCCAAGATAATTTTCTATGGATCCATATTTGAATCAAGCTTCAGTTTATTGTGAAAGTATCATTAGTCAGTGTATAATCATGAAAGAATCTGACTAATTTATGGTCTCTGTTCTCAGTATGACAAGATGAAAGAATTTCATAGATCAAACGATCTTTATAAAGGAAGACTTGATAGATCAACTCTTGAACTTCTCAAGGAACTGTATCATCAAGGAGAAAGGACAATCACATCTAGGAAAGGTATTGTTACTTCCTGGTTATATCAACTACTCTTGGGAAGAAGTTAATGGTATTAATTATTGCCTTGAGGGAAGTAATGAAGTCTTTTGGTTGTTGATATGGTGATCAAGGTAAAATGAGAGAGAAGGTAGAGAAAAAGGATATGCATCGAATGGTGTGTTACAGTGAATACAGTGTGATATTATTCAGGGGTATCCCACATAGATTTCATTTTCCTTCTTCAAACAACTAAATTTGATAGAATGTAGAAGGTATAATGAATGCATACTTTAACCGAGGATATTACTTTAAGATTACTATATGTTTGTTTACGATTCATTGCATTCTCAAGATATTCTTTGATGTGTAATTGTTAATCAGAGATAAAAAAAACCATGTCAAACCTGATTAGATACAGAGAAGATTTGTTTTTAATGAATTAAAATTCATCAGAGAACAAGGCCATGTCTTTCAAGTTTTGCATCTTCTCGTTCAAACAAAAATGTGCCACTGAGCTAAGTCCTGATTGGTTTGTGGAGACCACAGGACAAACCTATCTCAATGATCATTGACATCAATTACAGAACAACCTTGAACTCAATAGCATAACTTATTGTATCAAGTTCTGATTGGTTTGTCAGTAGACTACAGCACAAACTTATCTCAAAGATCATTGACATCACGTAAAGACAAACCTAAGAACTCAATAGCATAACTTATTGTTTCTAAGAGTTGTTCAAGAGAGAAAGTTCCTGAAGGCAGAAGCACTGAGTGCACCGTAGGTTCAACACAGATCAATGAGTTATTGAATACACAAATACTACTGCAGAGAGAATTCCAAGTGGCCATATGTTGCTGGCTGCAGTCCTAGTTACTAAACTATGTTTTGATGTAAGCAGGTCATCTAAACCTCGTGTTGTCATAGTACAGGGAATACAACAGTTGTGTAGTAGTAAATCGACCATACTTGTGGCCATGTGTTGCTGTTGTAAAGTGCTTTGAATATGCTCTGAGAATATTGACAATAGAACTAGATTCACATTGTAATAGTTCCTTCAGAAGAAAATAAGGCGACCGGCTCATTTTACAAGCATATGTCTTGGTAATAAATATGTGGAGCTCGAGAAGTTTTGGTGCACGGACATTTGACAGTAGATAACTATGTTTTATTTAGCAATTATGCTTGTTTTTAAGTCAAAGAAATAATAAAATAAGCAAGACAGGCTACACAATAGTTGCCATTGCCATTTTTGTGCAGATTATGCTTAAAGTTTTAGTATGGCTCAATATGATTTCCTAGGTCTCAATTGAATTGAAAATGTAGAATTATCATAAAGTAAATTAGGTAAAATGTGTTGTTATGGTTGCAAAAAGTATACAAACATCAGATCAATATTCACCTTGGTATGGTTGCATGAGTACGGAATGTTTTTTTTTTTGCATTTATATAATTTCAAAAAATGTAAACATGTTAGCATAAATGTTTTTATGTGTTCAGTTAAACAGTCGCAATATGATATCTAATTGATAAGTATTTTTTAAACAGTTGAAATATTGATTTACGTATCACAAAGTAAACAAAGAGAATGTGAGTTCTTGAAAAAAATAGAAATATCTCCAAGGTTACATTTCTGAATACAAAACATATATACGGTATGAGTTTATAGAATTTTATAACCTTTTTCTTTTATTACAAGAGAAATTACTATTATTTCAGATTAATGGAAATGAATAAACAATTTGTCATATTAAAATGTAAGGATTTTTATCAACTGAAATCCGCTATACTTATTAAGAAAGGGGGAGAAGGAAGTTGACATAAAGAGAGATTGCAAAATGGAGAGAGGGAGAAGATATGATTCTTTTATGAAAAAGGTGAACACATTTTCATACATTTTCGTTCGGATATTTGATATTGTTTTTTATCTAATGTACTGTAGGCAATATTATTGCCACTCCACACCACAAATGGACCCCTAATCTTCAAAGAAAATGCCTTATATTAGCATCTTTCGCATCTTACATTTATTGACAATATTATCATGATTATAACAATGGAATGTCAAATCCGTTGTATTTATAAACATTTAACTAGTAAAGACATAATGATGATATATCGAGGAACTCATGCATCACATACTTGACATACAGGACAACAATCAATGACAAACATCTCCTCTGTATTCAACAATAGGCAGAATAATCATCAACAAGTGCATTTGTTGTCAAGTCAGCAGTTTGTTGTCACCAGAAGTGTTTTATCAGTTTACCTCACAAACAAAGACTAAACACAGGGGTGTGACCAAAGCAGATCTATTATTGACGAGACCAGAGAAATAACTGTCGCATCACTCAAGCAAGACGTTCTGCAATGTACTCAACGACATTGTTGGCAAAGTTATATTTCATTCATTTACTTCTGAAAGTATCTTTTTTTCAAAGCAGTTGATATGCTTTCTTTGCTTTGCCAATAATGTTACCTTCCCCCCAGAATATTTGCTTAATGATCGATGGGTACCCAGTTTATATACAGATAGTAAGAAAATGATGGTTTGCCTTGAATCTAATTTATTCATGAAAATATCTTTGTAGAAATTTTATTCAACCATAGGTTTGCGGTGAGAGGTTCTGATTTTATGAAGATTGTTGCACTTTGCAATTCAATGATTATTCCGTTGATAACAAAAAATTTTAATTATATGAATGGCAATTAAAGAATTTGAAATGAGACACATGGATGATGAAAGGGATAAGTAAATGTTTCAACTTAGAAGCAGTTATCTTTCTGAATTATTTGTCGTTTTGTCAATCCCTTTTCATTTTGAAATACAGAATGACGTTTTTGATATATTTTTCTTTTCTACCATTTCGGGGATTTCAATAATGATTTGCCATTTGTTTTAATATGTACAGTTTATATATCTTTATTCAAGAATCAGTTTTGATACTCAATGATTAATTGATTAATTATTCCAATTTGTATTTATTAACCTAAAACATTTTCATTCAGAGATCATGTTTAAGACATTAAATACAGAAACCAAACTGCAGGATAAATGATTTGCAATTTGTGTTATTTATGAACAGTTGATATAATTATATTTTATTTAAGAATCATGTTTGAAACTCAATGACAATTGATTACAATTGGTATTTATCAATCCAGAAACATTTTCATTCAGGGATCATGTTAAGACATTAAGTAAAGAAGCCAAGCTGCAGGATTAATGATTTTCTGACATTTTTTCTACCAACAAATAATGGTTGCGTGATAATGTTCCACAGTGTTACGGCTAGGTTGCTATTGGCGTCATGACTCATCAGAAGTAGCGTGGATAACTTGCATATTACACGCCAGTTTCAACCAAAGCAAAAGGTATTGATAATGAGCCGAGTAAATTGTGGTGTAAAGTGTGCCAGGTATTGATCCACAAAAACTGACATGGCGCAAAAGTGTCACACCTGAAATTGATTTTGATCATTATCAGATAAGAACAGGCAAACCACACAACCAGGTGCAAAATGTTTGTTGATGGGGATACAGGTATAAGAGTTGATAACTGCCTGGAACTAAATTATGAGATGTTTTCTGAAATTGATTAAGGTTGTACGAACAGGTGAAACAGATGACTAGTTGTAAAATATTTGTTTTATGGGGATACATGTACAAGAGTAAAATAACTGCCTTGATTAAATTGTTATTTTCTTAAATTGATTGAGGTTCTTACAAGATATGAACAGGTGACACATATGACTAGTTGAAAATATTTGTTTCATGGGGATACATGAACAAGAGTGAAATAACTGCCTGGATTAAACTATTAGATATTTTCTTAAATTGATTTCTGGTTGTTATCAGATAAGAATAGGCATACCAGGTGTAAAATGTATGTTGATCGGGATACAGGTGTAAGAGTTAAATAACTGCATTAACCAAATTATGAGATGTTTTCTGAAATTGATTTTGGCCGTTACGAGATACAAACAGGTAAAACGTAAATCCAGGTGTGAACTGTTTGTTGATGGAGATATTGATACAAGAGTTAGATAATTTCCTGAATTGAATTATGCTATGTTCTCTGGAGCATGTTTCCCATTAATAATCCATGCCAAAGCAAATTATTCATTGAAATTAATATGATCAAAGGAAATACCACTTAATATGATAATGTGTTTGAAATTTATATCATTTGTATTGATCGTAATTTGTTTAATGTTGCCAAAGGGTATTTGTTCTTTCAGATCAATTGAGTTCATGTGACATGAGTTGATTCGATATGTGGGGATTGATTTTAGAAATAATCACTTAATCGTATATGTTCATTGAGTAAGGGAAGAATTACTTAATCAATTTTTCATTTGCAATATTACTACAAATGAAAAAAGATAGCAATTTGATAGGGTTTGACATAACTATCATTCATACAGTTAATACCATTTACAAATATTAGTCAAACCATGATATTACTGAATTGATTAAAATTTACTCTAAAAACATTGTCTATAATTAATTGGGAAATAATATTCATCTTTGCAACAGTCTATCTGCATTCCATGGTATTACTTTTATTCTCTTGGTTTATGAAATGGTGCGTTAACATATAACAAGGGGGGAGTACGGACCTTGTTAATCCGCTGCACCGAACATACTATCCCTCCAAGGTAATAATACTCATGGTACTTGGAGCATGCTTTGTCATAGATATATATGCGCGGTATAAGAAAGCTATTATTATCATCATTATTATTAAAAATTATTATACCAATACAAATTTTCACCACATTGATGTGAATAAGGTCCTGTAATTACTTTTTAGCTCATCAGGACTGAAAGTCCAGATGGGCTTATGGCATGGCCCGTCGTCCGGCGTCCGTCCGTCGTCCGTCGTCCGTCGTCCGTCGTCCGTCCGTCGTCCGTCGTCCGTCCGTAAACTTTTGAACCATACACATTAGAGAGCTGAAATTTTGTGTACAAGTACCTTAGCATATGGAGATTCTAATTTGTAACTTTGGTGACCCTGTGACCCCAAATAGGGTCACAGGGGTCACAACTTTAAAAACCTATTTTCATCTTCTTCTCCAGTTCCAGAAGGACTAGAGAGTTAAAAATGATATGTGCAGACTCCTTGGCCAATGGGGATTCTAATTTGTAACTTTGGTGACCCTGTGATCCCAAATAGGGTCACAGGGGTCACAACCTTAAATACCTATTTTCATCTTCTTCTCCAGTTCTAAAAGGAGTAGAGAGTTAAAAATGATATGTGCAGACTCCTTGGACAATGGAGATTCTAATTTGTAACTTTGGTGACCCTGTGACCCCAAATAGGGTCACAGGGGTCACAACCTTAAAAACGTATTTTCATCTTCTTCTCCAGTTCTAAAAGGACTAGAGAGTTAAAAATGATATGTGCAGACTCCTTGGACAATGGAGATTCTAATTTGTAACTTTGGTGACCCTGTGACCCCAAATAGGGTCACAGGGGTCACAACCTTAAAAACGTATTTTCATCTTCTTCTCCAGTTCTAAAAGGACTAGAGAGTTAAAAACGATATTTGCAGACTCCTTGGCCAATGGGGATTCTAATTTGTAACTTTGGTGAACCTGTGACCCCAAATAGGGTCACAGGGGTCACAACCTTAAAAACCTATTTTCATCTTCTTCTCCAGTTCTAAAAGGACTAGAGACACGTTAAACACCATTTCACTCACTCACTAAAAGGACTAGAGAGTTGAAAGTGATGACAGTCTATGGCAAATTTATTTCTCCTTGGATATTTTAGTGTGGACTTCTTTCACTGTCTGATATTGGCGATCTAGAAAGTGTTGAATAATAATACATTAAATTTTGTTTTGTAATTTTTTTATAGGTTTTTTTGCAATAGGTAACATCAGTTTCATTTTTAGCTCATCTTGCCTGTATAAAGCAAACTTGATATGATGCCTGATGAGCTACAGAGCCAATGGCTCTATTTTTCACTTTTAATACTTGGTTTTTGTTAAAACAGGATACAGAGAGGTATTTTTAAGTTGTTCAGGATAGAGAATTAGTAGATCATGTATTATGAGCACTGGAACCTTGATTATAATGGTCAATACTGGTACTGATATACTGGCTTAATATCGTAGAAAACAGAAATTCACTGATATGACCATCGCGGCCGGCCCACTGACATTATGACGTCAGTATTACGTCACTTAATTCGGTCAGTGTGCAATGTTATGACACATATGTGTAATAACGTGGTAGATTTATTAAACAGCGATATTTTCAACATGAGAGTAATAAAAGATAATCCAATGTGATAAACAGTGCATATAGAAAAGTTTCACATCTCTCCCAATCCCATTGGTTTGAGAGCTAGAAAAGTGTCACATATCTCACAATCTCATTGGTTGCAGAGCTAGCTAACCAGGAAGTTACAACTGATATGTAAACACTGCAACAGCTTCTACTAAGTGTTATTGTTATAATATATCAAAGTGTAAACAGGTTGCAGATGTTACTGCTGTTATCGAATATAACCATTGTTAGCGTTTGCATTAATCTGGCTTTTTTAGATGAAAGAATGTTGCCTGCATTGAATTTGAAAAAGAAATATTTTTCCAAAACAATGTAGATGATGTTTTATTTATATATGGGTTGGAAACTCATTAGTATTGTTATGGTATGTGCTTAACAACATATGTTAAACATTCATTTAATCATTCTCAAAAGAGAACACTTATATTGTTTCCAATTATCCATTTGCTTGTGTTTTAACTACCGTTCATTTATGATGATTCATGTAATTTTTGTTTTTTTAGGGTTTTTATAAAAATATCTCTTTTATATTGATTTGTATCATTTATTTTTGACATTATTGTTTTCATAAATTCAAGCACAATGACACTGTGACAGAACAAAGAACAAGTATTCTATTTGGGCACACAAATGTGATTAACATGGCTAGTAAATGTCTGACTGGATGAGTAAACAGCCACGTTAACTGTTGATTGCACATAGACTGTTGATCCAAATTATCTAGGGAGAGATCTAGGATCAATAGTGCCACTTATATCAGCTAGATAGATTACCTTCATGTTTTCACACACCTTTTCCCTCTTACTGTTAAAGAGGTCTTGAGTCAGATAAGCCCAATACCATTACAGTGGTGATAGTTTGTTGGGGCGTGCATCAGTCGTTTATTCAGAGTTTATTCAAGGTTTATTTAGGGTTTATTCAGGGTTTATTCAAGGTCTTTTGGGATGATTGTCTTCAATGCCAGAGAAGATAATTAGTGTAATGTTTTACATTGTCAGAATACTATTTAATCTTTTTGTAAACATTCAACTAAGTATGTGTTTATGTGGTTTCGTCCTGGTAATCGGATGCAGTAACTATTATGTGTCATTCATATCCACACTAAAAATACCAAGATTTCATCATGATACATTGT
This sequence comes from Steromphala cineraria, assembly GCA_916613615.1. Lineage (NCBI taxonomy): Eukaryota > Metazoa > Mollusca > Gastropoda > Trochida > Trochidae > Steromphala > Steromphala cineraria. The sequence goes on from OU744726.1 coordinate 19,053,666, forward strand.
GGTAATGTGGAGATATTATCATTCGAAATATACAAGTATCGTTTTAACAATTTCATCATTTCAAGTGAACTTTAACAGCTCCAAGGACACAATGAAAATAGATAATGTTGATGTCACAGAGTTAGAAATAAACCTTCCTTCTGGCTTGGAGGGATTTCTCTCGAGAGAGTGTCTAACTCTCAACCCTTAGACCCAGGTTAGAATCTCATTATCACTTCAGATATGTTTGGCGCTCAATGTGTGACAGAAGTGATTAGCTGCTTAATAGCCTTTTCTTCGAACTCATTTAAATGGATTTTCAAAATCAGAACACTAAATGTTCTAAAGTAATGTCAGTTATACCTCTAACCATGTAACAATGTATATGAGAGAAAGGACTCCTACCTGTACTGTACGATACTATTAGTCCAGTGTCTATCCTCACCAAGAGTAAGAGCTGCAGGACATTCCTACAGAATCATCCAGTAAGTCAATCAATCAGCAGGTAGCTGTACTCACTGGCTTGCTGTACATACATACATAACTTGCAGCCCTCCGGAGACTGGTCCCTCATAGCTTGGTACTGCTGGCTGTAGATACAGTCTATTGCCTAGGAATCTGCACGGTGCCATAGTGGTAGAGGTTGTGTGTGTGTACATGGTGCTTGTGTGATCCATGCAGCATTGGAATCAAATTTAGGTGATGCTCTTTGAAAGAACATTGTTTTGTATAATAAGGGCATTTTTTTTAGGGAATATTAAATTATTTTCCTACATGATTGTGATGTTCAGATCTAAAACCATTGCTGTATAATGTTCTTTGTAAAGTATAGTTGGACAATTCCAAAAGCATTAATGAATTCGGTAAATTTTATAGAGTTGTTTTATCAATAATTTCTGTGATGCCAACAACCTCTTTCATGTCAAAGTTGTGGAGGTAGTATGTAGTGTTCACTGTGATGCAATGATTCTCTTTGAAGTTTATGATCACTTGTGTACTTGCACCTTGAAATCATATACTTTCTAGATGTATGATATACTGATTACTGCAATGCTATCTTGATAATGTAGAAGTGGTAATCTAGACAAACGGTTGGCAAAAAGATTGATCAAGGACAGTTGAATTTCCAATGACACAAGATCACCTAGTAATATTAAGGATACCCTAGGTTTGAAATAGCATGGTGCATGGCACCATCAATCCACATTAATCTTTCGCCCCAAAGAAATAAGGAACAAATACATTTTTGAGCCTGATTTCTGACTTGAAGGGATGAAAGATTTAAGGAACTTTCGTGGACAGTAAAACAAGCTGCAGTTCCTTCCGTCAACTTGATAGTTCCAGCCAATACTTGCAGGTGTCACTGCAATTCTACTACCCTGAAAACAGATTTTAGGTTCAGCTTATCAGATACCTTAAAACTTAACCTGTAAAGAACATTTGAACTTTGATTCAGTACATTTCCAATGCCCTAGTTACAAAGTGCTGAGTAGTTCGTATTGTTATGTAAAATCTCCAGGATGTTCAGTCAAGCAGACATACAGGGAGTGGGCGAACAAAGCTTTTCTGTGGAATCGATTAGTCTTAATTTTAAAAGAATATTTATGTACAAGTTGAAAGTTTTATGGAGTTCATCTTTCTACTTTAAATGATTTGCACCTACCCCCAAACAAATAATTAATAATGCAAAAGTTTAAAATTTATGAAAAAGTTCATTTACAAGATGCGAGATAGACACTCCTTTGATATTTGATGCAAAGAAATAGAGATATGCATTTAAATTATTTTAAGACATTCCCTTCTTAGGTTAGGGCACAGTGACATGCGTTGCCCATGCTACAGTGGATGTTTGTAGTAAGAATAACTAGATCCGTTTTTACAATATCTTGTGTTTCTTAAATTCGTTAAAATAAAGCTTAAAATATTTTTGAAAATGTTATTACACTCTGTTATTGCAAAAGTAATCTCCAATATTTTCACTCAGTCCACTAAGCTGTTAAAATGGGTACCTGAAAACTTGATGTACTGACCTAGGTAGTCGAGATTACCGCTTAGGAGCATCTGTGAAAGTACACTCCTTCAGGGTTATAATGTAGGGCCTTGAGCATGTCGTTATTATTATCATTATAAGTATTTTTTGTTCAAATGAGATTTATGTTCAGTTTTATTATCCAACAGGAAAATGTGTTCAAATTAAAATTAAAATTTTACTGATAGGGTCTGATAAAATGAAACAGTTAACTCAAAAGGTCATTAGAAAACCAGAGAAAGAATTTCAGGTATCCTTATTGGTTAGAGCCTAATGCTTTTAGGAGTGTTCTGTGCAGCTTCAAGGTGATCCAACTGTAATGCAAATGGCAGAATGAGAGAAAACAGGCTCTTTGTCTTGATATTTATTGAATTAGACATCTTAACTTGTGGTTTTCAAACTGAAATCTTTAGACTGAAAACATAGTCAAGTCAAGAGAGCTTGAAAAGGGGAAAGAGCGAAAGAAGAAAACATTTTTCTTGCTATTTGATTTTATATCAGCAAAAGACATTTATGAATTGACTTCTTAGACAAAATGAATTGGTAATACGGAAGTAACATTTTTAACTGAAATATTTTTTGTTCACTTGACATAAAGGACTCATGCTTGTTTCACATATTATGATTCTTATGTTTGCCCTTCAAAGACCTTAAGAATCACACTACAGAGTCGTAATGCCCTAGCAAATATTCATGCAATGTGTATTTTTGAAAAAGGTTTATGTAAGACAGCATGTGTATGAGTTATATTTGTATAAGTTATTTGAACAACAACAGATTCCCAAATGTAAGCCAAATGAATGCAGATGTGGACTGTTTACATCTACATACCATATTCCAGTAGTCAAGTCTGTACTTTGTTGTTAACATCAGTACGTTACCCTACTGTGAGATCATGAGTTCAAATCCCACAGAGGATCATCTCAATACTATTGTTGATTCCAAATATGATGATGTGACCTGTGAAATACCTTTCTTCACATATGTTCTGATTTCCTCAAAAGTGTGACTAAAATGTACTATGAGCATGTTATTTGAATGGACGAAAGCCCTTTATAAATATATATATATTTTTTTCTTTTGTTAACAAAATATATGCAGTATACAGCTTTTAACTAATCATTTTAATTACCTGAGACTAAAACTTACTTGGAACAAAAAATTCCTTCATAAAATTCTGAATATTTCAATTTATTAATTAAAACTTGAAGGTTTCGTTGTTCGATGCAGATTGCAGTTTATGATCATGAACATGTTTGTTGGAAGAATTAAATTTCAATTCAATTCAATTCCTGCTGATGGATAAATTACAGTGTTTTTATCAACTGTCAAAGGATCTTGATGGATAATTAATGGAACATTTTGTGGTTGGATTCACTTTGCACGTTTATCACTACAGTGTGACAAAGCTGTTTTATGTAAATTTGGTAGTGTTTCTTTAATACATTAAACTACAGCATTCAAAGTATATTGTCGGTGAGGATTTTGTAAAAGTATGTATATTTTCTACCATTTGTTTGGATCTCTTTAAAAATTAGATTAATAAAATAGGTGAATGAGAACTATGTATGGATTACTCATCGTTTTCCACACCAATATGGTAAGCCTATCCTAAAGATTGTAGGAATTTGGATGTTGCAGTCTAACAGTTAAAAGAACACCAAGCAAGCAATTGCAAGAGGTGAACTTGCGAAAATAGGTGAAAAAGAAAAGGTCAAAGAATAGCCATGATATTGAGGTTTATCATACAATGGATAGTGTTCTCGGCATAATAAAGCCAACAGATATTTTCGATATCCGTTGGGGTCATATACGGATAGAGATGCAAATTTCAAAGGTCAAGGTCGGAACTTCTTTTGAAAATTCCGATGACTTCACAAGCGTTAATATTTTGAACGCCATGGCAACAGGGAGAGACGTGAAAATATAAGTTTAAGATTCATGTGTAAACACTTCATTTACTATTCTTCAGTGTTCTTTACTTTAGGCTTGTTAAGTTTGGATTAGAGACTGCACAGCCTATCTTCTAGTTTAGCTCTCCGTTTATGCGCTTTGTAACGCAAGCTGCCATTGCAACTTAGCCGAAGGGAAGCAACTCTTGCCCCTTAGTGAGATAGACTCGCCCTCTTTGTTACTGGAAGGTGGAGGAACGTGTGTTCGAATTTGTCAATTCACTGTCGCAGCCATTACACCGATCATTTGCATATATCAATGCGCGCATCTTTTAAAACGATGTCAACTATCAAAATGATATAATCAAGCATATTTGTCGAATAAAATTTTAAATGACATTGTATGATAAAGAAGTTATCATGCTCGTGTGTTTTGGGATCGTAAATATCCTGCATTAGGAATAAACACTATGTATTTAGCTCGCCAAGGCTCGCAAAATACAATGTTTATTCATAATGCAGGATATTTACGATCCCAAAACACACTCTCATGATAACCTCTATTTATGAATTTGAATCTACAAGCAGTTTTACAGTAAACAACACCAAGCAAGAAGTCGTCATCATTTCCCTCTTCAAATAAAATTGAAAAATCTACCAGCAGTTTTACGGAAGGTATAAAAAGGAAACAGTCAAAGATTAGTCATCATCTTTTCTCTCTTAGTACACAGAACACCAAGCAAGCAATTGCTCAAGGTGAAGTTTGATTGATAGGTAGAAAAAAAGAAAAGGTCAAAGAATAGTCTTGATAATTTCCCTCTTCAACAAGATTGAGGTTTTAAAAAATTCTAATCTACCATCCGTTACTGTAAACAGGAGTTGAACTTGGATTGATAGGTATAAAAAAGAAACGGTCAAAGAATAGTCGCGATCATTCTCTCTTAGTTCTATTGATATTTAGAAATATGAATCTACCATCAGTTTCAGGTAAACACCAAGGAAGCAATTGCACGAGCTGAACCGTTATAAATAGGTGAAAAAGAAAAGGTCAAAGAGTAGTCATGATCAGTTCTATCTTAGTGATATTGAGGTTTATGAATTTGAATCTGCCATCAGTTTCAAGGTAAACAGAACACAAAAGAAGCTATGGAACAAGGTAAACTTAGGTTGGTTTGATAGGTAAAAAAAGAAAAGGTCAAAGAGTAGTCATGATCAGTTCTATCTTAGTGATATTGAGGTTTATGAATTTCAATCTACCATCAGTTTCAAGGTAAACAGAACACCAAGGTAGCACTAGCACTAGTTGAACTTTGATTGATAGGTAAAGTGAAAAGGTTTGGATTGGTTGCATTATTTCCTTCTTCAATAAGATAGAGGTTTAGAAATTTGAATCTACCAGCAGTTTATCGGTAAAAAAACACCAAGAAAGCGATGGTATGAGTTGAACTTGGATTGACAGGTTAAAAAGAAAAGGGTGAAATTGTTGCATCATTTCCATCTTCAATTAGAGTGAGGTTTATAAATTTGAATCAACCATCAGTCCTTTCATAAATTTGAATCTACCATCAGTTTTAGGGTAAGCAGAACACCAAGGAAGCAATGGCACTAGTTGAAGCTGGTCAAACCATGTCAATCACTTGCCAGGAATGATAATATTGGAAAACAGTATGAGATGTGTTTCTGTTGGCACCAGGGGAATGTAGAGAGGTGTTTTGATGTTCCGGCCTGCTGATACAGACAGGGTTGTGTGTTTGTATAGACACTCTGGACAGAGAGCGTGAGGAGTGAAACGCGTTCCGTCCCAGTCTGATAAATATCTTCTGTCTTTGAGCTTATCCCTGAAGACCATTACAGACCAGTTCCTCTTTCAGACTTTCTACTAGAAAACCATCTGATCGATAATTCTATTTTGTACAGACACATTAATTAGATGTACATCAAGGTTTGAGGACATAGACCTCCGGTATTTCAGGTTATAATCATATGGATCAGATTGTATATTCAGTTAATAATAATACTTTTTAGTTGGACACATCTATTAGCTAAAATAAAAAATTACCATAAGCTAAATGAATGTATACACAAAGAAACAATGAGCTCAAGCCTCAGTATCTCAGAATATAGTATGTAATAGGTAAAATCAGTATTTTGTCTTACATTTGATAATAAAGTAATAAATATCTAAATGTTTTATTTGATATGTTATGTGCATGCATGTTCACATTTCTGAAGTAATTAACTTGGATGAGTTTAATGGACAAGTGAAGATTAAAGAGTGTTCTATTTTGGTTTCTCAACAAACCTGTTTGATTATAGTTCTATTTTAATTGGTTTGAAAGAACTTTTTCCTGCATTGGAAAGAATTTTGTTTCCAATTTGATATTTTTCATTTCTTTCAAAAACAATGATTACAAGGTGACCTAATATTTCAACAATTATACTATCTTACTTTTCCCTCAAAATTATTTGTTAAGAGTATAATAACATTTTGATTGATTCACTAGCCTTGGCAATTTTCCCACTTTTCATCGTTTGAGATTGATTATTTCTTAATCCCTTACAAAGAGGATTATATGAGAATTAACCAAAAAGTTAATCAATTCTGCCTGGTACGACGGAACAGGGAGTTGTTCCAAAATGAAGAGTGAGAGAGTTCAATCTTGGTCTTGTATCCAGTAAAAGGGTTAATCAGATCTGGACAGGGCAATTTATCTTCTTTAACCTTTCATGGAAACTGTTTTGTAATTTATCAAGGCACTTTTTGTTTCAACTTTGACAGCTTGAGATTAAAATTGTCTCCTGGGTATTTGGAATTAATTGAATTCTTTACCTTTTTGTCTGCCCATAGTCCCAGGCTTGTTTTTCGGTAAAAGGAAGGTTTTTTTAGTTAGGAAATAGCTACAATATTGAATACTATAAATGGAAAAGACTGCAGTTTGGGCCATGTCTTCAATAAAAAAAAGTAGTAGGGAAAATTGTTTTTCTGCAAAGCAGGCCAATCAAATTTTCTTTCCTGACAAACAATGATTTCACATCAATCACATTGAGTAAATCTTTCACTAAAGAGTTTTTAAAGCATTGATGATTTTCTGATCAGCATTTTCTTCCACCACAAAAAAACCCCTGTCCCGTTCCTCTCTTTCTATCCCGCCGCTAGTGGTTGAAATATTGCCCAAGCGGCGTAAACCGATAACTCACTCACTCACTCTCTTCTATCTTTCTTTAACTATCAAATCTTGGAGTTTACCTCTGCAAGTCTAAATGTCAGAACACAGAGCAAAACCAGTAGGTAAATGAAGAAAGGCCTGATAGGTGTGTTATTTGCCTCATCTAGACTACAAGGTGGTTGGTAGGTTGGGGGATATGAAAGGGAGGATGTAGGGGGAGGGAGGAAGGGATGAATGGGGGAGGGGAATGGGAATCGAGGGGGTGAACAATTACCTGCATCGTTTCCTGCCTACGAAACTATCTATACCTTTTTTCCTCTTAAAGCATTTAGCATATTTCCTGTATTTTGTCATTTGTATTTTTTCTTTGAATAAGATGTTCTTCTTACTTTTGCATCATCATCAAAGGATTTTAAAGTTTATTTTGATTTATTTTGCAGATGTTATTTTTTTGGCCTTTAATTTTAAGTTTGATTTACATATTAAAATGATCGCATCAAAATCAGGAAAGTGGAGTTATGTTAAATATGTTTTATGGAAATTGTTAACCATTAACCATCATTAACCATTTGAATGGGCATCAGTTTTACTTACGGTAATGAAATTTAGTTTTTGTTGGTATACTCCTTCATGTTAAGCTACAAGTACTACAAAACTTATTTTCATAAAAAAAAATGTATTTCCAAGATGTCTTGCTTTTGTTAAATCAAATAAATTTTCTTAAGTTGTCAATTATGCTTGTACTTGAAATATTTCACTGCTTCTGAAGTTCAGTCTGCATGTGAAGGGTTAAACATAGCAGAAATTTAGACAAACCTTTTAGTCTTGATGTATACCATTTCTTCTACTCTTACAATAAAATGTTTAATATGACACAAACTACAAAGTGAAAGCATTCTTCCTACTGACCTGATGTGTGAGGTCCAGACCTTATACCTATTAGATCCCTGTGGGGTGGGTGCAATTACCGTGTAAGCTAATTAACACGACACAGTCATTAAGTAGCAGATTGGGCTTTTTCATGGGTACCAATCAAGACGGTTCATCTGAGATTTTAGATACATTGTTCTGCCAGAGGTGAAATCGAATCTGACTTTTTGGCAAGGTTTTGGCACTATTTAGAAAGAGTTAATTGGGTTAGTGTTGTTTTGCTGTTAGAGGGGAACTCAAGATGGTTAGAATCTGTTAAAGAGATGTCGTGAATTATTCACCTCTTCAAGCCGCTATAGCAATCACATCAAATGTTCTGAAAAAGATTGGAACTATAATGAAAGTTTAGCACTTTTAGGTATAAAAGTTTTTTTAAGAACGTTTTAACTTTTTCATCTGTGGCATGTTGAGTTTCTTTGTAAGCATGTAGTTAACAAAGTTTCAACTGAACTGTAAATCTTTTAAACATGCTTCAGTATTTCTAGATTGTTTATTGTTTGTTCTTATCAAGCCTTTGTCGTAATAATACAATCTTCTCTCTTCCAGCATTATCTCTGAGTTTTGAATCAAACTCTTTTTGTGATTTGGAAAAAACCATGAATGAATTATATCAAAATGTATTAAATTATTTCAGTTGTTTTCTTTAAAAGGAATAATCATGCAAATATCAAGATTATAAAAAACATTCTCCATCTGTAAAGCAATAAAACAGAAACAATCATGAAACAAAATGTAAATGCTGTGTGTTTTATGAGATCACCCGTGGAACAAACACATTAAACAGTGCTGCTTGAAAAATGTGAATGTGAAAATGCATAAAGTTTGCATTAAATGTATGATACTTTTTGAGTGGGGTCTCTTTAAGAATCAAATAATGCTGACTGTTGAAACTGAATTATGGGACATGATCCATATAAATGGTGAAAAGTCACGACAAGACAAGAATCTGATGAAGATGAAGAGAGCTATGGTAATATTATACATCCTTGCGTGCCTCCACCATGTGATTTAGACCATTGGGGGTCGTGTAGAGATTAAAAGTCTCTTGTGAACAAATTTACATTCACAGAGACATTTAAAATTTAAATCTGTTTTTGGCAGTATGCGGACAAATTGTGATTGATTAAAGTTAAGGTGTTGTCCCAGAGTCATTTATTTGTAAGATTTATAGATTTCTTAAAATGTTTGACACATGTATACACAAATAATCTTAAGTACAGGGTTTATATTTCTTGTGATCTTTGAATCAAGTTTCATCTGATGTCAATTGATGGTTTGATTATTACATTCAAATTTGTTATTTTCAAATTAATCTAGAATTGAATAGTTTCTAGAGATATAAGTTTTGGTAAGTGTAATCTGATTTATTTTGATGGTGAGTATTAATATCTGTTATTCCTTTACCGATGTTGAAAAAAGATAACTTTTCATGTGAATAAGGATCTCAAAGCTTTCTTCATTTTAACCCTCTTTTGAAAGATACTTAAATAGGGGCTAAGGAACTGCAAGGTACTGACTTTGTCTTTTACAAGATGCTTGTACAGAGTACGGTAAATTTAAAAAGAAAAAGAAATGTTCAACTAGTACAACTGACTTCCATTGCACAAGATTGTATCAATAAATAGTAAGTAAATAAACAGTTCAAAGATTTGCAGACAAGATAAGAATTGCACTTGTTGATGTCAAGAAGCTGTTAACAGGTCTTCTACTGAGAGAAAGAATCAGGTAGAAGAAGACAGGATTATGTTCCTGCTCTTACTGGGTATTTCTGTAGCACTTAAATCTGTCACCTGACATCACAAGCTTGCTTCAAAATGGAAGTCCAAGTACAAGAAGTACAAGATTGTTATCACCTGAAGGGGTATATATACAGACAGGTAAAAGGCAGGTGTACAGGTTCTTTTGGAGATTGGTCGACCTTTTAGATGGAGCTCCTGAAATAAATTTTGCATCCAGTAATACCTTTAGGTGTAACATTTTGGTTATAAAATACCTTCTACATCTATTGATACATACGTAAGAAGAATGTGTGTGCTTCTAAAGTTGAACCTTTAAAATGTTGTTCCTGGAGTTCAACAATGCTTTTGAAATTCACATCCATTAATGCATTGGTAAGGAGAAGATATTGCTCATGAAAATTTAACCTTTAAAATTCTGGCCCTAGAGTTACAATGCATCTGAAAAATATTTTACATCCGTTTGGTAATTCATTTGTAAGAAGACATGTGCTTATGAATATTTTTGCTATAAAGTGGTGGTGTTCAACAATGCTTTTGCTATTTCTATATATATATCTATAGATAGATATGCAGGTGCACACATGTGTTTGTAAAGTTAACCTTTAAACATGTTATAGAGGTCCTAGAGATGAATATACTTTCTTATATACATATCTGTATACACAAAGTTCACAATCATAGATTGTCAGGTCCAACTCTCAGGTATTGAAATATATAAAAAAGTTCGAAGTTAGAAGTAATGATCCATTAATTTTAATGGCTAGCGCTTTCAGCTTTACAAGCCTCTTCAGGCCATTACATAACGGATGTATATATATGTATATCTGTATATATACAGGTTAAAGAGTAAGGTACTGGCAGATTTCCATAAGCTCCTACTAGAAGCTACTACAGTCATTTATTCCAAAATTACATTAATTCAATAAAAGATGACACTAAATTTAATCTTTGTACTGTAGTTAAGACGTTGATTTCCGCAGGATTTCCGTTAAACTTATTTTCATCAAGGCTTACTAAAGGCGTAAGCATTTACACCAAAGTTTCATGATTTTTGAGATAAAAAGTCTTTATCCTTTAAATTTTGATGGTGAATCTTCTTCTTGAAGTGGTTGTATTGTGCAATGATGTTCAGGAAGGGTTTTAAATGACACTTCAGAAAATTAAACAAAGAATTCTATCTATTCTGTAATATAAAATTATCACTCATTATTGTTACATTGTAAATATATATTTTGTTTTCACTTTCTCTTTCTATAGGAACTTTATAGATTGTACATTTGATTACTAAGAAATTTGACAGTATTAAAGTTTTGTGCTAAAGAATGATTTGTTCCCTTTTCAAAATTGTAAACTGAATAAGACATTAAATAATTGTGTTAAGGAATACAACACTCAAGTAATTCTGTATCAAATAAACATACATTTCTAAGCTTTTCTATTCTTGAGACTATGCATTTGCATTAAGATAAAAAAAACAATTCTAGCCATCCAAATCAAATTGAAAAAAATGTCTACACTTCTAAAACTTTCTGAAAGACATCAATCAGCTCTAACAAGGAATGGACTCCCAGGAACTCTGAAGATATGAATTCCTTTATTTCTCTAGGGAGGAGTGGATGAAGGCAGTCCTTGTTGCTAATTAACTGGGGTTGTACCTCCGATAACCTTCGTAAACACATTGATCAGGAGTCCCTTGGGGACACTTCTCTCTCCGTTCTTTGAGAATAGCTATTTCTTTATGTGTCAAACTGGGACACAGCTATTTCAGGTTGTTCTGGTCTTGATGCTGTTGGCATAGCTTGTAGACTGAGCTATTTGTAGATTCAGCATGTTTACTTGGTGCCTTTTATGTCCATATTTATTTCCATTTAATTCCATTTATTGTCCATTCTTAGAATTTGTCCTATCAAATTCATGCTATTCAGTTTCTTAGGTCAGGAATTTTGATATGATTTTATATGTGTCTTGTTCTGACAAAACTTTTGTTAACGTTTCTTGTCTTTATTGTTTTAGAAAAAATTGTAGATTAAAGCCATTTACAGATATATTTGGTTCAACATATGATTATTTCATTCCTTGTTTTGCCTTTACCTAGAATTGTCCAATCTCAAAGTCTTTTCTTAAGACTTTTGGCATATTTTTGTTCTCTGTATCTTGCTGGGACAAAGATGGTTGGTCATGTTTTGAGACATTTGACTTTTCATCAAAACTTTCATGTATAACTTCATTTGAAACTATCTGGTAACATGTAAAACAGCATGATATTTATCATTTTCCTCAAGTTCTCAATATCTTAGGATCAAGAATTTCTGAATTAAGGGTTTGACTCTGCCACTTTTTGGTGACCTACATTGATACATTGTATGCCATTTTGGATGAAGTTTTGACTCCTTGATCTCAATAATGTGAAAATATAGTGAATTGATTACAAAGTATTCGACTGTTGTCAGATCTTGCTTTCAGACATTGACAGTCCATGAAGGATGAACTTCTGAATCACCAATCTCTGAAGTTGCAAAAAATCTTTATTGATAAAGTAGCAGGAAAGAAAATCCAGTATTTTCATGTCCAGCAGGATTCGAACCCGGGACCTCCGGATTGAGAGCCCTACACTCTACCTGTTTGGCCAAAGAGGTATCTCTCCAGCTGAAGCCAGTAGGAATGCTTTTGACCCAACCCTGTCACAATAACATAGATGTAGTAATGAAAATAACGCTTTCAGTCCGACAAGGAAAAAAACAGGCTCAAAAACATATATGTTACTGTTTCTTAAGGTTGATTGGGTAAGATTTGCTGTCTGACATTAACTCTTATGTCACTGAAGAGGAAGCATTTATGTCTAAAATAAGATAGGGGACAGGGGTTCAAGGGGTCTGATTCTATGTCTGCTATTGATTCCTCAGCTCTGATCAACTTCTGAGTTTAAGATCTTTGAGTTCAATGTGTAGGTGACAAAGAACTGCTGAATTGAAAATAATCTGATTCAGTGTCTGGCATTGATTGTCTCATTTCTCGTACATTAGTTTTAATCCCTTTTGACTTTTCTGGTCACTCAGAAAAATTGACTTTTAGTCTGTTTATTGAAGTTGGCATGAAACGATGTAAATACAGACAATTTCTTGCTCTCTAAAAAAAAAAAAAATTATTCAAACCTGAACATTTATACACATGGAATATCATACCTAAACCACATTTTATAAAACTCTGTTTTGTTTGGAGATGTTGAACTTTTACATGAACGTATTTATATGTACTGTAATAAATTTATGTTGATGTATAGGCCATATAATCAATTACTTTTATTCATTATCAATTTTACTTTTTGCATTTTAAACTGTTTTTATGAAAACTCTGTTTAGTGTATATTGCATGTACATTACATGCAATCATTTGTTTTGGCAATGAAACAGCATGTGATATTATGTGAAAAATTTTGTAAGTGTGATGTTTTTAACAAGAACATTATTAGTATGAACAGATTTTGTATACTTTGATGTTGAAATAAGCACAATTTGAGTTTAGTCAAAGGGCTCTAATTCTAGGTTAGATCCATCAATATTCTTGCACAGCACAATGATCATTGGAAGCATCGGCGAAACAGAGTTTGACTGACAAGAACTTTCTTGAACTTTGAAAGTTCTGACAAGAATGTTATCAATGTTGTGATCAATACTTATTGATAGTAGATATGTGAGTACCGAGAGCTGAGATTGTGTGGAGGTTAGAGGCGTGGATGGACTGGGTTGTTGTTAAGGGATCCTCCTCTTCTGTCCACTGTACTGCTTCAAGAGGTCAGTCTATTCAGAGTCAGGGTTGCCGAGGTGTAAACACCTTCAAATATTCTTCTTGGGTTTTCTTTATTGTATTGGTAGAATTGTTTTAGGAAGACTTTGCTTTGTGTTAATGACTTTAGTTGTTTTCATTATTGATTATTGATAAATAATTTATTATCGATACATGAATTTTATTTTGGATACATCAAGTTTGTAATATTGTTTTATGTATTTTTGTGCTTAATCATGAATTTCTAAGTAAGGGTTGCAGTTTATTCAAGTAGAGCTCGAGGCATCAAGCCGAGATGTTTCGCCAATGATTGAAATGACGATGATTTAAAAAGATTTCTAAACAAAAATTATGCTTTTACAATTAAGACATCACAAACCAACTTTTTGTCCATGATTTTACATGTCTTTAATTTTTTATTAAAATTTGTAGATATACAGCTATTTATGATTATGTTGACAGTAATTTGCTACCCACATCCAAATAGCTTCCTCTCCACAATACAACATCCTCATATGTCCAACTTCAGTGCATGCTTGCCAACACAAGAGACATTAAACAAACATTGTCACTAGGAATCAACCCAGCAACATTGCCTCTCCATTTTATTATGCTATATAATATCCAGAAATTCATTGCTGATATGAAGCTGCTGTTTCCTATAACTTCCTATCCACTCTTAAACATGTTCTGTGACCAACTAGAGAGTGTAGTTTCCTGGATGAACACGACACGAACTCAACATTGTCAATAACAACCTAGCAACAAGGGCTCTCAGATAAAACAATTCAGCATTTCCAGATGTTCTCGTGTTTCACTGATGAGGGCCTTAAATGTTGAATATGAGATACCAGTTTTGTAGAACAAATTGTTTTCAAGATTTGAAGAGATGTTGTCAATTTAGAGCTTATTTATTATTATCGTATCATGAACATACCTTTGTTTCGTAATCATTTTGCAAATGTACTATGAATCAATATCTAAATGATAATATTTTTTTGTGTTTTATGATTTATAATATTGAAATAATAATTTGCAAAATTTCAATTCAATTTCAATTTTTAAAAAAGTCATCATTCTTTCTTTGAAACCCTTATAATATTTGTATTAATCATTAATCAAAATCAGACCTCTTAAAATGATCACCTGAAACATGCCTCCTGTACATGGGAACATTATGGTTCTGTCTTGTCTTGGCTCTATACATATACCTTCAATATCTTGGGAATCAGACCATTACGAAACTGTTAATGTAAGTCTTGTATTGCATCAAATACCTTGAAATATGAGATTTCTTTACAGTTAGCCCCTAGGGTGAACAATCCATTGCAATGGACTGGTGCAATGGAGATTTAGTGCTCTTAATTCCTTGCTTCTAGCACTTTACTTGTCATATTTCTAATGGTCATGGAATATAAAGGCATGACATTATTGGGAATTTGAGTTGCTTGCTTCAGATAACTAATGGTTCCACATCCATTTTTAATCAAAGATGGAAATAATCCTTTGTTTTCTTTTTGAAAGAGTTTTCTCAAAAATTCTTCTCAACATATTTCAGAAAAGGGTAGTATAAGGACAATATGTGCCGTGAAATTTTACAGAATTTTTAGCCATTTGTGAAAATAATGCACTTCACTATGACAAAAACCGTTAAACGTCCACTGGAATGGCAATATTATAGAGTAGAGGTTATAAAATGATAAAGTAATAATGGATTGGCAGTATAATTGAATAGAGGTTGTGATAACATGATAAAGTGATGAAGGATCAAACAATAACATAACATGCTTTTATAACAAACCGAGGTGACATTAAAGCTGTAAAGCATTTAGTATTGATCCTACAGTCTACAATAGAGATAATGGAATGATGTCCCTGGTCAACTGATATCCAGGAGAAGGTGGAATATTCATAGACTTGCACCTTGTCGCTTGTATACATCTGCAATGATGTATTGTCTTCTAACCAATGTTCAAAAGCTAAAAATCATTTTGTAAGTTCTTTAAAGGCACAAGCATTTGCTGATTCTTTAGTGTATCATTTGGAATAGAAATTGTCAATTACAATAAAATGGTAATTGTAGGAAGTTATATGTTAGATAATAATTTTGTAAGTCACTGCTAGTAAGTCAAGTGTATATACTAAACGATTTCACTGCCAATGTCTTAAACTATCATTGTAACAACAGCAGAGGCTTTTTAATTGCTTTGCCTTACTGGGAATAATTTATCATGGGAGAACAACAGTTTTATATAATAAGCCTATGTTTTGAGCTGAGAGGATCTGGAGATGTAGAACTGAGATGTGCTTTCAGCAGACCTTCATAAGCAAGTAGTACAGAAATCAGAAGTATGCAATTAATTACCGGTAGGCCAAGGGGTAGTACTTGGGCAATGGTATTCCTGTGACATGGACTCATGAATTGTTCCGTATTTAACAAATTAAAAATAAAATATATAAAAAACTGGTTCACATACATCTTTATAACATGCATCTTTTACATTTATTGTGCGTTATGCTGAGCACCTGAAGTAAACCAGTTAAAACTGTAACCGTTGGTAGATCAGGAATGTCATCAGGCTAAATTACATACCCAGAAGAATTCAATCCCATCTCGTATTCCTCTGACTGTTGATGCCAATTTAATCCCTTATACCTATTTACTGACAACTTCCCTAGCTGTCACAATGTGAATGATTGATAGCCAGGACCATGATAGAGGCTAGATGATCTAATGATGAGAACATGTCACAGCAGTGTTATATTTCTGTGTTATTTCAGTGCAGACTGTTGAAAGAAACATTATGTGATTACTGTGGATACTTGATTGAAATTTTGGAAAAAAGCCAGGAAATATTGCCTTCGTTTGATTGAAATTGACAAAAAAAGTCAATCAGAAAAATATTGCTTTTTAGATTGGAATTTGTAGAGAAGCAACAGCAAATATTGCCATTGATTGAAATTTTGAAAAAAGGTTAGCATATCTTTTGATCAAAATCTGAATAATATTGTTTTTGTTTCAATTGATTTGTATCTTTCAATTCATCAAAGTGCGAAAAAATATTTCCTTTGATTAGAATTTTGAAAAGAAATGGTTTGTGCTGGTTGAAAAGCCTAAATGGTGATGTCTGTAACCCATATTGGAAAAAATAGTTTGGCACTAAGGTTATGATAATATTGATTCTGATGGACAAATAATATTGGTTTAGTACAGATAGATTGCTAAAATCCTTTTGAAGTTGTTATTTAAGCACATCTGAATGATTTTTCAGTGATCCAGAATTTATCCTTTTTGCTCAAATATTATCATTGTGTATTGATCAATTTTTGTTGTGATCAAGTGAGCATACAATGACTTAGAATGATATAACTGTCTCTTTAAATGTCAAAAAGTCCATTTGTCAAATTATTCCTTTATATAGAGAGAACCAAAAAAAACTTGTTTGAAATCTGTCAGCAGTGAATACAGTAAATTTTGTTCAAAGCAACACAATTATGCAACTGCATGAACACTGACCTGACACGATAGGTAGAAAAAATAGGATTAATGTGAAAATCATTTTTGCTTAGCTGAAACTATGTCAATAACTTTTTAAACCCTCTTCAAAGTTTATAAATTACAGCTTTTGATGATCTGTCTCTGAATAAATTTAGTACAGTAATTGTATGATCTATATTATAAGTAAAGAGGAAGTTCCTTTGATTAAAATGTTCAACTATACTATAAGAACTTTTAAAAGGGACATTTCATGAGATCAGGTGGCAATATCCTTCCCTAATGCATTATGTCTGAGGACATGGCCTGACCTTCACATTGTCTAATGATTCTGCTCTTATCAACCTTTTGTTGCAGATGGTTACATCGAAGTAAAAGATAAACAAGGTATCAGTTACTATTAAATCACTAAAATTGTCAATGAAAAAAGAGGAATTTGCTTATACCCCATCCTTTTGTTTGAATAAAGATGTTTAAATCAATTGGAATGGTAATACTGTCCGGGATAATACATTTTTATCTCTCAAGGTTTAATTTCAAAGAAACCCCATATCATACAAAGTTGTCTAAGGAGAGAATGCAAAAGTCCAAATCGTTTTATTGAGATCAGTTTTAAAACGCAAATTTACAAACTTTCTGGCAGGAGTTAAATCTCAAACCTCTTGCATCCTAGAAAACCTTAACTAACCAATCAATCCCTAGATAAAGGTCAAAGAGTTTAATTTCTTCACCCTCTGGTGAGCATAACAACTTGAATCTTAAACAATTAATAATTCTTGTTTCTTCCTGCACCTTGGGTTTGTAACTATCGCACTGTCAATACGGTCAGAACTTGTGTGGTGATATTCCCTCTTGTGTGATACAGTTAAAATCAGAGCATTGTCATAATTCCCAGGTAGAGGTTATGGAGTCTGTATTCCCTCCATGAACGAGTCCCTTGGTATCAAGCATGTAGCGTTAACTACTATATCACAACATAGACAGCTATATCACCCATGTGGGACATTTTCTCAGTGGTTATTCTGGAAGGTCCCCTAGTGAACCATCTGCATAGTTAAACTGTTTCTATATCTAGACAAGATCGGTGAGTTTTAATTGATTTTGGGACAAAGATGTGCTTTGTCATTGCACATTATGGGAATGCTTTACGATGATGAAAGACCTGGTTATGTTTTAATTTTGAGACAATGCCATGCTATGTCATTGGGTACATTGATTGATTAATATCTTCAACTAAAGTTGAAGCATTTTTTTCCATTTTAAGCCAGAAGACCATACTGAACATAGACACTAAGAACTATTATGTATGATACAAAGTTAATTAATATGTTTACCTCCACTCATGGTTTCATAAAATCCAGCTGGTTTCAATGCATTATTGACCATTATTATGTAGCAAACTTACTGCCAAAGTGAACATCAGATATTGTCGAAATGTTACCTGATGGATTTCAGTACATAAAGTTTCCTTTGAATTCTTAATCAATGTTTTGAAAATGCAGTATACTTGTTTGTAGATTTAAATAAATGTTTATTCGATTTGACATGATATCTTGTTGGTTGAAGTCTTATGGTTGTTTTATAACTGAGCAACCTGCATGGTAGAATGATTGGTTGAGATAATTTGATTGTGATTACATGAGGCACCTTACTTTTATGTTAACCTGGCTAGTGGCAGTTGATCAAAGGGAGATAATTCAATGTAATATTTTATGTTGTGACCCTCAACATCACCTTATTTCATCTTCCTACATGTTAAATGCTTTCATATGCTCTCAAATAACTCTCTGTGAATAAAACTACTGCTTTTGAGCAAGTAAAAGTTCACATAACATGACATTACACAATATTACATGTAATGGAATTACCATTCATGCAACATTTTTTCTTGACTTGGATTGTTTATTATATTCTTCCTTTTTCAGATCTCCTTTCAACCCTGACCAGAAAATAATCAAAAGAATCGTAGCTTTAGAAGGTGATACTATCAAGTAAGTTATTTTCTAATCGTAAAGCTTTGTACGCACACCTCTTTTCTTAATGCCTTGGCATTGCCTTGCTGCTTTTTCAAGGGAAACCTTCTTTACAATGAACTTGCATTGTCACTATTTGATTGATACAAGCTGCATATTGTTTGGGATTCCAAAAGAACTTAACTCAAAATGCTGAAGTTGTTATCAATGACTTTCATTCAAGATCATTGTTCATTTTCAAAATTTTGTTGAAACACATACATACCCTACATACATAACCTCTGATTAAGCCTCCCTAATGGGTGGCGATACGTAACATTAAATCTTTGATTTCCTCTGTAATGTTACATTTGTGTTTGACGGTACTCCTCTCCCATACATTACCTAATTTCCTGAGCCATCAGAATCATTTATTTTATCCACAAATGCATGGTCATCCAAAGGAGAAATTTGCTTTTCACCTTAAAGTGTTACAGTTCTCCAGTATAAAAACAATAACAAGCAGGTATACAAAATAATCTCTTCATACATTATACAGTGTATGGCAATCATGAAACTTGAAGATAATCTTTAACATAATACATTATTATACCCCCGCCTTACAGCGTAAGCGGGGGTATATAGCGTTCATTCTTTCCGTCCGTCCGTCTGTCCGTCCGTCCGTCATTCTGTCCGTCCGTCCCAAAACTTTGTGCGGAGCAGATTTCCAAAACTATGCATGCTAGCCTCATCAAACTTCATACACATGTCAACCATGATCCCTAGTTGTGCCTTTTGAGGGTTAGAACTATTTCTAAAAAGTGACTCTTTGAGGAAGTCGTTTTGTGCGGAGCAGATCTCCAAAACTATGCATGCTAGCTTCATCAAACTTCATACACATGTCAACCATGATCCCTAGTTGTGCCTTTTGAGGGTTAGACCAACAAATTCTTTTACTTTTTGGCGGTTTCCATGGAAACATGACTGAAACAGTGACTCTTCGACCAAGTCTTTTGTCCGGAGCATATCTCCCAAACTATTCATGCTAGTTTCACCAAACTTCATACACTTATCAATCAGGATCCCTAGTTGTGCCTTTTAAGGGTAAGACCAACAAATTATTTTTATTTTTGGCGGTTTCCATGGAAACATGAATAAAACAGTGACTCTTCGACCAAGTCTTTTGTCCGAAGCATATCTCCCAAACTATTCATGTTAGCTTCACCAAACTTCATACACTTATCAACCATGATCACTAGATGTGCCATTTGAGGATAAGACCATCACATTTTTTTAATTTTTGGAAACATGACTAAAACAGTGATTCTATGATAAATTACTTTGTCCTGAACATATTTCATGAAATATACATCTCAGCTTACAAACTTACAAAGTGACTCAACAAAAATAATTTTGTCCTCAGTGCATCTCGTAGAATATTCATGATAACTACCTCAAATTTGAAACAAAGATCAACCATTATCTCTAGATGTACCCTTTTAATTGTAAAACCTATTAATGAATTCGGTATTTGGGTTTCAGTTGAAAGAAGCCTTATGCAATGACTTACTGTATACTCAACTATCATACTTTAACCAATATTAATCAGTTTTACTATTTGAAATTCTTTGAACAAAGTGGGGAGAGGGGGTATGTGAGCTTAGCTCACTTCTTCACTTGTTCTTATACCCTGACAAATTTCCAAATGTATCTTAGTCCTTGACCCTTGTGAATGTGCTGCAGAACACTGGCCTACAAGGAGCCGGAGGTTCATGTTCCTACTGGTTACTGCTGGGTGGAGGGAGACCATCATCAACACAGCATGGACAGCAACTTCTTCGGGCCGGTGAGGGACTACATCCTTTCTTTTGCAACATAGACAATCTGTTCAATTTCAACCAATGAAAGCCCTTTTCATATGAGAAGCTTGCTTGTTGTCACAACTTGCCATCCGAGGCCTAGGCCGAATTTGAGTTATGTTAGTTAGATTCAAAGTGCAAAGTACTTATCCTTAAGAAAAATTCTAGTGTTCCTATCAAATGCAGGTTTCTGTGGCTTCTTGACTGATTGCTTTTAGAGTGTCACTGATTAATTAAACAACTTACTTTGATTGTGTCCAATCAAGCTTCTTCCTAGATCTGTAGCCTGATATATCATTTATATATATAATATGATTATACCATTTACCATACCATATATTATATTTGTGTATACTTGTACTGTATGTTCTCTATATCGCTCTATGTGTTTCTTGAGAATAAACCCCTGTTCTGTTCTGTTCCGTCACTGGTCAACAAGTGACTGCATGGCTGACTGAGCAGTGTATTACAAATTGACAAAAAATATGTCAAACAATGTCTGAAACTATTCAACTAATGCTATGTAAATGACCATTTAAATCATATTTGTATATACTTGTACTGTATGTTCTCTTTATCACTCTATGTGTCTCTTAAGATTAAACCCTAGCTGTTCTGTTTTGATAAGAGCGCTAATTATGACAAAGGTTAAAAAAGAATTTCATGACTTGAGCTATACCTCTGTTGGGAGACAATGGCTGATTGTAGAATGAGGTCATCAGCCAACACCTAATAATAAGCATATATCTGGCAGTCTGTACATCATGTCTATTTATTGTATCACAGGTATCTCTAGCTCTGATCAGTGCTAAGGCATCACACATCGTGTGGCCACCAGCCCGTTGGCAGAGACTCGCTGTCCAGACCGACGCGGAGCGGAGATTGAGCATCCTCAGCAACTTCATGGAGGCCTGACCTTGCTGTGGATTCAAGTTATACACTCAGTTTTGCAAGTTAATTATTTATGCACTCCAGGAAAATAATTTATATTATCAAATATCATTCCTCCTTACAACAATTATCATAGTATAATGTGAACTCCAGTCCTAAATATAGAATTTCAGACTATCATCCCCCTTCCTATTGTCCGAGACAATAGTCAACATATAACATCTTAAATTTTTTGCTGTAAAGCTTAAAATGTAATGAAAAAGGCTCATGCTTACCATTTTCAGATACAAAAAGCAAATAAAAAGACAGCAGTCCCAATGAGATATGCTTCTTGATATAAGCATTGCTGATGCTGAAAGAACACAACATCTTTATGGTATTCTTACAAATGAAAAGTAAAGATTGATGTAAAAGATGAACTTTTTGCCTGATGCATAAATATCTTTCTTGCAAAACTGACACTATGACTTTAGATGTCTTCTCAGGAATACAGAAATACCCTACCGCTATGAAACTAGTGTATATCTCATCTCTTCTTCAAAATGTATTTATTAGAGTGAAGAGATCTTTGTGTCTTAGCATTATGAGTGCATGAAATAACCCTTGCCAACCAACCTTAACCTGGTATTGTTTAGGCCAGGCTGAAAGCTTTTTGAGATCTTTGTCGCATTTTAATATTTTCATTGACAAAGTGGTTTGGTTTCATTCAAGCATATTTGATGAAACTGAGTTCTAAAAAACCCTTGATTACGGAGTTATTTTTTCATTTATGATTAAAGAGAAACCAGGTTAAAAATAAGTTGAAGTTGAATAATCAATGAGTAATAGTTACCAGATTTTGAGGATCAGACTTAGGTTTGTTTTCATATAATATTAAACTGGTTTTCTCTGTCTAAGAATAAAAGTGCTGAAAAACTTCATTTTCTTAAAGACTTAAATGAAAGGTCAATTTGGGTAACAAAACCAATGATTAATCAAATATACAAATCAGAAAATTGTTTTTTTTTTGTCTATATATACTAATGGAACTAGTCTTTCGTTGATAAGGTGCTTTAATTGTTAGTTACCAGATGATTTAATGCCAAAGATCTTGAATACCGGTAATCGATTCTTGAGTTGGTTTTGATATTCTCAACATTTATTCAGATGGCAGATGACAACAAATTGTGTTTCCCATTTTTGAACTTTGTGTGTGATAATGATAAACTAATATTTTCTAATATATCAGCAATATGTTGAAATTTTTTTTAGCAAAAGTTTAAGAATTATGGTATCTATATGACAAGGTTGAAATTTTAATGAAAACAACATATGTTTTTACTCTCAAACAATTACATTAAGAAGCACTTTCCTAATACATGGGTGCTGATTTAAAAGTAAACAAATATTTGTGAGCATTTTATTACAGGGGCATCTTGAAAGGGGGAAAGCAGAATAATGCACATGATTTATGGTTGACTCTATTTGCTAATGAAATTCTTCAAGGGCATTTAGAAGTTGGGTAGTAAAACAAGAAAATGATATGGATGTCAACTTCTTTATTTGTTTCACACAACGTTTCTGGGCTAGTTCTTGCCCCTTCTTCAGGTGAGTAATGAGCATGGTGGCAGATGCAGAATATATAGTTGCAGGAAGCCAGTGAAATAAATAAAGAAGTTGACATCCATATCATTTTCTTGTATCTATTTGCTAAGTTTGAGGACGGGGCACATTACAATTTTTAGGTTGATTTGGCTATGTGTAATGCAATGAAGAAGGGAATTAAGTGTTGCTCTTTGAAATCCAGTTTCTTTTGCATTTGTAAACTTTTTTATACATATGTTCAGTCTCAGTTCTTTTGTGAGGTGAATTGGTCATGTGTGTACATTTAATGTCCGAACCACGATGCTATTTCTTGTGAGGAAGTTTCAAGAAGTTAAACTTAACTTAAAAGATATATGACAAAATGTCGCTCATAGGTAAGTATATAATAACTATTAACTTCTTGTTTAAACATAATTTATGAATTTGTAGCCAAATGGCGTTTTTTTAATTTTACCAGTTCATCTAGGATCAATCTGCCGTAAACTTTTGTCAGTTTTGCCTCTAAAAAATGAGAGATCATAAAACGTGATTTGCTACAAATATCTGAAGTTTATATTTAATTTCCCTTGTTCATGTTCTATTATTCTTGAGACTTATTAATGTCAAAATGTGTAAGAATCTTATGATTTTCGTTAATTTTATTAATATGGAAATATATTAATGGTAAATCTTTAAGATATGATTGATGTAAAGGGTTTAATGTCAAATTTATTTGAATTTTATGTAACTGACTATGATAACAGAAAGAATATGGTTTATATGAAATGATTGCAATGTTCCTTCAGATCGATTGTTTCATAAACATTGAATATGTTTGTGATGTATGATAGATACTTTAGATAGTATGTATTTTCTCATGCATTAAGTAATATTTCTAGTCTAATGTGTGAGTGAAATATAGATATTTTTACAGTCAAATAAATTTGCATAGATATGCAGTGTTTTGTTGCTTCTTAACAGTATTTGACACAAAAGAGAAACAGTTACGACATACCGGTATACAAATGTTTTCAACAATTTTTTCATGTGGAAGATTACTAGCTCATGTCAGTCTGCTTTATGTGCTCCGAGGAATGAAATAGTAAAATTATTATATCTCATTGACATAAAATCATTGTTTCGCTTTTTGATATCTCCTGTCAATCATCTAAGATCTTACGGAATCCCGTGGAGGTCTGTGTCAACTGGAAGTAGGATTTCAACTCCTCCCTATTATGCTTTCAATTTGTGAAAGTAGAAAAAAGGTCAAAAAAGAACATTGAATCATTGAATTTCTATGTCACGCGGAAAATGTCAAGGTTTTCTTAATGTTTGGGTACACTTGGTACACCAAAGCGTGTGCATGTGTATTTGTAGGTTTTGTGATATGAATTAGTACAGTGCATCTATAGCAGGGTTATTTATTTTATTGTTACACTGTAATGATGGAAAAAGCTGGAATCTGATCGGTTGCATCAGGATGGGCCCTACAAACTGATTGATTGTCAAATTTGGAGTCATTTCCTGTTCAAAGTTCCCCTGGACATGGTTCTCAATGGGATTCCATCAGACCTTAGATTAGTGTCAAGAAACAACAAAATATATAATGAGGGAGCAAATCAATGTTTTGATTTCAATGAGATTGGGTTCGAACCAGCTGTCAAGTGAAAGTTGGGTATTTAAATACCAGCTCAGTGAGGAAAGAGAGCTTATGATATGAGATGCTTTTCTAACCTCTAGGTAACTATTATAATGCCCGAGATCCCTTGGTAGTTAAAAAATATTTTGAAGCACTCATAAAATGATAACTGACTGTACCGAAGGAAGGAGCATGACCCAAAATGTTCTGTCAGGTGCTTAAAAAATGATAAACATAAACAAAGTTATAAACCTTTTATTATCAAATATTTCAAAACCAGCACATTTCTAAAAGAATGACAGTTAATAATAAAGTGTAAATAATATTGAGAGAGCAAATTCAACATAGAATTATAAAGTACTCATTAGAATAGTAAACCAGTAATTGATTTTAGTTTCTGTTTATTTATGACACATGATTACAAAAAGAGCCATCAGGCTATATATGATTTATGATATAAATGGTCACAAAATCTATTTAATTACACTCTCCATCAGATAAAGAGTCAGTACACAAGTTTTCAGCTTTCTAGGCTTTTTGCTTTTTGAGATGGAGATGAAAATAGGTTCTTAGGGAGAAGCCCCTGTGGACCTTATCTATGGCCACAGAATTACCAAATCTATAGATCAAAATTTTTCCATTAGCTTAGGAGTCTGTCGCAATGTTTCAACATTCTATACATCTAGACAAAAGGTCGATGGAGTGAAAAGTTGACAACAGGAAAGACGGACGGATGGATGGACTGGAGGATGCCATCCCATAATCCCACCGGGCCTTTCAGACCAGATGTGCTAAATTTAAAATTAAAGTATGTCAATATCTTCAGAGCTTAAAGCAAAATTGTCATACTTGCATTCTGTTCGTAAATGGTATTAAGGTATTGAGAAAAGAAATAGATCACTCGGTAGAAAAAATTTTCGTCAAAAGTTTTACATCATATTTACTTGTTTTAATCAACAATAATTAACACTTAATTTGACGTCAAAATCACAGTACCCTCTGCAAAAATGCCATAGATTTTAACAAACCTGCTTTAGGTGATGTCATCAAAATGTGTATAGGATTTACCGAGTACCTGATTTGGAGACACAAAAAATAGAAAATCTAGTCTAGTGCGACAAGGACAGCTCAAAGCATATATTTAGGAAACCCAATTGTGAGATGACATCACTTCATGTCTTCAATTTGACATGAGGGGGCTGTCGTTTCGGTCATTTTGGTTAAATCTCTCCATTTTAAGGAATGTGTATGCTCGAAGCCCGGGTCCCTCTACCATCCCCCTAGAAGCCTTATCGGCCCATCCCCCCTTGGCTGTCATCAGCTGATTAATGTGACTAAACAATGTGTCCATTCCTGACATTAGAGTCACCTTATCTTTCACCCCTATCTTTAACAGCAGAGAGGGAGAGGGCAGAATTGTTTTACAGCACAGTATTTTGTTTGAGTTAACCCTCTTAATGCTATAAAATAGAACTGTTTAAGAGGTGACAGGTGTTGGCTAAAATCACATGTTTAAAGTGTTAATGTAAGATCTCCCAAGCAGAGGAAGCAGCACTGGCACTATCCACGAGGAGATTTTGCTGAGTGTATACCGAAAAGAAAATAGCTTAAATTAAAGTGGTTTTTAACAGCAGCTTGAAGCATTGAAATCAGATTTTTCACGATCATAAGCAGATGTATGAAAGCACTGACTACTTTTGCTGAGTACAGATTGAAGATTTCCCACCATTACAGTTTTACAGAAGAAATTACATATTGACATGATCAGGTAAGAACTTTTTGTCATATATATGTGTTCATCCATTCCGAATGGGATAATTTTGGCATATTTAATTAGCATTTTTCCTAGTTTCATTTGTTTGAGAATCGAACAATCAATGTGCAGACTTATTATTAACATATTGTAGATTATTGGTTAGGTTTGCACTTTAGTATTTCACTTCTTATATAATAATAATGATAATGAATGATAACCAGGAATCAAGTCACTTTATATACATGTATAGTAAAAGTTGCATTAACAGTCATGTATAGTCAACAGCAGGCGAAACCATCTGTCGTATTGCCACTTTGCATTCCCGTGCCATCATTATGCTGTGATGTCTTAAAGGCACTATATATTTTTATACGAAAATAACGCTATAACTGACAAATTAAAGCAAATTAAATAAACTTAAAGTGATATTACAATATTTTGACTTACAACAACCAGACCTTGTATAGATAATATTTGCAAGCTATACACATATCTATTGCAGGTATGTGAGAGAAACAGAAAGGCTGCATTAATTTATTTCATTCTATCTTATCGGATAAATCCAAAATGCGCTCTTAGTGATCCTGAACATACAGAACGTATTATACATATTTTTGTAACAAAGTGCATTTCTAGCAACATAGATTACATTAGGTCTCTTGGTTCTTAGTATTCTGAATCCATACAATCATGAAATAAACTACCACTTATGTTAGTATCTAAGTTTGAAGATAATCACACACAGCAGTGTAACAGTTTAATTATGTGTTATAACAGAACTTGTGTGCTAACAAAGTGCATTTTATCAATTTCAGGATTGCAAGGAACACTGTGCTATTTCATTGGGCGATGTATGCGTGATGGATTTCCACATACAGATTCCACTGTTAAATAAACTCCAATTAATTGGTGATGAGAGTGCAGAGGGGAAGTACAGAATCTCTTTCAATTCCTTCATTTCCCTTCTGAGAGAGAATGAGAGTCCACAAACAGAAATCCGTAAAGACAATATTCGGAATGTTTTTAAGAAACACAAAGGAGGACTATTGACTGTAGAGAAGGAAGAATTCGTCAGCTACACTTCTTTATTAAAATTTGTGTTCCAACAGTTTGACCGGCTCCAAACATGCCGGAATATTGTCAGTCAGATAGAGGCCTCCTTGTTAGACAGTCAATCAAAAACAAAAGATCCTTTCGAAAGTGTTTCTGACTTAAGTATTTTGGATATTTACAAGCTCGTTTCAAAACTTAATTTCAAGCAAGACTGTGTTGTAAATATTTCCCAAGAATTCAATACGGAAATATCAGATGATGACATTCAAACATTATATACTATTCATAAACCCTTCTTTGAAGATGCATCAGACTGGGAAAAAATCAGGATATTCGAGTGGCCATGCCAATGCAAGGAAAGTCAGATATTGCAACCAATGGATTTTGAAGACGTTTTCCTTCATCAAACAAAAGAAGAAGAACAACAGATGGATTTCTTTAAAAAATCAATCACATGGGGCATGACAGATCTTTGGAAAGCTTTTTCCACATTTCCTGAACTCTCAGCTAAAATCAGTGAAGTCATTGACATGGAAAACAATCAAAATGAAGCTGAAACTGGCCTGGATCTTTCCATGAAATCCCTAGAACTACAAGATGCCGAAGAAGGGGAATATCAAACCATTAGTTGTGAAGAAAGATACGAGAATGAACAGAACGAAGACAATTTACCCACTGATCTGGATGAGTCTATGACCTCTCTACATTTACAAGATTCAGAGGAAACCAGTATGCATCTTGAAGTTTGTTCATCAGCTGACTCCACAACCTTCTCTGATGAAATGTGGTCGTCAGATGAAGAATCAAATTTTGAATCAAATGATGATGATATCTCTGACCTGTCCTCAACCTTTGAAGATGTACAGAATTTAAATGACAGCATTGTCGATTTAAGTTTTGAAGACAATAAAGGTATAGATGAAGAGAGACAAGAGATCATTCAGGACACAATTTCAACACTTGGATTCAAAGTTTATAAGCCACCTAAACTTCTGGTTCGACATCCTCCTCCGGCTCATGGCAGAGATGATGATCCAAAGATATTGCAAGAAATCTTGCTCAACATTCTCTACAAGACTGGCCACTTTTCAGATATTGGCCCAAAAAGTAAAGACAGAATACTCTTTGCTCCAGACAATAAAATTGGAAAGAACCTCCTAAATTTGATGAATAAAAACAACAAACTACAAAAGTATCTACCAGAATTCCCACTATTGCACCTTCGCAAGTCCAAAATAGTTAATTTCACTTCTGCTTATCGAAATGCAGGACTTGACTACCTCTTTGGATTCATGCAAGATCAAAATGTGGATCTGAAAAATCCTATCAGCGTTGAAAATATTGAATCAGCAACAAGGCATGTCCGAAGGATATCCCTTTCACTGCATCTGGCATTTAATATTCGGTTTCTAGAATATCTGCCGCCAGACCAATCAAAAGCAGTCCTTGAGAACTTCAGAGATCCCAAAGAAAATGAAACAACACTCTTCCATGTACTCTATTTAGCATTTCTACAACAAGGTTGTCTTCAAAATGCAACATTTGCAATGCATTATGAAATGATGAATCACTGTGATGAAATACTGGCTATAGCTGTTGCAGAGCGAATAGGTGGTCCAGGCGGATATGATCTAATGCTAGCTGCAGTCAAGTCATCTCTGCCATTTTCTTTCTTGAATGGTGCTACGTCATATGCTGCCTTCTGCTGCCAGCTTCTTCATGAGCACTATAGAGCAGGACCTTTTCATCAAAACATGAAGAAGCATCTATTCTCAACGCCATATAAAGGTAGCAAGTTCAATTTTGCTCTTGATACACAGCGCGAAATGGACCACAAAGACGCATTGAAAGGATTTAGACCAAGGGCAACATTAACATCTGTCCTTCCAAGAATGTCATTGGTGGATGTTTTTGCTGAGATGAAAAACAGAGATACAGAAGTGTCTGTTAATCAAGAAGGAAATGAGGAAAGCATTAGGACCTGGAAAATCACAAAGGCCGATGTCAGTCACATAGTACCAACAGCTCTACTGATTCTCAGAGAAGGTGCCTTAAATTTGACCCAAGAGGCGACACCAAGAAATGTCTATGATAAAGATAAACCACAAATTTCAGATGTTGCCTTGGATCGGAATACCTTGCATATTGGTGAATATCTTGTCAGGAGATATGCACATTTGACAGAGTTGTGTAGCCTTCCAAAGAGTGTTCCAGAAGCCAACTTTGATTTTCCAAAGGAGCTATCGACGAAAGTCAAAAGGATGAAAGAAACTTCTTTTACAGTCAGGAGAATGACCTGCCAAATCAAAGAACAGACATCAGAGAGAGAAAAGAAAGAAACAATTCGACAGAAAAGAGCAAAACATCTGTCTAATGTTGCTAACGCTCTGACATCAGACATGAATACCTGCCAAGCTGTAGTCAAGCCAGATACTACAAAGGCAACAGTGAACAAGTCCTCAGGAATCAGGAAAGCATTATCAACACTTTTTACCCTTTGTTATGAGAGAGACATTCATATCCCTGTCAATCTCCAAAAGGAACGGCCCGTTGCAAATGATGAAGTTGAAGCCAAACTGAGAGAGCAGGGGATCATTGAGTTTGGTACAACTAAAATATCAAATTTGGTCAGTACATCAGTCAAGGCCATCACAGTCGAGTTTGCTGGTGTCAAGTTCAAAACAGCAGGACAATCTGGAACTGAATACATTCAATATGTAGAAACAACTCAAAGAATTTGTAAATACAAATCGCATCATCATATGTGAAGAAAAGTATGGTTTCACGCCAGATGAGTTTAAAGCTGATACAAGATTAAAGAGAAAAAAGAGCACCAAATCAAAATCAGTGGCACATCTAAAACGTGGCAGTGAAATCATCAGTATGGAAACCTATGACAAGCAGGCTGCATGTACAACTTCAGAAGGAAAATCCTTAGTTAGTACATTTCTGGCGGCAAATGTTGAGAGCCTGGATATAAAGCAAACCCTTATACTGGATATCGACAGTGAATGGATAAAAGACCAAGAGGTAGATGCAGAAGGATTCACAAGATATTACGCTGTACCAACAAGAACGCATTTCACCAGGAATGGTATAGTACATACCGTCAGTTTGTCTGAAATACATCAGCGAAAAGGGGAAGCCGAAATGTCTCTGTTGGACTGGATTTCTGACTTGTCATCAGAATTAGCAGATGGTGACAGTGTGATATCTCTGATTTCCTCAGCTGACATTGATTCCATTCCAATACATCTGTTTGCACTTCCACGTATTTGGCCAAGAAAAGAAGATGGGAGCTTCAAGTTTCCGTTGTATGTCATCCTTCAGAAACCAAGAGGGGTAATTGACAGCTTTAACGTCACTAAGATGATAGAAGAGCTGGAGACAAGATTTGGAAGGTTCGCAAGTATGAAAATTGCCATCATTCTTTGCATGGGAGGAAATGATTTCATGCTGAAATTTAGCGGAATCTCTCATGAAAAGATGCTTTTTGCCTTTCTCAGCAATTTCTTATTTTGGGACAAGCTCATAGTCTTCAATGAAAGTGAAGCCAGAAATGTGACCATAGGCCACATTGACAAGGATATATTTCGCCAGTTTATTGCCACACTTTATTGTCCATCAAGTATTGCAGCTGCAGATCTGTCATTTTCTCAAATTCGACAACTTACAATCAGGTATCCAGGTAGGATGACCATGAGGAAA
This sequence comes from Steromphala cineraria, assembly GCA_916613615.1. Classification (NCBI taxonomy): domain Eukaryota; kingdom Metazoa; phylum Mollusca; class Gastropoda; order Trochida; family Trochidae; genus Steromphala; species Steromphala cineraria. The sequence continues at coordinate 19,085,102 of OU744726.1, forward strand.
CCACAGCAGTGGATGCCACCAGAGACAGCTTTGGATCAGATATCATCATTGATAGATTACCAAATCGAATACCTCCTCACTGCAGGCTGCCACTCTGCTTACCTACCCAACTTTCTAGAGAAGGGCTGTTTGAAGAAGTATGCTGATGGTACAGTAGGATATTATCTTGGTCCAGATGTACATGTTCCAAATCCAGAAAGTTTACTGCACATCCCAGAGGCAGAAATGAAGGAAATACTGAAAAGAGCCAGAAGAGTGGTCAGGAGAGAAAGCTCAAAGCGAGGGGCAGATAATACTCCTCAAAAGGGCCATCGACGGAAGAGGAAGCCAGTCACATCAACACCAAGGTTGGTTCTTATTCATTCTTTGTTCTTAGACATATAATTCATGTTGCCTACCCAGAGTAATGAGTATAACTGTAAATATAGATGACAGTATAATGTTATTCATAGATTTAACCCCTGCTATGACTTCAGTTTTATATTTTGCAACGCTTGTCCACTGGAGTTTGCCTTTTCTAGATGTTTGAACTTGACAAAATATAAGTATAATCTTTATTTACCAATTTGTCTGCAATTCTGTTCTGTAAGACCTGACTGAACAAAGATGTATTGAATTATATTTCAGAAAATCGGACACAGTGACGTAATGCAGGCATCACTTTTACAGCTCTAAGATCACAAAACGAGTGCCTGATGAAAGTGACACCAATTAAATGATCATCCTATGGAAAGATCCTCCCAATTCGCTGTTGCATTTCCGTGGATTTCTCTCCAACTTTGAAACCATTTGATAACTTAAATTTCCCAAGCCATGACTTTATTTTATGACTAAATTATGGTTACATTTTCCAGTATGTCTTCAATGTATAAATGAATATAAACCTGCTCTGTACAAAATTTGTTTAATTTTTGGACCTTTGAACAAAGTATAAGTATATGAAATATGATGCTGAATCATTGAATCCAGGATGTAATTAATAAGAAACTATACTGGATATTGTACTATTTTTTATGTGGAAATTTTGTAATGTGTATATATGAACAGATGTGAATATTAGACTATATGCAAGGGACTACACAAGGTGGTCATTGTTTCACGGTTTGTAAAAGAAAATCCTAGAACAACGTCTATCAGAAACAGCATATGGATAATGATGCAGATTGTTTGGAAACCTGAGAAAATTTGAACAATTAATTTGGATATGTTGAAGAGACACATTGTATATGCTTTGATATATATTATATGATATAAGTTTGTAGAGTTAAGTTTAATATGTTTTCAAAGATAAATGTTACTGTTGAATAAGGAAGACAATTTCATTGGAAAACATTACTGTTTAATTACTGTTTTGAGAAAGTTGGTAAAACATTGTTAGATCCTCACTGATGTAATTAAGTTTTACGGATGTTATTTGAATAGTTTCATCACTATTTCAGACTGAAGGGAAAACAGACTGCATTTGTTGACATATTTTCTTTTGTGATATCAGTTGTGAATGTACCAAACTATAACTTCTGTTATATCAATGTGGACATAGAACTTGAAGTTTGTGATACTTGGTGATATTATATTACATATACCAGTAGTTTCTGTGATACTTTGTCATATATTACAGAAAAGGTGTTTTTGATACTTAGTGATAAATATCAGACAAGTTGACTAGTTATAATTGTTCACCTCGAACGAAAGTTTATCAATGTTGTCTAATAGGATAGTTTTGTAGATTGATCTTTGTGCCATTAATGCCAGTATATAAGTATTTCCATGTATAAGCTGTGTTGAGATTGACGTACTTTTAAAGAGTAGTTATTGTTGAATTATGTGTTTGTAATGAATAAAATATTAAACATATGCTTACTAGCTTGTGATATTTTGCATCACAGGTCCGTGATATGCAAGCATTTTTTAAATTCAAATGAATCCATGGGTCTTTTTTTAGCAACTCTTTTTATCCAACCAGTATGAAATATCATGAGAATTAGTCAGTCAGTCTGTCCGTCCTTCTGTTCATCCTATTTTTTAATATATATACATTTTGACTCTGTGTATGTTATAAATTCATTAATTTCTTTGCGTCCTTTATTTGATATACATCGGTGACTTTCATTAATATAATGTTTTAATTATTGAATAACTATGTTTTTTTACATACTATAACTTTTAAAGAAAAACAAATTCACAGCTACTCAGAGTCAAGCTTATTTCCCTCTTTTCCTCATTAATTGCTTTCTGTGTAAAACAAGACACTTTGTTTATCACATGGCTATTACTGCTGATAAGAATCTGACACTAAGGTTACAATTTGCCCCCGGCATCAGGCCTGTAGAAATGAACAGTATCAATTTCACTGAACTGAAGGCAGTTCTCTGGGCTTCGAGCATACACTGTTTAATTTTCTCACGGTTGGTAGCAAAATATTACTAATAATACAACGAATATGTCGCAATTCACTACAGTTTGAATATGGATCCTTAAGATCTTTAAGACAATTAAGACCTGTTATTGCATCAAATACTGGACTGCTTTGATGACGAATAAGTAGAAAATGAATGGAATAGTAGTTGATTTTATACAAAAATGAAAATAAATTGGAGTGGAGGTGGTGTCTTGGTTTTAGGTTGATTCAGTTATCACAGTAATGAAATGAAAACCAGTTTGTGTCAAACAGGAGCATGATATCTTAAAACTGGATCTCCATTGCTTTTGTACATAGAAAATAGAACCATTGGCTCTATAGCTCATCAGACTTTACATAATTTTTGCTTTAGGGTGGAGCAAATTTGTCACCAAATGTACAATTCAGAATCATCCTTATCTAACTTAGGAGTCTAGAAAAGGTTTCAGCTTTCTAGGCCTTAAGTTTCTGGATAAAAAGATAAAAATAGGTTTAAGGGTGTAGCCACTGTGGCCCTTATAAGGGACCACAGGGTCACAAGAGCTTTAAATTACAGTTCTCATTAGTCAAGGAGTGGGTACACATGGTTTCAGCATTCTAGGCCTTTTGCTTCTGGAGAAGAAGATGAAAATAGGTTGTAAGGCCGGATGGACTAAAAACTGGCAAAACACTCTAAAGTTTAAATTTGTATAAAATGAAACAAAAAGTATGCTAGGATAGTAAGCATCAAACTATATTTTAGTTTCTGAAATGAAAATATTATCAAAATGCAACTTTTTACTATCCCATAGGAACCTACTGAAGCTCTGAGGAATAAAATACTATACCTTGCTACAATAATATAGACTTGAAAGAGATATTTTGTTTCAGGGGCTGTCAGACAGACTAGGTAGGCAGCTCTGCAGTTTCTACAGTGAACATGCTAATATCGTACATATCTGTTACATAGTCTAATTAATCAACCTCATTTCGATTAAAAAGGTAAAAATATGTATCAGGGCTAGGAAAGCCGGGCTTGGTGAGGTTCGATCCCCACTAGAGATAATATTTTTACACTTTATTTCCTCTGAGTACACTCGATTTTAATCATATCTGTTAAATATTAAGAAACATGATCTATATCTTACGTAAAAATCATAGATTAGAAAAAAACATTAGCTTTTAATTTCTAATATTCCATGAAAACTTTTTAAATTTGATAAAAAAATTAAACCCCAAATATGTAAACACAAAAAGAAGACAATAACTGGGAAAAAATGCTAGTTGGTGTGAAATTACACATATTCAAAGTATTTTACAAATTAGAAAAAAAATTGATTCATTAAAGACTGAGACTTCACAAATGAATTTGAGAATGAATTGATATATGAAAATAACTTCAACTTGCCCTGTGGAAGCTAGATTGTAAATCAGAGTTGATTATCAGTAACCACAGATCAAAGAGATCAAAGGTTAACCTGATGTTTTGAGTAACTTGGCCTTTAAAAGATCTCTAATCTGCGTAACTTAGTGAAGCAAACTTTTCAGTATAATGACATTGTTGTGTATTGAACCAGGATTAAGTAGACACATCTCTATGGAATATCTTGACCTGTTCGCTTTCAAGTTCTGTAACATACAGTTTGTTTCCGTATACACATATTCCCCGAGGACAATCAATCCCATCTCTTTTAGTCAGCAGATCTCTCACATATCTCCCTGTTTCTGTCAGCTGGACAATCTTGTCTCCTAAGAGATCAGTGACAATAACAGAACCAGTGTCTGTTGTTGTCACACCACGTTCCCCATACCTTCCTGTAAGTTGGTGTCTTCGCACCAACTGTCCCTGTTGTGTGACACAAAACACATAACTTGACCCTTCATCTGCTACCATAATGTGACCCTGACCTGTTGTACACATGTACCGTGGATACTGTATCAGCTCCTGACCAGTGCTGGGTGTGATCACAGATCTCAGGACTCTCCCTGACAGATCCAGGACGTCAATACTTGGAGGATCGTCACAACCTGCAGCAAGAGTTGTGTCATTGAGAGCTGTCAGACATCTGTAGTTCTTCTTCGTTTTGATTGAGGCTATAAGGACTGGATCTAGTCCAGCAGATATGTGAAGAATTTTGATATAATTGTGCCTTTTATGATACAAGCATGAAATTTGGTACACAGTTAGGGGGTACCCTTAGAGTGAAATTTGGATATAGGGACATTCCAGATTCCTTCCAAGATTTTAATGGCGGCTACAAATTAATTAATCAAATTAGTTAATAAATTATACCAACCAGTTCAAATCCTTATCATGTATTTTTGGTGTAAAACACAATTTAGGTATTATGTAATTATTTGTTGTGCATATGCTATCAGTCTACGTAAACCTAGCCCCAATAATACTCGTTTCACTCCGTTTTTTTAGTCTAGCAAGATGTAGTAGAAGGTCGCGTCAGCCGATCTTTTGAATTGACAAATCATTCGCCAATATAACGTTGGAGGGTCAAAGGTCGACGAAAGTTTGGCTGACGAGACCTGCTACTACATCTTGCTAGACTCAATAGTGAAGCGATTATCATTGAAGCTAGGTTTACTTTGACTGATATGCTAGGCAATTATTTCATACTGAGATCAAAAAGAGCATCTGCAGTGGTACATATTTGTAAAAAAAAGATTTTCCAATTGCCATTAAAGAATTCGACCCGCCGATTAGTTATCTGACTCCACAGGATTTCTGTTTTTGCTTGATGAGAATTTTTTTTTTCAAAAACTATCCTAAATATCAGTTTCAAAATATTTTCCATCAAAGACTGCATTTGTGATGCTGCATATTGCGTGACCGACAATGGCTAATAAACAATTCAAGCTTTTGAATGCTACGCGTCTACTCTACTGATTGGAAGAAGTGTGTTGTATTTCAAGAAGAAACTGAAGAGGCTATTTCCTGTCCCGTTTATTCCAAGCAAAATAAGTTTCTGAATAGGCGGAGATATAAAAGAGGCTCCAGCTCTCTACCATGCGCTCGGATCCGTGGCGGGATGTTTTTTTGGGATGGCCCGATCTCCTGGTGTAGATTGGTAGGTACCTGAGGTACGCCTCATGTTCGGTAAGTACGCTTTTTATCTGAGCCATTCAAGAAGCCCTCTGCAAGGTACACGAGCAGTTCAACAGAAGGACTTGACCAACAGGCTGAGCAGAGATCGGGTTCATTCACTCCAAAGAAGAGAAGAGCGGGAGGTCAAGACAGGATGTGTGGCCTTTCGTATCAGGGTTCTTGGTGTATTGGCATCAGCTGGGGCTGGACCCTTTTATGAGTCACTTTCTGAAGCAGGAGTTTCAGATACCAGTTTCGTCTCTGACCACCTCTCACCTGCGACTCAACAGAGCATCGCGGCAGGCAGACAGGCTCAACGTCACATTTGAACAGATGGAGATTCTTCCTTCCTTGTACTGCCGCCATATCTTTGTCACTTGTTTTTGTCATCAGTCATGCGGTTGCTGGAGCCCCAGAATTGGAGAACGCATACTTGTACATTCCCATTTCCGAGACCATAGCAAATACCTTAGTTTCTTTCTGGCTGTGTGCTCCCATTTGCAATATCATTCGCTCCGTGGCTTTTCACCCGGGTTACTCAACAATAGTGAACTTTCTTCTCGCTCACAATGTCCAGCTCATTCCATTCGTGGACGACGGGTTCGATACCCACCGCTGATCGCTCAGTTCAGGAGATTTGGGTTGCTGATCAATCTTTCCAAGTCAGAACTTAAGCCAACCACTTCGCTCACCTTCCGCGGACCTAATGTGGACACTGCTCAGTCCCCAGCTAACGCATGGAGCGAATAGACTTCTTGCTCCACAAGGTCCAACAGATCATCGGGCTGCTCACCTAATTGCAGGACCTTAATATGAGGGGCCGGCTGCAGTTGAGACCATTTCATGTCTTCCTAAACGTGCATGTCAAGGAAAAGATGTCCAGACATGTGTTACCGCTTCGCCATGACCTCAGGGAGGAGGCGGACGTCTTCAGGGGTGTCCCACTCCACCCATTAAAGGTGATGGTTAGCGCAGCTTGGGGTAGGTGTCTGGTCTCAGATTCAGTTGGATCTGGAGATTGTCCCTGAGCAATTACGCTGGGATGTCTGGAAGCCCTTTTTAGAGATGATCATCCTACGCTTGAAAGTTAAGACAGTTTATTGGTGGCAATTGCTTCCGGCTGCCAGGATTTCAGAGCTGCATTCTTTACAGGCTGATTTGCTTCGCTTTGAAGTGAGGGATGAGGGAAGAGCAACAAACGAACACTCATCAGACTTTGTGTGTAACATCCAGGGGTGTGATGATTTCGGCAGGGTGTTTCACATTCACGCCCTTGCATGTTCGACATTCCCCACGGACGAAGAGTGGAGTTTCTCTGTCCTGTTCCAGGTCTCCATATCTACTAGGAATGCATGCATTCCTTCTGGCAGGAGAGTATGAGGCCTTCCCCATTTGCAGTGGAGTACAAAGAAGATAGACAGTGCCTTGAGTGTCTATCTGCGGTCTGCTATCCTCGATGATTACAAAGCCGTGGGGTCACCGCGACCAGCTCGTTCAAACTTTTATGAGATCTGTGCAGTATCTGCCACCATAGCGTTTCACATCAATATTGCTGTGGCGGATATCCCGTCGGGTGTTTTTGGAACTCATACATGGTCTTTGCAAACCAGAGACGTTTCTATGGAAGACGGACATTGCAAGGATGGTGGCTCAGGTATTCGCTTAACAATGCACTTCAGGTCTTGCTACCCCAGAGGGATTGCAGCTTACCGTTAGATCGCATTCACATGTTGTTGTTGTTTAAAAAAACTTCTCATCGCTTTTTCCGTTGTGTTGGTTGTCTTTCTGCCTGGTTCAGGGCTTGTTATACTCTTTTAATGGGGGCCCTGACCCCCTTACCATAAGTTTGACTGTTGAGGTGGTTACCTTCCTGCTTGGGTCTCGCAGTACTTTACTGCTGTTGTAATCTGGACTACAGTGAGTGGGAGATTGTTATAGTAAGTTTAATAATAGTACGTTTTTAGTAAACGTCATTTTCTATATTTTCAGTTGACAACTCACCAATCCTTCATTCCCACCCTTGCCTCCCCTCCTGCGAGTAGGTTGGCTCTGTTGTTCGTTCAGCACAGGGACAGATAACTCCTGTCTTCTTTGATTTGTGTAAACTTGTTGAGAGATAATTAGAAATTTCAAAAATCTTGATATTTAAAAAAAATTTAAAAGACCAAATAATGTTTTTTGAGTCTTTTGACTTAAATTATGATCATAAACACAAAAATCCTTGGTGTGCTTCTACAAGTACTATGGCCTAGATAATGTTATCTTACTACCAAAAAGCCGCCATTTTTGAATGGCCGCCATTTTTGTTCTAGGAATAAACTAAAATGTCCCTATATCTCAAAATCTTCATAAAAGAATACTCTATCAGTATACCAAGTTTCATGCTTGTATCACAAAAAGCACAATTTTCCCACATATCTGCTGGACTATGATCAGGAGTCAGTTTGATAAGTTCAATCCCATTGTGTGACCAGTGTGATACAGCTACACTGTCCCTGCCTATCTTAGTTAATGTTTGAGGATGTTCTGTAAGTTTCATGGCTTTGCAGTGAGGTTTACCACCTTTTCTGTAGCAGGACTTGACACTAGAATTCTTGAAGTCTGTAACAACAACTGTCTCTGTACCATCAATATTCAGAACTTCAATGTCATATGGATCTGACGCAATCTTATCAGCTATTGATTTAGTACTGACTGTTGACAGAAATACAGTTGTGTCCTTGGGGTCGGTGTTAACTTCTATCAACTTCCAATGACCAAGATGTAAGGTCCTGTCAACTTCATCCACATCAAACTGATTCTCAAACTCAATTCTCTTTGTTCTGTCTCCTTGTTTGCCTTGTTTGTCTTTTCTCTGTATCTCTGCAATTATTCTACCTGATTGACAAAGCGTGTACATGTCATAGAGATCCATAGGACTGTTAAACTGCAGTACTCGATTGATGAAATCAGCGTATTGTTGATAGGTTTGTATGTCATTTTCTCCAGATTTTATCTGACCTTTCAGTTCTCCAGTTGGCTTCTCAATGATCAAATCAAGCTCGTCAAGGAGTTTCTTCTCCTTTCTTCTGATCAGATCCACACCTTCTTGACTAACTCTTCTGATCTCGGACTGTAGAAAATGCTTGTGTTGTCTGATGTCCTCCATTTGTGATCTTCTACCAATCAAAGTGGTCCCTGTCTCTTCTATTTTGGAGTTTATGACTTCAAAGTTTTGCAGCAGAACTTGTTTCATTTCTGGAATCATTGAATCAATAGTGACAACAGTTTGACAGTTCCTGTGGTAGACGATACAGCATTTCTGGCAAATAGCTTTCTGACAATTTTTGCAACAAAACTCAACCAAACAGTTGTGCTCCTTGCACATGACTCTGCGTTTCTTGAGTTGAAGAGTTGATGCAGCTCCCAGAGATGAAATCACGTGATCTGCTGCCATCGGTGTTGCCACGTGCACTTTAGCACAGGATTCACAAAGTTTGATGTCACAATTTTCACACACTGAGTTGGCCTGTGTTATGTTCCCAATTTTCTCACAGGTGAAGCAACATTGCTTAACAGGGTCTGAAAATTGAAATGTATCTATGACAACATGAATGAATAACTTATTTTAAAGATCAATCATTTTAAGTTTAAAATGAAAACAACCTAAAATCATTACGGAATAACGATTTTGTAACCTTAAATCCTAAAGAATTAAATGAAAAAATTACAAGATAACTACCTATACGCTTAGGCTTGAAAGTATCAAGAAATCCTTGTATGAGGCAACTCGGCTTGAACTGGTTAGACCATTGATCCATTGGTTCTTGAGGTCTAGGAACTTCCGTCATCTGACGACAGTTTGGACACAAGATGGATTTTGCTGTGATGGCGTCTCTGCGAGTCTTTATGTACTTTGTTAAACATCCTCTACAGAAGGAATGGCGGCAGCCAAGAGTACACGGATCTTTGTAGATCTCCGTGCAGATGTTGCAAGACAGGAAGTGTTCATTTAATTTTATAAGGGGCTCCATCTGGGGAAAAACAACAGAAGAACATTCTAATGAGAACAGAACAGAATAGAGCAGATCATTCATTTTGTTTTGAAAGATTTAAGGTTTTTAATTACTTTAATTATAAATGTGAGGTCTTATTTAAGTGATAGTTTGATATTTAAAATAACTCCATGAAATCAGTCATTCTCAAAGGATAAAAAAAACCTATGAAATTGGCTCAGACATACCGGGTTATAAGAAATGTGAAGACCAATTGATTTGATGCTATTAACTTGGTAGGTTTTCAGATAATTCATTTTACATCACACAAAAATTAAACCAATAATCCTTCAATATATCAAACATTTTCTTTCTACAGAAGTTAACAAACTCATTTCTTTGGATAGGAGTGTTCAGTCGGACCATTCACTTTATGGAAATTGTTGATTTCCGAACCCATCTTCTAGTTTCTCAGTACACTGTGCCTTGAAAGCATCAGTTTTCACTTGCAATAACATTAAATAAAAGTACCGAGGGTACAGAAGCTCACCTTAAAATGAATGATGTGGTAAAATGGTTTAATTATACATGTAACCATCTTTTATATATAAATTGATTATGGCTGCCATCATGATTTTTTTATCTTTTAAAATACTAGTCTTCTTTTGGAAACGACTAGAGCTTGAACAAACATTAATACACGAATGATATAATCATGATAAGTTAACAAGCAGTAGGTTTTTGTATAACTTTTTTGTATATCTATGGCTGAATTGGTGACCATCTTGTACTTTTTAATCTTCAAAATGCTACTTTTATGTGGGCATCCGTATTTATTTCATTATGATATATTGATTGGTTTAGGTGTATCCATTTAAATGTCATTCATTACTTACAGGATGGTGGCCACTTACATTTGTTTTGTAGTGAATCATTAATATGATTTCAAGATTATTTCACTGATGGTTATGCTGCATGGGATATTGAGAATCCCAAGAGTACAGATTTTTCAAGGAAAATGAATGACTGATTGAGAGGAAAGTCATAAACACAGCAATGCATAAGACACGTTTATTTTGTTCACATAATATTTATATGTCAAGTGACCATGAGATGTCTTTCATTAAAGTATCAATTTATTTAACACTCATACAGTACTATAATGGTAAACATTTTTGCATTGTCAAATCAACAGAGAGATATGACAAATCAAATTTCCTTACTTTTCTTACTAAACCCTTTTCGATTTTCATCTTCATATTTATTCCACATCAACTTATCATGTAGATTGCTAAACACAAAGCTTATTGTAGACAAGTTTTGTGTAAGTTGTTATTCTTAGAAAGAACATATCACTGTCATGAGAATACAAGTCCATAACTTTTATTGCATACACATGGGCCATGGCCATATAGCATAATGCTCTACCATATCAATTGGGTCAGGTTGATTATGCAACAGACTAGCAGCTGACACTGTGATGCTAGCAGCCTGCCTTGGGATGTGTATTAGGCATAGTGGAATATCTGAACTCTGGTTGACCCCTTATGTGTGGTATTTAAAAGAATATAAGGGAGATACCATTGTTTAAAATTTAACATGTTTAATGTGATTTGCTTTTTGCAGCTAGTTGCCATAAAGATTTTAAACAAATTAATCAATTATGTTTGTCTTTCATCTTAATTTTTTTTTAAAACACTTAAAAATATAGAACAACTTGCACGACAATCTTAAATATTCCATATTTAAGATAATATTATGATTAGAGAATTTATATGGTGCCAGTGATCACTTGGTGAAAGATTAAAATTTAATAAAAATGATGTGTCATCTGCAGCTGAAAAGTCAATATGGCTGCTATCACAGTCATCTTGGATTCTCAAAACTGAAACGTCTACCTTTCTGTGCGGAATCACTATAGGTATAACATACTACAATATAAAAATTATATCTAGATTGGTTTAGGAGAAATAGTATTTGTCATGAAATCTAATTGAAAATTCAATATGGCTGCCATGGCGACCATATTGGATTCTCAAAAACTTAAACATCTACCTTTCTGTGCGGAATCACCGTAGGTATAACATACTACAATTTCAGAATGATATCTGTATTCGTTTAGAAGGAGTAGTCTTTTTCGTGAAATCTAATTGAAAATTCAATATGGCTGTCATGGTGGCCATCTTTGATTCTCAAAACTGAAACGTCTACCTTTCTGTGAGGAATCACAATGGGTATAACATAATACAGTTTCAGAATGATATCTGTTTAGAAGGAGTAGTCTTTTTCATGAAATCTAATTGAAAATTCAATACGGCTGTCATGGCGGCCATCTTGGATTCTCAAAACTGAAACGTCTACCTTTCTGTGAGGAATCACCATGGGTATAACATACTACAACTTCAGAATGATATCTGTATTCGTTTAGAAGGAGTAGTCTTTTTCATGAAATCTTCGTGAAAATTCAATATGGCTGTCATGGCGGCCATCTTGGATTCTCAAAATTGAAACGTCTACCTTTCTGTGAGGAATCACCATGGGTATAACATACTACAATTTCAGAATGATATCTGAATTCGTTTAGGAGGAGTAGTCTTTTTCGTGAAAGTTTACGGACAGACAGACGGACGGACGGACGGACGGACAGACGGACGGACAGACAGACGGACGACGGACGAAGCGCCATGACATAAGGTCACATTTACTTTGTAAAGGTGAGCTAAAAATTTATATTTTCCTTTTTTCACTGACAATTGTTTATGAATGCTAATTGTATTTTGTTGATAGTGTCAAAAATCTCATTACACAAACCAATCATACATAGTCAGATACCAAATTATAAAGATTTCCATAGAGTCCGTTGGCGGCCATTTTTGTGTGAACACCTTTAATTCATTTTTGTAAGAAAAATAGAGCCATGGGCTCTGTAGCTCAAAAGACTTAATAGGTTTTTGGGTTTTGACCCTGTGACCCCATCTGAGGTCAAGGGGTCACCACACCTAAAAGAATCTTCATTGGCCAAGGAGTCACAACTTTTCAGCTCTCCAGACATTTTGGCACTGGAGGAACAGATGAAATAGGTGTTTATGGTTTTTACCCCTGTGACCCCATTTGTGGTCAAAGGGTCACCAAACCTACAAATTAGAATCCTCATTGGCCAACGAGTCTACACACAACTTTTCACCTCTCCAACGTTGAGGCACTGGAGAAAAAGATGAAAAAAGGATTTTTTTAGGTTTTGACCCCTGTGACCCCATTTGGGGTCATGGTGTCACAAAATCTACAAATTAGAATCCCTATTTGCCATGGAGTCTACACACAACTTTTCAGCTATCTAGACCTTTTGGAACTGGACGAAAAGATGAAAATAGGTTTTTATGTGTTTTACCCCTGTGACCCCATTTGGGGTTAAAGGGTCACTTAACCTACAAATTAGAATCCTCATTAGCCAAGGAGTCTACACACAACTTTTCAGCTCTCTGAAGAAGAAGATTAAAATAGATTTTTAAGGTTTTGACCCCTGTGACAACATTTGGGGTCACGAAATCTACAATTTAGAATCCCCATTGGCCAAGAAGTCTGCACATCAAATTTCAGCTCTCTTGAGTCATGGGTTCTAAAGAAGAAATTGAAAATGTGAAAAGTTTATGGATGGACGGACTACAAAGATGTGGCAGCTATCTTGGACACTTTCTTGAATTAACAGCTCTCTGCCCAACATCAGGAATGTATACTCATTTTTTGTCTTCTATCTTCTCTGCTTCTATGGTCTGGTTCCTTACAAGGATCAGGAGTCAAAATAAAGGGAAAAATTTTGTACAAAGGAGCTTTGGTGTTTACTTGTAAACGTGATTATAAGAAAAATTTAAGGTACATTGTTTGACATCCACCCAAACCACGACCTTCCTCTGCCTAACACTCCCAGTCTGTTCAGATATACATACAGTTACTTGAGAAATATTGACTATTTTACGAGAAATGGTTCAATTATTTTTTTCAGGAATAAGGAAATAAGTTTCTAATGTTGACCCTATGCATCTTTAGGGATTATGCCAAAACGATTGTAGGACAAAACCCCACCCTGACAAAAGCCCACGCGGACAAAAGCCCATAGGACTAAAGCCAACCCTGACAAAACCCCATACCTATTTTCTCATATGGAGACAAAAGCCCACCAATCTTAATTAGTAGACTAGAGAATGTATTGTTTGTATTTTAGTATATGTTGATAACTGACAAGGATGAATAGGTTTAGAAAAATGAGAATAGATTGGAGATAAGTGAGTTGTTAATGTCACTTAAAGTAGGTATAAAAGAAGCAGAACTTCTCTACTCAGTGTGCATTAAGATGGAAATGGAGATTTTGAAGAACAACAAAGGATGTGTTAAGATAAGTTTTGATGGACATTTATACACAAAGAAGAGATCAACCAAGACCATGATTAGATGGGAATGCAGCCGCCGGAGAGGACTTTAATGTGGGGGCTCTATGAAAACATCCTTAAGTGTAAGTTAATCTATTTTAATATTTTAAGAAAGATTTAAAATTTTATTAAATTGATTTATCGATTCATATATATATTTTTTTTTAAGTTAACATATCATTTATGTTTTATTCATATATATTTCAATTTTATTTTTATTTATGACATTTTTATGTATATTGCAGATGGAGGATCCAGAACTGGTTCAAGACCACTCACGGTCACATTAACACAAATGATGGTTAAAATTATTATTATGGAATAAAAGTTGTTAAAATACAAGTGTGGGGTTTTGTCCTGGTATCTGTGGGATTGGTGTGGGGTTTTGTCAGGGTGGGCTTTAGTCCTATGGGCTTTTGTCCGCGTGGGCTTTTGTCAGGGTGGGGTTTTGTCCGTACACCGCCAAAACATATCTGGCATACCGTATTGCTATCCCTTGTGAATATAACCCTTTAAACAATAGAACCGATTGTTTTGTTCATAAAGCAGCAAATTGTGACAAAACTTAATATTTACTACCTATATACGTAGGAATATATAGGTTAGTTATGAAATTATATGTAATATGTATGTAATTATCTCAACGTATCCTCTTATACCGGGTAACTACGTCCAAGGATCATAAAATACAGTCTTTTATGATCCCTGCTACGTCACAGTGCGTGTTTGGACTAGTTAGGTGGTTTCCAGGCAAAGAAAAACTATTTTATTTGTGAAAGTATCGGGTGAATCGACTGCTTTCGTTCATGAATACAATTTCTTAAAAAAATATTAATAATTGATACGCTGTAATAAGGATATTAACCACAGCTCAACCACCTAACTCACAAAGCTTAAAAGTCAGTTTCAAAACTTACTAAGTAGTTAGATGAGCCAGGTACGAGACTGGCGTGCTAATCTTTGCGTGGATAGATGCAGCTCAACAGAAAGTGAGTTAGACTAATTTATTGTCAATATAACTAAAAGGAGTCGAAGAAAAACAGAAGCCTACCCTATACGTGAATTACTAATTAGTACCTACTCCGGGTCAACACCTGAACCTACCTTTACAACTTCCTGCTTGCAGTGACACCTCTCGTCTGATTTGACAAAGTTATCGATAATCACTAATTATCATGTTGTCTTACAGCATGTCAAATGAAGCTAGTCCAATCATATTTCTTGTTTCAAAATCAAATTTCACAAATCTATTGATTTAGCATGCTGCCCTATACACCTTGCTCCCAATGTCTATTTCCGTATTACGTACACACTCAATGTCCAGGAAAACGAAATACCACACTTCCCTTATCAATGCAAACACGTCTCAGCGGTAAATAATAGTTACCGTATTTCCTTAATTACACGCCTGTACGGAAGCCTTTTAGGGTCACACCTATTCTTGAAAATTCAAGTTAGCATGTTGGAAATTCAAGATATTATGTTGAAAATTAAAGATACTCCGTTGAAAATTCAAGATACTAAGTTGAAAAATCAAGATACTAAGTTGAAATTTCAAGAAACTAAGTTGATTTTTTCAAGATATCATGTTGAATTTTCAAGATATGATATGTTGAATTTTCAAGATATCATGTTGAATTTCCAAGATATCAGGTTAAATTTTCAAGAAAAAGTAGTATATAAGATTTGGGTTTCATCATCAAGTGTGTTCAGTATTTATCTACTAGGAGTTTTTGTTTATATGAAGGGAGAGTATTGTAGGGTATTAATGTAAAATATAGTTATAGCCGTTTCCGCCAGGTATTTCGTAGACGTTCTCGACAGTTGCCGTTTCGGCACGTAGCCTCAAAACGTAGCTACAATCATTTGCCACTTGCCACAACAACGAGATCGCTATGTAAACTGGATCCCTCAGTTTTTCATGTTAATGATCAAGCTTCATTTTAATAATTTTTGAAGAATACATTCAATTGGCTTCAATATTTTAAAGTATTCAACAACTTTTGTTTTTAAGACGTATAGTGCTTCTTAGGTCTGAGAATTATAGGATATCTAACGAGCTTCCCCTTTCATATCAAGTTTATGTCCCTAGTGAAATAATTTTGCTTTGTCACGAGCCTTGGCGAGTGACAAAACTAAATTATTTCACGAGGGACATAAACTTGATATGAAAGGGGAACGAGTTATGTATCCTATGTATTACCAACTTGCATTTCAGACGATTTATTGCTTTTTTAAACAACTTTTTATTATGCCTATAGAGAGACGAAACGGCGGATGAATATCAAACCACGTCACAGCCTCAATTATTATACTATTACGACGTTAAATATTCACATTTCTAAATTCTACCCTACGTTAATTCATAGTGTCTGGTGAAATGTAAGTAATAAGCACTTTTGTCATGAACGAAGCGTACGTGAAAATAAAATCTCACTGCGCGAGAACAGTCAGAGTTATCTTTCTTTGATCAACGGCAGGTCATGGCGGCCGCCATTTGCCTGTATCTTTTCGTCAAAATGTGTAAACAACCGCCTTCAAAGTAAGTTTAAGATGCTTATTATTGTTCAAACGCGTTTTGTTTTGAAGAAATGTTGTCTAAAGAATATTCAGTTATAATTGTCTTAATATTCTATAGATAACAAGCAATGTCTGTCTGTGTCATTTTTGAGCGACATGGATCAAATTAATGAAATTCGGTGATCAAATTGTGCTGAATTTAAACCCTTTTGTGTTTATATGAGCCTTGAGATATCAGTAAGATGTTTTATTGTAGATCTAATTCTTTTGTCCTCCGATTTATTCGTTAACAATTCGGTAAGGAAGATTAACAAAGTAAACTGAAAGTTTGAAGAATGACTCCGACTAACTCAGTTCCATTCGAATTTGTGAATGAAAACACGTTCGTTTTATGAATGAATAAAGTAGTCCGGACAATGTCAAAGTTCACCGCAAGCCAATCAAATCACTTTGAGGTGTTATGACCCATATGTGTCATAACAAATTGTTATGAAACCCCTTTACGAAGTACCACGTGGGTAATACAACAATTTAAATATATTATACTCACGTGAACTAAGAGTTAGTTTAGATGAAAATAATAAGAATCAGGTCATAAACAGAAGGTAATTGAAAATGAAAATCAACAAGATGCTGTTCATATATCAAATGTAGTTGGATTTGTCATTTCCATTATTCTTGAATATAATTTGGGAATCTTTTGCTTTTTAAAAAATTATTCAGATTATAAACCTCGCGTATTTCCGTATCATTAAATATTATACGAATAGAAATATATTTATTATATACTCATGTAATCTTATGATAGTAATACAAGGGTGCAATACGGAATACGTCTTCAAATTCCGTATTGCACTCCAGAATCCGTATTGCACCCCTGCCGGTTCTCCTTTTTTTAAGCTTCGGCAATTCACGGAATTTTCCGTACGTAACAATCATTTTCCTAATTAGAACACCGGATTTGACGTATCTCAATGCATTGGTAACAAACCTACTTTTTAATATGATATTGAAGAATAATAAAGTGAGAAACTAGTGTTATCGTTAGTAAAGAAACTGCAAAACACTATAAAAAAGGAAATCCTAAACAAAACTCAGAGAACATCGCCAGCGACACTTGGCCCTTATGACGTCATAGCCTACACTGATTATGACGTCATTTCCATGTATGGCAATTCTCTCAAACTGTTTGTTCTTTTATACGCCGATGACACTATCCTTTTAGCTTCTTCAAAAACAAATCTACAAAAAGCAATTTATCATTTTGAATCATATTGCAATATTTGGAAACTGACTATAAATGTGGATAAAACAAAAGTTCTTGTTTTTGGGGGTAACAAAAATGATGTGGCTAAAGATATCTTTCTCAATGGTATTCCCCTAGAATACGTTAACGAGTATAAGTACCTTGGTGTTATTTTTGAAAGGAAATGCAGTTTTAAAGTATCCATTACAAATCTTTGTCAACAGGCTACTAAAGCAATGTATTTTGTATTACGTAAAAGCCAAACCTTTAATTTATCAATCCAGTGTCGGCTGTATCTCTTTGATACAATGGTAAAACCTATCTTACTGTATGGTTGTGAAATATGGGGTTTTGTTGGTCTTAATCAAATTGAAAATGTACATATTTGTTTTATGAGAAAACTGTTACCCGTTAAAAAGACTACCCCATTGTATATGCTTTATGGAGAACTTGGTAGAGTTCCTCTCTCTGTTGATGTTAAAACCCGCATGTTGACCTTCTGGTCAAAATTAATTACTGACAAAGCCAGCAAAATATCTTATATTACATATTCAATTGTATATAACCTCTATAATAATGGAACTTACACTTATCGTTGGTTGTCATGTATCCATAATATCCTTAACAGTATTGGACTAAGCTATATATGGTTATCACAGTCTCCTGTTTCATCTTCCTGGCTCAAACACACTGCTCTCTCTATTTTAACCGATAATGCTAAACAAACGTGGAGGTCTCAGGTGGAAAACTCGAAAAAAGGTTTATATTCTGTTTTGAAACCGCAACTTCAACTTGAAACATACCTAATGTCCCTTCCCCAAAATAAAGCTATCCCATTACTACTGTTTCGAACCTCTTGCCACCATTTACCGATTGAAAAAGGAAGATGGAATAAGATACCTAAGTCTGAAAGAAAATGTAAATTGTGTTGCATGAATGATGTTGGAGATGAGTTCCATTATATTTTTAGATGTGAATATTTTACTTTAGAAAGAACCTTGTACATACCTTTACTTTTCTCAAAGAGACCAAATATGCTTAAACTTCAAAATCTTTTCATGTGTAAAAAGGTATCTATATTAAAAAAACTTAGCAAATTTTGTAAAATTATAATGCAAACTGTAAAATCTTCCGGCTAATCACTTATCCGCTTGTATGATGCATATACTGTCATGTTGTACCTCATATGCCGAGGATATCGGCCTGAGTGTAATAAAGTTCTGTTCTGTTCTGTTCTGTCGTTTGAAAAGATCCCGTCGCTCGGAATCCTGAACTTACGTTTATCATATTCAGACTTTATAAATAATAACTAAGGATAAACTTTTATCACTGTATTTAGTTGTCACACTTGAGAAAATTGCCTCTTTCGTTTAACTACGCAAAGTAATGAGAAAATAAACAGATAATTGAGGTATCAAATCATCAGTCGAGCGTGTCATAGATAATTGCCTTCTTTGCATTATGTATCAATGCGCAGTGCGACGTCTCGGATTATTTAAGCAATTCAAAATTACTTTTAAAAAGGTTAAAAAGAGAGTATATAATA
Organism: Steromphala cineraria; assembly: GCA_916613615.1. Classification (NCBI taxonomy): domain Eukaryota; kingdom Metazoa; phylum Mollusca; class Gastropoda; order Trochida; family Trochidae; genus Steromphala; species Steromphala cineraria. Next base: position 19,104,286 of record OU744726.1, read on the forward strand.
AATACAGAACGTCATACGTGTGCATTTGGGTCGTTTGTATTGAACTCGAAGATGTCATGTACGCGGAGAAACAACTCGTTCTTCGAACTCGTTGTTCCTCCGCGTCCATGACATCTACTCGTTCAATACAAACGACCCAAATGCACACGCATGACGTTCTGTATATGTATTATGCTCGCCAAAGTCTCGCATAATCAAATATTTATTCATATTACATGATGTTAATGATACGGAGACTATTTTTCACATGGATGACAAATTACCAGTCAAACAATATTTAGACACTATGACATCAAGCTATATACATAGAATGTGAAGTCATAGATAATAATTTTCTACATGGAGACATTAGGTAAGCAAGTAAGTTGACGTTATCTAGGCAAAACCTTTCGATGCTGCATCATGGGGTACAGACGGTTGTTGGAAAGTTTCAGTTTGAAGTTTATCGATTCAGTAAAACGGTAATAAACTAAATATAAAATCGCGTTTTTGGTCGAAATCCATCTTCCTACGCAAAACCTAAAACGTAAGTTGCCGAACTGTCAATTTTCTGTGCTGATATCAGCGAGTCTACAGGCGATTGTTCTGATTGGACTATTGCTTTCTCTCATAGTAAGCTAGAGAGCAAGCACAGAAAACTCAAGGGTATGCAGCAAGGCATAAAACTGACAGTTCGAAAACTTGCGTTTTAGGTTTTGCGTGGAAGATGGTCGAAAACCGGACGACGTACTGCTACACAGATACAAGATAAAGGATACATTATAATGCATTTCTAAAACAAATTCATACAATTCTAAAATAACAAATTCATACAATATAACAGTAGCACGTTTTTTGATAATTTTATATTTTAAATATTTCACTTATAATTGTTAGTTAATGCTAAATGTATTATATTGACAGTGTCAACAATCTCATTAAACAAGCCAATCACCCATAGTCAGAAGACAAAGTATGATGATTCACATAAAATCCATTGGCGGCCATTTTTGTGTGAACACCTTTAATTCATTTTGTGTAAGAAGAAGGAATCGCATGGCTAAACTTAACGTTATATATTTGAATTATTACTGCTCCATTTAGTTTTAATACATTGTCTTTCAATTGGAACCATTAATTTTCATTTTCCTGACATCACCTTATATTCCTCCTAAAAACGTGCTACTGCCCCTTTAAATCAAACTTGATAAGAAGGTGAAATACAGACACACTTACTAGATAACGATTAAAGGGAAAAAGATAAACGATATGCATAAATCATGCAAACAAGGTCACAAATGATAACCTTATACAAAAGGTCAGATTGAATAATCTTGAGAAAATGTATATTAATGTCAAGAGTGTTTGTCAAAAACTCCTGAGAACACACTGCATAAGACATAATTCGGAAATCTACCTTAGCTTGTTAAATCATAAAATTGAAATTTCTCGAAGCGACAATATCTAGAATATTCTATTCACAAATTGTCTGAAAAATTATATATATTTGATTTGTTCTTTAAAGGATTTTCACGTTATCAAAAATGTTACCACCTTCAAAGATACAAAGAAAAAGCCCAATATCGAGTAACAGATTCTCTAAATAAAATACGGAATATTAAATTGGTATTTTTATCAGTGTTCAATATATAAATGTACATATAGTTCACTGTACGTATACAGTATTTCAAATTAACGTAATTGATCCGATAACTACTGCATGACGGGTACTTAACACAGTCTATATTACTGATTACTTATTACATCAAGTATATATTTTTGCTGTCACTTTCGGTTTCCTCAACCTTAAACAACTTTGTAAGGGAAAACATAACGAGTTTTATCTTTACTAATGCATCACTAAGAACTAAGGGTCTTAATGTGCCTAAAATAGTATTTGGAGAATAGAATCATATTTTTCAAACAATATTCAAAGAGCCACTCTCTGAAATTGATTACTTATTGTTTCGTTTGATACCAACTTACATGACATAATGACATGGTACTACAAATTTAAAACATTATTCCTCCCCAATTGACAAATATACTATTAAAATGCTTTCCAAGAAAACCCAAAAAGCCTTTTTCATATATATGCACAGAGACTTACGTGTTTTCGTAATAGACTCTAGAGGGCTAGCTCTCAAAAGTAATCAACTTCATTATTTCATTCTCTTTACAAAATTTTGAAATTTGTTAATTCGTTGCGTTCATTGTACGGTTTTCGATCACATTCGCGACTTGACACCTTTTATTGTCGCAGTACTAAACCAATCAGCCATAAATGAGGAGTTTCAGAAACAATCGCTACTTTTCGAACAACTGGCACCGTTGGTAAAATTCAGCATTGTCGACTTTAAGGAGTGTCTTTAAGTCGCTAGGTATACATTTTGCTGTACAACTTCAACCAAAATCAATATTTAAACTGTCATTGCAAGTTATTCATAGGATCTAAATGACCACGTGGTCAATGTAACCCCTCTTCTATTCATGATAAGATAACGTTACCATTAAGAACTGATCCCCGTATGTTATTTCTTGAACCCCTACGACTTGTCATATTGACTCATGAAAACTTAATTTACATAAATTGAAAAATCCTGCAGTCCTGCAAATCCCATAACGCAACTATTCTATATAACTTTTATATGCTAACAGTAATGATTCAACATATATTTGACAAGCTTCAAATTTACTTATCCCCATTATTGGCATTATTTCATATAATTTCATAAACGTTTTGTAAATTCATATATACCTGAGATATCTTACATCCACAGATACACAACCTAAAAGTCTTACGAGAGAATATTTGTAGAGACTACGTATAGCGACTTATTGAAACGCGTTTAACATTCTTTCCATTTTATTCATAGTCGAATCTTTTATACTTGTCATGTAAATAGGTCACTATGATTGTAAATCAATTCTTTTTCGCTAATCGAGATTTCTTGTGCCTTTTGTCAAATCTATATCTACGTTAATCGAAATAAGACAATATTTTCATAAATTACAATTATGTCAAGAAGCAAACAGATGTTAATTCTGTGTTCCATATACATGTCCTGAACAGGGTCAAGCGAGATCTCTAGTTACCTGCAAACATGAAAAGTTACCAAGTCTTGCAGAGAATGAATTAACTGTTACACAACGCTAACAGATGATGGGGCATGCCGAATACAGATGCGCCCCCTGCGAGGTGAGTGCTTATCGCTTAACAGCAGGTGACCCGAGAGAGTTGGATAAAAGAGGGTAGCGCTCTGAGACAAATCATTCCAGCTCTTGTCTTCCGCAGCACCGCACTTCAGTCTCAGCAGCAGATTCTGATTTCATCCCGTATTCCTCTATCTGGTCCTTAGTGAGTTACCTCATCGGTAACTACTTATAAGATAGTTAACTCATTTGTTGCATTTGTCACTTCACTTAGCCATGGACGCCATCAAGAAGAAGATGCTCGCCATGAAGAGCGACAAGGATAACGCCACTGACAGAGCTGAGACCATGGACCAGCAGGTCAAAGATCTTGAGATCGAGAAAACCAAAGTTGAGGAAGATCTTCACGAACTCCAGAAGAAATATTCCAACCTTGAAGTCGAGTTTGACAGCACCAATGAACAACTGGGAGAAACCAATTCAAAGCTTGAAGAATCAACAAAGAAGGTGACAGAACTGGAACAGGATGTGAACAGCCTCTCCTCCAAAGTTACAATGCTGGAGGAAAGCCTAGAACAATGCGAAGAGAGGATGCAGACGGCGACCACTCAACTGGAGGAAGCTTCCAAGACTTCAGACGACTCAGAGAGAGCACGCAAGGTTCTAGAGAACAAGAGCAACGCTGATGATGAACGCATCGATCAACTGGAAACACAACTGAAAGATGCCAAGTTCGTTTCCGAAGAGGCCGAAAGTAAATACGACGAAACCGCCAGAAAACTGGCAATGACAGATGCTGACCTTGAACGTGCAACCAACCGTGCTGAAGCGAACGAGACCAAGATCACCCAGCTGGAAGACGAACTGCGAGTGGTCGGTAACAACATGAAGTCTCTCGAGAACAGCGAGAGGGAGGCCACATCAAGGGAGGAAACTTATGAGGATAGCGTCAGGGATTTAACCGAAAGACTGAAAGATTCCGAGAACCGAGCAGCCGAGGCTGAGAGGACGGTCAACAAGCTGCAGAAGGAGATGGACCGTCTTGACGACGAACTTCTTACAGAGAAGGAGAAGAACAAGAGTATGAATGAAGAACTCGAACAAACATTCGCTGAGCTGGCTGGATACTGAGGGTAATCCCCATGCAGATTACCTCCCTTTTCTTAATACTTGTAACCTCCCTTGTGGCACAAGTGACATATATATCTGACAATTAACGTGAAACTTACATGGATATCATGTTTTAAAGGGGTTATATAATTTTGTACCGGACACTCTGTGGCGTGTTGTTGAATTCAGACACTCGTACATTCTTACAAGGATGTTGCCATGGTGATTAGTTAACTCTGCATCATAATGCTAAGGCAATATTGCTTTTGCTCGTTTTGCTACATGTAACATACAATCAAATTATTTCTAGGTTAACCCAACCATTACAATCACTTAGTGATCTTATTAACATTCCAATTGGAATCAATATAAAACATAAACATGTCATTGCTGTTCTGTACTTATGTATCATATATGTGTGCAACATGAATAAATTATATCATTTCGTCTATTTTGTGTTTCATTGACTTATTTTCCATTAACATCCTTTTTGAAGGTTACTTCAAACAATTTGTTAAGGAAGTTACAAGAAACAAGATTTATTCGCTGATTACTACCGTGTAATACAAGAGGCCAATCAGTGATTGGTCTATTCATTTTTTAAACGGGACTTCGAATCTCGTTTTTGACAATTTAGTTAAATCGCACGTATACATTTCATAAATCAAAAATCTTTATCATATGTAAGCATGAGTGTGTATTTAAATGTGTATTTGAAAATTATAAATATCAGATAATTCAAATAATTTAGAATCAGCTCCATATACATGTAAGGGGAATCGGTAACACTTTGAACTTTTAAAAAAGCAACACGGTTCGACAATTTTGAGTATTTAAACAGTTTACGGTCCAAGTAAACTTTACTGTTTATACATAATATGCGTTGAGCACAAACGTTTTTCTTATGATTTCCAACCAATTTTGTTTAATCTGACCATTTCAAACACTGATGCCATTGAGACAAATAAGTATTTCTTAGCTAGACCTTTCCGTTTATTGAATTTGCAAACACTCAAAGAACACCATCAAACAAAGCTTTTTGTTTTAAGTAGAAGACCAATGTACTTTCAAAGACATTGACCCCGTGGCTTGCGAAACGGAAAACAATCTTCGAGTAAGGTTGATACTAACTACAAAAGAAGTGTTCGATGAATACAAGATATATTCAGGACAAAACTTTACAGAGCTTTTAGTAAGCTAATGAGAGACGACGGAACCGGGAATGGAAGATAAGTAAGAGGTATACCTACACTTCCCGAGGGGTATCACTCAATACACATCCTGTTTGAATCGTGGGTCTACGAGGCGTAGCGTAGCGAAGCCGAGGACCCATGAATCAAACAGGAGGTGTATTGAGTGATGCACCGAAGGCAGTGTGGGTATATCTCTCACATACCCCACTCAGGTCAAGTTATATTTGACGAAACAATGCTTTCGATCCTTCTCTATGTTTGAACGTCTTGACCCACATTAAGCTTAAAAAGATACTAACTCTTCAACCTCTTACTCTCATTACACAACAATTTTATCTTTTGAAACTTTTTGTTTTTAGAAGACCCATGTAGCTTTAAAGGGCCAGATCGAGCGGCTATTTTCTGTTCCACAAATATTCGGGAGGGAATTCCCTTTTGCACACGACACGTCAAATTTTATATATTCGACTTTGTTTTCTATTTTTTTTATGTTAATAACTATGTCATATTTGGTAATTTGTTCTAATCCGCCCTTCAAAACAAAAAAATTGCGAAAATAAATAAAGCCACTGACAAGCACATCGAGCGGTGATTTTGTTTGTTTGTGGAAACGAAATTCACGGAGGACATTCCTGTTAACTAATAAATACGATTTTTACATGATTATTTCACACTTAATTTCAAAAAATTCAAAATGTTAATGAGGTTATCATTCAAGTTGTTCATGATTTAACAATTTGATAAAGAATAAAGTGTATCGCCCCCCAAAAAGAAAAACATCGTGAAATGAAGCCAATCATCGGAGCTACGAGCGTGAGATGCATTACTGGCATTTACTGCAACAAAATACTGTCTTAACTGATAACTTTTATTATGCATCACGTGTAAACATGTCCCTCTTCTATCAATCACTTATTTTTTCTTGATTTACTCAATGAATTAGCATGATACAGTACATTTGTTTTCTCGCAATGCAAACAATTCAAAATGGCGGAGGAAAGCCGATCGAACTCGAAGCCTTGATCATGGCGACCACTAGGATTATTGTCAGCTGATTGTTTGGTCGGTGTTGTAGTAACTTGGATGTTTAATTTGTAGGAAATTTGTTAATAATGTTTGCATAAGAAAATTGACAGACAAACAGATTGTTTATTGAAATCTACATATGACACTCAATCAATGTGACACTGAGAAGAATAGTTGATTCGCATCGAATATAAAAAAAAACGTCAGCGCTGTCGCACTCCGAAATATACATAGTCCGTATTGCACTTTTTCGAACATAAAAACTTCATGTGATTTAAGTGACTAAGATATATTTTGGAAGAAAAAATGTTTTACTATGAGTCGGGTTGAGATTAGCAAGAATTCCATAAATTGATAAATATATATGTAAATAATTTTCATTTCTAATTAATATTGAAATATTGTGATATTAAATATTGCATTAAAATGGAAAAGAAATTTCACAAATAATTATCCAAACAAAATACTTTGTTTACATCAGAGATAAGCAAGAAATCTATAAATGGAAATTTATATAAATAATTATGTCATTTATAATATTGAAATATTTTGATATTACAATTTATGTTGTAGTTTTTTCGTATACCCCCAAGTCATAATAATTGGAATGAGCAAGACATAGAAATAAATAAATAAATGCCAAAATTCATTTGACACCCTGACACAAACGAGCCATGTTGTTTACATATAGCGTTGCATTATGGGAAGGGGCTTTTCTCGTGCTATTTATAGATCTAAAAACTATGACGCGCTATTCGAAAACAGCCTCGTTCCCGATCTAAAGCTTATTTCTCAGAAAGAGGCTCGATCGGCCTCTTTAAAGCCATGGCCCCCGTTGCTTGGGAAACGGAAAACAGTCTTCGAGTAAGGTTGATACTAACTACAAAAGTAGTACTCGATGGATACAAGATATACACAAGATAAAACCTTACAGACCTTTTAGTAAGCTAATGAGAGCTACCCCAAAAGGAATAAGATGAACTTCCTTAGGGATAGTTGAAGTATAAATTTGATGTATGAGAAGACTTTGAACAGGATGCAAACAGTCACTGTATAATTTCACACACAATTATCCCACTTGTGAATAATACAAAACACCCTCAAATCTTTCATTACATTTATTCAATTTGAAACAATTTTTGACGAACGTTTTAATATTACATTGACTTTTTGAATTTCAAAATATGTCTTGACATATAAAGTATTTCAGCAAAAGTTCAGCATTTGAGGAAGAATCAATCGAATTTTCTGTGAGTGTCAACCGGAAGTGATCACCCAGGTAATCATACAAATGTCTACTACTTTGCGCGCACAGCAAGAAGCTCATTCTCGAGTCTGTCGACTTCCTGTCGTAGTTTCGCGGCCAGTCTCTCGGCTTCCACTGCACGGCGTTCAGATGCCTTCAGCTTGTCGCTCAATTCCTCGATGGTATCCCTCAATGAAGCTGTTTCCGTCACCTCGTTTATTTCTTTTGGTGCCGTCTTCTTGATGAAATTCATCGTGTTTGATGCAATTCGATTCAGGAATCAAACTCTATCCTTTTACAGAATGAATGTACAGTGAAAACCGTTCTCGTTGTTCTGCGTGTTTCTGGGTTTGAGTCACATGTGGAAATGATAACTGTTTGAAAATGACCATCTAGTGTTAATCAGCATCGTTCTCCTTAAAAATAATTACATTTTGATATATGGTCCTGTAGTGAAAATTAACTTTGAAATGAACACCGGCTTATATTTCTAAAAAGGTTATACAATTTAATAGTTTAAGTGACTGTGGAGTCATTTCATAACATTGCATGTATCAACAAACGGGAATTTGAAAACATAGATGTTCAATAAAAGTGTATCGTATTTTTCAAGGAAACAGCAAAATAAACTGAAAACCAAAAGAAATGTTACACTTCTTTGAATTTTTAATATCAGGGGAGAGGGCGGCACACTGCTGCGTACATGAAGTTATCCCTTTCGGTGGAGGCAGCGTCATGATCTGGGTGGGATACGCGGCAATGCAACCACCGACCTCATTGTCATTGACGGCAATCTGACGGCGCAGAGGTACGTTGACAGGGTCCTACAGTCCGAGGTCATCCCATTCTTACAACGCCATCCAAACAACCTTTTTTCTCGTCCTCATGTAGCCAGAGTGACGTTACAGTACCTTAATGTCAACAACGTCCACGTTTTGCCTTGGCCTGCCAGATCGCCCGATATGAATCCCATCGAGCACCTATGGAATTACATCGATCGAAGGATCCGTCAACGTCGACACCAACCCCACACACGTCAACAACTTATTGCTGCATTGATGGCCGAATGGAGGCAGATACCACCTGCTTTCATCAGACGATTGACTTTTTATGTTAGACGAAGAGTTCAGGCACGTTTGACGGACATACCAGGTACTGATCACATAGAATATATCAATATATTAATGATTATTCAATGATTTTTTTGTTTTTGTACATGATCGGAAATAGGACAATTGACCCAACCCATGAAGAACTGGCGATAACTTATTTATCAATAAAGTTACAGGTCTGTTATTTTAGCACAAAACACCAAACTAATGGAGTGGTACAACACATCAAAGCAAATTCCTCTGAACAAGTAACTTTTTATGATATTTAAATTCAAAGAGGTGTAACATATCTTTTGGCGTTCAGTTTAATTCTATAGGGTATGGAAAATGATACTGTGAAAAATAATTTGCAAACAGAACAACATTTAAAACGAATCCAATTATTGTAATATACATGTAAATGTGCAAAATTTAAAAAGAATCAGTATATTGTAATATACATGTACAAATGGAAGAAAGTTAAACACCCCCTTAATTCAAAACTTTAAAGGTAATACAATGGTTTCGATACTTTGAATTAATTTATCTATCTGAACATGAATAATGTAATCTTTTGAATGATTCCTTATAATAAAAAACAAATCACGGCTGAATGTTTTAATGATCCGGAAAAAAAATCACCAACAATATATTTAATTTTAAAAACTGTTCAACGTCGGCGTTTTCTAATCATTTTCATAGCAAGTTGCGCCTCTTAGATGACATTGATGTGGTATTCATAGGATAAACCCTGAATAGTGAAAAGAGAGAAAAAACGGGTTTAATCACTGATGTTTATCGTGTTATACAATAGGCCAATCAGTGATTGGTTCATTCTACGTTTTAAGTTCAAAGTCGAATCTCGGATTTAACAATTTAGAAAAATCAAACATATTCTGTTTTGAAATCATAAAATCTTTATCATATGTAAGCAGTAGTATACTTTTTAAGCTGTTTGAGTGGCATTCTAGAAGTTGATGGTATAAGGAAGACAAGAGTAATTCTATGGATGAACAACTTCTTTATTTGACAGTAGCGACGTTTCGGTATAGATTATTATAAATATGCTTGAAAACGGTATAAGAATCTCAACCGCTTTCATCCATAGAATTACTCTTGTCATCCTTATATATTTTAAATGTGTAAATGCCGATTTGAACATTATAACTTTCAGAAAAATATCAATCTTCAATTTTATATAATTTTGAATCCGTTCTGCATAAGGGGAATCAGTAACATTTGGAACCTAAAACAAGCAAGACGGTCCGACTATTGTGACTATTTTCACAATTTAAGGTCCAAGTTAACCTTACTAAATCTTACTGTTTATACATTATATGAGATGAAAAGTTTCTTAGGATTTCTTCCCATTTTGTTTAACTCTTATTTCATTTTGACCAATTCCATCAATGATGCCATTTAAACAAATAAGTGTATTTTAGCTAGACCTTTCCGTTTTTAGATTTGCAAAAACTCAAAGAACAACACTAAACATACATAAAAAAACAACAAAAGACACACAAAAAGACCATATTGCCCACTTTAAGCTTATAAAGATACTAACTCTTCAACCTCACACTCTCATTGACATTGACACAAAAGTTCTATATTTTGAACTTTTTGTTTTAAGTAGAAGACCGATGTACTTTTAAAACCATTGACCCCATGGCTTGTGAAACGGAAAACAGTCTTCCGGTAAGGTTGATACTAACTACAAAAGAAGTACTCGAGGAATACAAAAATACACAAGAGAAAACTTTACAGAGGTTTTCGTAAGCTATTGAGAGACGACGGGGCCTGGAAGGGCAGGTAAGTGAGAGATATACCTACACTTCACGAGGGGTATTACTCAGTACACCTCATGTTTGAATCGTGGGTCTCCGAGGCGTAGCGTAGCAAATCAAAAAGGGGGTGTATTGGGTAATGCACGGAGGGAAGTGTGGGTATATCTCTCACATACCCCACTCAGGTCAAGTTATTTTTGACGGAAAATTCCTTTTCATCCTTCTCTTTGTTTATACGTCTTGATCTAACTAGATCAATAAAATATTAACAATACTCTTCTAATTGCGATTAAGAAACCATAAACTTCATATTATTGAAAATTGCTACAAATTAGTACCTATACATAGGCTTATATAGGAAAAAATAACATCATTTCTGCAACACAACAGAAAGTACTTCTGTTTGTATTAATCCGCAGCAGCTCAGTCGACAGAGTCCCTGCTCTGCAACATTAAGGTCCCGGGTTCGATTCCCGCCATCGTTGTTAATAATTCTCAAAAATAACATATATAATTCTAAATTGTATTTAGTATTTGAAAACGTTGAATACGTCTTTAGTTTCGATGTACAAAAAAGAGTAGGTGTTTAATGAAGGTGTGAAAAGTAGAGGTGTATCAGTCAATACACCTACAGTTAGGACAAAGAAAGTAGACATGTATCGGTCAATACACCTACAGTTAGAACAAAGGAAACCATAGCAACGAGACCGGAAGTGGGGTATAATGATATTTATCGCTTCAATCCCAATCCAAACCCAGAGTAAATTGTGGATAATAATCTAGTCGTTTACTCTGGATATCGAGGATGGAGGTAAACCCAGCACTTTCCAAAGGACGTCACATTACTTTGTTTTGATGAAATGCTCACTCTGACGTAGTATGAAGGTGAAAGTCATCCGAAAATAACTGTCCGGCAACCTCAAAACCTTTCGGGGGGCATCAAATTGTTTCGTCTTGGCGTGTAAGTTGTTCAAAACAACAAACCGGCGAGTGAGCTCATTTCCCCTTAATTTGCGGATTTTTTTAAAAAGAATTGCACACATACACTATTACACACCCCTTTCAGAAAACCTGTATCCATAACTGTCGAAAGAAGAAATGTTATATAAATTGAGTTTAGAATAAAAGTTAAACGAAATATTTTGAATAATTACTGTACCTCCTTTAATATATAATTTCTTCCCTAATACCGTTATTGATGATAACATGTTGTGATTGGACTGCTTCCAATGCATCTACCAAAGAAATAGATAAACTACTTTACAGATAGTTCAATGCTGTATGTTGTTTTTTGGTATAACAAGACTCCGACACAGGATGCAAACAGTCACTGTATAATTTCACACACAATTATCCCACTTGTGAATAATATAAAACACCCTCAAATCTTTCATTACATTTATTCAATTTGAAACAATTTTTGACGAACGTTTTAATATTACATTGACTTTTTGAATTTCAAAATATGTTTTGACATATAAAGTATTCCAGCAAAAGTTCAGCATTTGAGGAAGAATCCATCGAATTTTATGTGAGTGTCAACCGGAAGTGATTACCCAGGAAATCATACAAATGTCTACTACTTTGCGCGCACAGCAAGAAGCTCATTCTCGAGTCTGTCGACTTCCTGTCGTAGTTTCGCGGCCAGTCCCTCGGCTTCCACTGCACGGTGTTCAGATGCCTTCAGCTTGTCGGTCAATTCCTCGATGGTATCTTTCAAGGACGCTGTTTCCGTCACCTCATTTATTACTTTTGGTGCCGTCGACGCCATTGCCACTGTCTTCTTCTTGATGGCATCCATCGTGTTTGCTGCCATTCGATTCAGAAATCAAACTCTATCCTTTTACAGAATGACTGTACAGTGAAAACCGTTCTTGTTGATTTGCGTGTTTCTGGGATGGTGCCACACGAGGGAATGATACTTGTCTGAACACCAGCTTAATATGCTTGCCATGACCATCTGGTGTTAATCAGCATCGTTCTCTTTAAAAATAATTACATTTTGATATATAGTCCTGTAGTGAAAATTAACTTTGAAATAAACACTGGCTTGTATTTTTAAAAAAGGTTATAAAATTTAATAGTTTAAGTGATTGTGGACTCCTTTGATACACTGTATATATCGAGAAACGGGAGATTGAAAACATAGACGTTCAATAAAAGTGTATAGTATTTTTCAAGGAAACAGCAGAAGTTTCTTTAGGTTATGGAAAATGATACTGTGAAAAAATATTATTAAACAGTACAAAATTTAAAAAGAATCAAATTATTGTATACATGTACAAATGGAAGAAAGTTAAACACCCCCTAAATTCAAAACTTTAAAGATTATACAATGGTTTCGATACTTTGAATTAGTTTATCTATCTGAACATGAATAATGTAAATTTTTTAATGATTTCTTATAATAAAAAACAAATGACGACTGAATGTTTAATGATCCTGAAAAAAAATCACCAACAATATTTTTAATTTTAAAAACTGTTCAACGTCATCTGCGGCGTTTTCAATCTTCATCTTCATAGCAAGTTGCGTCTCTTAGATGACATTGACGTGGTATTCATAGGATAAACCCTGAATAGCTTGAACAGAAATACGATGAATTAAAATAGTCTTCATTATCGACAACTCTGCCATTGGTTTCTCAGCACAGTATAATTCTCGTTTTAAGATGTTTTGTTGGTCACTACTACTGTTCATTTTATAGAGCCAACTCCGTGAGTTGTCAGGGGGTTATATAAGCCAAACGTTTCCATTAGTGTAAAGTTGATCGAGAAGCATCGATTGTTGAAGGAAGCTTTCATTTTAAAGGTAGTTGACGTGATCGAAATCCGGACCATCTTCCTACGCAGAGCCTAAAAGGCCAGTTTCCAAACTGTCATTTTATGCCTTGCTGCAGAGACTTTACTTTTCTGTGCTGCTACAGTGCCCTTACAGACTAGAGAGCAAGCACAGAAAAGTAAAGTCTCTGCAGCAAGGCATAAAATGACAGTTTGGAAATTTGCCTTTTAGGCTCTGCGTAGGAAGATGAATCCGGACATGGATGCGCAACAATCAGTCAAACGTAATTTTGAAAACTTATCCTGAATAGTCCAGCAGATATGTGAAGAATTTATATAAAATTATGCCTTTAATGACAAAAGCGTGAAATTTGGTACACAGTTAGGGGGTGCCCTAAGAGTGAATTTGAATATAGGGACATTCCAGATTCCCTCAAAGATTAAATGGCGGTTACAAATTAATGAATGAAAAAAGATTAATGAATTATACCAACCAGTTAGAAAACGTGTGTTTAGGTAAAACCAAATTAAGGTATTTTTAAAAGGTATTCCTCATTTGCAGCGGAGTACAAAGGAGATAGATAGAGCCTTCAGTGTCTCTCTGCGGTCTGCTATACCTGAGACTTACAAAGCCGTTGGTTGGCCGTGACCAGCTCGTTCAAACTTTTACGAGATTGAAGATCCGTCCAGTCTCTGCCACCATAGCGTTTCACATCAATACTTGCTGTGGCGGACATCCCGTCTGGCTGTTTTGGGAGTCACACATGGTCTTTGCCAACCACTACCCTCTGAGGGTCACGTGACCGAAGGTAGCGCAAGGACAGGTTACTTCCGCCTCCTTGATTTGTGTAATCTTGTCGAGAGATAATTATAAGTGTCGAAAATCTTGTTTTTAAAGAAGAAAATCTGCTTGAAAACAACACAAGAAACTATGTCGAAACGTCGCATATCATGAATAAAGAAGTTGTCATCCATATATGTTTCCTCATGATCATCATTCCAACTCATGCCCCTTAAAAAAGCTAGTGAAAAATAAAGACCAAATAATGTTTTTTGAATCCTTTGACTTTAATTATCATTATAAACACAAATATCCTTGGTGTGCTTTTTTAAGTAGTATGACTTAGATAATGGTATCTTACTACCCAAAGCCGCCATTTTTGTTATAGGAAAAAATTTAAATGTCCCTATATCTCAAAATATTCATAAAAGAATGCTCTATCAGTATACCAAGTTTCATGCTTGTATCACAAATAGCACAACTTCCCCACTTATCTGCTGGACTAAAATAAGTCAGAATAAAAGTTACGAGTTGATCATTTTTTATTAGGTTATATCTAGTTTTCATGTAAGTTTGTGAATTTGGCTTTTTTACGTTAATAATGTTTTAGGAATTTCATTGGAAACCAGTTTTTATCATTTTGTGAAAGGAAACATGAAATATTTTGATTTGATGTAAAAAAATCATGCTATTTTCGTTCTTATCAAAGCAAACAGTATGTGATGAAAATCACTTGGTGGCTCTTTAATTTGTTACTACCGTCAGCAGCACATGGCGTTTGTCCGTTTTAACAGTTTATGTATAATTAGATTTAGTATTTATGTTTGAAATCAAATGTAAGTGAAGGATTTTGAGAAAATGATAATAAATTGTAATTGAAATGATGGAATACCATTTACTCATAAGTTAGTGTGGTCGCGGCTGTGTTCGTTTTGCGATAAGACTGTCTCAGGTGCGATGAAATTCCTAATCAAACGATCCCATAATGTCACTATAGTAGAAAGTATAAACATTGAAACTGACACAATATTCACAATGCAATGCTACAATTTTACGCTGTCGCCTATATGACTTTATCTCTGTTTTGAATTTGTTCAAAAAGTTTCTTCATACATCTACTCTTTGTTCAGAGGAACTCGAAATAATCAATTTACGAAGAACTGTAAGGTATATACTTTCAAACATGTATAGAAAAGAGTATCTTGTTCTTACGTAAATTTACGCTGGATAGAATGACATAACATCCTGCAATGAGTCCTATATAATCCTTGTACTGTTGTTCTTGTTGCTGATCGTAATACGTACATGTTTTTTTATTAAAAAAATATTACCCAAACTATTTGTTAAAGGCCCATTTCGTTCACTCACAGAAAAGCAGACCGTAATAACACCACAAAACAGTGTCGTAAAAGTTGACTTGAGTTTCATATGCTTCTTTGATAAATAGGCAGAGTAAGTGACATTAAATAGGCAAATCTGTAAACAACATTTTATGCGAGTGATTCATATCAAAATCAAGAAAGATAACATACGACCATTCGTTCTCATAAAGGGGAATTTAACCAGTTTTTATCATTAAAACCTGAATGTAAGAAGTTATGCCAGATTTTCGTATTTTCAAGTGTTTATGTTTACTTTGGGAGAATGTTTGTTTGAATTTCACGGTAATGTGTAATGTTCTAAAATGCATAGGCGTTTTAATATCTGTTCTGCTGATGCTATTTCAACTATCATAATTTTTTACCTCATTCCAATTGCAATCAAAATACTAACAAACAACAGAAACGGGCCAGTCGTCGTTTTAAAAACAAGAATGCATATGAGTTTTGAAGTGAAGAATTTTATTCGTGAGTACTGTGAAACAGAAGATCGTCCTGTATAATTTTATATCTGAAGGAGTGTTAGTTAAAATTATATATCACAAGTTCAGTTCACAATTTCTACATGTCCAATATTGAGTCTCTGCACGGAAGTTGTTACCCGCCTCTGTGATAAGGGAGGTAACCTCATGTGACCAATGATAAGGGAGACAACCCACTAGATCCTCTTTCGCTCATGTCTCCTAGTACGCTGCCATCTCTGCGAAGGTCAGGTCAAGCTCCTCGTTGATGCTCTTGTTCTTCTCCTTCTCTGTAAGGAGTTCGTCGTCCAGACGGTCCATCTCCTTCTGCTGCTTGTTGACCGTCCTCTCAGCCTCGGCTGCTCGGTTCTCGGAATCCTTCAGTTTGTCGGTCAGGTCTCGGATGGTTTCCTCATAAGTCTCCTCCTTTGAAGTGGCCTCCCTCTCGCTGTTCTCCAGAGATTTCATGTTGTTACCGACCACTCGCAGTTCGTCTTCCAGCTGGGTGATCTTGGTCTCGTTCGCTTCAGCTCGGTTGGTGGCACGTTCAAGATCAGCTTCTGTCATGGCCAGTTTTCGGGCGGTTTCATCATATTTGCGTTCAGCTTCCTCAGCAACGAACTTCGCATCTTTGAACTGGGTTTCCAGTTGGTCGATGCGTTCGTCATCGGCGTTGCTCTTGTTTTCTAGAACCTTGCGTGCTCTCTCAGTCTCGTCAGAGGCTTTGGAGGCTTCTTCTAGTTGGTTGGTCGCTGTCTGCAACTTCTCCTCACACTGCTCAAGATTCTCTTCCAACATGGTCACTTTGGAGGAGAGGCTGTTCACATCCTGTTCCAGTTCTGTCACCTTCTTTGTTGATTCTTCAAGCTTTGAATTGGCTTCTCCCAGTTGTTCATTGGTGCTGTCGTACTCGACTTCAAGGTTGGAATATTTCTTCTGGAGTTCGTGAAGATCTTCCTCAACTTTGGTTTTCTCGATCTCAAGATCTTTGACCTGCTGGTCCATGGTCTCAGCTCTGTCAATGGCGTTGTCCTTGTCGCTCTTCATGGCGAGCATCTTCTTCTTGATGGCGTCCATAGCTGTTTGGGAGGTAGGCGAGCTTCAAAAACCTGAACTGACTTGTTGCTTTTATATAGTTACCGCTGGTAGCAGACAACTAGCTCAGGATAGGAATGATGAATCAGGAACGATATCAGAATCTGCTGCTGAGGCTGAAGTGTGATGCTGCTGAAGACGAGAGCTGGAATGATTTGTCTCAGAGCACTGTCCTCTTTTATGGAAGTCTCATCTCTCCTGCTGTTTAAAGAGGAACGCTCACCTTGCAGGGGGTCGGGCATCTGGAGTTTGGAGGCGTGTGCCGTCATCTGTTGGGGTTGCATGGGCTGTGTTGCAGTTGATTAATCCGCTGTAACTTTTAGTAACTATTCATATCTATATATTTCAATACACAGTACTCGATTGCATGTATGATGAGAATCCCAGCGGGTGTATCTAATATTTGACTATTTTTCGTTAACGTAAAGTTTGTTTCATATTTTCTTAAGATAGATATTGAATAAGGAACTTCCTAAAATCTGTTGCATGTTTTATAGTATATCACAAGTCTTTTAAAATTTAAAGATCGCTTATTCACTTTTGACATTTTTCATTTGATACCCTCAAATGTTCCTAAAAAAGGTTAACAAGTGAATATATATTTTCACAATCATCCTTATTATTACTTATGGAAATGATGGACACGTTACGGTTTTTTTCAAATAGTTTTCTCATGTATAGTAAAAATTACTTACTTTAATACTATGTTATAATTCGCATGTATTGAGGACTAATGTAGAAGGATTTGATTTTGATTTTATGTGTGACTTAGAATCTTAACGTTTTTATTTTTTCAAATATGGTGTAAAGCTTAGCATCATTGACGAAATTTCTAAATTTTCGTTTAAAGGAATAACAAAGCTGTTTTGTCTTGCTTTTTTAATATATCTTTTATCAATATTACATCGTGCTTTAATGAAGTTGTTTCAGGTTGCCATGTACGTTGAGAATTGCATACCTTTTAAAACATATCAAAGACTTTTGGTCATCAAACAATTAAAGCGTTTAATGGTCTTGTTGTGAGCTTTGTCGGTTGTTCCTATAGCAATTTTGGTGAAATGTGAAGTGCTCTGATTTATTTATAATGACGTAATACTTGGAAAAATATTCCTTCTTTCTCCTTTGTTGGTCATTAAGGTAATGCAACCTCATACTTCCGTTCAAAAAAAATTTGTCCATTATATCCATCATAAAGTGACAGTGAGTATGTTTTATAACGACCTTCTCTGTAGCGTGTCAAAATACTATATTTTCTGATTTAGGTTGATTAAAAAAAATTCATATTTAGTCCCAATTGTCAAATTAAGGACAATTTTTTTTAGTAGCACGTATTAGGGTAGTTGTAAGGTGATGTCAGGAAAATCAAAATAAATGTTTCCAATTGAAAGACAATGTGTTTAAAGTGAATGAACAATAGTAAATCAAATATATAATGTAAAGTTCAGCCATGCGATTTCCTTTCTTACACAACATGAATTAAAGGTACACACAAAAATGGCTGCAAATGTATTTTAGGTGAACGTTTATAATTTGTTCTCTGACAATGGATGATTGGTTTGTGTAAGGAGATTTTTGACACTTTCAAAATAATAACGTACAATAATCAGTGATAAATTGAAAATATAAAACTTTGAAATTACGAGCTACTGCCCCTTTAATATCATACTTATCTAAAATTACATGTCCTTTTATTTTCGAGAAAAAATCTTTAACCTTAATTTTTCAATATTATTGAACTAAACCAATTACCATTTTAATAGTGATTAACAACAACATCAGTCATGTTTGATAGAATAATACCAATGGTAGCGTTTGACTCAAACAGCATCGTGTCTCATATCCAGAGCAGTATGTCGGGGAGATATAGCATATCAAATGATTTGTAAATACGAGGTATGATATGCACAGATCCAAGAACTCCTATGGTTTGAACCCCGCTACTGTGGAGATCATCTGTAATCATCTACATGACAGTGATTACACATCTCTGTAATGTTACATCAGAACTGGTATGAGTTGAACAGTAATTATATTATATTATATGTATATGATACGATACATGGTCATGAAGGTTAATTGCCGTGTACCTTAAATTGGTGATATGAACTTTTTAATTCAAGTTCATGGATCACAGATATACAAACCCTGATATGTCATAGGTTCCCTGAATATTGCTACATTAGGTAGATATGGTACCATCTCTACTGATAACTTGATACTATGATTTATTAAAGGCTTGAAGTCTCCTGTTTGGAATCTGGAGGCAAAGGGGGACATCGGGGAAATATTATTTAAACTTTTACAATATCAGTTTCTCTTTTACAAAGAAGAATGACCTGGCTTCAACAAATATACAAATATATAATAAATACTAGTATATTGTTCATTGTTCAATTAACCTTAAGTGATGTGAAATTGCAACACCGGCAGGTTCAGAACAAGTGGGTAGGATATTATTTGATCCACATTTACCGTGAGATAAAAACTTGACTAACTTTTTTTCTGTTTTTTTTTTATATTTGTCGTCAGGGATAAAAAATATATTACCCCAAGGAAACCAGTGTTTGTTTTATTTAAAAAAGAATCTCAGATCTTTCACTTCTATATATTTTAACTTTTTGAAGAAAACAAATCAGGTTTCTTTCATCAAGACTTCAATTTTTTTATGTTTTCATGAATTAACATCTACTTCACAATAAGGTTAACGCTTTCATATTTGGTGACACGATTTCCATTTGGGCTGTAGTCTGCCACATGTGTTTATTATCTTGGACGTCTGTGGGTCATGGTGACCGTACGGTGCTGTGGATACGCGAATTAAGGTATGTGTGGAAAATATAGTCCATGGTATATCATTCATGACGACCAAACCTTCATGGATATTTTATTCTTGGTTTTTTACTTGAAAACGTGTATTGATTTGATATACGAGTCGTAACTAAATGAGAAAATCGGACTATCTTAAATTGTTTATAGATCGTGATGATGAATGTTCACGAACGTCCGCCAAAATATTAACCCATAATCCTTCTTCATGACTGTGGATAAAATAGGAAATTTGAATAGAGTCAATGTCCTCATTCACCAACATAGATTTGTTTGAATATGCAATGAAATTGAAAGCCTACATAATTTAAATAACAAAGATGAAATCACAGAGATTATATCGAAACTTTCACATCCTAGATTTTCATCTATTATTAAGATTTTTACTCCTTAATCGTATCTAGTTGAAGGAAACGACTATAAATAGGAAAGCAATTCAAAGAAAGAAAACATTCTTTTAAAGATATTTGATGGACAGAATTTCGGTCTAATGTAGGGCATGTACAGCGTTATCAGAACAATGGAGGGAAAACTAAAAAAAGGCAACATCTGGTTTCAACGATATTACTCACATCGTATGGGAGAGTATTGAAGTCCCGTAGAGACTGTGTAGTCGTACAGAGGTAAGACTTAACTTCTTAATGTTGAAACACACATGTATGTCTATGTTGAATCTAATAAGGCAAGAATTGAAAAAAAGGAACATTTCAGCTCGATACGTGTTTATCTGTGCGCATGGCGATGTGCACTCATATCTCGACATCAATAATAAGACATACAGATGTTCAACAATGATTGTGTGAGCAATGTGATTACAATTTAAAAAACCTTTCCATTCCTTTTATGATATGAATATACAGATCCATGCTTTTATCACAATCAAAATTTCAATTATACATGGACTATAAACACTCTTATACTTTATAATACCCCCTTTACACCAAGCCCGTTCTCAGTACGTTCTTGGATTTTTTTCTGAACGGGCTCAAACTGTCCGAGGACGAAATGAACGTTGTGGCAACTGTTTACGAACTTTATGAACTGGCTCGGACGTACTAAAAACGGGAAGGTGCTCCAGAACGTTCGACATGTTGAACGTTCTCCCAGTCCTAAAATTGGACGGAGTACAAACGTACTGAAAACGGCATTGCCGTACTGCGAACGGAATTGCACCAAGTTACATGAAGCTCTCAGCATGATGAATGTGGGTTTCCTACAGTTTGTGATGGAAGCAGAGAAACAATGTAAAGTGTTGTTTGCCTCGGCAACTATGGCTTCTACAGGGCTAGTGGATCTGGTATTTGATTTCCTGTGAACAACCTTACTCTGATCATACTTCTTTTTTGGAGGCATGATGTTTTCACCTTGAAATTGAGAACGTTAATGAGAACGGGGAAGGACGTGATGGGTATTAATAAAAAACGGGCCAGAACTCGATGATTTTACAATAAAGACACACTGAGAACGGAATCAGGACGTAGTGAAAACGAAGAGAACTGTCTTAAAACGTGTTGGTCGCAGCTAGGACGGAATTGTCTAAGAACGGAATTGAACTGGTTGAAGACGTCCTGAAAACTAGGCGAACGGGCAATACTATGCAATCTAAACGTGTTAGAAACTGCCTGAGGACGGGGTAAAGACTAGATGAACGTGCTGAGAGCTGTGTGTGAACGAACTGGCGTCATATTTGGGCAACATATTAACAATCGTTACTCGTTTCCATCCCGTCCGAGGCCGTTTTGCTTTAAATTTTGGACGGAGTAGGACGTAGTGAGAATGACCTTGGTGTAACTCAGGCATAAAAGAGTATTCTGAAAATGTTTACATATTTTTTTACATATTTGTGTAAAATAGATGATTCCAAAATTATGTTTCGTAATTTCTTTCAAGAAGGACATAATCTACCAACAAAAGCTAGTTTCACTCCATCTTCCATATTTCAACCATATGGCCAAGTGAACTGTGAGACGGAAGCTCGTATAGGTACAATAGGCTACTGCTCTCTTACTCAGTTAGGTCTTGAAGTCTCTTATGGCAACGTTATCTCTTATGTCATGTTAACTAGAATTTAAACAAAGTTGTGTAAACATTAGTAGTTTTTGCGTCAGGATATGATTTTATGGCCTGTCTCCAATAAGTTATGTATTGTCTGTTTCCCCTCCATTAGTTTCCAACTAATGTTCAACCTCTAATAGTAATGTGTGTCGTAGTTGTGAGTTCATCGCCAAAACGCAACCGTTGTTTAATTTCATTTCAAAAGATTAATTTCATACCATGTTCATCTGAGACGAAGAGAAGAACAAAACACAAGTCAAACATTTTTTTAGGATGACATTTTCACAATGGTTCCATCAATCGTCCAAATCAAGTTAAATATTCCTTTTCATCGTGGTATTGCATGACGACGTCAGAGTAGGTACGTCATCTGTTGTGTTAGTTGGGGGTGTACATGGGCACCTAGTACTTCGCTGACACGGTCCTCCATCTCTGAAGATTTTCTCTATACATCCTTCTTTACATACTGAATTGTCACATTTCAGTAACAGGCCTGTAATGAAACGGTATTTTTAAGAATATTACTTTAAAGGAACTATGATTTCCAAATCAACATATCTTCTTCAACATTTAAAGTGATCAATTTCATATTTAGAGTGGTTACACAAAAACAGAAAGCAGATGTAAAGTACAAGATTTTCATGGATATCCAACTTCTTTATTCAATCAAAAACTTCGCAATTATATAAATAATAATGTATTTGGTCATAGCTAGTAAATAAAACAACATGCAAAAACCCCGATTAACAAATGACCACATGGTATATTTATGAATGTGTAATCTGCATACTTTTTTGCAGATTAATGATCAATACAATGAAATGTTGAAGCAAACAACATCTTGTCGTATCATAAAATATATATCATGTAAAGCAGCAACATGAATCAAGATTGTGGTTGAAAGGGTTTTTTTCAGATATAGAGCAGGACCTAATAATATAGGCCTACGGTAAAACTGAACCATGAAATAAATTTACCTGAGTAACATGTACTTTTCCTTGAGTTGTAGACTCCTCTCTGGTTGTTCTGTTTCCGTATCTACTATCGTTTTGCCTCCTTTGTGAATTGCCCTCTGTTTCGAATATCCTTTGTGTACTTCAGGAATCTAGAATTTAAAGTCAATTCTTTTAGTTCAATTCAACTCAAAAATAATCAGCTATCGATCGTACAACATCGAGGTGAAAATTGGAGCAATTCAACAATGCGTTAGTATTTTATAGAAAAGAAACATTTAATCAAACTACAAAGGAAAATTCAACTTTATAGCTTTCATTTAAGATATGATAACTATTTTTTTATATCTATGAATATTGATCAACTGAAGTTCTGTCAAAACTATTCTTATCACGTAAGATTGATAAACTGATTAAACATTAATGAAGTTTTACGTTGGTGATTATTGTAAAGTTGTTTCAATTAATCAAATCTATGTACGAAATATTTTTAATGAATTACCTTCAAACGTTTCATTCTGACACAATCGTAAACTGTGAGATGGGGTCGACCCGCAGGTTCCGATTTTTGTCGTCAACCCGCAGAGCAAAGTGTATATAACATACCGATATCATACACTACATTGAAAACTGTTTTGTGTCTTGAAAAGTTCATCGTCTTCGCTAACCATGTTTACCTGTCAGGTGTAATCGTGAAATGCGATGATGCACGTGCAGTTAAGGTTTATAAAGCAGGATAGCCCTCCAATAGTTTAACACGGAGAGTTGAGTTTGAGCGATAGGGACACCAGTTTTCAAACCCTTTAAACACTCGAACTCCAATAGTTGACAGTGACTTTGCTTTAAGTTAGATATGGTCCTCAAAGTCTCCATTAGTTTGGCACGAGGGACTCGTCCACGGCCTAACGGCCTAGGACAAATCCCTCGTGCCAAACTAATGGAGACTTTTTGGACCATATCCTACACGTACTGCTTTTACTAGTAATACTATGTATGCTAATAGTAATACAATTCATTGGCTAAAATTGCAATTTTGAGGAAAAGTACTGCTTTTACTAGTTATACTATGTATGCTAATAGTAATACAATTCACTGGCTAAAATTGCAATTTTGAGGAAAATAGGCCATGTTTAGAGGCTAGAGCGCGCAAAGTAATATAAACTCATCTAACGAAAGAAGGACAAGTAAACCGTGTTTAATTGGGTATATAACAAGTGTTCATTTAAAATGGATGTTTGTTTTCGCCATCTGTACATAAATGTAGCAGTAATATCCATTAACAATATTAAATGTCAATTATTTTGAAATTGAGATGAATGTTAATTTTTAAGCACATATAATAATAACGTGACGTAATAGTCATATCAAATCTCACTAAAGCCAAATGGGGTCTTTTTAAGATAAGTATTGTTACGGTTTTATTCTGCAAATAAGATTCATACATTCGATATCTACTGAATTGATTTTTTGGGATAGATATAATTAACTCTTTGTGTGAATGTTGTCATCAAATCCTTATATATGAGGCACAAACTGAGAGACCTTAAGATAAAGAAATTAGAAATCTAACCAATAAGACCCAAAATATGTGCCTATTGATCTCAATATAAGGGTACTTATCTCAGGCAATTATTGAATAAGTTTTACTAATTAATCTTTAATAAAGTTTCCATATTTTGAAATGTAATTAACTGTTTTAGTAAATTATTTTAAATATTTGAATTTAAATATGTTAACCTTTCAATATTTATTTTGCAGAAGGCGAAAAAGACAACAATGATTATTCGACATCGAGTTTATATAAGGTAATTTTTTGTCCGTTTTATATTTTTGCTATTTTTCCTGTAACAGTAAAAGCCTAAAGCCTAAAAAAATTAGCAGGTAATCAATAAAGTATGCTAATCGAGAAAATAAAATTTATTTCGGTAGCAAATGTATCAGTGATTTTTCCGAAAACATCGTTGGTACCAGTTTGATCATGTCGTAGAGCTGTTACTATTAAACAATTATCACCAATCTCATTAAATTATGGTCGATTTTTTCAGTCTTACCTTCAGGTAAAAGTGATAGTTTCAAACAAGATAAAGAGCTTGTTCTTTGGTCCTATCTTCCATTCATTTGCCAGTATTTATTTAAAGCCGTAAATCCTCATAAAGCAAGAGAAAAGTCGCATCCTAAAACGTTTTCTGACAAAGAGCTCCATTAAGAAGTTATTTTATCAAATACCATCTCCTATTGGAAATATTGAAGAAGTTCTATTTGTCAGCGTCTAATTGCGTTATCAGTATTTATCAACTAACTGTGACTGTACTTGAAATTAATTAAGGATAATTAAATCATGTACTTGATTTCTCATTTTAAAAATTTCATTTATTTTAACCCGATAACGAATTCTTCTTATAGTTAAAGATAGGCAGCACTGATTTGATATTTTGAGGAAACAACATTAAAAGGACCTGTCCCGTTTTAAATATTACTTCATTATAAGTCCTTCAATGTAAGACATAATTTCCCTTTATTTCAGGCTACTGGTTGTTGTTGTCGCACTTCTGATATTTCTACTGATCGGGTTAAAAGGCCCTTTCCTGATATCATCTTCAGCAAGAGCAGGGAAGTCGCTTATTTCCGGAATATTTCAACAGAGGCAAACAAAACCGGAAGTACGCCATATTGGATTTCTGAAGGTCCACAAATGTGCAAGCACGACGGTCTTAAATATTTTGTACAGATTTGGATTGAAAAGAGATCTGAACTTTGTCATTCCAATAAGGGGCAATTACATCCATTTTCATGCTAAAAGCAGTGCTATAAGGGAGATACCGCCACCTTTTGGACAAGATTATGATATCTTATGCAATCACGTTCCCAAATTTGACAACGTAACGTTTTCAACATTTTTGCCCGCTGATTCGGTGTACATAGCTATAGTAAGAGAACAATTTGACAGAATGAAGTCCGCCTTTCATTACTATAGAAACGAAATGAAGATGGATGCTCTATTGCAGATAAATACAACAAATCCGTTCAAGTCATATATAAAAAGACCAAAATTCTATGAATCAAAATGGGGTGACGGATCTTTTACGAACAATAAAATGGCTTTTGATTTTGGATTCCCTGTTCACAGATTTCAATTCCGGAGAAATATCAAGGATTGGATTAAGTATATCGACAGAAAGTTTGGTTTAGTAATGGTCAGCGAGTACTTCGACGAATCACTAGTTCTGATGCGAAGGATGTTGAATTGGTCCATCAGGGATATTATATACCTGAGAATTAACTCCAACCCGCAGAACAACTCAACTACTCGAACTGTTACTAAAAGACTGAAGCCGTACCTTGAACTGGACTATATGTTTTATGATTACTTTCTCCGAAAATTGAAGATGAAAATGGCACGGGGAGGACAAGGATTTCGGGAAGAAGTTGCCTATTTCAAGACAGTGATTGAGAAAAGCACTGAATTGTGTTCAGAGAATATTAGACGTAGTGTGCTAGAATTCCCAGCCAATGAACTTCATGAGTATTTCAGCGTTGGCGTTGATGAGTGTGAATTAATTTACAAACCGGAGATTAATTTTCTTAAGTTGGTTAGAGACACACAGGTCGAAAAGGTGATAAAATATGGAGCTAATGTCACACGATTAATCACGTGATATACGGAGATGAAATATATTATGTGAGTGCCCGTGGCATACTGTGTTAACGACATGTATAGGACTACCCTCGTTGGTAATGATAACTTTATATATGTTAGCGGCAATAGTGAAAATTCGGTAATAGCGTTAATGCCTAATGATTCTATATTCTGATGTCATAAACTTACCATCAAATCAACCGTTTTGACGTTTTTCAACACATACTGTAAACCTCGGTCCAAAAATGTTTAAATTTCTCAGAAAATTCAATAAAGCATTGAGGTTAAAGCATAATTGCTTCATATAATTAATCAAAATAGTGTTTTAAATCTATAATTATGAATGATGTTCATAAATATGGCGTAACAAAAGAGCCAAACGTACAAATAACACGGAATTCACAGAAGATATATCTTTTCAAATTTCATTTTATTGTCATATATGAATTGACATGACAAACAGCAAACAGATACAGATATAAGAGGTCTTATGTTTTAGAGATGAATAATGAAAGTGACTATTAACATCATAATAATCTGAACAGCGTTAAAGCTGGCAAGTGTCCGAGGTTATTAGAATCACACAAATTGTTACAAGTAGTCTTTAGAGATTATTACAAAATCAGTGTGTTGAAAAATGTTGAAATGTAAAATGAGATTAGAGATATCAAAAGATTCACAGAAAACCTTTGTTTGATTGATAGCCAAAAACTACAAAGAGACTAATACAACAAAAATATTCAGAAATTCTTTATCTGTGTTAACACTTTAGATATATTAAAATTAATTTATCGGAAATCATAATAAGTGATTCATAACTTTATCATTGCTACTCGGTATACTAAAGTGCAAGAATGAAAGTGTCAAACATGTTGTCTAACAGTATCTTCAAGAAACCAGAAACATTACACTTTCACAAATAACTTAAGTCACAAGAAGCCAAAATACACGATAGTATTGGCTCAAGCTTCCCTTTGCTTTGGAAAGCCGTGCCAATTCAAACAGAACAGGTACACATGCGTGTGTTAAGTATTAGTCTTGCTTGTCCGGGGCCCACACATCTGATGTGACAATATTTTGTCAACAACGTCAGCTAAACATCACAACGTCATTCATAAATGTAAATATGGCAATGGGTGTGTGACATTAAACAGCGTCCTTTGAGTACATGGGAATACAGCGGCCTTTGGTATATATGGGAATGTGATCTTTTAGATGTTCATCTGTTCATTGAAATGTGTTCGTCGATGTCTATAAAATGTCCATGGACATGAAGTGATTCAGGCCGTTCTTACGTTCAGTGGATATTGTAGTTAATTTCTGTGTTAATACATTGGTGATATTATGGTTAAGCACACAAGGGAATTAATTTATCTCAACATTGCTGTGCTTAAAATATACATTATAGCGTAGTTGTTTACTCTTTTCAATAAATATGTTTGATTATGTTGTTGAACCTAGTGCTTCAATCTCATTAAAATAAGGTCATATATCCTTAAAAGGTGCTAAAACCATAAAAAGAAATATAGTGGTTTATCCCTGTGCTGAAAACTAAATTGAAATTATCTTGTGCATGAAACAAATAAAACGGAATGTTGTGGTCAAGTCTGAGGTAAACGCATACATGTAAACGTAAATGCAAAGGTTCCACTTTGTGCTTACACTTACGTAGAACGTAATTTTCAAACCGGTGGTTAAAAAGTACATTGGAATGAAATGTTGGAACACTGTGCTTAAACACATATGTCCATAATTTCTTCACTTGTATATAAATCTTTTAAATTCATGATTGTACATTATGATATTAACTAATTTATTGTATAATGTGTATCATGTGTATCCTCATATGCCGCTGCCGGCAGCCCGAGTCTAAATAAAGTTCAGTTACTTTCCCCTTGACGCAGTCAGACACTGATTGGTCACCTCCACCATTTACCGGGTACCCAGTCCTGAACAGTTACATTTTAAATATAAAGTCACCTACACAGGGTTACCACTAAGGTTTCTACCTCGCAAATCATTTTCGAACAGGGAACCGAATTGAGGAACATGAAATATAATTGATATGGTGCTTTTCTTTTGTCGTTCAGGATAAATAGGACAAAGCTACAGCGCCTTTCAATGTTCAGGAGAAGGGTCCTTGATGAGAGGAAGTGAGTGACACGTCCGTCCATATGTAAGATATTCACATGTTTACACTCCGCCTCAATAGACTCCATTTTATTGCCTGAAATGAAAATATAATCAAAACGCATTTTTTTATTTTTAAAAGAGAAAAGAGCCCACTGAAGCTGTTCATTTCCTGACACTGCATTGACCTAGACTTGCTACAACAATATAAACTTGCGTGGGTCTTGAAATACATTTTGTTTCAGGGGCTGTTAGACAGACTAGGCCTCGTGCTGTAAAGCATGATCGAATGCAGGATCTGTTCATGTTAATTAATAGAATGTCAGTTATGTTTCAAGTTTTTTTTCTACTCATATTCTACGACATATTTCTTTTATTTTTTGGTTTCCTATGGCGTATTTCTTTATATAATTGAGAATATCATATAATATCAAATAATTTTAAAATTGCTTATATATGACATAAATTAATTATTGTTCTATCAGATCAGTAGATTATGAGATTAACCTCTGCAAGTCATATAGTTGAAAATAATCAAATCAGGATGAACAATTATTTGTTAAGCAAACGTTTTCTCTCTCGTAGCAAAACTCGTAAATTATCTTTCATTATAATGTCATTTGATTTGTTCAAAGTTTTTAAAACAATAAATACAAAGTTTGGAATGGTGAACATATCTCTCAATGATTTTTGAAATAATGAATGAAAATAAGGATGCTAAATAAATATTTCGTTAGATGTGAACACACTAAATTTTATGCAGCGTAATGAATTTGTTTAGTAAATACGTGCACTAGTATTACGCTTTAAAAAAAAATATTGCTCACTTCACTAGTTTGAATTTCATTATGCTGTTTTGGATGGTGCTCCTGTGTTGATAATAGTTGATGTGATATTCCACAATGATTTTATAAGTGTATATTTGCAGAGACGTTATATTAATATGTATCGGACGTCTCTGTGTGAATGAAGATATATCAAGTACTCCAGGACCGTGTTTAACAAATTTGTTATGTAACCTATGTTCATCTCCAAAAGGCATGCAGTGTAATATCTTAAAAACCTCCTCTTCTCTGTAGATCGGGAATTCTTCAAACAAAAATGTCAATTACAAATTCATAATGGAAAAATCCTTAGAAAAATAAGAAAGTAATTTGTCTATTTGATTAATCTACCTCCAAGAAGATAGACATGTTATTTTAATATGCATTAAAATCAGTTTTGACAAAGATTCATCTCCTAGATTCCATGTCTTGAGTCATGTTCATTTATGTATAGCCACACACAAGCTGTTACATAACCATGTTCTACACCGTTTACGATAGCGTTGTTTAATTATCTGCAACGTTATAACACATTGTGTAATCAAGCCGAGTGATCGGAGCGAATTCACGTGCAAATCATGCAATACATGTCACTTCAATCAGATGCCTGGAGCGACAGGAAACACAACCTTTTGCAGACAAAATACTTGACTAAAACTCTATGAAAGTATATGAAAAATTGAAAATAGTAACTGTCCCTTTAAGATATTTTACTATTTGGATCTTCGTTTCATATATGCATATTCAGTCAATCTAGACTGCTTCTACTTGCTAGACAGTCATGAAGCAGGACTAGTATCATTGATGTCTTCGTTGGTGCCACTATCAATATCATTGAAATTCTCGAGGGATTATGTCAAAGCTTAACGGAGTCATGAACTCGTTTTGTAAAAAACACGTAGCATGAAACTAATTTTTAGAGAATAAGTTAAAACTTAATTGATTGATGAAGAAATTAAAAAATACCCAGAGTAATCCTGTATGGTAAACTCGTATAACAACATTTCGCTTTTGCTCGACAGATACCAAACCATTCACTAATTTCAATGATATGAAACGGGACGTTATGTAGTTATCTCTATCTAAAGCAAGGGGCTCGACTGTCTACATCCCGACCGTTATCAGAAGCTGACAAGTGCAGCCCACATGTATCTCGGTCACGTGACCTTTCGGAAGTAAACATTTCCTAACAATGGCGCTGCCCCCGAGTTCCAAATTTGCAAGTGTGAAATTTTAATGTTGGTAAATCACCGATGGCTGTCGTTTAGTGGCTGAAAGCCATGTGGTTGTAACGTAAAGAATTTTGATTGTTGTCGCAAGCCTACTTTGCCTCGAAATTTGACCATCAGTATGAAAATGTGGCTTCGACTGTTTACCGTTTTGGCAGCGCTCGGGGTGTTTCTTCCAATGATGGTGCTAGTGTATATGAACGCTTGGACTTTATCTGATGGGTCGGACAGAGTCAATGTTGGTGAGTTAGCAACATTTAACTATTTTCAATTAAAGGTTGAAGGTCAACAGTTTTAATCGGCATGCTCGTATCGCTATGGCAGAAACGCCGATACAAGTCGAGAAGTGATGTCCGAAGTTTGCTTACAGCGCTCTGCAAACGGGGCCCTTCTTGGGTTACGAATACTTGCAACATGTCGCCTTCGTTATAACGCGCACGTGTTTTGTGATTTTATCCCTATTTTAACAAGAAATGCTTGAAAATTTAGGATTTGTTTCAAATGATCATTGGCACAGATTGGGTTATTAGTAAGCGCTAACTTCTAACGTCAATGAAATAATGTTGCGTTATGAAGAGGTAATTTCGAGCTATGCTATAACGAACGTTATCTCACGTCTTTACGTTGTTTTTGCAACCTGTTCTTTGGAATGTTTTTTGACTGGAAACATCAATTATAGATTAACATTCTGTTCAAAACAGTTACATAATTGTTGCGCAAGAAATTGATGGATATTCAATGTTCCCTTAGAAACTGAACTTCATAATGTGTGTATTCTTTCCCTGAATTTGGCTGAAACGTTTTTTCCCATTTGTTTCAACATCTCTCTATGAAATTTCATAAACTAAACAAATCGAAGTTAAATAATGAACAAATTTACATATTGAATTAGCACTTTAAGTTTGGCATTTCAATGAATGAATATTTAAAAAAAGAGACTGTGTTATAAAAAATGTTTGAAAATAAAGTTTCATTTCTAACAATAATAAAATTAACTTAAATGTTCTTCATTTATTTCTTGAATGTTTTATTTGATCATATCAACTTTCCCTTTACATTTCTTGACCATTTCTGATTCATGTGCTCTTTCATTCATTCATTCATTCATTCATTCATTCATTCATTCATTCATTCATTCATTCATTCATTCATTCATTCATTCATTCATTCATTCATTCATTCATTCATTCAACAAACTTTTTTTACTTTTTTCTCTTTAGGATTTATCATTATCTAATTGTGGATTAAGTAATCAATCCTTTATGATCTATTCATTTATGAACCTTATCCATTTATTTCTTTGTCACCCATCCATGTATTTAGTAGTCCATCCTACATTCAATCCATTATGCTCTATATGTCATTCATTTGTTCTTCATTTATTGACATATGTTTGACATCTTTGACAGCAGCTGTAGGGAGGAATCCATCCTACATTCAATTCTTTATGCTCCATTCATTTATGTCCTTTATCCATTCATATCTTTGTCATCCATCCATGTATTTAGTAGTCCATCCTACATTCAATCATTTATGCTCTATTCATTCATGTCCTTGATCCATTCATTTCTTTGTCATCCATCCATGTATTTAGTAATCCATCCTACATTCAATCCTTTATGCTCTATTCATTCATGTCATTTATCCATTCATATCTTTGTCATCCATCCATGTATTTAGTAGTCCATCCTAAATTCAATTCTTTATGCTCTATTCATCCATGTCCTTGATCCATTCATATCTTTGTCATCCATCCATGTATTTAGTAATCCATCCTACATTCAATCCTTTATACTCTTTATGTCATTCACTTGTTCTTCATGTATTGACATATTTTTGACATCTTTGACAGCAGCTGTAGGGAGGAATCCATCCTACATTCAATCCTTTATGTTCTATTCATTCATGTCCTTTATCCATTCATATCTTTGTCATCCATTCATGTATTTTGTAGTCCATCCTACATTCAATTCTTTATGCTCTATTCATCCATGTCATTTATCCATTCATTTCTTTGTCATCCATTCATGTATTTAGTAGTCCATCATACATTCAATCCTTTATGCTCTATTCATTTATGACCTTTATCCATTCATATCTTTGTCATCCATTCATGTATTTAGTAGTCCATCATACATTCAATCCTTTATGCTCTATTCATTTATGACCTTTATCCATTCATATCTTTGTCATCCATTCATGTATTTTGTAGTCCATTCTACATTCAATCTTTTATGCTCTATTCATTCATGTCCTTTATCCATTCATATCTTTGTCATCCATCCATGTATTTTGTAGTCCATCCTACATTCAATCCTTTATACTCTATTCATCCATGTCCTTTATCCATTTATATCTTTGTCATCCATTCATGTATTTCGTTATC
The DNA here is from genome assembly GCA_916613615.1 of Steromphala cineraria. Classification (NCBI taxonomy): domain Eukaryota; kingdom Metazoa; phylum Mollusca; class Gastropoda; order Trochida; family Trochidae; genus Steromphala; species Steromphala cineraria. Next base: position 19,137,404 of record OU744726.1, read on the forward strand.
CATTCTACATTCAATCTTTTATGCTCTATTCATTCATGTCCTTTATCCATTCATATCTTTGTCATCCATCCATGTATTTTGTAGTCCATCCTACATTCAATCCTTTATACTCTATTCATCCATGTCCTTTATCCATTTATATCTTTGTCATCCATTCATGTATTTCGTTATCCATCCTACATTTAATCCTTTATACTCTTTATGTCATTCACTGGTTCTTCATGTATTGACATATTTTTGACATCTTTGACAGCAGCTGTAGGGAGGAATCCATCCTACATTCAATCCTTTATGTTCTATTCATTCATGTCCTTTATCCATTCATATCTTTGTCATCCATCCATGTATTTAGTAATCCATCCTACATTCAATCCTTTATGTTCTATTCATTCATGTCCTTTATCCATTCATATCTTTGTCATCCATTCATGTATTTTGTAGTCCATCCTACATTCAATTCTTTATGCTCTATTCATCCATGTCCTTTATCCATTCATTTCTTTGTCATCCATTCATGTATTTCGTTATCCATTCTACATTCAATCTTTTATGCTCTATTCATTCATGTCCTTTATCCATTCATTTCTTTGTCATCCATTCATGTATTTAGTAGTCCATCATACATTCAATCCTTTATGCTCTATTCATTTATGACCTTTATCCATTCATATCTTTGTCATCCATTCATGTATTTTGTAGTCCATCCTACATTCAATCATTTATGCTCTATTCATTCATGTCCTTTATCCATTCATATCTTTGTCATCCATCCATGTATTTCGTAGTCCATCCTACATTCAATTCTTTATGCTCTATTCATTCATGTCATTTATCCATTCATATCTTTGTCATCCATTCATGTATTTATTAATCCATCCTACATTCAATCATTTATGCTCTATTCATTTATGTCCTTTATCCATTCATATCTTTTTCATCCATCCATGTATTTAGTAATTCATCCTACATTCAATCCTTTATACTCTTTATGTCATTCACTTGTTCTTCATGTATTGACATATTTTTGACATCTTTGACAGCAGCTGTAGGGAGGAATCCATCCTACATTCAATCCTTTATGTTCTATTCATTCATGTCCTTTATCCATTCATATCTTTGTTATCCATCCATGTATTTAGTAATCCATTCTACATTCAATCTTTTATGCTCTATTCATTCATGACCTTTATCCATTCATATCTTTGTCATCCATTCATGTATTTAGTAATCTATCATATATTCAATCCTTTATACTCTATATGTCATTCACTTGTTCTTCATGTATTGACATATTTGTGACATCTTTGACAGCAGCTGTAGGAAGGAAGATCCACTTCAAGAGCAGAGACAGACAAGAAACCAAGAGGCCCCAGAAGGTGATCTAATATGTGTACAGAATGTGTTACAGCCTCTGACTGATCTAGAAGTCTTCAACAATATATTCTTTAATAATATTCACTAAAGACCCTTGATGGTAAATACAGAATGTAGAATACATTGAATATGATGTGTTAAATATGAAACATAAAACAGTTTGAATATGAAAATTTGAAAATGTAGAACTGAATCATCCAATAGTAGTTTGAATCAACGTGATTTTTTGTTTCCATTCTTTCAGAAGTTCACTTGGCGGGAGCATATAAAAGAAGTTTGTGATGACCTTGAACTTATGGATCCGAAGAAAGAGTCTCTGTTCTCTTACAATCACATCATTGTGGACAAGCGTTACAAGGTCTTGTATTGCCAGTTGCCAAAAGTAGCATGTACCAACTGGCGCCGAATGCTCATAATTCTATCTGGGAAAGCACCTGTGTCAGACCCCATGAAGCTCAATGCTGGCGATGTCCACAAGAAATATGATAAGTACCTTACCTACCTATCTGATCTAACTCCAGAGGAAGTTGATGTCGCCTTGGATACATACTTCAAATTCATAATCGTGCGAGAACCATTTGAACGCCTTCTTTCAGCTTACCGAAACAAGTTTCTTGGTCAGACGAACTCAAGCAAATATTTTCATGAAAAGTATGGGAAAAATATTATCAAAAAGTACAGAAAAAATGCTTCAAATAAATCTCTTGCTCAAGGTAATGATGTGACCTTCTTTGAATTTGTGCAATCTATAGTGGACCCAACAAGGAAGGATCGTCCAAATGAACATTGGGCTCAGTTTTTCAGTTTGTGCCATCCATGTGTTATTCAGTATGATTTCATTGGAAAATACCATAAGTTGGAAGAGGATGCCAAATACATCTTGGACGCTATCAAGGCGTCATCGGTCAAGTTTCCAAGCCGCTCTTCTACATACCATCATCAAAAGACAGAAGATTTTCTTCATCAATTCTACAAGCAGGTACCGCCTCCTTATTTGGATCAGCTTTGGGAGACGTATTATCCTGATTTCAAGCTCTTTAACTACACGGTTCCTGACAGTATCAGGAACCTCACAGATTCCTGGAACCATCCACTTTACTAGTATCCATGACAACAATTTAGATATTTTATCAGATTTACCAAGTTTATACACTTTCAAATTTGCCAGTTTTATAACATCATCATAAGGGATTGTTGTGAGCCTTTTCAATCCATAGAATTAGATATTTTTATACTGTTAAATGTTAATTTCATAGATATCAACCTTATAAATATCACAATATGTTCAACATTGTCAATCATTTGTTTGTTGACATAGTAAATCTTTGATTTCAATAATATTATCTCATCAAATATTTCGTTTAGTCCATCCTGTCAATTTCGTCCTGGTGCATAGTTTGCCTTCTCTATTCACAGGAAGTATTTCAATGTTTTTAATCGCTTTCATTAAGTATTCTGTTAGTTTCACTGTTACAAAGTACAATAATTCAATGGAAGGTCAACTTGTCAACAGCTCATTAGACTTGTGTGAAAGAATACTAAGATATGCACATGTTTTAGTATAATTTCCTGTCATTTGGTACATTATTTCCAATCGAATACACTGTCTTTAAGAATACAATTTTTAAAATCAAGAAAAGTAAGTTGCAGTGGGGAAATCTTGATTTGACAACTGTAATAGAAGCAAGTTTTTGCTGTTAAAAGTAGGAAATAATTGTTGAAGTCATGATATATCTCCAATGAAATATAAAAATGTGTGACTTAATCAGTTCATTCTTTGTTAAGTAAAAAATTAAAGATAAAGCCTTTGAAATATTTAAAGGGACATTGAGTGTTTTGATATAAATTTAAGAACACTGCTAAAAATCTATATCATTAAAACATATACACACAAATTATCACCATTTAGTTTGACCTGAAATAAGCTTAGAAACCGAAATAATTAGAAGAGGTGTTTCCCCAGGATATAAATAGATCGAGTTTATAACTTTCTCTCGCATAGCATTGTGGTCATTGTTGCTGTGGGTGAATTCGTACCCAAAAAGAAGCTTTCCCCATCGGGAATTCGTAGCGAAAAGAAACTCGTGCCTACAACAAAACGACGAACACGTATCCGCAGTCCATTTGATGGTTTATTAGTCATTAGTGATATGTTTATCATTAAAGCATTCTTTCTTAACAATTAAGGCTATTTAAGCTAATGACACTCATTATAAAATACATCGCACGTTCTGATTTTGAAATTATTTCAATGTGTAAAAGTATTCCTATTTACCCTCAATATATTGTCAATAAATGTTTAGCTCCAAACATAATTTTATAGATATGAAATCAATATTCAGAGTCAAAATCACAATATTTCAGATCTCAAAAGGCTCGATAAGTCGAGTTTTGGCAGTCGCTCTTCCGTAGAGTCACGTGAATGAATATTCCTGATATCGTTTATGATCTTTCGAATTTTGAAAGAACAAGTTGAAGTAATTTACATAAGTTGATTAAAATACCAACCGATGACGAATTTAGTTATAATAACTCGGTCCTTAACGGAATGAAGAACTGCCTAATTTGCATAGAAATTTTGAATATGTCTAATATGATATCGACAAGAAAGCTATTTGTATTTTTTTGTTCACGTTTAGTATTATCTTGGTGTAAACATAGTTGTGGTTACATGTTTAGACAAAATTAATGTTCAATTATCGAAACCTATCAATAAAATTAGGAAACGTTTCCGGTACAAGTTCGTTTGGTTACGAATTTACTATATCCATGTCTTAGTCTGCTCACACACTGAATGTAAACACAGATGGCAAAGAGGGAAAAGGAAAAGAAAAGCTACATGGAATGTTTAGAAGAAAGTTATGTTAATTGGTTATTCAATATCAATATAATGCTTAAATAATTTATTGTTCTCTGGTTTACATACTGTTGGTATTTGTTAGTAATTGATTGATATTGCGGATGAAAATAGGCGAGCTGACGTAGTACGCAAAAATCGGAAATCTGCTCAATGACATCACAATTCACTAGCGTGCGCTTCCGGTTACAAAAGATGTCTTTTGAACATAATAACATCGACTCATTGTGATTTGTCAGCATACTCTCATATACCTAATTGTAGTTAAAAGATTTATCTACCGATTGATATAATTTATAGGTGTTTTGAATAAAATGTTGTATCAGAAACATTAACATACTCAATGTCCCTTTAACAATACTTACAAAAGATAATGAATTTATTGAATTATACAGTTCACATGCTCATGCTTGCCTCTGTTATATGTATCGATGGTAATACTGCAAATTTGTTATTTAAGTTAGGTATTATATACAGTGAAAGTAACCTCTTAACTTTATCTTGGTATATTATATCAAGAATTGACCATTTCTCTTGACAAATCTAGTTGTTCAACCCAGAATACAAAGAAAATGTTTAATAGTTAAACCAATTATTTTTGCCAAGACGAAAATTAGGTTTATTTTTTTCTAACAAATTACCCTTTTGAAATACCAAGTTTTGTTTCCCCTTTTCATTATTTACTTGATGAATTATATACAAGGAAACAAGAGTTACACCTGGTTCAACCTTTTACATGAATGCTTTCATTTCAAGAAAGGTTCATGGGACATCAAATGTACTTCATATATATGTAAAATTCAAAAGGTTTACGCATTGAAGTTGTTTGACATTATTGTAACTCATTGGAGAATCTGCAGTCGTGAAGGATTGAAGTGGTCATTGTTTATTTTCGTATGTCTTTTCAGCAATAGCTTTCTTCCAATCTTAAAAAAAAAAAAATATTCTTTTAATCAAAAGCATTGAAAAATTATTACAGACATTAAAATTTAACATATTTTTATATGTTTTAATTTCAGTTTTTCTTGAATGATTACTTTATCTGATGATATTTAGTAGTAACTATGAAATTTTAGAATGAATTATTTTAATACTTTTGTCTTACTTTTATAGTTTTATAACATATATTTGTATTTCATGTATTCTCCTATATTAGCAATTTACCTCAATTATGTGCCAAATATCCTGTCTTTCTTTTAATAATTGCAATGCATGAAAAATGTAGATATTTTTATTCTAAGGTTTTCATATAATGTTTTCTTTCAAGGGAATTTGCCATGAAAGTGTCCAGTTGAAGGCAACAGGTTGATATTATCAAGCGTTTTTTGACACTTATTTCCAAACACTGATATTATTTTCCTAATTCTTACCTGGCATAGAAGATAGTTATCTCACATGTTTGATTTTGTTATACTTTATAGCAGTTTGTAAACAATGTCCATTAGCTTTGATTGAAACCAATGTTACCATTCATTTTCATCTTTTCTTGCATTTTGGTTAAAAAGAACCTGTGATTTGTCTGTTTGAAAACAAATCAGTCATATTCTGTGATTGGCCATTGTTTATTTTTGCTGACATTTTATGATTGTTTTGTATGCATTGTTTAATCCATGACATTTATTTAGCGTTCATTTTGCAATATAAGTTTGTTTAACCCAAAGAGTAAAAGTCATGAAATATCACCCATGTTTTAGTGAAGTGTTTTAGTTAGGAATTATGTAGAGTAATATCATTGTCAGTGATTCAATCCATTGCGAACCTTTTTATACAATGTTACTGATACCTTGCGATGTCATTAAATCAGGGGAAATGTCTTCTATTACTGTATTCTTCCTTATAAATCACATTATAGATAAGGATAATGAAATAGTCAAAATTGAACTGATATTCTTAACATAAATCAGATTATTTTCAATGTTGAGTGTACAGTAAAATCTTTCATATTCATTAACACTTTGACTGGATTTGTTGATAAATGTAATAAGTTCAATGCCCATGATAACTAAATTTTAAATTTTTCTCGGTGTAAATTCAATAAGGATAAATATTGAAAGATCCATAATTATTCGTCCTTCCTTTACTTATAACTTCTATATTCCCCTCAAAAAAGTAGATTCAATAGACTGAAAAATTCATCATTTCGTTTACAGTCATAGATAAAACGATGCTTAATTAAGTTTGTCAAATACCATGATGTTTTCAGTGAGCGTCACTCATAAAGTTCATATTTTATTTACTATAGGCTTGATTTTTCACCATAACATAAAACGTGTTACTTCACCAGTGAAGGTATAAGGAATGGTTTTAATAACTATTATTGCTCAATGATATTACAATGTCATTATATGGATATTGAATTACATTTTACACAAAGTGATACATTGTACTGGTTCTAACAACAAGATGTGTGTACAGATATAATACTTTTTATATCTTTATCTGTATATATAGATTGTTACCACTGGGTGAGCTGTTATAGCAAATCAAAAATATCACACATGATATTATGAAAAATGACTGAATGAGCCATTGGTTGAATGATATTAAATTTAAAACTTTAACATTTCTGTATTTTAGTAGTCTTAGTAGTGTTGAATGTGAAGAAGATTGGAACGTTTGTAGAAAGAAGAGAATCTCTTGGGTCCATGATAATGACGCTTTTAAACAACGGCTAACCTCGACCCTATCACTTTTCGATTTACTTTCAAAGATATTTCAACTAAATAAGAACTGGGTATGCTTTTTGTCAATTTGTCCAATAAACACCTTTAATTAGCCTATTATTAAGACCGCGTAATTACCGGTTGTAAAAAACCTAACTGGGTCAGGGGCCATAAAACTTGCGCGGGTGTGACGTAATAAACAGACTATATAGAGTAGCGCATCATTAATTGAACTGAAACACCGCCTTAAATAACTGTTTATTTACCAGTGATGTGGATATCTTTATTACTTCAAATGCTTAATAGTGTTACATCGTCAAATGACTTATTCAACTGAGTGTTTAACATTTTCTAAAAATCGTTAATTATTGGGTTAATTTGGTGATCCCATTATGATAGATGTATAGAGCTCGTTGCAATCATTCTGTATATGACGTCACAAAAAGGGCGTGTGACTAGTCATGCATTCACAGGTCTGTCGCGAGACAGATCTAGCTGCCCATTAAATGTGGCATTCAAAAACGGCTTTAATTACTAACCTGAACATAATTGAGTAGCGACCTTTGACGCACTATAAAATGTTTAATCAGACATTCTTATATTCAAAAGAAAATAGTGATATATGTTTGTGGTTATATGTTGTTTAAGGTTCTTTTCAATTTGTTCCAAATCTTGTTTTGACATGTATGAGTAGCTATTAAGTCATAAATGATTGATGTTATTGTGCCAAATGAATTTGATGTTTATTGATTTATGAAAATGCATTTTATGTCACTTTTTAAAAGAACTGCTTTAGAAGTCAAATACCTGTGAAATTGCTATGTATACATTTTGTGTTTGATACTTATGTTCATGACAGTATTGAGATTTGTACTTTCAAAAATATTTGCTCTGAATGTTTACCTTAACAAAATATTGTTCAAGATCAAGAGGTATTGCGTTGGCATTGTCCTAAAATGTGTATGAAAGCGTATCAGAAGCAGAGAAGTATTAGAGATTTTACAAAAATATTTGCTTTGATTGTTAGCCATAACAAAATATTGTTCAAGATCAAGAGGAAGTGCATTGGCACTGTCCTAAAATGTGTATGAAAGCGTATCAAAAGCAGAGAAGTGTTAGAGATTTTACTGCCGCTTCTTTTTGTGAAGTTTGTAATTACCAATCAGTATTAAAGATTTATATTTTGACAACTTTGATAGTAATATTTGAAGCTGTAAAATAATTGCGAAGGATGTGTGACATTTTTCTTTTGATGTTGAAATAATTGGTCACAATTCCTGACTATGCATTGCTGAATGGTCAATAAAGTTTCGTTTACTCAAAACATTGGGTTTGTTCTTTTGAGTTTATGTTGTGGTTTTCAAGTACTTGGCGTTTTATTGTCGAGAACGCTTAGGTGTAAGCCTCTTGAGCGTTGTGAACTAAAGTCGGTGCAAAAATAGAAAATATACGTTTGTAAATGTATGATTGATGGGACCAACTTATGTGGTGTTTTATCCAGACCTTAATGAAAACAAAATTAAAGGAGCCTTTTTAAGTCTGGAAAATGATGGCAAGTCTTGTTGCCTCAGCTTTAGGAAAGTTAGTATTCTCCTGGGCCCCCTTTCACAAATCCCTAAGGTGAAGGTAAGTCATTAAGGTAGCCTAAGTGCAGTGTTAAAAAATGGTGAAGGACAATCTAAGTAAAGGTTGCTTTGTGAAAGGAGGCACAGGGTTCCTTTTTATTTAGTTTCAGTCATGAAATATTTTCAGGGACCACATAAATGTAATTTTGTAAATTATAATGAATGTATAAGGCTCTACATACTTCTAATGATATGATTAGTGATATCATATTGATCATGTGATCTCCAGCTTGGGTCCTTTATAAATATATCAATCATAATGTAAGTCAGATGACATAAAACACTTAAATCATTTTACATATTCAAAACTTAACCCTTATGCCAAAAATGTCACTTTTGTTTTACATAGTTTACTTGTAATATCGAGTGTTTGAAGCGTCGTAAAATACCGTTAATTCCTTGCAGTTGGACATTAAGATATACATCAGGAGACCACAAACATCTCGTCTGCGGTTACAAGTGTGTACTTAAATATTATTATGCAACTAAATTAATGGTAATAGTTAAAATGCAGATGAGGAATATATATAACATCAAACAAATTTGATTCATTCGTGAGCGATACCGCGTGTTATACATTTTGAACGTGATACTTGTAAAGTGACAAAGGAATGGACAGTCTGATAGGATACGTACTGTAGTTTTCCAAATACCAGATTTATTTCATCGAGTGTCATGGTACAGCTGACATTTCATATTCACTTAAATATGTAATTAAAATAACTTTAGAATAGAAAAATAACCCTAATTGGGGTTTAAAAATCAAAATAAACGATAGAATATATCTTCAAAGGTCACAGTGAAAATATATGTTATCGTCATTGTTGCCATATAGATATATTTCACCGATAAACACAGTTTCTCATTGCCGATTAAATATCAAATTGATTTTTGAGTGTAATACGATGTTTTTATATTTCTTATTGATATCACTATTGTTCATTTGTAGAGTTCAACTAATCGACATGAACATACATTAAAGGACATTATTATTATTTATCATGTATAATGACATTTCAAAATACGTGTATGTGATTGATTTATTTATCGTCGAAATATTCTATCGATTTGTTTTGAAGTGTTCGGCTCCGAATAATATCAACAGGCATCGAATCTACGTTCGATTAAAGAAATACAAACACAGAAGGTTTATCTCTTGAATCAATATTTATTTAATATATTTATAACATACGGTGATTCTGTTACAGAAATGGTCACACTCTAGAAGGGTTACGTAGTGAAATGCAATCTCCTTAGAATCTTTATCACTCGTGCCTCTCTGTGTTTCTTACCTGAGTAATGGTCTATTGGGGTTATGTCAGGTGATCTTTGCAATCTACCAGCACTATATTATACTCTACACTTTATGGACGGTAGAAATCCATTGAAAAGGTTATCACACATCAGATCAGAAATGCAATGCTGTAAGAATTAAGGTTTTATATGAATTCAATGAGGTTAAATGAGAAAGCTTGTAACCCTATTATTGACTTAACCCCTTTCACAATAAAGAGACCACCAGCAATTAAATACGTTTTCACAATTTATATCTCTCTTAAAGGGATAAGAGGCTAAATGGAAAATGTGTATTATTGCACATGATGTCATTGCAGCTCTATGCGTAGAGATTAGTATGTGGAAAATCTATCTACAGACGACACAATTGCTTATATCATATATCTTTCAAAGCGTGTTGTGCGACCTGATTCAAAATAGTTCGCGTTTTAATGCTAATCAACGTTTGGTGGTTAGCATTCACACAAAGGATATAAAATATTTAAAATTTACAGTTTCCCTTATGGAATCTCCTAATTTCAACGCACCTATTGAAACGCTTGAATATATCAGAAACAGAAACATACGAATTCGTTAGATGTTATCTAAAGCACCCCGATAAAAAACTTAAATTAATACAAACTGGCGACAACAGTTATCGAATTTCGTTTTTCTACAGTGTGCCTTTTGTAATGTAACATTTCGTGTCTTAAAGTCTAGGGATAACACCCAACTGGACGAATGTTAAATGATGAATGTTATTTCAACCCTTTCACTGAATAAACAGATTATAAAAACTAGAACGTTTATGAAAATATTTCATATATCTAATTAAATTTAGTTATAATGGATTATAATGGATTTGTCGAACTTTACCTATTTAGATAGATATTTCACCAAAATAAATTCAGAAATTTTCTTTTTTAATTGACCAATTTGACTAACATATCTTTGTAACATTTTGAAATATAAAATCAATTAAGTGAACATGTAAGCTACTTTTAGTTAAACGTAAAGACATCTACACCATTATTACAGAGCACCCCGCAATCAACTAAATTCCCTTTTCCTCTTTACGTGGGTATCCCGTGAGGATAAGCAACACATTTTCCGAATAATTCAATACATTCTTTTCTTAAATGCAACTAATTCTCTTGTCACAAAACAGAAACCTAATTGTGCAAGGTAACTGCTTATTAGCGATATCCGAAGTTCACATGATATTCGGCTACATATCCAAACAGAGAAGGTTTCTATTGGGAGTGATAGTCAGATACACGTGTCCTCGCATCAACGAGGCAATTAAAACACATGAGGTGGTACCAGCTCTTTATGAGAGGCAAACCAGCAATTTTGGGAGTTATATCCCGCACCATAATATCTATTTCCCCAACCTCTGTCCCTAATATCAGGGAAACTTGACAGACTCTCTCCTATAGCCCTCAAACCAAGCATTGCCGATCGAGTTTATGGGCTTAGTGTCTGACTTAGTGTTAGAAGATAGTTTTATTTCAAAACTGTAAAAATATATTGGTCACTTTGAGGTGAAAGAGAGGTAAAGCTTAATGATTGCAATCTGCAGAAAGCAAGTAAACAACTTGTTTGTGTATGAATTCCGAGGTCAGTTTCGGCCAGATTGCCTTTTGAAGAGAGCAAAGCATGCTCCATGAGACAGTATAACGAGAACTCCTGACCAGTAATTATAAGTTCCTTTGAAGTTGTTCTCGGACATCCGACGAGGCAGAGTCGAGAGTTCAGGTATAGGTCATACTATGTTTACGTGGAAGTCAGGAGATGAACATGGTAATTGGAAAAACATATATCTTAAGGGGGAAGTAGTGAGTTCCAACTAGCCGTCAAGGACAAACCATCTTTAAATATCGCACCTCATGATTAAAGGTGCAGTTGAGCTTGGACAGCGGCTGATTGACCATCCTCCGTCTTCTGTCTTTCTTGCATGCGCCAAAGTCTGTCTGATTCAGAGTGTCTGAACTCAGAGTTGTTGCCTGATCCCAACCTACAGCTAGTCAGAGTCCTTGTGAAGCAGACCAGTTGCAGAGTCACAAGTGTGTATAGACACTATCCTGACCACGCCATTCCAGTGACCATAACATCCCTTACAACGACATTAAGTACGTACCTACTCGTTTAGGGTCACTGGGAGTAACGGGTGGGTTATAACTTCCCAGGATAATTGGTGGTTGATGCGTGGGTACATCCCGCTTCTAAAACTCTGGACGTGCATATCTGATTCTTGGAATTCTCGGACATCTGGAGCCAGAAGAACAAGGAGTGACAATCTTTATCAACGGACATTCGAAACAAGGTGAGCAAACTTTCTTCACCTTGCAAAGGACTCACCGATTGTTGTATGTATAGATAAACTAGGGCTCTCTGTTAACACTAGAAGATGTCATATGCACCAAATTTAACACCTATTGGCACAGTATTGAGAAGAAAGCTCGCTCAGGCACGCTTGGCACAACAAGAACATAAACCAGGGTTTAGTCCAGATAAAGTGGAAATCAAGAAAGCAAAACGCATTGGTGGTGTCAAACACTACCTAGTAACGTTCAATGATGACCCGCAACCTCAGTGGGTTGCTCACTCATCATTACCAACACCTCTGGTAGAAGATTACCACGCCAGGCGAACATGGACGGGTAAAACGCGTGCTGCTGAAGCCCGACTCAAACGCCTAGCAGAAGAGAGAGAGAGAGAAACAGAGCAAGCAGATGAATGAAGTCCTCATTTGACCTGCTGTCTGTGCACTGACCTGCCGTCTATACATAACCTGTGTAAATATCGTAGTAAGCCAACGTATCCATTCATGCCTTATAACCTCAGGGGGCACAGAAATAACAACACCAACAAGTACCACATGCAGTTATATAATAAGCGACCACTACAAGCCAGCTCACAGTGACTAGCAGAGGCGAGAGGCGAGAGAACGGTCAGCCTTCAGAACCAGACGTTAGATAACCCTGCTGGAGCATGCATCGCTCATTCCCCATTGCACGCCTAACGTGTAATGAATACTGTACAACACTTGTGTAAGATAAACAATCGGTCCATAGAACCTAAACTTACTTACTTACTGAAGTATAGCCAATTCACTAGGTTGCAACTAATAGACTGCAATTGAGTATTACTCATTAAAGGTATAAATTTAAAATTTGGAAACAGGTTATTAAACAATGAGAATATTACTTAGAGCAATGTCTTACAATACGAAGAGTGATAAACACTATGAATGGTGATGTTACCATGTTTCCATAATTGTCTAATTGACAGTATTTATAATCTTTCATGTGTTTAAAACAACTAAGTGTCAGCTTCAATCGACCATGCGCGGTAATCAGGATATGCAATGATACAGTTACATTGTTATGCTAATCCGGTGTTTGTTTAGTTGAAATGTCAGTACCAAACCACTGCGTCAGACTAATTAGTGTTATAAGGTAATCACTACCGAAGGTGAATGGGTAAATTTATTTAATTGCTTAAGCGCCGCTCACGCCTGTCATATTGCCCAAGCGGCGTCAACAATAACTCACTCACTTAAATTGTCTTTAAATTATTATGTTGATTGAAAGGAAGTAAGGCTTAAATTTGCATAGTTGTAAAGGTTGTGAATATAGAGGATAAAGAATACAACTTGTTGTTGATTCACAAATGATGTATCAGGGATAAGTGGATTAAGTTAATCAGGAATAACAGTCAATAATAATTGCAAAGCCGATAAGAAAGGCCTGACATATCGAATATTGTATGCTTGTTGACAAGACGCGTCGTCGATAGGTATCAATGTTTAATTGATGTCAGTTATCAGTGATACGAATAAGTGACAACATGGAGATTGTCGAGACGAGTGTGAAGATGATATAATGACATAGGGTGTCCCGTCGTAACCTGGACTTGGTGATTCTGGGAATCACTGCGCGCGACCCATGGGTGCATTACATGGCAATGGAGTTATTGTCGGAGGGGAAAGTATGGCCAACTTCTCTCCTCATATTAGTGGTGACATAATATCGTAGTTTCCAGTATGCGGCGTCCTGCTAGACGGGATATAATACTGATGGTTTTTCCAGTATGCGGCGTCCTGCTAGACGGGATATAATACTGATGGTTTTCCAGAATGCGGCGTCCTGTAAAATAGGATATAATTCTGAAGAGTCCGTGATAGAGGGTTACATGGAAACGGTGGATACCTATGTTAGATAATGCTATGATGTGCGCAGTCACGCATTAGATTGCTCGTTGGAATTGAGTGAGGTGCAACAAAACCCGTTAAATGGTTAAAGGCAATTCAGTGTAATAGGGATAGTTTGATAAGAAAGTTGACACTTAGTCTGATACTAATGAAATTAAGATATAATAGAGTAAATAATTTAATAATTCTTCAATTTAATATATTACGTTTAGGGAAATTGTTATTCGTAAGACAGACGGACATAAATTATTCCTGTCTATTCGTAATAAAGAAGTTGTAATGTGAGTGGTAGACAGTTGTGGACCGATTGCAAAGGCAATTAAGTATAGCATATGAACTGCCTAAAGGTCGATGTGACCAGTCGAGTATCATATCATACTCTGACACATAATGACAATTAGGAACTAATTAAAGTATAACATTCTACCTGTGTGCTTCTTAGTGGAGGAGTTTGTTGCAGTAGTACTGATGGGAATGATGTTACTGCTGCTTGCTGGGGTCCTCATGCTGTTGACGCAGATGGTCCTGTCATCGTCAACCACGGGAGATAAACTGCGCATGCACTATGGTGTCATGTATCAGCATATGGGACGCTTACGCGTCTTCGACCAGACATGGGTCCATACGTATCAACTGGACCTTCCCACCTTACCGACAGCCCATGTTAACTACCCATGGAAGCACAACTGTGTCGACAGGCGTGTTAATACCTCCCATCCAGAAGTAAGATGTGCTGTGGCCATACAGCTCGCCACAAAGCTCTTATCCTACACTGACATGATGCGAGAAATAGCTCATGAACATTTGAATGAATCACTGAAGGCCATTGCTGATGTCATACCACAATCAAGACCTCCCAGCAGCCGTTCTCGCAGCCGACGTGCCTTCCTGTCCTTCCTGGGTGACATCGCTCACAGTCTCACAGGTGTCGCCACGGACGAAGAAGTACAACGAGTGGAACACCATCTACAGCTGCTCGCTAGACAACTACATTTGAGGGACACTGCCTTTAATACAACTAACCAAATGATGGCTTCCGTCATGGGAAGGACTAATACACGGATGAACAACCTCCTCACGGCCTTCAAGATCGAACACGCCCGTGTACTGCAAATGGAGACTAACATTGAAAACGAAGTCTTGTGGGTAGAACGGGTACTGGGTACTCTATTACAATTAGCAACGAAGGAGGTTCACTGGGCATTACTGACGATAACTGATGCGGTCCGAATTCGCCGAACCACCGATGCACTACTACAGGGCCACCTATCCCTGGACCTCATGCCCCCTCACGCCCTCAGAGCAACAATCAGACAGGTAACACGCAACCTGGAAGAAAACCATGGCCGATTCAAGCTAGTGTATACAGGGTTGAAATATTATTACACCAAGGCCAGGTTCCTAACACACCGGAGGGGCCAGAAGGTTTTTATCTCCATGTTTCTACCAGTCACCTCAAAGGCCGACGATTTTCAACTTTATCGTACCCTCACCTTTCCTGTACCGGTCAGTATAAATTCCTCAGATGCCACTGTTGTCCAAGGAATCAGCGAATTATTCGCTCATTCTGCAAGGGAGCAACGATACATGGAGTTCACCGAACAACAATATCGTTCCTGCCATGATACGTCCGAAAAGGCTTGTGGTGCCATGCCTGTTGAAGTTTCTGTTCTCCATCCAACCTGTACATCAGCTATATATGCTAATCATATTGACCTGGCTCACAAACTCTGTGACGTCCACTTTGTTCCAAATGGTACCATAACAGACGCAAGAGAGCTGTCATCAGGCCAACTTCTCCTGTCTCAAGTTCACGAAATTACCTATTCCTGTCAAAATGTTGTGAAAATGCGATCTGGATGTCACTTCTGCCTTGCCCCGATCCCATGTGACTGCACCATTGAAGTGGGACCACTGTTCTTGCCCCCACGATTAATCTCCTGCTCTGATCGGAAGTCGATGTCACACCTTCGTTACACTGTCAATGTCGCAGTGTTGCGTCATTTCTTCTCTTCTAAAGACATTCTCAACAAACTCCCCAGTCTTCTGACTGACGAGCCCCTCGCTACACAGACAGCTACGTTCAAGCTAGCCGAACATAAGTACCAGAATGCCATGGGAATAGACAAACAGCTACGCATTAAGTTGCAACACGCGGTCAGTCGCGCAAAGGCAAATCAGATCATTTACACCAATCCCGCTGACCCTATTTACCTCCATGACCTGGCGGACATTCCAGACCAGGGCATCACGATGTACATCGGCTATGCAGTCCTCGTCATGATTCTATTTTTAACTATCGGCATGGTACTTCTTCATCGCCGGGTACAGTTCATGCGACTACAGCTTCTGGCCCACGCACATGCAGCCGTAGCCTATGCAGCTACCACACAACCTTTGGTTTGGACTCCACACCCAACTGTTCCACCGACCACTCAACGAACACTGGTTGATAAATACCTAGTACCATTATGGGACTTAGAGGTCATCCTTATCGTCTTGATATCCTCCCTCGCTGTTGTCTTGCTGACTTACACAGTACGCCGATACTTCTCAACTAAAACAACCCTGTACCTCGCCTTCTCAGCTATTGACAACACGGTCCGTCTCCCCCTCATGTCATTCTCAGCCCCGCCTGCCACGGTGACGCTCTCCAGTACTGTCGTCGCTCCAGCGGCCGTCTCCGTCACCCACAGTTGCTGTAAGGCAGTGATTACACTTACCTGGAAGACGAAGGACATCGCTATTGAAAACGGCCTGACAGGGCACCGCATTAATCTGCCCCGTTCTGTCGTTATTTCACCATGGGTAGGCCGTCGACTGTCCCTCGTCCTCCGCAACAACTATCTCCTGCATCTGTACCTCGTCTACCAGGGCACGATCTACCCGATCCACGCTGGTCCTCACGAGCTCATGGAACCTCCGACTGTCCTGGTTCCCTGTAACTACGAGACGTCCCTGGCACCACGTCACCTGCTAGATGAGGAGATTCCGCAGCCTCACCATCGGGAAGAACAGCCAATTTTATTCTGATAAGTACAATTTACTTATTGATAACAGTTACTTCAATAATTCAGTTAATAATTAAAGGCATGATGGATATGTAAGAAATATGGTAGTTATAATGTTTACTTGGTGTGTGTATTATATAGTCACAAGGTAATTATGCATGAATTTTGAGTGTTCAATGTACTTCCGAGTATGATACCCCTTGCAGGTCGTGTACACTCTGTCTCACCGCTCATCCTTCATCAGGCCTGACGCAATGTCAAGTGGCGGAGATGTTCCCCTTTGCAGCCACTTCAGCTTGGAGATCGTTGCGCTGACACACACTGTAAACGATCCTGGGCCTGGCCTGATGACTTGTTATGGGATGACCGAGATGGGCGTACATGTACCGACTGTAAACTGGATCGTCACTGTCGCACGTTGCCTGCAACTAACTCACGACTTACTTGTTAAAAAAAAAAAAAAAATCGCATTATCAATTTATAACTCGATATACTCTCACCTTGGCTATATCATATCATCTTCCAGACATGACCCTGTTCGAGAGTTACCAGGACCAATTCGCCATGCTGCCTCGGGGATTCGCTGTCCGCGTACTAGATTCTCGCTTGCAGCACGTATTAGCGGGTAAATCGGTCCTCATACGCCAAATGTATGCCTTCAATCAAGGACCGGTAATAAACGGACCAATCACCCGAGGGATGCCGCGTACCATCTTTTGGCAGATGGTCATGTTCCTGGCAGGCTTGGGCAGTTTGCTCACGCATGACCCCACATGCATAGGAGAGGTAGAGTGTACTCTACTGTTTTATTTCCTTCCCTTATTTCAATGCCCCGAGCTAACAACGGCAGTTTGCCAATTATTACTTAATAATATGTCCCGTGTCTTCCCTTCCCTTGACTGTATCCTGGCCACGCTTCACGCCACAGGCGCTGGAGATGTCAACTTGTTCCGCGAGTGCTATGCGACAGTCGAGTTCCGCACCGGCATTCCGGCGAACACTATTCGGTTCTTGGCATGCGACGTTCGTGTCGGCGAAACGTACTATTGGACGGATGCGCTACGCCCGTATGTTATGGCGATACGTCGGTGGGTTCCCGCTCCCACGTGTGTGTGGTGCAAATATGACTTTGGAATGCCATTTGATTGGGATTACGACCCTGCCGTTCCCCTTCCTTGCTGTTTAGCCACATCCCACATTTCCTGTCGTATGCAACAGTCGTGTAAGGCGGCATCCGTTTTTACGTGCCCGTCGTGCCACTGTCCCTTTCTGGATGGCATCTTGACGAATTTATTCCGTCACCTCCAGACCGACTTTGTCCGGGATATCCGCACCCCTAACACCACGGGCCC
Organism: Steromphala cineraria; assembly: GCA_916613615.1. Taxonomy (NCBI): domain Eukaryota; kingdom Metazoa; phylum Mollusca; class Gastropoda; order Trochida; family Trochidae; genus Steromphala; species Steromphala cineraria. The sequence continues at coordinate 19,155,777 of OU744726.1, forward strand.
ACAGTACAAAAGCCTGGCTCAGCTTCTGGGTCCTACCCTGCCTAGCGCCGATGATCAGACTAACGATTCGCCCCTTGCCCGGCCCCTGTCCTTTTATCTGACTGATCCGGCGATTAACGCAACCAATATCGATCAATTCCCTTCGGCTGGGAATTTCTTTTTCTGGGCCGAGCAGACCCTACCTACCTTGGCTCAGATAAGACCGCCACCCCGTTCTCTTTCCATACCCTTTTCGGGGTATGCTTCGTTATTAGATATACAGCCAGGCCCGGCAGATGTCCCTGTCAACATTGTACGCCCTATGGTGCGGCCTCAATCTCCAACTTCCCCTCCTTCCCGGCTCCTAACTTACACTCCCAGATCTCCGTCTCACACTCCTCCCCCCGTCCGGTCAAATTCTCACTCCAGGCCACAATCTCCCACGTATTCCTTACCAGCTTACTCCCCGTATACCGACCCTGCCTACTCCCCGTATTCAACTCTGTCCTACTCGCCTCGTCACACCCCCCCTCCCCCCAGCAGGTCCCCATCGCCCGAACCCGCTCGCCGAACCCTCTGATGTGCCCACTAATGTGACCAGTACCCCTTCCTTCCTTTTTGTCTGTTCCTGCTAGGCTTTCTATTGACTTTGACTGACCATAGACAAACACAGTCTCCTCACTCTACCTCTTCCACTCGCTTCGGACACCTACCAGAGCACCAACCGCCGACCTCATTCCAGAGCTGAGGACAGCTCTTGTCATTGGAGGAAGTGCCAATAGCCACACGAGGCAAATTAAAGGCCAATAAGCCACACGAGGCAAAATTAAAGGCCAATGAATTAAAGTCAAATAAATTAAATGTCATAATAATTTTATAACAATTTCTTTAAATATTAGGCACAAGGTAAAAACCTGCGACAATATGACGTGAAGGTATTATAAATATCACTAATGATGTATATTGTAAATTATTTAATTGTATTGATGTGACAACGAATATTGTATTCTATTTTGATTGTGTGTATATTGTTGCAAGTTATCTCATTGTTGATTAGCTATTATAATCCTTGTTCATACAAAAAGAAATGTGTCAGAGCCTTGAAATCAATAAGTACGACCCCAAAGACTAGTATGTATGATTGTCCATTCCAAATTTCAATAATGATTTCTTAAACGAGTTGGTAACTAAAGAATCTGATTGCTACGTTCATCTCATGCGACTAGAATAAGAAATAGTAAGGAGTGTTTTTAATTCAAAAGCGCGGGTCGCGCTCGTTCAAACGAGGGAGAAATGTTAGAAGATAGTTTTATTTCAAAACTGTAAAAATATATTGGTCACTTTGAGGTGAAAGAGAGGTAAAGCTTAATGATTGCAATCTGCAGAAAGCAAGTAAACAACTTGTTTGTGTATGAATTCCGAGGTCAGTTTCGGCCAGATTGCCTTTTGAAGAGAGCAAAGCATGCTCCATGAGACAGTATAACGAGAACTCCTGACCAGTAATTATAAGTTCCTTTGAAGTTGTTCTCGGACATCCGACGAGGCAGAGTCGAGAGTTCAGGTATAGGTCATACTATGTTTACGTGGAAGTCAGGAGATGAACATGGTAATTGGAAAAACATATATCTTAAGGGGGAAGTAGTGAGTTCCAACTAGCCGTCAAGGACAAACCATCTTTAAATATCGCACCTCATGATTAAAGGTGCAGTTGAGCTTGGACAGCGGCTGATTGACCATCCTCCGTCTTCTGTCTTTCTTGCATGCGCCAAAGTCTGTCTGATTCAGAGTGTCTGAACTCAGAGTTGTTGCCTGATCCCAACCTACAGCTAGTCAGAGTCCTTGTGAAGCAGACCAGTTGCAGAGTCACAAGTGTGTATAGACACTATCCTGACCACGCCATTCCAGTGACCATAACATCCCTTACAACGACATTAAGTACGTACCTACTCGTTTAGGGTCACTGGGAGTAACGGGTGGGTTATAACTTCCCAGGATAATAGATCACATATGACAATCTCGGTGACAATTCGCATTGATTGCCGACAAGGGGTGCTTTACACTGTGACCTATAGCGCTCCCCATTCTCTCTCTTAAAGAACTGGCAACAGTAAAGAAGTAATCAAAGTGTCAAAGACCCCATTAAAGCTACTTGTAGACAACCGCAATTGTCACAATAATTCTAGATGGACGATTTCTGTCTGGGAAGTTAATTCCACTCAGCGCTATTATGGGCTAATCGATTCCGTTTCGTTAGTTTTGTGTTGCGCTATCAAAATAAGGGGAGCTTATTCTAACAAACAGCTTAATATTCTCTAATGACTCATCCTTAGTACTATGAGTTTATAATACAACTGTTACTCAAACAATTACTATTTTTCAAAGCTAAAGCTCACTTAAGCTTTAAAACAATATTTGATACACCATTAACTGTCATTTAACGTTCTCCTTTGTTTCATATATTAAATTTTTGTATTTCAAAAGTATTTAGTGTTAAAAGGTTTTACTAAGCCCAATGATTTCTTCCGTTTCATGCGAATAGGACATGCATGTTCACTGTATATCTACTGAAGGAAATTGCAAACTTATAAAAGAGACAATTCTGTTAAGCTCGTTCCGACACAATGTCGCTAACCAACTATACACCAACCATCAACAGTATTATGTAGCCATCATCGTAGGCCTACTTTACAAAAATGCTCAGGCAATTGAAGTCCTGTGTTGAACGTGTCTGAACAGCACAAACTCCCTTAAATGGAGCAGTCATCTTGTTCCATACATTTATGATTTGAATATGATATGCCAAATTTCAAACAATTGCATGAAGATCTGCTTCCTGTTTGCTTGAATCGAAAATTCCCTTTTTACATAATTATTCCTTAATTAAGTATTCAACGCATTAAATATTTTCACATTTTATCAATTTTCTTAACTAAACCCATGTTTTTAAGTCTATCACAACTTTGCAAAATTTATCTTATGTTACAAGATGTATCATTCCAACAAGCATAACTGCTTGTAGACCCCTTGAAGTTTTGCAATTAGCAGCAATCTGACAGCTTTGGAATACTTTATTCGACTTCTTTGACCAATAATAACATGGTTTAACTTATTCGTTTGACCTCAACCCCTCATCCGGTAGGAACGATAACTCTCTGCAATAAATCTGGACCAATAATCCCACCTTGTTTGACAGCTGTGTGATCGCAAAACGCGATAAAGTCGCCAGTTTTATTGGACGCTCTCTACTATTATCAGTCCACGAGTTGCTGTCATAGACCAGAGCAGTTTGGGGATTACGGGGGGACCAGTTAGTCCTCTTCAAACGTCAGAGACGCCAAATTGTTAAATAAAAGGCAAATTCACAGCATAGAAGCGATTAAATTCGTAAAAGAGATAGCGTCTTAAACAGCTTCTCACACGCACACGATAATGTGCTATGTAGGGTGTCGTCGGAATGTTAATTTGACGTTTAGGGGAAATTGTAATAAATCCTCGAGTAGATCACGTGACCAGCACTGTCAAGAGTCGGAACCAGAACCGAGAATTGAATGGGACTTCTGATGTACGGCCATATTTACGGGCAATTTGAATTGTACAGGTCCGATGCAAATAATTGCAGGTTAATTTACGAAGTGCTGATGTCAACGAGTGAGAAATGTCTTCTCACCTGCTTGATTAGGACCGTAAAGTGCCCGCTATTGTGTTCATTCACCTGTATGGGCAAGATTTATAGGCACGCTGTCGGATGTATATTGAGTTAAATGGCTCCCTGCATTTCTTCAGCCCATCAACGGACATTTACATAGAAATGACCAATTTAATTTTTTGGACTATAACGACATTTCGGTATAGGTTCGATTAGGGGACAATTGTTGAATACATCGAGAAAGATTCATAAGGCACATAGACAACACATGAATAAGGTGATCAACCATTTATATATAATATTCTATGGAATAAACCTCTAGTATGATAGGCTACTTTAAACGGTTCAGCCATTTTTATAGTTTTATGACTTGATCTGTATAGCCATGATCGATTGATGCTTGTTATCAATATCTTATATAGAAACCAAGGATGCAGTCAAATCAAACTTATTGTGTGGGGTGATGATATGACAATAACGAATCCTTGTTACCATGTGCATACATCAACTAAAAGGTTGGAATTGGAACCATTTTTAAGTTTTATCAAATAATAAGGAAAACGATAAACTGACTGTAGACGGTGGAAAGAGTTTTTTAAAGGGAAAAGTGAATTCAATACAGCTGCTTTAGGCTATTGGAACATTTAAGAGGTCTTTGAATGGCGAAGAAAAGGAGCATCTTTACCATTAGTTAGGTAATGCCAACAATATAACATTCATTGAAACTAAGTATTACATAAGCATTAGATCATGATGATCCAACAATAGGAATATCTGCATACAAGTATTACTTAGTTTTCCATTTGACTGCTAACTGAATTAGTCTCTTTATAGCTGCTATAAAGCGAAATATTTGGTATGAAAGAAATAAGTCATTAAAGAAAGGCCAAGACTTGCAAGTACTTCCAGTAGGCTTGCACTGTTTTTATGTCAACTTGACAACCTACACTCTTCACAGCTGCTAAAATCAAAACGTATGAAATGAAGTAATCGTTATATAAATGTAACATAATTATACTTAAAAAGATAATGACTTCCAAAAAGCATCAGAACAATCTAACATTTTCGTCAACTTGTAAATCTACATTCTATAGCTGCTTAACTCAAAAATTGATAGACATGAATGTTATTTAAGAGAAACCATGACTTCAATATACACCATCAGAACGTTTGCCAGGACGAGGACAGGCCGTATCTTGAGGTATTCCATCACGGACAACAAATCATCCAGACAGCCTCTACGGTGATCAGTTCACGAGGCTGGATTTACGATGCATACGATCTTGTATAATGTCTCTCGTAATCCGATTCTTCCCAAGACGCGACCAGGTACAAAGAGATTTCCAGTAATGCTTACCGACGATTACGGGCAAGGTGTGACATTCCGTTTACCTCCCCCGGGAGTCTAGATAGTGCCCGAGCTATCTTCACACCTTGGAGTCAAGACCCAAAGGTTTGTGTTGGGATCGTCAGTACGTAGACTACACCGGTGGGGCTTTTGTCAGACAGGGCTGAGTCTGGCCCGAATATTTCAGTGTTTTTTTGGTTCGATTGGACGTAGATGATCTTTTATCCAGACATACGACTGATATTGATTCATGGGTGTTGCTTATCATACATTCTTCAAATGTTTAGTCCTCGTTAGAGATGAGAGCTTTTGCTTCTTCGTATAGGCCTACCATCTATTCGACACCTAATTCGGTTTTAGAAACTCATTAACTTGAGCTGCACCATGATAAGGTGCATTGTTTATTATATTCAATATCCAAGCTTCAACACATATGAATAATACAATATAACAGAAGAGGATTTGTCACATTTCGTAATTGCACAATTCATCGGCCTAACGTTACAAGGTGACTGTTATGATAAGTCTAAACACAAGGCAAAAATTAGAAAAGTTGTAGTTGTTTTGTAAAATATATGTTATCCTAATGTGAAATGGTCAAACAAGATTTTTATTATTATTATCATTAAGGGGTCGTAAAGTTGTGTCTATTCAAACCATTACCATACATATGGATCTAAAGTAATCGGAATAGATTTGATGACAAAACGTCTGCTATTAAGGGCATCGCATTTAACATTTTGAAATACTACTTTAATGATAAATTTATATCTTATAAGAAACCAAATAGCAAGCACGTGTAGTAACACAGTAGTCACGACCGTACCATCAGGTAGACATTGAAGACATAGCATAAAGTGATGTCGACATCAAATGATATCCCATCGAAATCTAGATTTACTCGACATGCCCATTGTGATAAATCATCTACTCAGCTACCACAAATACAATAGTCAGACATGGAAATCAGTACATAACCACCTTGAACAAATACCAAGGTGAAGGCCATTCTATTCAGGGACACAACTCAGAGTTGATAAGGTGTGCCTGCCGCTAGTGATAAATCTACCGTCCTCCATGACTAATCGTCACCAGACAAAACCAGACCGGGCAAAAAATGTGGTCATAAATTGGGAAGACAGTTCGCCATATGGTGTCCGCGAACCCGTTACGCAATCTTCGTAAATCACGACGACTTTGCTTCAGGAATGATGACCACTAATTGCGCATAGGACACTTAGCAACGGTGTGAAAACCCTGCCCATTGAATGACTGGCTTTACACAAAACATGTCAGTTCGAGCCCAACATTGCCGATTATTCTCCCACCTCCATGAAGACAGTAGCTTAGACATAAATGCCACTTTTATGATTCCGTGAATCTTTTTCCCGATATTGATCAAATCTTGAGAGGGTACTAACCCTGCGATAAAGCGACTCTCGCCCTTTAGTGGCCAGACATCAAAGCTTCGCCGTCATTGCGTCGATATCAGTTTTTCAAAGAGAATGACTGAGATTAAAATTTCCTTTTATAATATTCAATACCGGCTTATTTAAGGAGAGCAGAGCAGCAGTTTTATGTCCCTTATTATATTTCCATTAACGGGCCAGACCAAAGCATGGCAATTTTTAACACCGTATTCCTTCAGACTGTTTTTACGAAATCCTCTTTAGCCAATCAGGGTTTCAGTTTAGGACACGTGACCTGGCTTTTATTGCCCTACTCATATGAAATGACTTATTAAATTATCTTCCACTTCACTTAATTCTTAAATTAATTCTTTACATGTTCCCTAAATTCTGGTGCATCGTGAATTCAGGCAATGGTATAAAGAGCTGTCTGTTCATAATTGAAACTAGTTAAGTACAAGTTACAAGCAGATTTACTTGTCAAGATAAGTTGATATGCTATAGACCAACATCCAGCATGGAAATTTAACGATTGTTTCACAATTTCACAAAAATGGCTATAATTTGAATCTTATTAAAGCGTGTTTCGGTTATAACCAACTTCATATTGAATAAAGCGTATCATTTTGAAACAGGATGAATCTTCAAGTTTGTTTAGCTACACATACAAAGTTCTAATGTATGAAGTTCGTCATAAAGCCACGAATCTAATAACGTAATTCTTATGAAGGACACCATATTGCAAATTTTAAAACACAATATGTACGCCAACCATCAAATGTAAACACCCAATATAGGCGTAATATATAGTGGATTGTGTCATAACTATACGACTCATAAAATCTCTACTCGTGCAGTAATATATGCATACAGAGAGAATATTGTGAGGTGGACTTCAAAGGGATACGGCGGACTACAAGATAGGTCTGTATCTATATATTTAATAAGCTTTGTAGGACTTGTACTAGTGGCAAATTGAACACATCTATGTGGTAGATTGTTATTGACGTTGTGTGTTGTTGTTATATTAAGTCATGTCCGTGAATTTTACCTGTTTCACGGAACAGTTTCACTGCTTCAACTTGACAAGTTTAAACCTATATAGATGTTTAAAAGGTTGTGTAAGAGTTGTAAGGGCAAATTTCTATATCGCTATTTACAGGTGTACATTTTGTTCATGTCAATTCATGTCCAAAATTTAAACTTCATCATATTTGTATGATGTTTCCACTGCTTCGTCATTTTTGAACCTTGATGTTTTATAAACTAAGAGATGTGAGGGGCAGGTAAAACATAAGTATATTTTATATTGTTTAAGCTGGGTGTTAATTAGTTATAATCCATGTCTATGACATCACTTTAACATTTTATGTGATACATCAATTAAAACAGCTGTTATTATTGTTGTGTCAAATAACGTCAACTGGTGGGTTTTATGTGATAGCTCTTCCACTATTCCAACTTGCTAGATTTGAACCTACACCTTCTTGCCAAAAGTTTGATTTTGAAAAATTAGTACAAATATCATGACACCTGTTGTTCCAAAAACTCCTAATGCAACCATCTTCAGGTTCATATGATATCCTTGAATAGGAAACGCATATTCACCAGAACACGCTTGAACGTTATAAGCCGTCACATATGCTATAACCCATAAACCCATTACCCTACATTTAACTGAATATGTATGGGTTTTTTTAAAACAATGTTACGGAAATATTTCATTAAAAATATGAACAAATGATATTTTCATAATTTGAACCCAAACCATATGAGGACCTTGTTGTATGATATATTATGTGATCTGTGAACCCTTCGATTCAAAATTGTTGTCTTTAAAGTGTTTTGCTAAGCAGTGGTGGAGATTGTCAAGTTTCCAAAAATGATTATTTAAAATGATAATTTTTATACAGTGTCATAATTTTAAGCAGCCGCCGATGTCTTATAAGTTCAAAGTAGCAGTGGCAAATAAAACACATATGTCTGGTGTAATGATATATCTTTCCTCCTTTTATGGATAGAATACGCTATTGCCCATTTCGGTTAAACGTTTCACTGTTTCAGCTTAAGCTTGGGATATTTGATGTGAATGATGTAAGAGTTATTGCAAATTGAACATTCTTATATCGTACTTTACTATATATTGGAAATTCTATGTACGTTTGTCCATGATATCATTTCATTGTTGATCACGTTTTAAGTTCAAAGATATTTTTAAACATATCAATACAATGTTTCAGTGGTTCAATCACATTATTACATTTTCGTTCTCTGATGCGCTTTTATCCTTTGAACACAGTTTATTACAAAGTAGAATAATTAAAAATATACTGATTACTCTCATTATACAATGTAGACCCAAATTTACAACAAATTGACATAAAAAAACCTTCATATTTCATAACACTTGAATTTTTAAAACACCAAAAGATTTATTTCCGAGACTAAATGTTTAATAGCTATCTGGGTGCAATTTTATAAAAAACGATTGTTGTTTTCATGAAATACTGTTTAACCTAGCCCAGGTAAACAGCACTGTTTCAACCTAACCATTCTCACCTGAGAATACCTGTCCCCTACATGACTCCGGTATTGCCGGTTTCTAAATTCGCTGCACCTAACTTGGAAACATATCGCAAAACGATTCACCCTTTGGTTTTGGCACCGAGTCTAGTTGACACTATGTTCTGATGTATCTTATCTATTTTTGGGAATTCGCATGACTCGGACTCGAACTCGAGACGCTAGTCACCTTTCGTTTCTGGCACCCAATCTAGTAGACCCTATGTTCTGATGTAATTTATCTATTTTTGATAATTCGCTGCACTTGACTAGGACTCGAACTCGCAACACCAGTCACCTTTTGTTTCTGGCACCCTATCGAGTAGATCCGATGTTGTGATGTGTTTTGATCTATTTTGCGTTAACGGGGTCTATGCGGACAGTGCACCATGCCAAAGTCTAAATCCTCAAGATTAGCATGACCTTGTCAAATGAACCCGTCGAGGTCTTGTAGGGAGGTAGAGGAGGTTACCTGTCCATTTAGGTGCACACCGAAATATGAGAACTGCAGCCACGTCATGAGAGTTCATTTGAAATGAATTTTAAATCAAGATAAATTTTCGAAATATGGAAGGAAGAGGAAATTTCCTTGATATCCATGTAAGTGCATTATAATGTTTGTTGGTTAAAACACGATACAGAGGTATGATTCGGATGGTATGACCAAAGAGGAGAACTTCAGAAATAAGTAAGGCCGAATCTCAACAAAAGTATGAAAGTCCTTCAAACTAAATTTCAGAACTGCATATGTATATAGATATCAGTATGGAACATGAGGTGACGTATCCATTAAAACATAGACCACGACACAAGGTATTAGATTCAGCTGGTAAGACCCGAGTGAATGAAGTTTGAGACCGAAATTCAATTGAGAGAATTGAAAATAATTATATTTATTTAGCGTAACAGTTTTAACGATTTTTAGTGCCAATGTGTACTAAATTAAGTTATCAATCCTTACAAATATTCAAATAAAATGTAACTGAAAATATATTTAGACAAAAAAGCTTGCTAATGTCGTCCTGTAACGTAATTTTCGATAAATTTTTTTTTCTAAATCGAACTTTAAAAATGTTATTATCTGATATGAATGATGGCAACATATGAATTTCACTTTGAAAGACGTTGAAGCACACATAAAAGCGTCTCAACAAATTACGAATTGATCTCTGAGATAGTTATACGTTTTGATTCCAATTCATTATAGATAAATTACACTTACAATTTTTTTTACACAACTACAAAGTTAAATATGAGGTTCTCAAACAGTTCGTCGTAAATATGAAACCGGTCAATGACGTCACTTAGGCTAAACGCAACAATAATCAAGGATTTATTCAACGTTTAAACTGTTCTTTATTCAATGGAAAACTAGTAAATAAAAGGTCAAAACCTTTAAAAAAAAGATAAATAACAAGAAAATCCGTATCAATAGGCTGGACCTATGTGCATGTATGATATAGCATTAACTAACTAACGAACTGAGTTTCAAGCCTATCCAATCTAAATAAATTTAGATCAACAGGTTTTATATTAGGTTATACTATGACTAAATATAAAATCTGTTGACCTTAATTTATTTAGATTGAAGCCTTTCCAAAGTTTGGCCTACTATCATATTATTGAATAATGCTTTATTGGCAAGACACATAACTAAAGAAAGCATATATCTTTTTAATAAATGCAGTAGCAAGATTCGATCAGCTATATGTATTGTGTTTTTGAATGTGATTTTACCTGTTTTTGTTTATGTTGAATAATATCCAATTTTAGAAATCAAAAGTGTAATTCTGAAAACATTAATCAATGTAGAATAAAAGGGGTTACAGAACCCGGAAACATGTATTCAGACTGTACTTGATTTACAAGGGAGTGTTTACTGATAAACAAACTCGGCACAAATTATTCGTGTATCTAAGGTCATTCTCTTAAGGTAAGTCCTGCAAACTTCAAGCACGGTTTATCCTATTTTAAAATGAAAAAATGTTTCCTTTAAAACTAAACTGCTTATTTGGTGTCTTTTGAAATACATGCTTTTGATTTTATTAGATGTGAAATCCCTTTTTGTCATTTACTTCTTGTTTTTCGCGGAATCCTTTATTTCAAATGTATTTTATGCATCACTATATCACTATACTGCATATATTTTAATTCATTTCCACTGGAATTGTTTATTTCATGTATATTAATTGATATTTATTTCAGAGATTTAAAATCACCAAACGTTATTTTTCTATAACGAATCAAATTCAATTTGTACTGTACTGCAAGTCTATTCGAAGTAAGGCCTATTTTCTTATTATTTAATTATGCTTTTAATAACATCTTATTTAGAGAAGACCTTCATATCAGTATAGAAAATTCAAATGTCGAAACACCCTACATAAATAAAATCATATCAGGGCGATGGTTTAATGACATTATAAAGGAATATTTCGATTTAGTAAAGGTTTCAACAATTATTATTCTTGTCAAAGTCTTTGCAGAAAACAAACGTTGTTTCGAGAAAATTAATCACTTCGACGGTGTACATTTATTTAACGGCGAAAACTGCAGCATCTTTCTTTACGCATTTATGTACGTATTTCCTTAAAATATTTATGAATAACTCACTTATTATATCAATCATGAAAAATGTTAAAATAAAATGGTAAAGAAAACATTGCCAACAGTATGATCCCCTGACAATGTATTAATAAACTACAAAATCCTAATTTTAAAACCATTACTTTCATAGTGAGATTATTGAATATATTATAGAATTATTGAATGTTATAGTATGGTAAATAATGACCATGAAATAATTGTTTTATAATGAATATTACCCAAAATTCATATCAGGGTACTTATTTATCATTTTCATTAATTTTTATCACATTTGCTAAATAACTAAGATATCTGCAAATAAACAGATATTTTTTTTAAATGGTATATTTTGTATTTTTGCTTAAACGTTGATCAAAACCGAAGAACAAAGTTGCATATGATTTTTTTTAAATAATCATATTCCCTTTTAGCATAGAGATAAAAAATTTAAAGAAATCTTTTATAATCCAATTTTTGTTTTTCGGATATCTACAGTGAATCGTTTTAAAAACTGTAAGCAAAGAGACCTTTTAAAAGGCATTGTAATAAACAATAATATTTTTCATCAAAAGTTTTAAAACCCAAAAAATGAGAGAAGACTTCACTAAAACCTCATAAATAGTTAAAATGGGAATGGCCCAAAAACTTTTCATCTCATATAAGAACCCGAAAACACTGTAAACTATTTCCAAGTTTAGATTATTTTAGTAACAGCGCTAAATAAAAAGTAAAATACAAAATTTCACATGATAAAAAACCATCTCAAAATGTAAACTGAAAATTCGTTTACGTCCATTACATGACATTCGACATTACGTCCTATATGAAGCTTGGAGTCAAAGAAGGAGAGGCGATGTGCCAACATTTACACGTGGTGTAATATACGATTAGCTACCGTATTTCATTATCTACCTACATGTACATGACTTGACATCCATCTATGTAACTGTAAATCAAGTGTTAACTGCACTGTCATCAAAAATGATTACATTGATAATCTAAATTTAACCTAACGTCTCCGAATCTATATATATACCTAATCGTTCACATTTATCTGGCGGCCGTGTCGTAATGCGACAATGAATTTGTTAACCTCCGTGGCCTTGTCTGTCACAGTGATTAAGCGAAAGTGGGAAGTTGGTAAGTTCCTACCTGTAGCGTTCAGCTTACTTCACCTGAATATACAGTCTACCTTCACAGGTAAGAAGCAATCAACAGGTAATTTGGGTGTCAAGCAAGTTGAAATTCGGTTATCTATATTATAATGAAAACTTTTAATTAATAACTTTCGCTCTCTGTCCCTGTTTCAAGGTTAATAAGCAATTGTTATGTTGCAAAATATGGTTTCTTCAAAGTTACAGTGAGTCTCAGCGAGTCTACACTGTAATGTTCAAGTTTATGTTACTTGTTTTCAGGAATAAAATGAATATGTTTATAGTTTTTTACTCAAGTCATAATATTTTGATGGGTCGTTTAACGGAAGTTTACCTCCTGAGCTATCCGTTGGGAGAAAATGTATATTTGGGTATTATTCCAATTCAATAATGGGACGTTAACGTATTTGACTATATTTGTAGCCGTCAGCGATTAGCTTATCTGCATAAAATGAAGTGTTGCAATTAACATGAAATGTAATATTCGATCACAATTTATAAAACATTAAATGATAATTTTAATATTTGACTTAGAAACTGTGATTTTTACTTAATTTAATAATTATACTTATATATACTTTAATAATTTGTTCTGTTAACATTACATTTTCGTAAATATAATATCATATAATAATTATCATGTTGAAAAATATAGATGATTTTAAGCTACACAAAGTTGGTTAAATCAAGTCTGAAATTCAATATTGATGTCTATTTTGTTTACTTGTGATTTTTGTAAAATACCGAATAAGTTTATACAACCATTATCTTAACTTATTTTTCTAACAAAAACCCCATCCGGGAAGGATAGAGGATGTTCCCCATTGTATTTTTCGAAAAAAATATTACAACTTAAACATATCATCAAATATACCTCAATCAGAAAAAAACTGCTGGTTGTCTTATGTGTCATTCAAAAATTACATTTCGCAAGTTGGATTAAATATTCAACAATTCAACATAAACATGGCAGATTATGACATACGTTGTGAGGATTGCATTTCTAAATCATCATGCAACACTGTAGTATATCAACTGCACATTGTATGCAGAGGTAGGCCTATAGGTTAGACAGACGAGTCAGCAATGAAAGTGGTAGGTACACACTCAGCGGGCGAGAGGTAGCGATATCAGTAGGCGAGAGCCCCTCTACACTTCACGCGTAAACTACTACGACTTTTGTTTTCATTTTACACGATCACTTTATGAATCACATACTGTCACATTCAGAGTCTGAGAGGACTCTCGTCAAGTCACGTGACCTGCCCGCTAGCCAATGAGGAGAGAGCGGATTCTACCTGTATCTCGGTGGCCAATGAGAGATGTTAGCGAGTGATAAAAGCTTGAAGAATAATAAGCGCATTTCAACAAGTCCTCTCGCAGGGCCTTCGGCTTCTCCCATAGTTTGCATGGGCCCGAGGCAGAGCGAGGCCAATGTGTCTAAACCATCCCACTGCAAGCGTCGACCGTCTTCAGAGCTGTCCAAGCAGATATGTGTGTATGATAAAGAATGGCCCAAAGGCTGGTAGAGAACGTTTCGCGCTGGTGCAAGGCCTTCTTTCTGCTGTACCTTACCCTGGAGTTCCAAGTGGTTGATACATGGATGTAAGTGTGACGAAGAAGCGTCATTGACGCCAAAGTGAGACCCATTGTCATCCAATAGTTTTACCGGTGAAAATTCGTCTAATACACCGGCAAATAAAACGCCGGCAGTTTGTCCAGAGATTTGAGGCGACATTGAATAAAAGCTAAGCTAAATACTGCGAAATGATATCAAAGTGTTCGGGCGATGATCCCCCTTCGTCTTGGATATTTACCAAAAGATTCGTGTGAATTTGTTCAATAGGTTCTGCCAGGCATGGATTTGTAAAAGGTGAAAAATGGTAGGCGTTTAGAAGTAAAAGGATTGTTACTTGGTGTCCAAAATGCTTGAAATTGGGTGCGTATTTTATCAATGCCTTTCTTATGTCTCAGAGATTTTAAGGTAATGTAATCATTGATACATAATTCTTTCTTTGAAATCGATGGCTGTATTGATGAATATGTTTGATATAATCAAACAAACTTTAGATTATTTGTAAACTTTAACACACAATGATATATATTTGTATTTAAGTAACACCATAATTGAATATTTAAAGAATGATATGTTATGATATTTGTTAAAAAAATTATAATAAATTTATATCAAATTCAAATTTATTAGATATTTCGTTTTCAATTTTTTTTAATGACATGTCTAGTAATATATAAACCATAGGTCATCGTTTATATGACTTCATTGATGAAAGCAATATTTTATAAGCGTTATGCGTAAAGGGATATCTCTTATGCAGTTAATAGGCGATTTATTATTCAACTTTCTTTGGTAAAAGATATGCATCTAGAATATGTGTGTATGCATTCGTAGAGCATATAATGTGAATTGAATTTGCAATATGATCGAACGTTTATATCACTTAGAAGGATTTAAAAATATATGTCGTGATTCTGTAAACGAAATTTAACTTAATATTTCAAGTTATAGGGCAATTGTTAAGAGACGTACTTTCAAAATAAGTTATTGAAAAAGAACAAAATGTCCCTGAAGGGTCTTTTTGTTAAGATGATTTAAAGACATTTTTAAAAAGAATTTTAGTGATAATTATCAGTTCTTTTGGAAAATTGATATTTACTTAACATTGAGATGTTGCTAGTCAGCAGGATATAAATAGATAAGTACTTACGATATATTATTCAACCACCTGTTCAGTGAAATGTATAAAATGAGTTTTCCATTTGAATAAAATTACAATTTAACTTTACTTTTGAAGTGGCTTTGTATGTTTAAGAAAGATGCAAGTTTAAGGCTCGAGTCGTTGGGGATGTAAGAAAATAGATTAAGTTAATTGAGTTTGACCTATTATGACTTTACTAAAATATTGATGTAAACACAGATATTTGGGTGTTAAGGACGACTAAATCAACTTTACACAAAACAAGATAATGTTTTTATGATAAGAGAATATTAACCTTAACACAGGTATACTTCCTATTAATTATTTATGAAATGTCAATCCATGTATAACCCACCTACATAAAACGTAAAAATACTCATAAGAAAAACAAACGTTGACATTTAAACAACATTTGAATGAGTTTGGTCTTTTAAGCGATTGTTCGAAAAGCATATACATGTTGAGGCGAATAAAACAAGTGCCTTGTCAGAGAAAACAATGAATACATGATACCTTTTAGAGGATTTTTATCATTTGGTATCGAAAAAAAAGAAATATATTTTGTATCTACACGAGGGCTAGACTAAACATAGAACTTTAACTTGGAACGTTTGTTCTTTTATGATTCTGACAATGAAAATGCTACCTTTTAGATGATGTTGAACCATTTGGTATCCCAAAAATAAAAACGAATCTTGCATTGAAAATGTATATTCACAATATATTATAAATATTAAAGATACTGTGTAACATATGTGCATATCCTTTAAACACGTGCTAAAGAACACTTTACTATGAAAGAAAAGAATTGTGAATATTCATATGTACATACCTTTTGTAGAAAATTGTACAATGTGGTATCCGATGAATGGTCTGTTCATAAAGCTGTCATGGTAAAGCTGTAAAGACATGAATTATAAAAGAGAAGTAAATGTTAAATTTCTGCATATTTTTGAAGAAATAGGTGTAAGAGGAAAGTTAAGCATACCCTTTGAGGTTTTTTTTGGCCCTCTTTAAATTACTGAAATGATAGTTTGTAGGTATCTCATCATCATGTAAACAAAATTTTGGTGTGCTGGCAGTTTAATGTAGGACGTATATTATTATTGTATATGTTTTATATATATTTAATGTTCCATTAACATGTTCTTTCTTTTAAATACTATTAATCGTGCTTATTAAAATATTTTGAAATACTAGAAGATATTTTAGCATTTTATACATTTATATTACAATGTTTGTCAATAGGGTTTCACCATTTATGATACAATTGTCTATTACAAGATGTAATATTCTCTGGTAAACGATTGAAATGATAGTTTTTACTTGAAATTCACCTTTTGTGATTTGACTTTTAAGATTTGAGACATTTTAAATATTTATATATAATATATGTACATAACCAAACATTAAAGGAAATAGAACTTTTGTACTTGGCAAATTTGAACGATCATTATTTTAAAAATATTATTCTTATTGTTACTTTGTCTATCCCTAGCCTTTTCTAGAATCGTCAATGATAAAAAGTTTCCCTGAATTTTACAATGAAAATTAATTACCACAAATAATTTAATTTGTCAATATTATTTCAATTAGCTACCATAAATCATTCAAACTATGACAGGATGTGTATTGTTTTAGTCGAAGAAATTGTCAATTATTTAGTCATATTATCCCCAGATTGTACAAAATCGTAATAATCATCAAAATCATTGAATTAAGTATTGTTTATAGTGAATATAAATTGATGGCAATTTGAAAAGTCTGATGTTATCTCAAAGTCACCTTTTAAGATTTAGATTTTGAGCACTTCTCCCCCATAATTTGCATAAAGGAAAAAAGGTAATTTTTAAGTAAACTATATTGATATTGATAATGGTATACATGTAAGGTTTATCTTATTCTCAAATGACTTATACATATCATTGTAGTTATACTTATAGTGAGGGTTCTTAAAGACATTCAAAGAGAGGTTGATTTCAGTTTTGATGATTGGCTTTGATTTAACATTTTATAAATGATTCACATATCATATAGTATGAGTGTTTTCTTCAATATAGAGTATGCCCCTGGTTTGGTTTCCCATCAACTTTGATTTTCATTCGAATATGTGAAGATGAATATCGATAAGAGTCAATGTTAGAAAACATCTTAAAAGTTGGTAAGAGTTCAGTATTTTGTAAAGCATGTATTTGTACAGGTTTAGTTACATTTCCTTTAAAAATAGTCGTTTATTTTAAACATGACATAACTTATAAATCGATATAGTATATGCATGGTAGTGTCTACACTATATATTGCATTAATATATTCAGGGGGGTGACATTTATGATTGAACATTATTGATGCTGCTGTCAAAAAATAGACAATAATCAATTAGATTGACTTGAAAATAAATAAGGAAAGACACATTGCACGATATATCCAAAGCTGATTTTGATTATGGTTTTTCACTTTAGCTTTCCTATTTGTATTTCATTAAAATGAATTCATGCAGTTTGAATGGTGCTTTCCTATGTTTCTAATATCAATTATAATGATGATTATAATGTTAATACAATATCCGAAATAAGATTATGAGTAAAATGTGTATTCTTAAACATTTACATAATATGGTTTATTTAGGAAAACAGTTAAGTGAAATGAATAGTGAATGTACTTAATCTAAACTTCTATAAAAGAATGCTTCAAGGTAAAGGAATGAAACAGTTGTTTGGAGCACATTTGATTGCTCTCTTTTCGGTCACACTGGTTTGGTTACTTTAGAAACTAAGACATAAACGAATTGTTAAACAGTCAGATTAAACTTGTTATAACGTTTGAACATATGGGGACAGGACATTATATCGTTACAAACATGTAGACTTCTAAAACTAGATAGTTTCGTTGAAAATTAAGCCAAATTTTACAAGAATTATCTTACGCTATAAACAGTGACGGTGCATCCCATGCATATCTATTGTGCAATAGTATTGTCAGTGTACTGTTTTACGAGTAAACTTCTGTAACATTGTTCAATATTTGAAATATCAATTGATCATCACGGGTTACTGTACTGATAGTCAAAGGTGTTGATTTGGTTCAAGACAGAGTATGTTGTGATATTGGTCAAGGCTAGTAGGGGGGAATCTGTTTATTATACTGTAAAAGTTCATATACAGCAGTCTTATAAACTCAGATTTATAAGAATCCTTAATACTGTTAAAGATACCAACTTTCAGCGTTGTAGGTTTTTAAAGTATTGATTTCGCTCTGTAGACCTTAGGTTGTTGAATTATTGATACGGTTGTAAACTTAACTTAACTTAACAGCTCTTCTAGATGTGAACTATGATATCTTCGTGTCCTTGGCGAGCTTGTGTGCTAATTGAGAGTAAAGGTCTGTGGTATGATTTTTGAGTATGAGTTTCATAGCATCAATGTATGAAGTTTTCTTGTGGAAATAAAGTCATCGTCCCTCAATGTCGGTTCAATGAAAAGTCATAAACAATTGACAACCATTGTATTTCGACATTTCATGACAAAATAAAAGATCCAACATATATATTTACCTTTACTTATATATCCGTCAATATTTCATTTACATTTTCAAATTAACATCCCTCTAAATCTCTGGTAGATCCTCAATGTGTTCTTTTAACTAATGTCCAGCTCGTTATCTTATAGTTTAGTTTCAAGACGGCACAATTAACTCTTTGCATTCTAGGCACCTTGGTAAGACAACCTAGGTCCTATACTCAATGCTCTTTGATAGGTTTGGTCAACTTATTTCAAGACAGAAATATTGATTTTTTTCAGGAACCTTGGTGTGAATTCCAAGTAATGGTCATACCATTTATGTTCTTTGGTTGTTATGTCAACTTATGTTGTGACAGAGAATTTATGCTCTACCCAATTGTTTGGTCATCTTGAATTGATTTCTTTGTGAACGTTAGAATAAAGCTGCATTTATCCCTAGCATTCCAAAAACCTCCTTTGATGTGCTATACCCCTTTTGTAGTATACGTTTCACGACAGAAATACTGACCCTTTGTCTTCTTAATACTTCTTTGACGTACTATACTATTTTCGAAGTATATGTTTAAAAACAATAATATTCATCTATATTCAAGGTACCTCGTTTTGACGTAGTATGCCGTATTCTTGATATAATTTACAAGATAGCAATATTAACTCTCTGTGTGCCAATCACCTCTGTTTGGCAGTAACATTTGCCCTTACCATTTCAGGTACCTATAGGTGAGATCCCCAATCTATACTTAACTCGACAGTTCGTATCTCTGCTTAATGACACTTCCAGTAATATTAACCCCCTATGTTCTTGGTACTTAGGCGGGGTCCCAATCTATACTTCACTTGGTTAACAGTTTCCCATCTCTGCCTTATGCTTAATGACACTTCCAGTAATATTAACCCCCTGTGTTCCAGGTACCTCGGTGTGGCGTCCTCGGCGCTGTCGTTGCAACATGACGACTCGTGCAACACCATCCCTGGTCTAGTGGTCCAACAACAAGAAGTGTGTCGCAAGAACCCCCAGTCCCTCGTGTGTATCAGCGAGGGGGCCAGGAGGGGTATACTAGAGTGTCAGAAACAGTTCCAGTTTGAGAGATGGAACTGCACCGCTAGGATAAGGAACAATACAGTATTTCAGACGGTTTTAAAGAGAGGTGAGATTATTTGACTTTACATGTTTGAAAGTTGTCATTTTGGCGAAGAGTCTGTGGCAACAACCATGTTTTGAAACATACTAAATACTAGTCAGCTATATGCTAGTAGCTGTTTAAAACATTCAATAATATTTCATATTCTGGAAAGAATTTGAAACATGTGGCATTTCCCAGCATGAAAATGGTACTTTTCAGGAACAGTCAGAAGGTCTAAAACACTAACATATTTTACATTTTGATTCCAAAAACATACTTTAAGGTAACTAAAGAGTGTCTTATGTACATTTTCTAGCTCTCAGAAAAACAATGGTCAAACAAGCACATGCATATTCCCTACAAAATGTTGTTCCATTTATATAAACTTTTACCGTCACATTACATCGGGATACAACCTTTACAATGTTTTAGTTGATTTGGAAGTGAACACATTGTTATCAAAAGGTTACAAGTGCGCTGGTCGACACTTGCCAAGGGACACGTCAATGAACATATTAATAGAATGTTTGTTGGCCACATTGTTTGTATAACCAGACTGACACCCTTTGATTCAGACACTGAGCTTGTTTAAATGTCATTTCGTACTGACGTTACATGAACACGTCGAGCCAAAGTAAGCCGTCAAACCATCATGGCTTCTGTTGAAGGGGCGAACGCCCAACTAATTTCGTCTCACAAATCGCGATATGTTTTTCCTCTTATTCTCGGTCTAGTTTAAGTGTCCCATTAGGCGTAATAAAACGTAATTACTCCAAATGATACATGATAACACGGGCATCAATGGATATCCCAAACATTCAGGCTGGCTAAGAGACGAGATAGTTTCTCGGAATCGGTACCCCTGCCGCGCAGAGCCCTAGCAAACACCAAAGGAGGTCCGCACGATAAATAAAGATTCTGCAACGCCAAGAAAACAGCAACTTTTGCCATCAATTTTCTTTCTTTGTGACTCTTGATGAGTTCTGCAGGCGTTGCTATACAGTCCTCGACGGTTGCAGAGGAAGCGAGACTGGTTTATGGCATGGGGGATAATAATGTGCTTCCTTGGTGTCTACAAGATCATCCTCTCAGAACGGGTGGGGTGGGGAGGGAGGGAGGGGTGGAGGGTAGAGTCTTTGGATTGGGAGGCGGAAGAACCTGGAAAAATCTCAGGACAAACATTTGTGAAGAGATAATCCTTGGGGTAGATGATATGGATGATTCCTGTTTATTTGCTTGAAGAATGCGTATGAAATGATACGTAAAGGATCCTGTCCCTCAGAATGAAGTACAGATGCTGATTGATGTATTAGATGAGTTTTTCTCTTCTTCATTGACTTGTTCCTCCTTAACGACCTGACGGGGTGAGCGAGTGTGAAGGGAGAGGTTGAAGGGACAGGTACGGGGGCACTTTGGTACTCTTGTGGTCAGACTACTCTTACATATACACAGTTGAACACATTTGGGCAGGTACATATACTCAGGTGTTGAATGGGAAGGGAGAGATTGAAGGGGCTCGTACTTAGGTGCTCAGGTACTCTTGGAGTCAGACGAACGATTCATAGATTCTATGTCGTAGAACACAATGAACACAGGTACATGTGAATACACCAACATATATCCACAGGTACACATAGACACGTGATCACACGAACAAAGGTGCACATGAACAGAGGGACACATAAACACGCGAGCACATGAATACAGGTACACATATACATACGTGTATGAACACACAAATACCGGTTTACGTGAACACAGGTACACATGAACATAAGTACACCTGATGACAGGTACCAGTGTTTAAAATGTAGCCCGTCCGCCAGTCCTTTAACTGGCTACTTTTTGCCAGGACTGGTTATTTTTGGTCAGGACTGGAAACTTTTCAACAACTTTCTTCATTTCCCCAAAGGAATTGACCAATTAATTTTCAGGACAGGCTAGGTTTCCAGTCTATTTTATACACTGCAGGTACACATGAACATATAAACACAGGGTACAAATGAACACGCGAACAAATGAACACATGAAGAGAGGTATTCACAGGCCATATATATAGAAACGCAGAACCATATGCACATTGGCTCCAAAAAAGAGTGTATGACTTATTTGATTAGATATAACATAAAAGGAGTCCCGAATAATACTTACTTTAAACCTAAAGCTGGGGAGGTAGCTAGATTTGCCAACATCATCTCGACTCATGAAGGTTACTTTAAATGTTGTCCATTCTTTGCCAGTTCTCTACTCAATGCTGTTAAGGACATACAGGGATCTGGTCATGATGTTTAGATATATCTTGAGAAGAACAAAAATGGGGATGGATGGGCTGGGAGGAGATTTGGACATGTTCATAATGCAATATACTTTAAACAAATGGAAAATATGAAAGATGGGTATTGTCGGTTGATAAATATGTGTCCAAGTTCACGAAAGTCTGATTTATGTCTCAAAATGTCTACTTACTCTTTTTTTAATACCTTAGTTCCTTATTGGTGAGAAATAAAAAGAGCTAAATTCAACTGGTTTTTTTTTAAATTTTTTATTTGTTCTCATTTCACTTATAGGCAGGAATATAAGCAATTGAGCATATATACATATACATGTACATATTAACATGGGAAAACAATGGTTAGTAAAAACGTCATCATGAGTGTGTTAGTTTTATATTTTGAATACTTGGAATAAGGGTAACCATTTGTCAGAAAAGTTTTTATAATTATTATTTTGTGTGGCTATGTATTTTTCACCAGTATAAATGTCTTTCAGATGTTTAATAAAGTTATGTAATTTTGGAACAAATTTGTTTAAAGTGCATGAAAAGATACATTTCTTGGCAAAAAGTACAATATGAAGCTCAGTAACAAAGGGTATTTTCCTAATGTCCAAAATTCAACTGAACTTGAGGACAGGTAAATTTAATGTGCAACAGGACTATCGTATAGTACAAAATGTAAAAAAATAGGAAAAACCTATATCTATCCTTTTTCAAATCTGAGAAAAAAAATTTCTCTAAATATTTCAGTTCAAAAGAGGCAGTTCAAAAGAGGCAGTTCAAACAATTGAACAAACAATCTACTGATATTTCCAAATTAAAAGTTTGAAAAGGCATTCATTTGAAATCAGAATTTTAAAAAATGATTGTCTCCAAACCAACTTTTATTGTAAAATGTACCAAGGATCTTCTTTTCTAAGAAAGAGACTTTAAACCTGTATCCACTCCTTCTCTCCATCTGTTTAAGTACCTAGATTGATTAAGGTTTAAGTACCTAGTTATTGATGGTGTGAGGAGTGATCTCAGTATAGTATAGGCCTGTGATCTGACTCAGTGTCTGAACTGATGGTCCTTAGATGAGGTGTGTTGGTCATCGGTCTGACATCACCCACCTTCCTATTGTCAGCATAGCTTGGAGATTCAAAAGTGAATGACTAGGCGATGAAAGTTTGAAGTTTTGTTATCTTAAAGTAGCAAGAGTTGATTTAAGTTTGTTGTTCGTTTTAATGAAAATAACGCAACATTTTATTTAACAGTTTTCTTAACTATTTTTATTTTTATTAGGTGAATGCAAGGGAAGAAAAAATGCTGTTAAATAATCGTTTGTTTCCGAATGTAAATACAGTTGGTTTAAATGTTTTCATTGTTGGACTATTGTAATTCAAAATGTCATTTGATATGAAAGTGACACCAAATATAAAATTCTTGCCTATTGTTACGGATGACATCGGGAGACATTACGTGTAACAAAGAGAAAAAATATACCACTGTTCTTTCAAATAACTCATTAAAAAAATTTAGTTTTGACACATTTTAAACTTTATAGGTTGAATGGTTTTGAAAATCATTAGTAAAAAAGTCAAAATGTCTCGGTGCCAAACTCCTTTATATAGGGACGTTGTGTTGTTTGTGTAAAGCAATATATTCGTTTTATCTTGGAACACAATGCTTCAAAAAGGCTTCGTGCAATTCTTTTTATTTTCTTCTTTGGCCCAGCGATAGACATATAAGGGGAGTTCGAGTTGTGGACAAACTTAGATCGTAGTACATAACTTAGCATTGTTGCCTTGGTGTCTACCGAATGATGAGAATTGTTGAGGATCAGTTGTTTGATATTCTTATTCAAAGATAAACCAGTGACTTGTTTTTCATCTATTGGTATGTGCATTTATATCAACTGCAGTGGAAAATACTTTCTACTGAGGTAACTCACCGTTTTACAACTACATGTACATGTTGTTCTATGTTTTATGACGCAACAGCTGTTTGGTATTTTCTTTATATTTGTCTCAGAGGTTGATGCGGTATACAAGCTTCAAAGTAGGCTTCAGTTGTGAATAATTCTTATTTTAGTAGAGTACGGTTTATGCTTGAAACTTGAACTACATGCTGAAATTGGTATTTATTAAAATCGTGAATTAACAGAACAGACCCAATATAATTTGGAATATCAAATGTATTAGGTAGTCATTTATGTATGTTAGAGATATTTGATAAGTTCATAAATAAACAAGTTCGATCAAAAGTGATTTTAACACGAACACTTTTGTTGAATTTTCTCGATTCTAAGCTAAAATTCGTCTCAGACAGTTGTTTTGATATAAATATCGTGCGACAAAAAATTACAGTTACAGTTATGGTCTATATGTCAAACAGGATGTGAAGGACGTCTTCTTAATCACAGCCACATATTCCACATGTGTGTCAGTTATATCTACCTGAATTCGGATCACTTTATCCGAGCTTGAGACGACAATTAATTATTTGACAAAAGATAGTCCCGAAATGTAAATCAAAGTAACTTGGAGATACCCCTCAGTAAATCAACATTGGTTCATAAGATTGTGATACTTGGTATGCTTATTCAGGACGGATATGATTGAAGATATGTTGTTTTCATCGAATGTTACCAAGAATGCCAAGGTTTCCTTCAATTGTAAATCAATGTAAACCTCAGTTCGACTTCAATGTGAACATATTGTAATTCAAACCCTGTAGCGAGCATAGAATGACCCGGTCTTGTTACGTAAATCGATCCTCAAACGCCTATGAATGCAAGTTGCCGTCTGCTTTGATGTCGTCTGCTTCGCGTTGTATCGCGAGACTTGTGAAGAACACACGAGAGGTTAATGTCTGTCCTCTTCCCTTTTTCTCCCCTCACTATTGCCAAGCGTCCGACCCTTCGCAAAAAAATCCCCGTCTTTGGCAAGCTTTTATCCTTCTGTGTGTGTGCAAAGCAGATAGATTAGGAATTCCGCGCCAAATCTAGAGTTGAAGCTATCCCATTCAGACGAAGAGCGACCGGGTGTATTTGCTGAAATCAGGGGAAGAATACACAGGGCAGCGGTGTGTATTCGTGACGAGCTGAGAAGACGACCTCGAGGGATTTGTCTCCAGAATTAAGGCAATTTGTCGTGAAATACGGGTGTGTAGGGGAAGTAGTATCCACAGCAGCAACACTGGGCGTTATAGGGCGTGCTGAACGTGCCTGCTACAAGGGGAATCTCTTGGTCTGATCCTTTTAACCATCGAGACGGGTGGAAGGCAAACAGGGCGCAAATAGACAGTATGGGGAGGAATGAGCCGCACTGGGGAGGGAGGAACTGATGACTTCATTGGGTGTGGTGTTAGGAGGGTCTGACTGAAAGTAAGATTCTGACACAAGTAAATTCTCTAAGTTAGATAAATTTAACCATAGTGGTGAGCAGGGACAGAATTCGGAAGACCTATGAGGGAGGGAGGAGTTACATGAGGAGGGGGGACTGATGACTTAATTTGGTGTGATGTTTGGAGGGTTTGACTGAAAATAAGATTCTGTTCCAAGGAAACTCTTCAAGTCAGATCCTTTAAAACATTTGGACAGGTTAAAGGGCAAACAGGGACAAAAACCGTATCAGGATAGGGGAGGGATGAGTTAGACTAGGGAGGGGGAAACTGATTTTCCAGGAAGCCTTTGACTGAATTTTTTTTTAAATCTAAAATGTTGCACAATGTATCTTTTTTTCTATGTTGCTATTTTGTTTCAATACAGTCTGATTTGAGAAATCTAAATGCTTCAATGGAAGCTTTCATTAAACAACTCATTCTATAATAGAAAGACAACTTTAGTAAACCTAAGTTAAACATTTCTATGGCAAAAACATTTTTTAAGATAAGAATTGAAAAAAGTGATTAAAAACAGGCGATTGTGTTATGAGACGAACGAAAACAAAATACGGTGGATGAATGTGTATGATTGGTTAACTATCATAGAAATGGTCATCGGTAGTTTCACCTTTTGAGACAAACGTATAAAAAATCATGTACATAATAGTAACGTTCAAACGCATTATGGCAGCAGCTAAAATAATGTAATAACTATCAACTGTCAAGAATCTAGAGAATTGGTTCAGTCAACATCTCAATTAACAAGTTCAATTATCACATGGAACCGAGACATCCGTCTGGAGAAGAGAAAGGGTGTGTGATTGTGAACATTATGAAAACTTCGTGCGTTCAGGTGAAAGTCAATTAACATGGACCCCTCTTACACTTAGTTACGACGACAATACCCAAAGGCTAAGTTACACGAAGGCGTGGTTCCGTGAAAGGGATATGTTGTGTTTGCAAATTGAGAGGCAACGTAAATGTTTGCCGAAATCATTTGTGTCTAATTCATCCGAGTTTGCACAAGGAAGCGTCCAAATAACAGCTAAGAGACTTATTGCTGACTCCCCTTGCTCCTGTGACGAGGCGTTAGTCGAGTTGTGAATCTAATATTGACTTTATAGTGTTTGGTAATATTTCGTTTAGAAAGGAGTATTGTTAGAGATTGATTACCGAATTGCTTACATATTTCTACTGACTTTTCTTTTACTTGTTGACAAGTCAGTGTAGTCTCACGTGTTTGGAGAAATTAAGTGTTTTTCATTATTGTAACTATTTGTCATTCAAATGTTTTCTATAAGAAATTACTTCCATTTTTACGGTTGAACTACATTGAAATAGCTACTTTTAAAGTTTATGTATACTGATTTAGATACAATGGAAACATGAATACATCACTTATTTTTCCTGGTGACAGATTATGTAAGCATATCCGGTACCACCGGTAGCACCTGCCATCATCACCAAATAGAAAGGTTCATCAATTCTTACATATGTAATTTCTTCTGTCTTATATATGTGGAGTGTCCTTTTGCTTGTTGGAGACGTATTTTGAACATGTGAATTCATCAATGAACTAACTGTGACATAGGTGATGGCAACATGTCTCACACAACCGGTAGCACCTGCATTTCATCACACTTCAACACAAAACACTCATCACTTCTCAAATGTACTTCATTCTGTCTTCACAAAAGCTCATCCCAACCCTCTTTGCTATTTACACACTTCGTCTTGTCGGGGTCTTCAAAATGCCATCACGAATGTTCAATATGATAAAGTTACGGAAACAGTGAATATTTTGAAAACAGAAGCGACAGCAGACATATCGGGTTTCATTGTATCTCTTTTCTCTCCCCGCATTATGTCTCTAGCTGTGTGATGCGCTTACCAGATTCCTACCGTAGAAACCTGCTCGTCAACAGACTGAGACAGGCTCTCCCAAATATGTATTGAATTTAACTCTTTTAATGTTTTTCTCTTCTTTTTGAAAATGAGCTTGAAAACGTAGAAGAACGTATGCTAAATGGTAACACGCCTGTCTCGTAAGAACATTAATTAAGATAACCAATAATTGATTAAAAGTCCTTTATTGTTGTTAAAAATGACAGTGACTTCATATATATAATATATTGATTTTTAATAATGTATTGTAAAGTACCTCCTCGTTCTCAATTTAATAAGATTCAAATGCCTTGAATGTTTATTCATTAAGTTTAAAATATGTCATTATTGTTTCTATGGTAGATATAGAGGCAGTCATGAAGTAATTTGATTTATAATATTCCTTACTATTCAAGACCCAGCCCCAGAATAAGGTTATGAAATCAGATTAAGAATAAACAAATTCAAAATGTATAAATAAAATGAGAAATTTAAGCCAAGACCCAAATATATCAAGTTTTAACCAAGGTACGACCATGTCCATACACTGTAAGGAAAGAAGGGACTATGAGAAAGTCTATCTGGCTTACAGTAGAAACGCTCCCAGATGTGCGGGGGTACTGGTGCGAGGGGGTACCCGGCGTTAACTGCCTGCACGTGTAAACTCTGCAAGTTGACCCCACATTGTAGCGAGTGTTCTCCTCCCCGGCGGGACCAGAGGGTTCAGCATTCTAGAGAAACTTAGCATAGAGGAGTGTGTTGCCAGACAAATGGACGAGCTTTGAGCATTGCGAGAACTTGTTAACAACCATTTGGAAATACTACGTGATCAGAATGCGTTATCATTGTCAACGTTGATGTTTAACAAGACAACTCTGATGTCTATTAACATTGATTGAAGTGTTGGGGTTCTAGTTTGACAAATATTGATTTAATTTCTTTTTAAATAGGGATTGGTATCTGTATCTGTTTCAACACCTGGACATTTACGACTTTACACTTTCAAAACCTTTTTGATGGTATGACATCTACACGTTTGGCAAAGAGCTCATTAAATGTTTATATATTCGGATAAAGGACAACATGCCTTGATTAGACCAAAACTTCATCATTACCATCACCAATTTTATGAAAATTATAAGGATCAACAAATATCTATGAATACATGTTCAAACTACTGATCATATGACTTTTACATTTTGGACTTAACTAAAAAGAAACATCTATTTTATATTTTTACTTTACAGACTGGATATGAACAAGGTCCTTTGAAAATAATAACAATATAATTTGTACGTTTCATATGTAGTTTATTCATAGTTTTAATCTAAAATACTACTTAGTTTTATTGTATAGAGTGTGGTTTAGGTATGATGCTTTGTTTTCATATGACCTTTATTTAGGTAAACGAGTTTATTTGCGAATATAGTGGGTTTAAGGTATAAAGTTAAATTCACACTATGTTTAAAGTTCAGAAGATATTTAAGTTCAAATCATGTTTGAGGAACAACGTATTATCAAGATATAAACTTATTCCAAAAAACTTGTGTTTCTTAAGGAAAAATTTTGTGAATATGAAAACTATTTGCAAGATATAAGCGACATAAAAGAATAACATCTGTTTACAGTATGAACTAGTATAAGTACACTGTGTGTTTTCGGTATTTCGGTATAAGTATGTTAAGTATTTATGTATGTTAAATATTAAAAGTTTGTAAAGTCATTTCGTTTGCTGAAGGTATAGTATGTATAGTCAGTATGCATGTTTAAGGTATAAATTATGTAAAGTCGATATATATGCTTGAGGTATAAAGAATTAAAGTCATCATTAATGTTAAAGATATTTAAAGGGGCAGTAGCACGTCTTTTGATAATTTT
Organism: Steromphala cineraria; assembly: GCA_916613615.1. NCBI lineage: Eukaryota > Metazoa > Mollusca > Gastropoda > Trochida > Trochidae > Steromphala > Steromphala cineraria. The sequence goes on from OU744726.1 coordinate 19,185,223, forward strand.
ATATTCTAAATATTTCACTGATAACTGTAAGTTATTGCTAAATATATTTTGTTGACAGTGTCAACAATCTCATTACACATTACAAAGTATGGAGATCCACATAAAATCCATTGGCGGCCATTTTTTTTGAACACCTTTAATTCATTTTGTGTAAGAAAAAGGAATCGAATGGCTAAGCTTTACGTTATATATTTAAATTACTACTGCTCCATTTAGTTTAAATACATTGTCTTTCAATTGGAACCATATATTTCATTTTCCTGACATCACCTTATATACCCTCTAAAAACGTGCTACTGCCCCTTTAAAGTATGTAAAGTCATTATGTATGTTTAAAGGATTATTATGTAAAATCATTATGTATACTTAAGGTATAATGTATGTAAAGTCATTATGCATATGAAAGGTATTTAAAGTATGTAAAGTCATTATGTATGTTAAAGGTATTTAAAGTATGTATTCATTAAGGTAAAAAGACTGTTAAGTCATTGTGTATGAAAAAGTTATAAAGTATGTACAGTTATTTCGTATGCTTAAGGTATAAATTATGTAAAGTCAACTTAAGTCATTATGTTTGCTTAAGGAGTAAAGTATGTAAAGTCAATATGTATGTTTAAGATATAAATTATGTAAAGTCATTATGCATGTTAAAGGTTTTTACAGTATGTATGCTTAAAGGGGCAGTAACACGTTTTTAGGAGGAATATAAGTTGATGCCAGGAAAATGAAAATAAATGGTTCTAATTGAAAGACAATATATTCAAACTAAATGGAACAGTAATAATTCAAATATATAACGTAAAGTTTAGCCATGCGATTCCGTTTACTTACACAAAATGAATTAAAGGTGTTCACAAAAAATGGCCATACTCTGTCCTATGACTATGGATGTTTGGCTTGTGTAATGAGATTTCTGACACTGTCATAATAATACATTTAACATTAACTTACAATTATCAGTGAAACATTTAAAATATAAAATTATCAAAAAACGTGCTACTGCCCCTTTAAAGTATAAAGTATTTAAAGTCATTACGTATGATTAAGGTATAAAGTATGTATAAGCATAATGCATGTTAAAGGTAAACCATAGGCCAATGTATGTTTAAGAAATTAAGTATTATAAGCATGACTTATTTAAAAGTATGAAGAATGCAAAAAGGACAAAGTATGTTTTAGGTATTCAGCATTTATAAGGGACAAGACGCAAGCCAAGATTGAAGCAGTCACAGTCTGTGTATTTCACACGTATCAAGTCGTGTATTGCTCTCCCTGCTCTGGTTCCCGTACCGACAATCTAATTTACACTTCTTGGCGAAAAGCAGCACATTATAAAGACCATTCAGTAGCCCCTGGGCACATACACAGATAGCTGCTCTTGATAAGCTCATACCACTTTGTAAGGATGAACATATGTTTTTCGATAAGCAAGAAGTACTTTTAAGGTGGTGGATGGTGTTTTATCAGTTATCTTGTCCTTTCTAATCGGGTTTTGACAGAGCACTGTCAGTTACCATTCATGTCAGATGCTGGATTGAAAAATGAGAAAAGATTATAATTTTTCTCATGAATCACATTACGGAAGGCAGCGTCGTGCTTTTAATTCATTCACACCTGAATCTGGCCTTGCGTTAGTCTAAGCGGGATACTGTCGTACATGTAGGTACTTCTGTTTAAAACAGGGAGGGGTTCTGTTGTTTGAAACTTATTGCTTTATACAAATAGATTTTCATTTTACTTTTACCAATATGAAATCAGAAAGATAGTTCTTTCCAAAACGTTGGAGTTTTCAAAAAAAAAATCCCATCTTTTTCATGTAGTTAGAGTTTATAAAGCGTCCTTATTTTCCTGTAGAAAAAAACATTTCTATATCAGCACTTTATTTGCACGTGCAAGCCATAGTATATAATTCATAACCAGGGATTTATGACGTCATACCTTAGAGATCACAAAATTAATGATGTGATGCAATTCACAATATAATTATTCTGTTTTGAATTATGGATTATGAATGTTAATTAGATATATTTTCTTATTGGTCTTGTAGTAAAGTTTTACTGGTAGAAAAAATGAGTTGAATGTTTAAGTAAGAGGTACCGATTGCTAAGAAGTCAAATCATTTTTTAGAAAATCCTAACTATATTATGCTTAATTAAAAAAATCTTAGAATTTAATCCTTTTTTAAGAATATTGAATCTATTTCTTAAATTTCTTAGTCACATTGTAATAATGACTATATATTTTTGAATAAACAATAAACAATTTCGACATTTCTAACTCAACTTTCAGCGAAGACGTCAAATTTGTTTAGATTCATGTTCTTTAACGTGAGACCACACCTTTCTGGGAACTTGGACATATGCAAAGAGTTTTTAAAACCTACTCTTATGAATGTAATGTAGTTATAAAAACGGGAAATGTATGCCAAATGTCCTAATATTTGAGCAGGTCTGTCAACATATGTTAATATAGTGAATAATTGTTACAGGGGCAAGTCCACTTTCAAGTAATGTATTTAGTTAACCTGCACATTAACTAATGGCTTTTCAAATTTTGACTACCTTTTTAAGATACTGACGTCAAAGTCGATTCATTTAGAAAGTCTGTCATATCAAGTTTTGACTTTTTTAGCAATACCGGGTAATATTATCTTTTCCCAGTAGTTATATGTCATTTACTAAGTAAGGGAAAACATGATTTTTTTAAAGGCTCAGGACAGGCTATCATGTATCTAAATATCAATTCATGATATAAATTTTTATGAAATTATAACTCGTAAAACGTTTTTCAATTAGAACTCTTTCAACCTTTTATACTCCATTCGGCATTCTACTACCACTTAAATCTATATTCAATAGCTAAATTGCTTTCGAAACTTTCTCAGGAGAAAGACTTTACTGAGAGATTACCAGAAGAGCAACATTACAGACCTGCCCAATAGACATCCTTTGCAAGTATTCTTCCAATAAATTTTCGAAGGATATGTAAAATGAAATGTATCATTTTCGAAGCTTAAATTAATTCTTATATTCTTTGATCATTGGACTTTAACTATTTTCTGGTCTTTAAAACATTCAGGTACTTGAATATATTTGAAATTCGTTTATCTACACTCTCAAAATCTGTCCAAATATTTATGAACACTAACAGCTGTTGGAAGTAAGTGTTACGAAGGGCATGCCTTTCAACACTGTAATGTAAATATGATCTTTCATTAAATGCAATCTAGAGCACGAGTATAGATACAGTCATGTCAATGAGTTACAAAAATGTTTTTGCAAAAGGTGACCCAATATTTAAATGCTGATAAATAGGACTTCTCTTTCAACACATGCAAAGTATTTTCAATAATGACATCAAAATATTTGTAACTCGCTTGATGAAAGGTGCTTGAATTTTAAGGTTGGTTTTCGTTGATAATACATAGGTAAAGAAGTCAAATTATTATTATATGTTCATATATGCGATTGATATATGTCACAATCATTTTAATCAGTATTAGTCATATTACACACTACATTGTTTGTTATTGCAAGTTTTAGAATCACGTTTTACTTTAAATCATGATTATCAATTCAAGTCTTTGCATGCAGTAATAAGTATTTCAGATTTGTGAAATTGAGAATGCCAACTTATGACATAGCGATTTTATCACAATCATATTTATCAGCATTAGTCATATTACACACGACTTTGATATTACAAGGTTTAGAAACATGTTGTACTTTAAATCATGATAATCAGGTTTTTGCAATCATAAGTATTTCAGATATGTCAAATTGAGAAAACCAACTTATGGCATTGTAATTTTAAGTCTAATTTCCAGATGTAACAAACGTAAATGAAACATTATGTCATTGCAATCATCAATCAGAATTTCCAAATCGCAATTTTATGTCATTACAGTGATACGTCTTACTCTCAGATATTACAATCATAAGTGTCATTAAATGTCACTTTGATCATAAGTTAAAACATAAATATTTGATATATCAAGAATATGTAAAAAATTCATATCAAAATAAAACCTATTAGCATATTACATAAAAATCAAAAGTATAGTACTGTCTTATTACAATCATCATGCATCTTAAACTAGGTTTGGGACAGGGTGGGCGTGTATGTCCAACACTATTTTACAGCAAGTATATTTTTTAAGCAAGTGATTTACGTTTGTGTCAACAGTTTCTGACATTGAATTGGACGTTTTACGTGGGTGTCCCCTACCCATACTGTAATTGAATTGTAATTTAGAAACATTAAAATTTTTCAGTTTATCCCGATTTACTCCAGAACCCTATCACAATACATGACAAATCTCCGGTTTCAAGTAGCTGTCGTGCCGACACAACATTTCCAGTCCACCTTATAACAGGTTCTGTTATCAAAACTCATTAGGAGTGTTCCTCTAACACCTACCCCCTAATTTTGAACAGGTAAAAATTAGGGATGATTCCAAACCGTAAGACGTTAATTTTAGCTTCCAGGTATGCCATTTTTGCGCTGTGGGGGACTATTTCAAAGGTTATATTACAAAATTGAAAACATTCGCGTGAATTACACATTAAGTGAAAATTTTAAGTTTCAGATTTTAACATCAAAATGCAAATGTTTTTTAGGGTGGTTTCTGAAACGATATATGCTTTTTGTGATATTATTGGACATTTAAAATTTTGAGATGGTTTATATTGAGATATGCCCTAATGACTGGTTGGTCGTGTCAAAGTGAATATAACATTCCATGAAGCAAGTTACAGTGTAACTGTATACACTCAACAGGCGATAAGGTGTCTTGTGTACCTTTATAAAGTTACAGCCCATCACTCTACGTGAGACTCGAGATAACTAAATTAAGCATAAATATTATCATAACATTTATGAACCTTTCTAAATTCAAATTCGTGTCTATCTAATGATATTTCACTTATTTTAGAATGAACTACTCTTATCGTGTGTATTCGTCTCATGACGTTAATTCATATAATTTTGGAAAAATCTTTATTTTGATTCAATATCATTATAAAGCCCAAATGGATAGGGATTTGAAATGTATAAAATAATTATCGTACATCAGATAACGGTGAAAGATACAAGAAATAGCTCTTTTATCATGTTTCAACACTAATTTTGATATTCACTCTAGATTTAGAATAATTTAAAACTAATTTCAAAATACAATGTATATTTTGTTTACATCACCTCATAGATTCCAATAGCCATTAAATCCAGTCAATAGATGCTGATATAAGTTACTGAAATGAAATCTTATTTTGGATATAACGGATAAATTTAGTTATCATGTAAAAGAATTGATCAAGTCTTCCCTGATATGTTACCATTTGTAGAAACCACTTTCGTTACATGAGTGACTCTATCACAGCTATATCTATTCTGTCAATATGTTAGTTCGTCAGAAAACAATGAAAACACAGAGTAACCTTTATGCCTTGCATATTTATGACATAGTTTAAACTTACTTTTGATAACGGGATTTTAGAATAGAATAATCATTTTATATGATCATCAAGCATTCTGAAATAAGGTGGTTATTCAAGCTTGCATAGAGTAAAGAAAACAATACTAAGGAAGACCAAGTCATCTTTATTTCTTAAGCCAACTAAAACTGATGTTATAAAACGTTTAAGATCACACACAAAAAAAGAAGAAACCTTGCTATGTCTATATATGTAACAGTGTAACTTGCTGTATTTAGAACAACAAATTATAACAACTGACAATTTACACGAAAGCGTGCAGACCATGTTGTGTACACCTGCACAAAGAACGACTCGGTGTCCTGTATGTAACATACAACTTACTGTCAGAGGGAAACATCTGCTTGATGTAAAAAAACATTAATGTTTTGCATTATGAATTCAGTAAACTGAAAGTAGATTTTATATCGGGCTAAACAAAAGCTGTCAAGGGTGAACCATATACTGGATAGTTATCATCCCAAAGATTCTTCAGTCTTAAACGAGGAAGCTACAACTTTATACTTGGATTTTATTTTTTTTAACTTACCTGGTCACAGGGCATTAGTCTGTCATCCAGACCCTAAAATAAAAATATTTACTTGACGACCTACCAAGTCTACTGCAGTATAGCAAGTCTAGATCACTCAGCTGAAGTTAAAGACTCTTCTGGGCTCCATTTTGTTATAATTCGTGGACCTTTAAAGATATTGTCAATATTGAAAAAAAATACTTCAGAGACATCTGTGTATTTGCATAGAGATTGTTTAACGTGGGAATTTGTTTTGGGAACTCAGAACTCATGCATGCGACTTCTTTGATTGACATTTAGAAGCCTATAACAAGGGACACTATGGTGGATTCTAAATTCTTTATCACATTTGAAATTGCCTCCGATGCAGTACAGAAGTTGGAATCCCATAATGTATTGGCAAAGCTTAAACTTAATAGACACCGATATAGAGAATACTAAACGAATGGTAATGTGATAACATTTTAAAGCAACAAGTGTATAGAATTTGTATCAGACGAACGAAAGTATTGCCCAGATTGTATTGGCAAAGCTTTAACTTAATAAATACCATGATTCTGACAACTATTTGATACACTGTAGACCTAGTAATTCCAGAAGGTTTGAAGCAACTCTCTCACGGAGGGTCCGACTCTGGCAGGCATTGTCTTCTTCTTGACTCAGACTGATATTGTCCTCGGCCGCTCTCCTATGCCTTAATTCAGTAAATAACTGTATTTTAAAGCGTATTTTATTGCCTGTACAGTATAACATTGGCTGGGTAGGTTTGGTGGCATACACTTGGGTTTTATTGCCCTCCCCGTCTTCATTGTGATGGTAATTAGGGTATTCTTCCCTCTTTTCCATCAATCTGCAGCGTTTGTGGTATTTAAAAGAGACTACATGAGATATTGCCCTCTATAGATTGCCTGTTGTAGGCTTTCATTGAGGACATAAGCCGCTGCAGAATGTGGCTGTCACCCGTCATACACGGCTGAATTATGTGCTGCATTTACAGCAATTTACAGCTCTAAGTCGAGCCGTCCACACTTGAATGGAAATTGTACAGGTTCACTATAGGACACGATCTTGGTCCAATGCTGTATTGAATCGTGTAGTTCATTTATGTCGTTTATTGTATATAATGCTTATGATCTGTGTTTATGGTTAGATGTATTGTATGTAAATCATGTATATCTGTACTGCATGGATAAAGTGAAAGTGACATTGTATACCAATAGTGATAATTGTCTTGAAAAATGTGTCGAAAATCCTTTAACAAAGGTTTTATACTTACTAGTCTCGAAAATTTGAAATATCAAAAATGTTTTTTACCTATCTTTCTTTTTTATTTTGTAGCGTAAATGTTTTCCTAGGTTTACATGGGTTTTCTAGCGAAAACGAAAATATATAGTACCAATTGGAAAACAAACCTTTGGATTATAAGTTGTAGTTCCTTCGCTATGCAAAGCCATTTCTACGTACTACTGTCACTTTAAAATGTTTCCTGATGTTGCTACTGGAGATACAGGACAGTCCCCCTGATATCAACTCTCCCTAAGTAACGATTCACTATGGCACCATTTTGTCCGTTATATTCAATAATTGCTCTGAATTCTGATAACGTTAATAGCCTTCATCTTCTAGCTTCGCGTGGATAGGTTAGAGACAGCAAAAGACCAAAGCGATTGGTTTCAATTCGATTTGCTTGTTAATTATATTATTTGTTGGACAATCTTATTAAATGGGTATTAATTTATGGATCTTCGTTGAATTATTAATATTTTCTTTGATGTGCTATTTTACGACCATCTTCATTTCTGTTCATCTGGATTAAATGTTAAACCATTTGAGAGATATTCAACTAAATTGGTCGAGTAAATTGTGTTTTAGAAAAATCTATAATGATGACTTATGGTAATTGCTTAACAAAATACACAAGAAAATATCGTTTACTGCCAACCATTTTGGAAAGCAAATCAAATTGAAAGTTTTAGAAATGTTAGGAGGTAAGGTGCAGATCCAAAATTCGTATCTTAGGGAACTGTTATGGCTTAATTCGTTATTTATACAATATATTTACATGTAGTGTAAGTTGCATTTTAATTGTTTCTCAACCATTTAGTTGATCACTAATTACCTTCAAAACTCTCAATTTAATTTTGTTTCTGAAATCAACCAAATAAAGAACTTACACCATGCATTTCTTCACACGATCATTATTAATCATTTTGGTCTTAAAAAATGGTTTCGTCAGTACTGTTAATTCCATATTTTGCAATGTCTCCAAATTATCAAAAAAAATCTTTAAAATTTTCATCTTTCACCCAGGTACAAGAGAGACAGCATTCATATACTCGATCCTGAGTGCGGGCGTGGTGCACGCTGTGACAATGGCGTGTTCAGCTGGAAACCTGACAGACTGCTCGTGTGACATGTCCCGTTACGGGGAGGCGGACGTGGACGGGTGGAAGTGGGGTGGGTGCAGTGACAACATTAACTACGGTATTTGGTTCAGTCAAAAGTTTGTGGACGCCCCGGATAAACTCGTCCATAAAGACTCCCGGAATATTCGCAACAAGATGAACCTTCACAACAATGAAGTCGGCAGAAGGGTAAGTTTCATTAGTTATTTTTAAAAAAAAAAATTATTTCTTTTAAAATCCTGATTAAAAAGGTAGTTTTGGTTATAGTTTCATGTTAATTTTCAAATCAAATGTTTGAGGTAGTCGAAGATTTATTATTGAATAATGAAGTGTTGAAAGACTTTGCTATGCTTGTAATCTGTATGTACATGAACAACAAGAGACACGCATTAGTTTAAGGTTGTGGTACTCTCTTCAATACATCCAACCAAGGTCCTTCATAGCACTATAACTCGTCCTTGATCCAACATAGCTGGGGCGTCAGCTGAGAGCTTTTATAGATATATTCAATATTTCATTTAATTTTCTGAAAAGAACAGTCGACAGTTTGATATCACAATTTTCATTTTCCATCTTGAGGAAAGTTGTATAGATAATGACCATCGACACAATCCATACTTGAAAGAACACGTACACAGTTATTAGATACATGATGGTTTTATTTTTTAATATGAAATCATGATTACAAATTTAATGTATCTTTGCTCAAAAGAGGAAGACACACTAAACTGTGCAAGAGACACTGTCCTTCATGCAGCTTGTGATAGCCAAGATATAAACGAGTTATCACGAAGGCCGGACCGGCTCTATAAATCAGAACATGCTATCTGAGCCGTCGTCAGCGTTTAGTTGGATGAGGCAGGGATATGTAATTGCTCCTTGCAAATTCTGATAGCCATATTTACATGGGAATTTTGTGGCAATTCTTTATTGATAGCCCTCAATATGAACACTGTAAGAGCTATCATCACCTCTCTGGCGTTTGTGAGTCTGATTTAAGACCCCCTGGACTCCCTAATGAGCCCCCGGGATGTAACTCAGCGCGTTATGAGGGTGGGGTGATAAGACTAGAGACCCAGCCCACGGTTTAACCCTCTTCCGACAACGGGTGAGAAATATAAGCAGGACTCATGATAAGGCAATACCTACATGGAAGGTCTCCGTGAGAAACACGTGTACCTAAATGCATTCTAGTCTCTAGGACTCCTCTCCCACGATGGGATTCTGAAAACAAGGAGATCCCTTTAATACTCCATTCGTCAACATCGTCCGAGTTTGTGTCAGCAAGGGGTGGAAGTCCTCTGGTCTTATCAGACTTCCTCTGTTGTTATACACACGGGGCAATGAAGACATCCTGGGTCTCTGGGGTGAAAGGAGCCATCATTAATTGTTACATGATGACTTCTTCAGACATCGGTACAGGCGACGAGTGTCCTCGTTGATACGAATACAGAACCTCTGGTCGGCTACTGGATCATGGGACAGCAATGTCATGCAGTAATCAATGAAAGTTTCTTGTGTTAAGTGTTGGGAATACATTACAATTGTTGAATCATCATTACATTGAAATATCTTATTTTGATTCCTTTTTAAAGAGGTATTGTCGTATATGTGTAAAATGAGATTGTAAGAAGTGTTTGGTGGATAATATAGAATGTATATAAAGATAAATGCAAATTTCTTGGTAAAACGTTGTAATCTTTATACTCTTTATATCACTAATCCAAGCAATAAAATCTGTGAGTATATATATATAGTCTATAAAATGTATGTATAATGGGATTCTTTGTTAAAATAATGGTCGATGTCTTTTACTTGGTCCTTTTAAAGAACTTATCGATATATTTATATTTGATATATTTAAAGTTACTCCTTAGTTTGTCTTCTTGTAATATAGCATTGAAATAAACTATGGTATTAATTTGACGATTAAGATTTTTGTGACGAATTTTAAATATAATATTGGGGTATGGTTTATATACCTGTGGCGCTTTTAAAGCAGATTGGAACATTCGTTATCTCATGATTGCAAAATAATCCTCGATAACAGTATAATCATAGATTGGAGAAAATATTCATATTGACAGGCGCTATACAAAACTTTTGTTACACTGTTCATAATTTCTTATGTAAAATCATCAATTTTGTAAATTTTGAGATTGTCACTTTTCCTTAACGGAGTACTCAGTCGACCAATTTGTTGGTCAATATGTTACGGGTTCAAATTTACACTACACATACAAGATACTTATATGTGGTATACCTGCGAAAAATTTGGCATTTTCCCAAAGAGGGATGGATCCAAAATTTGGATTTTTATATTTTTGCAATTATATGATTAAAAAAAATATATGCGCACACATTTCTAGAAAGAATTTCGAAATATGTTTAGGTGTATAAATATTTTATGTTATTTACAAAAATATTTTGAAATTTAAACTTTATAAAAAAAATAACATTTTTGACCCATGTCTTGTAAAAACTTAAGAAAAATTTGTTCTAGTAAAGAAAACATCATATTTAATACTTTCGTAAGTATTGACTCATGGTGGCTGTATAAATCGACCTTTAATGAACACCAAATTACATGATATTTACACTACTTTTGGATGAAATGTTACAGAAGCTCTACAAGAAAGTGATACTTCCTCGCTATGGTTGCATGTTCCATGTAGATAAGATCGTGAATGCAGTAACAAGAATTTCAATGGGAAGACACAATTCAACATAAAGGCGTCAAAAGTGGAAGGGGTTAAATGGATTGAAACATGATTCAAATAGTCGCTTAATGTAGTCAAAAACAGCAGTTAGGAAATACAACCTGAATGTGGAAAATAAAAAAGAAAATCTTGATAATGCTTATATGTAAACTATGAAATACTCATAATAAAAATATCTAGACATTCAAAAGAAATGTAATGAATGAATAACTAGGTAACATTTATCACACCAAGATATCCTCTCACGATCAATTTAACTTCATAAACTAAATACCAGAATGCAGTATGTGGTGACTTAAATTCCCCTTGCCTCCTCTAGCTGATGCTAACCATTGAGGCAATGACACAGAACATGTGATCATGAGTTTCTCAGTTTCAATGAAAGTTAAGATAAATTATCGTTAAGTTTGTAATAACCCTTCAAAAGTAAAAATGGATAACATAACGTTTAATGTGTATGACGTTGAACGTAATTTGGCTTTTGAGAATTTAAAAGCTAAATTGTCAATTAAGACATTGATGAAAATAGAAGGGGTAGCATGACGTCCTACGTAAATGAAGTTTGACGTCATTAGGGTGGGATAATTTTTTTGACTGAATTCTAATATAAATATATATGTATACCTCAGGGGTTCATATCAGAAAAAAATGGTCTTATCACTTCGTCATAGCACCTATCGTTGGTTTCTGCAGTCTCAACCCTGCCGGTATTCACGTTGTTTATAATTCAACATGCATGTTACGTGACATGAGAATTTCTGCAAGTCTAGCGTGGTTTATGAGATACTGCAGACAGTTGAACAAAACCTGCGCCGTCTGTCAGTCATGTGTGTTATCCATGCAGCTAGAGCACTATGTTAATGTGTTTGCACACCAACTCTGTTTGTGGACGATGATCGACCTTTCTCAACACACATTGCAGCGATCGTGTTTTTCTCAATTGATAAAAAGCTGATTCGAGAGTTAATGAAGACGTTATCTGTTGGCAATCAGGATTCGACCCAGGACTACCTGAACGCCAGCAGGTAAAGGTGATCCGAGATGGTTTACAGGTGGAAAAGGCAACCTTAGTTGGCATAACTGTGGCTTTGAATTGCCACCTTTGGCTTAATGCAAAACTCCGTGTACAGGAGATAGACAGGGTGTATAAAAAATTGGATTGAGTGTGATTCCAGACTCACTGGGGCAGGTCGTTACCGGCTCTGGATGCGGGCTGCCCCCTAGCGGCGAATCTAAAGCAATGATCTCTGGGATTGAGAATACACCGGCGTGGAAATAATTTATTACCTTCCTGAGAAAATATGCGTGAAAAACAGAGACTAATAGCGTAGTATCTAGACAACGTGATGGCGGCGTATAGAAGGAAAGATGGCGGACCCTCAAAAGGCTGCCTTTTACATCCGGGATTACAATAGAGGGAAAACGATATTCAGAAAGTCGCACAAATGATTAGATGGCCGAAAAACTTCTTTATCAAGACTAATACCCGTAATGCCCCAAACACTCCTTGTAAAAAGTCGACCCGTGGTTTCCAGTCGTTCTAAATATTTCACTTGTCATATTACTTTTGAATGATTTAACAATAAGAATGAGCGTTCTGACTTGATCGAGTCCGTTGAATTCCTCACGGAGAAAGCAGTCTCTCGCCAAGCGAGTCGGGGTCTGGTCATAATAAAACTGGCTGTGTCTATTCAACAACATTGTACTGCCCTTACTGTATTTGCATTTCCCCTACAATTTTCATCATCGAATATACTATAAAAATTTTAGTTTTGTGGTGCGGGAAGACTAAATGACGCGATACGGCACCGAGCTATGATTAGTCCGGGTTTTACTATCACATTTTCACTGTAAGGCCTAATGTACGCCTGGGGATGATAAATACTCATCATGACATCCATTCAGATTTAAGTGTCAGCCATAAAGTATATATTTGCCATAACTTCGTATTGCTTCTGCTTGGTTTCGTTCTGACCAGAAATGTCCTCTCTGTGCTTCAATATATCTACCAATAGCTGCGGAATTGGATTTACTCTGTTCCAATTAAGTTTTTGAAATCATGAGTTACAAGAACTGACTGGCAATAATTTTAAGAACATATTTTGTGAAGCTTCTGTATCGAATTGTTTTCAGGTCTCGTATGTCTAAGATAGTAAGGCAGAATAAATCACTTAGGATGGAGGGCACTGCGGTTACAAATGAGACATTACATTTAACTTGTTTCTTATTTTATGGACATTATTCTACATGAATCCCATGGTCTTCAAAATGAAATGTCAATTTAAGCATCCTCTACACACTGACAAAAAATTATATACATACGCCAGAAACAAACAGTGTACAAAGGTATTAAATGCAAGGTTTGGATCAAACTTTCCCGCAAGGATTAATCAATGGCCAAAGACAACTTACGGCTAAGCGCTAAAAGATATGTCTGGAGAACAGCACTCTCTTTGGCGAAAAGCTATGTTTATAAGATTTTCAAGTTCCGTCCTATTGACCTTGAAAACAAGTATTTAAAAAGTTGTATGTGTAAATTGTATTTCTATTCAATTAAGAAATGACCAAGGTTGAGGAAATCGAAACACCTCAATGCCCACTGTACTGTTCAACATATAACCTTATCAACAACTTGCTTATCAAAATCCTTATATTAAAATATAATAACCCTCGTAAGTCTAGAAGATTTTAGCGATTTCTTAGCCCCACAGGGAAATGTATCGCTTAAATACAGCGATATATGTCCCTGTGCTTAGCCCTGTATTTTATCAAACCTTATTTTTATAAAATCTCTTTTAGAATCAAAAACCATTTTAAGTGACAAAATGTCATTTAACAGATTGACCTTCAATTCATGCTCCCCAAATCACCTTTAATTCCGCACTAAGGGCACCTGTCTATTATTACCTATACTGCACCGGCGCTGGTTAGGATATAGCCACACCTAGACGTGTGATATCAGTGTAGAGAGATGGGTGCTGTTGAGGTTGTAGACAGATGGGGTACCAGCTTGGAGAGGGGTCGGTCACTTTCACCCCGGCGTGACTCGTATCAAAGAGAGCAGTGATACCCTTGCGATGAAAGTGTGTGTACTATTGTGGGAACAAAGGCATGCTGTGCTGCAACAAAGATGTGATGTATATGTGGACTTAAAGAAGTAATATGTTCAATAGAGGCTCGGTATTTTTATCCAAGATCCAACAAAGATGTGATGTATATGTGGGCTTTGGGATGTAATATGTTCAATAGAAACTCGGTATTTTTATCCAACACACTCAACATGTTTACACTTTGAGCAGTTCTACATTTCGCACCATGCGGATTTATGAAGAGGTTATAAATTGGAGTGGGGGAGGGGACAGTGTGAGAGGAGGGAGAGGGTTGTGATTGTGATTTTTCTAAGATAGATGGCTTCAGAGGTGGGGCTAGGTTTTTTTGGGAGAAATTTAACATAAAAATAGTAGACCCCCGATGGTGATCACAAGCACCCCCTTTTTCATTTTCCGATTTCTCCTCTAGATTTCGTGATTTGACCCTGTTTTTAATTTCAAAATCCGGACTACCTTCATCCCTGCACTTTTTATGTAGTATAGAGATATGTTACATCCTCATGCTACATTGTGTTCAAATATTCTTACTGAAGTCTTGCATCATATATAGTAAAGCTGAAAAACAGCCCCGATGTTTTTGGGAAATATTACTGGAAAGTATTTTACGTCACCCACCGCCTTGTTTATCATAATCTTATAACAGACGATACTAATGGGACTTGCAATAAAAATTGAGACCGCATAAAAGCTTATTATGCATTTTATGCGATTGAAACGACTGTTTTAATGTCATGAAACTGGGCCTTATGAGCAAAGCATCAAAGCGAAAAAGGGAGGGTCATAAACAAGTTCCCTGGCTAGGCCCAGTTGTGAACTACTCTGGTATATGACATCATCATATTTCTCCGTAGTCTACCAAGCTTATAAACTAATTTGCTGCGGAGCTGATTTGGATTTTATGCTCCCTTTCTGAAATATTGCAAGTTAATTGGTGGGCATGTCTGGTATTTTGAGACTAGTAAATTGAGTTGCTGTATGTATCTTGCAGATGACGTACTTCGCTATGCATCGAGCTTGCATGCCGTTTCCACAATTACCTATCTTGGTTTTACCAAACTTTTTTTTGAGGGTATAATATCGAGTTTTCCTTAACACAAAGTGTTTTGTGTTTGCTTTTTCAGTGAATTAATATTGTCCTTCACATCAATTTTTGATGCGGTTAGTAAGGTTTGTACGTTTATGCTGTTTAATATTTCCGTTCATCCCAATACGAGCAAATCTTGAGTTGTTTCGTTTCAAACAAAGCATTTGAAGGGATGAAGTAATATTAACTTATATGCTTAAACAGCAACAGTTATTCACAGAAGAAATCTTATTTATATGGATCTTTTTGTGGTATCATTTCATTGAAGCATGTATATATTGTTCAATGGGCATAACTAAATAACCATTGTTTTATTAACAATGCTTTATACCCTCTAAACAAAAACTGTTTGACTTATTATGAGTGAATTATCGGTTAACCGCCGAAATTTAAAATGTTAATGCTTAACATCTTATTGCAATTTAAATTTGAGAAACACGTGAAAACATGTCAAAAACCTTATATATCTTTTATCAATGACGGATTCAGAAGTTAACATAACTTAAGGTTTACTACATGTTTCCCGAAATAGTTACATCATCTATGATCAGTGATTCATTTATATATTTTTGCATTAATTTCACCGCTATGTGTAACTTGCTTGATTTTGCAAATGCTGTTCCTTTTGATCTCACTTGAAGATTTAGATATGTATCATGTGATTGCCAAAAGTCATACTGTCAAACTGTCCTTCTTACACGATTGTTTGAATAATGGCATTTTTCGAACGAGATGGAAGAATTACATATTCTTAAACACGACTGAATGTCGTAAACATGATATGTCATAGAACCGAATATAGCTCTGTATATCACTCAAGTATTTAAAAAATTACCATAAAATTTTAAATATGAAATATGAACCCCGTTATGATTGCCTGCGTAGGAATAAAAATGTTTGTCTGTTGTTTCCATCTTTTTTTTTTAAACTAAAATATTCATAACATAACTAAGAACACGATAGTCAGGTGAAAACGGCAAATTAAAAAGTCTAAATATAACGTGCAGGTCGATAATCTAATTTTTATAAATGAAAAAATAAGTAATAGTTCTACAACATAGCTTATATCCTACTGTTATTTGAAATTCTTACATATCTGTATTCGTGCGAATAGATATTTTCCACGAGGCAATTCTCCTGGCACTGCACTGAAGGCCTCCTGTCTGTTATAAATGAAGTTGTGTTGAAGAAAGATGCAGACAACCAATAGAGATGTTCACAAAAAATCGGTACATGAATGTTAAAGGGACGACCGCTTGAAAGGAAGTAGCGTATATCTGGGGGAACGCAACGAGATGATCTTCAAAGAGCCAGTTGATAGCCGCCACGTGCCCCTCTTAAATCCGCAATATTTCAACTCCTAGAGAAACTCAGAATAATAAAAAGGAATGTCATGGTTACAGCGTTACGAAGGGAGAGAGGAATAGGAAAGTGCACATGAACATGTCTTTTCTCAAATATAATAATCAAGGGCTTAGACGATCACCTTGTGGTAGACCCAACTTTGAAGCAATTATTGGTTCCGGTGCCATCTTTGCTCCTTTCATTGACGTATAATTATTTACAAGATGAATGTCATCTTTAAACATTTTTGTCGACAAATCGATATTTTAAAACAGGAACTTAGTCTAGTTAAACCAGGAACTTCTCCATATCTAGCACAGTAATCAATAATTTGTTTTGAAGCTTCTTTCAATTATCTGTTCATTTCCATTCAATCTTTGATATGAAAAATGAAAAACGCAATGATTGACAGTTACTTAGAATAGTAGACTTCCTTTGGGTAACATCATGCTCTGTTTTGTATAATTTATATATCGGTCAAAGTATACAGTTTTGTACCGTTTTCAAGCATTACGCAAAACGTGAGGCGTATAGCAATTTATACCTTTGGATGTGATGATGTGATGCGATAATGTGAAAAAAATGAAGTTGTTCATATATACAATTTTCTTTGTCTTCCTTGCGATATCAAATTTTAGAATGCCTTTCAAACAGCAAAACAATAAGTGATGAAAGGCACAGTTGGCTCTGTAAGGGGATATTCCTGTTCGTATATCTATACAATTTCTGCTTATCAAAGTGTCGTCCGAAGTTTTATTGTTCATTTAGTCTGTATTCTATACCAAGAATGAATGCTTAAACGAGCACAGTTCCTCTTACGAAAACCATTTTGTATCAGACGCTTCAATAAGAAAATTTAAAGCATAAACTTGAAAGTTGATTAAATAAGTCCTTGTTTTTCTGATTTTAATTCATTAACTTTGTTGCACTAATAAAACTGACCTTCTCTATGTGACTGCAGTACTAATCCTTTAAATATAAAACCTTTTTTCAAAAATAATCAAGCTCTTTTCGAAATGTAGGATAATTAAAATATAGAAGAGCTTATAACTCAATATTTTGCATTTGAAAATAATAAAGACTTGTACTTGCAACACTTTTTAGTAAGGCTTTTCAATAAATGGATATTCGACCAAAGCTTCAAACAAAATTGTGTCCCTTAATTGCTCGAATGAAGTTTATGAGCATGTGTTCAAATGCTGATGACCGCAGGGGTCAAGGTTGAGGGGTCATGTTGATAAACTGGATCCAAACACAGACATATACAGAGTCTTAACGGGATTTGGTCCCTGAAAGAGACTTAAACAGGATACGGTTGGTATAAAGTATTTAATGAACAGGTATGCGATCTAGAGCGAGTTTTTATAGGCTATAGCAGTTTACAGATGTTGATAAGGCCTTCTCTCCACAAACAGCGTTCCTCATCTTCTAGCGACGTTGTCATGTATGGCATTCGGAGACCCAGCTTATTTTAACCCTCAATAGTCCGAAATGTGATTTATTGTGCTTGCTTAACGTTTTGCTACTGTTTATAGCCCAAGTAGTGATAGGGACAGTCAAATGACGTCATAACAGTGCAAAAATGTTGTCGAGAATTTGTAATTGTTTCTTTTCTATAGAGCTCTGGCAGGTGCGTTTGGTTTAGACACAGGTTAATTTGTATTACAAGAACCTCGCGTCAAATTAATCGTCAGCGGAATAGCGTGGTACTTAGTACGCCTAAAAGGCTACTTTATATTCTTGATAGGTGTGGGTAAGCGTGTACATTTATCACCTTCGTAATTTTTCAGTGCTACAACCCCGTTTATCTAAGCTGTCTGGAGCGACTGGCCGTACTTCTACAGTTGACATGTCTATGTGTTGGCGAGATTTCAATGCTTACATAAATGTACTTGTAGAACAACGAAGAATGAAAGTTTGCCACACCATCGATAGTAAACAACGTTAGTTCCGACAAACGAGCACTTGTCTAAACTGTATGGTTAATTCGTTCATTTGAGTTGTTTATCATTGTTGTAAAGATTTATACTTCAGGATGCACTAAAGCTATTTTAACATGCATTGCTGCTTGTCAAAGTTATGATTTTCGTTCAATACCAGTTTAATGTTCTTTAAAAGCAATAGATAATGTTTTTGAAATGTCACAGTAAAAATATATAAAAAGGTAATGTTTTGGTAATCATAAGTATAAGTTAACTGGTACAAGCATAAACTTTTATGTATGTTTGCTGATAAATGTTTCCGTTTTGACGTAATACTCGTATAAACTTACATTTAATCAGTCCATATAACATGTAGAAGGTTTTTAAAAACGTTATGTATGATGGAACATATTAGCGTAATGGGTTGCTCACAGTTCAGTTTTATTTTTTAATTGTCTTATATTGACATCCATGGCGTAGATTCATTAAAATAGATTCTTCGTGCATTTAATTACAGATGACTGCACGAAAACATTTTCCAAGAAAATTAACAATTATCATTTTCCTAAAACATCAGTGTGTGTGGGGTTAATGGACTTTCGAAGATGAAATACACCTACCGTCATTTAGCCTTTTCGAGAATTGTTCATTAGTGCCAATCTTGTTTATCCGTACAGGTGTTCGCACCTTTATATAGTTAGTCCTGCTTCATGACTGTGTATCAAATAGGAGTCTTTATACAGTCTAGGTCCTAATTTTGAGAGTTTAGATGGACTTAATACACATGAAACGAAAAGCCTAAGTAATAGTCAATATATATAAATGAAGGTCCAGTAATTAATTTAAATATTTCATAGACTAATGTTTAGTCTATCATATATACACACAAACCTTTATTCATTCATTCACATGCATCGTTGTGCGTTTAATGCACACACTAACTTTCACAAACTTACCGATACGTTATGCACTAGTGTAAATATATACGTGAACCAGTAAAATGTACATTGTCTGTTTCTTCGAAAGCAATGACAATGATTTGTGGTGTTTTATTACCTTTAAAGCATTAAAGGATCATTACTACTATAATAGATATAATGCTATACTAAAACCCCAAAGTGGAAGATATTTCTTTAAAGATAGACATGCAGAAATCAAACAGCAGAAATTATACATTCCCTAAAAAAGGACATGCACAAATCAAACATCATATAAGGGTGTCATACCCTCAATATATTGACGTGTACAAATAAAAATTATTTATAATGTGACACACAATCAAAATGAATACATTCACTTATTACACATCATATAATGTGACACAAACTCAATATAAGACATGCACTAAACAAACATCATATATAATGTGACAAACACTTAATTCATTATAAACCATGCACATTTCAAACATCAAGATATCTTAAAAGCGCCGTATATCAGATGGAGGCACGGCGTGAAAGGTAAACATACGGAAAGTGGAAGGTATTTCTTCCTGTCACAGTGACGAGAGACACGGGTCACGTGACCAGGGCGGTTATACTTAGCGTCAAGGGGGACACAGCATTCTTCAACCTTTAGCTGGCTTTTTACCTTCCTAATTAGCCGGTATTGTACACGAAACAAGATGAATGTTGATATAAAAGATGTTCACATGTAATAACATTTTTACGAGTGACAGGGGTCACCAACCTTGGGCGGTTAGGCACCGTGTCGTGGAGACTTGACATTTCTCAACCTTTTTCATACTTTTATTCTTTCTTTTATAAATAATGGTGAACGTAAAAGTTGATTTTGGATTAGAAAAATACCTTTTCATACATTTATTCTTTCTTTTATAAATAATGGTGAACGTAAAAGTTGATTTTGGATTAGAAAAATATACTTTTATTCTTTCTTTTATAAATAATGGTGACCGTAATAGTTGATTTTGGATTAGAAAAATACCTTTTCATACATTTATTCTTTCTTTTATAAATAATGGTGAACGTAAAAGTTGATTTTGGATGAGAAAAATATACTTTTATTCTTTCTTTTATAAATATTAAGAAGGATAAGTTTTTGCATTTTTTGTTATTTTTACAAAATAAATGTAACCTTAAAAGCTGATTTGGAATCGTAGATGAAATGTTTAGATAGTTTATTAAAACAAGATGACCTTTGTTTTTGCAAGTTATTAGAAAGGAACCTACAGCATGTATACCTGAGATTGTTTTTACTATTTTTGTTTGAAATCTATGCACATACTGTTACAAATATTTTTTTTTAAACTGTATGTATATACTGTAACACAAAAAATCGCCATTGCAAGGTTTATCGATAATCTACATTTTATGGAAACTTCTATGTCCATGTGTATAACATTATCCTGACGCTCAGTTGTGATAATAATAAAATACAGACGTATTGACATTGACTTGGTTATATCAAATGATTATACACATTCACTGAGATGTTCCGATAAAGTGAGATAATGTAACTCAGCGGTTCCTGCGTCACCCGGACGATAACAAGGCAATGTAGTTGCTAGAACTCTTTCTGGAGTGTTTATGAAATATCCTTTAAAGAAGCAGTCGCACGTTGTTTTAAACTATTTTTTTCCTAATCTATATCAGTTTATTTCACGTGTGTTATATTTAGAGGGTCAAAATAACATTACTCAGTCACTCAATTTGATATAGTTTTAGAATGAATGATAGTGTCAAACAAAAAATACTGGAGGCCATTATTGTGTGAACGCTTCTTCATTTAATGATATTGATACGAGTAGCGTAACTGCACATGGTAGGTGAGTTTTAGAACTGAAATATGTCATTTAAAAAAATCCATTATCTTGCAATGTGATAACATATATTTTCGTGTTCGCGAGATGATATTATTTACCGAAACAACGTGCTACTGTCCCTTTAAAGACAACATTGTGTTTGGACATAATTGAATATGCCGATTTATTAAATCGACACCATTATATAGTATGTTCAGTTGTGTTGACATCTGTGTAATTAAGACAATTTAGTCGACTTATCATATCTGGTTAATTACGAAGAGATAGGATTGTTTATGACAAATGAAATCTGATGTAAATCAATCTTATCAGTTTACGTCATAAATCGATAACTACAATCATCAATATAACAAGATAATTACATTATCATAGTGATAAATGACGTGGCTAATTTGTTATTTATCAAAATTATAGATATCTCTCATGTTATTTCAGATAGAGTTTCTGGACTTTTTTTGTAACAAACATCGTGTATTTAAAGGTTTGTTTAAGCACGAACACAACTACCTTTCTGTCAAACTTACGGGGAGATGAAGAAACATCATGCTCGTATCATGAACTTAGATAATAATAGTTGTGCAAATTAAGGATTTTCGGGGAACATTTATATAGAATATACTTTATATCAAATCTTGGGAAAATATTATATTTCATCCCAGGGACTACATACGATGTATATGCTATAATGTCCTTATCCAAACAAACTTTTGAAAGCTATGAAAGATTAGGATATAATTTATTGAGGATCTAAAACAAAAATGCCTTGTTAAACTGACAAGGTTGACAGTTTGTGAAGCTTCACGTTGTCTCGCAGCAGAAGTTTGTCAGTCAAATTAACAGTGATAAGTCATTCCCGGCCTCTCCGTGTGACGCGTTAACAAGTAAGGTGGGAGACGATGTCATTGTCGAGTCCCTCTCTTGACTGTCTCCAGGTTAACCAGACATTAATTACACACTGAATCATCCGATCGCGAAACACGGGTATGCTATCGTTAAGCCGAGAGTTCGGCATATGGTCCGGAGAAACAGACAAATTTTTATTCAAGTCTCGCCTGATACATCGATATAATACATAAAACATAAAATACGTAGAAAAAAGTTGAGCCATTCCCTTCGGTCACTGTGACTTCAGTGTTTCAAACGCAATAGCTCGGCATTTGGTACATTATTTGCAGAAAAAAACGTTACTGTTAGGCTTTAACAAGTGGACTTGTAGCTATAGTATTTTGCAATGTGAAGGTCAAAATTGGGTAGATGAATTTTAGACATATTGCCTTTTATAGGTATTTCATGCCTATTTGAGCCGACTTGCGTAATTAGGTTGGAAATCCTACTTTTCAGCATTAATTGATTTATAATTTCACAATAAGAGACAAAGGACCTTAAATTGTTGACTGATGCCTTTCTTTGAAAAAAATAAGCTAGATGTGTTCTATTATTCATTGGTTCCTATTCACTTGTTTACGACTAACAGCTCATACATAAATGTAAATATTTACATAACCATTCACAAAACACATTCCATCTCGTTTCCTAGTTTATAGACTAAACCACGGACGTACACCTAGGTGTTGCTACTACATACGTGAAATCATCCATTGCCACTTATACGCCGAAACAGATACCATCAAGACCGCAGGCAAAAATCAAAATATGTTTTATCAGAAGCTTTCAAGTTTATTAAATCAAGACCTTTACCTGGACCTTCGACAGTGATGTACCAAGATAGACTGATAGGACAAATCGCAAGTTTGGACGGTGATTCACCCGTTTAGCAAACATTAACGTGGGGAGGACATTTAAAATAATAAATATCCTGTGTGGCCGCTTTGGATAGGGATTAACTCCGTTTAAGATGAAAGGCGTCACAGACGAAGCAGAAGAAGGCCATTATAATTTTTCTTTTCATTGCTACAATTTTGTTTTAAAGATGAGTGAAAGTTTGAGAGGATTGACTTATGGGCATTAGAAGGACAGTAAAGATTGTGTGGCGGATTAAGTCTGAACGGGACTTTGTTGAGGATTATCTCTCACATTCTTCATCCGGGGTACCCTTTGATCTTCATCTCACAAATATTGTCAAGTCAAAGTCAACTTTCAATTTCCTCATATTTAAATATCAAATCTTAGTTCATAGATGCATTGGAATTGTTTTATTTCAAATGTTCTCATGCATTAATTAGAATCTGAAAGAATCTGGAAAATGTGTTTGCTCAACCATGATAATCAAAGATCCTTTAAAACAGTAAAACTGAAAAATCGGTGTGGTCCTTAACTTATTTTGTCAAGTATATAAAAATAGTTCTTAAAATGTTAACAAATCCAATTTAATTCATTTGGAGTTAGCTTCTGAATGTCGTTTGAATTTTGATATCAAAACATTCCCTGACTGATAAACCTTATGAAATTATTTTACATTCATTGAGGGCTTTTCTTAAAATTTGCCTAACGAAGTTGTTTTACAAGACAAGATTTTCAAGATTTTCAAGGCACCGTCATAGTCAATAAACCTGTTTTTGCACTTAACTTTCAGTAATAATGACAAAACCGAAACATGTGTACTATAACAATAACCATATCGTAGGGTCGTGGTCTGGAGTATGTTCTTCCTATCTATGGATTCTTACCAACTATCTTTCTTCCGGTGAGGTTATTAGATGCCAACCCTTTCAAATGCTTGATTCAAACAGGAATTCATCAAGAGTTTAAAATGTTATTAGAAAGTAAAATGATCCCTTTTTTAACTAGGCCTGCAAGATGTTAAGAATCTCTCATTAAGACAACTGAATAGTGTTCATTTTAATAGTTTTATATGTACCTGGTCTTATATACAAACATGAAAGGAAAATACTAAAATTTGGATGTTTGATTCAAAAAGAGAGTCAATGTAGACATGCATGGATTTACTTGACGTAGAAGGTTCAACTCAAGATGTGAAAGATCAAATTTTAAAAAAAACGATTGATCAAGAACAATGGTGACGTTCGGAGAATGTGATACTTTTCCGTCAATAATATTGTTTTTGTTAACAACATCGAATATTTAATCTAGAATCTTTCTTTCTTCGATGAAGTTCAATTGATGATTTAGCAGTGGTCGTGTAGCATCTTGTACAACTGCACCTCTCAAGTCTCTCGTGCTTGGTTGGCATCTACTCCCGCTGTGTTTAGTGCTACACGTCGCTCTTAAACGACAAGTTAGAACCACAGGGTCAACCGGTGCCACGTCATTGTTGGTCATCCCCCTTTATTGATGACACACCTTCATCAGGTGATATCCCAACGCGTTAAGGGATTAAGTGTATTGGTCATCAACTTATTGTAAAATTGATTCATTGTTTGTGCTTCCGTGATTTCTGAGGTAAGATATATAGTAAAAATATTTAAAGAACGTTATGTAAGTTGTCAGTTATATGAGCTTTGAAGTGCATCTTATAACGTCAAGTTATTAATATTTGAAATATATTTCATGTTGTTTTATTTATTCTTATTTTGTTGATTGAATGTCGAATGAGTAAATCTTTAAAGTTAGGATTACACTGACGTTAATATCCCCAGGGGTGTTATAATGAAATCTCTTACTTTAATTATTGTGAGATATTTTAACAATTTAAACATTACGAGATAACCTATAACTCATCCTTCGCACTTCCATTTCTTTCAAACCAGCACAGATAGTTAAAGCCGAGGGATAAAGAAGTGTAAACGCGACGACTTGGCTGAAAGCAATACGTCACAGTTGACAATAACTACCCCAGTTGATAGCCCCCGCCCAGAGAAATGTCGGGTGTCTGTGTGTGACATTGACATGAACACCCTCTAGTTTTCCCGGGTACAGCCACCCGATCTCACTCTAATTCAATTACCCCCATTATCCACCCCGTGTTAAAAACACCAGCTCCACACCCGCAATTTGAAGAGTTAATTGTGTGAGAAATATCCCAACACACGATACCCCGGCCACGTTCTCGCTGCCGTAAATCACGGAAGCCCATGATAAGAGTCGTCCCTAATCCCCCGGTGTATAATATCACGGGTGACATTCTCAGGGTGCACCGGTGGGAACACAGCAAAGTTGCATCGTCTTGGAGAGGGGTCAAGAACGGTCGAATATAAAGAGTTATGTGTGAAGGACGCCGTCTTTGATATTGGCCTATTTTTTAAAGTCTTAATAACTTTTTAAATTGTTAGCGTTTAACGAATTTATTTTGCATTATTTTCGTTTTTTCTTCAAACCATCATTTTTCTTACGATTCTTGGATTAATTGTATTCGACATAGTTCTACAATATGAAGGGACCTCTTCTTTAAAAGAAAATGAAAATTGTGAAGAAGCATGCGTTCAAAAATGCAATTACTGATTCTAAAATAAAATGATGACTTGAATTGGCGTCAACTATTATATTTTCCGAAGGAATTATAAACTTTATTCAAAATCCTTGTAATTAAAAATAACCAAAACATTTTCATTGTTTTCTTGATATACAATGACAATGGATCATGTTTTAGTATAAGGTCAGTGTGTCATATACTGATAAATTGCAGTACAAAAAACGTCATGTACAGGAAAGCACTAGATTCATAGATTCATTACAGAATATCGCAAAAGTACCATATTCATAGTTAACCACTTGAACACAGTGGACACACAACAGCATTACACCACCACAAGATTGAACGGTAGAAACAAGCTCTTTATCAAGATGCTTATGGACGGAGAGTCGAAGCTTTCAACACTTGGCAAAACAACAAACAAAGAAATAAACAGTATTTGCAGCTTCAAGATGCCGATCCACGTTACCTTGCCTCTTCATACAAACACAATCTGAACGAGAAATCGTATATCAAAACACTAGGTAAGACCCCATCTCTCTTGAAATGTGACAAGAAAACAGTTTATATGTTTACTCGCTGTCAGACTCGTCTCGAGCAACAAACGGAACGTTGCTTAACGTTTGGTAACACTGTAGGACCAAACGTTATGGTGTAGAGGGACTGTTCCGTTAACGTTTGGTAACAGTGTTGGGGCTGCACACGTTAAAGTGGGGTCTTATGGACAGGGTGAGAGATGAGATCGTATTCGTTTATTCTTTT
Source organism: Steromphala cineraria (assembly GCA_916613615.1). Taxonomy (NCBI): domain Eukaryota; kingdom Metazoa; phylum Mollusca; class Gastropoda; order Trochida; family Trochidae; genus Steromphala; species Steromphala cineraria. The sequence goes on from OU744726.1 coordinate 19,211,688, forward strand.
GTTAAGTGAAGTGTAAGAACGGAATTAGGTTCGAGCATTTTAAAACATTTAATCAATTTGACAGATATTTCGACACGTCATATTTACACAATAAGTCTTTTATTCAACAAACAGGTGAAGTACATCGATCATTGCATTGGTCTGTAATATGCCTTACAAGAGGTGCCATAAGTCAAATATTTAATAAAGTATTTTAAACAAATGTACTGCATCAGTCAGTTATCTCTATGTATTATATATTGTTCTTTATAATATTGCTTATCGGCCAGACAATTGTAGAGGTTTAATACACTTAAATCCATTCTTTCCTTCCCCTGGTCTTTAAAATATAGCCCGTCCGCCAGCCCTTGAACTGGCTACTTTTTGTCAGGACTGGTTACGTTTTGGTCAGGATTGATAACTTTTCAAATTTGTTCTTTATTTTCCCTAAGGAATTGACCAAATAATTTTCAGGAAAGACTAGGTTTCCAATTTATTTTATAGAATGCTTCTCCCGTTCCTGGCCTTCTTATAACAGGGCTGTTGTGGTGGCGAGAGAGAAACAAGCGTGTTTATTGAGTGATTTTCATGAGGGGAAGATAGCTTTTGTTGTGTAGTTTTTGTTAAAGCTGATAGGCGATAGCATGCAAACATTGACAGCTATCCCCGCCGCATCTGGCCCAAACGTCTGATATGCTTGCATGCCTGCTTAACGTGTGTACCAGAGGCTAGGCATTAGCTGAATACAAAGAGGTCCTAACTGTATCTTACCCAGAGCCAGCACACAATCACGTTTTTCTCGCTGATATCGGAATGCATTACTGCAATCGGTGCTGCAGTACCTATCCACTTATAAGCATCCTATTGTGTATTCATCATGTTTTTGTATATGTGAATCTTGAGCGGTAATAATATAAGCATTTGCTTGTTTAGAAATCCGGTTCCTTTTTTGGGAAATAAATACAATTTTCTCAAGATATCAAGCAACATGATAAATATTGAACACATGCATTTAATCAAATTCGCATGTTTTTGTGTGTGTTTTTAAATGTGATCAAATACCTGATAAAAGATCATGTATCGTAGATATTTCACTGCGTACATTATACTCGGTGAATATCTCATTTTACAATAATAACTTATCTTGGTGAAAATATCTCTGTCGCTTATCTTTATGTGAGTAGTATATGTTTAAACCATATAAGCACACTAATGTGGGTTACTCATTGTGGTGAAAAGAAAACATTATTCAAATGTACATGTATTTCCGAAAAGGGAATATGACTGCATCATACATCATACATCATACATCATACATCATACATTGCAAAAAGGTAAAGATATTTGGATTAATTTAACATATACTTGTAGTTTAAATGCAAGCACTTTACTATTTTGCATAATTTACTATGAACGGAAAGCGTTGTAGCAAATATATGTTGTTCGATTATTTTACTGAAGGCTTTGAATACATCTGCAAACTGTAAGCATAACTTAGTACTGGAAGCATTTTAGGAAACAGGAAAACAAAGCAGGAAACTATACTGATTTATTTTCATTTGATAACTTGTAACTTTATTTGATGCATATACTCTAAAGGACCAAAGTGATATAAAAACTCAAGCAAAACTTAAATGCTAATCTTAATATGAGAATCCTGTGAATTTGTTTAAAATGAAAAGAAATATTCATTTGCGTCTTATTGCAGGACTTAACCACAGTATCTGGGCCTTGCTATATGACGTGTGTATCAACATTAAAATTGTTGATGAACAAAGTTTGAATCAAGATGTTATCAAATACAACTGTTTTTATTTAGCATGACAATAGTCACAACAGTCATACAAGAGTGAGAATGAAGTAGGTAACATATCAATATTATCCATCCTAACGATTTCTTAAAACTGTTTTCTTGTATGACTTGCAATAAAGGATAGTTAGACAGAGAACCAATTACTAGTGTTAAAGTGTTGTCGTGCCCTTTAACCTATCAAGTAGTTCCCCGACTCCTGCCCCGAGCTATACTGTCCTGATGGTTTGATACGATCTGAGAGAACACATCTGATTGGTCCTTTCATTGGTGTTATGAGATTCTATTTGTCCTACAAGAGAGTTATCTCCGGACGCCATATAACTCGGCGGAGGAGCGCTCGTTTGAATATGACGTGTTGTCGGTCAATCGAGGCAGGAACACTGATTGAGACAGTTAAGTCGTCTTTATGATCGGGGCTTCATCAGCAGTGTACAACACCACGGCTGTAAATTCCGTTCAATACAAGCCACAAAGACTCGCGGCTTTTCAATTGCTTATCAAACCGGTGCTAAACAATAAAATCTTCCCGAAGATTTATCTCGGCGATTGGGTGAATGCTCCGTCGTCTCGGACACCGTTTGTGTGAACATTCCCATGGGCTGGGTGAGACCACCGGGTATACGGGTGGGTGAGACAATGGGTCGGTGGGTGAATCAGTCTGCAGGCATGTCATGGGCTGTAAACCGTCGAGACAGACAGAAGCCTCTAACAATCTTTCAGAGATTAAGTGCTCGGCGTTTTGTGGCTTGATTTGAGGACTTTGCTGTAGCTATTGAACGAGGATCAAAGCAGAGCAACAAACTGAGGTGTTTCACAGATACTCGACTTTATACTCTTCTTCATACTTTCCTTGTCATTGGACTCTGAATCCTCCACGAGTAAGAAACACAGATCGTAAAGTTCACCCTCAGCTTTTAACAGGATGGGCAGAGCGTTTTGTCGACAAATACGTTTCTTTCATCCGGGTAATAAAACTCACACGTCTGAATATTACAAAAACCTTTCGTGTGAAGAAATCCGAGTCAATGGCACAGAATCTAAATGCAAACACTTACAGCGGGGTTGCTTTTGAATGGGGGCTCGGTTTGAGATTTTGCAATGTTAAGTAAATGCGCAAATACTTACATAATAGATGAAGGGAACTTTTTACCGCTTCATGTGTCATGAAGTGTCAGTGTGGATATTAACTAAGGTGTTAAATGATGCATGGATGAAGGTATTTATCAAACAAAAAATATAGATCGAGCCTTGAACAGGACAGCAGACTAAGCGGGTAATCGTGACAAAAGTTACACATGTTAAAGAAAAAGGCTAATATTTTTCGCTCTTCAATTTGAAACAAGTACTTCTTATAATATGTTATTGATGCTGAATAATTGAACATCAAACCAGGTCAATAAAATGTTAGATTTAAGTCGATAGATTTATCAAATTAGATAAAAAATGAAGATTATATATGTGGACATTTTACTATCTAATTCTGACTATTCTAGGTCACGTTCAACGTAGATTCTAATGTCGCAATAAGGTGCTTGAATATAGAAGTTTTACCGCATTAAAAACAATTTCCATTATTCATCAACCCATCTTATAGAATGCCAATAATCGAAGATTTTTCTTCCATATATGTGCATCATATTGACTAAAGAGGTATATTTATATGTTTATCTGAGGTATGACTGTACTTAATTATTCGTTTAATCAAAAACTAGACTATACTTTAAGAGCCCTATAACGTGATTGTGGAAGTAACAAAACAGTGAAAAATAACAACAACAAAAACAGTGTTCAACCATTTTAATAAGAATAATTGTTAGATTGCTTAATATGTGTTGGCCCTTGTTGATTTTGGAAAACAATTTTTTAACTTAGGATTTTCATTTTCCCAATGAAAACATATTGATCAGTGGCCGAATATTGCAATCGATCACCTGCCGTTTTTGATCATGTATCGAATATCGATGAGCTGAAAATGCAGTCGAATATATAGAAAAAAATCCATAATATTTCCATTTTTCATCACTTAAAGCGAGACATGATTAATACGAGTTAAAGCATAAAATCGTAAGTCACGACTCGGATCGTAGCTCGTAAGGAAAACACTAAGACTTGAAGAATGACACGGATAGCGCTAACAAAGTCGCGGATGACATTCTGACAGCTACTGTACGCATCATTAGCTGCTTCTACAGCTAGCTTTGTGTTGCCCTGACAGCTTGACACGCCGCTTGTGAAGAACCATCAACTATTACCCGTGAAGAAATAACGAATAACTGTCACTTGGTATACGGTGAATGCAGTAGCACTGGAACCTCGTCAGGGGTGGAGTCGTATTGGTGAGGGGAGGGGAGCTTGTCACCAGCCGATTATATGCAAAATGACGGGTATTATGCAGGGTTGTGTTCTATTTCCTTGCCTCTTACTTACGCCTTGATATCGTATAGACCTACGAGTTGTATTGGTTAGGGTAGGGCGCTTGTCACCAGCCGATTATATGCAAGATGACAGGAAGAATGCAAGGTTGTTTTCTGTTGACCTGCCTCTTATTTACGCCTTGATATCGTATAGACCTACGAGTTGTATTGGTGAGGGAAGGGAGCTTGTCACCAGCCGACTATAAGCATGATGACGGAAATAATGCAAGGTTGTTTTCTGTTGCCCTGCTTCTTATTTGTGCCTTGTGTCACATAAACCAACGTGTTGTATTGTTGAGTGGAGGGGGACTTGTCACTATCACATAGACTTACATGCGTCTAAATGACTGTCACGTGTATATGTACAGCCTGTACACAAAACTCTTCATGTCAACAGTCAAAAGGTCATGAATTGAGAGCAGTTTACTTATATACTATGTTGAGCTTTTCAATTTTGGTGAGATGTTTCGTGCTTTGACATTTTCGTGAAATGAAAGATATTGACGTTAAGTATTTTGAACGGAATGAATTACATACCAGGTTGATCCTGATAAATGGTCCAATAGACATGTCGATATTTTCTTTGCAATAGCGAAGATTCTTTTTTTACTAAAACTACATGACGCATATATTATGTTTAAGATGTAGCCCTTGAACAAGAAGTGTATGGTATATCTACATAGCACCGTAAACAAATAAGACAGGGTGAATATTTTATGAAAATCTATGATTTTAATCTCACAAATGTACAAAAGGACAATCTTTCTTATTTGGTTGAATGTGCAATACCAGGTATACCAGCGGTATACATACGAGAACGTTTAGGTACGCTATACCAACGATAAGAATTTTATTGACACTAGATCTTGTAAAATCCTAACATATTTCAAAGAAACAAGTACGACACACCAAGTCATTCGTTCAGCATGAAACCATTCAAATTCAGACATTAACGTCATTGAGATCGGACGTCACTCATCTATATGCCTTTATATAAACAAAATATGAAAAATAAGCCATACGTACATAGATAGACCACAATATATAGAGCCCCGTAGTTACGAGCTTGTTTTTACGGACTTGGATAAACAGGGACAAAAGGTTGCTTCCATACATTGCTCTTGTCACTTTTACGACAATCACGTGGCGTGGAGTAAACAGGGACACCCTTCTGAGGGATAAAGCCGGAATTGAATAACAGAAAATGCAGGTATTTACGGTATAATTCCTTGGCATTCTTCTCAATTAATCCTCCGTTTTTAATCCCAGTTTACGATGGAGGGCGGTGAGAGTCCTGTTTGGTAGTCCTCACGGGTGTATTGAACCTCGCTCTTGTCTGGCTGTGTCTTGGTCTCAGGATTTGTCCTGCTGGTTTATGGTTAAGCTTGGCAGAATACAACTTCTACAAGTATTTTACCGCTCACAAAAGTAGCCAAGCACATTAACCCGCGACTACAATATAAATGAATAAATCGAAGAAGCTTTTAAACTTAGTCTGGGGGCAATTGAGGTACAGCTCTGAAGATTGAACATTTTCATAGAGCAGTGTTGAGTACAAACACGTTATTGCTTTCTAGAAAAAAAATCTATGTTAAATCTTTTTTTTACAAGTTTAATACAGTTTTTATTATCTTGTTTGTTATACATATATATGATATATTTTTATAAAGCATTTCCTGGAATGCAAATAAGAGATTACCAAATATATTTTGTTCTCATAAAACACACCAGGAAGGTAGTTCCTTCATGTTAAAAATAATATTATCTCAATAAATTAAAAAAAGATATCCCTTATATCTAATCCACAATATATATATATAATCAATTCATCAAATTAAGGAAAAGATCTTCAGAGAAATATTCATCCCAAATCTAGACTTGTCTGTCAAGAGACTATGTTTCACCTAGAGTGAAGAAGGTAAACTATTATGAGCTACATTCTATGGTTTAGATTAACAACCCCTTTAAAGGAGATGGTAGATATCTAAAATATATATCCACATCTCGCTTATCTCGCAAAGCATCTCACTAACTATGTAAGGGGAGCTGTAACTTGAAGCTGGACACCTTTTAAACGGACAGGTGTTAGATGATTTGTTGCTACCATATCTATATAAGTGTCACTCTTCTGTAGAATCCTTAATTAGGAGATAAAGCGATGTATATCCATTAATAGGGAATTATCAAGGTATCGTTATAGTGAAATACATACCATGCACGATTATTGAGATGAATATACACTGTCTTCATGAGGATATGGACTCTTTTCGTGTCAGATTGACACGTGAAACTTCTTTTTCTAGATTCTTCTTTTATGACAAGATCTGATAATGAAATGAAATGGTTACGTGTCATAAAAATTGTTAAATCAGATGTACAACAACCAATAAAAAGAAGGATTTACTATGCCCAAACATTTTCATTTAGTTTCATCGAATCATGTATTTTCCTATTTAACTTCGTATATAAATATTCGATTACGTTGACGTTAGCAATTATAGGAAACAGCTATGATCCTATATTATTTCAAGACACCGTTTTAGTTAAATACATGGACATACAATTGTTTACGAAATGTTATTACCTTATTTGTTGAACTACTATTCTACTTTCAAAAGAACCATGATTGAATGTAACCAATGTTAGTCGAAGATATATTTCAGTACATACACACCCTTAAGTTAAAGGAAAACGTACCTAATGTAGTGTAAGTATTTTGATTGATAATCCCTGGAAGAGTAGACTAAGAGTCTCAGAAGTATGTTTTTCAATATTGACAAATTTTTAAACAAATCATGTATTATAACAAAATGGAGCCCCGAAGATGCTTTAACTTCAGAGCTGAGCAATCTAGACTTGCTATACCTTTCTAGACTTGGTTGGTCATCAATTAAATATATTTGCTTTAGGGTCTGGGTGACAGACTACTGGAAGAGCAGTCAGCTTACAAAATATTTATCATAGTGCATATCGGAATATTACAGGACGTTTTAAGTAATGGGGGTGAGGGGAGATTCATCATAGATTATCAAATTCTATTTTAAATGTATCTGTAATATCAGATATCTGATTACCATCATTGATGGTTTCCTGTAGACTAACATATAGTCTCAAAAGTATTTTTTTAAATATTGTCAATATAATTCATGTATTATAACAACATGGAGACCAGAAGATGCTAAAGCTGAGTGATCTAGACTTGCTATAATATTGTAGACTTGGTTGGTCGCCAAGTGAATATTATTGCTTTAGTCTGGATGACAGACTAGGTTTCCTGCAGTTCCTGGTACAGAGCCAGCATGCAAACTATATGCACTAGTTACCTTCATTGTCACTGTTCAGAAGAATTTACCAAACTATCTTAATGTCAGAAGACGCCGGTTCCCTTCCAGTTTTATGATGACTGCTATAGCGCTTCTATTCGTAAGGCAGCATGCATAAAGGCAGGAAGCGTGCTGCTGCAAACACTATCTGGAAACGTCTTCCTGAATCGACAGCGCGCGTCTGTGCAAGTGACGAGTTAAACACATCTCCCTAGCGTAGCATAACTTTAGCATGTTATTACAGCCAACCCATACACGAGTTTTCTGTTTCAACTGGCAAAGAAGTCAATAGAAAAATGAAGCCTCACAGGGGCTGTTAAATTTTGCCTGTGAAAGATTAATGGCGTATGAGAAACGTATGCTGAAAACACGTTGCTGCTTGGTCTCGCTTAGTCTCGCGTGGCCCTCCGAGACCAGAATGCAGTCATCGACATCCGATTACGGAATGGATCGAGCGTTATCCTTCAACGTGCATTCGTGAGATAACTTCAATTACGACAAATATATTTTATCTCAATTTCCACAAACTCTCATGGAAGCTATTAAAGCCTTTGATCATTTTTCTTCATTATTTTTTGTCAGTTACAATATGCTAACATTCAATTCATGAAACCACGCGTGTAGAAATTTTAGTCATAAATCGTCGAATTATTCAATTTTGTTAAGAGACATTGAATGCCTTATTCCATCATGATTTGGCTAACAGTCCTTAATTTGTTTTCTGTGTTTTCATTTTGCAAAAATAGTTTATTTGAATTTTATGCCATAGTCAGTTTCAATGTTCCAGAAAAGGTAAACATGATATGCATGCTGTAAACAAAAACAAATTTATTCATTCGTTAACTTATGTACTGACTTGGTTACAATGTGGTTTTGGTTTCAAACTGCAACATGAAATAAACGTTGAAGATATGATATTTAAAAACATTATTCTGAGAGATGTATTTAACATGAACGGACTTAATATGAAAATGAGCCCCGAAATATATCATTTTATATAACAAAGTATATTACTGTATATGATCTTTAAAATCATTTCTAACCATATTCCTGCCTTCGAGAGACGCCATTTCATGGGCTGCAAACATATTTCGAACGGTCAGCCTTTTGCAATACAAATACATACATGTAATTCTGCAAATTGTCATAATGTTTTCGATTCTGCAATTATCTTTTTTAAAAGTATGACAAGACGTCCGTCATAACGTTACATGCATTTTTATAATGTAATAACTCATAGCAATTTTGTCTGTTGCACTGAATGCAACCAAACGAACCGTACACCACATGGGTTGTCTTCTGGTTAATGTTTCCTGTTTGAAGTATATGTTTGTGGGTTTTATGCTGTAAATTCTCATTCATTTGATGTGAATTTATAATGAAACGTAAACTTTTTAAAAAATTAAACATTTAAAGCAAGACCATCACTAGAAAACTACTACACTGTAGTATATATACAAGCATGTTTGTAAGATACATTCAAAACGTTTCCCCTATCCATATACACGAATACAGGTAAAAATAACTTTAAAAACTATAAAGCGTAGTAACCATTATGAAAAATAAAATGTAAAAACCATCACAAAGATACATGTGTGTTATTACACCGGAAGTATTTGAACAATATTTGTTTAATGATAAAAATGACATTTCACTTCCTAAATCTAAGTTCAAGAAATACAATCTACTCATCACAAAGTTGCAAGCATTCGACGGATAGACCAAATGCACTGAGGTATCTCCAGACATATTTGTTCGAATTTATGTTGGCATTTAATGCATGAAGATCACGGATTTCCTGGGATCAAATCTGGAGATATTTGGCACGTTTGTGCAGAAAATAGAACATTCAAGGTACAGGTGTGAAAGCTAGGACCATTTGTTTTGCCCGTTGGACCACGCCCACGTATTGGGACTGGATTCCCTCCCCTTGCGCATATCAACGATCACCCTTGATACCCTAACCTCGCTACTTCCGACAATGCGGAAGTCAGCCTCACTTTGAAGCTGGCTATTTTGTTATGTGTGATATTAACTAGGTATGTGGCTTACGTATAACACCACAACATTTAGAAATAGAAATAACACATTCCAATCGGTGTGATTCGTGAAGGTTAGTTTATATGTTCAATGGTTCTTATGTCTGATGCCATCTTCCTACGCAGAGCCTAAAAGGCCAGTTTCCAAACTGTCATTTTATGCCTTGCTGCAGAGACTCTACTTTTCTGTGCTGCTATAGTGCCCCTACAGACTAGAAAGCAAGCACAGAAAACTCAAGGTTATGCAGCAAGGCATAAAACTGACAGTTTGAAACTGGCCTTTTAGGCTCTGCGTAGGAAGATGGTCTGATGCAAGTTTGTAGTGCATGGAAGAGAAAGCATACTTTGAAAGACCTTGCATTTTCCATTCAAACCCTATTGAATTATTAATCAATGTACGTTAACTTTTCTAGGATAAGATCTGAATGTCAACCTCGTCAGACGTACGACCTTTACAATTTTAAACGAGTGTTGAATTTACCTAATCTTATTAGAGTATTATCTTTAAGGTGTGCCTTAAAGACCCATAATAATGTCTCTTTCCCTTTAAGTAATCGTTTTCCCTTCATTACGACCTAGTATCCCGGCCTTGAGTTAATCCTTAAAGAGTCGAATTGATCCAATGACATCGAGAAGAGAAAAATCGTAGTCACAAGGGTATCGTAGCAACCTTTTCCAGATTTCACTTACGAGGTTTTGGCCCTCTCAAGAGAAGTAAAGTCGAAGCAACAACCAAAGTAACCCCGTTAAAATTACTGTAACTCAATGTGACATCGTGAAATAAGCATTAACAGACGTTATTGCCTGGTCCATCTCCCAGGGGACCAATTTCTTAGGTTGGATATTCGAGTTATTGAACGCTCTTACGGCACAGTAAACAATGTTTAATCACCTTACGTCGTAACAGCGATACCTACTTACTAATTCATGAGGTTTGCAGAGACGAGTGCTTACTCTGTCACAGAGTCGTAATGGCGGGTTGTTGTTTCCAACTAATTAAAACTCGAAATTAAGTCATTTGATGAATTGACGAGTTTTCGTGCCACGATATCGAATTGTTTGATAGTCATTGAAGTGTAGGTAGACTTCAGTAATGTGATTGCTATGTTATTGAAGTTATTTTGAGATAGTACGTTGTAGTTGAAGAAGTTATGTATTGACGTAAAATTGACAGTTTGAAACCATTTATTCTCTTCTCTTTTTTAACTTGGCCTTTCTTTGGATTTTTCTTTTTTCCCACGAATTGGGTTGCTTATAATTATTTTTCTGTAAAGCATCCAAATAATAGTTTGTGAGGTTTTTTTCATCATAATTAAATGGCATTGATTTTTTTGTTCCTAAAGGTCTGTCGATGCAACAGATTATGTGAATATAAAAAATTCATATAAGTACATTAACCTTCAATCGGCGAAATGATATTAGCTACGCATGATAAATATACCTCCTTGATGGTCGCTTAAAGTTGAAAGTTTCCTCACACAAGATCCACTTCTAGATTTTTTTAGCATGTAGGGCAAAGGAAACCTTGGTCAAATTAATCTTAGTTATCCTAGTTGTCAGAGAGTCTTGAGAACACAGCATTAGATTAAATATCTAAGCACTTCAGCCTACCTTAATCTGAACCTAATGCTCTTTTGTAAAAAAATGACATCTACAAACTTCTTATAGGATGTACATGTTTGTCAAATGTTGAAATGACCCAAATATGTTTATTAAAATAGCCATATTAAGCTGGTACCTATTGATCCTAACAAAATGTTCTTGTCTCCTTTCAGGCGGTTCAACGACTGATGAAGCAGAAGTGTCGCTGCCATGGTGTTTCCGGTTCATGCGCAGTGAAGACGTGCTGGAAGAGTCTGCCCAGCTTCAGAACGGTTGGGAACGACCTTAAGGGAGGATACGAAAAATCTATCCGTCTTGCGACCAGAGCAAGAAAACGATTGCGTCGGAGGGACAAACTGAAGAAGAAGCTACCAATTTCTAACCAGGAACTGGTGTTTGTGCACAAATCCCCGAACTATTGCCGTCAGGACATGAAACGAGGCATTCTTGGCACGAATAATCGGCTGTGTAATAGAACCTCTACTGGGGCGGACAGTTGCGACCTCCTGTGCTGTGGGCGTGGCTATAACACCCAGGTGAAAAAACACGTGGAGAGATGTCATTGTAAGTTCTTTTGGTGTTGTTACGTGAAATGTAAGAGGTGTGAAACGGAAATTGACCTATACACGTGCAAATGAGTTGAGAATTCTTCAATGTGGCTTACTTCAAAACGGGTTCACCACGGTCCAGGGCGGCAGTGGTAGGTAGCTAGATGTTCAAGGAGTGGATTAAAAGTGCAATTACAGCAAGGGGGACAGCAATACTTGCTTGCAGGGGAGATGTCAGTCGGTCATGTGACGAGGCAAGCGAGATGACGTCAGAGAGGGATACCACGTGATATATGCCGATTCTTGTGATTGGTCAACTGGAGATACACTAAAGAGGCTCACTGCATACATGTATGCGTTTCTGAAGCAACCAGTAATGATATTAAATATGAGACATGACACACTAGGAGTTATGCAAAGTTGATTCAAGATGCCTCCAATTGTGAACGTATGAACATCAAAGCAATAAGAGGTTTGAACAGTATAGTGCGCATGCGCGAAAGTAGCGTGACATCGGACTGTGCATATATCAAGCACGAATAGATGTGTACGTGACAGGCACGTGTAACTAAGTAAATAGTTTATGTCTGTTTTCTGTTAGATCTGAGCCCTCGATCCAATGACAAGTGGAGATTATTTGTTATTTCCCTTCATACATTTCTATACCGGATATCGTGTCCGAGTCGGCTGTAAAATATTTGTGTTAGCAATGTGTAACAATGTTTCCAGCATGCTATTTATTTCACATGATGTATACATTTATTCAACTATTGTTAATATTTCTACTGTCAGATTATGGCTGTATGTTTTATATGTCATTTTGGCGAACTGCAGTATATCGCCTGTAAATAGAGCTCAATATAGATATTCTACATGTTTGATATTGTGTTTTTGGTTATCTCAAGTAAAAGAGTAAGTTCTCAGTCATATATTTTGAAATTTTTACGGCAAATTGACGTCACACATGGATCTTACTTAAGCAAAAAAAGATAAACTGGATCCTTCAAATATTGTGATTTATTGTCATCCGATAAAATGTTGTTTCAGTTAGACTAAGTGAAACATTGGAAGAGAAACGGAACCGAAAAAAATCATGACTATTTTAAATTGATATGAAATATTTGAAATTATGCTATTTTGTGAAAATTGTTTCGTCAATGATGCGCTTCTTTTAAAATATCAAGAATAAATTATAAAATCTATTTCGTTTCCTTTTTTCAAGACAACAGATATGGAATCAAATGTAACATTGTTATTGTTTGATAAATAAATAAATCTTTCGTTCAACGTTTCTTGGCTGGGAGATCTTAATTTTCAAGAGGTAGAGAATTACCGGAAGGACTGGAATACAGCATTCATGCAACGAAAGAAGACCACACATTACAACCCTTGAACGGCAATCGAAAGTATAGCTATTGTATTCAAAGTGTTCAATGAAAATGTTCAACAATCAACAAACTTTCAAGAAGAAAAATAGATAAAAACATCATGAAAAATGACAAAAATAACCAATGGCACGCATAATTGCATCTTCCTCAGAAAGCTTAAAAGGTCAGTTTCAAACGACCTGCGTTTTTATCTTTTCGTAGGAAGATGGCAATGTCATCAATATTTTAGTCTTAGAAACTATGGTTTTGATTCAAACAAACTATGATTTCATCCCCTATTACCTCATCGATATGACAATGATGGTAATGTCCAGGCTCATTTTCAAATGTCACCACCACTCAAGCAATTCGACCATTTGAACATGGACCAAACCATGTATACATACAAAATGTTAAGGACAACTCCCATTTTGATTTTTCAAAAATCAAAGTTTATATGACTAATCATACTGTTTAATCTTTAATATTGTATAAACTGGTACTTCTTAACTTTAATAATTATTTTTTTTATTTCATATGTTACGTCTATTTAGCAGCCCCGTCTAAGGACGGGGCTGCTATCAGTTTTTGTGAAGTTTCCATCGCCGCCGCCGCCGCACTCGTACTACTAGCTATAACTTTTTTCCACTAAGCTTTCCAGATCTCTTATTCATACCTTACTACTCATACCTCGGGGGAACGATTTTGACACGTTCACTTTCAAGGTCAAAGGTCAAGGTCACGAGATATGTATTCACTCTAAGAATTCCTTGTAAACGCGATAACTTGAAAAGTTTTTGTGCTATCAAGCTCTAACTTGGTATATATCAACCTTGGAAAAGTAAAAAATTTTGAAAAGGTTTTGGCTACAATCCGTCAAAGGTCAAGGTCACAGCAAGGTCATGACGTAAGCATGTTTTAGCGAAAATGCTTTATTTTAACTATGAACACTTTTAATCAATACATGATTGTTATACTCAATAAAAAGTGTTCAATGATTGTGTGACCTTGAAGGTCAAATGTCAAGGTCATGTGATATGAGTTATTGCAATTCCTTGTAAACACAATAACTTGAAAAGTTTTTGTGCTATGAAGTTTAGATTTTGTCTATATTATCTCTTGAGAAGTACAAAATTTTCAAACAGTTTTGGGTACGAACTGTCGAAGGTCAAGGTCACAGCATGATCAACATATATGGAGAAAATGGATTAATTTAATTTTTAACACTTTATTTCATTACAATAATGTTATACTCAATGAAATGTGTTCATTGATTGTGTGACCTTGAGTGTCAAAGGTCAAGGTCACGAGAAAATTCCCAATTTGGTGAGGCCTGTAAAAGACGGAACAGGGTAAGGCGAAACCCCAAGTTCCGGGGCTGCTCTGCTTTTGCGGTATCCCGCAAACGCTAATCTAGTTTTGAAAAAGATTAAACATCGAGACAGCGTTTCCAATAGCTATTGGTTGTGAAGAGGTATTGGGTTGACACACGACCTGTTTGAAAAGTATTCTGGAAATTGGTTGTGCATGCAATTGCTAATCAAAATGATTGCGGAAACCAACACGCGTATACTTGTAATATTTTAGGAAATAAAAATACAATTGTGGGTTTAATACTAAGGACGCGACGCTTTTTATACATACATACCACCGTTAGCCCTGAAAGAAGAGCATCTCAAAGAAAAAAAGGATTTTTTGTATCACGTCCAAAATCAATATCGAAAGATTATTTTTTATTGGTTTACGTTATTTATCATTTTATTTAATACTAAATGTGTTATTCTAACAAAACTAAGTATCTATGTATGAAATATTGCTTAGACTTAAACTGTTTCGTAAACTCTTTTTCTTATTATTTTCAACGATAAAATTGTTTATAGCAATGAAATGTCGTAACAGTTTTTGTCAAAAGTTTCTAACAATTTAAAGATAAATATGAATACTGACACTCAAACAGAAATCTCTGATATCAGCTAGCCAATAATGATGACATTTTAAAAAATCCAAACAAATACTTGAATGCCAAGTTTTGCAATCTTCACAATCTTAAGCTTCTTATTGCAAATATATATCAAAACTTATAAACGTCCCTGTCATGTGATGGCCTTGTTATGTGAAAACGTAGAATTATATCCCATCTAAGGCCACAGTCATCCAAACTTGACAATATTTTTTGATAGACAAGAAAACTATCAAACTTCACCCAAATAAGTTTCAACGTTAACTATATAGATTAGGGTTTATAAAAACTGGAATGACAGGATCATTTTGTCAAACTAGAAATTCAAACAAGACGAATACCGTATGTATACAAGTACCGAACATAGCATCAATTATACAAGGCTAATACACGTCAGCTCACTGCCAACCTCATATTTGTATGTTTATGAATAATCTTTCGTTTAAATATTTTCAAATGAAGAATTGTGCTTAATAAAAGTATTTTTTTATGAAAAAATACTTTAAAGGGGCAGTAGCACGTTTTAGGGGGAAAATAAAGCGAAGGCAGTAAAATGAAAATGAATGTTTCAGTTGAAAGACAATATATTTAAACAAAATGGAGCAGTTATAAATCAAATAAATATAATGTAAAGTTCAGCCATGCGATTACTTTTTCTTACACACACAAAAATTAAAGGTTTTCACACAAAAATGGCCGCCAATGGACTTTATGCAAATCTTCAAAATGTGTTCTCTGACTATGGATGATTGGTTTGTGTAATGTTTGACACTACCAAATAAAACATGAGCATTAACGTACAATATAAGAGAAAAATTTGAAATATAGACTTTTTTCAAGAAACGTGCTACTGCCCCTTTAAAGGCAAAAACTTTATGCATATGAGGCAGCCTTTGCGTGCATCTTATTATGGCCCTCAATATTAACAATTGATTGCATCGGACAACCGGCATTCATTGACCGGACTTTTTCTAACTCTTCGGTCGTATTGAATGAAGGTTAAAGTATGGGGACTCTAACTAATACCTAGACATCTGACCGATAGCGAAAATAATACTTCAGTTTCAAAAGCTTGTTATGGAATCGCTTTATCACATATTTCATGTTTTCCAAAACTGTAACTACCATAGAAACATTTTGATCATCATTAAAGCTTCAGGATTTTCCTTGAAAACTGAGACTATGACATTACAATACGTCTACATCCCCTGCTATAGCGTTCGTCAATACAATCCTTTGTCTTTCTTCCAAAAGACAGTTCACATCCCTGAACGTCCCGTGAACTCGTCATGGATTCAAACTTGTACAAATGTTAATCGATAGATTTGTATCATGCTGCACAAATCTTTAATTAATAAGATATTGTGTTTTTACAAGAAGGAATGTAAAATGAAGTTGTTTCATCATTCTTCAAAGATTATTCAACTAATGAAACAAGTCAATGGAAGAAAAAGGATTTCACGTTCTTTCTACTGGCAGCGTTCTTGTTGTCGGTGTTGTTAAAAAAAACATGAGGGTAAAAACGAAATTTTACATTGGATCAATGACCACCACAAACGCAAAGGATAACTATAAAATCAACGATTTACAGTTGTTATCTACAGATAAGAAACAGCATCAGACTCTACTTTTTCACTAAGAATGCCAAATCTGCAACATTTAACAGAAAAGGTGGTTATTTTCTAATTTACTGTTGATTTTCCTATTAACAGCATTCATAAAGATAACACAAGGTTTAAGCTAAACCCCATTGAAGAAACTGTTGACGTTTCAAGACAAACTCGTAAAGATGCCGGCCTGGTGATTTTTATTCGAATTCCAGTGATTACTGGGTGTGAAGAAATTCCATTCTAGCCTCCGCGTTTTGGATTCGATCCACTGCATGACTTCACAGGTAGGTCTTCAGAGACTAGACTTGGTAACTGTCTCTTTTAGTTATGTTTTAGGTTCAAAGAAAACGGATTTAAAGTTTATAGGTGCTTCTCGTTTTGGATTCGATCCACTGCATGACTTCACAGGTAGGTCTTCAGAGACTAGACTTGGTAACTGTCTCTTTTAGTTATTTTTAGGTTCAAAGAAAACTGATTTAAAGTTTATAGGTGCTTCTCGTTTTGGATTCGACCCACTGCATGACTTCACAAGTAGGTCTTTCTGAGACTAGACTTGGTAACTGTCTCTTTTAGTTATTTCTTAGGTTCAAAGAAAACTGATTTAAAGTATATAGTTGCTTCTCGTTTTGGATTCGATCCACTGCATGACTAACAGGTAGGTCTTTCTGAGGTTAGACTTGGTAACTGTCTCAGTTGTTTCTTAGGTTCAAAGAAAACAAATTTAAAGTTTTATAGATGGACCTTACAGGCGGACTTGTATTCCAGAGTCTATGATAAGGATTCTATTCATTCACTGATTGTCATACCAGGTATAGGTGCAGTCTGTACGAGGTAAACTTCTATAAATAAAGATTCAGTTTTTCAAATGGGGAGAATTAAATACTATAGATTCAAAATAACAATAACGAGCTTATAAAAATTCTGATTCAAAAACTCAAAAAGTGGCTTTACAAACAAGAAATACATATATGAAAAAAAGAACATTTACAACAGTGTTTCTCAAAGATGTACTTTCAGTGAAAACACATTTGAAGGATGATAAAAAGGACAAAGATTTTACGCCTAAATTTAGACATTTTTCAAACTTAAAGGGCCAGTAGCACGTTTTTAACAAGTTTTAAATTTAAAGTAAATGTTTTATTTTTATTAGTGTCAAAAATCTCATAACACAAATCAATCATCCATAGTCAGGACTATAAGTATAAAGATTCACATACAATCCATTGGCGGCCTTTGTGTTTGAACACCTTTAATTCTTTGTGTGTAAGAAAATGGAATTGCATGGCTTAACTTTAGATTATATATTTGAAAAATCACTAATTCATTTATTTTAAATATATTGTTTTTCAATTGGAGGCATTAATTTTCACTTTTCTGACATCACTTTATATTCCCCAAAAAACGTGCAACTGCCCCTTTATGTTGTCGAATAGTAATCACCACATATACTGTATATCAAATGTTACCGCAGTGTACTAAGAATGGAAAAAATATAGTACAACAGTTTGCAATTAGAAATACATTTAATGTGAGTCACTGTCTCCGGTAGCAAGTGCAAACTCCTAACATCGTGTTACCATCAATTTCAAGCCAACAATGGGCGATGAGTCCAGGAAGAAACCCTGCACGGAGCGAACCCAGGATTACAGCAAAATCAGGAAGCGACACCTTTCATTTAAACCTTTATACAATAGAATGTGTTCTTTTATTTTTTCGAGGAAACATTTGAATACTTTTTTTGTCAACAATTAAACTAAGCATATCTACAGTTCTTTGTTGATGAACCTTTTACGTACGAAATGTCATTAATTCTGAAAAAGAAGTCAGAATATTTTTGATAGATTTATAGGACTAATGGTACCGATAAGATGTATTTACCAGTCCATAGGCCAATGATTAACATTTGTGAAAATGTTTTTTTTTTAAAGATTAACTCTTAGGACTTAGCTATCAGTTCTTGAAGGTAAGACTATATTTCGCCTATATCTCATTTTGCAACCCTCTCGTTCTGTTTACAATAAACGAAATTAAATAAATAGTCTTAACCATTTTCTATCATTCTTACAAACTTAGGTTGTCATGTTTACACATTGTTACCACACAAATTACATTAACATGATTTGGATATGGTACGTATAGCTTCTCAGGGGTAAAAACTGAAAAAAGCTCTTGCAAATTGGCTTTTATAAATTGGATAACTTGTCTGTAAAATAAATTTCTTGAGGTAATAATTAGTTTTCAAAAAATTAATCGACGTAATAAACGATAGGACATGCAGCACCTATATTCTGACATTTATGTTGGATCTCGCCTGGAACTCGTACGAGTGATTAACAGGTCTGATGCTCCAATGCTCTCCGATACTATCAACATATCAATCATCATCATAAGTCATTAACTGTACAGCCTAATACAGAATTCCAAGTCCACAGCACAAATTTTAGACTGAACAAGTGCAGACTGTATTTTCTTTTTGTTAACCATTCTGCTTTTAAAAATACAAGAATGTAACCGTAACTGTTTTCAAACATTTTTGAAGCTATATGTACGAGATGACCCCTGAACTCCAGTCTGTAAAGATGGAAGATCTTCACGTCTCGTCTCTAAAATCTTGTTTAGATTTACAAATCCTCACCTCTGTTCTATCTTAAACACGCGCGCGGGGGAGTTAGAAGGGAAAACATTCCCCATCCATGATGGCACTCACCTGGGTAGAGCGTTAGAGGGCGCTGTCTCTTTGTCAACCGGTATGCGTTTTCAATCAGAGAAATTTGGCGAAGGTAAACAGAGCCTTTGTAGGCAAAGTATAGCATTTACAAAAGGAGAAATTAGATTTGGGTCTTTAGATGTAGTTTGCAAGTGTTTCACCTGGCTTTTTAATCCCCATGGACAGGTGAGTATCACGTAGGAAGACCTACTCCATGGTACGGCGTGAATGTCATTAGCAGAGGCAGGCGATTGTCAATAAGGAACTTTGGTCTTCGAGACCATCGTCAGTTCATGGACTAATGTAGGTAAATAGTTTGACTTTATTTGGATGTTCGGAATTGTGACGAGAATTAGAACGGTTTACGCCATGTCAAGTCGGCCTTTATGAGGAATAATCCTCAGCAAATAGCACATGGAACACAGAGAGGATCTTCCGTGCAGACGACATTCCGAGGAGAAGCAGACGACACAACGTCTTCCGAGCAGACGGGTTGGACGAGGATTATTGACAGGACCTACACGAACACAGAAAGTGACATTTATTAAGTTTTGGTGAGAATGTACCGGTTATACAGCCCATGGCCCCGTTAACTGGATCAACGAGGTGTTGAATAAGCTACAATAAATATGCCTGCATTTACATTCTTCATTTGTACATACGGATGATGGCGAAGGTTGTTACGTAATTTACGACTTTCTTTGTTTATGTTTGTGACATATATAATCCGGGTCATAGCAGTACGTACATGTTTATGATGGCATGTTCGTGGACATGTTTACATTTCAAGGACGTTCCTGTATGACCTTGACGTTTCTAAATTATGTCATCACTCATTGTTGTAAATAATCGAGATACGTGGAATTAAATTATTCTATTTTTCTTTTAATCTTGATTTTAATTTTTTCTGAAAATTCACAGAACCTGAGATCATCGAACACAATATAATTTTTATGTAGTTTAAATTCGACGTAAGTTCCTTGTGATAAATTGTAGAGATTATTAGATATATATTTCAAACCGCTATGTTGCAAATGTACGTTTCTACACACTGGCGTATGAGCAAGTTATCTACTGTGGCTTTTAAACAATGAGGATTATCATATTTCAGCATGGTGATTACAGTGAATACAGTAACTTTTTATCTACACAGGTTCAAAGTATAATCATTTGCCTAATTCATAGGCTAGTGCAGTGGGAACATTTCTAATATGTATAGTATAGCTAATTACATACATGATATGGTCATTGTCAGATTTTAAAATATTTATGAAATAATTAACAATGGGATTAAAATCCTTCAAATATTTCTGTAAATATTGTAGCCCTAAATCTGAGAAACGTTCACACTTCAAGAAAACATGAAACTCATCTTCTAAAACATCTATGCCATTCAGTTAACAGAATAAACACAATCTCTTATTATGATTTACATTACCATATCTACCAATTACAACAGCCAATTGTAAGTTGCCACATCTAAACTTTGAAAAAAGCAGATCTGAGGTGTAAAGCAATGTCACAATCTAGATACCTTTCCACATTTAAAAGCGTCTTGAACTGGCAGTAATAAAAACATTTTCTTGAACTTTGTATTGAAGCATACCATCTCTGTTTAAGGTTATCAGAAAGTCTTTGCTTAAATAAACAAGAACTAACATTATTGCCAACATCCTGGCTGATCCAATCATACCCAAAACCATATCTATATAAAAACACTTTTAAACATGTTGCCCAAGTAAAGCGGCCTGAATCATCCAGAGACTTAATCATACTGAACAATTGTTTTGGCAATCTATTTCGAGACAGATTTAACAAATGGAAACAAATGTATTGCATTGGGACATCAATTCCTGTATTGCAGAGGTATGACATTTCGGATCCAATTTTTAGTCAAATTTACCGACTATTAAAGGGGCAGTAGCACGTTTTTTGATAATTTTATATTTTTAAATTTTCACTGATAATTGTAAGTTAATGTTAAATGTATTATTTTGACAGTGTCAAAAATGTCATTACACAAGCCAATCATCCATAGTCAAAGGACAAAGTATGAAGATTCACACAAAATCCGTTGGCGGCCATTTTTGTGTGAACACCTTTTATGCATTTTGTGTAAGAAAAATGAATCTCATGGCTAACCTTTACGTTATATATTTGAATTATTACTGCTCCATTTGGTTTAATTACATTGTCTTTCAATCGGAACCATTAATTTTCATTTTCTTGACATCACCTTATATTCCCCCCTAAAACGTGCTACTGCCCCTTTAATGGTGTTCGTGTCGAATTTACTTTAACTGAAAGATATCACTTAAGGTCTATAAGACTACAAGATAAAGGTAAAATTAGCGATACTGATTTAAAACCCGACAGTTCACTGCTGAAGGAGCAAACACTATACCAAGCAGACAGAAGAACAAATTGGGATTGATATTTTTAAGTAGGCTATATATATAAAACTAATAATCGTGTAAATGATACTATGATTTACATGTACATTCTGCACTTAAACAAGGTGTCGTTATATTTTCATTGATGTTGGATTATGTGTCATTATTATTTGATTTTAGAGGGAATAGAAGAATATTCTCAATTTATATATCAGCATGTTTTGGTATTTTACAATGTCATGAAAAGCACGGGGTGTCTTTTCTATTCTAGCACATTAATCCGGGCCGCTCTTGAAGGGCTGGTCTAAATTCTCGAAAAGAAATGCTTTATCAAGTTTTATATGTTAAGTAATCTATGATAAAGAGAGACTGAGGATGAATCAATATAAAAGTAAATAATCAATCAGTATTAAATGCATCATGTTCATCATCAAAGGTACCTACACTATTTTAATGTTAAATCAGTAGTGCAGCATGCTGGTAATATGATCCATAAGCTAGTTAGTTTTTCTTTATGGCACAATCAAAGTTTAATATAAATATGATGTTTAAAGAAGAAACATGGATGACGGAAATAGACGTTATGAACGAATTATGAAAACATGATCTAATATGAAGGAAGCAATGGTTATTTTGCAAGCAATTCAAACACTGTTCCATGCACGGTGATGTAGTCAGGTTGTTTTCTATATAGTGTCCGCAGTCTGTAGACTAGGTTGATACGATACTCGATAGTACTTTAATATCTTAGTAAAAGTCAAACAATAATCATGAAGAAAATTTTCAAAACATCTTCTACTGTTCATGTCCAAACGCCAAACTGCCAGTTTGGTTGATAGCCAAAAGACACGCCTGAGCCGAAATCATACGAAACGTTTACACGTATATACTAGTCATATAACCTTTCAAGCACTATTAAATCAAATTATATCTTCTACCTGCTTTTGACACGTTTTGCAAAATACCTTTAACAATTTACTTTCTATCTTTCTTTTTTTCCAATTCAATGTTATTTTGTGGGTAATTCATCACTTCATCAAGTATCAACCATAAATATAAACACATTGGTAAACATATTAACAATATTAGCCTTTTTGGCAGGGATGCTTTAAAGATGACAATACAGCAACAGAGGCAAACAAAAGAAGCACATAACACATAATAAAATACTGAAGCTTTATGATCTTTAAGAACACTTGTAGTGAATACTGAATATTACCTGCAATATCTACTAATGAAATGTGAATATTGTTTTTCTGCTGCTTTGTATACAAATACATAATGTAAATTGTCATTGACAATGAACAATTGTCTGTTTGTAAAATGTAAACATCTTATGGGAAATAAAAACCTTAAAAAAATAAATAATAATAATACAATACGTTCGGTTAACAAGATGTGGCAGTCAGATCAGAAACCAACGAATTTAGTGTAGTTCGAGAAAGAGAATGCATGTATTTCTCGATATTGTAAAGTTTAATTATTTCAGTCTTGATCTTATAGAATCAAGGTTTACTTGTATATGATCTTATTTTGAAAAGTGTAAATTTGAAAAGAAGATTGAGTAGGCCTACAGCATTTCTTCTTTCAGGAACCCAAAATATGTTTTTTCGTTACCTTTATCAAAATTAATATCCTTTTTTATCCGTGTAAACAATTTATTTCAAATGCTTTTAGATTTTGGACAGTCATAAAAGAGGTGAAGTTAACTTTCGGTTGCAGTGTTACAAAATTAAATGAAACCAATGTGGTTTTATATAACAAAGAATTGAAACCAAAATAATTTTTGAGATTACAGAATTGAAACCAATGTGGCTGAAGATAATAAAGAACAAAGAGGTTAAGGAGATAGAGAATGGAAACTGAATAACTCAAGGAGTCGCGCTTTAATTTTGAAGTCAATCGACAGAGGGTTATAAGTACTGGTCCAGTACATGTTGGGTTTTTAACATTCTCCTAACGCTGACATCCTAAATGAAGCCTACGACAATATGACCATGCACCACAACCACTAACCTCACACAAGCATCAAATTAATGCATATTCCTATGCAAAGCCTAAAATGCCAGTTTCCGAACTGTAAGTTTTATGCCTTGCTGTCTACCCTTGAGTTTAAGGCTTTGCGTAGGAAGATGACATCAATGTTGCAATGATCACTTTCATAACACAGGCATCTCTGGACAACAGAATTGAAGATGTTCTTCCATACTGCACTTTTTTCATAACTTCGAGAATGCTAAATGTGATATTCATTGATATCTTTATATTTTATATATGTCATGATGTTAAACTAAAAAAGTAACCCTGGCGTTATCGTATTTTTCGATTAATACGTCATGCGGTAATCGCGACAGAGCTTTTCGTTCATTTTGCCCATTCAATGTCAGTTGATACAGTCAGACACCAATTGTCAAGACTCAACTTGTCAACTGAATTATCTTTAAATGATTCTCGAATTGGTCATATGACCTTGAAGAAAATAATAACATTGACAAATCTAGAATCAATTCATCTTCTCTTTAAAAATCAACTTCTACCATCATAATATCTGTTGTCGTCTACAGTAAAATATACCCATACATTTGCTGCTCTCTGTAAAGATACATTGTTAATTTTTCTTATTTATAGAATCTTTAAATTTGAATAAGCAAATATTGTTTTTGCTGCAATACGAATTGTACACCTTATATTTTTCGGAAATTGTAAAGTACATTGTTCACCAGCAGTTAAGCATATTCAATCAGTTGTCCATTGGCAATGTCGAAGATTTTAGTTACGCTTCAATTACATTCGCTCTCGTGGTGTTGAAAACTGAACTTTAGACGGGGTTTATTATCCAAACTTTAATACGTCTTGGTATAAATCAATAGGTCTACATTTATTGTGATCTTTTAAATCAAATTTTAGAATAGAAACATGTTTGTTGAATGTAGGTCTTTTTTTTTCACATACAATATAGTCTTAACAAATCTTTATTTTAGGTTTTAAAATTTCAAAACCATGATAATGGCTGAAATTTTAATCCATACTAACTAATTATTACTCAACCTTTTTGAGTGTCACATTGCAGTGATGACTTGAAACCCTCTGGCTGTCAAATGAAATGTTGACATCTACATTTAAGAAATTTTCAACAAAGATCGATGGTTAGGCTAAAAAAGGATTATTGAAAAACATCATTTTTATTATCAATTTATCTTAAATTTTGTAGGGTATCTCTTATATTATTAGTGTATTTATAGAAGACGACTTGGACCGGTTAAGCATTTGAGATTTTCCGGATGATAATAAAAGGGAGATAACTCTCCCGTCAGCTCCACCTTGTGGTACGTAAAGGAACTAAGTTAGGTAAACAGAAATGACAACCTAAAACAAATCACTCTGCAATGGATAAGGAAAACTACAGTCTTCGGTCTGGTTTTTTACTTACACAGGTAAGAAAACTGCAAGCATTGCCATTCTCTCGATGTATTAATGACAGAAAACATTTATGTCGACTTTTGTTTTTCTCAAAATTAAACTTCCGGTGCGAATATAAAAACGATTCCTGCATGATATTTAGTATCCAGCTGCGTTCAACGAATACTTCAGAGATGATTCATCCCATATATGTGTCACTCAAACATTGTTACGTACATGCTTAATTGTCTAAATGCATACCGGTCATCATGATTAGAAGTCATAATCATATCATGATATGTATCCTCACACTGAAAATCAAATCAATAAAAAAAAAAATGTTTTTTTTTCATAAAAGTCGGTCGTGACATGACATTCATGGTTTCAGTCAACAAATGAATGTTCCTAAGCTGATGAATAAAATCCTCAATCAATGTTTTGATCAAATGCTATTTTACCAAATTATGAAGTTATCTATGATAAACAAAAACATATTTACCTTTCCTTTGATAATTCAGCAATTTGTTCTTAGAAGTACAGTGGACTAATTGGTTGTAAATGTTATTACTCTGCACCTAATATAGAAGTCCAGTAAGATCTTTATATGAAATTTGGACTGTCTCGATTAATACAGGCTGTATTTTCTTTTAGTAACTAGTTAAATATTCTGCTATTAAAAATACAGGAATGCAATTGTAAAGAAAAAACAAAATTTTATATGTAGTATTGAAACTTCAAGTTGCAACCTGGTCTCAATTTAATTAAATATGTGTTTTGTTAGTGTTTCATCTGATATTTCATGAACAAAACTTTAATTTCTTGCCTATAGATATATCTTTATATGTTTTCTATGAAATCAATCTAAATAAATTTGGATCAACAGGTTTTATATTTGGTCATACTGTTGATCTAAGATTGGCCCGTAAGGCGGGTCATCCCCCTGACCTCTGAAATCAGCCGCTCAGCCAATCAGAAAAGTTGCCCTAGCTCGCTGGAAGTTTAAAAAACTCAGCAGCTTTTGAAATGGATGATGTTCGGAGCTCTGTCATTCGGAGCGGAGCAGAGCGACCATTTCGATGAACAATCCGATTGCTTGGATGTATTAATAGATTATATTTTTTCATTTTAAAATGATTAGCGTATTTGCTAGTTGTCAATGACAAATGATGATTGCACATCGCACAGATACTAACGTGGCGAAAATATAATAACAAAGTTAGAGCATGATAAATGTCAATATTTACGAAAATCCTCATGCAAGGGGAGCTAACTCCTTTTTTATCAAACTCGTTTGTACTAATTTCTTTCGTTTCCATCTAAATAATTTTAAAAATAGTGATTTTTTGTCAATCATAAATCTAAAAATGTTTCATACAACCAAAATAAAGCCAACCTACTGATATTTTTATTATCAGTAACAAAAACAATAACTATTTTTCACAATGCACACTGTTGTTGAGAACAGGCCATAAGCTATCATATGTTTCTTCTGTTCACACATTGAATGAGCGACTATGAACTGTTTGTGACGTCGAATGTGATTGATCAAATCGCGAATTCGTTATTTGCATACGAAAGGTCACCGGGACGACCTCTCACACTGATCAAATTTAGATCAACAGTATGACCAAATGTTAACCTGTTGATCTAAATTTATTTAGATTGCTATGAAATAGACTAAAATTTAGTCTATGAAATATTTCAAATAATAACAGTACCTAGGTTTATATTTTTTTATATCTTCAGGCTTTTCTTTTCATATCTTGTCATATTTAGAATTCCAGAAATAAGACATAGACTGTATTAAAGGCTCCTATACAGTGTTGTTCCTAGGTGGTCAGGTAAGGGGGTCATTTTGGCTTTTTTTTAGCGGATGGGACCCCTTGCAATGGTGAAAGTATCCTACTTCTCCAAAATTTAAGGGACACCAAGCAAAAAGGGTGGGCAAATTTCCCCAGGACCCCTTCTAGGAACAACACTGCCTATAGACTGTATTAAAGGCTCCTATTTAATACACTGTCATGAAGTAAGACTAGCTATGAAATAAACACATTTTATGCATGTTTTCCTATTCAGTAATACCTAATAACGTGACAATTACTCATTCTTTTGTTTGAAAAGATTGCAAACAACAAGTGGAAAGCGCGATGGTACACTCTAAGCGAGGATGAGTTGTGTTGTCATCGACAAAGACAGAAGTCGATAGTCATCAGTACGCTCGCTCTCTCGGGTTGTTCAATTGTGTGTCCATGTACAGACAAGACTGAAGTCAGTCCCCAGGTAAATAATCAGACTTCAGTAATTAGCAATTATATTAGTGATAATGGTAATATGGTATACTTGATGATACGTGTTGTGATTCAGAACCCTGAATTTGATACATTTCCATTTACCTGTAGTACATAATGATTTATGATCATTAATACTAATGATTTTGTGTGGTATTATCAATATATTGCAAATACAGAAACAACATGATACAAATTATTGCACATTTTTGAAAATTCCAAATATATCTTATGTTTTGAAGTAACCTTTTCTATCAGAATTGCAGAAAACACGACCCATTTAAACATGATTTATAAAAAAGTTGTTAACAGAGTGTGAACCTGTAAAACAAGTGAAGATATGTATAAACTCATGACCAGTAATTGTAATTGTTCCTTTCCTAAAACCTGTGGATTGCTGAGAAATGGTTGCTGTTATTTTAAGTCAAGAGAGCATGACAAATCTTATTTTTGAAAAGAACCAATATTTTGCAATACAGAAAGAGGAACAATACTAGCCTTAGTACTAATATCACAAATTAAATTCACTCATTTCCCTGTCTGTCTGTCTGTCCGACCGTGATACTGAGCAGAACTCAATGAAACTTGGCACGTGGATTAGTCTTCATGTGAAGATTTACCTTTTGTTAATTTCACTTCTTCAGATTTTTGGCAGTTTCTTTACATAACTTTCCAGAAATTATTGTCAAATTAATGTGAATAATGTAATGAAATAATGTAAATAAATTTTTTTAATAATATATGATGTGGTAGACCTTTGATATTGTGCACTTGTGCATCTATCATGATAAGACCTTTCAGATGAGGTCATAATTTGTGGCCTCGTGACCTTGATCAGGGCATCCTGGGGCATCAGTGTTTCACAAACACCGCTTGTACCCCCCGCGACAACGAAGTTGCGGGGGTATTAAAATGGGTACCTTCCGTCCGTTACACTTTGTGTCCGGGTCATAACTTTGAAACTAATCAACCATTTCAATTCAAATTTATAGTGGATCTGAAGAAACATGTTATTATGTGTCATGAGTAATAATTTTGAGAAAATCTTCATAAAATATTAGAATTTTGGAGAAAAAAAGTGGTAAATTTGTAAGAAATCTGTTACAAGTCCTGTCCGGCTTACAACTTCTAAACTTTAGTTTATCATCACATTTTGATCAAATTTGATATTGAGATACATAATCATATAAAGGTGTGTCATGAAGAACAATTTTGAAAATATTTTTATAAAATTTTGCCTTTTTTGGCAAAAAAGGAGGACTGTTGGAAAACTGTTACAAGTCCTGTCCGGCTTACAACTTCTAAACTAATCATCACATATTGATCAAATTTGATATGAAGATACATGATCATCTGAAGGTGTGTCATGAAGAACAATTTTGAAAATATTTTTATAAAATTTTGCCTTTTTTGGCAAAAAATTAGGACTCTGTTGGAAAACTGTTACAAGTCCTGTCCGGCTCACAACTTCTAAACTAATCATCACATATTGATCAAATTTGATAGGAAAATACATGATCATCTGAAGGTGTGTCATGAAGAACAATATTGAAAATATGCTTGTTTACATATCAAATTGATCTTGGAGATCCAAATACATAAATTTATTTGTTTGATTTTAATTTTGTCAGTCTACTCGAATGATATCCAACAGTGAAACAACAAATTGTGTTATTTTGTGCGACAAAAATTAATCAGCAATATGATAAGGAAAACCTATACATGTTGTGCAATTTGCGGGGGATATAGCTTGACCATGTCAGCTGCTTGTTGTTATTACTTTGCTTCTCAAGATAACCATTAGGTAATGAGTACAACTGATAAAGATCAAGGAAGTAACTAATACATAACTTGGCACATTGAGTCATTGATTGCTTTACTTGATTAATTGCACCAATTTATTGATTGAGTCTTATGACAGATTACATCACTATGTGTGTTTTCCCCTAAGGGTTGAATAGCATTTGAAAACTTTCCTCCAAACTACATTAATGAAGTATGATCTAAGAAGAAAGGGAATAGTATGTAACAGAAGTTTGATCTAAATACTGACTTTCTTCACATGAACTCACCATATTGTATAAACTAATTTATCAGTCTGAAACAGAATCAATGTAACTTCAGGAGTATTTGGTGTAGTTATTCATTCTTTTAGAAAATATTACCTGTTTGTTAGTCATACTAATCATTATCCCCTGACCAATGCCAAATTTTTGCCTTAGTTAATAGCTTGTCTTTTACACAGGAAAGATCTGCTCACTTTTCCCAAATTAAACTGACAAAAGATTGAAATATATGTAATTCACAATAATTCACCTTGATTCCTCTCATTCTCAATAAAATCACATTCTAATCACACAATTAGAATATCAACATGATGAATCAGTTCCTATTCAAGTTTACACAAAATATCAATGAACATGAATTACTAACATTATGTACATGTTACTGTCAAAACTAAGGAATAGACCGACATGATTTATTGATCCTCATTTTCTATAAAAAGGGCCAATCAATATTAATACACTACAATTTTAATAAAAAGCCATGATTTTTTTTTGTGATCTTAATGATATTAAATAATATTAGGAAAAGTTTATTGCAAGCTTGATTATAAGTTGTCATACCCTCTCTGCTGCAGTGTTTGTTGAAGATTGCTACTCCCCAGGGAGGGGAGCTGTATTTCCAGGCAGCAGGAGCTGATGACAGAGATGGTTGGGCTCATGCTATTGGAGCCGTCATTCGTTCACAGAGCACCACCAAACAGGTGGGCCATCAATTGTTTCTTTCCTCAAAAAATGATGTTTGTTCAAAATTAGAATTTGAAATCTAAATTTTGTTTTAAGAATTTATCAAATCATTATTAGCCATATGATGAAAACGTTGTAAAAGTTTGCTCCACTTGGTTATCTCTTAGTTTGGATGGTACACCCCCCTCGTCTCTGTACTAATGTTTTACATTAGCAGACAATCCTGTATCATGTAATTGATACTGATAGATGGTCAGGAATCTATCTCATGTGGACTTTTAACTTGATTCTATTTAACTTTATTGTCATTATCGGTTAAATTTTTGTCAACTTTGAGCATAATATTTCACGAAATTGCGTCACATTGTTATGATGACCTAAATTTCTTGCGTTTCAGATATCCTACAATAGGATGACATTCCAGAATTTCAGGGCAAATGCTAACGTTAGGTAAGAATCTTTATTTCTTCAATGGCTTTCATTGTCATTATCGGATAAACTTTACATTTGTCCATTCAATCTCTGATGTCTTTCCATTCTTTTGAATTCGTTTGTTCTTTCTTTCATATTCCAACAATTAGCTAGTCATGTAAATTTCGTAGTTACAGCTTATCAGGCCTTGAATTTCATGTTTTTAAGAATTTTTAGCTCATCAGGACTGAAAGTCCAGATGGGCTTATGGCATGGCCCGTCGTCCGGCGTCCGTCCGTCGTCCGTCCGTCCGTAAACTTTTGACACTTTCGACTTCTCCTCATGAACCATACACATTAGAGGGCTGAAATTTTGTGTACAAGTACCTTAGCATATGGAGATTCTAATTTGTAACTTTGGTGACCCCATGACCCCAAATAGGGTCACAGGGGTCACAACCTTAAAAAACAATTCTCATCTTCTTCTCCAGTTCCAAAAGTTCTAGAGAGTTAATATTGATATGTGCAGACTCCTTGGACAATGGGGATTCTAATTTGTAACTTTATTGACCCTGTGACCCCAAATAGGGTCACAGGGGTCACAACCTTAAATACCTATTTTCATCTTCTTCTCCAGTTCCAAAAGGAGTAGAGAGTTAAAAATTATATGTGCAGACTCCTTGGACAATGGAGATTCTAATTTGTAACTTTGGTGACCCTGTGACCCCAAATAGGGTCACAGGGGTCACAACCTTAAAAACCTATTTTCATCTTCTTCTCCAGTTCTAAAAGGACTAGAGAGTTAAAAACAATATGTGCGGACTCCTTGGACAATGGGGATTCTAAATTGTAGATTTTGTGACCCCATGACCCCAAATAGGGTCACAGGGGTCACAACCTTAAAAACCTATTTTCATCTTCTTCTCCAGTTCTAAAAGGACTAGAGAGTTGAAAGTGATATGTGCAGACTCCTTGGACAATGGGGATTCTAATTTGTAACTTTTGTGAACCTGTGACCCCAAATAGGGTCACAGGGGTCACAACCTTAAAAGCCTATTTTCATCTTCTTCTCCAGTACTAAAAGGACTAGAGAGTTGAAAGTGATATGTGCAGACTCCTTGGACAATGGGGATTCTAATTTGTAACTTTGGTGAACCTGTGACCCCAAATAGGGTCACAGGGGTGACAACCTTAAAAACCTATTTTCATCTTCTTCTCCAGTACTAAAAGGACTATAGAGTTAAAAATGATATGTGCAGACTCCTTGGCCAATCAGGATTCTTAATTGTAGATTTCGTGACCCCATGACCCCAAATAGGGTCACAGGGGTCACAACCTTAAAAAACAATTCTCATCTTCTTCTCCAGTTCCAAAAGTTCTAGAGAGTTAATATTGATATGTGCAGACTCCTTGGACAATGGGGATTCTAATTTGTAACTTTGTTGACCCTGTGACCCCAAATGTGTCACAGGGGTCACAACCTTAAACAACTATTTTCATCTTCTTCTCAAGTTCCAAAAGGTCTAGAGTGCTGAAATTATATGTACAGACTCCTTGGCCAATGGGGATTCTAAATTGTAGATTGTGTGACCCCATGACCCCAAATAGGGTCACAGGGGTCACAACCTTAAAAACTTATTTTCATCATCATCTTTAGCTCCTAAAGGTCTATTGAGCTGAAAGACTGCATGTAGACTCCTTGGCCAATTGGGATTCTAAACTGTAGGTTTTGTGACCCCATGACCCCAAATAGGGTCACAGGGGTCACAATCTTAAAAACCTATTTTCATCTCCTTCTCAAGTTCCATAAGGTTAAGAGAGTTGAAATTTAATGTGCAGATTCTTTGGCCAATGAAGATTTTAAATTGTAGATTACGTGACCCAATGACCCCACATTAGATGACAGTCTATGGCAAATTTATTTCTCCTTGGATATTTTAGTGTGGACTTCTTTCACTGTCTGATATTGGCGATCTAGAAAGTGTTGAATAATAATACATTTGTTTTGTAATTTTTAGCTCATCAGGTCCGAAAGACCCGATGGGCTTATGGCATGGCATGGCGTCCGGCGTCCATCCATCCGTCCGTCCGTCCATCCGTAAACTTTTCACATTTTCGACTTCTTCTCCAGAACCAATGACTCTAGAGAGCTCAAATTTGATGTGGAGACTCCTTGGCAATTGGGGATTTTAAATTGTAGATTTCATGACCTCATGACCCCAAATGGGGTCACAGGGGTCAAAACCTTAAAAACCTATTTTCATCTTCTTCTCCAGTTCCAAAAGGTCTAGAGAGCTGAAAAGTTGTGTGTAGACTCCTTGGCCAATGAGGATTCTAAAATGTAGATTTCATGACCTCATGACCCCAATTGGGGTCACAGGGGTCAAAACCTTAAAAACCTATTTTCATCTTCTTCTCCAGTTCCAAAAGGTCTAGAGAGCTGAAAAATTGTGTGTAGACTCCTTGGCCAATGGGGTTTCTAAATTGTAGATTTCATGACCTCATGACCCCAATTGGGGTCACAGGGGTCAAAACCTTAAAAACCTATTTTCATCTTCTTCTCCAGTTCCAAAAGGTCCAGAGAGCTGAAAAATTGTGTGTAGACTCCTTGGCCAATGGGGTTTCTAAATTGTAGATTTCATGACCTCATGACCCCAATTGGGGTCACAGGGGTCAAAACCTTAAAAACCTATTTTCATCTTCTTCTCCAGTTCCAAAAGGTCTAGAGAGCTGAAAAGTTGTGTGTAGACTCCTTGGCCAATGAGGATTCTAAGTTGTAGATTTGATGACTTCATGACCCCAATTGGGGTCACAGGGGTCAAAACCTTAAAAACCTATTTTCATCTTCTTCTCCAGTTCCAAAAGGTCTAGAGAGCTAAAAAGTTGTGTGTAGACTCCTTGGCCAATGGGGATTCTAAATTGTAGATTTCATTACCTCATGACCCCAATTGGGGTCACAGGGGTCAAAACCTTAAAAACCTATTTTCATCTTCTTCTCAAGATCCAAAAGGTCGAGAGAGCTAAAACGTTGTATGTAGACTCCTTGGCCAATGAGGATTCTAAATTTTAGGTTTGGTTACCCCTTGACCCCAATTGGGGTCACAGGGGTCAAAACCTTAAAAACCTATTTTACTCCATCTTCTCCAGTTCCAAAAGTTCTAAAGAGCTAAAAAGTTGTGTGTAGACTCCTTGGCCAATGAGGATACTAAATTTTAGGTTTGGTTACCCCTTGACCCCAATTGGGGTCAAAGGGGTCAAAGCCTTAAAAACATATTTTACTCCTCCTTCTCCAGTTTCAAAAGGTCTAGAGAGCTGAAAAGTTGTGTAGAATCCTGGGCAAATGGGAATTCTAAATTTTAGGTTTGGTGACCCCATGACCCCAAATGGGGTCACAGGGGTCACAACCTTCAAAACCTATTTTCATCTTCTCCTCCAGTTCCAAATGGTCTAGAGAGCTAAAAAGTTGTGTGTAGACTCCTTGGCCAATGGGGATTCAAACTTGTAGATTTTGTGACCCAATGACCCTAAATGGGGTCACAGGGGTCAAAAACATTTTCCATCAAAAGTCTGATGAGCTACAGAGCCCATGGCTCTATTTTTTATAGGTTTTCTTGCAATAGGTAACATCAGTTTCATTTTTAGCTCATCTTGCCTGTATAAAGCAAACTTGATATGATGCCTGATGAGCTACAGAGCCAATGGCTCTATTTTTAGGGGTTGTGTGGGAAAGTCAGTTATTGTATTGCCAAAATCTCTTAAAAAAATTAAAAATTTATTCATTTGTCTATTTAAGATAACATAAGATTACTAGCAAAAAGAATTTTTAGCTCATCAGGACTGAAAGTCCAGATGGGCTTATGGCATGGCCCGTCGTCCGGCGTCCGTCCGTCTGTCGTCCGTCGTCCGTCCGTAAACTTTTGACACTTTCGACTTCTCCTCATGAACCATACACATAAGAGAGCTGAAATTTTGTGTACAAGTACCTTAGCATATGGAGATTCTAATTTGTAACTTTGGTGACCCTGTGACCCCAAATAGGGTCACAGGGGTCACAACTTTAAAAACCTATTTTCATCTTCTTCTCCAGTTCCAGAAGGACTAGAGAGTTAAAAATGATATGTGCAGACTCCTTGGCCAATGGAGATTCTAATTTGTAACTTTGGTGACCCTGTGACCCCAAATAGGGTCACAGGGGTCACAACCTTAAATACCTATTTTCATCTTCCTCTCCAGTTCCAAAAGGAGTAGAGAGTTAAAAATGATATGTGCAGACTCCTTGGCCAATGGGGATTCCAATTTGTAACTTTGGTGACCCTGTGACCCCAAATAGAGTCACAGGGGTCACAACCTTAAATACCTATTTTCATCTTCTTCTCCAGTTCCAAAAGGAGTAGAGAGTAAAAAATGATATGTGCAGACTCCTTGGCCAATGGGGATTCCAATTTGTAACTTTGGTGACCCTGTGACCCCAAATAGGGTCACAGGGGTCACAACCTTAAATACCTATTTTCATCTTCTTCTCCAGTTCGAAAAGGAGTAGAGAGTTAAAAATTATATGTGCAGACTCCTTGGACAATGGGGATTCTAATTTGTAACTTTGGTGACCCTGTGACCCCAAATAGGGTCACAGGGGTCACAACCTTAAAAATCTATTTTCATCTTCTTCTCCAGTTCTAAAAGGACTAGAGAGTTAAAAACGATATGTGCAGACTCCTTGGCCAATGGGGATTCTAAATTGTAGATTTTGTGACTCCATTGCCCCAAATAGGGTCACAGGGGTCACAACCTTAAAAACCTATTTTCATCTTCTTCTCCAGTTCTAAAAGGACTAGAGAGTTGATAGTGATATGTGCAGACTCCTTGGACAATGGGGATTCTAATTTGTAACTTTGGTGAACCTGTGACCCCAAATAGGGTCACAGGGGTCACAACCTTAAAAACCTATTTTCATCTTCTTCTCCAGTTCTAAAAGGTCTAGAGAGCTGAAAGTGATATGTGCAGACTCCTTGGCCAATGGGGATTCTAAATTGTAGATTTCGTGACCCCATGACCCCAAATAGGGTCACAGGGGTCACAACCTTAAAAACCTATTTTCATCATCTTTAGCTCCTAAAGGTCTATTGAGCTGAAAGACTGCATGTAGACTCCTTGGCCAATTGGGATTCTAAACTGTAGGTTTTTGTGACCACATGACCCCAAATAGGGTCACAGGGGTCACAATCTTAAAAACCTATTTTTCTCCATTAGATGACAGTCTATGGCAAATTTATTTCTCCTTGGATATTTTAGTGTGGACTTCTTTCAGTGTCTGATTTTGGCGATCTAAAAAGTGTTGAATAATAATACATTTGTTTTGTAATATTTTTATAGGTTTTCTTGCAATAGGTAACATCAGTTTCATTTTTAGCTCATATTGCCTGTATAAAGCAAACTTGATATGATGCCTGATGAGCTACAGAGCCAATGGCTCTATTTTTATAGGTTTTCTTGCAAAAGGTAACATCAGTTTCATTTTTAGCTCATCTGGCCTGTATAAAGCAAACTTGATATGATGCCTGATGAGCTACAGAGCCAATGGCTCTATTTTTAGCTCATCAGGACTGAAAGTCCAGATGGGCTTATGGCATGGCCCATCGTCCGGCGTCCGTCCGTCGTCCGTCCGTCGTCCGTCGTCCGTCCGTCCGTCCGTCCGTAAACTTTTGACACTTTCGACTTCTCCTCATGAACCATACACATTAGAGAGCTGAAATTTTGTGTACAAGTACCTTAGCATATGGAGATTCTAATTTGTAACTTTGGTGACCCTGTGACCCCAAATAGGGTCACAGGGGTCACAACTTTAAAAACCTATTTTCATCTTCTTCTCCAGTTCCAGAAGGACTAGAGAGTTAAAAATGATATGTGCAGACTCCTTGGCCAATGGGGATTCTAATTTGTAACTTTGGTGACCCTGTGATCCCAAATAGGGTCACAGGGGTCACAACCTTAAATACCTATTTTCATCTTCTTCTCCAATTCCAAAAGGAGTAGAGAGTTAAAAATTATATGTGCAGACTCCTTGGACAATGGAGATTCTAATTTGTAACTTTGGTGACCCTGTGACCCCAAATAGGGTCACAGGGGTCACAACCTTAAAAACCTATTTTCATCTTCTTCTCCAGTTCTAAAAGGACTAGAGAGTTAAAAACGATATGTGCAGACTCCTTGGCCATTGGGGATTCTAAATTGTAGATTTCGTGACCCCATGACCCCAAATAGGGTCACAGGGGTCACAACCTTAAAAACCTATTTTCATCTTCTTCTCCAGTTCTATAAGGACTAGAGAGTTGAAAGTGATATGTGCAGACTCCTTGGACAATGGGGATTCTAATTTGTAACTTTGGTGACCCTGTGACCCCAAATAGGGTCACAGGGGTCACAACCTTAAAAACCTATTTTCATCTTCTTCTCCAGTTCTAAAAGGACTAGAGAGTTAAAAATGATATGTGCAGACTCCTTGGCCAATGGGGATTCTAATTTGTAACTTTGGTGACCCTGTGATCCCAAATAGGGTCACAGGGGTCACAACCTTAAATACCTATTTTCATCTTCTTCTCCAGTTCCAAAAGGAGTAGAGAGTTAAAAATTATATGTGCAGACTCCTTGGACAATGGAGATTCTATTTTGTAACTTTGGTGACCC
The DNA here is from genome assembly GCA_916613615.1 of Steromphala cineraria. NCBI lineage: Eukaryota > Metazoa > Mollusca > Gastropoda > Trochida > Trochidae > Steromphala > Steromphala cineraria. Next base: position 19,248,971 of record OU744726.1, read on the forward strand.
TGTGACCCCAAATAGGGTCACAGGGGTCACAACCTTAAAAACATATTTTCATCTTCTTCTCCAGTTCTAAAAGGACTAGAGAGTTAAAAACGATATGTGCAGACTCCTTGGCCATTGGGGATTCTAAATTGTAGATTTCGTGACCCCATGACCCCAAATAGGGTCACAGGGGTCACAACCTTAAAAACCAATTCTCATCTTCTTCTCCAGTTCAAAAAGGTCTAGAGAGTTAATATTGATATGTGCAGACTCCTTGGACAATGGGGATTCTAATTTGTAACTTTGTTGACCCTGTGACCCCAAATAGGGTCACAGGGGTCACAACCTGAAAAAACTATTTTTATCTTCTTCTCAAGTTCCAAAAGGTCTAGAGAGCTGAAATTATATGTGCAGACTCCTTGGCCAATGGGGATTCAAAATTGTAGATTTCGTGATCCCATGACCCCAAATAGGGTCACAAGGGTCACAATCTGAAAAACCTATTTTTCTCCATTAGATGTCAGTCTATTGCAAATTTATTTCTCCTTGGATATTTTAGTGTGGACTTCTTCTCTGTCTGATATTGGCGATCTAGAAAGTGTTGAATAATAATAGGTTTTCTTGCAATAGGTAACATCAGTTTCATTTTTAGCTCATCTTGCCTGTATAAAGCAAACTTGATATGATGCCTGATGAGCTACAGAGCCAATGGCTCTATTTTTTTATATTTCAGTGAAATAATTGGTGCTATCCAGGATCCTGATGCAGGGGTAAAGACAGATGCTCATCTACGAGGAGGGGAGGTCTACAAGAATTGTTTCAAAGGTACAACACTGTTAAACTATAATTGTATTATTAATGAGCAAAATGTCAATTGATTTTTTAGTTTTTTTCCGGCAAAATGGGCTTATGGCATAGCCGGTGATCCTCCTTTAGATATATAAATAAATGCTTATTTATAAGACATAAGAGCTACAGAGACATGGCAATATCTCTAAGCAATGAAACATTGGCTTCAAATAAGGGAGATATCTTTAGTTGCACTTTTTTCCGCTAGGGCAATCTGCAGGAACTTTAGGATCTTGGCTGATTAGAACAGAGGCTGAGCTGCCTCTGTGGGGAGAGAATGTCTAAAAAGTTGCTTTCATTTATTTTTTCATACAGGAAGTGATGTGATTGACTGGTTGATGCGCTGGTCGATTGTACGCAATCGTGAAAACGGGTCCGCAATGGCTCAGACCCTACTCAAACTGGGACATCTGCAGGAAGTTGACCTGAAAGATGGGAGCAGCGGTGTCAGTCCTAAGTTTAATGATGGGGAGAAACTCTACAGATTTGTGAGTGGAGTTTATGGAAGTTAATGTTTAGGAAACTGTTAAAGAAAAAGAATCATAAAGTTGTATATTGAGAGATCAGTTGTGACTTCACTGCTAAACAGTGGTTTCTTGTTCAAAATATTTTTCGCTTGTAGTAATTGGACTAGACAAATACATTTAACTTTATCAAATTCATTACAGTGACTCATTTTGACAAAACATCTTAGGTATCCTTTGTTTTTTACATAGCCTTGAACCTTCCTTGGTGCCTTTAAGTGCTTCACAAAAGAAGACTTTGGGTTTTCTTTTTGACAATCTAATCTATGTCATTCCTTTTGCACTTTTTCTCTAATTACATGTATAAGTAAGATTATTTGGTTAACAATTCTGAATAATAATAATCATATCATCAAGTAAATGTTATGAAAAAAATAATTGGAGTAATTTCCCTATATTTCAGACATCTATAAATCTTGGGATAAAGAGAAACAGTTACTACGACAGCACTGACGATGACTCAAGTTCATCTGATGATGATGATGACGATGATGGAGATCGCGAAGAGGTCAAAGGTGACAAAGTCAAGAAAGGGAAACTTGTCAGAGAAAACTTCCTTCTGAAAAAGGTATCTATATTGTATTTTATTTGATTTAGCCTTATTGTCTGTAATTGATAATACAAGTAAGATATTCAGAGTCAGTAACCTTTTCCTCTTTTAGCAGCTTATTAATATACAGCAAATATTTTTTATGCTTTGTTTGCACATTTAAGCACACAGATTCTAATAGATTTAGTAATCACTCATAGTTTCTGAAAACCTTGATGAAGAAAATTGTGTTTCTTGATTTTATGCTTATAAGAGCCCTTTGTCATTTCTTTCAGAAAAATCTGCGGAAAGGTTGGCGAGTGGTTAGAGCAATATTACGAGACAATCCAGCAACTTTACAATACCATAAGGCTAGCTATACAGAGGTAAGATTTTCTGATTTCTTTATCTCATAATGTCTTTTATTACTCTCCCGTTGAAGATATCGCTGTTTAATAAATCTACAATGTTATTACACATTGTGTAATAACATCGCGCGCTGACTGAATGACGTGACGTAATGATGACGTCACAATTGTTAAGTATGACGTCATAATGTCAGCGGGCCGGCCGCTACAGTCATGTTAACGACTTTCTTTGTTTTTTTACGATGTTATTAAGCAAGTAATAATAAAATACTAAACTCGGTCCCGTTTCATAACATTTTTATGAAACTTGTGAATGGTATAGGTATTTAACTCGCTTTCGCTCGTTAAATACCAACCCATTTACTCGTTTCATGAATATGTTATGAAACGGGACGTCGTTTAGTATTCTCTATTAATGTCATGAACATGTTAAAATCATTGGATATGCGCTATGTTATACAATATGCTATGACTAAGATTTTGAAAGCTGACGTTGCACTAAGATTCATGTCATTGTTAATGATGATACTAAAATGGAAATTTCTGTACTAAAAGATCTTGAAAACCTTGATCATGAGAGTCTGCTTTGAAGTTTTATTATTCAGTACCTTTCAAAGATTTCACTTTATTTTCAGGGTTGTGAAAACCAGTTGACCACCAAAGTGATAAATTTAGACAATTGTGTCTTTACTGAAACTGTGAAGCCGGCAACTGCCAAAGGTATATTTTCTGCAAACATATTCTTCAAAAGCTTAACATAATCTATTGTGCATTGCCTAGCTATGAAACCAGGAATATATCAATATTATTTAATTTGCCTGACACCTTTCCAAAAAAAACTAACTTATCGTCGTAATTTTACTGACAAAACACAGTATATTACCGGTATTTTGTAACAGTGTATTAAGGTAACACAAAAAAAAGTCAAAATCTTTTTTTTATGACTGAAGTCATATGAGGGGTTTTGCTTCATTTTCAATTCAAATTGAAAAAGAGTCATCACATCAGGTTTCTTCAATGCATATTTCATTCACGGCAATTCACAGCATCTCATTATCCATAGGGCGTTCAAGAACTCTTTAAAGGTAAAAGTCGTTAGTTACTATGGTATAGAATCCCACTCAGGGAATTGACTTCAGTCAGCCTGTAAGGATTTGAGAGAGATTTTAATTCTTTAATTTGCCCAAAAGAAAAAATATTCACTTGACGAACAACAAAGTCTACTGTAGTATAGAAAGTCTAGATCAATCAACTTTCTGAAGTTAAAGCATCGTCTGGGTTCCATTATGTTATAATACATGAATTGTTTAACAATATTGTCAATATTGAAAAAAAACCTTCTGAAACTAAATGTTAATGCCAAGCTCACCCATTCTATAACATTCTGCACACAGGTATGGGCAGCAAGGCAAAATGTGCGCGATACCGGATCTCTATGAAGGAGAAGAAAGGCAAGTGTATCACACTGCAGACAAAGGATGAACAGGAGAAGTTTGAGTGGCTCTCATCTCTACAGCAACTCAACCTCATCCCTAAACCTCAACCTCAGTCTGATGACCGAGGTCATGATTAACAAGAGGTGGATATGAGGTCAGATTGGAGTTAACGACATAGAGGAGTTTTGGATTGATGATTGTTGGAGTTAACGTGGCTTTCATCTCTACAGCAACTCAACCTCATCCCTAAACCTCAACCTCAGTCTGAACAAGATGATCGGGGTAATGATTAACAAGAGATTGATATGAGGTCAGATTGGAGTTTAGGGACATAGGGGGTTTTGGATTTATGGTTGTGGGAGTTAACGTGGCTTTCATCTCTACAGCAACTCAACCTCATTCTTAAACCTCAACCTCTGTCTGAACAAGATGATCGGGGTCATGATTAGGTAGGGGTTGATATGAGGTCAGATTGGAGTTTAGGGACATAGGGGAGCTTTGGATTTATGTTTGTGGGAGTTAAAGTGGCTCTCATTTTACAGCAACTCAACCTCATTCTTAAACCTCAACCTCTGTCTGAACAAGATGATCAGGGTCATGAGTAACGTGAGGTTGATATGAGGTCAGATTGAACATGAGGTCATAGAAGAAAAGATGGATAATGGTGGAAGTTTGGTTTTCATCTACAGCAACTCAACCTCATCCTTAAGCCTCAACCTCAGTCTGAACAAGATGATCGAGGTCATGAGTAACGTGAGGTTGATATGAGGTCAGATTGAACATGAGGTCATAGAAGAGAAGATGGATAATGGTGGAAGTTTGGTTTTCATCTACAGCAACTCAACCTCATCCTTAAGCCTCAACCTCAGTTTGAACAAGATGATCGAGGTCATGAGTAACGTGAGGTTGATATGAGGTCAGATTGAACATGAGGTCATAGAAGAGAAGATGGATAATGGTGGAAGTTTGGTTTTCATCTACAGCAACTCAACCTCATCCTTAAGCCTCAACCTCAGTCTGAACAAGATGATCGAGGTCATGAGTAACGTGAGGTTGATATGAGGTCAGATTGAACATGAGGTCATAGAAGAGAAGATGGATAATGGTGGAAGTTTGGTTTTCATCTACAGCAACTCAACCTCATCCTTAAGCCTCAACCTCAGTCTGAACAAGATGATCGAGGTCATGAGTAACGTGAGGTTGATATGAGGTCAGATTGAACATGAGGTCATAGAAGAGAAGATGGATAATGGTGGAAGTTTGGTTTTCATCTACAGCAACTCAACCTCATCCTTAAGCCTCAACCTCAGTCTGAACAAGATGATCGAGGTCATGAGTAACGTGAGGTTGATATGAGGTCAGATTGAACATGAGGTCATAGAAGAGAAGATGGATAATGGTGGAAGTTTGGTTTTCATCTACAGCAACTCAACCTCATCCTTAAGCCTCAACCTCAGTCTGAACAAGATGATCAGGGTCATGATTAGCCAGAGATTGATGTGAGATCAAATTGGATATGATGACATAGAAGACTTTTTTGATTAATGGTTGTGGAAATTTCGTTTTCTCTGATTCCTCAGTAACCCAACCTCATCCCTAAACCTAAATGATAGATTTTAAACGCAGAAATTATAGATCACACGATAAGAAGGATGAGTTTTAAGACTCTCACACGATAAGAAGGATGAGGAGTCATTTGACAACATTTGCTGAAGTTTCTGTAAATGACATCGCAAACTCAAGGTAACAATTTCTCAAGTTGAATGTGATTATATTGATGGAGGAGTTACATAGATCTGTTGTTTAACACGGATGGTACCTGACAACCACCTGACAGAATTACCACAAGAGATTATTAGACGAGTTTATAATTTATTATCATTATAATTGTTTCAGGTGTGAGAATCATGTCAGGGTTGAATTTGATTAGCTTTGGGAAATGATCAATTTCCTCATCTGTTCCTTAACTGTTAGTTGTCATACTTGAAATAGAAAACAAAGTTGTACTTTTAGTTGCTATTGTGAAATTTGAGAAGTTGATCTTCAATATAACATTTTTTTCTCCCTATTTTCTCCCTAACTTCTTGAATGCAACTGGAAAAGTTAATGCTTTTGCTTTGTTTATAATTTGTATTAATTTTGTAAACAGAATGACAAATTGTTTGTATAAAACTTTTATCTTATGAAATTTGTTTTACATGTCTTTGACATTTTGAGAAGACTTTTCATTTGATTAAATTTGTCTTCTTTTGAAGTTATTGGTTGTGTGACCTGTCTGATAATGATATCTTACCGGTAATTATCATTTTGCAGGTTAGATATATCAACTTAATTGAAATTTTAACTGATGCTTGCTTGCAAATGATACTATTGCCACTCATAATTTCGATAGACATACAATTACTTGTTATGCTGAAACTCTTTACTTATTCTTCCTATTTCCAATATTACAGTCATACATTATCAGCAAACAGTTGGAAACAGTTCATATGAATAATTATTTTTTTTTTTACACAGATAATATAATTTAACTTAACAAAGGTGAAACGATGACAACAATTAAACAAAATTTTGCTCAGTGGCATTTGATAAGTTGACACATTTGGTAATATCATAGTATTTAATAATTTCCATCTGTAATTCAGTTACATTCTCTTCAGCTGTAAATTTGTGAAAAACTGTTCAAGCCCAAATGAGTTACAACTTCGATAGGGCTGGTATCGGTAGGCAGGTCAAGAAGATGTATTCAAATGTTGTAGATTTAGAATCACACTGTCCCTCGTGTGATCTGCCGCTAATGGCGTAAATATTGGTCAAGCAGAGTTAAACCCCAACTCACTAATTGACTCCCTTATGTTTTTACCTGTACCTGTTCTTTCTGAGAGACCTCTTTTTAAACGATTATATAAAGCATCGTATTCGAACATGTTACGACAATAAGCATCATTTGAGTGCCTTCAATAACTAACACTCAAGTCATTGTTGTTTAAACAAAATAATTATTGAAAATGTGCCTGAGTCTACTATGCCTTTTCTCAAATAAACAGAATCTGGATTAAACTGACTCGGACTATATGAGAAAAGGTATCAAGCTGTTTGTGTTCGGGTCCTCATGTGAGGAAAGGATCTGAACACAAATGCTCTACTTTAGAGGATATTTATACTGAGCAGCTATCAAAATTAATTCTACAACTTTTAAACCAGCATTAGAGTGCCTTTATCAGTTCATATCAGAAGCGTGAGGCAGCGGAGTCAATACGAGTCTCATGTTGCTCATTAGAAATATTTTGTCGGAAAATGTTTAGTGATCAATATTATACATGTTGTGGCCAATATTTTGTTTTCATCAACTTTGAAAGCAAGTTGAACCAGTTGTATGACAATTAGTGGGTAAAAAGAGTATGCAATCATTAGATTAGTTTCAACTTCTATCTATACCATCGGCAATAGATTTGGAAACAGTTATTCATTCTTTTGAGGGTTTTTGGTGTTTTTCACTTTTCAAACTGATTGTATTGCTCACCGCTTGGCCCATCTATTTGCTGCTCACGGTTTGGATAATTTTACACTCTTTTTCATGGAGTTCAAATTGAAGGATTTTAACAATGAAATCATTCTGGCATCTTTTTGTCTTTGGAATTGGTGTTGATTGTTAGCGGGTACGGAATCAGATTTCAACTGTTGTGTTGTTATGTGATATACTGAGCTTGTTCTGGTACTGACAGGAAATGTCTTCAACTTAATGTTGCATTTATTGTCACATCAATTTCTAACATTCATGTTAGATAATCATGTGATAATGTTTTTAATTATTGGTGCAATAGAAGTGTGTGATGTTAATTTACATTTGATGTCACATTGTCAATATATATTGACTTTATCATTCGGTCTAACATACATATTTTTTATTATTGAATTTTTCAATTTTGTTAGGTGTGTAATAGTCTTATGAGGTGTGAGTTTAATCAAATTTACTTTCATATGTCAAGGTAAATCAGTTAAATCAGTTTCTGTTCATGTGTTATCTTGATGTGTTGACTTCCGAGATTATTGCATTTTGCTTTTTCTTGTATTTGTAGCAAAATCGTTTATAAATGTGTGTTTGTAATAGCAATAACTATGAATAACTATGAATTAGGAGCACCTTCAAATAAGCCTTGTGGCTTGCTCACTAATCCTTATTTCATTTTGTGAAATAAAAATATGTTTAAACCATAACTATGAATATCTATTCATAGTATCTTCTGGGTTTGGATGAAGCCAGCAGTTACTTCTAAAAAAAGTAAGTTGAAGCTAGTGATTTAAAGTATCCCTGGATTAATCTTCAGCAGAGGTGTCAGTATATATGATCATTTATAAACCTCAAGTGACGTCACTCTATTGTTCTATTAGATTCTTCTTTTACCGGATAAACCTCTTTGCCGGGCATTCTCCAAGAATGCCGAGGGCTTTCTCTAGGAAAGCCCGGGGCTTACTGTAGAATTTATCGAAAATTTATTTTGATAGGGATTATACACGTTTTGAAATACTTTGTTTCAAAGTCCTTCTTCGAATAAATACCATCACAAAATATCACAATTTTGACAAATCACAAATATAATGTTTGCATGCCTGGTTTCGAACTCTGCACCACTCGCTTACTAAACTGGCGCCTTTGACAACTCGGCTATAAAGGCCCACGAGAACAATGATGTATTTTCCACAGTGACAATCATGTGAACTTCACGAGGCAGATAGCGCATGCATTTCATGTTCACGGCTTGGGTAGCGAGCGCAAAGCACGTGCAGGGCGCGGATGTGCTCTCCGTTTGCTCATGGTGATTCCCTACCAGTAAAAATCAAAGAATCCATTTTTACACTTATTATTGAAATAATTTTGTTACTACGGTTTATCTCGGTTCATAAGTTAGATCAAAACCTCGCCCTCGGTGTTGTTTGATAATGTAAGCCCTCAGCCTCGGGAAATTGGGGCGGGCCTGTCGGCCCTTTCCAATTTCCCTCTGCCGCGGGCTTACATTATCAACAACACCTCTGGCTTGGTTTTGATCCTACACGTATATGTTACCCTGAAAGGATAGCTGTTTTGTTGAAAGTTTCGTGTTGTCATGCTTTGTCTCGGAAATGTAACCTTTGGTCCCATCAGAATTGTTTTATATTTTAGACTGCACGACCATTATTGCAAAAGATTATTTGTGATTACTGCAAAGTAGCCACATAGAATGTGTTTTATTTACTAATTCAATAGTTTAAGTATCAACCCTGTTGTTAGAAGGCATGTCCAAAAGTAAGAAAAATCCACCTATCATCACATTCCTTTCTGTTTGTAATTTCTTCACATCATTCGTCATATTAATCGACCAAATTTGATTGCTTTATCGTAATTGTTGGCTTTAATGAATTTGTTTATTATGAACAATTATTTCCTAATGATTAACACTCATTGATTGCCTTACTTGCCAAGACAATGAGTTTGCTTTTACTAATACTCATGTACTAACATGGCAGCCAATATTATTTTGTATGTTTTCCTTTGTTTTACCATAGAAATTTTGTATGCTTTTGAATTAAAAGTTTTTAAAGAGATACATGCCATTTATATTGGAACAAGTTACCTTTGTTAAATTTGGATCACACTAGCTGCATTAGTAAAATCCTTGTACTTTTTCGGGTCATTCTGCATGATTAAAGCTAACAGTTAGACAGCAATGTTGGCACTGACTGAACTAGTAGGCAGTAGCTTACCAAATTGCCACTTGCCAGTTGCCAGTTGCCACTTGCCACTCTGGCCTTGAAAAAGTATACTTACAAAGGAGGATGATCCCAAGTATAACAATGTTCTTGGGCTTTTTGTTGAGGGATCATCTCGAAAAGAAATTCACAATTAATTCATGAGATAACTTCATTTTCCATACACAAAATTAATCATATCAAGCATTCCATTATTTTCAGCATATATTTGAAAGGCTACTTTAAACAGGGTAGTCAACCAATACTGCCGCATTCTTGCTTGTAATTGGGGATTTAGCTCATATTCATTTTATCTTTTTGCTTTTTATGAAAAGGATATTTCTCTTTATTTCAAAATATCAATCATAGCTTTATTGGTGTTGACAGGTTTCTTGAAAATCAGTTCAATCGCATATTTGTATTGTAAAAATTTGAAACTTTGGATATTCATCACGATAACCAGTGTTCTGATGAAAAACCAAATAAATCATCATCTAATAAATATAATAAATTCATTAATTCCATGCCATCAATTTTAATGAAAATTCATTTAATGTCATTTACCTTAGAATCAACCTTTACTTCTTGATTCATGCACGTAACTCATCAAATATCTTTAGAGTTTAGCTTTGTTATTCAATAGTAGTTGGTTCCTCAAATTTATGTTTATTAATCTAGATATGTTGACAATCTTGGTATATGATGATGATGATGATGATGATAAGCTTTATTGTAGTTGTTTACATACTATTTAGCTAGTCAGTAGACAGCATGTTAGTGCATAATTTGTTCTCAGCAATAACTTGTTTTGTATATTAAGTTTTTCCACTGTACATATTTACTTATGTAGATACTCACTGTGTATTGGACTATTTGCAGGGTTACACACAATCTAGTTTCCTCCAATGTATTTATTTTGTTTGATATGTGTTAATTACAATTTCAGTCTTATAAGGCTGCTCTCTGTTACAATATGACCACTTTGATTTGTTTCTTATGAATAATATATGGTACAATAGTAAATAGACTTGTAGTATAAGACATCAAATTGACCTTACTGCCTTGACTTTGCTGGAAAGGTATGAGCAGAAAAATTTTGGATGTAGCCAAATGAATTAATCAATGAAATCAATTGTAATAATATGAGGCCTCAGTCCCGTTGCACAAAACACTCTGGTAGCCTTTAGTAACTAAGGTAGCCTTAGAGAAATGTTAAAGATCTTGCTAAGGTTAACCTTAGTGTTAATTTTTTGTGTGCAACGGCCTCCTGGTCTGTTGTACATTGGCAAATTGCAGTTTATTTGTGCACGCTGATTGCTATTTCTTGTACAAGTTATAGTTGGTCAAATAAACCGATCCATTGTTTAATTTAGAAAATTGATATTTAAAGTCAATTATTTCAAGTTATTTTACCAGTTGTTACAATTACAATTTTCTTGTAGTTTAAATGATTTGCTTTGAAAACTCATAAATAAGTTTGTCCCATGGTTCATGAAATAGTATTTGGTCTTTTCGTGGAAATTTGTTTCGTTAGTTAGTGCATTATTAAGTTTTGTTTTGAAATATATTATGTTTTTATCTTATGGACCAAATACACTTGTTTTTTTTCTGTAGCAATATTTGATATTTATTTCCAAATATATGTGTCTTCCATATATGTACCATTTAATCTTTTACTATTGTTATGTGCCATATTATTAGAGAAGATTTGCTTTGCTTTGTACATACTGGTGCTTAAGTTTTATGCATACAAATGAGGGTACCAACAATCAGTTTGAATGTTAATTTTCGGAGGAAAGTTATTGTCTTCGAAATATTTTGTAATCTTTTCAAGTTATGAAATCAATTCAATCTCATCTCCTTTCCAAAACTTCCCTTTTACTATATTCATTTTTCAAAAAAATGAAGTGTGGTTAGGTAAACCAGATCTTAATTTTTTTTTTAATAAACAGAAAAGATTACCTTTTTCAAACATGAATTGTACATGTTTTTGTTCACGTACATGTTTATTATTTCTTTAAATTTTTAATTCTGAATGCTATTAATTAACCTGATTTCAAACCTGTGAAATTCAATGTGGTTTCAAATTGAACATTTTGTGAATCTAAGAATGTTCTATTATGCCTCTTATAAATCATTTTCTTGAACAACACTTTTTAAGTTTGTTGGTAGAGGGGAAACAGGACAAAGTCTTGAAATTGCTTCTTTTCTAGTTGCAAGGTTGTAGTAGATGTTTTAAAAAATCTTTGTAAGAAGTCACAATTTTGTACCTCAATTGCTTTGTTTTTATAACCTCAGTTATTTGTGTACTTTTTGCACCCCGGACAATGAAATAAATCATAATACACATTCTCTTGGTTGTTATTCCTAAATATCAAGGTAATTTGTAGGAGACTGGGAGTGTCATATATAACATTGCCAATTGACTTGTTGCCTACTTTTGTCTGAAAGCTGTATGTGTTAAAAGATGCATCTACATGTGCCAAGAAAAAGCAACAAGCAATTTCATGTATTTGAAGCGGAGATGAAAAGAATACAATTCACCTTGTTAATTGTGAAGGTCAAGATATCAATATAAGGACAATCATAAGATGAATTTTCTTCAAAATTTCAGACGGCCTTGTTTGTATGTGGAATGTGTCAACAATTGTGTTAAATTCTTGTAACCTCGATGTTGAGGTCGAGGTCTACCGGTACTTAAATATCCTCACAACCTTTGCTGCAACACTGAGTAACATTGAAGTTTGACCATACCAGATTGGTTATTTGCATGAATAATCTTCCATACTCTGAATACTTTTTGAATTTTCAACTTCTCCTTAACTGCTTGAAAATATATCTTAGGACTCCTTTTTATTGAAGATACATTTTTGTGTGTGTGTGTGTGTTTTTTTTAATGTTAACTTTCCAAAGAAAGTGTCTTTGCATATGTCTGAGTTTCCATCTTCACAATACATCTTGATATTCTTTGCAAGCATCAGTTTGAACTGTTCTCACTCAATTATAAAACATCAACCTTCCAATATTTAACAGTTCTCTTTAACAGATAATGGGTTGCCCCTGGCTCATTGGGCCAAGTAACCTTCTCCATCATAAAACAACAATATTTTTCATTTATGAATGTTTTAATCATAAAATGATTAAAAAAGCCTTGACATACAAATACATTACAGTGTGTCAAAATTATGGCATTACACGTATAAAACAGTACGAGCCGACAATGACCCACTACAATGGAGGTCGCAATGACCTAGGTCATGCTGACCTAAATACAATAATGTCAACATGCATAAACACGTAACTGGACGACATAGGACTGTTAGTAATACATCATTAAGTGGAATACTTAATTAAAATGTTACTATGCGGGTGAGCACATGTGTAGCTGAAATTGTACACTCTAAAACTTGAGCAGTGACATAGCAACATATTTTTGCGGCAGGCTTCTGATTGGCTTACATAACTACGAATTGAGTCTAAATAATGCAAAGCTTTATTTTTAACTTCATTATCAAAGGAAAACCTTTCACCATTATAAGTAGAGAGTGAGTTGGGAGTTTACGTGATGTCAGCATTATTTGTATGAATGATATCACTTAATGATACTTTAAGGTATTCAATATGTTTTTGAGAAGATTAAATGACTAAATACAACTTGAGTATAAGGGTGACACGTTTCACAACTACAAGTGTCAAACAGCATTCATGAATTACATTTATGTTTCTTTATACATGGTTACAATCAGGAAATTCATATCCAAGAAATAATAGTGTTTAAGTATCATAATTTGTTTTCTTGCTTTCTGATCGGTTTCCGTACATACTAAACTGAAGCTCAAATAATCTGTTCACCCCTATACTCTAGCTATTAAAGAAAATGCCCATACAAGTAAAGAGAAATGAAAAAGGTTAGTAAATGAAGTAAACAGAAATAATTATGGCAGGATTTGATTATTTTGATAAAAAAAGAAAACAAATTGTTGATAAAATCAGCAAAATTTGTTTACAGTCAATCACCCCATACATGGGCATCAGCAGCATAAATAACAGAATTATGTAAGAAAATAAATATGATATTACTGATTAAAACATCTTGATAAAGAAAATGCCAATTTTTTATTCTGTCAATCAACAGAAAAGGATGGTTAAATTATTGGACACAAATCAAACAATAAAATGAATTATAGGAAACTATTTTAGATTTTAACTTGCATTTTCATAATGCATTCATGACAATACCTAATCCTCTATAAAACAATATGGTTTAAAGTATGGAAAAAATACCTTCATTATTTCAAATAAATGACTCCATAAATCAATTCTTATATTTGTCATGATTATATCTGGTATTTGAGATCAAGTATATCATAAATGTCAACTTTTAGTAACTGTAAATACCTTAAAAATAACATGTCTAATTCAAGAAAAAGATCCTATTTTAACATAAATGCCGGATCCAATGCAAACAAAGCCCCTAACCTAAACAGGACTACGCAGACTGACCTACAGATTTACATCTACTTCCAGTTTGAAGCTGTACAATGGTCTTACACAAATAGATATTTCAATGACCGTTTTCTTATTTTGAGTGCCCTTGCATACAGTAAACAGAAATGTTTGGAATATATATTGAAAAAGAAATAATGAAGGACATTTTGATTCACATAGATGATCTAAAAAAAATTATTTTACCAACTATTTATTTAAAGTAGAATCAAAGATCTCATACCTCCCAAATTAACATTCTTTGATGACAATTAATTACCCTCCAAAAACAAAAGATTTAGTACAAATTTAATATTAAAATGTATTGACAGGAGTGAGTCTACAGTTCAAATGTGACAAAATATAGAAATAAATGCACTTATGACCAAACCAAATTTACAGGAATCAATACATCTGAGAAATTTCAGATCACTGGGACAGAGGCGAGGGTACCCCCAAAAAATTCACGGATATCAAGGAAATTTCATATCCCTTGTCAAGGGCACCCAAAACAGACTGATTATCACTGATCAACATTCGTTTTTGAAGCGAGGGTCACAAGACATACTGCCACAGTAGAACACATCACAACACATAACACAGGGCAGCCATGCAAATCTATCAAACATCTCAGCTCTACCATTGAACAGTGCAATGTTATATATACAATGTATATTTGTTGTCACGGTTACCAAAATAATTATGTACATCGACTGTGTCTCCGATATGTGGTGGCGTATCAACACAAAAGTGAAATATGAGTGACCTTCACCCTTTCAAAACAGTTATAGTTTTGTTTGATTGAATCATCTTGATTTGAATAATTACCATGAAATTTGGAAAATTTATCTAAAATTTACATATTTTATATAAGGAAACAAGAAAATATTTTTAAAGCAAGGGCAAACAATGATAAACACAATTTCAAAGTTTTTATCATGAACATCTTGAAATTAAGTTTTTATGGAAAATAACTTTGGTGAGTTCATTGTAATCGAGAACATATATTTACAAAATTTCCATTCATGAAGATGCATATTTGTTATGAGTCAACTTGTTATCCAACTCTTATTTGAAAGGTGAAGGTCGCTATGGCATTGACACATGAGCAAGGGACTATTTTGTTTTTAGCACTGGAGAACAGTATCTATGTAGTATATAATTAAAGCAAGTAAAAACTTATATGCAATTTTGTTCAAACAGGAATTTTGAAAATTTGAGGAAAATAATTTTAACATTATTAATTTTGTTGAATTATTTTATAATCATCTAATATCCATTCCATCAAAGTCTTGTAATTTGAGACTTGAATATATTTTTTAAGCACAACTTACGCAATTAATTAAAGTTTTCGATGAAAGACAAACACTATAACAGTGACATTAACAATTAATATCATGAGTAACGAGCAAATACTGGTGAAAGAAAGTACCATATTCAACCCAAACGCTGCCCTCAATACATAGAAATTGCTTAAATTTGTTTTGGTTTTTTCCAAAAATAATTTCACACAATTGCACATGCACTTAAGAGATGTCTAGATCATTGAATGAGGCAGTTGAGCATATAATTCCTGATAATGATAATTATGGCTTCAAAACATGTAATATTCGTGTTTTGATAATTTCTTCTAAATCTTTTCAATTCTCCAAAAATATTTCAATATGCCCATGCATAAGGATTTCCATTGTGTTGAACATGGAACTTTTCATATCCATTTTTATGTTTACTAAAATTCATGCAGAAAAAAGTCATAACCAAAATAAAATAAAAGATTAAACCACACATCAACTTCCTAATTTTCAATAATGCCAATCTGTTTTGATTTTAACTTCCTAAATTGACTCTTATGTATTCCCAACAGCAGAGAAAACTCAAAGAAATCTTAACTTTAATAATCTACTTAACTTTTAAGAAATGGAAATTTCAAATAGCTTTACTTTTAAAAAGTGAAAACTTTCATCACCATTTGAAACATCAAAGCTGATCTGAAAGTGAAACTTTCAAACATTGATCACATCATCACATTCGGAAGTTGATGGTACATACATTATTTTTCAAATCATTAAAACGTTATTAGGAAAAAAAACACAAAACAAAATAAGATCAAACTAAGTCATTAACAATTACGAGTTGACACAAAACAATGTAAATTTCACTGAGTAAACAACTAAAATATACAACCGGAAACATGTACAGTACTATTCAATAATAACATTCATTTTAATCAGTTGATATGCAATATCTTTGTAAGTATGTAAAATCATGATTATGTACAGTGAATGACTAGATATATAAGTAGGTAAGTAATACAATTCATAAATAAAATCTGGTTCACAAGAAGGAAATAAAAGCTAAAATAACAAGTCATTTCATACCTTTTGTAAAAAACCCAAACTCAATCGTGTCCCGAATATCTACGCTAGTTAAAAAATCAAACTGAACAAGTGAATGAGTAGTCCCCTTAAGAAACATAGATCTACGTTATTAACTCACTTCAATCCGTCTTTACATCTAAGGACATTTCACTTGATTGTGCGGAGCCGTTGTGTTAACTTACAAGCAACTTACATCACCTCCTGGGTGTAACAATATTTCAGTTTCTTTAAATCAATCTTAGAAACATCAAGAATCTAATCATTACAAATTCGGAGGTTAACAATCTCACCATATATAATCACGTTTGTGAAAGTGACTATAGAATTACTTGTATTAATAGATATGCTTGATTGAAGGTAAAAGGTAATTAGTGATTAACAATTGGCAACATTTGGCATATTAAGTTACATCATTATTCCTGAAACGATTAATAATTTTTTTTATGTTTCCAAATATCTCTGCTAGACATGCTTTTGAATTGATTTTTTCATATCTTGTCATCTTATTTTCATATCATCAATAGATTACTGTATGAGAGATAAAAGATATCAGAATAAGATCTTTGAAAATTTCATAAGAAAATTATCAAATAAAAAAGATGTTAAAAGTTAATGGTCGTACTGATGGTTATTGATATATAGATGTAAGTATGAAATATACAGTCTAAGTATAGGTGTCATTGTTAGTACGATAAACTAATTTTACATTTACATAAAATATTTTGTATGTCTGTATATCAAAATGATAAATGCATGTTAAAACATTGCAACTTCACGTTTAGGAATGTCATTTCCTTGACAGATAATCAACAAAAGTGTCCATTACAGTAGTGAAGAATTGCTTTATCAAATCATAAAACACCATTTAAAGAAATTGTTAATCATTGTTTGGAGGTTATCAGTAACTTTTTCAACTTCAATGCCAAAAATCATTTAATTTTACACTTTTTATGATAACAAACATTTGTATTTCCTCTTTATGGTCCCAATATCTGACAATCTTTATCAATAGTTGAACTGCAGTTAGGAGTTATATAAATTGGACCAACTCTACCCGTTTGTTACATCCATATTTGCTGAAAGGAGAAATCTTTCAAATCTAGAATATTTCCTGAGATGCTGACCCCAAATTCTGTCAAGATTATCAAATTGTAGTGGAATACAACAGAAATCACTCAAATCAATTACCTTGGTATTCCCATTGTTAAGTTAAAAGCACCATAGCATGTTGTTTTTGTAAAATTTCTTCAGCGTCTTGATTAGTTTTTTGCAAACTACAGCTTATTCAAATGTCATCAAAGAAATTTTTCATGAGGTGTCACTTATCAAGTGAAAACTTTTACCGCCATTTTAATCATTCAAGGGTGGTAAACTGATCTGCATTATTTAACCAAACTTGGAACAAAACTTTTAAAAAGATAATCTTGTATTGATAAATATTGAATTGTTTTGCAGTGTTGTTCCTAGAGGGGGTCCTGGGAAAATTTGCCCATCCTTTTGACTTTCTTTCCCTTAGAATTTGGAGTAGGATACTTCTAACATTGCGGAGGGTCCCATTTGCTACGAAATGGCAAAACATGACCAATTGGGGGATCACCTAGAAAACAACACTGCTTTGCAATTGGTACCATTTGTTTTCCTTTTCATGAGATTAACCTTCTTGACCACAGAAACATGCTACAATGCCTTTAAATCTTCCAGGTAACTACTCATTAAATGACCATTCCTCAATAAATACATGCACTACAACATGACCAGCACCATTGTACAGCACATGCCAGCATATCAAGTTTGGCCAGCACAAGCACAGAACCCTTACAGGCTAACCAGGCTGGATCTCCAACAGACACCATATCATCACCGAGATATCAAATCTCACATTTATCAATGAACTGGACATGGATTAGGTGCAGTGATAGCTGATAGGAATCGGGTAAAACTTTTGTTCAGTAACCTTTGTTAACTTCTTCCTTTATTTTATCATCCATTGAGATAAATCTTTACTCTCGAGCTTGTTTTCATGCTTCTAACATACACAGCTGATGACTGGCGAGATTCCTGGCACCGAGAGAGATTTCTGATAATGCCTTGATTGGTTGTCAAGCAGTGGATTAATAAGAAGGTTTAAATCCTGAAGATTACATTGTTCATTATGCTGGTGTGATGGTTTGCATCCAGAATATCCTGCATGTTCTTCATCGAGCAGAATATCTGTCTCTTTTGATTGGTGTTTGGCGGACAGGAACGAAAAATATCCAAACAAAAGCGTTGAAGACTACTACAAGTCTCTTGCACACAGTAAACACTTATTCTTGAAATATAAGACATTCACATTCAACAGGAATAGCATTGTTTCACAAGTTGCACCACGGTCCATTGACCAAGCCAGGCCCACTCTCAGTGAGTAGTTTAAATGGGTACCTGGTCGTTTCAGAATTTGTCAGATCTGTACCAAAGAGTCAATCTCTCCTTCAAATACTGCTCCACTCCAAGCACTGATGTCACGTTTCATGTGTCTGTTTCACAAAGCACTAAAGTGACCCTTACTCAGTCAGGTAAGCAAAGTGCAATGCTAAACGATGGCACTAAGTCAACCTTATCTTGCTTTGGAAAAATGCTTTCTGAGCCCTTCAGATTAAAACTTCAGACACATCTGTCTCTCTCAAGCTGTCTTCAGATCAATAAGAATCATCCAAGCAGATTACTGATAGAACAACACTGGTATCGGAATTCTGGTCCCAACTTTGGGTTCACATTGTTTCCATCAATAAAACTCTTGTCTGTTAAGTGATAAGTGTGAGTCACAAGGATTGACACTCAATTCAAATGCAATGGTATCTTACTGATGTCTTAACAGATTTGTTCTCTTTCAGGAAGATAGTCAAGGATTACAAAGTAATCACCGACCCTGGGATGTTGTTCATATATTTGTTTCCGTCTTGCTGTTGCTGTGACTGAGAGTGACGTGCGGAAGCGTGCCATTTTTGCGGATTGAGTTTTGATGTTTTGGTGAGGAGTTGAGAGATTCGCCTCCATCTTCTAGACTTGCCTTGTAGCTTTCTACAGCCTTGTATAGGAATAGATAGTCGTCCTGCAAAAGAGAAATGGTAATTGTTTTATGATGATCTGCAAAATCTTTCTGATACGACAGCAAAGAAAACATACTATGTCTTATACAACAATCATTGCTTCACAATTTGTAACTTGGCAACTTAATGTAAAGAAAAGATAAAATCCACACTGCAACAACACTACCACAGTACTCAAAATGTCTACTGTGAGAGTAAAAACATTCTCTAGGGAATGACGTCTCTCTAAATACGTTTTTTTATAATATTTACAATGCATCCTTTTTGGAACTGGATGAGAGTACATAATTGCCTTATCTTCAATAACCCATGTCGCCAGCTGATAGCTTGTTAATTTTTGATAGGGCTTGTTGATAAAAGTTAATCAAGCAACTTAAATGGTTACCCTGAAAAAGATAAGATAATGAAATGTCAGATCAAAGAAGATGCACTGACCTTAGTGCCGATGATACCGGGTCTCTTGATATGGTAGAGCTTGGCGAGCTGGTAGAGGTCCATGGCCTTATCCTGGTTCATCTGATTGTACATGGTCCACAGAGCACACAGCTTTCCGGCCTCCACGCCTCCGTACCTGGCGATAGTGTAGTACAGTGTTTTACTTTGACGTCAAATATTTGTTATACATTACAATACACTTGTGAATTGATTTACTTTTGTTGTACTTATGTTTTTCAATGTAAGACTTCTTCATCCTACATTATCTGTGGATTTGACACTGTTCTACTTTGTGTTACTGGCAGCAAGTCTTGTAATACATTAAACATACATTTGTACATTGTTTTACTCTTGTTATACCTATGTTTTACAATGTGTTACACTTCTCAATCAAACAATATTTGTAGATGTGACACAGTGTTCTACTTTATTTAACTCGCAGCAACTCGTTTTTTACATTAAACATAATTTGTATATTGTTTTACTCTTGTGATAATCATTGTATAGTACTTTGGATAGGTTTTGTTGCTCTTACTACAATACATTTTAAATTGTACTCATAATACATGTGGTTTGCAAATATTTTCTTCAAGTCTTCTGGTAAATGAGGAATAAGGGTTTATTGTTACTGATTATCAATGTTCACCTGTCCACTACAATGACGGGTCCGATATCGTTCTCCAGCTGCCACGTCTGTGCTGACTCTATGAGCTGGAATACTGTATGGAGAGGTGAGCACGCTCCCGGCCACCCGTCTACCGTCATCAACTTGGTCTGGAACGTGTAGTCGTACTGCAACACAAAGGGAACCATAAGTATACCGGTATATATATTACATGCTATGGAAAACGTATATCAGAGATGAAGTGTTATATTCAAATTTGTAAGGTTCAAATGTTTTTTAAATGACAGAGGATATTAGAATTTGGAAACAACTGATCAAAATACAGAGAAATGATTAATAATTTCATAAACTTTCAATTTGGGGTCTTGAAAAAGATTGTCAGCATCACAAATGTATTGCTTCTGCTAATGACAGAATAGTTTGGTATTGGTAACTGGTACTGAGATGAGATATCTTATAAAATATTAGTCTTGAATGGTTGACTTAAAAATGATTATTTCCCAGAAAATTCTATGTAATGACCAAGGGCATAGATAATCCTCTCAAGCAGGTATGTGACCTACCTGTGTAGACTCCAGCAAGAAGCCGCGTGTTACACACGTCGCCACCTGCTCTTCCTCCCTCGTCGTCAGCTTGAACGGACAAGCGTCAAACTCCATCGGTTCATCCTTCTTTGGCCAAAACTCTTTGAAGTCCTGCAATGATATTTACAGATTTGATAAAGTTCAGTTTATTAACTATTTGAAGGATATTTAGACATGGCAAACATAAGAACAGCAAGATTTCCTCAGCAAAACATAGCTGCAAATGGCCCAAGTATGGTCCAAATTTCTCTAATTGCATCATTACATTGAACATTTTGGGAGCAGTTGCCTGTAACATTAATGAAGAATAAGTAGATCTTAGCTTTATGACCCTTAGTATGACTAAGCACCCTTAGCACTTACCAGCTTTCTTTCAAATAAACAACTATTTTACCTCATGATTAACATAAGACAGGACAATGATGACCGGACTGTTCCTGTCCCACACCATCCTCCAGAAGTCCTCCACCGTCGCCTCAAGTGGGTGCTGGGTCACGATGAACTCCGTAGACTTACTGAAGCCCTGCAATTTACATACAAGAAGTTGTACAACAGTGGCAGGTTGTGTATACCTTTTGAGTTTCTCTGAGTTGAGACATGTAATGTTGAAATGATTTTGACCAAAGATGATTCTTGAAAGCAACAACAATAGCTCAGAGGTGAGATGATTTAAATTGGAAGTTTCAGTTTATTCAACGGTAATGGGTGAAGGCACTCTTCTTCCACTGGCATGAAGTGACAGCAGGAATAATCAATTCTAGATGAAGGAATAAGGCTATGAAGAACACGCTTGAAGTTCAGCAACAAATGGTTGCCCAAGACAGAGGTACCCAGTTGTTCTGCTGGGTGAAATTCATTTTATTTTAATAAAGGCTATTGCTCTCTGTGACAACAGAAGTCAAATTTTTGCAATTTGGGGCGCATATATAAATTTTAGTTTAACAAGCAATGATGCAGGTCACCCATCCATTTGTTGAAAAGCCCCTATTGTTGCTGAACGACACTGACCGGGATCAACTGTGGTATCTACATGACCTCAGTTTTAGAACACGTAGACAAATTGATATATGATGATGTTTCACAAACCTGCAGGTAGGTGGCGTTGATGTAGTCAGATCCGTCCACTCCTGGTTTGGCCGGCAGCAAGACACGTTTGAGATTCACAGGCAGGAAGTCATTGATCCGATTCTTATCATCGTTGACGCTTTTCAGAGCCTGAGAGATCTCGTCCTCTGTTCTCTTGTGGGCTGTCACAAGCTGTGGAGAGGTATAATTCAGTCTTTAGATACGTATCCTTCATTGATTACATCCATCTTGATTCCAAACAAAGGTTGTTCATGCATAGAACTCTAATCAAAAACCTAAAACCTTCACACATCTTCTAAAGATTACTTTTGGTTGTTCAAATGAACCAAGGACTATGTCAAAATTGGCTCTCCTCAATTTTCGGTGAATTTAAAATTTCAAACTTCAAAACAGAATTCTTTAAATGACCTTTCTTCCACCTCAACTGTTTTCTTCTTACCTTGTACTGTTTCTCCAGCATGGCCTCTGGGATAGTCTCTGCTCCGTCCCGAGCGGGCATGGTGAGTTTCTCGATGTAGGGAGTGAGGTTGTCCATGGTTACCTCTGTCTCCCCTCCTCCCATAATGTACTCTACCAGCACGTCGTGGATAAACATGTACTGGTCCTGCAAGAGGTGTAATAACATTCAGAGCTAGAACACTTGAAATTTGACCAAGGCCAAACACTATTGCGTGTTCTACCAGACCAAAATTGCTTCTAAGCTCTCTATGGGAATATGATGGTCGTTCAATGTTAACTTGTAATACTAAACACAATCTTGGCACTAGGAAATCTTTTCAAATCTAGACCTTGATTTCACAATGGTTACATAAAAAATGTATTTATCATATACTCATGTAATCTTATGATAGTAATACAAGGGTGCAATACGGAATACGTCTTCAAATTCCGTATTGCACTCCAGAATCCGTATTGCACGCCTGCCGGTTCTACTTTTTTTACGCTTCAGCAATTCTCGGAATTTTCCGTACGTAACAATAATTTTACTAATTAGAACACCGGATTTGACGTATTTTAATGCATTGGTAACAAACCTACTTTTTAATATGATATTGAAGAATAATATGGTGAGAAACTTGTGTTATCGTTAGTAAAGAAACTGCAAAACACTATAAAAAAGGAAATCCTAAACAAAACTCCGAAAACATCGCTAGCGACACTTGGCCCTTATGACGTCATAGCCTACAACGATTATGACGTCATTTCCATGGTGACGTCGTTTGAAAGAATCCCGTCGCTCGGAATCCTAAACTTACATTTATAATATTCAGAACTTTATAAATAATAACTAAGGATAAAACTTTTATCACTGTATCTAGTTTTCACACTTGAGAAAATTACCTCTTACGTTTAACTACGCAAAGTAATGAGAAAATAGACAGATAATTGAGGTATCAAATCATCAGTCGAGCGTGTCATAGGTAATCGCCTTCTTTGCATTATGTATCAATGCGCAGTGCGACGTCTCGGATTATTTAAGCAATTCAAAATTACTTTTAAGAGGTTAAAAAGAGAGTATATAATAAATACAGAACGTCATACGTGTGCATTTGGGTCGTTTGTATTGAACTCGAAGATGTCATGGACATCTACTCGTTCAATACAAACGACCCAAATGCACACGTATGACGTTCTGTATATGTCTTGTATGATCAACATAGTAAAAGACACCCGTTTAATCACCACAAGAGACATAACTTTTTTATGACCAGATGAGTAACTTGAAAAAGGGTCCTTATTGGTCATTCTAGGGATGTTCAACAACATTAGCATGACGTACCTCAGTCTGAACGAGGAAGTTTCGTTGTTTGCGGATATGGAGGATGAAGCCAGGTATGTTGATGGTGCCCTTGTCCTTCATCTTGGCTATCATACTGTCGATCAGGATGTACGTCCCCGTCCGGCCTACTCCAGCACTGGGTACAGAGGAGACGTGGTTTATTGTATCATGAGTGATGAAAAATAGGAAGCACAAAGCAATTTCATTTTAAAACAGGGAATCATGGTGGTTTTGCACTAAATTAAATGAAGCTTATCACCTGGAACTATAAGTAAGAATAGTTATCAGCTTAAGATTGTGTCAAATGTTTCTGTATTTTTGTTGTGCCATGTTCAAAACATCATCAACCTATGATGTAAGATTCAAGCTAATTTTGATTCCCCACATCCTCATTTAACGCCCTAAACATACAACAAATTCTTGTACAACCATGGGACTTCCTCTTCATATTGCTACTACACTCGGCATTACTTATGCCTTCTAATGATTTGTTCATTAACATTATCAGCCAGAATCCTTTTCTTGAATAGCAAGGCCACCATGTGCTTTGAAATATGACAACAACTTCAATACACAGATGAAGACCCACCTGCAGTGTACGACTATAGGTCCACCTCCCTCAGGGTTCATCTCGGCAGACTTGCGGACGAAGGTGAGACAGGGGAGCGTGTAGTCGGGGACGCCGTGGTCCGGCCACTCCGTGTAGTGGTACTGGTACACCATACGCTCTCCCACTCCCTTCACAGAGTGCTTCTGTAATCAAATAGACACTGGTGTAACATGTGGTCTGTGGACAAGTCATCATTACTGATTACTCTACCAGATCATAAACTGTGAAAAAATAGAGCCATTGGCTCTGTAGCTCATCAGGCTTAATCATCAATTATGCTGTAGAGTGTGGCCAATGTGACTCCCCCTTTGTATAGGCCACAGGGCCACCAAACATAAAATTAAGTATATAGGTGACAAGTTTCAGTTTTCTAGAACTTATACTTCAGGAGAAGAAGATGAAAATAGATTTGAAGGACGTTCCTGTTGCCTATATTAGGGGCAACAGGGCCACCAAAGCTACAATTCATAATCCTCACTAGTCAAGGAGTCTGTACACAAAGTTCCAGCTTTCTAGGCCTTATGGTTCTGGAGAAGAAGATGAAAATAGGTTTTTAGGGTGTGGCCCCTATGGCCCTTATAGGGGTCACAGGGCCACCAAAGCTAAAATTTATAATCCTCACTGGCCAAGGAATCTGAACACAAAGTTTCAGCTTTCTATGCATTATGCATCTGGAGAAGAAAATGAAAAAAGGGTTTTTAGGGTGTGGCCCCTGTGGCCCTTATTAGGGGTCACAGGGCCACCAAAGCTACAATTCATAATCCTCATTATTCAAGGAGTCTGTACACAAAGTTTCAGCTTTCTAGGCCTCATGGTTCTGGAGAAGAAGGTGAAAATTGGTTTTTAGGGTGTGGCCCCTATGGCCCTTATAGGGGTCACAGGGCCACCAAAGCTACAATTTATAATCCTCACTAGCCAAGGAGTCTGTACACAAAGTTTCAGCTTTCTAGGCCTTATGGTTCTGGAGAAGAAGATGAAAATATGTTTTTAGGGCGTGGCCCTTGTGACCCTTATTAGGGGTCACAGGGCCACCAAAGCTACAATTTATAATCCTCACTAGCCAAGGAGTCTGTACACAAAGTTTCAGCTTTCTAGGCCTTATGGTTCTGGAGAAGAAGATGAAAATAGGTTTTAAGGGCGTGGCCCCTGTGGCCCTTATTAGGGGTCACAGGGCCACCAAAGCTACAATTTATAATCCTCACTATTCAAGGAGTCTGTACACAAAGTTTCAGCTTTCTAGCCCTCATGGTTCTGGAGAAGAAGATGAAAATAGGTTTTTAGGGCGTTGCCTCTATGGCCCTTATTAGGGGTCACAGGGCCACCAAAGCTACAATTTATAATCCTCACTAGCCAAGGAGTCTCTACACTAAGTTTCAGCTTTCTAAGCCTTATGGTTCTGGAGAAGAAGTCGAAATTCCACAAAGTTTACGGACAGATGGACGGACGGATGGACGGATGGACGGACGGACGGACGCCGGACACCTTGCCATGCCATAAGCCCATCGGGCCTTACAGGCCAGATGAGCTAAAAATTGAGAAGGGACTGTCTTTTAAAAACCTCATCACTACTGACATAGAAACAATTTGCCATATCCAAACCTGTCTCTTAGTAAATTTATTGATGGCGAAACAAGAAAGGAGCGTGTTCTAGCAAGTAGTCTTCATAATAGCGATTATGTTCTTTCATCTACTCTCAGCCACTTCTCAGAGTGCTCTGTTGTCAAACGGACACACATATAACATGTAGTCACTTGGCAAGTCATCATCAGATTATTTGTCCCTTTCTTCTCCCAGTTCCTAATCAACTTTGAAAGAGCTTGAAATAGTAATAAGACGTGTTCTTTAATCTATCAATATTTACTGGAAATGTGTTTACTGATTGAAAATAATAAAATATTTCAATTGCTGATGCATTTTCAGTTTTAGTTTTAATGCACCACAAGTCTATATGCTATATTTGATAAGCACAGTGCAGTATATGACTGAATAATTCCATGGCTTCATGAACAAAATGATACTGATTTAATGTTATTTTATTTTCAATGATATACAAATTCACACGTAATTAACACAGATGAATCATTCAGGGAATGCAAAGTTTGAATAATTCAACATTAATAAATTGAAAAAGAGTGTTTCTGTCTAAAGAGGGAGTAAGAAAACCATTAAAAAGATATGAAAATAAGTAAAAGAATTATCCACAAGCAAAGAATTAACAGTTCCATATATATGAAAATGCCAATGCAGAAAATCCCATCATTTCATATGACTAAGTCAAAGATGTTCTTGTTCTGTTGTTCCCAAAATATGGTCACTAAGAAAATATTACCAAGATCGAGTAATGTGTAAGGATACACATGTTCTCCAAAATGCTAATTTTTCCTATATATATTCAGTAATACTGATTGTATTCTGCTCAAGCGAAGCATAACTCAAGCCAATCTCAATCCCTGCCTTGCTGCATTTCATCAGATTTTCTGTACAAGTTCTTCAGCCACCTGCACTAGGACTTGATAGTCTCATTATAACTCCTGCATTTTGTGTCTAATCAAAGAAAGCTGGCACAAACCATAAATTTTTGCAAAATGCAGCAACGATTAAGATGCCATTAAGGACAGTAGCGAAAGTTATGCTTTGTGGAGAAAGTTTGTGATTGTAAGTAATAGTGTTAACAGCGTCAAAGATTTGCCGACAAAACAAGAAGTTAGCTTTTTAGTGAATAACATAACTGAAAAGATAAAATGTAAAATATTATGATTATTCAGAGCACATATTCAACATCAAAGTTACTGTGTCAAAAGAAAATGAACAAAGCTGTTTTCAGTCAATATATTTGTTAATGCAATGTTAGTCCAAGAAAGTAGTGAATAGTTGATGGACTGACAAACAAACTACCTGGTTTCTAGACACATGCTTTTCCACATCGTGATGGTGATGCTAACAAAACAAATAAAGAAAATAAATTGGGACTTTAAAACTGTCATGCAGTCAGATAAGGAAACAAAACTAAGGGAAAGTGTTACAACAGAATAGTCATGCTATGTTTTCTTTCTTGGTAAGTTTTTAAGGCGACTGTTCAATTATTATTTTTTATCATAGTTATATCTTTCTGAAAATTTTCTTTCAGCAAATTTATGTAGTATGGAAATTATATCATTACAGACTTTATTAGCTTTTGAATTCTTCATCTGTTGTTATGATACAATATCATAAGCCTTCTTTTAGCCTTTTGGAAAATGTTCTAATTTATCTTGATAAGTAAAAAAATACAATAACATGCAGTTAAACATCACACAATAAACTAAAATGTAGCTGTCATTTCATTTTTTCTTATTGAACAATAAGCCCAAAGTCCACACTTTCAAAGAAATGTATTATGAGATTAAAAGGTTGAACATTTTTGAAATTCCCAAAAATGAGAACAAAACATGAAAAGAAATATGACATTCAATTTAACTTTTGAAAACTTCATTACCTAAATCTTTCAAAAGTAAAGACACAATGATAAACTTAAAAACGTATGAGTAAACAATGAAATGACAGCTAACGAACAAATCAAAGGTATCTTACAACAACCAAGGGAGACAACTGAGGTAGAAGCAGAACAGAAGCCAGTCAGCACACGGAGCCACAGACGAGCATGCATACCTTTTTTACCTTCATATTCCGCACTGTAAACACGCGCACAGTGTAATGGGCCCGTTGGATCGTGTTAAGAAGTTTCACCGACATGCTGCCGTAGATTTCTAATCCATCATTCGGCCAGTACTGGTCGCATTTACGCTGAAAAGGATGTAGCAAAATGTTGCATTTTTGTAGGATTCATGCTTGAATAAATACTTGTTATATTGAGAGACCTTTTTTGGAAAATGTGCAAAGGTTCATGAGACATCTATTTGGAACTAAATTGCAGAAATGCCATAAATTATAAAATAAGTACTTTTACAGTCATAAGCAACTGTGAATTTAGGTATTTATCTAATAGTCGCTAAAGCCTTGAAATTCAAGGCAAATGGATAATTTGGCCATTTGAACCATAAGAGATTGATAAGCGCTTTCTGGTATCTAAATAATCTTTTAATCTTAAAAGGCAATGGTCTATGACTTACCCGTCCTCTCTCCATCAAGTTGGTGATCATGACGATGACGCTACAGTTCTGTTCCCAGATCATCCGCCAGTAGTCTGCAAATGTCTGTGGTAGAGGACCCTGGGTCGCTATGTATGCTTTGGGTTTCTGGTAGCCCTGCAACAATAATTGACATAATTTCACTCAATTAAAAGCAGAGCAGCAGAAAGACATTTTAAGTTACTAGTATAAGTGACTTACTACTGATGCAAATGTTTTTGTACTACAGGCCTGTGGCCTCTTCAGTACTTAATAAAGATTGATTAATTGAACTCCTAAAAATAACATATCAAGGGTTTTTACTAGTGATGATACTGACTAAGTAGTGGAAAAGATACCATGTCAATGCATGTCATGGCTTTTGATTGACCGTTATTGTTATGTGAACATACTTGCTGTTGTTTGGGGCAACAACATGGAATCACAAGGGAAAAGGAAAAGAAATGTTGAGAAGGCCACTACTTACATCAATATAGTTGGCATTTATATAATCTGAATGTCGTAATCTTCCCAGTTCTGTCTTCAATATAACTCTAGAGTGGTCGACTGAAACAGGACAAGATAATCAGGTTATACAACAGTTCATGGTCAAGAATCAATTTATAAATTTTGCAAAAATATTTTGTCGAGGGTCGAAGGAACAAAGATATCCAATTGCTCAAGACCATTTTCATATAAAATAAATTGGCAGAAACCAACGAATCACTTAAAATTGAGACAAATTATACAAAGCTAAATACTCACATGCAGCAATATTTATGTATCTGTTTTTGCCTCTGTTTTCGGGTAAACTCGAACTTTCACATCGGAAATCAACTGAAGTATTCTTGTTTATATCCTGTTGGGGAAAACAATTTGATTGGTAAAGCATTTAACTACAATAAGAACAGTTCTAAACACCACTAATAATTGCTGATTCATAGAGGAATATTGATTTATTCAAACAATTGATTTACTTGAAACTCTTCAATAAATTGATTTTACAGTTTCATGAAATATAGTCATCAGTAAATAAAACATGTTTAATTTACGAAAAGACAGCAAGCTACAAACTTCCATAGTGAAATATTGAAACAATTCACTTGAGATGTTTAAGTAAAGCTTTTACACACTTATAATATATCTTTGGAAATCTTAAAACAGGAATAAATGATGTTTAAATCTAAATAAGACAAAGATCTACAAATTCCAGAAAGAACTTACATCAAATTCCTGAGAGAAGCCAATATCTGAGTCTGCGTGCAGTCCCTCCACGTGGCGGATAAACGTACTCACGGGCGTCTCAGGGTATTCCTTCTCATCTGGAACAATTATACATTACAGTGAGACTAAATGTCAAGTTGAAACAAAATCCTCCTATGTAACTACCGGTAAGTCTAATAGGCTAACATTCCTGAGCAAACATTAAGTAAGCCAAGCATTTGAAACACCAAACCTGATAATAAAGGCATGTTTAGGAATAAAAACAAATTGAGTTGGTTAATTTCTTTTTTTTAATTTCATAAATAAAGGGTGAACCGCTTTTGACTAGTCAAAACCATCCTACTAAATTTCATGGATGGACCTATAAGGTTGAAATAATGTGCCATGTGTCTAACATGTCATGTGGTCTTGCAACAAGGGGAGACAACTCTAAGCAACACGTACCTGCTGGTTCAGCGACGGTGACGACGGTGGGTGGGGTGGAGTGGGAGTTGCTGGGGACAGCGAGGTAGTAGTAGGCAGCCTGGTAACACTTCCGACATGCAAACGATCTGCAACACAGAGAGGGAGAGTTAGTGAGGTATTTCTCTCAACCATTAGGGCCAAATTTTAGCCATTCACTGCATATTGAGTCATGCAGAAGTTCAGGCACACTTATTCAGCTTGTTAATATTGCATGTGATACTTGAGAATACAATGAACTGTTTTTGTCAATGGCTATCACACAAGGACTCACAGACACGGTTAAAGTTTTAAATGAAGTAAATGATATTATTAATCAACAAGACCTTAAGGAAAATGTTCAAGTCACAACACAGTGTTCGTACCAATGCAGTGTATGAAATAAGGCCTGTCTGACAGACCATATCCTGGTAACTTTCTCACAAAGCTTGCCAATTTTTAGCTATTTCATTAATTTTCATACACAGACAGAATTACAATATACACCACAAAAGTGGATTTAAATGTCACGCTGAAAGGTTGAACCTCTCTTTAGCTCTTGACAATCTAGTGAATTTGTCACTTTGTATATGACTACTGATCACGCCAGACTCAAGTCCAAGCGCATTTGAGTAGCATTAGTCAGAAAATAGCCCTATACAAATGTTTTTATGTATATGTATGTATAGGCTATATTAAGATCTAATATTCATACACGGCTGTCATACCTGTATCCGACGAAGATGATGACAACAACGAGGATGACGATGATGGCGATGACAACTCCAGCGATGATCCCGGCCGACATGACCTCTTCATCCTGAACCTTCTCTATACGGGGAACTGTGGGTAAACATGGTACTTGTGAACAGGGCGGTAGAAGTTATGCTATACACAGACTTACTTCTGATAAATTCATTATATTGGGGTATATATTTTTATATGATGCGATTGGATAAATGATACTAAATGGTGACATGAAGTCAATTACAAAATTAAGATATGCTTTTGTTTTGTGTTTTTTTGTTCACATTTTGGAACTGGTGACTATCACGTAAGTGTTATTTTTTTCATAAGATGCTCTAGGGCAAAACTCTGTCAAATGCTCTGTTTTTTTAATAATATTTGGCTCCTTAGTTATTAAATATGGTCACATTGTGTCATGGATTTTGCTATTTGAAACATTTAAGTTATTCTATCACATTGTAGTCTAATCTTTGCTTAAGCCAGATGAAAGCCCATAATTGAATAGATGTACATGAAAGTCAAAGATTTGATTCTTAGCTAAACATAAATTTTCCTTGTTAAAACTTTTCAATATATAAGCACCAATTTTAACCAGAGACCATCTTATTTTTGGAACCTACAAATTTGAACAAATTTGATCTTATTGGTCAAATGTTACAGAAACAGTATTAATAATAATCATTACAGACATCTATAAAATAGGTGTTATTTTGTATTTTATTGTGAAATATCAGAAATCTAAATGTATGTATCAAGATAATAAATTTTCTGTGCATTTTATACAAGGTGAGTCTTAAATTGATTAGTTCATGAATAATTTATAATCCTTTTTTAATTAAGCTATTAATGTCATCAACATAATGATAAGTTTATCTTGATGTTAAAAGTTTCAAAAGAGAACGGTTTAGAGTATTAATCATGTTAACAGATTTACATTTTTAGTGAAAATGTTTCCTGATTGTTTGCCGGAAAACAACAGAAGTAATTTTATGAATAGTTACAAAACGAAATAACAGTAACAAACAATTTGATAAAGAGAGAATACAACACTGAACAATTTCGAATCACAACAATATCAAACTGACGAAAAAATGCTTCAAATATGTTATTTAAATATCAAATCGATAAATGATGAATAAATCAGGTTCCCATAGTATCCTTACTATCTATACCGTTAAAAAATCTAAAATATTACCAAAAAAACAATTAAAGAAAGATCCTTTTTCTCTGTAGCTGGTATAGCAGTGAGTGAACTTGGGTTTCACGTGTTGTTGGTATAGCAGATAAAGTGATAGGTCAAGTTGATATGTGTCATTTGAGGTGATATGACCTTCAGGGTCAACATAAATTGTTGCTTACATGATGAATCGTGAATATCATCAACTAAGTTAAAAACACTGCTAGTGCATAGTGATATGAGTTGTGAGGGAACCACCACCAGGACGAATACGATCCGTACTCACCAGCCCATCCTTAGAAGGAAGTAAGAAATAACAAAATGTAACAACATCACAATATCTCTAATACCACTTCAGGAGCTAATGCTAAAGTCAACACCAAACTGCCAACATGATCAAAACTAAGGACTAGGCTCTAACTTCAAGATAACTTCCCCCAAATGGCAGTGTTTAAAATATAGCCAATCCACCAGATCTTAGACTTACTTTTTGGTCAGGACTGGTTACTTTTCAAAACTTTATTTATTTTTCCCTAAGGAATTCACCAATTAGTTTTCAGGACAGGCTAGGTCCCATCTATTTTATACACTGCAAAAGGTTAGCTCACACCAATCCATCACTGGCTACTTCAGCCGGGCTGCATTATACCAAAATTTTAGTTTGAATGTAGATCCTCATTGTAAATGGAAGTAGCTGCTAGGAGATTTCTGATCGAATTTTCAAGTAAAGGTGCAGTGCACTGAAGTGCTGGCTGATGTTATGATTTGCAGTAAGGCTTGAGTTAACCATTGATTTAGACCGGTGCCAGTTATACCTTGTAGGGGAAGTTGACTACAGGAGGCCAAGACACTGTGTTTGATAATGAAGAATGCTGATGCAACTTTCAACCGAAAGTGAGTTTATTAGTTAACTTGGGATTATTTGAAATGGTTTCATCCTTTTGATGACGATTATTATTTGCAAGTTTTGAGGTATTTGGAATGACCAATATTTGATCTGATATCCAAATTTCATTTGGCAGTTTGCATTGTTTGAAGATCAGCACTCCTGAAGTTTTTTCTATAAATGAATGAATCTACAAATGAGATGAAAATGACTGATGAAATGAAATATTGATTATGTTATGAAAGAAAGAGTAATAAGCAAAAGGTAGACAGAAGTGCTAATCATAAAAAAAGAATTGTCAAATAAAGCCCAGTAAAAACATCCGAACACAAATGAATACAGGTTTTTACAGCTTGGCCAGAAAGATTTTCATAGATGAATATCTCTCAATTACCTCTAAAAATTTCAAATAGAAGCTGCTCACATTGAAAAATCCTTCTTAGTGACAGCGAAAAACCTCACCCTCTTAACCTAAAAACTTGTTCACCAAAATAAAAATTTAAGGTCAACATTTCATGTGATCCTTAATGCCTTTGACTACGTATATATATGCGAATAGAAAATGCACTATGGCTAACATTTTAAGATCTTTAATTTATCAAATGTTTTCAAATGAATGTAAGCCCTGGAAATGTTTCTTGGATGACTAGTTTTCAACAAAATCATAAGCAGTTTTAAAGATGATGTTTATAAAAAAGCCATTTTTAGACGAAATATTTTTTTTAAGATGAACATATTGATCTGGTCTGTTTGTATATAAGATAAATCAATATTTATGGAAATGCCGAACCCTGTCCAAAAAGCAAAAAAGTGACAAAAAATAATTAATTTAGAAATTTTTCAGACAAAATCTTTTCTCTACAACTCTTTCCCTGTATCCACATCTGCTGCCAAATTGGTGCTAAGGATCTGAATGGTGCAAACAACATAACAATCAATCACATGCAAACTGTAACAACATTACGAACAAGCCGAGTCGTCTACGGTCCACCTACCATAGTCATCAGCCTCCACAATGCCATACGATATATCAGAGCGACTCGCTACAAATCAAAACACACTATTTAACGGCAGGAGACTTAGAGAATGCACACAGGCTAGAGATTGAAGTACAGAATAGAGAGAAGATAGAGGGTCTTATCATTTCAGTTACTTGTTGTCAGATAGAGATTCTTATACACTCCACTGGGTCTTAGAAAGTCATATTTTATCAAGGAAACTGCCAAACAATTCAAACATTAATTGGCTATTTAACAGTTATGAATAAAACTGAAATTTCTAGGATTGGCAAACAGCAAAACCACTTATGAAAGACATGGTACTTTTCAAGGACATTTTATCATTTTTCAAATACATATATATTCGCAGGTCAAGTGACAAAACTTTCGATTTCGATGTCCCCATTTTCAAAAGTGCCGCATTCCACCATTGGAATTTTCCGAAAGCAATCGATCATGAGAAGCAGAAATAACCGATTTTCTTGGAATGATTTGAAGCTTGCAGACTGGTTTCATTTCATGCCGTTTTCCATCAATTTGCGCAGTTAGAAGAACTATGATACTACCGTGTTTTAGATTGTGATCAATGTCACAGTAAATTCCAGTATATTTTTTTTTCAATTTCAAGGACATTACCGCAAAATTCAAGTACTTTTTAAGGACATTTAATAAGCATTGTAATTCAAGTACTTTTCCAGTATTAAAACAAAATTAAAGTACTTTTCCAGTATTAAAACAAAATTCAAGTACTTTTCCCGGCACCTGCAACCATTAAAGATGATGTTGTGCCAGTCCCAATCAAATTAATTAAAGTCTTGCTTTATTGCCCTATATGGTTGCAGACTTGCAGTACCTTCATTCCAATGAAACGCAATATTCAAATAAATTCTGACTATCAGACATGCTGCGGTAGACTGAATGATGGTACAGAAAAGTTTAGCAAATGCTGTAAGGCTTGAATTAGCTATTGTTTAAGACTAGCCTAAAAGAGAAATTTGAGAAGTTTGAGGACATCAGGTTATGGATTAACTTGTAATTCATCATATGCTTCCAGATTTGAATTTAATTTTCTAAAGTTTGCTCAAGGCAATTAGACTGGCACATCAACACTTTTAGGTGTGTGAGGCCTCATGGAAAGTCAGACAATTATTTTCCAGTTAGGTGATAATTCAAGTTTCTTTTGATAGACCAAGTGGAGGTATGAACATACAGGTTAGATCAGATGCAATATCAATTCAGTTCTCCAGATATTTTCTCCTAAATCTAAAAAAATTCATCTTAAAGATTGGCTTGAAATCCAAAATTATTTTTTTTCATATGAAAAAAAGTGTTAATGTTAGTATCTGGAGTACCGATTGAAAAATGATGCAATGAATGAATATAATGAAAGGTTGAACAATGAGAGGATGAATGAATGAATCAATCAATTACTGACACAATGCATTTTCTCTTTAAGATTTTATAATGAAATGCTACATGGGTAATGATTCTGTAATGAATGAAATGAATCTACATGACTTTAACTTCATAATGTTTTTTTTATCATAACCTGATTCCAATTCAACACATTTACTTTATGTTCCTTTGGATAACAGTTATAAGTCAAACCTAAATTGAATCATACCTTAATATTTGAGTCACTACAAATGATTAACCAAGACCTTTTCAATACCTTTAACTTAAGCCTGTAATAATGTACAAATGCTTAACGAAAGTCTCAAATCTAGATAAGTACCTCCAAGTGTGAACTGTTTCTGCTCTGTGAAGTTGCCGAGGTACTGGGTCTTGGTGTACAGGGATTGTGTGATGCCTGTCATCTTCAGTCTGTACTCCCTGTTAGCTGGGATATTTGTCAGATTCACCTGAAAGGAGGCATAAAAATAACACTCTTAATTAGTCGGTCAATATTATATTTGTTAAGGAAAGGTATCGTTCCTCATTTCTGTATTGCAATACATATATAGAGATTATTAACCGAGTGTGCTTCCATATCATTAATATCATATAATAGGAATAAAATTTGTATTATTCGAGCCTTTGGCGAGCATAATACATATATTTTTACTCCTATTATATGATATTAATGATACGGAAACACACGAGGTTAATAATTTCTTTATCATATAATGTCATTTTGAAGTAAAAGGATTTAAACGAAAATATGATACCTTCTAAAAATATGTTTGACCTAGATATCGCGGAGTAACTGCTTTCACAATAAACCAAGGTGAAGGTCATATTGTCGGCAATGTACAGTTGTGAACAGTCTAGAAATATTCCTTCATGAAATGATTTTTTTCACAGTGATAGAAACGTCTCCTTCAATCTATGAACATTTTCAGTCTGATTTCCAATGCACGAGTAAACATTGTATTTTTTAATAACACAAAATGCGTAAGAACCAGTTGTCAACGTCGCTACAACAGGGGAAGTAACTCTAACTGCATGAAAAGCTGCATTGTTCATTGATGTTACGCCAGTTCAGTTACGGTATCCTTAGACTAAACGTCGACTATTTGCGAAGGTGAGGTTGTTGCGTTTGTAACTACGCTACTAGATAATCTGTACTATCACTAGAATATGATTTGTTTATGCTGATAAGTTGGTAACCGACACGACCAAAGCGATCTAGGCCTATGTTATGCACGAAAATTGAAGCACCTATTTTTTCGATAGCCGATATTATTAGCTGCATATCATTTTATTTTTAAACGCACAATGAAAACAACTTGAAATGCTTCGATAACCAAGCTATTTCTAAAATACGAATGCGTGATAAGTTTTGACAGATTTTGTTTACGATATTTTATTCGATAAAAAACCCACAAAACCTGTAAAACTCCTGACGACGTTATCAATGTTTAGAGACCGGTTTAGGACTCGCATGACATGCATGGAGTTTTGAGAAAATAGTTCGGGTTTTGACCTCATTTGCATTGTTATCAGGGATCTGATAACATGATTACAAGATGGGTTTATTGCACAGATAACACTGCCCATTATATGATAATGCAATATATTGATACTTATATATTAAAAAAGTTTTTTTTTTTTAAAAATGTTGCAACATTCTAAATGGAGTGAGATTCAGAGTATCATTTCCCCCCATAGGTTAGTGAAAATTGGGCAAAGTCTCCATCAATGGTTTAACTAAGAACTTGCAGCACTAGCTTGTGTGCCTGCATTGTTGATAAACAGTAACCCCCAACACTATTTGAACATCAAGTTCAGATGCAGAATGCAAAAGAGCTGGCAAAGAGCAATAACAAGCAAGACTTAAATAACCTAAATGACCCCCGCAGATGTTCACCTAGGAACTAAAGATTGACAAAAGTCACAAAGCTACCTCAGTGGTTTGGCCGTCTACAAGCATGTCCCAGTACTTGGCGGACTTCCTGATGTCCCACCACTTGATGAAGTAGTTGTTGATACCCTTGTGGATCACCTCCGGTTCCTCCCATTGGAGGTACACGCTTGTTGGACCCGTCACCTCGAATGCTGTGATCTTGGGTGCGCTCGGACCTGGGGGGAGGGAGGAGTTAACATGGTTTACCATTAAATACTGACTAAAATTGTGTTTGAGAATGCCTGTTTGAAAGACCTTCAAGTGATGAACTTGTTCAGCAATTGCTTTAGAGTTGAGACGCACCGTAAACTCTGATAGTTCAAAACGAATTGACACAAGAATGACATCTGCCTTTGCAGTCATGATGTTGTTGCTGGTAATATCATGGCATTGAACAAATGCAACAACCATTAACCAGTGAGTGAGTTGCTTGGGCAATATTTTAGCCATTAGCGGCGGACCATTAACAAGGGAAAGGGCAGTAACCTTTTTAATTTTTGTGTCATTTTTTCATTGAAATTCTTAGATCTGCATTTTAAAGCTGACCATATCTCAAATTAATATGATACACATTCTAATATGGTTTGCATCTTGTGGAAAGTGTGGATAAATAACTCACCTTGTACGTCGGTGATGCCGGGAAAGTCGGTGCTGAAATCTCCTTTCCCTCCCCCAGTGTACGCTGCCACTCGGATCTGGTACTGTGTGTATGGTTCTGTGGGGATAACAAAACAATATTCAGACTGACAACAAGCATCAAAGATATTTGAAGATGTATCTGCTGAAAAATAAATGTGAGCCTTTATATATTCCATTGCCGGATAAGGAGAATATGTCAGAAGCTAATTAAGGACATTTACTGGAACTTTTAGTTCTGGATTATAACATGAAATAAAATATTGCTTTTCAGCATTAATTTAACGGCAATTATTTTTTTTAATATTGTCTAACAGATAGTTACCTGGTACCGTTTTTGGCTTTTTATGATTTGTCATATGATTTGAAGAAATGATTCTGTCAGTCTATACATTTTAAGCATGATCTCAAAAAGCAAAACCAAAACACAAAAAAAACAAAAACATTTAATGCATTCACCATGAACTAATTTTAAGAAGTTGGGGACAAAGCT
Source organism: Steromphala cineraria (assembly GCA_916613615.1). Taxonomy (NCBI): domain Eukaryota; kingdom Metazoa; phylum Mollusca; class Gastropoda; order Trochida; family Trochidae; genus Steromphala; species Steromphala cineraria. The sequence goes on from OU744726.1 coordinate 19,287,509, forward strand.
ATCAAAACATGGGTTAACTAAATAGTTTTTCAGTAACATGTTTCAGGGGTTAGACCAGGGATGCAGATTCAAATTTTTGCCAATCGGACATTCCACGTATAAGTCGACGAATAATGATATTTTGTAATAAATTTTGGTGCTTTATCTCACGTAAATACACGATTGAACATGTGGAAATATTTCACAGACTAAATTTAAGTCTAAAATTATTACTCAGTAATTTACTTATTACTATGATGTTTAGGCCTAGGTATATGAATATGTTTATAATTTAAATAATCAAGTTTCAATAGTGTCAGTTATTCAGTAAACAAATGCCATGTCTTAGAATCTAATATTAAGTTAACTGGAAAACAGACGATGTACAGATCTATTTATAGCAACGCATGCAATGCAATGCAAAAATAAAACACTGAAAATACATTACATTGAGTAAAATAAAATTACTTTGGCTGTTTTAAATATAATTCTATTAAGTTATGATGCATATCAACTACTTGAAACACACTGCATAAGTTTTTTAACCTGTCAAACTTGCCAACAGATCAGCCTGTTTTCGTTTCCCTATCACTGCAGTAATCCGGCTGTTCCTTTCTCCTCCCTGCAGTAATGAAAGCTCCCAACACTGTGTTAATGAAGTGTTGCTTGCAAAGTCAATGCATGGAGCTTGTGAAGTTAGTGGAGGGAGGAAAAAGTAACAGCATGTAAAATAACGATGTGAAGTTGTTTGATGTCTTTTTAAAAAAAAGTTTGGCCTTAGTGACTTGTTTTACTCAATGCATGACACTGAGATGATCCAATAATTAAAGATAACAAGGTAATTATGTCGTTTGAATGGATTAGTTGTTTCATTGATGACCGGTTCGTGTTTTCATTACAATTATGACCGACACAAGCGGGGCATTTCATCGGCCTTCATTGATTGCTTGTTAGTCAACTCAGGCTTGTTTATCTGTTTGTGTAGTAATTCTTTGATTATCTTCAATCGGTCAAATGACTCCTTGAATGTCCGACAGGTCACTTTTTCAATCGGTCAAACTGAATTCCCAATCGGACATGTCCGGCAAATAGACCGATTTCTGCATCCCTGGGTTAGACCCCCTTCATGGGATTCTTATCTCCATCCTGGACAGGACGTCAAGCAACTTGTGAAGTGTAGTTGATACTAACTGAAGTGGTTGAAGTAGGCCAACATTCGTGATAACTAATGATCATCTTTGGTGACAGACCTCTCTAAACAAAGTAGACACCATGCTCCTATCCAAATATCACTACTACAGTCGAACTTGTCTATAAAGGCCACCCAAGGGACCGACCAAAAGTGGCCTTTATATAAAGGTGGCCTTTCTATAGAGGTTCGGGTGTGCAGTCATACTCAAAGACAACTAACGGAAATTATAATATCATATTTTATTCTCAAATGAGAGCATATTTCACATGCATAATTAAAATACAATGTAGTTTTTAAAATCAATAAAGATATAACAGTCATTAAAAGTTTGTTAAATGATGATCTTAAAAAGTATTTTTTTAAATAGTCACTGATTTTTATTGTTTTGTGAATGTTACAGTCATCTCACTCATAGTGTGATAGTCATGTGATTGCAGATGGCCGTTACTAGCAAGTCTTGCCTTCGCTCGGGACTTAATTAGGGTGGCCGCTGGCCGCATCTAACAAGTGGCCGCTCTATAGAGGTAAAATATAACGTAAAATCGCTCGGGGGGACTTTAGGGTGGCCGTAACTAGCAGGTGGCCGCTCTATAGAGGTGGCCGCTAATACAAGTTCGACTGTACTTACTTAGATTGTTGATGTAGGCCGACATCCTGTTGCTGAGATCTCCGGTGATAAACTTTGTAGACAAGCTGCCATTGACACTCCACTGTAGTTCGTACTGCTTCAGACGTCCATTCAGTTTCTTCGGAGGTTCCCAGTGCACGTAGAATGAGTCAGACTTCCTGGCCGTGATGTGTGTGATACGAGGCTTGGTGGGCACTGAAACATGTTTGTGGAAATGATTGCTGTATCTAATTAGACAGATGTTTAATGTAATTCTTTCTTCAATAATTCATTGCAAAATTGTCAGTTCTTTATAAATCTATTCAAGAGTTTGAGCTCAATGTTAATAATCAGTATTGGTAAAGTTGACAATGAATTAAATTCAGTTTTGCTAAATAAACATTTGAGATTTAATTATCATTGAAAAAGACATTGAATACAAACTAACATTTTGCTGATAGGTATTGCTTTGAGCAATAAATTTGATGAATATCATCACAAATTGCAACAATGGGTCTAGCAAATAAACACAAAAAAACAAGAGATTGAGTTATTGTTTTTCGCCGCTTGGGCAATATTTCAGCCATTAGCGACATCAAGCACAATAGAAATAAACTCCCTGCCTCCTGTGTGACCAATAGTAGAGACTCACCCCCCTCAGCGGTCCAGACTGTCTCATTGCCCGGGGGTCCCATCCCGGCCCCGTTGAAGGCCTGCAGCTGGATGTGGTACTTGGTGAAGGGTTGTAGTCCGTACAGGACCATGCTCTGTAACAACAAGAGATGGTGGTTGAACACATTACTTACATCAAGTTAAGGAAAAGAAAAGAGTAGTTTACAGGTATGATTTTCTTAAAAACAAGTGTTTGCCAGTAAGATAACAATTTCCCCCGCCGCTTATCGGGTATACTGAATTCATTTATAAGTTTTTATAATTTGGTAGACAGCATGCTCTCTAAACATATTAAATGAATAATATAAAGTACTGAAATGTCTGATTTCACATATTCCATAAGAGCTGTGGTGATTTGATAATGTGAACCCGTTCATAAGATCTCACGTTAACAAGAGTTTCAAAATTGTTTAAAGTGCCGTAGTCACAAGTTTTTCAGTTTTCTTTCAGATTATAAACTGTAACAAATTCACAAACTCAATCTCCCAGCAATGCAAAATACATAAATCATGCTCGTAGGAATTCTGAAATTTGCTCTATGGGGAAATTCAAAGTGTCTGTGATAAATACCCTCTTCCTTCAGCTCAAGTTTCATAATAATCAGGTCTGAAGCAAGATTTCTGAATGGCATGACACGCTGACACATTGCTGAACACTGAACACTCATATGTGTGACACAAATCATCACCACACCAGATAACCTATTTAGCTCAAAGTACTCAAATAACTGATACAAAAGGTTTGAAATCTGTCAGACACAAGATAACCTTACTAAAATCAAAGTACTCAAATAACTGATACAAAATGTCAGAAATCTGTCAGACACAAGACAACCTTACTAAAATCAAAGTACTCACATAACTGATGCAAAATGTTAGAAAACTGAAGAGAAATGACTCACGTGTCTGGATGGGTCCTCTAGCCGGACCTTCTCCACCTGTTCCCCGGCCACCCCGTACGCCAGCTGGTACCCCTTGAGGGCCCCGTGGAGCTTCTTCTCCGGGATGTGCTGCCACTCTACGTGGATCTCTGTGCTCTTCGTGCTCTTAGCCTTCATGTTTGGGGGTGCTATTGACGGAGCTGTAGAAGGAATTGGATCAAGTATTGGTATCATTTGTTTAAATTTGTGGTTGTGAACAGTAAGTTCAGAGGGTTTGGGTTCACATAGAGCAATCTAAAATAGATGATGCTCCTTCAATCAACATGTAACATAAATACATGGTCCCATACTGGAAGTTCCATGGAGAGAAATGTCAATAAGGGGAGATAACTCTTTGAGCACTAAATTCTTACATGAACCTAAGCCAATATGTTTATCGATATTAGCACTGACATGGTCAAAATATTTCCAAATATTCTTAAATTCCCTACAAAAGCAAAGTATTTTAAACATTGGATGAAGAGAATAATGTTTAAAATTTGATATAGTAAGAAAGTTGTCAACTCAAAGATTATTTTGCAGTCTGGATGGAAAAATATCAATGCATACCTTCTTCAAGTGTGTAAAACAAATCACTTGGGTCACTGTCCTCACTGCGGCCGATAGCGTTCTTGGCACGAGCCCTGACCTGGTAGCATGTGTAGGGGTTGAGGTCGCGGATGGTGATAGAGAGAGTCGACCCCGCCACCACAACCTCTCTCTCCTCCCCCGGTCCTCCATTGGTTTTGCATTTACTGAAAACAATCATATGCTCTATAAAAAAGTGTTTGAAAAGGATTTGTATTAATCAACCATCTTTCTTATCTATCCTTCCTCATTCTGATCATCCCAACATTAGTGGAAGCAATGACATTAAAGCATCAAAGGTTTTTATCCAATTCTAAAGATACTATGGATCTCTTACTAGCTCTCTTACTGCTATATGTACCATATGTAAAATTGATGAAGCCTGTCTCCACAACAGAACTCTGATGCTGTCATCATCAGAAACAAGCATTGAAAACTAAATAGCTACCAAGTCTTATTTTCATAATTTAAAAGTTTCTACATGTCATAGCCATCATAGGTTGTTTGCGATTCGATAACTTTGCAAAAAGACTGATTACAACCTTTGTCCTTTTCTGAAGGGCCATTTTCTATCGAACATTGCAATCACTCTACAACATCACTAGGGGTGACTCTTGAAATCATATGTGAAACGTCATTTGCGAGCTAAAAGCAATAGCAGATTTAATGCATAACTTATTATTTTAAATGACAGTTGTAAAACCTCTCATCTCGATGGTGTGGCTATTACTGGCTGATATGGCAATTTGAGGCTTTTGGCCTGTTGGATATCAGGTTTTGTGGAGCTATGCAATTATTATTTCACTGATATAGAAGAAGACGTGCAGGGTAACCTTGAGACGTACCTGAAGTGGAGGATGTAGACTGATATAGGACTGTTGTTCTCCTCTTCACTCTTGTCCCACTTGACCACCACCTCCCGGGACTTGATGTTGTAGAGACGAGGCTTGCCGGGCGGGCTCGGGACATCTGCAATATCGGTATAGTGTCATCAAATTGTTATATTGTTAGATACCATCATATTCTATTCCAATACAAGTTTTTCCTTAATAGGTTAGTCACAATCAAATGATTAAAAGGGGAAACATTTATTTATATTTTTCAAATAATAGTCTTATATAGTCAAATAGAGTCTTATAGTTTCAATGTCTATAGATAATATGTATAAAGCTAAGACATGGAAGATTTTGAATGTTTTCATACTCTAAAGGTTCAGGACTTTCTCCTTTTACAACAGCAATATGTGTAATCTTTCAGCGAATTTAAGTTTGCAGCTCCTATTTGAAAGGTGCTTATAAATATTGAATTTCAAAGATCAATGGTTCATTTTCTTTTTGTGGGAACATCAAGCTGCTGGATTGCTAACTGACAAAATTGAATGACAAATGATGATGCAGCATACGATCAGTGATGCATGAGCAGCTACACTTACATCTTACATACTCATGGATGGTTGAACATAGATGATTGAAGGTGGTGACAAATGGATACAAACCTGTGTGCTATATCGGATGATAATGTGGAATGAAATATGTGTCATGATGAAATGATATGACAGACTGAGAGATAGACATATGTTATTGAATGATGATTTGATTGACATTAGCATAACGCTATGAATTGGTTAAACCCTTTCCGGTACATTTCAATTATTGCTAATCTATGTTCAGAGCTGCGAAAAATAACACATAAAACATTGAAAATATACTGTCCTGAACTTTTCCAACAATATACAACAAGTATGCATCCAGTGACAAATCTTTCTAAAGAAGAAACCAAAATTTTGTTGACTTCAATTTTGACATAAGGTTCATGCATTAAAATGAGACCTATTTTCACAAAAGCTACAAAAAAATATTGATGTACGAAAAACACAAAATTTTCTCATCAGAAACTAAAAATCTTGATTCTACAAACAATAATTTGGTAAATTACTACTGAAATGTTTTAATGTAATGATAGCTCATTTTAATTAGTACACCAAATATGATCCTGATTCAAGAATTGACAAACCCACAATTAGAACTCGCTAACTTCTATAATTAACCACTTGTCTTTCCATGTATAAAAAATGTTTTTAATTTTTTTTAAATTTTCATTGTTTTGCATAATTTACAGGCATACCATCCTGTATCAGGGTACAAACGTTATGCTAACTCCACTAATCTGTACCCTGGGCTCAGAAGCTAGATTCGCTTGCCAATCAAATCATTTTCTCGCCACTTCTCAAAAAAATTTCAAAGAGAAAATAATTTGATTGGTTATATCCCAAGTCGGGCCAAGCGAGCGAATCTAGCTTCTGAGCCCAGGATACAGTTAGTGGAGTTAGCGTAACGTTTGTACCCTGAGACTGGACAATTTGCTCTTTAACCCTACAGTATCTAGAACAAGATATTGCACCTACAGGTAAACCATAGGGTCACATTATGGTCTCTAATTTGCTAAAGAAAACAAACTCTATGAATAAAAATGCTAAAAGGCAAATTTGAAGTTTTTAGTCATATATATCTAATTCAGCAAACTCAAAGCTTCGTATTTCTATCTATAAAGCCAAGGTTTTGCACAAATCCTGTTCATAAAAGCATTTTGGGATTTTGCAAACTACACTCTTCGGCATAGCATTCACTCTGACTGGAAACTTGTATCTTAATTTGGCAAAGACTGAAAAAAGGTTAGTCTGGGTTGTGTTAAACTTCCTTTAGCCATGGCCTACATTGTCAAAAACTCCTTCAGTGTTAAGATAGTAAAAGCTTCCAAACATGAACCATGGTGAGTACAGTCAACTCAACACCATATAAAATTTAAGGCCTTTTTAGGGCCTTTTTAAGGCTTCAAAATCCAAAATTAAGGCTTAATTGTCACTGAATAACAGGGCGTTTATTAAAGAGAAAATGCATCTTCGTAATTAACTTGTGGCACTGTTCGAGAGATGGAATTTCAAAACATTTAAATTCAACTAATGAAACCTGAATGTTAAAATTGTTATCTTCACGGAGGTGGACACAAGAATATTTAAGAATTCAAGTGAACTTATTTCACAGTTTGAAAAACACTTTGGCTAAATTTAAGGCCTTTTCAAGGCTTTGTGTCAATTTTTAGGGTCTTTTTAAGGCAGTGCCTGATTTAAGGCCTTTTTAAGGCAGTTCTTTAAATTCCAGGCCTTTTTAAGGCCTGTGCGCACCATGTGAACATAGTCTTATGACTATCTTTGCACTAATAGAATATGTTGGTAAATGACCAGATGGTGGCAACATGAAAACGTGCAGACACCTAGTTGCGGGTACAGCAACGTGCAGTATACTTGGACAAAATACTGTGACTATGTGTCCCAGTCCACCCAGCTGTAAATGGGTACCTTGTAAGGATTGAGAGTGACATTAACGCTGTGCGTCACATGACTGCACGTGTTGTATGATCCCCCGGGAGTCGAGATGGTAAAAGAAATGTCATAAAGACTGATATCCAATGATCGAGGGAAAGCCAAAGCGCCTTTGAGCAGCACTCTCTGAGCTGGATATTGGCGCTATACAAATGTTTAGTAGTAGTAGTAGTAGTAATAGAGCTTTGAAAATATGGGCGAGAGTTTAGTTGTACAAAAAAACACTTAAGCAGATTCTTGAAATTTACTACTTGGAATACAAACAAGGATGATCTCAAGGCCCAATAACACAGTTCTAGAATACAGCTAACAATTAAAAACAGATTCATAAATGCAATTTGTTTATTTTGTCAGATGTATATCCATCTAAATAGTTTCAGTGTGTTCTACATCATCTGCAACTTTACCCTATAACATTTGTATCTAAGACCCGTGTAGCTTATCACCATCTTCTTAGAACAGGACATTCTAAATAGCTCATATGCAATTTCTATTTCACTTAAATGTTCACACAATAACTAACCAATGTGAAATATCAGGGGACATTTTTCTTAGATGAAATTAAGATCAAAGAGTTTGACGCATAAATGATAATTAAATCCAACACTATATTACTTAACATGATAATGCACAAAACACATTACGTCGAAGTGGCACGATCAATATTTCTGATCTGACCAACAATAGAAAATTTTTATTTTCAATTAAATCGTGGTACCTAGTGACATATTCAGTAACTATTAAATTCATCTAAAAAATCTAAGTCCTATAAAGCCATCACCAATTTCACCTGTTAGTATCGTCTACCTATAACTAGAGATAGAAGTTTGATTAGGGAGAGAGAAAAAAAACAGTGACTAGTTTTCGTTTCCTAAAAAGAAATATACAAACTGGATCTTTCAACTAAAAACCAAAGTGGATCTATGTCTATGTTGTATTGTGAGGAGTGAAAGAAAAGATGAGAAAAGAAACCAATGGATGAATAAATGAAGACAGGATGTGATGAAGATGATACATCTCATGCTCATTCAAGCGTAACGAATCGTAAATAACTGCTACGTATAAACAATAAACCTCCGGATTGTTTCACACAATAGGGCTACAAACACTGATAAAATTCTCACCTTTCTTTCCTGTGAATAAAGTAGAAGTTTACATGAATTTAGATTTAGAATTTGTTTTGTAGAAAATTTACAGACATCAACGTTAGAGCATGCAGTAATGATAAAAATAAAAATTTCTCACTCTGGGCCGGTCTATTAATTGATTCTCATAAATTCTCATTATTTATCCAAAATAAAACCCTGTCAAACCTAAACGCCTTTTGACTTAAATTTCAAGTCTTGAAAAAGAACAGGAACATTTTGTTAAATAGTCCCGATGATTTATCTCATAGTCAGAGACAGAGACACTGTCTTCATCATTAACATTGAAATGATTGAGTAAGTACTTGTCAAAAATGGTAAATAAAATCAACTGGCGTTATATACTTGCTCTGCTACGCTTAAAGAAGATATTAAATATTGACTTAAGAGATGAAAGTACTAAACTAACAAGTGATCAACAGGTAACTTCTCTGATAGACTAAGTACTGAGAATCATTATGACATCACCAAAGGCATTTAATGTGGATCCAAAATGTGTTCTATTGGATTTAGGATTAATTTCCAAGTATAAAGCCACATGAATACTTTTGGTGAGTCTCTAGAAGAAGTTTCACTAAAAGCATATATATAGGAATGGCTGAACAGTTAGAATGTCTAAAACAACAATTAAGGGTACAGATTACTACGTAGCATTGGATATATAAACACTTCAATCAACAAATATATAGTTTAGTATGAAATAGGTTTTCACGAAACATGTGTTCATGCTTAATCATCTTATTCAAATCTGTTTTATTATTACTTTGATATATAGTACACATCATAACAAACTTGAATTTCATGCTGAATATTAAATCGCAAAAGAAATTCTGTTAATCTTCATACCATGAATAAAATTATCTCTTCAATAAATCATATAGGTACAATCAACAATCAATGAACAGAATAGATAAGATGAATATAAATTTATCCATACCTTGAACAATTAAAACTCTTGTTACATTTCTTTCATTCATGGATGCTGTTGTTGAATCTTCTACAAAAACTTTGCACGTGTAGTTTCCCGTGTCGTCGACCTTGACACTTGACAGGACAAGGCTGTGATTGGCAATAATAGCCAATTTTTCCTCGTAAGATTTGTCAGCGTAGGTGATTTTCTTCTTATGACCCTTGGATGCGATGAAGACATCGTCCTTGTACCAGAGTATCCCCATAACCTTCTCATCTCCTCGGACTTTCCCGCACGGGATTGTCACGTTGTCTCCTGTCGTGTGCTCATATACTAGGTTGTCTTCTGTACCCACAACTGCACCTGCAAATAAGAGATGAGCGATTTAGTCAATACCATCTTATTTCATAATGTTATTTGATACCATTTACGACTTTTTCAATGGGGAATGCAACATTTGTGTTCTCGTATTGGTTGTCATCTGTACTTGCAACTGCACCTGGAAATTTGCAATTGGTCATTACCATCTGATTTTATATTATTTGACACCATTTAGGACACTAACAGCAAGGAATGATCTTTTAAGACAAGTAATTACGGTACAGCACCTGAAAATCAGAGGAAGTTGACATAATGAAACTTCATTTTGAACCAGTAATTCACTAACAACAAGGAATGCAATTTTTCAAAACAGTAAATATATTAATGAACCTGTAAATAAGAGAATGGTCAAGATCATCTTATGTTTTTTTTCTACCGTTAATTCAACAAGGAATGCATATTATGACTAAAGATCATAAACTCTTGCTGATTGAGAAGCCCCATTTCAGTTGGAAATAGAAATAAAATGCTTTGAAGGGGTTATTTTGTATTTTGGGACATGATGGAAAGTCAAATGAAAAATGTTCTTATAAACTTTTCCCTAATGTTTGTTTTGACAGTTTAGTTGAATCATTTGTTTTACTGATGAAATGGCAAATCCTAACGTGTATTAATTTAACTTTAAAGAAATTAAATTCTAAGCATCTTATTTTAAGCCTGGTAATACAGTACTTACGGTAAGCATACAAGAAAACACATATAGGCATGACTTCCTTGTAAGATAATTTACATAACTTAACCTTTTATTCAGCTAATGTTTCACGCTAATATTCTAAACTCATCATTCTCACCTTTCAAATTACAAAGCATTAATAATGTTTTTGTCTGACAAACATTACAACTAAAGATTTCTCTTTCTACACAACCTTGAACAATTCAAAGCATCAATCAATACTCCACCTTGTAGTCTTGCATAATACATGTAATATCTAAACCTTGTTCGACTTTTTCTGATATTTACTGTATAATCGTGACTTCCTTGTCACAACAACCTTTCATAACAATATCAATACTTTTATCTCATTTACTTCTTCCCAGAACAGAAATTTGATAGTCCATGCTATCAATATCAATGCTTGATGTGGATATCAGAATTTCAAGAGTTAGCAAATTTTGATAAAATGATCATCTTCTATGTAATTTTCCTACTGAGCTCATAGCTCCAGATAAGCTTGAGGTCTGCGAGCTGGTTAGTGAATCTTGGTATCTTTCATGTCCATATGCTTTGTATTTTTCACTACTGAAGAAGAACAAGTTCTTATGGATAGTCAACTTCTTTATTGCATGAAATGCGATTTTACGGTGTAGATACCAACATCGTTATCAAGCAAGTGATTCTTGAAAAGATGGTGAATGGGTCATTTGTTTAACTCGCATTCATTAAAAAAAATTTCCCAGATTCTCTGCTTCTATGGAAGCAAGGTTGATAACTCTGCAAAAAAATGTTGTATCAATAGCACGACTCTCCATAGACCATGTTCAAAACATTCTTTTCTGCTATTGCAGTAGTTCATAAAATCAATTTCAAAAACTGCTACCAAATACAAGTACTACATTCCCAACCATAGAACATGTTCAAAACATTCTTTTCTGCTATTGAATCAATTTAAAAAACTGTTACCAAATGCAAGTACTGCATTTCCAGACCATAGATCATGTTCTGAACATTTTTTCTGGTATTGAAGGAGTTGATAAAAGTAATTACAAACACTGCAACCAAATACAATTACTACATTTTCAGACCCACAAAAGAAACAATAATAATCCCTGCTCAAAGCCTTGCTAATTAATAATCTAATTTCATTACATCCTCTCCTAAGTGCAGTTAACTTTTCACAAGTAACTGACAATGTCGATCAATATTTCTAATTCAGTCTTCTGCATGTTCAGTGCAGCAGTTCATCACGTCAATCAAACAGAGCACTTTGATGAACAGAGCTGCACAAGCAGGTTTGAACCCATGCCTGGACCACTGAACAAGCTGACTGCTTGATCACTGACGAGCCGCCTGGTTAGGAAGCTAATTCTCGAGGAATGCCTCAGCCTTAACTAGGTAGACAAAAGTGTCAATTGAATTCTTTTTCAAAGTCAAAATTTGAAATGTGAATTTAACTTACTTTCAAAAGATTTCTTCTTTTTCTATCAATTTGTTTTCAAAGTCTAAAGAGTTAAGTTTCAATTTGGCATATTCTTAAATGATCAAGAAAATAACTATGGAACTATTTGTTGAGTCTGAACATAACTCTTTATCTTACTTTCTTTCATTTATTGACCAATGATAATTTTTATCTTAAAGATTGAGAGCAATTTAACACTGATTTTACTAATAATCCATTTGATAGAGTTTTTTTAATAATATAAACTATAATCATAAGCAGATGGATGCAGAGGTTTTGCATAGATATTTTAGAATTTTCATATTTTCATATCAGTTACAGGAATAAGACATGTGATATTGATTGAATAAGGTTGGAAATTGCTTACAATGGTTGAACCCATAAGGTAGTTGATTGCCCGATATCAATGCTACTACAAGGAATACAGTTCTCCTTAATTCCCACTGCAGACAAGCACCTGTTATGGGAAGGCTCAAATCAAATTATTCCCTCTCTGCCACCAGACCGTAGCAACTTGGCGACTATGTCATTTTTCTTGGTGCCAGCCTCATCAGAGATTCACCAAGTCGTGTTAATCACGCCCTGAATATAAATGGGCCATTATCACAATCAGCGACCCAGTGTTTATTGGGGCTATGTATACTGTCAGAGGAATTGCTATCTTGCCAAGGATCATGATGTGGTATCTTATTCTTCATATATTATCTGCAGTCTTATTATGTATGGCCTTGGTTGTAATCATTAGGTCTAGCAAGATTTAGAACATACAAATAAATAATTAACATTTTAATTAATTGAAACATATACTAAGGTGCTTACCACGGGATAACGTAATATTTTGGAATAATACAATTAGCTTATCAAGCTTTTTACATGCTCATGCATTTGTGCGAGATGAAGGCATCTGGTTTATGCGATAGAAGTACATGTGCATAGACCTAATCATTGAGTACCTAGACTTATTAAGGGCTCCTATTTTATACAAGGTCACAGGCCACGACTAATAATATCTCTTTGATATAGGGTTTGGATACAGACTTACACATAGGCAGAACATCTCATCTTACACATAGAAACAAAGGTCATCAGGTCTATTGAGTCTGTGATAGAATTTCATTTGAATTGGTCAAGTCTAGACTTGATCATTGGAGACCTAGACTTTATTACAGTCTCCTACTCTATTCAGTCAAGGAGCTGGAGTATTACAGAGACAGTAGAGCCCAGTAGAGATTATCAAACACAGAGAGAGGAGCCTTCAGGTATATTGATAGGGTTATAGAAAAAGATTTGAATGGGAAAGTCTAAAATTTTAATCACTGAGGACATAGACTATATTACAGTCTCCTACTTTATGCAGTCTAGGAGCTGGACTAATACAGAGATAGTAGCGGCCAGTAGAGCCTATCTAACACTTGCAGACAGGAGCCTTCAGGTCTATTAATAATGTTTATTTGATAGAAGGACATGTGAATTGGTAGTCTAGACCTAATCATTGAGGACCTAGACTATATCAAGAGTTCCTATTTCATACATTGTCATACATGCGGACTAAAACAGAGACAGTAGAGGCCAGTAGAGCCTATCTAACTCACAGAGACAGGAGCCTTCAGGTCTATTGATCGTGTGATAGAATCACATGCTACACCAGGCTGGCTGACTGATCCCCTGTCCTGACTGGATGGAGGAAGCTCTGGAGGTAACATGTGCTTCTGGACATCCTGGTATCTCTTGACAGTTAGACAGATCATTAGGCTACAAACTAGACCTTGTCTTAGATGATGAACTAATTAACCCAGGACAAGGTTCTTGATTGTGATACCTGCTTAGCTTTATATGAACCAGAGGACATCAGATGTAAGATGATGTTCTTTATTACTGAAGGTGACAGCTTATACTGATCTTGAACCCTAATGGAAGATGTTGTTATCCAAAACTTTGTATCAATAATATTCATAGTTCCAATGCTAGAATGCAGTGATTCTTTATCATTGTCAATGTGAATAAGAGATATTTAGGTCTTGCATTTTATTAAAATATTACCTTTTGTTGCTATATATGAGCCTGTTATAGTTCAGATGTTACTCTGTGGTGTTCATCACGTCCAGATATCTGGTCCCTGCATCTTTTTAATATATTCCTTATCAGTGAGTCTGTAGCTATACATGAGCCAGTTGTAGTTCAGATGCTACTATCCAGTGTTTCATCACTTCCAGATATCTGTATCTTTATGGCAAATACCTTATCCATGTTGATGTATGTGTATCTATTTGAGCTAGTGGCTGTTATAATGTTAGGATGTAGTGATTCATTATCAGTGTGGACAACAGATATCTGCATCTTTCATTATCATACATTTCCAAACCAATGAGTCTGCATCATTTTGGTCTTTTTTCATGGTCAAATTCCTTACCCCTTACCTACAGGACCAGGGTCAAGGATATTGAAGATAAACAAGTCCCTTGTCAGTAGCAATCCGCCTTGGTAATAAAATGCTGACTCAAGACAGATTTGCCTTAAGCACTTAATAAGTGTGAGAAGTGCTTAAATCATTAACCCATTGACAATAAAGACCGCTAGATCAATGCAAATTGCTTAATTTCTGAACATGGGACACCATGGAGTGTCAGGTGTCTCAAAACATGTGGTACAAAAGCATGATCGAATACCATTATTATCATATTCCTGCAGGCAAACCATGGTCGACTAATTGTAAGTCCACAATAACTTGCTATACAAGTACGTAAGTACCTGCCATAGAAGTACACTAGTATCTGCAATCCTAGTACATAAGTACCTGCCATAGAAGTACACAAGTATCTGCAATCCTAGAACATATTAGTATGTGCCATAGTAGAACATGAGTTTGTTCCTTAGTATAGAACACAACTGCCCCTTGCAATTAGAAATTAGATCAATGAAACCTAACTATCCTCATGGAATTCAACCTCTACCAAGAAGAATGATGATGAGTCTCAGATTCCTATCAAAATTGAGCTATTTTATTAATTATCCAAAACAACCATAAACATAGAGCATAGAAAAATTCATTATGAATTTGAGATGACAAAGTCAGGTGACAAGTAGGTCATATCTACATAACATAAGCACCATCATTGTTCGATTAATGCACCAGAGGGTAGAGTTAAATGATATATCTGATACCTTAGCACCAAGCCTTCCTTGGTTGATATACTGTAGGATTCAGTTTGGTCTGTAGTTAAATCACAACTGAAGCTATAGGTTACCATTTAACTCTGGAAAAGCAGGAGAATCTCAGCTCAGAGTAGGCATCAAGATCCTAAAGAAAGAGTCTTGAAAATTAGGGCCACATTTCAGGGAATCACTTTTGTATGTTTCAGTATCATGTTTGTGTAGTATCTCCAGTTAGCTTAGTGGAAGACACGACAAGACACTGAAGGCACGAGCCAGAATGGTTCCCAATGGAAGAGCTGCCCTGTGAAGAATGTCAATACAAGCCCTATAGAAGGAGAGCAGCGTGTGAATTATCCCGTCTATCAGACAGCGGGTCACATCTTGTGTGGATGGAATCGTGCAGACATGAAAACATCCACAGCAAGGACATAACAGTCTGTGTGTTGCAGAATACTACATCCTCATCTGACCTTATTATTTACAGCTTCGCTTCCTGCCATATCAGAGAAGATTGGGCCAAGATACAAGTTTGTACAATGGCCCTGATGCAAGCTTGTATCTTGGTGCTGATGCAAGCTTGTATCTTGGTGCTGATGCAAGTTTATACACTGGCCCTGATGCAAGCTTGTATCTTGGTGCTGATGCAAGTTTATACACTGGCCCTGATGCAAGCTTGTATCTTGGTGCTGATGCAAGTTTATAACCTAACCCTGATGCAAGTTTATACCCTGGCCCTGATGCAAGTATATAACTGGCCCTGAAGCAAGATTGTATCATTGTTATGTTATTAGTTGAGAATTCTAAATATTATGCATATCATGGCTATCAAAGGTAGAGAATTGTGCTATCCAAAAGTTACGTACATCTAGGTGAGTGTAGCTGATGGAGATTGGGTCTAGTCTAGGAGGAAGCCACCAAATTCATTGTTACTTGAACCAGCAAAGCACTGAAATGGGTGTTAAAGCTTTTATTTTAATATAACCTCAGTGTATGTTATTGAAAATGTTATTAAGTCAAGTTAAGCAGTAACATCTAAGATAAACAAGTATTTGTCACAAAGGTGACAAGATCCCCCGCCGCAAATTGATGTTAACAACAAGAAGCGGGACGGACGTACAGAGCTGAATACTATGTCCCCCTTGAAGACTCAAGGTTAATGGGTTCATGAGATATCCCGCTAAAAACATTTTCAAAACTGGTCAAAGTCTCGCCGTGACCTTGAAAATGAGATCAAGGTCACCAAAAACTTTTCAGGTCTGCATATTCCCCAGATGAAGACTGGTACCAAGTTTGAAGATTCTAGGTTGAGCGGTTCATTAGATATTGCGCTAACAACATTTTCAAAACTGGTCAAAGTCTTGCTGTGACCTTGAAAATGAGGTCAAGGTCACCGAAAACTTTTCAGGTCTGCGTATTCCCCAGATGAAGACTGGTACCAAGTTTGAAGATTCTAGGTTGAGCGGTTCATTAGATATCCCGCTAACAACATTTTCAAAACTGGTCAAAGTCTTGCTGTGACCTTGAAAATGAGGTCAAGGTCACCAAAAGTTTTTCAGGTCTGCGTATTCCCCAGATGAAGACTGGTACCAAGTTTGAAGATTCTAGGTTGAGCGGTTCATTAGATATCCCGCTAACAACATTTTCAAAACTGGTCAAAGTCTCGCTGTGACCTTGAAAATGAGGTCAAGGTCACCAAAAGTTTTTCAGGTCTGCGTATTCCCCAGATGAAGACTGGTACCAAGTTTGAAGATTCTAGGTTGAGCGGTTCATTAGATATCCCGCTAACAACATTTTCAAAACTGGTCAAAGTCTCGCTGTGACCTTGAAAATGAGGTCAAGGTCACCAAAAGTTTTTCAGGTCTGCGTATTCCCCAGATGAAGACTGGTACCAAGTTTGAAGATTCTAGGTTGAGCGGATCATTAGATATCGCGCTAACAAGAAGCGGGACGGACGGACGGACGTACGGACGGACGTACGGAGCTGAATACTATATCCCCCGCTTTGCGCTAAACGCGCGGCGGGGGATAAAAACTAAAACTACTACCTGCCTGGTGCAAAACTTACAATGAAATGGTTGTTGGAGAGCCTTAATTTATACCCTCAAACACTGCAGCAAGATCAATGCTGATGCTGGAGAAGCATAACAAGAGTTGGTGACTAATCTTCCATCCTCATCCTCTAATAATTTCATCACATCTTATTAATTAATTATTGTCCTCTCACTTTTAGGATCGGAGCAGTGCTTCACAGGATCTACCGGTCATTAACTTGTTCTAATAGTTGAAACTGTTAATATATGATGATCATAAATATGAGGTAAGTACATAAAATGTGACAATTAATGTTAAAAGCAATTATGTAGTTGATATGACAAGCTGCAGAGAAAATAAAACAAGATAATTCAAGCCAACTAACTAATTGCATTGTTCTGCAAATTTATTTCCTTTTAGCGTGTTTATAACTGGCTAACATTAAAAATTGCAAAGAAAACATTAATTTTCACTTGGAAACAAAACAGAATCCTTCAAAAATGTGTTATCATTTGAGAACAGAAATTGTTTGACAAAACAATTTCAAATTCTTAAAGAATTTTTTCCACTCTTTGCAACCTTCAATTTCCGAGAATTAATGAAAGAGCCGAGAGCAGTTATTGCAAGGTTTGTTCGTGAAGGCTCGTAATTACACTAAATCGAACCCTCTCGTTAACAGGACAGCGGGGGAACGCTCAGTCTTTGTCTTCAGACAAATATTTGTCTCCATGATTCTATCCCAGGCCTGACCAAAGTTCCACAAACATTGGCTGCATGTCTTCTAGACTGTAACAAGGTCTTCTGTAGCAGGTGCTTGCTGATATGTTACAAAGTGCAAAAGGAGTCTTTGTGATGACTGAATTGTAAGGCATCAACTGTAAACAATATTTTGGGGACTCATACAGATATCTTAGAAAGCATCACCAATTCCATAAATTGTCCATGGTTTTTGCAGCATCAGTGATTTTTTTAGAAGCGACAGTAATGTTCAAGGAGAACCATTTCAATGGTTGAAGCAAAAGGCATCAGCTTTTTTTGGGGAGTCCCCTAATGTTTAATCTCACAACTGACACAAGACTTGTCCCCTTACATGGAAAAAGACAAAATTGTTTACACAATCCTGAAAATATGACAATTCCATTCATTCAATCATCAGATTAGGTCGATTTATAAAAGTGGGGAATAATGACTTGGCACAAGAGGGACATATATTTCTAAAACAATTTTATCTGGAGTCAACCGTCCTGGATCAGACACTTGACTCCAAGCTCATAAGGGCGAATAACCACAAACTCCAAAAGGCTTTGTCATGAGCTGCTGAGGACCTTATAATATACACTGCTTATTATTGCAAGAAGCCATCAATAACACTGTAAACCTACATTGTGGTGAAACATTATCATTGAGCCCATAATATGATAGGTCAAGTTCCCCTCTGTAATATTGTCCTATCCATTGAAGTGTGACTAGAGAACAATACAATATTACCATATACATGTATGATTTTCATTAAAGAAATCCTTTTTCAATATTGATAAATTCATAAAAAAATTAAGAACATTTCTCTCTGGAATATACAAACCTTAGAAACACAATAACCATGTGTTGCACCTGACAAAACAAATTCCAGATCTCAATTCTGATATTATTTATAGTTAAATTCTATAACCTAAAATTTTGTTTAGATGATTCATTAACAAAGTTATATTTTCATAAAAAGTTTTAACTTCTTCATTGTGAAAAAAGACAAAGGAGATACAGCAAGTCTAGGTGACTGAATGAGATGAGACTCGAATGAAGCTATTGAGATTCACACTCCACCATTGATCGAAGAGCTGCTGAAAATACATTTATCTATTGCTGCATTATTTACGGCCCAGCGTCTAGGGCATAAATGGTTTACGTTGAAATTATCAAATTTACATCTAGCTAATCAATAAAATAGAAGTGTTTGTCGTCGCTGCTTGTGATAAATTCTATTCAAAGTCATCTTCTTTTCTCATTGCTTAGATACCCATTCTGTTACAAATCCTCCTATGATGTAGGATGAAAAGAGTTTTGTCCTTAAACAAACTTGAATCCATGCTTCTTAAAAAGATTGGATTATGGAAAGTAACTTTGTATAGAAGCACTTACATCTGGTTTGGAGAATATTCTAACCATTAAACATATGATATGTTTTCTTGGCTGTTACATATATCTTCAGACCTCAGTTGTGTTTACCCAAAAGTAATCATATATTCAAATGATGAATTACACATAGCAAATCCTTTTTGATGTTTGCTATTGTAGTTTATTTCACCAGTAAGCTTTATAAAAGCGTTAATAACTTTTTTGTGGGCAATAACAATTACAAATATTTACTTACAAATTTCATTTCATATTTAATGAAGAATAAATAGCTCTTTTTAAGAGAAAACAATATATTTCAGGATAAATGTTTCAAAACCCATAGGTAAGTTTGTCTCTTATGAAAAAATCTATCATAACAGAACCTACAAATTATGCGCTTTGAGCATTTTTAAAATGAAATATATGCATGCTAATATAATACCTAATTTACATAAAGATAACCAATAGATCTAGTCCAAATTTAAAGGCCTTGCAGGATATTGGATAGTAGGAATTGGTTGGAGATCCTAGTCTCTTTGTCTAACTCTATAGTCACTTAAAATTATTTTGTTAAATTGAGATTCAAGTACCAAACTAGATTAGTGTTTGCGGGACACCGCAAAAACAGAGCAGCCCCGAAACTTGGGGTTTCGCCTTACCCTGTTCCGCCTTCTACAAGCCTCACCAAATTGGGAATTTTCTCATGACCTTGACCTTTGACACTCAAGGTCACACAATCAATGAACACATTTCATTGAGTATAACATTATTGTAATGAAATAAAGTGTTAAAAATTAAATTAATCCATTTTCTCCATATATGTTGACCTTGCTGAGACCTTGACCTTCGACAGTTCGTACCCAAAACTTATTGAAAATGTTGTACTTCTCAAGAGATAATATATACAAAATCTAAACTTCATAGCACAAAAACTTTTCAAGTTATTGTGTTTACAAGGAATTGCAATAACTCATATCTCATGACCTTGACCGTTGACCTTCAAGGTCACACAATAATTGAACACTTTTTGTTGAGGATAACAATCATGTATTGATTAAAAGTGATCGTAGCTAAAATTAAGCATTTTCGCTAAGCCATGCTTAAGTCATGACCTTGCTGTGACCTTGACCTTTGACGGATTGTAGCCGAAACCTTTTCAAAATATTTTACTTTTCCAAGGATGATATATACCAAGTAAGAGCCACATAGCACAAAAACTTTTCAAGTTATCGCGTTTACAAAGAATTTTGCGGTGATTTTATAACTCGTGACCTTGACCTTTGAACTTGAAAGTGAACATGTCATAATGATTCCCTGGAAGTATTAACATTAAGACATGTTCATGAGTTCTGAAAAGCTAAATGTGATAAAGTTATACCCAAATTTAGTGCATTTTGTAATAACTCATATCTCATGACCTTGACCTTTGACCTTCAAGGTCACACAATCATTGAACACTTTTTGTTGAGTATAACAATCATGTATTGATTAAAAGTGTTCATAGTTAAAATAAAGCATTTTCGCTAAAACATGCTTACGTCATGACCTTGCTGTGACCTTGACCTTTGACGGATTGCAGCCAAAACCTTTTCAAAGTTTTTTACTTTTCCAAGGGTGATATATACCAAGTTAGAGCTCCATAGCACAAAAACTTTTCAAGTAATCGCGTTTACAAGGAATTCTTAGAGTGAATACATATCTCGTGACCTTGACCTTTGACCTTGAAAGTGAACGTGTCAAAATCGTTCCCCCGAGGTATGAGTAGTAAGGTATGAATAAGAGTTCTGGAAAGCTTAGTGGAAAAAAGTTATAGCTAGTAGTACGAGTGCGGCGGCGGCGGCGGCGGCGGCGGCGGCGGCGGCGATGGAAACTTCACAAAAACTGATAGCAGCCCCGTCCTTAGACGGGGCTGCTAATTAGGATGAAGTAATGCAATACAACTAAATATGTTCAGAAAAACCAGGTACAAATTAATAGCGATCAATCTGACAAACTACAAGATTCAAGAAGCACTGTGTAAAAAACATTGAACAAAGACCACTGTTCTGAAGTACTATCTCTAAATTGTTTTGTTTTTTCTATGGCTTGTTGTGAACTACAGGGTACACAGGTTCTTCCTAGAGGGGGTCCTTGGGAAATTTGCCCACCTTTTGGCTTGATGTACCTTAAAACTATGAATGATGGGATCCAATATGCTCAGAATATGCCAAAATGACCCCCTCAGCTGATCACCTAGGAACAACATTGCATTACATCATTTCAACACAATGAGCACTGCCTTCTAAAAGCAGGGGTCGAAATAAGTAATTTTGCCCGAGAAGCCATTTGGACTAGTAAGTTTCTGAAAGTATTATCCAAAGCACATTCCAACTAGCCAAATACATCTACATAATCATATCTTCTTAAAGATTTAACTAGTCATTCAGACAACGAGTCAACGTTTTTTACTAGCCCAGCATCATCTTCACTAGCCATGGGCTACCTGCTAGTGCTAATTTCTAACCGTGTAAAGATATGCAGTATGACCGCTGTTCTACAACATTCGGACACCAAGAGCATTACATGACCTAAAAGAATGCTTCATGCATAGCAAATCATCTAAATCTCCTTCTCTTTGACACATGACAGCAGAATCTATCACTACCGCCAGACATTTATACTAATCACACCTAACCAAAGCAACATGTGAATTATTAATGGCGGACAAGAGTCGACCAATGAATGACTAGGAAATCTGATAAGGCCACCATTGTGACATTATAGTTACCGCAGCTAACTCAAACGTATGCCGTCCTTGCAAGCCTAAGGCCATATTAAAATTTCATGAGAGCTGTTTGTTGTGACATTCTGGGCATGAAACAAGATCTGATTACATACAATATGATATTACAGAAAAACAAGCTCAGAGTTGATTTTTTTGCAATTGTGACAAAGTTACTGACAAAACTTTGTGGTACTCTGACTGTGAAACAAGATATTATTACACACAATATGATACAGGAAAACAAGCTCAAATTTAATGTTATCAATTGCTACACAAGAAGTGAAAAATATATATGCCCTTTTAAAATCATTATCATGGCGTAGGTAAAAGATCTTCTGACATAAAACATAATACCAATGAAAGATAAGCTCAGTTCATATGGTTAAACTGTGAAAATGTTGTGATGACGCAGTGATGAACTAACTTCCTTACACAACATTACAGATCGGCAACTTCAGGAGAATCTGGTCTGCAAACACTGTAGTGACTGTACCTAATTGAATAAAGGAACCAGGCCTTGATTAACTCGTGTGCTTTCCAGGTTTGGTTATCGGGGCACATTCAGAACCATGAACAGTTCAACCATAGACGAGGGTTTAGTTTGGCAGAATAATACCCCGGTAATATATATACAACCTAGTTTGGTTTAAACATTTTTAAATCACAGATAGGGATTGGGACAAGTTATCAAACTTTATATGCCTTATGCTTAGTATATTCAATTTTGATTTACATCTTAAATCGTGGACAGCAGAACTTGAACAAGAATAGATAGAGAAAGAGAATTATTGAGGAACAAACAATAATCATTATTACAACTAAAACCTCATTTAACTTAAAAAGCATCTTAACGACTATATTAAGTTGCCTACGTGGACTTCAGTAGTGATAATATGATCTCTTAACTTTCATACTAAGATTCATAGACTTGCAATATGTGACAGACTTTCCCCTTCCTTTGAAAAAAGTTCCTGTTGTGGGTTAGCCGCAGAGCAGTGGGTGAAAGGAATATTTAGAGTGGCAGAATTCAGAAGACAGACTATTACATCACCAAATGTCCCCAAATATGGAGACTTCCTCTGACCAGAACACAATTTCATCCAATCATATCACAGCGATCAATTTTGTTCCCATGAGTCTTCCCACGACATCACTCGAAATGTCAGCGTCCATATTTCATGTTGTCATTACCCAATTTTAAACAAAGCGTCTGCTTCATTACAAATGCAAAACTGAGAGACAAAATGGGACACAAATTAGCGTAGCAGCTAGCACTCATCTTGAAACCAATAAACTGATTTTTATGTTCACAAATTTGTCACAAATTCTTCTGCAAAATGATTGTCACTTATTTCAACATAATTTTTTTTGTCTTAATTTTTGCGATCATTAATATTTTTTTCTTTTTGGAAAATATAAATTTTATGGACCCTTTGCGGTAGGGCTCAATTCTCCCTAAATAAATACCCTGACATTGCTTTGGTCATTGTTGTTCCTCAAAACACTGATTGTTAAATTCAATTCAACAAATAACATTAGCATGAGTTAATCAGAGATTATTCTTTACATTTTTATACAAATTCGAGTCCTGCTAATTGGCCACAAGAATGACATCATACCTGTTTATTCAACAGTTCATGTCTTGGAAAGCAACATTCATTGTCCCAAATATTGAACTAGCCCAAAAAGATCAGATACAAAAACAGGAAAATTTTCTTCATGAAATATCTCAATTTGCTCACAAAACAAAACCCTCTTTGATAGAATGGTACTTTACTAAATAATTCCGGAGCTCAAGAGTATAGATAAGGAAGCGGAAGAGTATCATTAATTTTTGGATCAAACCAAAGGATCAGCTACAAAAACAAGAACCTTTCCATGAAAGAGCTTTATTTGGTCATAAAACAAGACCTTCTTTGGAAGCTAACAACTATGAAGATAAAAGAAAGCCCTAAATTAGCTCTGAGTATAATACTTCCTGATCCCTGATTAGTCTAGAAAAAATATTTTTATCCTGAAGCAAATCTGTCATGTCTCTGATTAGGCTGTGTACCAAGAGGCCTCCGGACATTTATACATGTGATCATGTCACTCGTGTATCAGGGAGGAAAATCTGATACATCAACTGGCCTGCCTTCTATCTTGAAGTTGGCCTTATCATAACACAAGGTTCCTATCTATCGAGGAAAAGATGTTGATGCTTTTCCTGCTATCATCTGAACTTTGAATCTCCTCGCTTACACACACCTTTAATGGCTAAAATATTGATCAAGTTGCATTAAACTCCAACTCACTCATTTACTTACAACATACTCTTCAGTTTTGTTTTATTTGTTCCAATCTTATCAAAAAATTCAACATGTAATCAGTAATCTTTGATAACAATATAGCGGGCTACTCTATATCAGTACAAAAGCTCTGTATCTTCGATTTTCCTGCTTGGTTTATCAATCAGCAAGGTACAGAGTCAACCCAAGCTGCAACTTCCGTCATTTGATAGTAAAACAGCAAAATCCGACACGAGCAATCGCTCAAAGGGCATCAGTTATCACAACCAGCAATTCTTTCTGCGGACATCAATACACTGGTCTTGACTCACACAAATCCCTCGACAGTTCTGTCTAATATTCATGTCAATCTAGCAAAGACGTCTTTTTTGGTAGGAATTCATCTATTTGAGCCAATATCTAACATCAACCTCAAGCAAAGCCGATTGCTGGAACGGTAGTGATGTATTTCTACTGACATCTTATACTCTTCATAATGCTACTCTGTCTTATTGATTTTTTTTCTCGGAACCGAGTTAACGGCGAGCAATTTTTTGCCCCGTGTCAAATAATATCCTGACATAAATGACAAACCATCTCCTAAGTGAGCAGATATGGGAACACATTTGTGACAGGACTTTTATGAAAACTTCCTAAATGTCTGTATGTTTGATGGTCTTCCATCACGTTCATGGTCTAATATGGATGCTGATGTCAGGGAAATCCCCCATTAATCTGAATTTATGAGAATATCTAAATGCCTACATCAAACATTTATTTCATTAGTTGAAGAAACAAATGACATTGAGTATAATCAGTATAATGATGAAAGAATCAGTTTTGACAATAATTTGATTGGCAAGTGAAGATTATATATTTGTAGGAAATTCTACAACATTTTTGTGCATGTGCATGTCAGGGATGCATTGAATAGACTACAACTAATTCAACCCAGGACAGAGAATCCATAAATCGCTACAACTAAATGATCATTAACCAATTCTGACAGTATATATGCATTTAAATCAAGGTGGAGTTTTTATGTGTTGAAGTGGACATATTGTAAAACCTACAATTTCAGAAAAAAAATGAAAAAGGGTAATCAATACACTTTGTGTTTGAAATTTTTTTCCCAATTTGTAACCATAATTGCTCACAAATTATGACCAGTAGGATAAAACACGTGTCAGAGGTTTTGCTTTGAAAGTAAGCTCACAGGGTAGGTAAAGCAAGGAGGACCAACTGTGGAGTTCTGAAACAGCATCAATCTGCTTAATTGTCCAATCTTGTCAAGGTCATTATTGATCATGACAGCATAACCACCTTGTAACAAAGCATGAACATAAGAAACATTTCTTTTTACTGGAACCTTCGAAAATCAATTTCAAGAGTCAAAGAAGAGTGGTCAAACAAGAGGCTGACTTTGAGAGTTTGATGAACAAAGAAGAAATCCAATAAAAAGAGTCTTGTCTTGGCAGAGAGTAATGTATTGAATAAGGTCCATCCAACATTCCACAACTTGGTTTCACGAGCTCCAACATGTTCAGCTTCTTCTTTATTCAAAAAGGAAATAAACTGTCATAACTGAAAATATTTCATTATGTGATCAAAGTCTCATTTGGAGGGTCAGAATCGAGGTTGATTATGGGTAGGAGAACATAATTTCATCAACAGATTAGTAGGCTTTACTCTGGTTACATTTGCTCATTCAGTGAAATTTTTCACCATGAAAATACTGTCAAAATTGAAAATATTTCATTATTGGAACAGAGATTGACTTGAAAAGATAGAATTGAGGTTGGTAAGACTGCAGGGAGTAGAATGTAAAATTCCATCAATAGATTAGACAGCTTTCCTCTGAGGCACGTCAGCGATAATGAAGTACGACAGGAAGGTTTGATCTGTGAAGTGACTACAATTATCTGCCCCAGTAGCGCCATAATCTCATCAGTTAATATCTGTTCTGGAACCCACGCGCAAGGAACAGGAATACCCATACATATAATTCAGGTCCCGTGACCACTTCTGCTGAAGTTGGTGTGGCAGACGGCCATTGCATGATGTCTGATTGATAACTGAGGAAGACTGAGTCCATGGACATGCATTAGAGTCTTGATTGAATGCACCATGATTCTGTATTACAGTACTGCAGACTTGAGTTTATGTGATTGGTAGAGTGGACTCAGTCTTGTACAAATATGCATATAATAACTGTGTAGCCTGGACATTGTGGGTTGACATAATGGTTGAGGAGTTATCCATATCTATGAGACTTCTAGCTCAAAACGAAGAGATTGAAAACTAAGAACATTATTTGCAGTGTTATGAGTCCTTGGACAAATATTACACTAAATGAATCTCAATGACTAATGATTATATTCAATTCTGCAGTGGCCTTGAGATTGTGGATTGACATAGTGGTTGAGGAGTTATCCATATCTATGAGACTTCTAGCTCAAAACGAAGAGATTGAAAACTAAGAACATTATTTGCAGTGTTATCAGTCCTTGGACAAACATTACACTAAATGAATCTCAATGACTAATGATTATATTCAATTCTGCAGTAGCCTTGAGATTGTGGATTGACATAGTGGTTGAGGAGTTATCCATATCTATGAGACTTCTAGCTCAAAACAGATGAGATTGAAAACCATGAACATTTACTGCCAATCATTACACTCAATGAATGTCATTGAATCATAATTTTATTCAATTCTGCAGTAGCCTTGGTATTGTTTGAATGATCTACACTGTGACCTCTTGCGTCCCATGAATATGTAACCTTGAGATTGATAGAGATAAAGCAGTTGGCTCCAAAATGGCCCACATTAGTTCCATTGTAAATTTCAGTACTTTGTTAGGAAATTCGAATTCTATGGACTTACAATTTAAGCTTGCAAAGAGATGTGACACTATGTTGAAGATACTAAGTGAATTCAAGAATCTTTTTGCAAAAACAAGTTGATAGTCCATGGAATTTGTATTTCCACATCATTTAAGCTTCTTAACTGCCTCTCAATGAACCGATAGTACTTTACAATGGATTGGTCAACCTATTTAGTTATTTAGTGATTTCATGATTTGTGTATGTGTCTGTGCTTAGTCAATATTCAGTTTTATTCGCCGGCATAGAACCAATTAATTTGGCAGTTGAAGAGTTAAACTCAACTGCTTCTCTCTCAAGGCTGTTTCAAGTCAATTATTCACGCTCGAACTCTGGTCAGAAAGTTCTTGTAAAAGCGACAAAGAGTCTGTCTGTGTGTCCTTCTGAAGATCAAACTGGGTCAGCTTGACCTTACATTCTTGCTATTGATCTTGTCAATCTGACGCTGATTGGGCTTCGTGCATTGTGTTACATCAATCTCTGTCGGTATTCCGTCATCAAAGGATCTACATGCAGCGACATTGATATCTATTAATATGATTACCGTAACAAGGATTCTGAATGAACTAGGCAAAAATAGTTTGACGCTAGGATAAAAACAGAAAATTTAAGTTTTTATATTACATTACATCAATCTCAGTCTGGTTTCAGTCAACTAAGAATCTTGATGAAGCGATGAAGATATCTATTAATATGATTATGACAGACTACGTATAATATACAGAAAAAAGTTTGTTGTTAAAATAAAATGAGTTAATCAGAGTTTTATATTACACTTTATACATCTCTGTCTGCTTTCCATGATCAAAAGACCTACATTAGTGATGATGTCAACTAATACAATTAAAAAGGAATAAGAATAAATTTGAAAATTCCTTCCCACTTTTTATGCAAAGTAGCGATGAATACATTTGGCAATGATTGTACTTTCTACATAACATCAATCTCAATCTGATTTCAGTCATCACAGGGAACACGTCGCTGTAATGCAAAATAATAATATCTTATAGCAGTGTCTGAAAAAAGTCAAGGCTTTTGATGTGGACTGGAAAATGACATTGATGGAGATTGGTTCTGTATGAGGCATTTCATTATATCCATCCAACCATCAGTATATAAAAAGCTAAAATATCTGAACAACACTGATGAGACGTGGTTGTCAAATAGCATCTACCATATATGGCCTGGAAGAATTCTGCAGAAGTGAAGCAATCCACTGATTATCAGCCTGAATGTGAAGTGATGGGCTAAGGATTTGATTAGCCGTGACAAACAAGTCATCCCCAAAGGACTCCAACTCCGATCACCTGTCCAGTCAAAAGCAGCAATATCCATTCTTAAACAAGCCTCCAAGAAGCTCCTGTCTGAGAGAATCCGCCACCATCGCAAGATCAAAGCTACAACATTGTCTACTATCAACGACTACCACACAACCCTCAGCTCCACCCTTGACAAAGAAATGTTCTCCAATCTTAGGAAAGCCCAGACAACAGCTAACAACAAACTAGACTCAACAACCAAGACCGCTCATATCAAAAAGCTCCAAGACCTCACTGCTACTTCATCACCACGAGAAAAGATAACCCCTGTCAACCCTAAGACTGTTGTTAATCTCAGTAAGAAGCAACTTACTTGCCAACAAACTTCTGCTTTAGCCAAAGGACTCAAGTTCTCACCAACACCTCCTCGACTCAACACTGACGTCTTCATTTCCAACATTGAGAAAGGTCTCCAGCAACTTGCACCAGGTGGTAAAGTGGACTATCTCCGACATCAGATTGCTGACATTCTCCACAAAGCCAAGCCCCAGAAGCCGAACATCACAAGATCAGACAAAGAGACCATCAAACAACTCAAAGAAGACCCTGACATAGTCATTGCCCCTGCAGATAAAGGAAGAGCAGCTGTTGTCCTTGATTCAGATCATTTCCACTCCATGGTAGACAACATGCTTCAAGATGAAACCACCTATAAGCTAATGAAGAAAGACCCCACTAAAAAACTTGAACGAGAACACAAGGCCAACTTGAAAACACTCCGCGATAACTATGAACTCTCAACTGAACTACACCGAAAACTGTCAACCTCACATCCACAGCCACCATACGCCAGAGCTACTGTCAAAATCCACAAGAATCCTGTCAAGACCCGCCTTCTAGTCTGCTCCCGAGACACTGTATTCTACAACACTGCCCAACACCTCACCCAGATACTTGCCCCACTTGGAAAATCTGCCAACTCCTTCATCACTGACTCCACTGACTTCTGCAGTAAACTGAGAAACATATCCAATCCTGGCCCCATCATCAGTTACGACGTAGTTGACCTATCAACCTCACCGCAGCCTGCATAAACTCTACCTACTTCACATGGGGAGATGCCATCTTCGAGCAGATACATGGACTTCCTATGGGCTCACCTCTCTCTCCCGTCTTGACAGAAATTTACATGACTGAATTTGAAGAGAAAGCACTAGCCATATCACCTGTGTCACCGCCCTTTTGGGTTAGAAAGGTAGACGATACCTTTGTGATTCTCAAACCTGAAGATGACCCAGGTACCCTCCTGAACCACCTCAACAACCAACATCCCCGCATCAAGTTCACTATGGAGAAAGAAACCAACAACAACCTACCTTTCCTTGACGTCCTCGTCACCAGAACATCAACCAATCAACTTCAAACCAGTGTTTACCGCAAACCCACCCATACGGATCAATATGTGAATTATCTCTCTAATCACCCACCAAAAGTGAAATCTGGAATCATCACCACCTTGACAAGAAGAGCCAAAAACATATCCTCCTCATCCGAAAAACTACAAGACGAACTCCATCACCTCAAACATGTCTTCACCAAACAAAATCAATACCCAAAGGATCTTGTGAAAAAATCCATGACTGCAGCATTAAACCCACCACCCAACCGATCTCCTCGACCTGAATCAGCCCCCATGAAAATCGTCATCCCCTACATAGGAAAGCCATCTCACCATATCAGCAGACTACTCAAACAACAGGCCGGCATCGACACCATCTTTTCATCATCTCAAAACCTACAGAACCTACTTCATGCCAATGGCAAAAAGCAATCAGCTTCCAACAACAACCCAAAAGGAGTTGTTTACAAAATAAACTGCGACTGTGGACATAACTACGTAGGTGAGACATCCAGGCCTATCAACACAAGACTAAAGGAACATCAAACATCAGTGAACAACTTGGACAGCAAATCAGCTATATCCGACCACATCAAAGCCAACCCCAATCACCAAATACAATGGTCAGAAACCAAATGCCTTGTTACCAATCAACCGGATTACCGACTCCGAAAATTAAGAGAAGCTTTGGAAATCAAAAAGATTCAGCCATCAATTAACCGCGATCAAGGTTATTTCATCCCCTCAGCCTATGATCTTCTCCTTAATTAATTAACTGTAATCACTCATGTACATCACTGGCCTCTATCAATCAATTAACTGTTATCACTCATGTACAACACTGGCCTCTATCAATTAAATGTAACGCACTGCATTGTACATTACTGGTTTTCCTACCACTCATCCCTGTTTAATTACATTTACTCTCTTCATTAAGTTGTTGTCACTGTGCATTGTATCATTTACTTATATATATGCCCCTAGCTCATTACTCTTCCTCTGCTTGAGAACGACACAAGAATCTGTGTCGAAACGTCGCATACAATGAACAAAGAAGTTGTCATCCATATATTCCTCAGCATTATTGTCATCCCAACTTCTAAAATGCCTCTCAAAGAAGGTAAGGATTTGATGTTCGGTGATAAAATTGGTACTTTTATTATGTATTCATCTGTAACATCAGAGCAAATTTGACTTATTTCTAAAAATTGTATTTATCATATGTAACCCAAAGATAAGGTAAAGAATTTACATTACCTGCCTATCGAGTCATAATCAGGAATACACACAGGAATTAAATTTTTCAAGATAAGTATTTACAGTGGTAAATTTACCTTGAGTCTTGCATTAAAAACTCATAAAATTTAGAAAGGACCAATAAAAGTATAAGCTGGGAGTCCTAGGATGCAAATTTCTTTGGTGTCACTATTTGCCTACTTATTAAAGGACTCATTGCAATCTGGTGGGACTCGAAACGTTTTGTGGTAGAGAGTCCTTGGTCTCATCAGGTTATATCTGTCAATTGATCTAGGCATACAACAAGGGTAATATCTGTATCTAAGTCAGGGGGATGGTTTGTCATTTAGTCATACAGATCGAAGACAAGGGGTTAAAACGGTTACCATTGGTGTCTTTTCATGTTATAAATACAAAGAATTAATCAGATTTCTAATAATCCAGTCTACATCAGGGTTGTCCCAAAGGCAGAACAGTGCATCTACCACCAAACCAATCAGGAATGGAAAATGTGGCATTTATGGGAACCCTTAGACAAAATATACACTTGAATTTTTTATTACAGTAATGTTCTGGCTTGTGTGAATATCAAGTATCCTGTAGGCGGGGAAGAGTCTTCTTGTATTGATTTTCTCCACATCTACTTCTGTGTTATCCTTTTCAAGCCTTTATTTCTAAATATGCAGCAAAAACCTACCCAAGAGATGCAGTTTTCATAAATATTGAATGAACTATGTGTTTTAGCAAGTGAAAGTTCTGATGGTTTTATTCAATATTGATGACAATAGCATTCAGATCAACGCAACAGGCTTGTTAGGATGATTTGCATTTAGCACATTTATCTTGCTGTGAATTTAACCTTCTTTAGATTTCCTTGACTTACATTGTAAATTACCGAAGAAAAAAAAATAACCTTATCTTACTATTTATTACAAAAGGGGTCTTGCAAAAATTTGCCCACTTTCAAGCTTTCAAAAATTTTAAGAATTATTATACCTTCACCATTGTTGACAGTCAAATCTGTTCAAAATTGACAAAATTGACCCCCTTAGTTCATCACTTATGAACAATAATGATCTGACGTTAGCAAAATTATCTCAAAACCAAATTCTTGTGTACACAGTACACATTGTAGAAAGAATTAATAAACTACAAACAGTGTTGTTCACAGAGGGGTCCTGGGGGAATTTGCCCACCCTTTTTTGCTTTGTGTGTCTTGAATTTTTGAGACATAGGATACCTCTAACATTGCAAAGGTTCCAACCTGCAATGAATTGGCGAAATGTCCCGCTCTGCTGATACCTAGGAACAACACTGTACAAATGAGATGCAGACAGAAGCCAGAGTTCTTGCAAGAACAGACCTACGGAACAAGGTCCCTACACATACCCAAACAAAACATTCGATTTCAGAACAAACAGCAATGTTTAGGGCAGATGGAGAAACAGACAAATAAACAACAGCCCATTTCAACTACATCTGTTTTCACAGATGAGAAGTCTGGCGCAAGAGGACCTAGAAACACAATAAGGCAAAAATGGTTGGTCATTCAGAAGTGCCTAATGTGATTAAGAAGGGCATGTAAAGATGAAGTGGTTCGGAATGTCTTAGGTCAGCTCCCTACAGCTCCCTTGACTGACAGACAGTAACATGGCAGATCTCACAGCTCCTCACACTGCCAGGCTTATCATCCAATAGAGGCCATATTTATCTTCCACATCATTGTACTATTCCTTACAAGCAAAAGCTCTTCAGTATGCCTGGCTCCTCCAGTCTGAGATAAGAACACAGGTCAAGAGAAGCTTTGATAGCCAGTCTCTTAGATTATTCCTTCTATACAATAGGCCTGAAACTGAATCTTGTACCTCAGATAATCAATACATTTTTTTCTTATCACAGACTGTCCTTGATTAGATTTTCCCATATGAAGGTGCTACAGCCCATCAATGGTGAGTGTCTGGATTGTACATGTTATTTCACTGTGGAGACTGAATGGCAGTCTTTTCAATTGTAAATAGAGTCCTTGCGTTTCTGATCACAGCAAATAAATTTGATCGAGATAGAATTGAAAAGAAAATCTATTTTTGGTTATGATACTCAGAATTGTGTCTCCAAAGCTGGTTTCATATTTCATGAAATTGAAAATCGCTTGTGCACTGAATGGAATAGCATCTTACTTTCTGGTCCAGATTTTTTAGTGCCAAGCTTACTCGGAATAAATCATGTATAATTTACCATGACTATCAATTAATAATAAATGACTTTATTGATATTACAAAATAAGCTGTGACATATTTGCCATATATATGCACATGTGCACAAGTTCTCTTATTTGTCCCCTGTAACATCATAAAACAATTAGTTAAGTCACTGTAAATTCACAAGTAAATCCGGCATTTTCAAGTTATATCTATAAATTGATTAAATGGCAACAAAGAATTCATACACTTTAAAATGGTTCAAAGGACTTTTAGAAAAGTTGAGTGCTAAACCCTTGCTTACAGTCTAAATACAGAAATTCTTATTAGTTCTTAGTAGCTAATATGACACACTTCCTGGTCATAAAAAAAACTTTATAACTTTCAAAACTTATAAATTAGTAATTCTTGTTATAGCAATTGGCCATTACTATAAATAACTGTACAAAAAGATAATTGATAAGAAACGTGGTGGAAGAAGAGAATATCATCTCATTCCATCTAGAATATACATGTTTTACCTTTTTCATAACAATACTCCCATGCTTGAACCATAGTTTGTGGATTAGTTTTTAACTGTACAAATCTATTTTTCATCAACTACTTTCTAAAAGGTCTTGATGAAGAAAAAAACGAAAGCATGCTGATAAAGCAACAAATGATGCTCTATTCTCCGGCTAACAAAAAAACCATATGACAGCAGCATGTTAAGTTTTTTAATCCACGAAATCAGTTGGTCTAAATTGATCTCGATCCTTAGTTCAGAATGCACTGATGCAGATCCAATGAGTGCTGCCACCTGGTGAACATATCTGGCTTGTTCCGCTTCAGTGACCATTTGTGACATCTTACAGCATTTAGAAGGTTAAGAAGGATGAAAAAAACAAGAAAGAAAAAGGATTTTTTTTCTCGAAAAAGCACTTGGGTTTCTCTGAAATCAATGATAAAAAGTTTTAAGTCTTTAAATGCAGTTCCTATCTTGAGTCTTGGTACATCTTTCGAGAGTTTCTTTTCATTGAATAAGATTCTTACAAATGGTCGGTTGGGGTTGGCCACTTACTGTAAATGGAGGCTTAACCATGGTCTGATAGCTAAACATAATCAGGCCAATCATACAAGAAAACAGATTTCAGGATCAGATTGAAGCATTACAAAACTAAGTTTATCAAGGTCAGGTAAGTATCTTTGAAGGAATTCTGATTTTTGTAAATGTTTCTTAAGTCAGATAAATTGAATTTAACTTATTTTTCTATTTAATTCTTGCCCCTGAAAATAAAAGTCCACATGAATTGATTGCTATCACTGAATCAGCAAATGGGAAGAAAGGTAACAAACTGTAAGTAATTATCTCAGTTACTCTGATAAACAGGAAGTGGAGTGGCCACATCAAAGGAACAAGACTAAGGTACCAGTACAAGAAACAAACACATAGCAGGCTCATCTTTCACTTCTTCTTCATCTGAAGGACTAACTCTGTCTTCTTTCAATTTTTGTAGAAAAATTGTGACTGTAATTCTTATGTTTACAAATCCAATGAAGATACAATATACTTCTGAGTCATAACCTTGTTTCACTTTGTTTACTAGGATAACACTAGAAGGTTACAAAGATCATTCATGATTGGATCAATTTTAAATGTTTTAACTTGAGAGAGAAGTTTCAAAATTACTTAAAAACTAGTCTGTCAGGCAGACACTCAAAAGACAAAAGCCAAAGTAAGTTCATGGGAAAACAAAATAGCTTGATTTCTGGTAAAGGAATAAATCTCTTCACTATTTCATTCTATTTAATCTTCTTTTTCATATTTGAGATTTATTGAACAATTTTTTATTTCAGAGACTAATCGCACAAAATTTCTAAAAAACACTAAATAAATGACTTCTTAAAATCTGAGCATGAAGAATATGCCCTATTTCAAGGAATTTGATGATAATCAAGTTGGACTGATAAAAAATTAACACTTTTAAATCAGTTATCTGAAATATCGATACACAATCCAAGATGAAGATACATTATCAAGAGCATGTCTATGATATCCAGTCATTCTGCGCCTCTCCCTCTAAATCACTGCTTCATTACATCCCAATCATGTTTGCCCTGCTAACTACATTTACATAGAGACATTACGGTCTAGGTACTATCTCACTATCTGCTCCTGTCAATGGAGAAAGTGTGTTAAAGCAATCTGTCTGAGTCACTATTTCAAGATTCTATCTCAGGCTATGGAAGGTTAGATGTCTTGACTTTATATTGATACCAGGTTTGAATCTTTCACAGAAGTTTTGTTTTCATTTTGAAATAGTTGAAACAATGGTTATCTTTTACTTGAATTAACATTTGTTCTAATGTTCTGATTTTTGTGTAAGTTCAAAATTAGAAATATAAACAAAAAAATAAAATCAATAAATTCATCAATATTCATCAACATATCAAATAGTCTGAACTTACAAAATAAGAATTCTGAATTACTTAGATATTATTGCATATAAGTTCATTTCATTTAATCATTTATATCATCTTTTCCTCAGCAATATCATCTATATTTACCAAAAGCTGAAATCAAAAGGCTCAGGGCTAAACTAAGCATATCTTCTTATATCAGTTCAGTACAACTCAAATAGTGGAATGATTCAATTTCTCGCAAGAACATCTTACAATGGGAAGCCTACCCGTAAGCACATTCCCTCTAAAAATAGCTTATTAAGCACTTTAAGATCTTTCCAAGTGAAATCAAAATGTCATTGTATCAGAATTCCTCTAAATTAACCCTTTTTTCCAACATGTCTCCGACACAACAGAGAATCGCTTTTATACTCATTGTGAAAGGTTTCCGATTGAGGGACATCCTGAACTTCAAAGAAATACCAATGGGCAGCCATTATTAAACTACAATTAGGAGTATTTAGCATCTCAGCGCCACAATGAGCCATATAACCTCCCTGCTGATACGACCAACAGACACAATGTAGTCGATGGGGAACAATGCTGCCGGGTTATGTCACACCAGTCTGGAATTGTCACCATGAATAATTCACCCTCGGGATGAGGGGGTTTCCCTGTTGCCATGACGATGATGAGTCAATCAGAGAGACAGGTGAGGGGGAGGACACCAGTTTGAGCCTGTCCGTGTGTCGGGGTTGACATATGGATGATGCGATGTGAGATGAGATTTGTAGGTAAACAGTGTAAATCTCCATGTAAACATACAGATTATAGCCTGTATGGTCTATGCTATGGTTCAAAGGAGGACACATGTATTGCAGGAAAATGTATTCATAATTTTCTGATACATCAACAAATACTTTTTATCAAAATATTAATAAAATGATGAATTTGGTCTTTATTTCAAATAAGACACTTTTTATCTTGGTGATCTTTTATCTTTTAATCCAACCATATTGGATGATCAAGAGAATCAAACTTTTAGTCTTTCTAAAACAAGAGTAATTTGACAAGTTAGCTAAATTTTTATAATTTAATATATAAATAAATTAAGGGAAACATGCAAAAGAACATGATTTTTTCAGATTCAAACATAACATTAACCAAATTATTTCAATAGACAAATAAAGTCACAAAACATACATAAATGATACACTTCTCCGTCTCTATTACCCTCCAAAATTTCACACTTGACCGTTTGCTATGTAGTAAATCCCAATAGAGTAGACACAAGACATATGTCTTCAATCAAGATAATTAACATTCAGCTGGACTGTACTCTTATGACCAATACCATATGGCTGTGAGGGAAACTGCTTATTCCCAGTGGGTAAGTCTTCGGCTCACAGCAACTTACTTACAACTTGGCTTCATTAACCCTACCGTTGGTTATGTATTTCAGGATAGCCAGTAGGTAGCAATATGGTCTTTGTTCCTGGGTTATTATCCCTGTAAATTGGCCCTTCAGAATTTTGATAATAATTCATTCACTAACTAAGTTCATTATTTGCAATTTGCAATTGTGAAAAAACTACACAGAACTCTTTAAGACATATACCTAATTTCTTCACATCATATATAATGCATAATACTTATCTATGAATTCAATGCTTCAGCTTTGTGCAATATACCTTGGTAGTTACTTCTTTCATAACCTTGTGATTTAAGTTTTAAGCTGCTTTTAATGATTTTACAACAACCATTTAAAACAACAAAACAGCCTTCTTCAATTAATGAAATTCCAATGGATTTTTCCTATTTCCAAATGACCTTGACCTTATACAACACATTCAGGTCCATGTTGGACGTTTTAGTACTACAATAAATAAAGAAGCAGTCATTACAAGTCTGAAAGCAGAATTAGGAAAACCATTACTTGAGGAACCTGTGTGTAATTATCTTTACGACCCATAACAAGTTTTTGTAATCAAAGTTTCATTAACGACATGAGGGCGACTGACATAAGCTTGGATTAAAGAAAACCTAACCTGACCGAACAGATAAAAATAACCCTGCCTTTTTCAACCCTTTCAAGTTTGGCTGATCAGAGAGGAAAAGTAATAGTCATCATTGGACAGCCATTAATCCATTGATTTTCTCATCTTTTATGCCACACCGAGCTTTACGAGTGAAAACATCCAACTTTCAAATCATTTCACAATCTCTTTAATTTTTTTCATTTAATGAAGCATATTTTGTTATTGAAAGTGTTAAATGATGTGCAAATTCAATTTAAGATTTCATTTACACTTTCAACTGAATGAAAAGGAATTTCTTGTAAATGATGCAAATGTGATAATCTTCCGATTTGAAAAAAAAAAATGGTTTAAGGGGGTTGATACAAATAACATCTCTAGATTTTTTCCCCCTTAATTTCAAATTTATTTTTAACATAAATACTTAATCAACCCATTTAACTGCTGGTATAGAATATTTTGAAAATGTAAACATTGGGACCAGTCTCATTATTCATTAGCTGAAATCAATAACAATGAATAAGTATCATCAAGTCAACATTTTATTTTCATTACCAACAATAAAAATATATAACAGAGAAAAGAAATTGCACCACAAATACACCAATAAAATTAAATCTACCATACCTATGTGAAATAGACATGCAACTGTCATAAAAAGATCAAAGGGAATGATAAAACAATTATTTGTCTATAAAAATCACATAATCCATAGTCCTGCATGCAATAAGGGTTTATAGCATGTATCTGTCATGCTGCACTGAACGATACAAGGAATGGTTCCACATGACTGGTCACATGATGTGATACACTGGAGAGAGAGGTGATACATAGTGCGGTACATGAGGACACTTGTTCAACTGTCTAGTAAATCATGGCTTCTCTAGTGATACCTTGTACAAGGCTAAAAGTCAATCTTTTTTTTAGTGGGGACAAACCACTGACAAAAAAGCAATATTCTCACACAAAAAAGACTTACAGTACTTTTAAGTTTAAAAGTGATCTACATAAAATCTAAAATTTCAGAAAACAATTGGTTATACTTTGCAAATGGAGACTGGTTAATCTTCATTTTTAGAATTGAATTTTATCTTACATTGGCTGATTAAGAAATTCATATTTTGATCGTCTGATTGAAGTTTACTGAAATACATCAATAAGCATATCAAAGATTCTGACGCATGTACATATCATTCATTAATAGGTAAGCATCTCCATGAGAAGTGATCATGACAATAGTGAATAAAAGTAAATAATAATAAACCTAGCCTCAATAATAGATATTGAGTCCAGCAAGGTGTAGAAGTGGGTTGCATCAGCCAGTCTATCAAATTGACCAATCAGGGATCATCTTACCAAGCCGCAATAGTATGTATTTGCACATGCAGATAACGCTGGAGGGTCATAGATAGACGAAAGGTCGTTTGATGCGACAAGCTACTACATTTGGCAAAACTCAATATCGGGAGTGTAGAGAGTATTATTGAGGATAGGTTTACTTAGACTGTTCAACAAATTTATCTATATCAAAGCTTGTCTTATTGTACCAAAGAGTTGGAATATAGCCATTCAACATTAATATCACCAGTACAACTGTCTAGTAAATCACGACTTCTTCAGTGATCTCTTGCACAAGGCTTTGGGTCAAACTCTTATTTGATGAGAACAAACCACACAAAGATAAAATCTAGTATTTCCGATTCTCACAATAAAATCATGTTGTATTCTAAAAGCCTGTGATACGATTTTACTTTTAAACATTGACATTTGCATAAATAGAAAATTTGAATGATTTTGACAACAGTGAATATCAATATCACAGTGCATCAATAACCAAAGCTTATCTAGAAGTACTCTTTCTCTTAGATTTCACCTTGCAATCCAGGATGGTCTATGAAAAACATTTACTACAAAACACATGAAAAAGAAAATATCTGGAAAAAAGGCTTTTACGTTTGGTATTTAATGCATGTAAACTTCTCATTCTTTAGGTGAATATTTACTCCAAATCATGTATAAAAGTTCACATAAATTTGTTAAAAGAAATCTTGCTGCTTCTAATGCAGCACTTAAGCAGGAAGTATGGAGAGGTGTCATACAGTATTGCTTACTCAGCGAATCTCTATATATTGCTATAAACCATAGCATCATAATTCAATGTTGAAATATGGATTCTATATCTAATCATAAACATATTGCAAACCGATCCCAAGTGATAGAATGCAAATCATTTATTATCTGTGTATATATCAAATAAAGGTTGGTTACTTATACTAATGGGATTGGCTTAGATTGATTCAACAAATTCTTTAGTGAATTATTATATATATATATGTAATTGACGACTGTCTGGATAAAGTTCTTATTCAGATAATTGACCATGATTGATAAAATAATCACAATAGGACCGCAACTTCAAATTGAAATGAAACAAAAGGGCACTTAAGTAAAGTCATATAGTTTACTTTGTCCTGAAATAGAAGTTGTTCATTTATTACATAACTTTTTCAAATATCCATAGGTAACAAATAACATTTCATAAAATATCCATTGCAGATACAGTCATCATTACTTTATGCACAGGATGTATGAAATTTGGTCAGCTAAAAATGGCTATACTGCCCCATCCCACTCAAATTCCTAACTTACACAACTACTTGTCACAGTTTGGCTTTTTCATTCTCACAACCAACAATCCCTATAACTTTTTCTCAGAAATGACAGGCTACACAACATAATTAACACGTAAGTGTCCTATCCTGCATACCATGAAAGGTGAAATATTAACCCTCTCACAAGCATGTTACCAAGAAATGCAAGTAACTCTCTATTGTTCATTCATTTTCAAACCAGGTTTGAAAATGATAACAATTTCTTGAATATAAAATCTGAGATGCATGAGACTTTTCATTATACATATGTACAATTATTGTTTGAAATAAATTAAATTCATTTCGAGAACTTTAGAATTTTTTCATTTCAATTAAATTTACAGGAACACCTTTTCACAGCAAGATGATAATTATTAAATGCGTACTATTTATTTTACATGTTGATACATATTTCAGAAAAGGTTTTACCAAAATGCTAATGGATGAAAAAATATATTGACAGATTGCATGTTCAAAGTAATCAAAATCTAGGAACATTCCTATGCATGTTACTTCTAATACAAGCACACTACAATGTAGTTATCCTGGTAATTACAGTCATCCATTCCAGAGTTGCTAAGCAATAAGCACAACTTGTTGTTAAGATATTTCATTCATACTATGGGTTACCAGTAACATACAAATGATTTGAAAGATGCAAAATTACGACAAGTTACATTTAGTAAGTAATTCCTTGTTTAGTTTTTGGGAGGTTCCCAGATACAAGTTTAAAATGCCTAAGTAGTCTAAAAGTTACTGATACACTGTATAGACAAGGAAGAAGTTTTAAACAGCCACAGTGTCATTGGTATAGCTTTATTGCCTTATATATATCTATCACATTGATCTATCTATTTATCACACACTTCTGAAATACACTGCACACATCCAAGAAAGCATTAGTAAGGAAAAGGGTCATTCTTCTACTACAGTATCTGATAGTTTTGATAGATGATTTCCCTTGAGTACTGAGTATCTTAGAGGTTATTGTAATGGCAATTGCTCCTCGACTGATATTCATCGCACACAGGCAGTTTAGTCATCTTTCAAATTTACTCGCAGAGTGAGATGGGACTGGTATATTGATATCATCTGCTTGTTTCCTCAAGTCAAATGGGTATAGGGCAATAACAATCATTTTAACAGCCACTACTTTCAATACTAGAGATTCATTGGAAGTTTTCTGAAATATTTTATCTTATATTACCATGGTGACATTATGAAAAGGATTGAAATTCAGTGCGAATCAAGTAACTGACTTTGAATGTACAATATTGAGAGGAAAAAATGATACCAATTATTGACTAAAATTCATGACCTATTTTGTGGTTTTGCAGTGAGAGGGTTAACTTCAGTTAGATGACGGGGTTTATATTTAACAATTTATCTTTTTATGAAATAAAACTCAATCCTTATTCATCACAAAAAGTAAAAACCAACTGTGCATTAATATATTACCATCAATATCATATATATCTTTTAAAAACATAC
This sequence comes from Steromphala cineraria, assembly GCA_916613615.1. Taxonomy (NCBI): domain Eukaryota; kingdom Metazoa; phylum Mollusca; class Gastropoda; order Trochida; family Trochidae; genus Steromphala; species Steromphala cineraria. The sequence goes on from OU744726.1 coordinate 19,329,263, forward strand.
AGACTAATGTTGACAAATGATTAAGCATGAAAAAGCATGTGAATTATTTTAAAATATGTATACACTGTAACACATCTTAATTACCGGTAAACAAAATTGCTCCTTGGTGACGGAGGGCATATGACCCTGAAATAGAGCTGAAAGGCAATGTAATAGAAATGATTGTGAACCCAACAACAGGATTCAGACACCGATGAAAACAGACACTATTGATTAAGCCAAAGCAATATCAAACTAGTGAATTTCTATATCACCCTGCCACATACAACTACAACATCAAATCCAAAAGCGTGGTAACCCTCACGCCACTGAAAAAGAACATTATCATTTCTATATTACACTTCCTGGTTGCTGTAAGTAAAGCAACCAATAGACCATGACCAGATATATATACATATATATATATAAGACGATGATGGAGGAGTGATGAAGAAATCTTACCTATGATTGACACAAGAAGCAATAGTAACATCCTGCCTGGATTGCTCAAAATAGAGCTCTTCATAGGGCTGAAATAGAACAGATACTTTATAACTATTCATAATATAATAAGGGGTTCAAAATTTATATATCTGTAAGGTTGAGTTCACTCACCCACAAAATTTGACCTTAGACACACCCAAACAACATATATCAGTCAGTTAACTTGCTAATTATCCAATAGAATTAACTACCCAACTAGTTGGAAACTACACTCTTTTTAATTGAATGTTGGAAAATAACATTTACATATCCTTCAACCAGTAAGAAATGAATATTATAAACCAATTTTGAGGTGATGCATATAATTTGTAACTTAATAAATCACTTGTTGTTCCTACTTCATAGGTTATCAGATTAAATAAATTTTAGGTCATGTTTGCCAATTCTGAAGAGATTTGATCATTTATGAATGTAAGTTACAATTCATTGAAAAATATTAAAAGGCACAGTTCCAAAAGCATGGCAAAAATTTCTCATTTTCCCCTTTGAACAGAAGATCAACACTGTCTAACAAACTAAATATTTAAGGTAAGCATGTGATTTTATTAAGCGTTTTCATGCGAGGAAGAAGATAATACATCTGAATTGAGCAGGAGAAAGTAGCTTATGTAAACTTGTTGTAAGAATGTAGCCTCAAGGGGCAAATTGTTTACCTGGGTATGTGGTCAAACCCTATTCAGTTACTGATTATTTATGGCAGCCGTATAGTGTCTATATAGTGTATAGGGTAGGAAGGAGGGACAAACAGTAGATCGAACAGTTAAACATATATTTTAGGTTTTGATAATTGACAAAAGCTGATTTCGTTTCAAATTGTTTTAATATCCTCAAACATATAATACATTTTTTAATAAGATGTAAATAAAACCTTTTCATAATGAACAGATATCTATAATAATTTGTCTGTATAGAGATTCAAAGCGAGAAAAAATTAAAGATTAGAAAACTAAAGTAGCAAATGGTACTACACCATGGCAATATCAGGGTTTAAAAGATTTCGTTGGGATAATATTTTTGCTGTTATATTACCTTATTCTACACATGTTACTAGCCTACATTTAAAAATAAATCACCTTGCTCTTAAAAGATGTTAGCTAGCTCTGATTATATATTATCGATGATAAAACATCAATAATTTGTTTACTTGTCTTATATTCTCAGTGATTGGGAAAGGCAGGGCCATGGGCCATTTTACACATAGGATGGAAAACTGGCCCATTAAAATTTTTAAGTTTACTATTGATGGGCAATGGCCCATTTAAAATTCAGAAAATTACCAAAACTTTGAAAATGGCCCATTGTCAAAGATGTCTTTCCAAATCCCTGATTCTTGAGCATTGAGAATAAGGGTCTTTGAAGATCAAAGTTTGACATGAGGATGGTTTACCATCTTGAAGAAATGCTTATTTTGTACATTTGTTTCAAATGTCATATGTATGCAAATGGGAGGAAGAGATGTCGCAATTGTTTCATCAATGAATGCATTCTCATGGTTCTTTTCATGATGCAATACAGTTAACAAAACTGTGATACAAATTTTGGTGAACATTGTTGAGAATTTTACTTAATATTGATTTATAAAATCTTGAGCTTGTGAAAATCCTTTTTAACATAGTGTTTCTGTAATGATGAAGTTGGACAAAATCAGATAATATGAGATTATCATAAAGAAATTGGATTATTTAGTGTTGTGCTGTTAGTTACTCCAGCAACTGTAATTAGTAAAATTGAGCTAAGATCAGTAAATGATATTTCTCAGGAAAAATGTTGAGTTTTCTGTATTGTTATATGTATTGTATCATGACCTAAGTATTGCAATACGTAATGTGTTTTGAGGTACAAGTATAGTGACATCCCTTATGAATAGAAATAGATTAACCAAGTATTAATTAAAAACAACACAGTTTTGTAGATATCCATTCAGGTTCATGCCAGAAAGATTCTGCTTTTATCTGAAAAATGAAGTAACAATAAATTCTTCAAAGCTCTTACACAGCTTCAAAATTGACAAAAGATAGAATAATATTGAACCAGTCAAAACAAATCTTGTTACTAAGACAGTGTTTCATACTTGAAATGTGTATCTATACTTTTTTCATGATAGTTATATCATCAACATATTTGATATTTTGCCAGCAAATGATGGGTTTTGTCTACAAACTAATGTAAGCTAAATAAATAGTGAGAATCATGATAAATAACAGAAAAATTCCAAATGTTTTTAATCCTTTGCATAATAATTTGGTGCCTTTTAATCAAAAAGTCCATCAATGTTATTTCTGAAATCAACCAGATATTTTCTTCATTTGTAGTTTATTTAACATCTAAACTTTTACAATAAAGTACAAGTTAATCATATTTTCTCTAATCTAAATGAAAATCTATGTTTGAGACAGTCGGAAGTTGAAGGATTATCGCAAGACAAGCGATGTGTCGCATATCGACTTCACACCCTCGAGTCTGGCATTCTGTGGAACCATCTGCTTTGTTTTGTGTTTTGTGACTGAATCATCCTTGCTATAATTAAAATCGAATTCTACAAATTTAAACAATAGGTTAGAAACATCAAATTCAAAAGCTTGGATTAAAACAAAATTCCGATAATTCAAAGATTCTTAAAATAGCATTTTGACATTCAGGGCCAAAATGATAATGTGAAGAAGCGGCCTAGTTTTGCAGTTATCATCAAACATTTGGACCACGATCGTGCTAGTGTGGGGAGAATCCGAGGAATATAGGTGTGCAATTGGTTTTATTTGTCTCGTATATACTCACAAGAGGGAATTGAGTAGTAATTATCCTAAAAATCACATCGCTATCTTCTTATCAATTTTCATTCACATATTCGTCGGGATCCGCCATCTTTCTTAGGCCTGCACTTCCGGTCACGTGATAGCCGGTGCCCTTTGACCCCCTTTGTCACAGCTGCGCCTACAGTTTCCTGCAATAAAAATCGCTGTACAAGAGGATTACAAACAGTGGAACTATTTACACACCGCGTTAGACATATTTGAAATCTGCTGCCTTTATGCATAATCGGCAATATTTGCTATTTTGAACATGATGTGTTTAGTAAATTAAAATAAGAGTTGAGTAGACTACAGATAGGTTTTTGCAATATTTCAGTCATACAAGTCACAAACTTACAACGTTGATTACCGCAATTCAAGAATATACTTTATACAAACATACATAACACCCGAAAACATTAAATAATATACTCTTACAAACAAACTTGACAAATCAACTCCAATCAATACATATTTCAATACGTATTAACTAAAGGATTTCTTTATATTACACATTTTGCTATAAGCTAACGACCAATACATAATTAATCAAATAAATCGGTATACCAAGCTCCCATGATTTATCTTAATCATTTACTTAGATATAAAATGCTTACACCAAATTTAGTTAATATTTAATGTTTTATTCTTAATGTGTACAAATGATAATAACTGCATTTGTTTACCCAATAAGATTGAGTCTGATATTATATATTTGATATTTGAGGATGAGAATTGAGTATCGAGGTTTGCCTGAAAATGATTGTAGGTTTTTTGTACTTTTTATTTTGGTATTCTTGACTTACAGATAAAATATTCCTCAATATAATTTGTTCCCGGATTTGTAGTTGTTATATTTCTAGTATTTGTTTTATACCTAACCTATTAGTTTACTTCCATTTTAAACATAAAGTGAGGTGTAAAGCTGTGGGGTTTTCAGCAGTCTTCAAAAGAAAGTCACTTAACTCACGCTTTAAGGTATAGGTCACTTCTACAGTATAGCACTGAGTCACTGACCCATAAGCGATAGCCACTGATCGACCCACCCTAAATAGTCATTTCTTTAACAAAAGATTAAAAACGTTGCCAATGTTTGTGTATATTTATTGTGTATCTGTTTGACGAATAGGACATAGAAAACATCATCTCAATTTCAGCTTATTTGAAAAGCACAAATCAGGAAAAAAAGTGAAAATATAACGCGAAAGAAGCAAGTTTCAAAATTGAACTGATCAGTCAAAGGGAGGTAATCTATAAAAGCGCCATAAAATATCTTGCCCACTTGTCATTTTGTTTATTGCAATAAATATCAAAATGCGTACATTTATGGATCTATGGCAAGTGTATTGTTTTTATATCATTATTAACATCTGCCAAAATCTTTTTTACACATTTCTTACATTTAGTGATGCTTGAAATGGTAAAAGGATCTATACACACAGGAAATTTAAAAAATAAATCAATATTTAAACGTATAATATAAATACCAATACCCCCTTCTCTATACAAAAGTCAATATCAGACTATTGTATTGAGGAGGATTGATATCTGAAAAAAGTAGACTTAAATGGTTCAAAAACATAACATTGAGTTTGTGAGAGTAATATCATTATCTAATAAACTCGTGAATGGTATCGATATTTAACTCTCTTTCGCTCGTTAGATACCAAACCGCTCATTCGTTTCATTAATATGTTACTAAACGGGACGTCGTTTAATATTCTCTATGTAGAAACCAAAGCGAAAAAAAAGCCCAGCCCGCAATCTATTTTTTTACTCAAGAGACAGGTAGGTAGCTAGCTGATTTAGAGAACGGTCATTGTTTAAAGGGGTTTTTGATAATTTTATAATTTGAATTTCTCACTGATAATTGGAAGTGAATGCTAAATGTATTATTTTGACAGTGTCAAAAATCTCATTACACAAGCCAATCATCCATTGTCAGAGGACAAAGAATGAAGATTCACATCAAATCCATTGGCGGCCATTTTTGTGTGAACACCTTTAATTCATTTTTGTAAGAAAAAGGAATCGCATGGCTCAACTTACCGTTATATACTGGAATTATTGCTGCTCCATTTAGTTTAAATACATTGTCTTTCAATTGAAACCATTAATTTTCATTTTCCTGACATCACCCTATATTCCCCCAAAAAACGTGCTACTGCCCCTTTAAAGACCTGAAACCTGGAGAAAGGTAACATTAAATCTTTTGAGCTCTAACGTGACATATATAATCTTTTATCATTAGGATTTGTACCAGGAAATGACGATAACTTATGTGTGAATGATATAAAATAAACGCTCAAAAATAAATATATAAAGACTTTGAAAAACGAATTGTGTACATGTGCACGCATTTTTTTGTAAAATATACCTACTGTATAGAGGAGATGGTACATCAAAATATGACTGTTAAATAAAAGTTAAATATCCTGTATTGATGTGAAATGGATTTGAAGAAAAACTTATGATTGGCGATGTTTTCCTCTTCAGCCATTAGGGAGGGAGTAACTGCAGTTACCTTACTCAGTGTAGTATAGGGGTGGGTAAGCCTAAAACAAAGTTGAAAGATCCTAGTCATTATAATTGGTGAATATTATGGTATGGCAAAGAATCGGCAATCTTAGCTCTAGAAGACAATGCACTATATGGAATATCTTAAACAAAATTTCTATACATTTAAAGTTATCAACCGAAAAGATTTGTCCCATAATAATAGTTTAATACATAATGAAAATGATTGAAAAAATATACAGTTATCGAGCAAGAATTTATGTTTTTTAACATCCCAAGTTTCTTTCTAAAACTTATAATTCGAAGAAAGGGTTCGCCGCCGTGGTATAATACATACTTTTGGAACTTAATGTATCAAAAACAAAGGAACTCTTCATGTATAGATTTTCGAAGAAATAAAACAGCATTTTATCCAGTCATTATTGATTGAGTTGTCGAGGTGGTGAGAAGTCATCTGGGTACGGTAATTGACAGTAAATTGAATTTCTCTGAAAATACGGATCGCAATCAAAGTAAGTATATATAACTTATAAAACTATAAAACTTGTGTCTACAGTCTGTCTTCATGTTGTCTATCCAATGTTGGTTGGCTACCTGTCTGTAAAAATATTGATACAAACTATTACACTGGGAGAACAAATTGCTAATCGTAGCTTTAAGAGATTTGATAAACTTCACGAAAAACAGGCTCGAAATTTAGCATTAATAATTATCAGCGACCCTTCACATGAATTGTATTAATGTTTTGAACTTTACCATCCGTCCGTTGGTATAATCTGCCTACGTGCAAAAGCCCTTGTCCATTTCCATTCTTATGAATCGGTAATACGCGCAATAAAGAATTATGTCATCACGTGACGCTAGTGTTTCAACTTGTGTATACATGACGTCATTATCACTATGACGTCATAAACACGCCGTTGTCATGCAATGGCTACGGGATGGACGAATCACGGTATGAAATAAGAAGAGAAAATGTTAAATCTTGTAAAAAGACGAGACGTAAGTCTTCAAAAATGGATAAGACCATCCGGTCAAGTAAATTAGCGATTGTAACGGACAGTGATGTTCAGGTTTTAGGCGATAGTTACCTGTCACCTGTAAAACAAACATATCCGGATCACCAAGAACTTCAAGACACAGATACAGAGACCCTTGTAGATGAGATGGAGCGATTGGATAAATCACATGGGAAGAATGAAACCTTCACCCTTAGTCCGCCCCAAGACATTCCAGTTCGTGACACTGGTCTTGAGTACACTCCACAACGGAAAATCGTCCGAGAAAAATCCCGAAGTTGTGGCACAAAATCTGCAGACCGTCTGCGATATCACAAAAAGAGGTATTCCCTGCCAGTTGTGCCTGCATTGGACTTGGATTACATGAGTTCAAGGTCGGACGGAAGACGAAAAAATACTGCCCATCTTAATGCAAACCAAAATTCTGCCTTTGCAACGTTTTCGTCAGAAGACATGTCTCACAGACGCAACCCAAATTCCATAAACATTGAACAAATAAATCCTGCAATGGCAACTCCACGAGAAAAGCACAGTGCCTCTGTCGCAAACTGTTTGTTTGATATGTGGCAGGCTCAGCGGATGTGTGATGTCGTTTTGAAAATTGCTGGGCATGAATTTCCGGCTCACAAGCTCGCCATTGCTGCCCACAGTCAAGGGTTCTCAAACAAGTTTTGCAACATAAAGAACACATCCGACGTGTGTCAAATATCAGTTCCAAACTGTTCCCTAGACGCTGCACAGCAGGTTCTCAAATACATTTATACGTCTGAGATCAACCTGACGATGCAGAACATCGATTCAATCCTTGCATGTGCAAAATATCTTGGAATCACAGACATCATGGACGAAGCCAAACAACTTCTCTTGAACAACATGTCAATAAATTCCCTTGAAGTCATGAAAATCGCAAGGAAGCACGAAATATTGGACATATTTGGAAGATTGTATGATTACGTCTGCTGCAACTTCAAGCAAGTGATGGAAACAGACGGCTTCCTGCGATCGAGTGCCTCAGACCTGTGTCGTCTGCTCTCTGATGACAATCTGAACGTTCAGCAAGAACTGGATATCTTCTTCGCCGCCATGAAGTGGTTGGATTTCAACAGGCAGGATCGACAACAGTACATACGGGATGTTTTAGGCACAGTTCGGTTCGTCCATATATGTCCAGAAGATATGGTCAACTACGTGGAGCCCAATCTCCTCCTCACGAACGAGTGCAAGGATATTCTCATGGACGTGTTTAGGTAAGTAAAGAGTAAGTTCACGACTGTTAGATAGATAACTGATCTATTTTGTGCAAGTATATAGCCATCTGAAAACTATAAAATTGGATGCTAGGGAGAAAAAGAATTACGATAATAGTTGAAACTTGAAATGTTAGTGGAAAGTTAAAATATTAAGGTATGCTTTAAGCTTATGTTTTTGGATTGTCGCTTGATGGCGGCAGAAACAAATTCTGCATGACAACGTCTCCAGGCCTACCATACAAACGGCAAACAAATCTTCAAAACTGAATACAAATACTCTTAAACGGAACACAAATCACCCAAATAAGAGGAAATATCCTCAAAAACTGAAAACATACCCTCTCAATGGGAGCAAATGCTTCCGAATTAGAAAACAAATCGTTTGGAATGGAAACAAAACCTCTGTATCGGCTACAAAAGCAGCAGAGAACGGTCGCAGAGCGCTCGTAACGGTCACAAAGCATCCCGAAACGGTCTACAATGCATCCCAAACTGTCCTCAAACCGCCTCCAAAATGGCGGCCCGGGGAGAAAAACAAACCTTTGTAAGTTATATTTCATGCCACTGCGACTTCTTTCCGTAACTTCCCACATCGGGATATAGCTTATGAACCCCCTCCTACACTAAATTTCAAATCTATGTTCTTAGGCCCTTTTCTCATGCACGAATTTACATACATGAGTACATTTACACACTATGTAATTATACATACATGTGTAATAGTAAATATACTTTCTGTTCACATGTAGCATTATGTTGTATTTGTCAATTACATACAGCCATGTATTATAATAAACGAAAATATATGAGGGCCCTAAGGGCCCTTTTCTCATGCACACCTTTACATATGTTAGTAAATTTACGTATGTATGTAAATGTATTTGGGGTATGTAAAAGTGTCATGAGAACGCAATTACATACATGAGTATTATTGCACTAGGAGTAACTTTACACGACCTCAGGAGGTCATGTAAATGTAAATTTACATATACGTATTTATACACACTATGCAAACTGTGCTATTGCCACTTTATGGTCAAGTTCAAGAGGTTCACGTACAGTGTCACGTTTACCCCGTCTGGATAAGGCTGGTTCAAGCTCCACACAAAGCAATTCAAATGTCCCCTTGCTCATTCTAAAGTTTTCCATCCACTGATCATTATCAAAAGTTTCTTTGACAATGTGACACCACCAATCCCTTGTCCTCTCTTTTGACCATACTCTCTTTTCTTGAACCAGACCCAGCACAAGGCCTGTGCTAAAAAAATAGGGAAAATCTCTTCTTCTCTTGGAGCCAAGAAGTCTTAACATCATGAAAGCTGGCGCTAGACTGAATCTACTCATATATTTTCGTTTATTATAATACATGGCTGTATGTAATTGACAAATACAACATAATGCTTCACTACATGTGAACAGAAAGTATATTTACTATTACACATGTATGTATAATTACATAGTGTGTAAATTTACTCATGTATGTAAATTCGTGCATGAGAAAAGGGCCTTAGTTGACACTGTCAGGCTTGCATTTCGGCATAATTTGGTCCCGACTGTCACCGAAGTCGGTTTCTGTACAGTCGCGGTAATAGAAGCATATTATCAGTATGATAAAGATATCTAGCGTCAACGAGAATATTTTTCTATTAAATAAACAAGCATAATTCTACACAATTACTTCCATGATAAAAAAAAATCCATACAAAAAGTTATTTCGATTGAAATAATGGTCGTTTATGTCTATGCGAAGCATCACCCTACTGAATTGAACAAAGTCTAACACAACAAACCGACTCCGGTGACAGTCGGGACCAAATTATGCCGAAATGCAAGCCTGACAGTGGCAACTAAGAACATGGATTTGAAATTTAGTATATTTAGTTTTTGAGGATATTTCCTCTTATTTGGGTGATTTGTGTTCCGTTTTAGAGTATTTGTATTCAGTTTTGAAGATTTGTTTGCCGTTTGTATGGTAGGCTTGGTCTCAGTATTTAATTATAACGGATGGTATATATTTATATAAATAAACACATTGAAACAAATTAAAATATTTAATTGAATAAATCACTTTATTTTAAAAGATTCCACGCACTGAAGTATAGTGGGAGTCAGATGATGTTGAACCGAAACGAGTTGCCACCCCCCGAGCGTCACTACCAACCCCAGGCCATCACTACCCACGGGCCGAGCCAATACAGGGACAAGTCGCCGGAGAGGCGCTACTGTAACGTAAGTACATGTTTCAAACTTACCGTTTTCCTTCTGATAAGCGACCGGGGGCTTTTGTTCGGCACATCTTAATCCCAAGCTGATCACAAGAACGATAATACACAACGTGACACTATAGATAGTCGTGAAATTCATCCTTTTAATAATTGAAGTTGCTTCCTCCTGGGTTGCGGACATTTTGTCTTGATGTAGGCATTGGTAGACACTTTATCATAATTCATTATTTCAACAGGATTTATGAATTTCATTAATTAGCACTTTTGACGTTTAGTACTTTTTATATCTTGTTTTGTCTGTGATCAATGACAATGCGACATTTCAAAGTATTTTTTGATAATGAATTATGAATAACGTCGACATTTCAAGTTTTGCTTTATAAAATTTCTATAGTTTTATTCAAATGTTTGAAATTTGCACTATAATTTCAGACAAAAAAGGAAGGATCAAACTTGACAAACATCAAAAAGTCTGGGGTAATGAAGCCGACGCCATTGGTTGGCCTGGCACCCTCGGGCCCGATGCCGCTCCCTCCCCGGCCCCCTATGATGGTAGCGACGGGCGGGGTGGATCCCTTCACAGTGCCCGAGGGTGACGCCCCCTCCCGCCTGGTGGCCGAGTACAACCCCTACAGCAACTCGTGGGGGGTCCTCACGCGCCTCCCCGACGCCAGGCACCACCATGGCTCCGCGGTCCTGGACGATCACATCTATGTCATTGGTAAGGGACTCGTGATGACGAGCTCATGTTGTCCAAGTTTGATATTTCGAGGACAGAGTCTCTTAGAACCTTACCAATGGTTTCCCTACGTTTATTACCGAATTTTTAAACATCATTTTGACCTTGTACAAAAATGGGAGAATATGAAGAAACATTATGTCTCATAGTGTTGAACAACCTGTAAGAGTACTGTTTACGATTATCTATAAATCTATTATACCTAAAGAGGACAGACAATACCCGGTGGTCGAGTGGGTCAAGGTTTTGGTACGCTCAGGGCTAGCTATTGTTGCCTCGTGAGGGCGTTCGGTTGGAATCGGGTACTCGTCTCGAAAATAAAACCCAACGATTTGATGCATGCATTTAGAGCTAGTAATCGAAATGTTAAGTAGCAATATAGAACTCAAATAGAACGTTCTCGGGCACCAATAGAATCCCCAATATAATCATTCATGCTGTATATAAATGATCCCACGAGCATTTACCTCGTGAGGGATACTAAAAGTAGGCCAGATTTTTAGGTAATCTACAAAGATAGATATTTCGTCTATCGGGAAATTTGTCATCAGGCAGTCTCACTTTTCAACATTTTACATTTATTTTTAAAAAATTATCAAGGAATAATCAATTTTCGATTGTGTGTCCCCCAGGCGGTTCACTGGTGGAGAGTAACGACCCCGGGGACCTCTCCAACCCCACCAACGTGTGCTACCGGTACGACGCCACCGGCAACTACTGGACCCGCATCGCCCCCATGAGGCACAAGCGCATGTACCACGCCGTGGCCGTGTTGTGTGGCGTGCTCTACGCTGTCGGGGGACAGAACGAACATGGAGAGTGAGTATAGAAGGACATTTTGAAATGATATGAATACATATTAAGCCTGTGGTGAATTTGTTTTCTTCTAAATTCCAATATTCCTTACCTTTCCAGAGATGGTACTTAATCCTGTCTTCACACCTCTAAACATGTGTTATATATGTCGATATATTGCTATACCGTATTTCTCGTTTCTTCCGTCATCCATTAACGATATGCATTTGCAAATAATCATTTTCATCCAACTCATGCTACATGGATACGAACTTGTTACAACAAGTAGTTTCCGCTTGTACGAAACATAATGTAACGAGTTCGTATCCCTGTAGCGGTATTATTTTAAAACTTTTTTTAAAAGTGGAACAAAGTTTATTCAAATCAGATTATGATAAAAAGATGATAAGGTTGATTTGCCAGGCCTACGTATGACAGCCATGCTTGTTTGCAAATGAAGCACCAACTAATCCCCATGTTCTCTTTTATCTCCCCCATCCAGGAGTTTGTCCTCAGTGGAGTACTACAACCCCGATACTGACCGGTGGGGCGAGGTCTATCCAATGTCCGAACCCAAGATCGGCGCGTGCAGTGCGGGTCACCGTGACCATGTGTACGTGGTTGGAGGATTCCTCGAGACAGCCGAAGAAAAGGTCGTCCTGGGAACGGTCGAATGTTACGATCCACGGAGAAACAGGTTCGATAACATTCACTTTCACTGAAGCGGACGTAAAATATAATAAGATGTTATTTACAGAAATGTAAATACTTTATAAGCTCATACAAAACACTTTGGTGAGATTCTCTGTTTATGTAGAGCGTACTTAAAATATTTACAAATTGAAAACATGACTACGGTCCTTTTTTTACTTTGGCCTTCTTATAGCTGGTCTTTTACCTCGAAAGCAAAACAGATGGCAGTACGCAATCAATCGCAAAATAAAGACTTGCTGCATTTAGTCTGATTTCGTGATTTGAGTTCCTCGTCTAAGAGTAGCAGCTGGAATACGGTAAGTAAGAACGTTGACGGAATCAGAGACCCATCTAAGACGGGGACTAGTGTCACTTATACATTGCTGTGGAAGTTTAGCGCTTGGCAATATTTCAGCCATTAGCGGCGGGGTGTTGTGCGTTTCTAGTCATTTCCAAAAACTGATATTTCCCTCTATTTACAGATGGATAAGCAAGAACCCACTGCCGGGTCCTCGGTGCCACGCAGGAATGGTGGAGGTGAAGGGGACGCTGTATCTCGTCGGGGGGTCCACCTTCTACGACGACAGCGACGCCATCAGCAGCCTGGACGCCATCCTCCGCTTGGACGACAACCACGACCGCTGGGATGTCATCCAGACCTTGAGGGTGCCCAGACACGACGCCGGCGTCTCCGCCATTGGTACGTGCATTATATAGAGACAGACGTGGCGACCTCATTGAGATGAGAGAACCGCACCCAACTAAATTACTGTATTCGAGAAACTATGCTATGTGGTGAGAGACGGATTTTTCTCAGTTCTAGAAAAGTGTTCTCGCCACTCGGGAAAATACCAGGTTCATCCCGTCACAAGATGAGAGATTAATGATATCACACTGAAAAAAAAGATATCCTTTATGAATCTATGACAACCACACGCAAATCACCAAAATCTTGTTCCTGATCAAAGTACTGCTCGCAATAATCTTAGCAATCAACTCTCTACCATCATGATTTTTCAATACAGTTTTCCCTAATAACATACTGAAGTTTTAGAACGAGGCCTCTGGTTAATGCCGTGGCAATACTTAATTCTTTTACATATTCCAAGCTTAAGTCAACAACGTGATGTAACAAAGACCTTGACGGATAAGGAATGTCCGACGAGATTACAAACCTTTGGTGTTCTTGTGTTTGATATCCTGAATGTATAGAAATATGGATCTGGCAGATTTGTTGTCAATATCATTTATCACAATGTTTAATAAAAAGTGGTTGTCTTGAATAAATATTTTAACATTCTTCCCTAAAAGGGTTAACAAAATACCCTTAGCTTTTTAAGGCGAGATGTATTGCATCACCGCCCTAATACCTTATCTGTGTTTATACACACTACCTCTTACGGTCTGTACACGAGTGTATTCTCGTTTGGCAAGTTGTGAATGTGTTATGCAACCCTTTGGTGAAAGGAAACCGAGTTTGTTTATTAAAAAAGCTAGATAACCCTTGCTATCTTTAATCCTTGAGTAATTTGTCAACCGAGATCAGCTTTTTATTTCATGATCAATTTTGAGGATTTTGTAAACACAATCTGAACGCTAATAATACCTGACCGACTTTTTTTTTCAAAGCGTCGCTTGCTTTTCGTTACGAAGATTGACAAGGCTTAAACTTATCAAGATTGTGTATTCGCACAATAGTGCATGTGGAGACTATTCTAGTAAGAAGATACCTTCCGTATACCTTCCGCGTCCCAATGTTCTCTTTCCATCTTCTTGTCCAGGAGGAAAAGACCTATAACGCTGCAATGTTATACACAGACCCCTTAGCCAATGGGAATTGTAAATTGTAGATGTTGGCCCTGTGACAATAAGCCTAGAATGCATAAATATCCGATATTGAAATGTCTAACCTATAATTATGACAATATTTTTAACAATTGATTATCCCATGGTCGGATATTGTATAAATAGAGATTTTTATCCGAGGAAGTGTGTCATATATGACTTTTACGAAACGAGTGTGAATTTTCCTATTACCCGAGCGAGAGCGAAATTCATATTGCCACACTTCCGAGGGTGTTAATTTCATTATTACCGATTCTATTCCGTTTTAAAATCTTAGGAACATTCAAGAAACGTGCCGCTTCCCTTGCGACGGCCGGCAACAATGACGTCACGAACAATGGTGTTATGACGTCACAGGCGAAAAAATACGGGAACTCGCGCTACAACAATCGTTGCTAGGCAAAAGTGATATGTGCACTAGTGCCAACCTCCAAGTCAGGGCGCCTTCCCTCCGATTGTCTCTCCGGTAGTGACGTCTGTCTGGAGCTAGCACTAGCACTAGTGCTCATATTGAAAATACGTCACCACTTATTTCCAACCATATGGGTAATAATAATGTGATTGAAATCGAATGAGCTACAAAACCAATGACAGTAACGTCCAATCACTTCCAACAATGATGAAATTTTACCAAATCATACTTTGGAATTCACGAAAGGCTTAGAATTACTTCCAAAACGAGATAAGGTCCCAGATCCGAATTAGTAGGCCTATGCAAACATGATATGACCACAAATTCAGGTTCAGATTAGACGCCTTATCATTACCACGTTCAAAAGAGATATCCCCGCATTTAACCTTGCATGTCTAGACGGAGTACAGGGACCTACGGCAGTCATTGTGATTTACAGGGCATTGAAGCTCTTGTCGCAAACTGATAAACCGGGGGAAACAGTGACCTGACTTAAGAGACTAGAGATTAAAGTTTCCAACATGATTACGTTCGCTGACATGAAGCGGACATGTATGTGTTACACCTGACAATATTTGAAGAAACTATTGCTCTCTGGCAGTAAATCAACATTTGGAATTTAAACGGAATACCACGGGCACCCCAAGTACAAATGAATAATTTTTCTGAAAGTGTTACATATTCCCCTTTTTAAGTATAAATGGTGGTATACTATAACGTCATTTATTACCCATATGGTTGAAAATAAGTAGTGACATATTTTCAATTTGAGCACTAGTGCACATATCACTTTTGCCTAGCAATGATTGTTGTAACGCGAGTTCCCTACTTTTTCCGACTGTGACGTCATAACACCATTGTTAGTGACGTCACTTTAGCCGTCCCTCGCAAGTGAAGCGGCCCGTTTCTTGGATAGTTCGAAGAGAGTAAAATCGAAAAGAATCGGTAATAAAGAAATTATAACCCTCGGAAGCGTGTCATATGACTTTTACGAAACTCGTGCACATTTGTGTATAACCCTCGCTCTCGCTCGGGTAATACACAAATTCACACTCGTTTCGTAAAAGTCATATGACACACTTCCTCGGGTAATAATCTCTATTTAATATGTTAACCACACGAGTGCATAAAATCAGTATATTCCGAGCTAGAGCGAGTATGTCATGGGCACATTTTTCATAACCAACGTCTAGAAAATTGATGTAGGAAAACAATCATCTGTCAAGCGTAGGCGGATTATCCGCCGTCGACGCATTTATAAACAATGTCATAGACAGATAGACAGACAGATTAAAAAGTACAGAAGTATATACGAACAAAATAAACCATAGTTAAGAGCCACCCATATAGGGTTATGAGAGACTATACGTACAATATATATGATAAGAGTAAATATGTGGTAAAATCTATACTTCTGCATAAAAATAGGCGAAATATTACGTCCACCCATCATCTATTGTTATTGTAACTTAACGAGGTCAAATAGTTATATTTGCCACAGATCATTCTTATGTTAATTCCCGCCTAAGGGATAATTAAGCTAAAAAGTGATAATTAATCATTTGACTGCTGACAATTTGTTTTCATTAAAAAATTTGCCTTATTGGTTTTTAAAAATTGTATTGCTGTGATGATGTTGTTATCTCGGTCCGGATGTTTCAGAAACTCGCCTAGGGAAGTAAGTTAAACGCCTGTAAATACGGACATTTCTTTGACAAGCGACCAAGCTGCATTTGCTTCTAATGTTTTTTTGTTGACGGGTTGATGATTTTAAATGTACTGTCTTGAAAGAAAGTTGCTAAGGAAAACTCTTTTCATTCATGTCGGCTTTTACAATTTTTATCAAAGTTGTAATAATATGTTAAAGGCTTTAAATACTTACAATAGGTGTATACTATGGCGCTGATGCACCATCAAGAACTTTGCAATATATGTCACTTTCACGTAACTAACGATCCCAAAAGTGGTGTATGGGAATGTTAGGACGAAAAAGTAAAGATCTTTTGCAGTTTTTACTGAGGTTGGGGCTACTATTGTTAGTCTGGTTTCAACCGCCGCTGGCCGCATGTTCCATTCACTTTGAATGTATCCCAATAATTTTTTCAGAGCTCATATACATATATTATTGGCTATTCCTCTCATGGAATATTTTGACCTCTTCACATTCAGAGTCAAAGGTCAAGGTTACATAATTTATGAATGATAACAGATGAACCATCAATTTCATAACCTACATTGGAGGTAACAGTAAGTTTCTGATTGTTTTTTTTTTTAAATACAATTCCACAAATCATTCCGTTTTCTTTGCAGGGAACAACATATACATAGTTGGAGGTGTGACGTCATCAGACAACCACGCACTTGCTGACGTGGAGGTGTTAGACGTGGCGACCTGTGATTGGGTGGAAGGGACGGATTGGCTCACCCATGCTGCTCTTGGCATCTCGTGCTGTACCCTTGAGGCTAGATCAACAACATAGAACTTAAAAAGAAAACGTGTCTTTACTATAATGGAATAGATTCTTGTGATCGTTAGAAAAATGAACTTGAGTGAAGGATAGATTAAGAATTTTCATATAAATTTTGGAAAATTAATGTGTGTTACATCATGAGAAACCTTTAAACTTTGACAAACCACAAGAGGGTACATCTTTGTATACGATTATGTTTTCAGTAGTATTTATATTCTATTTGATAAATATATATATAATTTTTCTATTAAATCCTATGATTATATAAACTTAATAAGTTGTATACCCAATATATATTCTTGAATAGAAATACAACCTTTGTAATAATATTTTATTGTTGTCTCTGGTTTGTTTAATTAACAAAAGATCTGAAGAACTGAGATTTTTAATTGATTTTTATTTGTAATTTTGTTGTTTCTATGATACCAGCTTTAAAGGGAGGCTGATCGGATCTGCGAAAAACCTTAAGATTGAGTAAACGCCGGGACGGGCTCTTTGACTTTGTTATTGTTTTGCAGTTGCATGCTGGGAAAATTTTCGACTGGTTATACGATTACAATGCGCTGGAATTAAACGCTCTTCTGCTCAACGTATCATGGAATACTATAGGGAATAAACGCATATTTACAACTATGGGTTTGAAACCAGCGGTAATAAATACCTGTTTCAAGAAAGAAGCTGTATTAATTCACAGTGTAACAAATGATCTAGGTCAGACGAAATCTTATGGGATAATTTTATAACTTATTTTCATAAAGATTAGATAAATTTCGAAACGAAAAGTTTTCGGGGTAGAATTTATTACTCAGAAAAAGAGACCATAGCAAAATTGGGAAGAAAGAGTTAAAATGCTTTCAATGAAACAATGGTGAAATAAACATAGTACCAGGTTAATTTACATCGGTACCTGGTACAATATAAAACATGTTCAGTGAAAAAAAACAACGAACCTGCTTAGTTTGAGAGTTAGCGAGAGCCTCCAGCAACGAATCTGCTCAGATGATCAATATATATAATCTTACAGTTTGGGAATGGTTCCGGAGGAAAAGCTTTCATTCATTAAAGTTTTCATTGGTCATATTTAATGTTCTACAACTTCATTGGTTCATTAAACTAGACATTGTGCCGGAGAAAGAAATAACATTTTCATTGGTCATATTTAATGTTCTACAACTTCATTGGTTCATTAAACTGGACATTGTGCCCGAGAAAGAAATAACATTTAATGACACAATAATAAGCGGTGATTGTGTATATTTCTTTTCCACTAAGCCAGACACGACGGCGCCATCAAACAATGGCCCGGCAGTTATATGACCTGTTACGACACATGACTAGACTCACTGGACGTCAATAAACTGACACCTCACACCTGTTATCTGTAACATCCGGCTTTTTGATACACAACTTCAAATGGCAGATTCCTCGTCGTCTTCAAGGCACTTTTTAATGTGTATTAGATGTAACTGCAGACTATTAAATTTAAAACTTCTTTGAGAGGCATTTTAGAAATTGGAATGACAAAGACGTTGTCATCCATGCATATATTCCTCTGCATTATTGTTAAATTTATTATAAAAATTTAAAACAATTTTATTTAAGAACGAAAATGATAGATAATAATTATTAGATGAGAACATTGCTTTATTTTGTAAACCCCATTACCTATCACTCAGTTACATAATTTCACTGAATAATGAGACAAACATATATTTATCTACATTGCATATTTAGGCAATAAGCAAACATTAATATCATACTTCACTCTTTGATTGGATACTTTATCTTCTTAAACTGTGAGAAATAGTATGTTCATTTTAAAAGATTTAGGGAAAAAATAGTCATATGATTTAATCATATTGTTTTCGTGAAAAAAAATATGCTAATGAATGGATTGATCAAAAGTTCAAAACTTATTTCAAAACCGTTCAAGTATAATTATTTTTTAATAAATGTAACAGGAAGGGTGATAGGGGCATATTTTTGTTCATATTTTGTTACATGATTGTTAAATTACAAACCTATTCATACTAAGAACGAAGTAATCATATTTATAAAATGAAGAATAATATCGCGTCTAAATATCTGATTATCCTGCCTCAACGGTGATCGGGGAAAAAGTCACAGTCTTTCATTCACTTCAACTACCTAAAACAATTGACTTAAAAGCTCTGTCATGAAAGCATTCTTGTATTTCTATATAAACTTCCTTTTCTTGTGAGATCACCATCCATCAACTGTAACATAACTGTTGTATCCGGAGCGCTATCAACATTTAAACCACTAAAAGCTCAGAGAAAATTCATCCTTTCGGACAATGAAATGAAAAAGGGGGACAAATGCTTGGTGGTAATGGTGCTTCAAAAGTATGGAATTCATTAAATCCTGATATCCAAAATAAAGATACACATAACACAGTTTCAAAAATACAAATTACTGTGATATTCAATATTTATTAAATTATAAAATGATAAATATTGTTTACAAAGACAACATAAGATAAGTCATAGCATGTGGCCTATCATCAGTCAACTTAATTTCAACACACAGAACTTATTTGAAACACCAAACATTTCAATAAGCATTACTATCATAAAATATTGTGATTTTTCCCTAGGCAAATTCGTGACTTTTTTCCGATGACCGTGTCAGATGCGGTCACGGATTTCAAAACGATGTACACTATTTTCAACAAATCATACAAGATAGAAATCTTTCCTCTATTTGAAAGGGTTTGTTAAAAGCACTGTACTTAGAACGAGGATTAAAACGTTGTTCTCATATCATTAAGGCTTAACTTGTATGGAAATGATATATTTCGAAAAAACAGATTGACAAAATGATAAAAAGTTTAGCCACGCGTTCATGATTTAGCGAAGTAAACCTACTAACTTTACAAAGAAAATACTATTTCAAAACAAAGACTTTATATTTATCATATATGGTGAAAAGTAGTACATATACGGAACGTAAATGCAATAACATTTAAAAATAACATACATAAAAAAGTTTCTCTACGTTTATCCTCTTTGTAATAAATCATTTTATTAAAATGTAGCCCAACTGGCCATTGAGAATAAAGCTGAGTGTGTTACGACGAAGCTTTGACTATGCTAAAGGCTTTATCAAATAATAGTGCTCTCGTTAGAATTCTTATGATATTGGGGTAAAAATCATATTTTTTTATGGGGCGATCACACTTAGGTTACGAAACCCGAGGTAACACCAAGGTTACGAAATCATCTACAGCTGCCGGGCGGTGCCCAGTTCGTGTCACGTGACCGCGTTACGCAACTAAAAAAAGTTCCGCGAACTCTCATTACCTCGGGTGATTAGCGTTGTCAGACCTGCGATTAGTCTCCCTTTAACAATATTTACTATTTAGGCCATGTAACAAACAACAGCTTATTGAAATAAATATTGACAACACGACTCTTTGCCTACATGTCATTCTTATGTTTGCATTATTGTTGATATATTGATTGTTGACATATTGGTCGTGATATTGAAGCCCTTATTCTCTATGGTTACCGGACATATGGCGGTTGTGAAAAGGTCACGTGATGTGAGATAACAAACAGGATATCACGTGATCTTATCTTATTTCCGAATGTGCAACGTTCGATAAAAAAAGTTGAATTGTCATGGATCTAGATTTCACAACTGAGACTGTGAGTTGATTGCTGAATACACGTTGAAATAATGTAACGCGATTTCTAAAGTGACAAGAATGCTCAATGAACTGCCCAACTGATCAATTTAAACATTATTAGAACATTTACACCTAATACGTAAAGTAAACAAAGAATGATGACCCATTTATTCTTTTAAATTATGAATATTGACCAATAAAAGTAGACACATCTTACGGTAACCCGATACATTAACATCTTATAAAGAGTTAATATGCTCAGTGATGCATTTGATTTAGATCTCATTTTGAGATAATTGATTCTGTATGCATTAAGGATACAGATACACAGGAACCCGATATCGTAAATAAAATGTAGGTAAAAAGTAGATAAGAAAGACCCACCCTTCTTTCTTATCTAATTTTTACCTACATTTTATTTACGATATCGGGTTCCTGTGTTCAGATATCACACATGTATTCGAGTCTCGAGCAGAATGTTAACCTGTTTTTCCAAAAGCCTAAATACGGTACAAACAGCAGCATGTCTTCAGATGTTAAAGGGACATACAATGATTTTAATGGAAATTTTATTTCCCAAACTTCTCACCAATCAATAATAGTTAAGGACTCATTCTATTGAATTGACTGACTTGAAATTGGTTACATTTATTTTATTTTTTTATCAGATTTCCACCATCCACTACCAAACCTTGATAGTGCCCCTTTAAATCGGTTACCCCCTTAAGGTGAGGTGTGTTGTACAAACAGTGCAGTGACCAGAGGAGGAATAATGTTTGATTAAGAAACATCGATCATTCTTGGAGGAGATCCAGATAACGATGCAGATAGCCAATACCTAACCGTAACGCTTTCGCCTCGTGACTTGCCTGCATCACGTTTTGCTCATGAGGTTGCGTTCTATAATTACGTCGAGAGGAGGTCATTCTATTTTAGAAATACTATTAGACCCTGACAGGAAATGTGGTTAATTGTTATAAAAGGTTTTTAAAAAAAATGATAATTTGAAAGGAAGACAGATATATCCTCAACATCAAGCTCTAGTCATCATGTAGTATAACATAAACAGTCATCACCGGAAAAAGTTACCAATCCTCGGGCACTCGTTGTAAAGATGATATATGGTATGGGAACGAATTCATACTTTTTTAAATTCCGTTTGATTTGTTAATTGCTTACAAAGATTTATGATTCTACTTATACAAAAACATAAAATTTGCAAAACGATAACAGTTTTTCAGGCTTTCAAATCAAAACGAATGCTCTGATTTCGAACCAGCTGCCATGGGATGATTTCTTGGCAATGCAGGACTTGAATGTAAATGATATATTTAAGATATACTGATTTTGATGTAGTATGATTGACACAGGTTAGGCAGTTTAATATTTTTTCTGAGAAAACAGGTAATATCTTTTTACATAATAAAAACAAAGCTTCGGGTATCATGTCAATGTATTGGCAACCTTTTTATTAACATATTAAAATCGATATCAAAAAACCATTCTGAAAAACAATAATATGGTTACACAATGATTAGAATCATAAAATGCACAACGCTTGGGTAAAAAAAATGTCAGATTGTCAAGCAGAATCGTCATGCAACGGAACACCGGCAAACATTCAGCTGTGCGTTAAGTGACTAAATTCAACTCACACACTCGTACCTGATACATATACACGAAAAGTATAACACATCATTAACAACAATGTACAATAGATAAATTATATAATGTCAACGAGGCATATTTATGGCCGCAATGAATTATGTTCGTGGCCCGTGATATATTAACACCTACTTGGGAATTGTTAACAACATTTATACGTATTTTACTATATTGTTGAAGATGATTGTCTTATTATTAAAGGGACAGTAGCACGTTTTTAGGGGGAATAAAAGGTGATGTCAGGAAAATGAAAATGAAAATAAATGGTTGCAATTGAAAGACAATGTTTTTATACTACATGAAGCAGTATTAAATCAAATACATAATGTAAAGTCCAGCCACGCGATTCCATTTTTTCTTACGCAAAATGAATTAAATGTGTACACACAAAAATGGCCGCCAATGGACTATGTGAATCGTTATGATTTGTTCTCTTACTATGGATGATTGGTTTGTGTAATAAGATTTTTGACACTATAGGATTATTATATTTAGCATTAACGTACAATTATGAGTGAAAAATGAAAATATTTATTTTTTAAAGTGCCCTTTAAACCTTGGTTTCATTCAGTTCATCTTCCTTCCTTTAAAATTCACACAATACAATATACACCTCAGCTAGTTTGTATGACCATATGATTGACTGCAGGTATGTCTGTCAATATGACTACGTGTATGTATGTACATATTTACAATATCAAGTCTTTTCTTAAAGTACTCGTAACCCTTCACGTTATGAAAGACGATAGTAAAGCCAGTGAGGGAGATTGTGATACTCAGATATGATAATATGCTTTATCATTTATCATCAGGCGAAAACTATATCAGCTGTCATATAAAAAATGATGTCTACAGTACTAGATATACAATGCAGGCCCTTAGAATTTGGTGGGCACGCGGGTCGAAATTTTTATTCTTATAGCTCAATGGGTGTGGGGGTGAGGATGAGGATGTGTGTGTGTGGAGGGGGAGGTTGTTGGTGTCTTCTTTCGGTTGTTTAAGCCTCCTTCACATACGTTTGCTACCCTCATGTTTTACAAAAATAGATATCATCTTTATTTCAAATTCTGCACCCCAATTTCTACAAAGATGGTACATATCAGACCGTATAACCCTCGTGATATGCATACAATTTAAGTGTAGGTTAAAAAATAAGTAAAAATTAAATTGGGGTAAATGAATTATTCAATGAGTTTAGGAACATTCCTGCAACGACTTTTTGTCGTCACAAATGATGTTTCTCGAATGACCAACTACTTGAAAGATAAAGAGTTTAAGAAGTAATGGCTATGACATAGTTGTGATGTAACGTGGAGGTGGTATAGCACGATTTCATAACAAGTTAGAGTCGGTTATTTCTTTGATGCATGTGACCACGTTATCAGTGGAGTAGTCTGGATAACAAGCGAAGCGTCTGTATACACGCGAGATAACAGATAGCCCAACACACATAGGCAGCTGAACCAAACATCAACCTTACATTATGGATTTTTTATCATTACGTTGTAAATAACCATCTTTTCCTGATAAAACGTTGAAAGACTGAAGTTGTATTCCCCATAAAAATTCAACATTTTCCTAGATAAACAAGATATGCACATATGCAATGCAATGGTAGTATATGTGATTTTGACAACTTTAGCAGTATCTGCCACAGAGTGGAAGTTAATGATTTATCAAATGTGCATATCACTTTTATCAAAGGGTTATGACAACTACTCTCTTGCCATGACCCGGGTATCAGACTATTAGTTCTCTTCAACTGAACACTTAGTCTAACAATAAGACTCTGAAATGAATTTTTTTCAATAAATCTGAAATCTGAATTTTTTTTATAAATATAATGAAAAGGAGACTGAGATTTCTCCATTTTCAGATTGAGCTCTCAAGTCTTATTATAGACTTGCTTAGGCTTTTATTTTATTTTAGGGTCTGGCTGACAGACTACTGATCACTATTCCCTGCTTTTGACAAGATGGGTTTTGAATCGATTTGGAACAACGTTTTTGATTTTGATGGACGGGACTTAGTTTAATCGATTAATACGTCTAACCACCAGTTAAATGAAAACTTACAGTCAACGGCATTATTTAAACAAATCTTAACACTCGTAAAACAACGTAAAAGAATAATTTACAAAACGGTAACAGCACTCTTCACATGAGTAAATACTATATCAACAACAACGCTTATGAATGAAAACCCTCAGTCTGTACAGAGCGAAGTTGAAGCACTGCAAAATAATTATGAGGACCGCTATTCCACAAGCAATCCCCATAGTAGTTCCCGGGTTGTTCCAGTCCAACACAACGTTGTATATCACATTTCTGTGGTCGAAGGCCCAGTAGATGGCACTGAAAGTAACGTAAGACACCGCGTAGATGACCGGGTAGATCGTGTGGAGGAGTCGTGTTGGACGCGCACTGATGAAGTTGTCCACGATGATGAAGACGGTGTTTAACATATGGACGTTGACGTCAGTTATCGGGAATCCTCGCTTTGGGTTGTATAACGCTACGAAGAAGACTGCAGTGACAACGATCTCGACCACGGAGACTGCGTTGATAAGGACCCAATCAACTTTGTAATACCAGGGCATCCTACTCGTTGGAGAAGAGATGGACGTGGTTGTGGAGTTTACAGTTACAGCCGTTCCTTTTTCAAGGTTATTAGCGTTACCGTCAAACGTAACGCTCTTTTGCTTTTCTTTCACGTAACCGCTCTCGCTGGAAAACGTTGCGTTGTCGTACGTCGTTGACGTTTTCATGTTCACGAGTTTTGGATCCGTTTTCTTCCTATCTGTCCAAAATGCAATCATGGCCATTAAGAACGCTAGGAGGAAATGACAGGTGAGAACCAGGTAGGTCCATATGGTCAGGTACGCCATGGCGGGGTACATACGCACTGTCGGGTCGGCGTCGCCGTGGATGTTGACGTTCCTCTCTGCGATGACAACCACCTGGATGAAGGCGTAGAGCGCGTAGGCAGAGAACAGGAACCGGATGCACAGGAACACAGGCTGGGGCCATCTCCACTGGGAACAGAGTCACATAACATCAAGGTCACGGCAATTTAAATGTATTGTACTACTAACCAGGAAAGTTATCGCTGTCAGAATTTGTTTTCAACGAAATTGTAATTATTTTTCAAAATCATTTCTCGTTATTTGTTGTATGAATGTTATTTACATTCAAGGCGTCATAGCATTACGTTGACATGCTGTTTACAAATTGTGACTTGATGTATGGAACAAATGACAAATGTATGGAACGCAGCTATGGAAAATAAAAAGATTTAACATTTCAAGGATTCATTGTTACAAATGTTTTATTTCGATGAAATCTATGATGGTATTTGCTATGATCTAATATGGAATAAGATGAGGACACAGAAATAACCTGAACATATGATTTGAATTTCCATGTGTTCTATAGGTTTAGTACCACTGTGGCCCATCCCATAGTGGGCCGGGTGTTTTCACACCCTCTTAACGAGCTGTCCCAGAGTGGGCCGCGGACATTTAAGCTGTACCATAGTGGCCCACATAAGTTTGATTGCCTTAATTAGCAGGTGTGAATACCTTGTTAAGAGGTGTCAAGTGATTAACCATTGATAAGACTACTTATTGAAAAAAAGATAACAAAAAGTAAGAAAATTTGGCAGTATCATTTATTTACATGGCATCTTTTGTCAAGTCTCAGATTATATACACAGTTCATTTACATGACAGCATGGATCCACAGGTGAACCGGTAGCTGGCCATGTCTCTCTCACAAGTCATGTACTCTAGTCCAAGCTAGTCCAAGAGTTGGTAGAAGATCTTGGGGCATATCTTCACAGTGTCACTATGGCAGAGTCGCTTCAGATTGTACATCATTAACACCTCCTCTGATCTATTGCTCACCTGGTTAATCACACTTAACACCTTCATTAGTATGTTTTCACAACTAACAACCTCTCCCAGAGTGGGCCGGCCTATCACACCTCATTAACGAGCTCTCCCATAGTGGCCCGCCGGTCTGCTCATTACGTAATCTACTCGTGGCCCACTATGGGATAACACCGTTCTATAAAGATAACAAAGGTGAGAGAGCCAATTCCTACATCAAACGTCCGGAAGTGTCTGGGCGTTACTTACGTAAATATGTAGGTGTTCGTGTATTGTATTCGCTTGTGTAGCTGGGCCATTGACTCATCGGTCAGTCTATCGTGTTCTATGATCAGGTCAGGTTGGTCATTTAACAGTTTTATATCCATTACTATAAGGGAAAATTATGATTATTACCTATATTTATAACTCTGCTGATAGTTGATATTTAATGTATATCTAAACTGATTGATTTTGTTTTTTAAAACTTATTATATGTAACAGGTGTCTTATATAAAGAAGTATTTTCAGTGTAAATAATATGACACGTTTTGTCAAATATTGATGTTGCATCATAATTTTGTAGATTTAGCGTAACCTTTCTTGAATTGTTGAACTGTCAAGCATATATTATTCATGTGTTTTCAAATGGTATTATATCATATCAATCACATCATAGATGTGTAAAAAAATAGTCATTATAAATATTACATGAATGCCCTTTATACTTTTATGTTATGCACAAAGAATTGTGAATGAGAAAGTGAATGTGTTGTCTTTGTCTCGTACAAAACATGTTTATGAATATTTAACATGAACTTCTATTACCCTGGATAGAAGCCCCTATGTTACGGGGTCTCTGGATTAAAACAAGTTGATCAAACGAAAAAACTACTCTTCAATTTCACTTGTAGAGAAATGTCACTCTTTGCTACAAAAATACTTTTAGTAAAGAGAGAGAAAAGTGGTGAAGACATCCTATTGGATCGTACTTTGAGGTATATTTCAAATAGCTAGGATATTGTCTAGTATTTCTATTTCCATCTTTCTTCGGTAATGAGTTGTTCTGAATAAAATGAAATGTGTGTCATATACATGTGATCATTTGCGTCAGCATGTCATATCACAAACTGCCTAGTCACTATTTCTTCTTCAGTGCAAGTATGCAACGTTTTGATGACGTGGCTAAAAAGCTCATCATGTGCACCAACTATTCGCACGTTGCATTGTAAATAGACATGTGAAGCAATAGAACGTGACGAATGAATGAATGTAGGGTGTTATGTAAGCGAAGCAGTATCTACATGGAAAAGCCACATTCATTGCATTAATAAGCTGACTTTTCTTAACTCGTGGGATACCTACATATAATATATGAAAACAATAAAGGGTATCAATCTTTGCTTATTTATCAACCATATAATACTCGATTGTACATACAGAGATAGATGTCGTCTTACTGATGTCTTTTTTTTTAGTGGATTTGAATTGACATTTTTTTCTTGTATTTTCTAAACTCGGTTTGACATTTATCATAAGAATAGGTGTCATAGAAGTAAACACCAGAGCGACTTTAGCAAATACAACTGATTATTTATTTAGGTAAGCTTTGGAAACGTCTATAAACTCTTTATTGCTGGCTTGTCACACTTATGTTGAAATATGACTGGGCCAAGGATAGTTCACTGCTTCAGCTCTATTGATAGACTAACATTTAGTCTCAGAATTAAAAAAAAAATATTGACAATATTTTAAAACAATCCATGTATTATAACAAAATGGAGCCCAGAAGATGCTTTATCTAAAGCTGAGCGATCTAGACTTGCTATACTGCAGTAGACTTAGTTGTTCGTCAAGTGAATATTTTTTGCTTTAGGGTCTGGATGACAGACTACTCTATTGAGTATTTTTCAATTTAAAGTGAATTTCGATCATGTTTGTTTTATAATTTAAATGAGTAGAAACGATGAGTATAGACAATGAATTTCTTTACAGTTCCCTATTGTTTAAAACATATGGCTAGGAAGTATGAATTTGAAATAACTCACTTCCTTGTGCTTTATACGGTGACACACACAAGTGCGGTTGTGCTATATGCGTGAGTGGTAATTTTGTTGAAAATAGGAGTACTATTATTAATTAAAATACGAATATTCAGTGTCTTTTAATCAATAAACTGGAGGATAACATAAAAGAAATATTTATGTATATATGGTATGATATTTATATTTGTCCTTTTTTCGCATGCAACGTGTTTAAAAATAATAGTGATAAAAACTACAAAACTGTCGATTTAATGCTGAATTCTCGTTTACAACATAAATCATATTCATATTCTTTCATTTGGTTAAATTTTGAACTTTTTGAATTATGCTACTACTCTTTTGATTTGTTCTTAAAAAAAATAAGCCACTAAAAGTTTTAATTATGCTACAAATCTTTTGATTTGTTCTTAAAAAACATAAACCACTAACATTTTGAATTATGCTACAAATCTTTTGATTTGTTCTTAAAAAACATAAGCAACTAAAAAATTCTAAACATCTGTCTGCATTATAGAACTTCTAAATTGAAAACCATTGGTTGTTATTCCCAATAATTCTATTTACCACAACCGTACAATTATACAAGGTACTTGTGATGAAAATATAAAATACCTTTACGGACTTAACATTTACAATAAAAGGGTGGTTGTTTGACTATCTATATCCTTGCAATATGATAATATTATCGAGTGATCCATTAGAGTTAAATATGTTTGAACATAAAGTAAAATAAATATTGACCACACAACCTGAACTAGTTTTGAACGATGGGTAAACATACCTGCGGGGTTGTGAAATGTTCAGGATGATCATAATTAAGTCCGAAGTTACGTAAACGAAACTCCTTTTTGATAACGGAGCACATGGCTAAAGTTCTAGCTCTGTTCTAGTTCACAGAAACTCACAATCCCGCTGTGTCCCAACTCCTTTATAGTGACTCTCGGAGATAAGATACCGTTCCCCGGTTATTCATTGAATTCGGGATAGGTCACGTGCCGAGTATGAACCAATCAGGATGCGGATTTGACGTCACACCCCCGTATGTAAACACAGCAACTCGTGGGTGTGCATGCATACGAGCATAGGTGATCTAATACTGCTTGTTGTCATTTCGAGATTTGAGTTGCGTTAGAAGTGACCTCAGTCGACCTCGGAAGGAGACAAGATGTTTCCGAGAGCCCTCTGGTCAGTAGGTGTATTAGTGGAACACCAAAAGTGATATCAAGCGCACACTCCATAACATGTGTTCACCCAACATGAGATGATAATATTATTGTTAGGATACGTTATATAACGTCATAATAGTGATGACGTCATTTTGACTGTGTCGTCACGCTATCATGCCAGTGGTTAAAATTCGAAGCTTCTGTGTCGCCTAAATGTTAAAAAAGTCTATTCAACGATCTCACATTAAGCTGTAATGAATGCGACGGATGCATTCCCCATAACTTTTCATAATTAACCTCTTGAAAACAAGTCTGGAATTCAGTTGAAATGCCTCCTTATTTTCTGTGGCTCCTTCTCAAAATTAAAAAAAAATTAACATCAAAAATATATATATAACTTATGATATAAATCTTAATCACAGAGGCCCCTAAGAATTGTTTCCTTTTAAAATTAAATTGATAATGGTTAGAAAATCCTTATGGGAAATCTCCCGAATCATTCCTGTTTACGAAATAAAGTTGATCATGACTTTTGATTTGTTTCCCGAATGATATCATCCATCTTGTCTTTCAAAAGCTTTGTGTGATGATTTGAGTACTCAAGTACCGGCGATTGTTTATCGTTATCAGTTAGTATGAGCTGTATACTATACATCCTGGTATAGTATCGAATACGTGAATATATATATATATATAATATATATTATTATAGGTCACTTATAATAATATATATATAATATATATGCATTGTCAAATTAGTCGCTGTAGGGGTGGTTCTATATAGAAATTTGTGGGAAGAAGTTTGATGGAATATCACAGTTTATCAATATATATATATATACTCATCGGCAAAAGAAAGTTATCACTCATTTAAAATGGCTCTCATTAAATAACGAAAGGTTGAAATAAAATCAGTCAAGTATATCAACCAACCCCAAAACATTGAACAACGGAAAATGTAATTTGACATAACCCATAGTGCGCTACATTAAAATTCAAGTGAGAAGGGTTCAAAACAAAAATTACAAATTCTCATTTTGATAAAAAAAAATTCATTTTAAAATCATAAGTACTGGAAAGAAAACTTTAGATCTGACCTAAATATACTCAAGACGAGTGTAAACACATAAAAACATTTCATGAGCAAAACTTAGAAGGATTGTGTGACGTGTCGTTACGGCTCTTTCAGTTTTCAAATATTGTTCTTAAACCGGCGAATCAGGTGTGACTCAGGCATGTTTTTCAAAAATAATCTTAGTGTTCTTCAACCAGCGACAAGGCATATATCCTTTAGAATCGATGTTTATCTGTAACGTTTACATCTTCGCCTCCCATTATAATTTATATTATATTAATATATTTGACATTAACCATTATTTAGTAGTTAATGTAGGACCATTGAGGAATCGAATAGCATGTATTTCCTTTTCCTTTGTCTTCCTGTACGTACGTACATATCGCACAACATATTTTAGCATTTAACGTTCCTGACGTAACTTAATTTAAACAAGAGTTGACAGTGGTTTTATGCAAGCGGATAGAAATCTACATACTGTAAAAATACAATTGTTTTTGTTGTTTTGGGCTTGTCCTATATTTTAAAATTCTGTCTGCATTGTGAAAACAATTGTCAAAATAAAATAGGATCTATGGCTATTCTTCAAAAATTTGTATCCGGTGACAGTATTTGTCAACTTTCAAAGGTTTTTCGCGGTTTATGGTCTGACTTTTGATGGTTTATGGATGTTTTTCTACCTGGGTGATGATCGTGATCCAATATATGCATTTGTTTGCGATGTTTACTGTCAATATTTATATAAATATTTTGTCATGAATTCCGTAAGTTATGACAAGCCACTATCTGAACGACAATTCATGAGTTTCCTAAGAAATATACTACCCTTTGAATTTTCAGATTCAGATTGACACCTGATGTTTATAGGTATAGGATAAAACACAACCCGCGGGCATTATCGAATAGTACGCCCGATGCCTGTGGGTTATGCCCACGAACATGTCTCGAGGGAGGAAATAAACCGACAAAAACAGTAGGAAAAATTGTAATAAAATATAAGGTGGTGGACACAGTAATAAAAAGACCTGAGTAGATCCAATGTGTTTTCGGTTGTGAAGCGCATCACGCGAACGCAGCCGTGTCACCCTTGGTATTTTGGTATCTTAGCATTAGTTTCCTATAAAAATGTAATGATATGAAATATAACTTCACTCAAATTCAAACCTTTGTTATAAAAGCACCTAACATTGGACATCTTTCAGTGCTGACACAATAGCTCAGTAGGCAGAGTGGAGGGTTCAGCGTTCCGGAGTGGAAGCTCTCTAGGTTCAAGACGGTACAATGCCTAAACTATTTGCAATTTGGAAAACTTGATTCGGGTTCTTTTTCAAAAGTGATAGTTAGTTGACACTTAGACTTAAAACAATCATCAACCTAATTGTTCGAATATAATTGAGATAATTGCCCGGGTCAGAGGACATTATTTACATAATTGGGACGTAAGAGGGACGCAATCTAGATCACTGTCTTTGGAAGCGACATTGTATCAGACCGAAGGTAAATTACGAATAATAGTGTCCCGAAAGAACAATAGAGTGACGTCAAAGGAGGTTTATAAGAACTGATAATGGCGACAGCCCACGAGTTACGGGAAGCGAACGTTGCTAAGCTTTCAAGCAACTGTCATTGTTTTATGTTTAAGCGGCCATACGGCTATTGTTATAAAATAAGACCATTTACCGTATTTCCTTAACTACTGGCCTGCCTCGAATAGACGTCCATGCAAATGACTTTCTGAAAAGATACATTTAAGCTGGCCGAAGTTAACGTTACATTTAAACATTACCTCAACTTCCCAAAACAATGACTTTATTTAAGGTAATCTTATACCGCAAATACAAAATCAGTGATCGGTTTTGAAACGATAGATTTTGACAATTTATTCAATTAATTCCTATTTTAGCTACTAGTATTATGGAGTTGGTTGTGCCATTGAACGTAAAAGTTTCCTTGACATTCAACTATTTTTGAAGTTTTAAGTACCTGAAATAGATTAATCGTTAAAAATACAACAAGCGCACAAAAACAAATTTCCTCTCATAGAGAAACTGTGTCCTGTGTGACGATTTCCAGGCGTACATGTTCATAGATATATCTTAAAAAATGTCGTTATCATTTGCAAACTGCATCATATAGATAAGATGCAGGTGTATGCATGGGTTAGGAATGTTCTTCACGTGCATACTCCGCCTAGCCTGTCAAATGAACAACACCGGCTTTATACTGACAGACTGTCTGGTTTTGTATGCGGATAAAAACGGCGAGGTAACATTTGGAGGGCAACATATGCGGATCTTAACTCTTTCAAAAGTAAATTTTGATATCTTGATATTTGATAGTTCATTGTTTTTTATCCTTGAAGCATGTGAATAACCATATATTAGTTATATATACGCCTGAACATACCCCCATATATTAAATAAGATCTAAAGGAACCATATAATCACCATAAATCTTATTGAACGAGGTCAAGCTTATCTATCTACCCAAATACACCAACTGTTTAACATTCTGGTCAGGCTTGTATACCTGTCACAAGAGTCAATGACTCTCACTGTTGGTGTTAACCCCTATACCGCCATAGTACTCCCAGGAATACTTACACAACTTGCTATTTGGAGTGCTTAATGTCGATTTGATGTTTTTACTGACATGGTTGACCTGTAAGAAATGTATTTAGGTAATTATTAAAACGTTCATTATGTCCGTTACGTGTACATTTAGGTCACTTATCTAACTTGTTCTTGATCGTTTACGTAATTGACACTTTCTAAAGTAAATTTTGATCTCATTACACCTAACAATTGCCAACCGAGTTACAGGTGTGTATGAATTCGAACACGTAAGAAAAGTGTGTCTCGGAATATTTGTTGATTTGCTAATGATGTCATGTTAATGATCGAAATCTTGTTTTTGGCTTTGAAATAAATGAATATAAAACATATGTACAGTCCCTTGATTAACATTTAAAGAATCTTTGTCTTTTTGTTGTTGAAAGCCAAACAGCCAAACCAAAAGCACTTATTTTGCTCACAATAAGTACTTCGATC
Source organism: Steromphala cineraria (assembly GCA_916613615.1). Taxonomy (NCBI): domain Eukaryota; kingdom Metazoa; phylum Mollusca; class Gastropoda; order Trochida; family Trochidae; genus Steromphala; species Steromphala cineraria. The sequence goes on from OU744726.1 coordinate 19,363,022, forward strand.
ATTTATGTAAAATAGATCATGAATGTCATAGGTTCATACTTGATATTCCCATGATTAATTGTGTTTGATGTCAGATTGCACAAGTCTATTTGAGATATTAAAAATTCTTTTATAACACACTTTATGTAGTTCAGTTAATATAATCTCTTTGACCTTAACTCAAGAAAAGAAGAAGACTCAGAAGACATCCTTGTCTTCATGTTTAATTGGCAAAACGATGATTACTCCTCAGAAAAATACTAATAGCAATCGATGATTAATGATTGGTCAACTCTTCTAGCGATCGATGTCATGAATAGTCTCTGCTGGAAAATTAAACATTAGAATTAAACGATTTGATATTAGGCTTAAAATAGAACATATGCACTTCTTGAATGCACCCCTCGACTTATCATCTGTAATGTGATAAAGTCATCAAAACTACATGAATACTTGGAATAATCGCTATTTATCTTCAGACAATTCGATGCAAAACGCAAGGATGAAGATATTCGACTAATTCTTATATGCTATATAGTAGGCATTTATCAAGAGAAACGTAGAACTTAACATCAAATACATGTATATGAAATAAACATTAAGCAATGAGCAATTTTTTGGATGGGTGTTCGGTTGGATAAATGAATGGTTGGTTGGTTTATGTTTTGGGGCTTGGTTGGATGGTTGATTAAATGGCAAGTTGGATGGTTGGTTGGATAGTTGGTTGGATAGTTGGTTGGATGGTTAAATGGTTTGTTGGTTAGAGTGTTCGTTGGATGGTTGACGGCAGTGATACATATCATTTAAACGGGATAAGAAAAACGTATTTCATCCAGGCTGGTTATATTTTCGCCTTCAATTTTGTGTCTTTGTTTGGATGGTTTGATGGTTGACTTGTTGGATTGTTGGTTGGTTGGTTGGTTGGTTGGTTGGATGGATGGTTCATCCCGGCGATTAATATTTCACCTTTAATTCACTTATTTCGTTTATTACAAATATTGGCTGTATTTATGAATATGTTTCATCGGTAGGTATCAACTTACATTCAAGACGTTTATGTAATGATATTTTGGTATAGTAACTATGTATTTTCACAGATGTAAAGTAAAGAGGAATCGTAGGTCTGTGACATCTTTGACTTTCAGAGATGGAGCACGTTTGTCAAGTTGGGCGAACTAACAACGAATGCGGGGCACATGTTTATAGTTTTCGTTATCATAGAATATATCATAAGTAACTGTATTCGTTCATTTGAAGTGACAAACCAAATGAACCGAAAAGGTCAAGTCAATCTAGATGTTCCGGTAGGTCGTACATCTCAACACTCATCCTATAGACTTCGATTTATGGTTATCAATGTCTCAAATGATTCCTCAGAAAAGAAAGTAGGTCTTTGTAGGATATTATGCTATTTATGCCAAACCTTATCTATAATGACGTCATATCGGGGTATTTTTGTGGAGAAAATTCAAGGAGACATTCCAGGTTATACATATAATGTTATCAGTACCTAATAATAACACAACCCAGTCGAAACATGTTACTCGGGTTAACATTTAAGTTAATTAATGTTGGACAGATTAACAAAGAAGAGTGCACATTCAGTCTAAGAACAACAGTGAAGCCATTAATCGGCGCTAGGAGTGTGCAAAACCTTGCTATACGGTATAACAAATCATTGTTCTTTAGTCTCATTATAAATCGTTGTAAATGTGTGAATGTAGTTTCAATAAAGAAAGGATGTTTTCAATAAGTACTCAAATTCACAAAATACCAATTTTGTGACATTTTCCAAATCTAACGAGATCGCTGACCAAAACATGTAAAAAATAAAAACGAATGCCTCAATTAAACGCGGGAAAAAACTGAAATCGCGTCTAATCGCGTTCGCTTTTTTCGATGAATTTGTACCATTAAATGACTTTAAGAATCGGTTATGATTATGAAAGACACATGCCCTGAATAAACGTCAATGTCTTAGACAGTTTAAAAACGACAACAAAAAGGCACGATTATTTCATAGATTTGCCAGATGTTAATAAATTGTCTGTGACATCACCTATTATCATTGTTTATTCAGATTGCGAGAACCGGTGATGCATTACATCCATGAAAATAGATTTACTTACAGAGCTACATGTAGTACATAATTTGAATAGATAAATTCGGCGCTTATTGAATATCTTATGATTAAATAACGATGAATATCATTGAAAGGATTCATATTCTGTTGTTTTCAACGTTTTACATATTATCATCTATATATTTATTCAATGAAATTTTACTCTTGCACGTGATCGTTGAAGCATAAAGTGGTGTAATATGTGACATTTCATTGGAATATGGTTACAACAGAAACATTCAAACGTGAATCTTATTGAACAGTAGTGATGAGTCAAGTTTTAGTTTTTTTAGCATCCTTGTTCTTGTTTGAAATCTGTTTAGCGACCCAGGTGTGTCTTTACGAAAGTGTTTATATCTATGTTGGTAAATCTACTGTTTATAGAATAAGTTAGGATTCTACATTATTTAACATTTAATTTAACATGAATTTGGAACGCCAAAAAGGCTGACTTTTTAAAGGGGCAGTAGCACGTATTAAGGGGGAATAAAGGTGATGTTAGGAAAATGTAAATATTGGTTCCAATTGAAAGACAATGTATTTAGACCAATTGGAGCAGTAATAAATCAAATATTAATGTAAAGTTCAGCCATGCGATTCCCTTTTAACACGAATGAATTAAAGGTGTTCACACAAAAATGGTAGTCAATTGATTTTCTGTCAATCTTTATAATTTGTTCTCTATGTATGATTGGTTTGTGTTATGAGATTTGTGACACTATAAAATAATTGATTTAGCATCAACGTACAATTATCAGTGAAAATATAAAATTCTCAAAAAAACGTGCAACTGCCCCTTCTAGGTGTATGATTAATCATTTCTTTGTATTAGAAATCCGTTGAAATGACTTTGTGGGGTTCACTAATAAAGTTCCATTGAATCTTAGTACAAATATCATGTAATTTTTGTTTCGCTTGGCCGTCAATCAAATATCTCAAATAGCACTGACAAAGGGTCACCAATTGTCATTTGTAAAATTACCATTCTCAAATCATATTTTGGGATCTATTGGTCCCTTCTACAGAATTACAGTTGGCAGGGTTAAATAGACAGATGGGGACATATATTTGAAATTCCTATCTTCTTAAATTTCGATTCAAATAAGCCATATAGTTTCTCTTAGGTTACACTCAGCACCATTATATCGACTTAATGCAAAGGAACAACTATGACTTTGACTTTGGTACTCACTTAAGGGTATAGTCTAGGCACAAGTTTTCCCGTCTGCGCATGCCTAAACTGACGTCATAAAAAATGACGAAAAATTAACGTCATCTTCCATTGCCAACTACAAATTAGCAAATTGTTACATCGTTTACCTATTAATATGATGCCATGCGTTTTCTGCGCGGAAATGGTGGTAAAACTTTAATGTAATCTTAAAGACATCGATATTCTGCTACGCACATTTTATTTACGACAACCGAACGACTTACGACATTGTTTTGTAAACATCGATCACTGCCAAGTTGATGTGACACAAATCGCTGAAACCGTGTCTCAACAGGTGTCATATGAAGGCATCTTGTCAATTAAGACAAACATAAGTTCTCAGAGAAAACAACAAGATCACACGAACCGCATTAGAGGAAATTGCAACCAAACCTAAAACTTATGTCACGGCGCAACACTGAAATGTCTTCCAAACCAAAGTTCCTTGCTGACCGAGGTGAGAAGGGAGAGCGGTTGAGAACTGAGACTTTACAGTCAGCGGCCAAAAGTCTTTTCACACGCCCCGCAGTTTTACGGTAACAAATTAATGAGGTAAGATGAATTTTTTCAAGTTATGATTAATGATATATACATTGATAATCATTTCTTTAAAACCAGCCACTCCAATATAGGCCTAGACCTAAATATCTCTAATGAGTCACAAAATTAAAATAATCAACATGAAATAATATTCACGTCTTTTCATGTCTTATTTTACAACAATGTCAAAGGCCTAAACAAAACTTTACAAAAACAATTGTGTTGGTTAATTTTGATAAATATTTGGAATAATTATGTTTGTTGAGGTATTTTGATAATATCATATGATGAAAGATAAAAAGAATATGTCAATATATTTACTGAATATTTCTTGATATTCAGACTAGACATGAAAAAAAGTGATGACATAAGCGAGACAGTAATTACCCAATAAAATCAATCAGTGATAGATGACAATCCTGACAGAATCAATCTCAGGATATTACCTAGGTGGACTAAAACTGAATAAACCGGTATGTGACTCTGTGGCATGTTTATGAATTAAAAAAAAAATAATGTAAGCCTTATTCTAAAAGATCAAGTTTATGAAAATAACTTTACTGTAACTGTAAGTGTTTTAATGGCCAAAAATACATATGTTAAGCTTAAGATTTTATCAATATTGGTATTTTAACAGCAAAAGGATTCTTCATCATATTATTAAGTTAGCCTAAAATAATGTAAGTCCTGATGTGTAGATTTGTTATCATTAGCAAAAAAAATTTTTGAGGTTTACCTCTGCTCAAATATGTAAACATGCAGATACTCAAGATATGATTACAAGGGTTTTAATTGAGATAATATTCAACAATAAACACTCAGTGCCAGTGTATGAAATAAAGGCAGTCCAAAAGCCTGTTACGTAGCATGTTTTGTCAGAAATTCATGAGACTTTAATTCAATTTTGCTATTCAAATTAATTTACAACACTTTATCACTGGCTTCTTTTCTTGTTATTTACATACAGTGTTCACAATATCATTCTTTGAGGGAAATACTTTAATTTATATTGTTTGTTTACATTTCAGACTTCAGGGAAGAGTTTCCCAATCTTATTCCTGGACAGGAATGAATAAACAATATAAAATGGATATCTGTCACCAGAAGAAATGGTCAATCTGGCCCACTCTGTTCAGAAGATCAACTGATTACAAAACAAAACAGGCAGAAATACATTTCTTATCATACAATTACTTGTCATGGATAAATATTTGGTTTCCGGAAAATAAATTGATCTTTATCAATTTTTCAAATGAAATTTTACAATGAAATGGATTGTTAAACAATTTAAGCAGCTTCAGGTTTTGTAAAGAAAAATAAAAAGTAGTGTTTTCGACCTGTAAAATTAATTACGATTATTGGTAGGTATGTCATACAAACAATATTAATGCATAATGAATTTTGATATTGAGATTCAACATTATCCGTCTTTTCCCCCCGCAATGCTATGATGCCTCTAAGACACAGTTTAGAGAACAAACTAAAGGTACGCAGCTGATTGTATTATTTATTTTTTATCATTTTCTTCTTTTATAGAAAACAAATATTTTGTTTCTTATCGTAACGACGTTTCTGCATTTGAGGATTGACGTACATAGAATAACTACATGTAATAACAGCATACTGTCAAATATTTTTTTTCAATTTTGGATGATATTACTCAGTGAGTAAAAAAAAGGTAATTAAGGAGGTTGGATACAAAATATCGAGGTATTAAGAAATAGCTAAATTTTGTCTTATTTTGTTGAAAAATATGTCTTGAATCAAATTGTGTCATAAAAATACCATGTCACCACAGTTATTGTTCGAAAAAGGGCCCATCCGTTAGGGCACCCAATGATGAAAATACAATAATTTAAAAACTCCTTTTCAAGATAACTTTGGAATATAATTGTTATTTAAATGTTTTTCTATTAAGCCATTGCAGTATGTAAGTAAACTAAGTCGGAAAAAGGGAACTTGAAACTAATATGAAGTAAAGACATGCAAATAACCTTTTTCTTTGTATGATTATTTTTGTAAAATATTATTCTTTTATGAAAAAAAAATCAATTTCTCGTATTAAGATTTTTTTGAAAATTATATATTTTATAGTTAATACACACTAGAATAAGATTAAAAAGAAAAAAACATATGTCACCAGCGGATAACAGAGATATTCACATTCAATTAAGCAACATCAATGAAAATCAACATCCAGGGGAGATAACTCTTCATTGTCAACATTACCCTTTTTAGAATTTTTCATTAGTTTTTAAGGTTAATTAGTGAAATAAATTTTATCATAAAACAAATACTTATGTTCACAAATATAACATAGTCATTGATTTTTGTTAAACTAAATCATTATTTAATATTTTAGTTTTTTAATCTCACACTTGCAGTGAAAAATAAACAAAATAGCATAAACTTTAAAAATAGCTCAATCTGATTATCTGACTGTTGCGGATGTGCAGAAACAAAGGTATCCAACCTCCTTAAGCCAGTTAAATAACAGTATTATGAAACTAGTAATGTCATCGTTGACTAACTTGATCTTGATCTTTTAATACCAACGCTCAGTTTTATAACGAGATATGTGTTCATATTTTCTTTGTCATCCTTTCACCATGTAAACAGAGGAGATTTAAAGTTTTCAGTCTTATAGAACTCATTTATCACGTACGGGGTAAAACTATCAATTTCACGAATGGCGCAGCTTCAAGTGTAAATATGTATTTACCCAATCACGAGAATGAAATGAACCCAATAGAACACATGTGGAACAAAACTGATATGGAGGTTCAGAGATTGATTCTTTATCGCACCACCCTGTAAAATAACGGTCAGTGTTTGATACAAATCTAAACATATTCTTAGCGCCGATGAAGATAATGTATGCACAGAGTTTGAGCTTACGAACCTGAACGATGATCAAGTGAACAGTAAAGCCCAGTATCCACTATATAGTGTCTGGCAACAATTTAAGAAAATACATCTTTAAAAATATACTGGCCTTTTTGAAGTAGCTGCTTTTATAATACGTTGTAAGTGATATTATTAATAAACAAAAATGTCACACTCATATATTATGATCTTAAATGTCATTAAAATTTCATGGTTAAACCTATGCTTTTTGTAATCTATTGAAACAACATTTGATACTACATTTTACAAATATTTCAAATTTCAAATTAGTCTTTTTCCTTTAGCATCAAGAGACTGGAATGTGGTAACAGAAAACAGGTAATAAGGTAATAAAGGCTGAAACAATGTTCCTATGTTTTCAAACAGTGAACGAGTCGTTTCTGTTACAGTCTCGACTGTCTGATAATCTCGGTTACTGGGTTCTCGCTCTCGTTTTAGACATGCCAATAAAAATAACAAACGCAAAATGTGTTTCAATACTCACATTCATATATCATTCTTCTAACTGTACATCGTTTGGTTCCAATGATTTGGGTCCAATCGCGCACCAATTCTATTTCATAGTCTCAACTGTCTGATAATCTCGGCTACTGGGTTCTCGCTCTCGTTCTAGACATGCCAATAAAAATAACAAAATGTGTTTCAATACCCACATTTATATATCATTCTTCTTAGTGTACATCGTTTGGTTCCAATGATTTGGGTCCAATCGCGCACCACTTCTATTTCATAGTCTCTACTGTCGGATAATCTCGGTTACTGGGTTCTCGCTCTCTTTGTAGACATGCCAATAATAACAAACGCAAAATGTGTTTCAATACTCATATTCATATATCATTCTTCTAACTGTACATCGTTTGGTTCCAATGGTTTGGGTCCAATCGCGCACCACTTCTATTTCATAGTCTCTACTGTCGGATAATCTCGGTTACTGGGTTCTCGCTCTCTTTGTAGACATGCCAATAAAAATAACAAAATGTGTTTCAATACTCACATTTATATATCATTCTTCTTAGTGTTCATCGTTTGGTTCCAATGATTTGGGTCCAATCGCGCACCACTTCTATTTCATAGTCTCAACTGTCGGATAATCTCGGTTACTGGGTTCTCGCTCTCTTTGTAGACATGCCAATAAAAATAACAAAATGTGTTTCAATACTCACATTTATATATCATTCTTCTTAGTGTACATCGTTTGGTTCCAATGATTTGGGTCCAATCGCGCACCACTTCTATTTCATAGTCTCTACTGTCGGATAATCTCGGTTACTGGGTTCTCGCTCTCTTTGTAGACATGCCAATAAAAATAACAAAATGTGTTTCAATACTCACATTTATATATCATTCTTCTTAGTGTTCATCGTTTGGTTCCAATGATTTGGGTCCAATCGCGCACCACTTCTATTTCATAGTCTCTACTGTCGGATAATCTCGGTTACTGGGTTCTCGCTCTCGTTTTAGACATGCCAATAATAACAAACGCAAAATGTGTTTCAATACTCACATTTATATATCAATCTTCTAAGTGTACATCGTTTGGTTCCAATCGCGCACTACTTCTATTTGAAGTGGGCTTTTTATAGGCGAACCTTTCCCCCAAACTAACCCCTGCATCCAATGAACCCTTTACTTCTTTCCTATACTTTTTGACCATTTATGTTGATAAATAACGTACAGGATTTCTTCATTCTCAATTACATTTTCAGCCAATGGATGTTCTTTATGTCTTAGTCTATGTACGGGCAACCCCCAATTGTCTTATTCCAAAACTAAAAGGCTTTCTCGGCTATAAAAATTATATTTTTTATTTATCCATCTTCTTCAATTTTCACCAATTATCTAACTATAACATTATAACCACCGCTTGAGCAATACTCCCCCATTGGCGGCCAGATGAAGGATAAACTATGCATCGGTTAGATCCTCGTCATTCATAAGTGACACAATAGATCCATAATGCTTATGCTCGCTGTTTGAACCCAGTGTGGCTTTGAATCTGTCTAAAATACTTTCAATACAAGTTCAATGTTATTATGAATATTTGATATATGAGAGTTTCCTTATCGCAAACCTCCAGTAGTTTTAGTTTTTACAGAAGCCTTTAAAGCTGGTTATAAGTTTAAATTGAAAAACGGGAAACCTTTATCAATGTGTAATGATTATACACATTGAACCTATGTAGTTAACATTTTATGGGCGCTTCATCGTGTAATGCTGTAATACTTGATTGCTCTAAAATGTATACCTACTGAATTTTAAATGAACAAAAATATTTGAAAAAAAAAGGTTTCTTAAGCCGATGACTTTTTAAAGTAACCCAAACTCATACTAAATAATGGTTGAATCAAAGAATGACTCATGACATTATATCATGTAAGATTTGATAACAAAGATGAACTAAATTACCATTTAATATTACTGGACGATAAGATCAGTAAATAGGACCATGGTTCACTTCGGCACTGTAAAACTACCATTTAAACAGGCAATATTAAAGATAACTACATATTACGTTTTTCTTCTCAACTCATCATGTAACCAGACTTTACCCCTTTAGTTAAACACTGTATATTCATCGACACGCTCTAAATATAGCTACCAATCACAGTGAACTCTATGACCCTTCTATAGATTCAATCAACACTGGTCTTGTATGGTCGTGTATGAAGCGATGCAAAAGAAGGAAAGTAGCTGAAGATGTTCTAAACATTGCCAATATCTTACCTGGCACTTTAGGTGGAAACGCATTCAATGCAAAATTTGGATAAAATTTTGAAGGGGTGTGAAGTAAAAACTTTGAAAGTCCAAAAAGGCAACACTTAACATTACATAGCTTACTTATAAGAACTTGTATTGGAATTTGCTTCTCTGTGCATAACTGTTTGAACGAATTACTTCAAAGAATTCACATTCAAGTTCAACATTACTCGCTTTCAATCTTAAAACTTGTCGAGTTTAATCTTTATTAGATGAACTATTTAATGAAGACATGATGGAAGGTAATGGGAACAACAAAGGTATGTTTACATCATTAAGAAGAGGTCAATTCATATAATTTACATCCATTAGGTGGGAGTCAGTGAATGCACGTTAATCAACATGCACACTATTCTGGGATACTTGAAAACTCCACTGATTCCGGGTCTGTTTGGTAAGCTCCACTTGAGCTCCTGTCTTCCCTACCACAAACCTTGGAATGGACAAAAAGTTTCAATTTATAAAGGAAGAAGTGAGCAGCATGAATGACAACAACAAGCAGAGCAAGACCAACACAGCACCCAAAGGTTCGACCAGGAACATTCCAGTCCAGAATCACTCTGTAGTTCACATTGTCATCGTTATTGAAGGACCAGAATATGGCACTGAAGATGAAATATACCACTCCAAACCCGAGAGGGTAGATGAAGTGCAGGAGACGACGGGGACGTGCACTCACAACGTTGTCCAGGACGATGAATAGGGTGGTAAGACCATGGATATGGAGATCTAAGGCGCTAGTTCTTCCACTTTTGTCATACAGGATTCCAAAATATACAATAGTTACAAGAACTCCTAATGATGAATTGATGTTGTTTACTAGCCAGGACAGTGAACAGGGCCATCGGCAGAACCATGGGAGATTACCATCATTCAAACTTCTACATCTTCCTACACACAGTGCCACTAGGCATATCAAGGCTGCTAGACCGAAGTCTATTTCAAGAACTACAACGGCCCATCCAGTCAGATTCGTCCAAGTGTGATCAGCTGCTGCCTTACCAATCATTTCAGGGTTGGCGTATATTCTCCTGTTATTCGCGACGGTTGCGGCTAAGACTGGTCCGATGATCCAATAAAGCACAATCAGTAGCCTGTAGACAAGGAATACATAGCGGGATTTGCACCACTGAAAACAAAACACAAATATGAACTTAATATGTTATGTATAAATCGGTATGTACAGTTATGAAGATAAACATCTACTTGAATTTTTGAAAAAACGTAACTTTGGTGCTTTAGTTTTATTGCTTCTGCGTTCGTAATTGATACTTTTTCAAAATTAGATCAACATTACAAAGTAAATAAAGTTTTATACTTATGTGGAAGACAAAAGCAAATGTTTGAAAACATTGAGGCCCCTCGGATAGGGTTCCACCTAGTGGAATTATTTGAATGGTGAGGTGCTCTTTTTCGGTTTCCTTTTGCTCATCAGTATTTAATCTTTCTTCTGGCCAATTTTCAACCATTTTCTCCCCACAGAGGCAGATCAAGTCATGAAATGTTGATACAGCCTCTGTTATATTACGCCGAAATCCGTGGGTTCCGGCAGTTTCGCCTGGCGGAAAAAAATGCATCTCAAACCATTCGAATTTCTTTATAAAATGATAACGCTTCTCGCATGGAAAGGGTGGCTCATATCACAATGCCTTTGCCATGATTCAGTAGCCAAAAACAGTGTCGCTGATTGCACAACTAACTCAATCTGATTAAAATCGACCGTGCTTCGAGGAATAAAATATTAAAAGTATTGTCTCTATCGGGGCTCGAACCATTCGGGATATCCTCTCCGTCTCGGTCTGAATGCACCCACCTCTATCGCATGTCGCTATAACCAGTTTAGAGCAGACAAACCAAGTCGTAAGCTAACCAATCACATCCTCGTTTTTAAAAAGTGTTTAGCGGCGATGATGTATAACGAATGGTACACTGGAGTTACCTGCCCCTAGCTGATATCGAAGCTTTTACTGCGCTCCCTGCGATTGGCTAGATGAGCTAGCGTCAGAACATGCGGGTAATAGGGGTGCCTTCAGACTGTGAATGAGAGGAAAGCCTGGCTGGGTGTGGTTCGAACCCCACTAGAGATAATATTTTTACACTTTTTATCCTCGAATCACAGTCGATTTTAATCAGACTGACAACTAACTTTGATTGCCTCCAAACAGGCATTTCCCATTCTATCCCACAAACTCGGCGTAATATAACAGAGACTGTATCAACAATTCATGACTTCATCTGCCTCTGTGGGGAGAGAATGATTTTCAACAATCTGTAATGGATTTTACTGAGAGTGTGGAAACTCTTTAATGAAGATCAAAAACCGTATTAAAATGGTTAAAAGCTTCAGGTTTTTAGAACGCTGCCTTGCAAGGTGTTATTTTTGGCGTTGATCAGATATCTGGGCATTGGGTATTTTCCAGTAGCTCAATACAATATATCCGGAATTTTAAGAAGTCCGGCCAATGATCAGATAGTATGAAGATTGGCTTTATCCAGATGCAGCCAACCATCACAGTGCTTATGGCCTCAGCTGTAATTTCGATTAAAGTAGGATGCAATTATTTCACCAACATGTTTGAAATGACGCGGTAGGCATTATTGTAAGCCAGCGGACAGGGGCAGTGGGGTTTGAAATTCAATATTGAGATAACTAATCCACGCAAGATTCTGACAATTCTTGTAAACGGCGTGGGAAAGTTAATTTGGTTGATGAATTCTTTCCGCGAGGTAAAACAACTGACACAAGGACTTTCATTTGTTTATCAATGAGCGCTTTCAAAATTATAAATGCATTTATAACCTGAGATGTTGTAAACAATGAAAGGTTTTCAGTATTCAGGCTGAAGTTCCGAAGGGTGAATTCTTTTTTTATGAACATTTTCGGTTTGGCGTTCCAGACAACCTGCAAAGAAAATCAATGTTAATATCAAACAAATGAAACATAAATAAAATTCTATAAAATATGTTTTAAAAAATAATTATGATTCGTCTACAAGTATCAATTTGAACATTTTAGTAGCCCTAACTTTTTATCTGTCGCTAGTGATCTGATTGGCGTGAAGCAGATTACTCCGACCAATCGTAAGGCACCTCTCTCTCTAATGATAAACACGTGCTTTCAATAATCTAAAAAGTAATAACTGACTTTTCGATTTTCCAAAGATGAAGTTGATGTAGTTTGCATACTTAAACATTGCATTGGACACCAATGATGGGTTCAGTAATCTTAATGTCTCATTTATATATGTACTTTATCTGTTTTAAACAAGAGAAAATTCCTAAGGTTTCTTTTAAGGTTTTGTCTTCTAGCGTTGTATCCAGACTGATTGTTTCATATTTTGAAATATCAAATAAGTATACAGTAAACAAAACCATCGGAACAATTGTGCAATATTGTAATATATTTTAACTGATTAAACTAGATATGTATGTATACGACTTCTTGAGTGTATATTAATCTATGAACTGAGATCACTTGATGAAACATTAGTTATAACATTACGGTATAACTGTAACTCCACCGTTAACATACACATTATATTGTGTACATAATCATGAACAAATCTAATTGTTTCAACTAGAATTGTATAGTTGTCCTAAGCGTTGTCATACAGCTCATATAAATATATTGCAACATACGTAGCATATGTAGTATATCTTCAGGTCTATCCGAGTGACAATGCTTATAGTTTGATTTTCATACGAAAATAATACTTTATAGGGGGGTATCTCTCTTTTCTTGACTAATATCATGTTTATCTCATCGATTGAGGTAAACGTTTTATGTTCACGAGTGGCGCAGCATGGTGTTTGTCAATAAAAGACAGATCATATAGAACGATCTATTTATTAGATATATGGTGAAATCATTCTTTTTACACCAAAAGGCCCAATTCATGTTGAGCGACCTGGTAATAGCCCGAAGATCTTGAACTCGACGACACTTTATATAGAGTGACAATAAATGTTCTCATGACAAACACCAGTGAGGGGTTCATTTCACTCAGTGATGGAGTATCTCACCCTCCATCATATCATAACAATGGTGATATAAATTCAAACTATCTAGATAATTAAAAAATGACAACTATATGATTAATTGAAACTTGTTTACCGCGAACGGATAATAGTAATACTACATATATATCAAACGCAATCAATACCTACCAGTCATCAATTGATAATTTTATGATGTATGTTACTCCATCAACTCACGGGTGTCTCTTAAACTACAGACGTACAAAGCTATAGCCTATAAAGTCCTACATATAAATATGGCCGATTACCTGAGTGTTAATCGCCACTAATGACTCGAGATATGCAGTTTCTGTACATGGTCATTGTGAGGCCTATTATACGTTGAATGATATTATAGTTATGCGGCAGGGCTTAACCATTCAGTGTGGCAGATACTTAAACGTTGGTTACAACACCGCTCGGGTCCGGTATACAAAGCAACTTGGACTTCCTTGTTTACAAGGAATATCGCTGGTATGCTTTTAGAGTTACTTCCCTTGGTCTGCAAGTCGCCCACTCATGCAGTTTGGTTGATTATATCGGCTGGTATAACTTTATATAGTGCAGTGTCTTAGGTGCGATTTTGACGTCGACCGTTACACGCCGGACTAAAGCATGAAACTTTACATATGAAAAGAATATTGTTTCTTTAACAAGAAAAAAATAAGGTGCCCGATTTTTAACCCCCAATTTGATAAAAAAAAACATAGTTCATAATAGGTTCACAATGACTCGTTAAGTCGCGCCTCTTGTTTTGCTTCCCTGCATTCAATATCGGTTAGGGTTAATAAGGAATGTTATGTATGAATAGGTGTAACAGTCCACTTTGCCAATAGGGTGAAGATTGTTTAACTTTAAACCATTGGTGCATGAAGATGTTTTAATCAGACTGTAGGTATGCGTCCATGTAGGTATTAGTGAACGCTACCTTCAATATCAATTGTTTTCCCTTCACTTTATTCTGTTTACATTTTGTAACCATGAGCGCTTTTAATTGAAAAAGAAACATATGTGAATCGGCAGTCTAAGTAAACCTGGCCTCACTATTATCCGTTACACTGCTATACTGAGTCTAGAAAGGTCTGGTTGAGGGTCGCGTCAGCCGACCTTTCTGCGATCTATGACCCTCCAACGTTATACGTGCGAAGGCACACTATTGTGGCTTTGTAAGATCAGTTCTGATTGGTCAACTTGGTCACGTGGGCTGACGCGACTCTCAACCAAGCCTTTCTAGACTCAGTATAGCAGTGTAACGGATAATAGTGAGGCTAGGTTTACTTAGACTGGTGAATCGGTGAATGGTTTATGTTTCCTATATCAATGCCGACAATGGCCTATTTTCATGTGAATTAAGTAAATTTTCAATTTTAAATCTTAGTTCTTAACTCAGCATGGGCTTATATCAAAGCAGGAATTCTTCAGTGAACATACATGTATTAATGCCCCCATCTTAATTGGTAAATCTAAATTACGACAATACAAGTTTACATCGAGGCAGAGAATGCTAGACTATGAACAGAATAATTGAAGGTGTTTCGTTTCGAAATCAGCAATCCCTACAACATTTTGTTTCAACTTTTGTAACTGTATAGTTTTCGATAATCCTTGTTGTGTGATAAAATTCGGTTTGTAGGTCTGAAAAAATATTCCAAGTCTCCTTGGTAGGCTTACTTTCAATATGAACCTGCTATCAGGTCTTCCTTTCAAGGTAAAACGTCATACTGGGTTATTCTCACAGGCCCCCGGGTCATTAAGCAATCATCCCTTTAAAAAAAAAAAAAAAAAAATTTGAGATGACCCCCAGATTTGACAGCCTTCGTAGATACGTTAATATTATGTATCTACGAAGGCTGTCAAATCTGGGGGTCATCTCAATTTTTTTTTTTTTTTTTAATTTTTTTTTTAAAGGGATGATTGCTTAATGACCCGGGGGCCTGTGGTTATTCTAGGAAGTAAAACTTCTTAAGAGGTTATTCCTTGAAAAGATGCAACCTACAAAACAACAGAGAGAATCTGACCTAGATTCTTTATGATAATGATACGTTAGTGAAGTTGAAATATTGACCTCTGACTGTTTGAATATGTGAGTTAACCGACTAACCATTGAAGCGAGCCTGATGGTTATCTTAGATATTCACGAAGTCAAGGTCATTTTTCATATACACCACATGGAAATGGTTTAGATCTAATAGTTATTTCCTTTTATAGTAAGAATTTAAAGTGTTATAAAATCATATAGGGAGGTTCAAAAGTTATTGTAAAGGTGTAATGGTTGAACGAACTCCGCTCCTTCACATTACTTTACATGTACTTGTGTTTGCATTTCCACGCAGATTGAGCGTTTCCTAACGTGGTTGATGACCAGCAGATAAGATAAGATAAGATAATACTTTCAATTCAATTCAATTCAATTCTTTATTCAGTATTAAGGCCATAGGCCCAAGTACAAAACTGAGCAAAATTTGATATGACAAAATGGTTTCATACATCCTTTAAATACAAGATAATACTTTATTACCCGAAAGGGAATTCTTAAGCAGTAACCATCTGTTTTATGAATTCTAAAAAAGTAGCACATTGAATATATGATTGAAAGAATTTGTCAAAAGGTTACAGAAAATTTACTTGATACAATAAATGTTTGATGTTCCCAAGTTAAGCCCACATATTCAATCTATGAAATGTATCAGTCTCTAAAATGCGAATATAAGTGAGGCTGAGCGGATGTTGTTCATTTCACCTTAAGATGCACGCAATTCACGAATGTCATGTTGCAAAGCATCGGTGCAGCAAAACATCGAAAGCACATGGTTTAAATGCAAGGAAATTTGAACTATCACCTGCTTCAAACAACACTATATCTCAGTGTGTTTCAAGGTCAGGGCGAATGTAGGTTGGGTTACATCATAAAGTATATTAAATAATTTGAATGGCGGCCGTCAAAAGTTTGTAAATGGGCCTTTTTATAAATTTCTTTAGTGGAAATCCAATCTAGTTAAAACTATCTGTAATGTTATCGTCCCCTAAGTCCTTATACGTAAGGACTTAGGGGACGATAAAATTACAGCTAGTTTTAACTAGATTTTTTTAAAAACTTTTTTCGTTCACTAGAGGTGTGTTAGGATATCATGGCACGAACGATACGGCAAGAACTGAGACAAAACCGAACGGTCAGGCGAATCAGATCGAGGCAACCGTTCCTGTTCCATGATGCTCACTGAATAGGTCGTTATCTGATAACCAATCCATCCCTTAGTTGTCCATTATAACGATCAAGGTTACCACCATTGATAACTACATCATGTGGACGTGGTTTATAATAGTGTATATTCCTTTTATTGCATAGCTTACCATATGCTATATATACTTGTATTTGAAGGACAATTAACAAGTGTTCCTATTATTAATCCAGTAGTAAAGTTTGAGTCTTTACAGTATATGAATTAACCAACGAGTTTTGCATCAAAAATTCATAAAATTAAGAAGAATGCATACCAAATTAAGCTGTGATTCCCGGGATGCAAAGTTTTTTTCTTGATACTTCTTTGCTTACTTGTTATAGAGAACTCATTTACATCTGCACACTTGACTCTTGGTGATGAGTTTGAATAGATGTTGTTTGAGGATATTAAAGGGGCAGTAGCACGTTTTTAGGGGGAATATAAGGTGATGTCATGAAAATGA
The DNA here is from genome assembly GCA_916613615.1 of Steromphala cineraria. Lineage (NCBI taxonomy): Eukaryota > Metazoa > Mollusca > Gastropoda > Trochida > Trochidae > Steromphala > Steromphala cineraria. The sequence goes on from OU744726.1 coordinate 19,380,241, forward strand.
AAATTAATGGTTCCAAATGAAAGACAATGTATTTAAACTAAATGGAGCAGTAATAATTCAAATATAAAATGTAAAGTTCAGCCATGCGATTCCTTTTTCTTACACAAAATGAATTAAAGGTGTTCACACAAAAATGGCCGCCAATGGATTTTGTGTAAATCTTCATACTTTGTCCTCTGACTATGGGTGATTGACTTGTGTGATGAGATTTTTTACACTGTCAAAATAATACATTTAACATTAACTTACAATTATCAGTGAAAATTTTAAAATAAAAAATTATCAAAAAACGTGCTACTGCCCCTTTAAAACCCCTGGCTGCAAATTCCCATGATTTTCTAAGCTTGAATGGGCATTTCCTAATTTGATAGGCTATTATAAAGTATGTCACAAAGAAAATTTTCAACAATAACTGCATGGTTTGACGAGGCATACAATGTAAGAGTATGTGAAGTATTGATATCAATTTTATAAATGGTTAGACAACTCACGATGGTTTTTCACTGAAGATGGAATGGTCATTTCTTAGGGATGATTTTCAACTTACACCAGCTTACATGTAGCCTACTTTGGTTTGAAATATACTGGACAAACAATTAGGGACAGAATCATAATTATAAAATTATCAATAATTACATATCTTTTTATTGACCAACTGATGAAAGTTTAAGTATAGGATTGAAAACTTTGTTTGTTAAGTATATAGTGTCAAGATATATAGTCATTTAAATGCTAATTAAAGAAAAGGAAACTTACGGCAGATGAACATACACGATTCCAAGATTAAATGGTCATTTCTTGTATAGAGATTATATACTAATCCGTGTATATACATTGTGAACCTCTCAGTTCGAATATATTTAGAGTAGATATTAATGTCATTTTGAGAGTTGACTACTTAAACATAATTCATATACATGATATGATATGATATCATAAGTGCATGATGACAAATACACATACGTCAAGTTATCTGTCTTTAACATTAGTTGAGTACAAAATAGTTCATGTTATTACATGTTGGAAATGTCACTATGAATAAAACATACTTACCCCACGCCACGCCATAAATGTATTAAGGATTAGGAGTTCTTCTTTCTTGTTGATTTATATGAATAATGGTGATGTGTGATGTAACTTAGCCTGATAAGAAGCAGCTGTTAAACGGAAACATGACTTCACTCAAGGAAATCCCAATTCCGGGTTTCAAGCCTATTTCGTAAAATTAAAGGATGTATTTGAGAAAAGATGATTTGTGTGTAATAAAAAGAGATAATCAGATAAAAATCGTCTTTACGACACTTGGATATAAGTTAAACAGACATTTCTAATCTGTATGTTCATAAGACGAGATACAATGAAGCAAATTGGAACCTTGACAACAGTATTGCGAATATGGAATTTGGGAGCACGGGACTGGGTACAGTTCGAGCGATTTACCGTTCGGCCACATAGTAACCACTAATATTTCCGAGCTTTACCCACTTGCGACGGCGGCATTGTTCGGTAATCTCCGTAACAAGGGAAATAGAGTAGAGTGACCTGAAATGGCTGACCAAGTTTTATTCAAACTTTTTAACATGCTTCTCTATACCCAAAAATCATTCAACTTCCACACCATACCATTGAAATAAATTTATAACTTTCATTGAAAGGATTTTAGAGTCAAACCAAAGGCATCCGGCCACATCCCGATTTTATATAATGTCCCTGATTGAACAAATAATGGCGGTCAGACAAGAATAAATGAATTTAGTGTAATTAAAAGAAGAGATGTTTTGTGGTTCCTTGATATTGTAAAGTTCCTATTTCAGCCCTGATCTGATCGAATCGAGATGTTCTTGTATATGATCTTATTTTAAAAAGAGTAAAATTGACGATTGTAATAAGAATATTGAGTCACAAATATAATCTTTCAGGAAACACAGATATGGTGTTTTTTCTTATCGATGTTCGAATTAAGCTTTTATTTGTTTTATCGAAATGAACAATTTGTTTTGGAGAGAACCTATCAAGATACATTATTGTTTTGGCCTACTTATGTTTATACTCAAACCGAAAAAAACTTTATCATCAAGTAATTGTAGTGCGTTTTGTAAACCTTTTCAGTATCGCCAAGATCAAAAATAATATCCTGTTTTTCCAATCGTTATTCCTAACATCTTGTTTCTAATCATTGTCGATAAGATCTCAGAAAGTATAGTAAATATACATGGCGAAAGGGGATCAACCTGTAGATATTTTTTAAAAATCATAGTAAAACCAATTCACCATCACTATAAGAATTTTGGAGTTCTTGATCCACGATGTATAGCGACCATTGAGATATCGTAAATGAGATAGACAGAATGAAATTTTATATCAGCTGACAATTTATGTCTATTCTCAAACGAACGAGAAAAGCGTGAACAGATACATCAATGCCAATAAAAAAGAATTATATTTATTAAGCGTACATTTCTGTCCACTTGTGCCTGCTCTAGGCGCTACCAACAGTACTACCCGGGTCTATCCCATGCTGACATATTTGTCGCAAGAGTGTCACCACCAAATATGAAGGATCAGGAAATCAACCCTTCAAACTCTTAGTTTATCCAACAATGAGCGAGTAACATTGACATCGACTGAACATTGCACAAGACCACGTTGCACCACGGTAATATATATATAACAGACAAACAAAAATATAGGTCTGAGGATATTCATACTGACCAATGGAGTGATTTAAATTTTCGACGCGAATAACCAAAAACATCATACCGGTATTACTATTTTCAAATAACTTATATGATAGGTTGTCTGAATACCCGGCGCCATAAGTAGTATCGGGGGGTACTGACGAAAAGGTGGGAAAATGTGTTCTTAGTGAGCATCAGTGCCTTTAAAGAGACACAGAGTATGTTGATAGGATCACATATGTCAAATTTTGAAATCCATGTTATTTCATCGGGGACCACTAACTGTTACTGAAAATAACAAGTTTAAAGGTCAATCAGTACATTAGAGCGAAAATACGGCCATTCAAAGTCGGGATTTTGATCGAAAACCGGACAATGTGGCTCGAGTGGCGCGCGCAAATTCGCCAAAACGTTATTTTGAAACCTTGTCATAAGCTGACAGGAAGATATATTAGATTCGATAGTGTTTATTAGATATTGTAACTAATAGGCAGATTAATTGGATGCATAATTTCGAATATTAAACGTTTTTGAGATGTTTTCTTTTTTCGATAAAATCAAGCATTTTAGAGATATTATGCAATAAATGGATATATTTGCAAGTCCGGTGATGAAAAATGAACTTCAACCAGCATATCAGATATTTTGTAGCTTATCAAAACCAAATAAAATTTTAAGAAAGTAACTCTGTGTCACTTTAAAGCCGAAATTTCGTTGTAGTGATCCAGTTTTCACTAAAAATAATTATTTCCTCTAAGTCAAATTTCAGTAAACCAATTTTGTCATGAAATTGATTCAAATCAGAATTACAACGAGAAGGTAGTGATTGGTTTCAATTTCATTTTTAAGAGATAGACCTAATTGATCCCTTTTCAAATCTACATTGATCTTTACTGAAATCTTAGATAACAAGAAAACGAGTATGTTAAGCAATGTCAAGATTATTTCCTTCATAAATGTTCGAATAATAAAAAAAAATAACGAACGAAAAGAGACTTATGTTTTATTAACGTAATATAAATAACATAACGTATGTAACAAATAATGATTTACAGACACTGATGATTCAATGCATGATATATAGACAACGCTCTTTAAGGAAATCACAGTAAAAAGTAAAGGTAAATGTAAAATCACAAATTAAAAAAATTGCGTCAATTGTGGTAAGCAAGTAAATTGGTGGAAAAGCATAAATAAATAAATGAATAAATAAACTTTAATGAAACGTTTGTGAACGATTTCTGAGTCAATATTGCTGCTGCGTTGAGTGTCAAATCACATTTCAGCTAAAATACGGATTTACAAACTTTCGAATGAATAAATACTTTTAATTTGTATATAACAAAGTGAGCACCATGAATAACTACAATGAGCAGAGCGAGACCAACACAATACCCGAAGGTTCGACCAGGAACATTCCAGTCCAGAATCACTCTGTAGTTCACATTGTTCTCTTTGTCACAGGACCAGAATATGGCACTGAAGATGAAATACACCAGCCCGAACCCGAGAGGGTAGATGAAGTGCAGGAGACGACGGGGACGTGCACTCACAAGGTTGTCCACGACGATGAATACGCTGGTAAGACCATGTAGATGAAGGTCGAAGGCACCAATGGTTCTGGTTTCGTCATGCAGGATCCCGAAGTAGATGGTGCTTACTAGTACTCCTATAGAGGAATTGATGTTTGCTAAAAGCCAGGAGAGTTGACAGTACCACGGGAGAGGAATATTGGTCGTTGATTCATCCTCGTGTATATTTATTGTAAACTTGTTGTTGATATTTCTATTTTGATTTGAAATATTCTGACAAATTTGTTTGTTATTGACATGATTTTGACGAGTGTGGTTTTTGGCGTTTATAATTTTGTTTGAATCACCCTCTCTATCGTTATGTTCAGTAAACTTTAGAGTTTTGTTGATGTTATGGGATAATGGTTTTAAGTGGTTTCTTTTCATCAAAAGGTTATTCAATTCTTTATATGAAAGAAGTTCAACACTGTTTTTACCTTTTATATTTTTAAAACTTGAAAATAGTTTGTTTTCTTTATTCTCTATTTTATTCAAATTTTCGTTTGGATCTTTATTTGTAAGTTGCTCAAAACTTAATTTTTTGTTGAAAACATCATTTGAAATTGTTTCAAGATTTTCTTCAGTTTTCAAATTTTCATTTACATCTTTACATGGAAATGGCCCTTTACTGCCCGAAGGTCCAACACGTATTCCTCTTTCATCATATGAAACGAATTCCGCTTTGAAAGATCCCTTAACTTTTCCAAGATCATAATTCAAACTATCAAAAGCTCCACATGAAAATGGCTCTGTGGTATCAACAGATCCAACGCATCCATGTTTTTCATCAAACGAGAGACGCTCTAGTGCTGTCCCCTTTGTTCCAAGATCATCATGATCCACCCTATTCAAATCTTCACTTGCATTGTCAAGAGCTTCAACACCTCCGCGTTCATCATCAGACGAAGATTGTTCTAGTTTTGTTCCCTTCGTCTCTGCCAGATCATCATGAGACAACCTGTTCTTCTTACATCTCCTAACAAATGTAGACACACAGCATATCAACGCGGCTAGAAGAAAGTCGGCTTCAAGGACGACGATGCACCAGAATGTGAGATTCGACCACGACCTTGTGTTGGCTGCCGGACCCATAGAGCCGGGCTTGGTGTAGATCTCACTGTCGTGTCTGTAGGCGAGCACTGGACCAATGACCCAATACAGGACAACGAGCCATCTGTAGATCAGGAACATCCATGGCGATTTGATCCACTGTAAGTATAAAGAGTTGTTAACAAGGCAAGACAACTTGTACTTAAATAAAGGTTACACAGATAAAAAGTAAAAATATCTTTAAGAGGCAGTAGCACATTTTTTGAATATCGTTTTTTCTTAAATATTTCCCATTCGATATCTAATCAAATATATTATCTTCAAAGTGTCAACCATTACACTAATATCGTAACTCGATGAAGATATTATCAAGTATCTAGCAAAAACTGAAGAACTGCCATTTTAATGTTAACTGTTATTCGTTAGCGTAGCCTAACCGTTCGATAAATAATCCATTTTGTTGTTTTAAAATGCCTTTTTATTTGTTTACTTTGTGCGTCACCCACATTTCCTTTAGAAAACGTGTTACATAGCATTTAAACAAGGTTTTGCGTTGTTTTTATCATGTTAAAGCCCATCTTCCTACGCAGAGCCTAAAACGCCAGTTTCCGAACTGTCATTTTATGCCTTGCTGCAGAGCCTTTACTTTTCTGTGCTGCTATAGTGCCCCTACAGACTAGAGGGCAAGCACAGAAAACTCAAGGTAATGCAGCAAGGCATAAAACTGACAGTTTGGAAACTGGCGTTTTAGGTTTTGCGTAGGAAGATGGTTAAAGCCATGCTAGATGTTGTGAACTATAAGTACTGATAATGGAATAAGCTAGTCTTACTTTTTTAAATGTTGATTCGTATATCTTTTTGATTACATTAATTGTAAGTATAAAGCCAGTATTGTTCAACTTGAATGGTGCGTTGATTTTTTTGGCGTCTAACCATATAAAATTGGTATTTATATATTGATTTTACTTGAATGTCAATTGTAAACACACCTGTGATGATGTAAATTGTGACGGATTTTCACAATTTAGGGCCAGTTTCTTCCAGGAAAATTCTTCTTTAATGGGTGGCATTATGGTTTTGTATAAACCATCAAATCTGTTAAAAAATCATTCAATAATTCTTAATGCAGTATCAAAACGGATTCATAAATAAGATAATTTCGAATAAGTAAGTTATTTAACGCTTGTCTGCATACATGTACATATTATGCAATCAATACAACATGGACGAATACACATATATATGAAGGTTTTTCTCTCCAAATAGATAAAAAAGCGAATGCGAACTGTTCTTATAAAGTTTTAAGTCAGTACTCGCTTTGGTAGTTCAAGTGTATTAATCAACCCAGTTCCGAATAGCCTCTATGATGAAACGTAACACTGACACATATTTGAAGCATCCATAAAATACTTCTCATTTCTCGCTGTTTTTACCATTCACGTAATATATTCACATATTATTTTCTAATATATTTGCACCATTATGTTTACATAACCTTGTCTGTTAGTTCATATATCTTATCACGTGCCAATATAACTGACGTATGTATCCAACTCCAGATTTACATTCTCGTTTGTATTGGATAATTCCTTATACATTCTATATGTATATCGGGCTGAAACTTATGTACTTACATTCATTAGCATTCCTAATGTTCTGGTGTCGCTGCTTCCAGTGTTCTTATACACTGTTATTCCACCAAGTACCTACATAAATATAATTCCTAGACTAAAACCACAAGTCACTATAACGCATGAGTCACGTGACTCCAGTTACCGCCCTAATCCCCTCTGTACCAGTAAATACGATTAATCAGCTTCAACAGTTTTGGATCATTTCAATTAAAAGTCTTTCACGTTTTTCAGTTCATAATGAGCAACGATTGTTAGCAGTATCAAGGAATCTGATTTGGTGTTTTAATCCTTTTGAATAGAAATAAATTGGCACTTTTCTATAGGGTGATAAAATATGCTGTTACGGGTGTGAAATGACTATTTGGTGTGACCCGTTACTAGGTGTGCTAAAGTTCACCAAACTTAACCAAATTGTGTATAACTGTAACATTTGTATATCTAAAACTATGAAGTAGATAAAACCTTTTGCAGGTTTGACTTGCATACTTTATGTTTTGTATATTATGAAGGTGAAATAAGAAAAATATACAAAAGCTCGCCTTTGAAGAATGGTTTCCAAAACTGTTTAATTCATAACGATTTTAACGATTTCTATTAATCAATACTTTTTTATGTTTGATGTTACACGATCGCAAATTCAAGCCAGCAAGAAAGTGCATTTCAGCAACTCTGTTGTATATTCAGTTCATGTACTGAGCCAGCTTTGCCAATAAGTGTACAAGGAAACTCATATTAAAAAAGGTGTACTTCCCTATGTATATCCCGGATATATCATTCGATCGGGTGTTAAAACCATTTACCTAACACAACATGCCCAACGCACGTCAGCTTTGAATGATCATTATAAGGAGACAGCTTCTTCCGAAATTCGCATATTGCGTAAACAGAAAAGGAAAAATGACGTCTCCCTGTCGACTCCTACTTCTGTTTTCTCTCATCCTACTGACAGGCGGTGTTCACGGATGGGTATGTTTTAATGTTCATTTTAGAACTCAAGGCAAACATTGTGTTTTTCTGTGCCTCATTTTCTATTATAAACGATAGTCTTTCATGGGCATTGTGATACTTTACGTAAATGTCTAATTAAGATCATTCAGTTTATAAAGGGTCGTTTTTCTTTAAGGCATGATATACAGTAAATATAAAAATGTAATCTGATAATCATTGTTATGGTAAGTTATTTAAATCGTCCAACTTGGATGTGTATTTAAACGTAGAGTACTTTTAAAATATTGATACTCAAAAGAGATTATGCATGCACCATCTGATATGTAGTCCTCTAAGAAAGTTGAAATAAAAGAAAATAGACCACTCCAGATAAAACAATTGGTTATTCATTGACGTATGCCTTGGGTGTTTATTGACTCATCTTTTCAAATAAAAATTACCAATGTGCAAAATGAATAGCAATATGAGCCAAAATGTGATGCGCTATGCTTTTAAAACAAAACATAAGTATTGTCCTGAGAATCTAAACACTAAACTAACGAACTTATTAGAGTAAATACGATTGTTCACTCTCATTCACTTAAATCGTTTATCACGTTTGATAAGAGCATGTCTGATATTGAAAATTCTGCTCATTAATAAATAATGATTTAGAATAGGGCTACAGTCTTAAAATCCGTTAATGCATTAACTTTTTTTAGTTTGATTATGTCCAAGCAAAGTTTTGCGGGAGACATTATATATGTTTTCGGTTCCGTCTGTGATTCCTTGGTTCCGTGGATCCGTTATTCCGTGGATCCGTTATTCCGTGGTTCCGAAATGCTTTCGTTTCCGGTCCATATCTCAAAAACCTTTCAATATTTTTGAAAGAATTTTTTTTATTGGTTCTAATGATAACACACATTTTCAGTTGTCATGGTTTTACAACTAGAATAATAGACAGAGGGATCTACATTTGTGATAACAATTACATAAAAATAGGTCCATAGTTGTATATATGTATTTTTTAAGCAAGTAAAAGTCATATTGGCCACGTAAGTACTGGTAGGAGAGCGTTCCATTTGTGAATACAATTTTCTAAATCTTTTTTTCTGTTTTTAAATATTTTTTCAACAAATCATATTTGTTTCAAAGTTCTTTAATAAAAATTTAGTTTGAAATTTTATCTTTTTTACTGTATTAGTAAATGTGTCTCTTTGCAGAGATAATGATATGATTCAGTAGTTTATTTTGATATTGGGTACCAAACCAGATCATATATTTGGATAATATCATGTGAGGATATAATAAATTGCTAAGCCAATTGTTAAATTTCTAAATCATTCCAAAACGTTTGGGTAACCTGCCATTCCCAGTACACATGGCAAAGGTTTTCATTTTCATCATGTCAAAAACAACGCAAACTGTTATCAACCTTTTAATTTCTTTAAATATTTCTCATAAACTTTTTGCTATTAAACAACTGAGGTCGCTTTAACAAGATCTTTCTTAAAGTTTTATTATTTTTGGAATAATGTTCACAAATAACATAGTAGAATATTTACTCTGAAATCAATATACATGTATTTCAGTGGTCGTCACGAAAACCGAAGACTGTTTCGACAGTCTCGAAAGTTTCTGGCGAAACCATCGCCAGGACTGCAGAAAATTACATTGACAGTACCAAATGGGCCAAGGGCTCGTGGTACAGTTGGAAGTATCGTTGGGGCTCAAACAAATGTAACATCTTCGTCGCCGACGTAGTGAAGGAAGCGGGCGGAAAAGTTCCACAAAGGTAATGACTCTTTCAGTGTAACATATTGTGAACGATGTGATTTATAGTAGACGGGAGAGCGGGGTCAATTGTTACACTTTTAAATATAGTTGTGGTAATTTGCTGCTTGTATGTAGAGTCATTGGGGTTCTTTTATTTGCAGTAATCATGTTTTGATCATTTGAATAAGGGTACCCAGAGTGTCACAATAGACCCCTAATTGTTAGTGAAAAAAGTACTTTCAAGTGGAAAATCTACTTTATTTTATCTATAAATGGGGAAACTGTTGAACAACACCCTACCATTTTGCCACCATAATAGCATCGCTTTTTGACATCATAAACTACAAATTTAAATAACGGAATAATTGCATTCAATTCTTGCATTGGAAGAAGTGTAAAACAGAGACTTTGTACTGTTTCATATTTTGATTGAGAGAATAGAGATGCAGAGAGATTGCAACTTAGAGCAAAAGGGAGGGAATGCTTCTATTCAGAACTAAATAAGGACTACTAAACCCAAAATTCACTGCGCATAAAAAAGCATGGATATTCCACCTAATGTAGCGAAATAACAGCCTCTTGACACCGAAACAAGTTTAGCAATCATGTATTGATTAAAAGTGTTCATAGTTAAAATAAAGCATTTTCGCTCAATTAAGGATGCAACGAAACGACTTGTTACATATTTACAGGCATAGGACTGTCAAGAAGAAGGCTCTGTGACAGAATACCTATTTTATATAAATTCTATGATTTAATCTATATACTTCTTACATTTTGTTTCAAACAATTCTTTGTCAAATGTGCACGGGCGGTACAGATTAAAATTTGTATAGCAATACATGTTGTTGTTTTTCTGCGCACTGAGACAGTTATGTTTGGAAGACCTGTAGATGTTTTCAAGTAATGTACAGAGTTCAAACAAGTGCCTTTTACGATTTTTCTTTCCCCAAAGACAAAGGGCGCCACCATCTTGGTGTCAATTGCAAGTGACCGTTCGCGAATAATGAAAATATGTTTTGGTTGAGTTTGTGTATACTGTAGTATTATTTGATTTAATCGTCTCAAAATGCTTGAATCCTAGCCTTTTTTTATCAAACATTTCTGGAAAATATGTGAAGTTCATTAAGCCGACACTCGGCACCTTATTATCCGCCGACTACAGCGTCTACCGAGCAAGGAAGATAACTCTAATCGATGCGTTAAATAGAACGATATATCCGATATTTTTTCACATTTGTTACAGAAGGAGCTAGTCATAAAGTTACTTCGTCAGACAAGCATTAACCAACATTGACAGAACATAATGACTTGTTCAGCAGCAAGGCTGTCAGATCTTCCCTTTGATGTTTAGGTTGGTTTTATTACTAACCCTAATATATCTATGAAATGTAACTATGAAGCATTCAACTTTTTCAGTGACATATCATATACATGTATGTATACTATTGTAGGCATTCTGATAGGAGTCCAATTGGAGCCGGAGAATGGGGGAACCCTCGGTCCACTTATCTGGCTCATGACAACTGCTGGTCCCGTGTATTCTCGCCTAGCCGTGATGACGTCATTGCTGGTCAAGGTCACGTACGGCATAGCACAGGGGTTGCGAAATAAAGGTTAAGAATCTATTATCCTTTTTTTTCAGAAAACCTGATGAGTGGAGTCCAATTGGAGCGGGAGAATGGGGAAATGCTCGGTCCACTTATCTAACTAATGACAACTGCTGGTCCCATGTCTCCTCGGCACAGAGGGGTGACGTCATCGGTGATGGCGTCCACGTCGGCATCGTAGCTGGGGGAGGCAAAACGATCAGCGCAAATAGCGAAAACGTCGCCAGTAAAAGCTGGGGATTTCAGCCCGCTAGTTCACGATTCGTTCTCTGGCGCTACACGTGTTAGTTACAAGTCAATGAAAGTGTCAATTAAGTAACGACGCCAAGTAACAATGTTAAACTGTTAATTGATTACAGTTTGTTACTAAAGCATTAAACATGAAAAACATAGCCTTTGATTGGTTTTTTTTCTAATCTTTCCATACACTGCAAAAATGGCGTTTTGATTTTAAACATGTTCCGTACGTGTTTTACTCAAAACATGTTTTGAAAAGTGTTTATATGCCAAACACATGAATGTATATGTGTTGTAACTCAAAACATGTTTCGATTTTAAACATGTTGCATTATGGTAACCAAATACGCTTTTTAACTCTAAACATGTTGTAACTCGCAACATGTTTTGAAATGTGTTTATATGCTAAACACATGAATTTGTATGTGTTGTAACTCAAAACATGTTGTGACTCCCAACATGTTTTGAAATGTGTTTATATGCTAAACACAAGAATTTGTATGTTTTGTAACTCAAAACATGTTTCGATTTTACAGACATTGCGTAATCATATCGTGATTATAACACATGATTCCGACCTCATTTAATTAGAGTCATGACAATATACATGTGGAACATATACATGTTTCTGTCACGGTTAGTTCTAGTACATTGTACTTTTGTTCTATTGTCATTGTCATTTTACAACTGATTTTACTTATTATTTTCAGAATTCCTTTTTAAAATGTTTTTAAAAAATTCTTTTTATTTTGGCAAGCAAAGATTTCTCAATATAAAGTTCAAAATTATTCACAAAATTTGAATTGGAAAACATCTTAACAAAAGGAAAACAAACTTCCTATTCATGAAGCATATGCTTTCAAAACATATACTTACAAATTGGGGTGGGGGAGTGATATTGTGCACTATAGTTAAGCTTATTGATCTCATTAAATCATTTTGATTCATGGCAAAAATAGAGTTTAAACATTTTTAATTCATTTTATTATTCTTAAAAAAAATATTATGACAGTGTTGTTTTAAATAGTTACGCTAAGAATTACAGATAAGATGCATAATAATTCATCTCAGGATTTACACTTCAAAACAAATAAAAATAAACATGTTCTATTCGTGTTTATAAAATCTAAAGGTGTTTTGAAATATGTTTATATGTGAACATGTTTTGAATTTAAACACATTCGATCGTGCAATTAGAGTTACGGGCCCTTGTCCCGAAAGCCCGCGAAAATTCCTTCGTTCTCTTTGTTTCATCGATCTGATATAAAAACGCCCTGTTTCCTTGAATTTGAGTCTTCAAAGTCGGTTAGAAGATTATTCACGACAGGATACTATTGTATAACATCGACGACAGAAGTAAAGACCCATTTAGCAACATATTTGAAGGTAAGAATCTGTTGAATATGACATATTTTAGCAATTGAACAACTGGGATAGTCATTACTCGTGAAGCAGTCGAGTGTGACGTACGGCTGACCTATGGTCCAAGACACTGAGCTTTGACCTTGTTGCGTCATTAAGTAAAGCCACATGGCTATCACTATATAACAGGTCAAGCTGAGCTACTGATTTCGGTCAGTAGAATCGGAAATTTAGCCATGGAAAAACCAGGATTCCTTAATTCAGTCTAGATCCTCGATTAGCAAGTCTAAAGTTTACAATTACGCAACTTAATTATGAAGAAAAAAATGTAGGAAAACCGTTCAATTATTTAAAGAAATATTTCATAAAAATAATACGGCTATGAGGTTGGTTTGTTCTTCGTCCGTGCCAGTAAAAGAACATTTTTTTTTAAAACGTAGGAAATACAAGATAACCTATGTTGTATAGTGATCATAGGGAGGTTTGAACTCTTGGCTTGACTGAAAACCTGACAGTTATATATGCGCGTCAATCAGTAAAACGTAATGTTGAAAACTTTTACGGTATAATTTATTACTTTCTTTTGTAAATTTGAGGTGTTTTTATTATGAATCGATGTTTACTTTTGAAACTTTCATGTTCATATCAAGGCAAATCAATATAGGATGAATATCACGAAATTGCTCTTTAATCACATTTTTATTGACAGAGATAATAAAATTTGGATCCGCTCTTTGCAAATTTTAGTAAAGAATTAATCTTAATAGCAAAAATTAAATCAGTAATGCTTTATATAGCAACTAAGCTTATATTACAATGCAAATATAATTAAAGACTCCCATTGTTACGAATTACCACCATTTAAGCAGATATACTCGTGATCAGCGAAGCATGTCACATAATTCCTCTCTCTCTCCCTCTCTCTCTCTCTCTCTCTCTCTCTCTCTCTCTCTCTCTGTTTTATTTTAATCATTTGTTGAATAGCATAACAAATATAAGCTTGTTTAATTCTTATGGTATTTATTTTCTTTTGTATAGGACGATCAAGTCACGGGATACCATTGCGTCTTTTCGCTCGGAAACTTCGCAAAGAAACAGAGGTCATATAGGTTCTCAGAAAAGGTAAGATGTTTTGCCCAACAAAATGCCATGTATTTAATGATGCACAATAACTGTTTTAAGTTTAAGGCTGCAAGCAACATCTTAAATCTCTTTCACTAAGTCATCTTTTTTTTAAACAATTATTGCTTATTTACTAAACATTAATGTATGTAGTAGAAACATAGTTAGGGACCATTCTTTCACTTGCATTTAAACGCTGTGTTTTTTATAAGTAACTGAAGCATTTTGAATTTGTTCTCAATAGGTCCAGGACATCTCATCCATGAAAAAGAAGCTCCCAGACTGCTGGTGGTGACCAAAAGAGAAGTTTTGTGATGTTCATAAAGCATACAGATGACATTGTCAACTAGAAGAAGGTCGTCCTGTCAAGAAGTTTTTCCATGATTTTATGGGATCTAATTTAGCCAAAACATTTGCATTTGCAGTTTTGGACTTCCTTTACAATCTAAGTGATATCAGCCCTTATTAATGAATAAATGGATGTTAGCTGACATAAATTATTCACTGTAACGTGTCCTTATTTTCTCCATGTGTGATTATTTTTTAAAAAATGACTATGTTACGGAATCCCTTGTTTTTTTTAAAAGCAATAAACATGTTTTATTTTAGAACTGCCTTCGTCGTTTTCTTGTGCGTGATTAAAGATATATATTCCAGCATGTTAAAGGGCAGTAGCACGTGTTTTGAAAATTGTATAATTGTACCTGTAGTTGTACGTTAATGCAAAATGAACCATTTATTTTCATTTCCTTGACATCATCCTAAACACGTACTACTGCCCCTTTAAAACATAATGATGCATGATGTATGCTCACATGGCACTGTACTTTTGTGGCCTGATTTGTACACTTTTTTGCATCAACAAGTGCTTAAAGAGGCGTTTACAAAAACATGTTCAAACTCTAAACATATTCCACAACAAATTTACAATAAAACACTTTCCACAACACGTTTTAGATTAAAACACTTTCCACAACACGTTTTAGATTAAAACGCTTTCCACAACACGTTTCAGATTAAAACACTTTCCACAACACGTTTTAGATTAAAACACTTTCCACAAACTGGTTTATATTGAAACACTTTCCACAACATGTTCTAAACCAGAACATGTTTTGATATCAAACACTTTAATTTATGTGTTTAGGATTTAAACATGTTTAGATAATTTATGTGTTTAAAAAACAGGACAAGCTATGTGTTTGGCTTTGTGTTTAATATTAAAACACCATTTTTGCAGTGTAAATACTTGAAGAATAACGTCAAATTTTTGCGAAAAATATATAATGGTTTCGGTATATCCCTATACGATTTATTCCATTTCCCAATTTCACGACTTACAACAAGTGCAGCAACATGGAGAAAGTCTAAGGATCATGTTCCACAACGAGAGGAATATTCTATACTGACGATACCAGTGTTCAAAGTAAACATTTTCGTCTGAAACATTCTAAAACCACCAAAGATTGGATATTGAATATATTGTTTGTCGATCGGAAGCAATCTTGTGACTGTAAAATATGATTTCGATATTTCAGGAGAGGAGATGGTGATTAGATCGATGCCCGTGGATATATAGATATAAACATTTATAAAAAGAAACAATATAATTGCAAAAATTAATAAAACATGCTATACGTTGAATGGAATTTTTATAACTATTTAAACTGCGTCTCAATTACCGCAATTGCGTCCGATGGGTATCAATTTGGGCGCCAACTAGAGCCTGATTCCGAAAAAAGGAAAAAAATTAAAATCTAGTTGTGCTCGACAAAGACGGCTTTCAAGCGTTTATTTAGAAACAGGAAATTGTGAGATGACCACACTTGATTCGCCTTTATGTCGACATGCCGGGGCTTACGTTTGGGTCATTTTAGTGAACTGACTTTTGGTCCGAACATTTCATGGATGGTTGCGAAAATATTGCTGAAAATATTGCACGAATACAGTAAAACTACTTTTTAAAATATTCTAATTTGAAAATGGGTCTTTAAGCGTGGATATTATCTCTCAATATCATTAAAAAATTAAAAAATTAAAAGGAGATTTCCGCAAAAATTTGAACTAAATGAAAGCTTACAGAAAATGAGTAACAAAAGCTGCGTTTGCTTTGATATAGATCAGATGAGAATCTCCCCTTTGTTCTTCTTCTAGTGCTCACCTAAAAAATAGTTTTATCATCACACATACATGTACTTATTTTATTGCCTGTGATTATTCATTATGCTCGATAAACATCAGAAAGCTGTTAACATTGGCTTAATGATATAAAAGAAATCGGTGTTGAAACGTATTTTCCAATTAATAAGAATAGTGAAGGAAAGATGAGGTCTCCCTGTTGTTTCCTACTTTGTTTGTTTATTCTTCTTCCGTCAGTCAATGGATGGGTAAGTTTGTAGTTCTTTTCACTTTTCTGAGACAAACTTATGGCATACGAGGCTAACAAATGATCTTATTACCATAGCATTTGAAACTGTGATAGATATTCAGTTGAAAAAGCAAACTCTGTTAGTGTGTAATTTATGCTTTTTTGCGCCGGTTAAACTTAAAACCGTATTAACGTGTACATCAATGCTAGTTTTATTTCGCCGGATATTGTTGACAAACTAAGAGCTTTGTTTTTACTTTGGCATGAATAAATTCCAATGGTTCTTTAAATTGAAGAAGATTTCTGGGGAAACAATCGCACAGACGGCGGACAAGTACATAAATAGTACGGATTGGTCCAGAGCGGGATGGTACAGTTACAGATTTCGTTGGCACACAGACAAATGTAACCTCTTTGTGGCCGATGTTGTGACAGAAGCAGGGGGAGAGGTTCCACATAGGTAACCATTCTTTCCAGTCTGATCAAAATCGACCACGTTCCGAGGAATCAAAGTTAAAAATATTAACTCTCGAAAATCGAACTTGTTATTTCGATAGGTCCTCTCCACTGAGTCCTAGTGTATAGGATTTCAAATCTCAGTAGAGTTAAAATTTTGAATATTATATTCCTCGGAACTAGGCCGATTTTAATCAGTCTGCGACTCTTTCGGTGTTGTATATTGTGAAAGATTCCTAAATCATTTTATTGGTCAATGAGGTTGCTTTTCGAAATTCTTCCAACTTTCCGTGCACTGCGATAGGCTAGTCGTAGAAATAATGTGAAGATGCTGTTCAGGTTGATCGAATTTGCATTGATATAATAAGCCAGAATTATAAAGAAATTTTTAAAAATCTGAAAAATCTATTATATAGAAAAGACATAACAAGTCAAACCAAAAATACGTCAGAAAAGGCGACTTTCAAGACAATTTACATTATTGTTTTGCTAAGTTTATTTTACACTTGGCAGATTTAACGATTTCCTTTGCAAGACGAAGGTTACAGGAATCTTGCTAAATTCTTTTTTTTTATTTGTGTATTTTTGTAGAGATTTCCTGTATAGTCCTATCGGAGCCAGAGAATGGGGGAACCCTCAGTCGACTTATCTCAATAATGACAACTGCTGGTCTCGTGTATTCACGCCAAGCAGGGGTGACGTCATCGCTGGTCAAGGTCACGTAGGCATAGTGACGGGGTCGCAATTGACAACCAGCGCGGCAGAATTTAAAATCAAGAAGAACAACTGGGGATATCGTCCTGAAAATAACGGAATGGTCTTCTGGCGATACAATTGTTAGAACACACTCGTTTGATACGCAAATATCACTTGGGATGAATTTGCCATTTGTTAAGCAGATTCGATCCAATTGGAATAAAACATTGCAACGTCGCTTAAGTTTTGTTCCTTGTGATTTTGAGATATGTTTTGAATTTGAAAGGCGAAAGTTTACTTGCTTAAAATTACATTGGATACATCAAACGCAAGCATTAAAAGAGCACATGGATTACTTCAAAAACAAACAAAAATACTCTATATCAGGTCAGTTAATATATATTTCTAATGGAAAGAAGTATTATGAGCAAATATTCAATCAAATAATCATAATCTTATAAAACTGTAGCAGTCTGAAATGTCGAACATTCCATTGTCAGATAATTCATAGAAGATTTATATGTCAAGCCGAAAGTTTATGATCAAATGTCTCTGTCGAAAGAATTCAAATTAGGGGATTTTACAAGCGCTTCCAGGGGGCATACTTCGCAGCAAAGATATGGCGACGTAATGTCAAACTTTAATTGGAATAATAATTGAAATGTAATAATGGCTATTGAATGTCCTTTAAATGTCGTTAAAGGGGGTCTCCAACTTCTAATTTTTAACTTCCAGTGTTTTATTAGCGAGGCCCTCTCCGACCCTCTCGGGGCCTCGCTAATAAAACACTGGAAGTTAAAAAAATAAAGGGGGTCTCCAACTTCTAATTTTTAACGTCCAATTTTTATTAGCGAGGCCCTCTCCGACCCTCTCGGGGTCAAAAATGTTAACAATTAGAAGTTGGAGACCCCCTTTAATGACCGTTTGGTACAAGGTGCATGAGAAGGAATAGTGATTATCCGGACAGTGAAGTTTGGATTTGGGTGGGCGCAAAGACAGATTTTGATAGGTCACGGCAGTGTCAAAGGCAATAGAGAAGAAAGTTGAATTACAGATGCCATAAGTGAGTTGTACACGTAAAACCGTAGCAAATCACTATGTAATTGCAAGTGATTATTTCATTGATTATGAATACACTCATACATACAAAAAGCACAGTGTGGTCGAAACTTTACAGCAACAAAATACCAACACGGTGGAAAGGGAAAGATCCAGGTGAAATTGATAAATGATTTTATACTAAGGTAATACGTGTTTAAGAAACGATGGGCAATTCAATAGATACAAAAATATTGATTTACCACAGTGACTGATTCGAACACACGGACACTTGAATACAACCGATGCGAAAGACCACAGTACCTCGTCAGTCACGAAACATGAAAACATAAAATATCAACATTACGAGCCAGGAAACATACACATGATATGTGATGCAAGATAAATAGTAATACAGCCAAAAAACACTAAAATGATAACAACTTAGATAACCTAGATCATAATGGTAGTCTGTCAGGAAAATAATAGAGAAGGTGGTATATCTGTACAGCCCTCAAGCCCTTTTTACATGCGCACGTTTACTCCTAGGAGTATATTTACTCCTAGGAGTAAATATACTTACAGGGAGTAAACGTGCCATGTAAACAGCCCAAAACAGATTTACTTACAGGAGTATATTTACTCCTAGGTGTTAAATACTCCACCCCTAGAGGTAAAGTAAAAGTATATTTACTTTTACTCCTGTGAGTATCCTGTCATTGAATGATTAGGTTGAGGTAAATGACTTGCATTTATATAGTTTCTAAACACTACTATTGTGTTTTCATCAATAATAACTTTCATTCAAGATTATTCTTTTTAACTTGTCGAGAGCATGTTTCCTAATGAAGGAAATTTTGTGTTTTTATGTTGGTGTCATTCTTTTAAAACCGAAAACCTGCTTTTACCCCCTTTACACTAGTAGTTGATTGACCAAACAAAATCAATGTTAAAATTGTGTTAAATTCTTCTCTGCCTCAAGATTTGCATTTCACACATTGAGTTTTCTATGAAAAATATATTTCCTTCTGTAAGAAAATCATGATATACTTAAGGGTCCTTAAATTCCAATGGAACGTAAAGTGAATATACTTTTACTCCTAGGAGTAATTATACTCTCAGGAGTAAAGTACGCATGTAAAAAGGGCATACGTATAATCACCGATTTCGAGCTGTTGGAGGCAGGAATAAAAGCAATTCGTACTTAAAGGGGCAGTAGCACGTTTTTAGGGGGAATATAAGGTGATGTCATGAAAATAAATAAAAATGGTTCCAATCTAAAGACGATGTATTTAAACTAAATGAAACAGTAATAAATCAAATATGTAATGTAAGGTTAAGCCATGAGATTCCTTTTCTCACACAAAATGAATTAAAGGTGTTCACACAAAAATGGCTGCCAATGGATTTTATGCTAATCTTTATACTTTGTCCTCTGACTATGGGTGATTGGTTTGTGTAATGAGATTTTTGACACTATCAATGTAATACATTAAGTATTAACGTACAACTGTCAGTGCAAAATTGAAAATAACGTGCTACTGCCCCTTTAAAGGATTTTTAAGGAAACATATACAGATATATATAATATTAACACACCATCATACATTTTGAATCTTTTATAAATGTATCAACTGCTAACAAGGCCACATAAACGCGATTATTATTTCTCATCATATTTCGTCTTCCCATTCAAAGCTGGTTCGGAAACTTCCTTTTAAAGCTTTATGGGTGATGATCATCATCCATTAGGTATAGAAAGACAATCCTTCAACGAGGAAATTTAAAAAAAAATTGGGCGCAGAAAGGTAGATAAAAAGCCTTTCCAACATATTTTTATGTATCATTTTTAACTAACTTGCCCATAAAGATGATCAAAAGAAATCACCTTTTGTACCTAATTTATCTTTACAGTTATAACACACCAACATCAATTTTATCATCACACTAAACATACACATTTTATTGCCTGTGATTATACATTATTTTGATAAACATCGGAAAGCTGTCACATATGGCTTAACAATATAAAACCAATCAGAGTTCAATCGTATTATATGAAGAATAGTAGAGGTAAGAATAATGGCCACCAATAAAAAAAATATTATCAAACATTAACAAATTCTTCTAATGGCTGTGAAAATTAATTATATACGATAAACATCAGTAACACATCAACAATATATATAGAAGAAATGAGTGGTCAGTTGTTTTTCCATAAATAGTCACGGAGAGATGAGGGTACCCTGTTGTGTTCTAGTTGGTTTTCTGGTTGTTCTTCAATCTGTCAATGGATGGGTAAGTCGAATCTACTTTTCTTTACTTTTCTAAGAAAAAATAATCACATACTAAGCTAGATTCACAAGTAATCATATTCCCATGATTGAATACTGGACCAGGATATAGGGTCGTGTAGAAAGAACAATGTTGGAACTGAATATAGCTTCAAAATGAATAAATGTTAAGATGTGTTTGATGCAACTTACATTGTTTTGAAACATCGTCATGCACTTATATGAATATTTTATGCATTTCTATTTCAGATTCGGTACCATTTTGGTCGCTTGATCACTCGAAACTCCCTTTTAATGATTAATATTAATGATTACTGTTTAATATCTACATTTCTCTAATGTTTTTGATCTGACATCGACCTTTCGTGTGACTTAATCCTTTTTCCTTTTGGCATGTGTTTCATGCTTCGTGTTTTATTTCATGAACTTTGTCATAAAGATTCAGCCGAAGCGGCCGCTTTAAATGCAATTCAACTTTACAGTCTGAACGCGCTTATTCTTAAACCCTTTTGGCAAAATCGGCCAATTTGTGAAGTTCCCAGTTCGACCCAAAATTGGAAATTTTAACATTGGAAAACATTCAAAATGAACTTAGAGACACAGGGACGTGTAATAGTATTATGTGCTGGATCGTCGAGTAAAAAGACTTTTTACTCTGTTGTTTTCGACATTACACGTCCATGTGCTTAGAGACCAGAAACGTGTGCAGTAACATTACAAAGTAAAACTGAAGTCGTTGGTCACGTGGTTTCGGCGCCATCTTGATTTGTTTTCACTTTTAAAAACAATTCCGACCCCATTCACATTTATCTGCTGGCCCTAGAGTTTTCAAACTTGCACATTATGTAGCTGAAGCATTGTCTTTAAGAAGTCTGCTAATTCCCAATATACTTTTCGAAGTTGCTCGACTTATGCAATTTCTCCTTTTCAAGGGTACATAACTCAGAAATCTGAATCGGTATCAGCCTGAGTCGTTATGAGGACTGACAGACACCTAGGCAGAGTACCGATCTATATGGACGAAGATTTATATTGCTTCATACGTTACCGTATAGATCTCACAAGACTCCGTGACTGACCTTCGTTCAAATCCAGCCACTCAGCGAGTTCTCATCGTAAGCCAGCGACCTAGCCTTGCGAAGCGAACTCGCTAATTGGTTATTTGCCATTAAAACATATTTAACATAATGTGCAAGGATGAGCCTTCAAGGCGAGCGACTTTTGTTGAGAAAGCGCCTGAGAGATGTGTCAGTTTTGTAATTATGATTAGCTAAGCGGCTAGATGTCTAAATTTATTTAGTTTGTCACTTGTTTGAAACCCAAAATTGATTTTTAATCCGCCACTGTAATATCTCGTTTTGTGCATTCCAGATTTTTGGATCTGGCTCGGTGTCTGGCGACCATATCGCTGACGTAGCGGACTCCCACCTCGGTAGCACCCTGTGGTCCGTAGCTTCCTCTCATGGCCCTGGCACAGGCACAAACAAGTGCAACATCTTCGTGGCGGACATTCTGCACGAGGCAGGGGCTGAGGTCCCACATAGGTAGCAACAGTTTATCATAGAGTCGGTTTTAAAGGGGTTGTAGCACGTTTTTTGAAAATTTATATTTTAAAATTTTCACTGTAATTGTACGTTAATAATAACTGTATTATTTTGATAGTGTCAAAAATCTCATAACACAACTTAATCATCCATAGTCAGAGAACAAATAATAAAGATTCATATAAAGTCCATTGGCGGCAATTTTATGTGAACACATTTTGTGTAAGAAAAAGGAATCGCATGGCTGAACTTTACATTATATATTTGAATTATCACTGCTTCATTTAGTTTAAATACATTGTTTTTCAATTGGAACCATTAATTTTTATTTTCCTGACATCACCTTATATTCCACCTAAAACGTGCTACTGTCTACTACAGGTTGACATTTATTTTCATTGGCTAAAATTGTAATGCCCCTTATTCTGTTTGTAGGAAAATTATATACAGTAAGTAAGTCAGAGTGCATGAGCTGAATGTCCAACGAGATAAATAAATGGAAGAGTCCGTGACAATCTAAATAAATTTAGATCAACAGGTTTTATATTTGGTCATACATGTTGTATGTAGTAAATAGTAACCTATGCCGAGGTTGATACGGGAAAAATATAATCCCGAGGGAACCGAGGGGTTATATTTCCCGTATCAACCGAGGCATAGGTTACTATTTGCCATACACGCCGAGGAAAACATAGTTAAATTAATGTTTTAATCGTTGTTGGAACGCAGTAATATCAAATTAAAGGAATAATTGCCCATTTATCACAATTCGTCCAATACATTATGAATGCAAAACAGAGTACACCACACGAGCATAGCGTGGCAGCAAGAACAACTTATCCGTGTGCAATACTTTCCACGAGATTTACGAGCTCGTCTGTTGTCGTGAAGATCGCATTGTCCAATCAGCAAGCAATGTCGCGGTGACGTATGCGCCTGCGTGTAAATGCACGTGCTCTTATCATTTGACTTGACAAAGCGACGAGACAGCAAGGATAGTTTCAAGATGGCCAACACGTGCTTGTCGGAGTACTCTTACAGCGAAGAAAACTTAATGGATTATATTTTTCGAGAGCCCAGCTCAAGAAAACGCTACAGTAACTACATACGTCCAATAAAGGAACAATTTTCGGATATTTGCTGTTGGAGCGCAAGTGTGTGAACAGTGGAATGTGCCGGACTATCCATAATCAACGCATATTTTATTATTCACTGGATTATATTGTCATTTTTGTGTTACGATGCAGTTGGGCATTCTTTGAATGTTAATGGATCAGCGACACGTCTTTTCCAGACAGAAACACATCTGCAGCTTGTGTACACGGATTATCCACGTTGAATGAAGGTAAGGGATATGTTAGTCCAACTGCATATTTCTTTCAATGAGTGCAAGTTTTTAATACTAGCATTACATGAACCATTAGTTCACCTGTCAAAGGCTTAATACATGGTTGGCATGAGCTATTGTTTGTACTCATTGTTGAAATCAACATTTCTGTTTCGAAATTGGTGTGCTGAGATTGACGGAATTGCTACTGTGTTCCTAAATAAGTGTTCACGATTAAAGATATATTGGCATTTATGCAAAATAAACATTTGAGCGTTGAGTATAAACTTTTTAACATTTTAATATAATGATGTAAATTAAGTGGAATTATATTTTTCTTACAGGTAACAAGTGGATTAAAAACATCAGGGATTTACAGGACAGCATCTACCGAATTACGAAGATCACCCCGTACCTGCACACAAACCGAAATCACGCCTCTGACAGAAAACCCAACTGTTGAAGGTTTCAGGAACTAATATAGGAGTTGACAATGTACTGTTTTCATGAAAGAATAAAAAAAATTTAAAGCTTGTCATGTACTTCATACGAAACCATTGATAAAATCGTCACCCACAGTCGATACTGATCATATTGACCTAGGGAGTTATGAGATATCCAACCTTTATGCCATCTTTCGACCCCATAACATTTATACGGAGGTGTTTTTTTAAATATTACTAGAGGCGAAGACGAGAGTAATATTTAAAAACACCGACGTGTTTTAACCGAGGGAGGATACTGAAAGTCGAGGCGAAGCC
This sequence comes from Steromphala cineraria, assembly GCA_916613615.1. Taxonomy (NCBI): domain Eukaryota; kingdom Metazoa; phylum Mollusca; class Gastropoda; order Trochida; family Trochidae; genus Steromphala; species Steromphala cineraria. The sequence continues at coordinate 19,404,692 of OU744726.1, forward strand.
GAGATTTTCAGTATCCGGACGAGGATATGATTTAACTAAATGTATGACGTCATGAAAGGTTTGATATCTCATAACTCCCTAGGTCATTGGCAAGGTCTGATATCAAATAATGCCCTAGGGCGATATGGATGAACAACCGATGATGACGTCATAAGAGGTTGATATGAGAATGAACCAATGTTAAGGGAATGGGACCATATCATCCCTAGGTGTGTATGACCAAATATAAAACCTGTTGATCTAAATTTATTTAGATTGAGTCCGTGATAACAGAACTTCTTGAAAATAATAATTATTGTGATTTGTGTTCAAATGGATATATCGTTGTGGAAGATCATTTAATAATGACATGTGGTGTGATAGAGGACACTGAAAAGTTTCAATTTCAACTTATTAGAATTTTTATATTTCGTATTAAACGAGAAAGATCGAGAAACTGAATTTTATAGAAGAAAGTTAAGCATTCATTATTAAGCATGCGAGTGTATGGCGTAACAACTGCAAATTCGAAAACGCACAGCGGTAATACCCTAGTTTAATATTGCTGGTTATTAGATATATTAGATACTACAGTATCCGTGCTAGTGTTTGACGTCACAAGAGAATGTAGTTGAGGGATGTTAAAATGTGAGCACCGCCATCACAATTTCATAAAAGTTGTGGAAATGTTAGTTTGTATTCTGTTTGACTTATTTTGGCGAGTAATAAAACTGTTATCAAACTATTGGTACTTAAGTGCCTCGGCCGACCTTATAACCCATGACTTGCATAGGTAATAAATAAATATTCTGCTGATTTATTTCCGTTAGGTATTGGTGGTGGAGCCCAATTGGAGCCGGAGAATGGGGTAACCCTCAGTCCACTTATCTAACTGGGGATGCCTGCTGGTCTCATGTCTCCTCGGCGCAGAGGGGTGACGTCATCGGTGATGGTGTCCATGTTGGCATAGTAACGGGTTCTGGCTTAACGACAAGCGCAAACAGTGAAGAGGTAGTGAAGAAAACCTGGGGATTCGATTCCGCTAGTTCGAACTTCGTCCTCTGGCGATACCAGTGTTAGTCAATGCAACAACAATCGAGTAAACAGCGCCAAATAACACCAAATAATAACGAAATGTCCATCTGTTAAATGATGTTTACTATCGTACTGGCCTGTCGATAATAGCAAGTATTAAACATGCAGTACTCAAGCTTCGACTGTGAATTTTTTTTCACACCATTCCTTATCGATTTCAATATTTGACTGCAAAATATATATTTCATATTTTACAAGGTTACAATCACTTCGGCATACCCCTTAAAGATTTACTGAAATTTTGTTCTCATTTGTGCCTAGGTTTGTTTCATAAACTTTCAAGCTATAGTCGAATTTCGATAATTCGGTTTCAACAGAGACTATGCTTCAAGTAGTCAGTTATGTTTCAAGTTTTTTTCTTTCAAATTCATTTTGAAAGTAAAATTAGCACTAGTTTATAGTTAGAGGTTATAACATGTCACTTTTCATATCATACCTAATATCAGCCCGAGACCCCCATATCAGCCCGAGGGCCGCAGGCCAGAGGGCTGATATGGGTCGAGGGCTGATATTAGGTATGATATGAAAAGTGACATTTTGTAACCTTTTTATCATATATAAAACTTTTTTCTCTTAAAAAAATCTATTTAAAAACATTATGGATAAAAAAAAATCAAAAAGAAATGTAGGCCTGTTATTATAACAAATGTTTAAAGGGTTAAGGGAATTATGTTGAAATTACTATTTTCGACCTATAAGGCGTTGTTTATAAATGTATAGCTATAAATGTACACTACAAAATATTTTTTTGGAAATCGCATTTAAAAGTTACACGCTTCGATAGGCCTACATACCAAAAATCGACTGACCTAGAGTTAAGTTTAATAAAGTTTGATATATTGAGCAGCTCCATTTATTCAAATTACTAGAATATTGAATCATTTGATATTGCAAAACAAAATCTACAGTTAAAAGCGGCAACAAGATCGTTTTTTTTGGTAAAGTTTACATACAACTCACGATCTATGCTGAAAATGACATTATTTTTCAAAGGGAGATAACTCTAACCAAAAGTCCCCCGGGCCGATATTGATATGGATTTGCGGACCGATCTGATATGGCTGATATGGATTTGCGGACCGGGCGGCAATATGGATGATGTGTCCTTGCCCCTATCACACATGCAAAACACCCCATATTATTGTTAGATATATGATAATTGGAGATATATCATAAGAAAGACATGTATATACTCATAGACCATTCCCTACAACTATATAGAAGGATAGAGGTAGGGTAGGGTGTATGAGTTCTTTCTGATATGCCTTGAAGTTGTGAAACGATATACATGTCCCTGGGATGCCAATGTCATTTAGTGCTTTATTAAATTCCATATTAAAAATGTATTGAGATAATATATTAAAACGTATTTTTACTGTATTTGTTAGTTTTTTAGCAATGGTTTGCGACCAACCTAGAGAAAATCGGACCAAAAGTCATTAAATCAACAGACGATTCACAAAAGTGACCGACTAGTTGTCGACATGTCGGCGAGTCAACCGCTGTTACCATCTCACAATTGCCTTTCCCAAATATACTCTTGAAAGCCGTCTTTGTCGCATTTGGCTATATTTCTTTACATTTTCTCAGAATCAGGTACTCGTAGGCGTCCAAGCTGATACCCATCGGATTAAATTACGGTAACTGAGACGTGGGATAAATCCTACACAGATAATGATGACGTCACAATTCGTTTATGCTTCTGTAAATTTTGCAGAGGGTACTGCATTTTTTATGTATTTCATTGTTGATTAAAACGTACAAATGATATCAAACTTTCGACGAATGATTCTTCTACCAAGTTATGTATTTCTTTTCTCAAAAGCTGAATTTTAACACGAACCGCATGCATAGATGACGGTGCATCTTTAAACATAGTATGTTCTTCTGGTGTCACTTGATGTAAATTTTTGAGGAAGTTGGGACCTATTTCGTTCCTGTGTCTCTTGATGAAAACAGGATATTATTTACAAAATGTTTTCCTCACGCCAACGCCTCAGATTAAACTTTTCCTCACCAACCCATTAAGTTAGCATTCTCCTTCTGATATGTCTTCTCCCATTTGAAGTGTTGTGAATAAGCCTATTGATTGCTCAATACCTTGTTTCTCTCTATGCCCATAAAGTAATATTTGATGTTATGCTATGCTATATTTATTATAGATAAACTTATTAATACGTACTAGAAAAAGCAAGGATAATTGATGACATTTGTTTAACTTGTTACTATCACTTCCAAGATCGTGTGGTTTTGAAGAAATATTCACTTTTTTCAAGCTTCTAACAAAGTATCCATGCATTAACACTTTAGTGAACTAATTAACCAAATAAATAACCTTATAATTGATTAAGTTTCAATTCAGATTTTACAGTTGTTCAGGAAGTAATACCCCAAATAAACATCCGGATCGGAACTAAACTTATTCGTTTTGCACCTGCGAGAGACTTATAATTAAGTGTGTTCGAATGACCAATTCACAAAAATGTTGATCTAAATACATTTATAGATTGATCACGCTTTGGACGCATCCGAAAAAATATGAAGAAATAATAATTTACGAAAAATTCGAATCAAATTATATCTGATAGCCGGGCCATAAAGAAATTTAATTTACATTTGTGGATCGTTCTCTTACATTGTAGTATCGCTGTGAATTTCTTAAACTGACCACTCAAACCACCCCTAAAAGTACCTTCTTTTGTTAGAGTACTTATTTAATTTAAAATATTTTTTTCTGACGTCACTCCTCTTGAGAGGTGTAATCAAAGTCACACCCAAAGCTGCCATATTTCCCAAGCGATAAGGTAGTGTTCACACTCAAATGATAGCGTGGTGTCAAAAGAACGGATGCATCTTTACAAAACACCAAGATAACAATAAACAATTCAATCTAAATAAGATAATCTTTTGTTCCCTAATGAACACGCCCATTTGCTAAAGGAGTTTAAATTGATAACATCATAGATTTATTGTGTGGATGAGCCATTATTAATGTGCTTCAAACTTGTATTTGAAATGATGACATTTTGACAAGTTTTCTAAATCAAGCGAACGGCAGGTAGTGACAGAGTAGTAAATGCTTTAATTTTATACCTATTCTATTAAAAACACTACTGGAAAATATCAAGTATGAATAGGGGAATAGTATTCGAGTCAGATCGCATATCTGACAAGAGCTTTTCTTTGGTGGATACAGACATTTTCAAGAGAGAGGGGGTCGACCTATAGGAAATGGAGGGTCACCCTTTCTACTTCCAATTTATTCAGACTAATGTCGAATAAGGGTGGGGAATCGAACCTTTAATCGAAGCTCTGACCCCTCCCTCACCGCTTTCACCACTGATTGTGGCTCATGCCTATTATCGCCTATTCTTGTTTAGACGGGTCCTGCAGATGTGGTTCATTTGTTCAGTACAACGCTGTACATGTGCTTTTACATATCGCATTTTAACCGCTGTATTTTACCCCTGTTGTACAAATGGTGAGACTTAAATAAACTATATATTGTATTGTATTATTGTATTGTACCTTTGCCTAATGCATGGTACATGGTAATTGAGTAGTCCATACAGCGAAAATAATCCATTCCATATTTATTACTATTAATCTGTAGTTGCTGAAAATACTTAATTGTTCTTTAATATCATTTCATTTTTATTAAACGGACCTTCTTTAATATTTTATCACTTCATTATATCTTCATTATGTTGATGTGACATGGGCCGACTGGCTATGTAAACAAGTACAAATGGATGATTTGACTTTTTAAACAAAGAGGTTGTTAAGTGCACGCCTTGAGTTCTGACATCTCTGATAAAGTTTTCACTCATGTTCAAATTCAAGATTTACACGAGGTCTCGAAGTGACCCCAATTATTATTCCATCCATGCCGGGCGCTACAAACGTACCGCCTGCCGGTCATATCACAAGAGCGCACGCAGAGAAGTCTATTATTGGTTCAAACATAAATCAATATTTCTCTTTTTTTTCAAGCATCAATAGTTTTTCGACGTTCAAAACTTATTTTCATCACGTTTGATAAACATAAAAGCAAACAATAAAGGATTAAATTGCAATCATAAAAAGTGTTAATGTTGAACCCTCCATCGAGTAACCCGGAACTAATCTTTGAGCCGAGGACAGGTGAGAGAATACACCTGTATTAAAATATGGAAATCACCCTCTTATTTCAACCCTGTGATGAACACATATTGTTTGGCGGCGGTTTCATATTTATTTGTCCCCTGTTTATAAAAACCCGTACTCCCGGATTTAAACTTTGCGTCCAGTAAATATTAAGGAATAATTGTTTAAACACCAGCTGTCGCAGACTGTACCCTATACACTTGTGAAAGTGAGTTGGCACCTACAGGCTACCATAATCTCGCCTACGCTAAATGATGCTAGCCCGCTGTGCAGTGTGCACGCATAAATGTGACACTTCTTTAACTGTTCCCGGAAAATAAACGACGAGGTGTAAGATAATTAAAACCGTGTAACCAATACATCGATCCGTAAAGATTTGCGCATGCGTAGAAGTTCAAATAGGCGGGAATGCTGTTTAAATGGTAATGATACTGATTATGACGCGAACGCCCCTCCGTATAAATACTGTCGGTCGTTTAATGAGGGACTGAAAAAGATGTAGAGGCAGATAGCTCACTAATCCCTCCCCCGGGCTCTGTAGAGGATGTCTGTCCCCACCCTCAGGATTCTCTTGCTTGCAGGGTACATGGGAGGGGTGCATCCTGCCCCCACCCCACTCGCATCCAGCCTGGCTCCAAACTGTTCTCCCCTGTGTGTGGTAAGTCATTTTTTACATTTCTATGCAAGTTTCTTGTCATTTCAATGCGGTTTTTTTAAATTCCTTCTTTGTTAAATTAACATGATAACACGAACTCATCTGAATTCTTAATAAGTTTTGCAAGAAAACGTAGAAGATACAGATCTCTAACATCCAAATTATTTTCTTTATCAACAAATGAGTTGACAGAAGGTATTATTTTGATGTAATTTTTACTAATTCATTATTCTGAGTATTCATAGTGTTTATGTACATTTCTGTATATTGTTTTCATATGAAATCTTATTTACATAGGTCCGTTATTTATGTTTTCAATATTCGTTTTGAAAAAATATTATCGCTTATAATTTCAATATTTGACTAAAACAAGTCTTAAGCTTGCGCTTCATAAAATCCATTGTATTTCTACGACCAAAAACTTCACAATTTAAGAAAGTAACCCAACATAAAACTATTTCGCTTCCTTTCCTTTTAAATTTCACGGTTTCTAAGAAACACTATTCTATACTTGTTGCTTGGTGTAGCTGTGAATGTTTAGAAGGGCAGGACCAGTTTCCACTCAGATAGTGATTCACTCAGTTAACTGCACAAATACATCCCCGGAAAGCAAACTATCTCTGTATGCACAGCACTCGGTGACAACGGAACTGTTTTATGGAAGAAAATGTTTTTATCTTATGGTATGTTGGAGATTGAAAGTGAAATTGTCGTTCACACATCCTATGAGTTTGCTGAAGTATATTTTTTCAATACACTCAAACGGTTTTTATGTACTCTAGCCGATACAACACCTTTAAAGGTTGTGCTTTCAAATGTAAAGCAAATATTATTTAGAAAATAACCTATTATTAACAATACCAAATAACAGTAAAGGAGAGATGAAATAAAATGATTTATTCATTTATAACAGCATTTCAGCTGAGTTATTGTACATCTACATTGACTAAAAATATGAAAAAGTATTTGAGATGCACAATAGGTATAATCGTGCAATTATGGATGTTCCGGCTTTTTTCAAGTACGACCTTATCAATTCAACTGCTTTATCAAGGCAACGTCAATTGGCGTCCAGACAGGTACAAGACTGTTGAATGTAAACGGGTCAACTGTTTACTAAACTTCAATGAATTAAGTAAAAAACGATAATTTTCCGCGATGTACTTGCAGCAATCTCGTGTTACATCATCAACTCTCTTGCTCGGAAAGAACATGTACGATGTCATTTTATCTCCATACTTACAGAGTTATGAATTAGGGATATTTGAATAATCACAATTGACATTGTGTCGACTGCCAATGAGAGAATAAATCTGAGTTTTAATTTTAACTCTAATCTTTAATCTTTATACGTGTAAAGGTTTCAAATTCCGATCTAGACCAGACCCGCTACTTCTTTATGGATCAAAACCGCGTGGATGCATTACATTTGACGTTTTAGAATTGTTTTCAACTACTGAAGTTTTAAGAGGCAAAAGGACAGAGCTTATGTAAAATCGTAAATTTCAGCTCCAATAAAACCCAAATTGTAGACCTGATTAACCTCAACCCTCCCACCCAATCCCCCTCCCCCCTACCCCGTCCCCTGAAAGGTGAAAACGCAACACGAATGCACCTGTATCATTCAATCGTGTACCGTATATCTGATTGGCGGCAGCTGTCTCTCTGAGGTGTATCACTCGAGTTCTTCCTGTAGGCTATAAAGCAATCATATCACACTCCGTATCTGTACATACCATATCCCTTACACCTCGCAACGCGTGCCTCTCCTTTGTCAAACATGTACTCATCGAAGCGTCCCCGATTGTTTCTTATTCGCCATGTCACAAGAGTTTAAGATTTGTATTTTGTTAGAGGAAATGACAGGATTTTCTTAAATCATTTTTGGAATCATTTTATTATCTCAAACACATAACATGCTCACAAGCTAGGAACAACTTAACTAAGAACAAAATAAACTAGAATGGACAATAAGGCCATGCTTGCAATGCAAACCAAGAGATAGTTGATATGTTTTTATTAGCATGGAATCTCGTTATGTCAAGAGCAGTACCGTGGTGGCGTCTCAACTTTAACCTTCCATATCCATGCATGGGAATATGCTTTTAAAGGATACATACAAAATAATTTGTCCATTTAACCATAAAAGTACTGTCTTTTAATTTTTTGAAATAAAATCATTCTTAGAATTAAACATTGTCTACTACTAGTGGAAATACTTTTCGGATCCAGTGTACCTCTGGTTGAATTAACCCTAATCTTCTTCCTGTACGTGCATCTCCACTTAGACATTAATTTGTTGTGTTACCATAAGCTGGCTTGACATGATATTCACTTCAGGACAAATTCGCAATTTAGCTACTCATTCAATTATTGCCTCCAATGTCAATTCTAAGCCGTTGGCGAGGTTCCTAATGTTTCTAAATTTGCATGTTTGCCACAAAAGCAATGTACTAAATAAGAAGTTTCCAGTTAAAATGCGAAATCATTTAGAGAATACGAATCATTCTCAATTGTATTGCTTTGTATATTTTGTGAATTTATTTCAATATTAGCCATAAAACATAATATGATTTATTCATGTACATTTACAAATCAGCTTAATTTGTCATTTAGAACTTAACTCATCTAGGAATTCAGAGAGTATTTTAGAATACGACAATTGGTCATAACACAAATATGTAACTAATAGTTTACGTATTCATGTATACTCAATAATATAGAGGAGCTGACACAAGATAAAGATAGATTTACGTTGGTCTTTGTTAACCCTGGCCAAAAGCACATAGACTTTATAACCGTAAAGGAGACGTTTTTATATCTATAATCTTATATCATAAGCTTGCTTGTAAACATTGTAAATATCCTAAAATTCTTCCTTTAACAATTATATTGCTTTCTGACCCATACATTTCAAAAATGTGTCTTTAGTTTTTTACCTACCTCGGAATTCGTTAATGGAAATTCCTGTATAAACTAACCATCTCCAGGGATAACTCGGTCTACTAGCAACTGAGGATTTCCAGGAACAAGGATCAACAGAGATTATTCATATACATTAATATTTGTCACGTAATTGCGAAGTCTGTATGTTTGCTCAAACTCTGCGCATATTTTCAGAGACCGAAAAATTGTTTCATTCAAAATATGAATTTAAATCATAAATTTTGAATTTATGCATATACAGGACTCGTGCATTTGATATTGGATAAAGAAATCCGGGGTTCGAATCTCTTTATAGCATCAGAAAACTTAGAGACCCTCGGTTATAATTATTTTCATAGTTGTAATTCAAGTCAAGAATTAAGCCTTTCAACTAAGAAACGTATTTGAACGTAATTTCCTTGGTGTTTTTGTTTCATTAAAATCTAAACTTGCTGAATTGACAGCATCAAAGGTGACATTCATACGCATTCATTGAGTAGGATTATGTAACAAAGGCTATCATTTAAAATATTAATTCCTTGGTCTTGTTTCACGACTTGCTATGCATGTTGTATTCAAGGCTTCTGTGTCAAACATTGTCAATTCAACACAATAATAGTATATTGTTTATGCTGATGCTCGCAATAACAATACAAATGTTGAGTGCCCGGATGTGTCCGGGTAGATATCATATTGCACTCACACCTGTATGTTTACCTGCCCAGCTGTTACCTTGATACAGGTGTTGCAACCACCTTGATACACCTGAGTGAGTGTCAGGTGCTGTAACTATAACTGTCTACTGTTTCATTGTCTCGTAACCTTCTGTTACAGACTGTCGTTGACGGCAATCGAAACTTTTACAACTCGCTTATCTCTTGTTTTTATTTCAACGTTTTATTGCGTATGGTAATGATGAAGTTCATTCAGGGCACTGAACAGGGTTTTAAAGGGGCAGTAGCACGTTTTTTGATAATTTCATATTCTTAATTTTTCACTGATAATTGTAAGTTAATGTTAAATGTACTATTTTGACAGTGTCAAAAATCTCATTACATAAGTCAATCATCCATAGTCAGAGGACAAAGTATGAAGATTCACATAAAATCCATTGGCGGCCATTTTTTGTGAACACCTTTAATTCATTTTGTGTAAGAAAAAGGAATCGCATGGCTACGATTTACGTTATATATTCGAATTACTACTGCTCCATTTAGTTTAAATACATTGTCTTTCCATTGGAATCATTAATTTTCATTTTCCTGACATCACCTTATATTCCCGCTAAAAACGTGGAATGGGGAATATAAGGTGATGTCAGGAAAATGGAAATAAATAGTTCCAATTGAAAGACAATGTATTCAAACTAAATGAAGCAGTAATAATTCAAATATATAACGTAAAGTTCAGCCATGAGATTCATTTTTCTTACAAAAATGAATTAAAGGTGTTCACACAAAAATGGCGGCCAATGGATTTTATGTGAAGCCTCATACTTTGTCCTCTGACTATGGGTGATTGGCTTGTGTAATGAGATTGGTGACACTGTCAATATGATATATTTAGCATTTACTTACAATTATAAGAGAAATATTTAAAATGTAAAATTATCAAAAAACGTGCTACTGCCCCTTTAAGGTTTGTCAATTGACAGTTGTTGTCATTTTACCACGCCATATCCGTTGTTATTATTGAAACATTTTAAGTACAGAATAGCGTTTAACTGTTACACGAAATTGCAGTTGCAATCGCTGAAATTTGCACATTTTGAAAAAAAATCAGGTAAAACTTACTTTTCTATGATGAAAACGCAGATTAAACATTGTTGTTACAGTTAGAGCAAAAACTTTTTAATTTCTTATTAGTGGGACACCTTGAAATTGTAAGAGCAAACTTGGACAGATATACTTACCACATTATAACTGACCGTTTACATATTTTTTTATTGATTAAAATCAATTGAAAACGTTTGAGATCCATCACAGTTACAGCACGATTCGTGTGTTCTGAAACTATTAAAGGTTAAAATTGAAACTGCGTTGAGTTTAAAACGATACGATGGTAATATCCTTTTTATATAGTAATGATAAATCATTTCCTTTTAGTAGTATGACCAGTATACATTTCGAGACTTCATTACACATTTCATGTTACGAGTAAGTTTCACCGAACATTTACAGACCACATATGCAGATATGTAGTGTCTTTCTTCTATGGGTTGATGTTCGATTTATAAACGAATCTTACCTGTTTCAAAACTGTCAGGGTATTTTTCGGCGTATTTAGAATATTCCAATTAAGCCATGGCTTATAGAAATCATATCAAAACTTAATAATGTAGAATGTTAAAAAATAATTAATTAACAGCTTGTTTTTTATGTGATTTTGAACAACAAACTTGAACAATCCTGCGTACATATCGTGGTCGTATTGTACTTCAATGAAGCTTTAGCCTTCAATTCTGCAATAAGGCTGGGTTGAAATGCAGAGAATGTATTGGTTTAAGTACATGTACATGTGCATGCTTCACTCCATTGTAAACTTCGCAAATTGGCTCATGCTGTGTTTGTTTCCCCGGGATAAACTGTTTGAGTTTTACTCTTACTTGTTACAAACCATTGCAGTAAAGTTAACATTAATGGCCAGGGAGGCAAACTAAAAAAAAGGATTTTGTAAAACCAAATTTATTTACCGTTATCGTCTACTCGATTTTCTCTTTTCTGAATACATTTATAAAACCTAGTATATGTAATACTATTAAGTGATAAACTAAAAGTGATATGATCCTTGTGATCCAAGTGATAGTGGTCAAAGGGACACTGATATTTAAACGAATAAGGGAGTTATCAGTCAAAGTTATAAAAGTGAAAGTATAGTAGAGGTCAAAATATAGAAATACTGAGAAATGATAGCGTCAAAGTGTTAGCAATAAAGTAGTACGGTTCAAAACGAAATCAAAGTAAACAAAGTAAAAGTCGTGGAATTCCTGTTTTAGACGATATATGCTGGATCAATTAAAGCAATAGGAGACGTGCAATACTTCTCCATGAGCACATCTATACCAAATGAACTGCATCCCTCTGATAACATTAAGATGCTGTAAAGTATATTTGGCAAATTCATGTGTCAAATGGCTTCATCCTGGCTGTTATGTAATCAAGAATGACAGGTGTCACCTTTATCTTCAAGCAAACAATTACACGCGACGTAGCTATATATGCAGTACACTATGTGATGGACAATGCGAAGATAGATACATATTGCAATGCGGAAGTCAAGTTGCGATAAAATGGACAGAGAAAAACGCTTTGCAACGAATCGATACAGTAGGCCTATTGTGAAGATCGATGGTGCGATGAACTGACACTGTCAAATCACAAATGTAGTTTATATTTTGAGTATTCAAATGATGCAGTTTTCAAAATATCAACTGTTATGAGTTACGAAACCCTCTACACAGCGTAGAGAAAACCTATCGAACTGACAAGTTCCATTCTCGATATAGTTAAAATTTAGAATTTTTGTCTTCCTCGGAACTAAGCCGATTTTAATCAAACTGGATGTCATTTTTTAACAGATTCTGTACGAAATATTTTCACTTTCAGGACGGCCAATGTATGCCTGTAAGCGTCCAGAAACTAGACGATGGTTGTAAGTAAATCCACATTTACTACATAATTTAACGATCTCTGTATGAAGTGGAACCCTACTGACTTGAATTAACATAATGCATCCCTGTTACACTCAAAGATAATAGAATCAGCGATAACATTAAACTGTTATTATATATTTTCCTGTAACAACTGAAGAGGCTGGAGTTCCTTTATCACATACTGCCAGGTAATTGTCGTACGAAGCTGTAATAAAATATCGATGTGGAGAAATGAGAACAATGTATAACAAGGGGCCGTTTTATCATAATGACAAGGAACCAGAATAAAAGAATCCATTTGAAGAAACAAAATATCCAAGGAAAACGTAATTTTGTCACTGACAATAACAGTCATCCGCCATTTAGCTAGCTTGTCGATGAGAGTCTACCCAAATTATATCTCCCCTTAAACGGCGGTTTAGTTATATACTCCCCAGGGCAGAAGGATCGGATTTGGGGGATGGGGGGCTTGGGGGCGGTGTTCATTGAATATGGGTTATGGTGGCAAGTAAGCAAAAGGTTTATGTTCTGACAACGTTCTGCTAGGGTGCATGTTTAGTTATTTCTTTGCGCTGAAGAGACATTATTTATGGATTTCTGTCTACATAAGTCGCTCGTTATTGTCTGATATGAACCGATTTCCTGGAAAATAGATGCTGTACGTACGTTCAAGGCCTTATTTGAAGATTTGGTTTTCCGTATGCTAACATTAATTTCGGACTTTTAAAACAACAACTATACAACAACAACAAATAACAATACTATATACATGTATGCGTTGATGTTGATTTGAAGTTCGTCGTGGTTCTGCTTATAGGATACATATGTTGGCAATATCTATGTTATTTATTTATGCTTATGGTGAAGGTTATTTCTGACGTTTCATAACCAACGTCATGAAAGGTTAGTATAATTGTTTAACGTCATTTATAGCTATTTAATACTTAAAGGAAATGGATACATACAATGTTGGCTTTTTATTACTTAAAGGAAATATAAATGCGATATTCAAGAAATGACAATAATGTTTAAGACTGTCGCTGTGCACTGATGAGGATGTCAGAAAGTTCGGCCCACACCTTCTCTGTGAAGCAGATGGATAACAACACGATACTGATCAGATGGAGGAGGAAGATACAGGGTGAGTCTCTCATTACAACTTGTACTCGCAACGACTAAACAAATGTCACCTCAAACTTCCCTGCAAGAAAAGGTCGATTCCGAATGTCATTTATAAACACATGTTTTGTAAATCGGAATACACAATTTCATTCATTTTGGAATTGACCTTTCCATTTTTCATCAAAAGTGCTCAAACACTATTAACGGGAGTTTTGGAATTGTGGGAAATAATTTATAACTTATCAATATCAAGTAACATACATAGACCAGTCAACGTAGTACACTGTTTTGGACTTAAATTCGTTTACATTGAATGGTCAAAGATGTAGGTCGTCCATACACAAAAAGTCTTATTTGACACTCCTACCTCGCGTAGTTTAGGAGATTCCAAATCCAAAATTTTCTGAAAGCTTGTGTTCAGAAACATTACCGAACAATGTTTCAAAATTTATTAATTACGAGAGTTGGATAAAAAGAAAAGGTGTTACTATGGATAATTACTCACTCGAGCGGATTTTAATATCATGTATTTTAGGTCACAGTGACTTGTATTGCTAATAAAAACGGTTCCTAGTAAGCATGCATAAATACGATAATCCTAATAACACTGAAAGGGATCCATCGTCGAATCGTGTAATTACTACCCCCATGTCAAAACAAGTCAAAATGTTACACTATTACCTTATCTTTATACGTAATATATTCTACAGTACTGTAGCTAAATGTTTTCTCTTTCGATTAAGACCATTACCATCAAAATGGGGGCATTAATTCTGACTCCTGAAAAATAGAGTTTCACTCATACGAATCGAGTGGGCCAAAATGGTGTCTCAGAAAGACATCGACAAAAATCGATATAAGCTTGACATTTCCTATCTACCAAAAGCTCTAAATATCGGAAACAGAATTTCTCGACTGCTTACCATTAATTTCTTTATAACAAAATGTCGACAGATAAATATATAATTTCAATGTTCACAGAAAATAAGTCGGCTCTTCTCTACTTACCTGTCGGGAATGCCGGTGTCTGTTTCAACGTCACCACTCAGGTAAGTCTTCAATACAGGTAAATTGAAGTACTGTCAAACTCTACAGATTGCGTATGACTGATATAAGATAATATATATAATAACACAATAAACTTGCTTCTAAACTATTTAGTGGTGTTGAACTTTCAACACTGTGAATGATTGTATTATTACCTCACTTCACTACACTTCACTTCTAATGAATAACTTCATTGGTGAACAGAACCAACTTTCTTTCGGACAACCGAGATCAATTTAAGAAGGCTTAGTTGGAACAGAAATTGTTTTTGAAATTCAGCAATAATTTAACAGAACCAGTCATGTCTTCGGAAGAATTTAATACTATGAACGATATAGAAAATGACAGACTTAATGTGAAAAGCAAAAATGTGAATATGCAGATTTATTGTTTATACAGAAGAGGACGTGGGACCGACACGTGAAGGTAGAGTGTACACACAGTGATCTGGTCAACACGCAGGACAACAGGTTCAGACTTGTCCAGTTGGACAACTATCAAACTGTAGCCGTCTCTAAAGGTAGGGACAAATAAGAGTATTAAGCTACTGAATAAGATTTCAATGTTGAAGTGTCCATAATTGACATTGTCCTTTTCAGTTTATTGTATGTGAAAATTAAAAGACGAATATGTTTAAATGTTTGAAGTAGAAAGGTCCGTAAATTTGAAAATATGTCTCGTTGTTTTTTCATTAGGTTAAGCATTTTGTTAAGATGTTGGCACCAAATGCAAAATTGATAGGTGTGCTGTGGATATGATTTTTGTTTATTCTTCTAAAAACATAACAGATAATACACGGACAGAAAAAGGAACCTTGAATTATTCCTGGCACTGTTTATCTGTTTACGTGATCAATAATGTTACTCCATATTCTACTACTTGACAAAGATCAATTTGATGGGGAGAACACAAAAACCACCATGTTCAATCCAAGATGTTGTCTGTATCAGACAAATCAACAACACGTGCCTTTTGTTGGTTTGATTCTCCTTGCCGCTAAAACAAACAATTTCACTATTTCCTCTGTATGATAATTGTATAACACTGTCTCTAACTTTATCTTCTCTACTGCAGACAACAAAGCAAAGGGTAGGACGATGGGGAAGACACAGAAGCCGCCATGTACAATCCCAGACGCCGTGTACATCAGACAAACCAACAGCTCGAGACTGGAGGTGAACTGGTTCCCTCTAGTATCAGGCAGAGATCTCAGAGTCTTCCTACAGCGAGACGGGAGTGACTATACCGAAGAAACGAAGCTTTCTGTGTGGCCGGTCTGTATGTTCTTGTTATGCTTTTTATATTAAAGAACTAGGCCAAATTCGCATATTTCTTGTATATATATTTAAAGGGGCAGTAGCACGTTTTTTGGTAATTTTATATTTTAGAATGTTCACTGATAATTGTACGAGAATGCTAAATGTATTGTTTTGACAGTGTCAAAAATGTCATAACGCAAACCAATTATCCATAGTCAGAGGACAAAGTATGAAGATTTACCTAAAATCCATGGGCGACCATTTTGTGTGAACACCTTTGATTTATTTTGTGAAAGAAAAAGGAATTGCAAAGCCAAACTTTACGTTATAAATTTGAACTATTGCTGCTCCATTTAGTTTAAATGCATTGTCTTTCAATTGGAACCATTAATTTTCATTTTCTTGACATCACCTTATATTGCCCCTAAAAACGTGCTACTGACCCTTTAAGGTATATGTATTATTGTACAATAGTTAAGTGTCCGATTGAAGTGTAATAATCTTGCTAAGGATTTCTTCAGTGTCAGGTTTAGAGTTAATGCAACATTGTTATATTTTGGATCATACTTTCTGCAATAGTACAAAATTTAGCACTTCTTCGGGCTTTGCCATTTTATGGATCATAAGTAATGATGTATTGATTAACTACTAACTGTTATATATTTTTGATACCAAATATAATTTCATCATGAAAATAATGAACTCCCTAAATTATGTTGTTCAGTATAAACAATACAGTGTATATAATATGTTATATTATATAACATTTGTTGACTATTTTTTTTAACTCTTGGATTGGATTTATTTTGACGATCTTTAATAGTTAGTTAAACTAGTGTAAGTGCTGTAACACATTACAGTTACAAATCATAGACGTCCGGTAGCGCATGTGCAGTACTCTTTTGGTTTATTAAATCTATCTCAATTGTTGTACAGGTATGCAGAGATCACATCACAAGCTGGACCTTTGACAACGTCACTCCCGGCTCATACAAAGCAAAGGTAATTTGTGTTTCTTTAAAGGGACAGTAGCACGTTTTTTGATCATTTTATATTTCAAAATGTTCACTGATAATTGCAAGTTAAAGCTGAATGTGTTAATTTGACAGTTTCAAAAATCTCATTACACAAGCCAAACATCCACAGTCAGAGGGCAAAGTATTAAGTATATAATCATATATAAGTATAACTAGGGAAGTACTCTTCAATTTTATCTGCACAAAAATAGCTTGATAGGACTGTCCCTTTAGATTTTGCCATTTTCAAATATTTCGTACAATTTTGAATGCAGAAACAGGTATTGAAAATTTCGATCTCTTTAAACCTTTTCCAGTAAATTATAGAGCATATGTTGAAATGCACATAAAGTGGACACTATACCTTAAAACAATACCAAATATTAAGAGGCTTGTTTCACTTGGAAATATTTACCTATCCTAATAACTGTTATATGCACGCATCTACTGTATTTGAATTGTAAAGGAATATATTTACATTTCTTTTTCAGCAATAAAATTTGAATTGGAGAAGATTCAGAAAATCTTAACTACTTTGAATTTATGACAAGTCTTATAATGAATGTTATCTTATTTTAGGTTGGATTATTCGGTTGTGATGACATTATATATCGTGAAAGTGATCTCTTCAAACCACAGAAATACTACAGCACGACTACAGGTAATGTTACCTTTTTTGAAGCCTTATCTTATAAACATGTTCCTTCCCCTAAAACTGTCTGTTTGAAACAACATTTATTAAGAATAATGAAAAGCAATTATCAATATATGATCAATATTGTTACACTACGCTAAACATCAGTGTAATGTAGTGAAGAAAACTGATGATCTTATCTTAATGAGATTCAAATGAAAATAAACACCTTTCTCTTTTATTCTTCATTTCTCAAAAGTAAAGTTCATTTGTTAGAAATTACATTTATTTTGAAATTATACAATTATATCATTATAAGTTTTAAGATTCTGTGAGTGTTGTCGCGTGTAAACAGTGTCCGATAGGTCGTTTGTCTGCTGAAGCGGCCCTTAAATCTTCGTAAGTTCGTTTGATTTGATAAACAACCAATTATAATAAAGTATTTCGTCAGTCATTGTATACTTGATTATCAGCTGATGACTGTCCTCATTTAGGTGCACGTGATTGTAAACTGTTATGCCGCAATATATATATCTGGACAAAAATAGTTGCTTTTTCATTTAATTGATAAGGATCATTTGATTTAAAAATGTTAATATTGTCAAGTTCTGTTCAATAGCAATGTTTTATCAGAATAGGTGGATGGCAGCATTTACTGACTGAAACTAATGATTAATGTTAATAATAAGGACACGAATACGAAGAGTCCGTAATGAACACAAGTGATTTCAATGTTTTACCAAAGAAGTAAATGGAATTAACATCTTTGGTTTTACTGAACAAATGGCCGTTTTAATTACGAATTTGTGTTGAGAGCTCTCAGATTTCAGAATCCTCGTTTTGGATGCAGATTGGTGTTGCTATAAATATGTATTGCTTTCGCTCGTGTTATACAAAATCATTAACTCGTTTAATAAAAATAGTATTAAATGGAAGGTCGTTTAGTATTCTGTTAATTACTTGCCCTAAAAATCACGCAAACTTGCCGAAAATGTGCTGAAACTAACAGTTCCGCGACTCGGCACCCATTGTGACGAAGCGCTTACATTGTGACGTCACAACAGCTCACTTCTGTGACGTCATACTTTCATTGTGATATTACACTAGTTTAATATTGTCGTATAAATATAACACTGCGGTATCTTACACGGGCGTGTAATAATAAGGGGTTATAACATGTCATTTTTCATATCATACCTCATATCAGCCCGAGACCCCCATATCAGCACGAGGGCCGCAGGCAAGAGGGCTGATATGGGTCGAGGGCTGATATGAGGTATGATATGAAAAATGACATTTTGTAACCTTTTTATCATATATCAAACTTTTTTCTCTGGCAAAAAAATTATCTTAAAAATAATTATAGATAAAAAGTTTTGAAACAGAAATAAAAAGTGATAAAATAACAAAACGATCATTCATTACAAAGAGTTAAGTTTCAGAAAAATATTGTGAGTAGCTCAATTTATTTACATTACTAGTTTATTTATTTACATTGGTGTTTGTAAAGAATATCTACAGCTAAAAGCTTCAAAACATCGTTTTTGGTAATGCAAACGCAAAATATAATATCTATGTTGCCAATGACGTTACTTTGCAAAGGGAGATACACATGTAACTCTCACCAAAAGTCCCCCCGGTCTGATATGGCTGATATGGATTTGCGGACCGGGCGGCAATATGGGTGCTATGTCCTTGCCTCTGTCACACATGCAAAACAACACATATTATTGATAGGGCCAATACAGAAGACCGAGGACCTGTAACTGGGCCAATACGAAAAACTTGATTAATGACGTTTTTATTAATTAACTTCTTTGTAATTTACTTGCACAACATTAGAGAGTTAATTTTTACTGAAATCAAAATTATCAATGAGATTGATGAACTGTCATATATGTTGAAAGTTTTGAAGCGATAGCCATTTATGTGTATGCGCATGCTCAGAGTCGTATTGGCCCAGTCTGCTCGTATTGGCCCTGTTTTGCTCGTATTGGACCAGCTTTCCTGTATTGGCCCAGTTGTGGATTCGTATAGTGAAGGCCGTATAAATTGTATAAGTGCCATATCATTGATAGTTAATTAATAAATATGTATATTAATTACAAAATGTTATTTCGGGACAAGATAACAGTTGACATCTAAATATAAATGACAGTGATATGACGTCACTGCATAAATTTAATCAGACCTTATAGATTTTGCAAAGGGAAGGTAAATAATGGTATGACAACAAACGAATGGGATAATATTTGTCCATTTAAAAATGACCAACAAAATATTCAACATTTCGTAAACATTATAAAATAACTTGCGTTTTTCACTGCAATATTTTTTTCATTTCTGGTTTGTCTTTTTAAAATATCTTTAACCTATGAGGCAAAGGATTTAACAATGGACACAGTATGTATTTGAATACCAAGATCAAATGATTGACCCATTTTTCTTTCTCAAATTGAGGTCGTTGTCTGTACAGGGAGTGCTGGTAGTATCAAATTATATTTACCCGTATATTACCTATATCCCTCATACTCAACACGACCCACAGGTCAAGATTCTCGACCTGCCTTCATAAAAGAGGGTCCGTGTGTCTTTAAAGGAGGACATGCTGTGTCAAATGATATTTACACAGAAGTAATCCCCAATCTCATGTTACAGAGTTCAACAGAACCCACAGTTCAAGGTCCCGACCCCTTCCTCTTTTCTGTCCCTCTCCCTCCATTGTCAGTTTACAGTTTAGCTATTGAGAAAAGAAATACATCACTCGGTAGAAAAAATCTTTCGTCCAGCCTAAGTAAACCTATCCTCAATATTACCCGTTTCACTCCGCTAATGTCTCAATATCGGAGTGAAACGGGTAATAATAAGGATAGGTTTACTAAGACTGTCTTTCGTCAAAAGTTTGATATCATGTTTACACGTAATATACTCCGATCTTCTCGTGGTTGATCGCATTTTGTTTGCAAATAATACAACAAATACATTAAAAATCTGTCTTTTAAAAATAGTGCAATTAAAATGGGTCTTTTTTAAATATTGCAATTAAAATGGGTCTTAAAAGGATCAGCTGCATAATAAATTGACCTTTACATTAGTATTCACTTCATTCAGAGTTCAGTCCCAACCTCAATACCCCCCCCCCCCCCAGCCCCCCCCCCCCCCCCCCCCCCCCCCCCCCCCCTCCCTCACCAGACCCCATTTGTTGGATCAGGAACTCTATATAATGTCCCTGGTTGGATGTGTTGAGGGTGTATGCTGTATCAAATGAATTTTACCCATGAATAATCTACACTCTCATGTTCCACAATTCAGTTTCTGAAAGGGGTGTCAATAATTATGTAAAGAAAGATCCTCTGTATTAAATATTACAGACCTATCAACTATCTGTCTATCATGTTCCAGCGCCGAGCACCACCCCCTCAGTTCCAGATCCCGACCCCCCTGTCCCGCTGATGAGGATGTCGGTGTATGTGGTGGGGGTACTCGCCTTTATATGCTGTACAAGTCTTGGGATTGCCTGTCACTGTTCGTATTTTTAACCAAGTATTAATTTTGGTATTTATCCATTCAGATGGTAGAAACACTTTCAATTGGTTTAGAATCATTGGTAAAGAATAAATAGAACATCTTGTGAGGTTATATTTGAAGGAATAAAATGAACAGTAAGACGTGGGATTGCAAGGCACCTCGCGCCCGTTGATCGTGTTCATGTTATACAATTACATATATATCAATTAGCAAGTTTACCCTGGTTGTTTAAATGAAAACATCAGCCTACCATGAAGGAATGCTCTGTTATTTATCATAGATTTCCAATTCCTTTTACTCACGTATTTTTTAAAAGAAACCAATTACCCTAGTTTCTCTTTTCAAAGCTTCATTCCCGAATAAACAATCAAATGCTGCAAATTAGAAATACGTTAACTTTTGAGTATCATGTGATGCACCGTAATTTGAGCGCTCTCATGGGCTTCTAGGCTGTTGTGAATGACGGGTGGTATCGACAGAGGAGAACACAGTTGTAGGCATATTTTTACAAGAGAGCCGCAAGTCACTTTTTCAACTTACGATCTACTTGTCGATTTTCAAAATCATCATGTGTGGGAATCTTAATGATTGCAAAAAGGCCGTCGTTGTTACTTTTGTAGGAATTAAGTGCTGAACTCTTTCAACTGTTTCAGCAATAGACCAAATTTAATGTTCGCTGTAACAAATAAACAAATTGCACAAGTTCCTAAATTTCTGTCATGTCACCAGTTGTCTGGGGAGAAACGACATCTTTGAAAATATCATGCTAATTAAATTTTTTGAATTCGTTAATTTGTAGACTAAAACTATGGAATTGTTTAAGAATAATTATGTTTTTAAACTATTCTTCTTTTAAATGAATGAATGTACGATTTTGTTTCCTTTCAGTTATAACTGTTCGTTGGTACCCGAAGAGATACAAGTGGGTCAATCCTGAATACGTGAATTGTAAGTATATATATACTATATAAGGCATATTTAACGCATAGACTGTAATTGTGTTAGAAAAAAATACACCTGGAAAATGACTGGCTAATCAAAGCAAAAACCAAAGCTGCAAACTGCATCCATTTTAAAGCTGTAACTGTGTCTATTAATTTTACTGTAAAATGTAGCTTTTAGCAATGTGAAAAATACCAATCAAGTTTCCTTACGATAAGACATATTAACTTTCGGACTGATAATTACACTATGAATTAACAGCACAAACCTTTTCAATGAGCATTTGTCCTTCAATGCAAATGAGGCTGTTTTTAAGATTGTGATTGTCTTAATTTCACTCTAAAAGGAATTGAATGCGATGTGTAACGATAACCTCACTCTCAATAACGCAGAGGTATTAATGGATTACAACTTCTTTGTATGAAGAAGTTTCATCCACATCTTTCTCTGAATTATTGTCATTCCAACTTCTAAAATGCCTCTCAAAGAAGAAAACCTCACTCTCTTTTTTAAGACACAACAAAGATTACAATCGTTGGAAATATGAAGGATGAAGAAAAAGCAGCTGTCATGACCTGGTTACGCTCATCTTTAAAACAACCACATGTTGAGGTCGAAACAGTTGAGGATCTAACATTAATAACAAATGACGAAAAACACCTCCTTGTCCACGTCACTCTTCATGATGTAGAGACCTTCAGTGAACCACCTCTAGACGCATGGCCTAACAACATGTCCATTACAATACTGACGGATCATCGGAGTTTAGTTTGCACTGAGAACAGGGGTCCACTTCTTGCCTTCGTACCTGCTGAATTTCTGCATCCAGGTTTTGAAGAAATCAGGAATAACGAAAAATCTTGTAGCAGGATCTTGGACATCAGAGAACTTCTGCAACGTTTGAATCCAAGATTTAAAACCCACAGAGCAGAGGTTGGACGCTTCTTAAAGGGAATTCAAGAACGCAGAAATGAAAAGAAAAGAGGTTTGTTTGTATACATGGTAGTGTTCCTTTTTGTATTATGTACTTGTTGATAAAGTTGACTTTGAAAGTAGTTTATTTAATGACATAGCTCAGAGTAACTTCATCTGAAAGGAAAATATAGTCAAGGCAGTTCGATAAAATAACATGTTAAATTACGAAGAATATAACCAACAAGGCAGTTTAAACCAATAACACGTTAAATTTCAAGCAAATTTCAAACTCTTATCCATTTATTTAGACATCAATACAACGTAAACATGTAGCAGTCAATGGAAATCTAACCCTGTGTCAATATTTCACAGATAAAAGTCAACGGATTTTCCTGGTGTCCTGGAGCGACAATCCCCACCATGTGCAGGCGTGTCTTGAACTGAGCAAACTCATCCGGAGTCTAGGGAAGGAGGTCATCTGCAACCTGGAGGAGAACATAGAGGGGATAGAAGAGGATGTAACTGAATGGACAACCAATCAGATCGACTCCTCTGGTTTAGTCCTTATTGTTTTGTCAAAGAGTCTTAATATGATGGTTGAAAGGTGTGGGTTCATTGAGCTTCAGACCGATTTGAGGAATCAAGCTGTGTGTGCCTATACTGCTATTGAGACCACGACCAAAGGCTGTCGCGGGGTGGTATGGTTCCTTAACTTTGGAGATTCTGCAGGGTCTTTGAGGAAGTTTCCAATTGTAAGAACCATTTTAAAGAGTCATGGTGACTTTAACTTGCCGGGAAATGAGTATTCTCTTGTTCGTGATCATAATGCAGACGACCGTAAAAGGTCAAGGTCAGGAGCCCTGAGATTGTTCCTGTCTACCTTGACATCAGATGTGGGCCGTGTGCAAAAAGCTATATCCGACTCTGATTGCTTCTTTCAGAGGATTGATGAATTGATGGAAATGATTAGATATGAAATATGAGTGTATGCACTCTTCTGTAAACTCGTCATCTGAAATGATCCATTGCCGAAACACGGACCATAATTGTAAAGATTAACCTGTTTATTGTCCTAAACATACATGTAACTGATTGTTCGACAGACATATCTTTTTCAATTAAAACAAGTTGTCGGCAAGTGACAATAGGGCCTGATAAATGTACAGTTAGGGTTGGCGCGAAGATGTTTTCTTATACACCCCTGTTTCTATGGCTTTGTTCCGAGCAATTCACCTAATTATATTTCAAGTAAACGTAGAGTCCAAACTGGTATGTTTGTATCTGGAGAGATTATTCATTGGGTAAACTCAACCTTACACAGTTTCCGGAGCCCGATTTAAACAAATATTAAAATATCAAAGCCTATCGCATTCAGACTCTCGAAACCAGTTATTTCAACCATGAAAATTCGCGTTATGGGGTTTTATTGAAAGTCAAACTAAGGGTGTATAATTCAGAATTCTTATGCTTTTTCCACTCGCAGGGAACTATGTCGGATGTTCATGATTTTCCTTATACCTATTATATTTAACCATAAAACAACTATGTCAATTCTTTCAAATATTTCAAAACTGAATCATAATGATCGGAATATCTATACTGTGATATGATGCTTCAGAAAGGTTGTACATTATTCCTTCAAAGCTCAATGTAATATGCACTTTAATACGGGTGTGTGATTTGGTCGTGCAGTAGATTACAGGAGTTTTGGAATGTACAGCCTTGATCAATTTGGAATGCAATTATATCACGAAAGACGTAATTTCATAATATTGTTTTGAATTTTCGGGCACTAAAACTTCTTATTGAAGAATTATATTCAAAATGTATTGTCAGATATTCCAAATGTATCTGAAATTGCTCAGGAGCTGTGACATTTTCTAAAATGTTCAAATATTTAAGATAGGGCATACATCGTTTACCTTGTACATTGTTTCTCAAATAGTCCATGCCTTCTGGACTAAACATTTTACACTTTTTTACATTACATGTATATACGATATGTACATACTTATTTTGCCATGTATGAATTGTCTAACATGTAATGAATGTTAATATTTGGTTATGTTATGGTTTTGTTATTATTTTCTCGAAAGTTGAAATAAACTTTTCTGAACTGTTTTCTTTTATTGCCTTAAATAGTTTCACTTATTACAGTGTTGTGGGTAACCAAATTAAGTTGTCATTGTATATTGCTTGTTTCTAACTGATTTAAGACTCTGGTTTGGATGCTACACGATTCCTGAAAACGCTAAAAATATTAAAGGCATATCATCTAAAACATCTAGATAGGTCATCACAAGTTATGAATTAAAACTCGGTAAAGCTTAGAGAATAGGTATGTAGCAATAGGGAAAACGCTATAGAATCCACAATTCGTCACCAGTCCCCTATTATTCGTAACTTGATTTTTCAAAATTGTAATAAAAAATGAAAATTTAATTTTAACCATGCTTCAGAAAGATGTGGTGAGCAGCTTCTGAATCCAAGAAACCTTACCTTAAAGGGGCAGTAGCACGTTTTTTGAAAATTTTATATTGTTTTACTTATAATTGTACGTTAATGCTAAATGTATAAATTTGCTAGTGTAAACACTTTTATTACACAAACCCATTATCCATAATCAGAGGACAATTCATAAAGATTCACAGTAAGTCCTTTTGTGTGAACACCTTTAATTCATTCTGTGTAAGAAAAATTAATCGCATGGCTGAACTTGACATTAATATATAATAAAAAATTATTTGAATTATAACTACTTAATTTAGTTTTGATAGATAGATAGCTATTCTTTATTTCCTCTATCAGTTGAAGATTACAAGGTTTAAAAAATGTATAAACAAGATATTTCACACAACACAATTATTTTACAATACATTTTCCTGGCCTCTAAATACGTACTACTGCCCCTTTAGAGTATACCCAAAATGTATATGCAAGTTACGAAATTTGCGCTCTTCATGAAACTGACCCGTACTGGTACCGCTACATTGACGTAAACTTGCTTTGTACTCATGAAGCCTCATTTTAAACAAATGTTGAGAACTTTACAAAATATTTACAAGACTATATCATAAAAATGGTTGTATATATGGTTAACTTGTTGGGATGTTTCTTGGACCAAAACTCAATAGGAAGTTTAACAAATATAACCTCTTATAAAAAATCTGATATCAACAAGAATAATCGAACATTATAAGAATATATGTACTAACTATCACTACTGATTCGACGGATTCTACCTGTATCAATTCACGCAATTAATTGTTATCTACAACAAAACCAACAGAGGCTGTTGTTGATAAATATATGAGTAACTTTAGTTAGAGCAGCCTCAATATTACGTTAATGCTACAGATTAATATTGATGACACTTGGACATTTGGGAATAAATATGTGACTGTTTATACTTTTGACGGTTTATAATTCGGATAAAACATTGCCATTTTATGTGTATAAAAATAATCTCGAAAACATCCCTCGGGTTAAAATCATCTATTTGCTTATTGTCATGCCAAGTAAAACTCTATTTAATAACTCCGCCTTTGTGGCTGAAACGTCAAATTGCCACGTTGAGCCCCTGAAACGTTATCAACGTTTGTGTATCCAGCATTTCTTGATGCGAAAGATTGTTTAAACCTTTGTCATTTAGCGCAACACTTAATTTCCATCATGTCAATATCAGACTATTAATACGTCTAGACGATAGTCATCATTGAAATTGACATATCTCACCGGTTCCTTATACATATCATAACTTAATCTTTGCAATAAAAAAAGGAAATTCAATTTGAACCACGAAGTATAGAGCTTCACGAAGATGTGATGAAAATATCAAAAGCCAACACAAAAGTATATGGTAACACATGAACAAGTTTTATTTTTTTCTTAAAAAAGTGTGAGTTTGATCCGTAGACGAAATGTTTACTGACTAACGGACAGGTGGACAGGCGGACACAATTATTGCGGCACCAGGATTTAAACAAAATCATCATAGATCTAGTACACAAAGTACTTACCTTGTACTGTTTTCTGCGTAATAAACCTATTTTATATCATATTTACAACACAATTAGTTAGATCTTAACGTCCTCTTTAAAAAACATCTTTAGAAATTTAATGCGTGTTGGTTAAAATTATATACGCAAGTACTCACCCGTAAAGATGTGTACTCAGTATAAAGCTAGCAATGATAGAATTATAAGGTATCTTGTTACCATCATTAAGAAGCATTAATTTGCATGATAAGTATAGAAGCTCTGTATAGCCTTTCACCTGACACCTTACGTGTTTATAGAGTCTATTTACAGATGTACAATCCGTATGTATATATGTACACAAGCAGTGATGGTACAATACGATACCCCTTTAGGTGGAGATAAGGTCACGTGATGAGTCCTTGACATATCAAACCCATATCACGCGGGAGAACTGTCAGTTCTCGAGATGAAATAGACTAGACATTTCATAACGTCCCACGAGGCCCTTCTTACAAACCGTTATCTCTATCGATCAGTGGCTGAAAGTAGTACATGTAATGCGATGTGATTTAGTTAACAGTTGTATTTGTAGCTGCGCAATGTTACTTGGAGTGCAGTGACAAGATAAAGTTACTACTGCGTGAAAAGGACCGGAGATAGTCTATCCCCCTGCAGACTCCCTACTCGATGGGTCTTAACCTGGATGGACCAATTAAGGGTAAATGATTTTACACAGAGCTTCGACTTCCTGAGAGACGTTGTGTGAAATATTGATACACCTATCTCGAACATTGAGGTGAAATATCGATACACCAATCTCCAACATTGAGGTGAAGTATTGATACACCTATCTCGAACATTGAGGTGAAATATCGATACATCTATCTCCAACATTGAGGTGAAATATCGGTACACCAATCTCCAACATTGAGGTGAAGTATTGATACACCTATCTCGAACATTGAGGTGAAATATCGGTACACCAATCTCCAACATTGAGGTGAAGTATTGATACACCTATCTCGAACATTGAGGTGAAATATGCGATGTATGCATCGACCGTATAGAATGTTGAGGATACCCGTTTGACGAACTGCGCAGTGACAGTACTGACCTAATAAGGCGGGAATACCCAGGGTGGATGAGAGACAGTGTTAAAGGGTCCATGGCGAATCCTACCCTCTGGATTCTACTGTTAGGGACACTGATTTTTCAACTTGATGGGTCTGTTCAAAGTGACCATACCTCCGGATGTGTTCCTGTCTGCAAGGTAGGTGATGACGAATATCTAACTTACATAGTTTTCATAGTTGACCCAGATCTGATACGTGATCCGGGATTCGTGATGTCCGAGTGACAACATTGATTTCATTTCAATTAATTCATTATCACGTACCTTGCTTTGAAACCCATTTCGCCAGACGTGTTTTCTTTTAAATCTAAGTAATTGCGGTTCATAGGTAAACGTTGGTACTAGGTGTAAAATATTGTCATTCATACTACATGCCTACCGTCAGATATCTTCCTAACGTGTTGGATTTTACATGCACTACACTTTACATACAATATGTCAATAAATCATGTATGTGCTATATAAAAGAGCTTTTCACATTAAACATGCAGAGATTCATGCCGAATTGTTTGATTGAGCATACCATTAAGCATGCAGTAGACTTATACAGAACACACCTTTGCAGTTACAATTTGACATTTATGCAAATTAGATTATACAATTAACAATAAAGAAGAAAAATTACGGTAAACAAAATGTATGATTTAATCAAATCTTGTCGTGCATTTTCAATAAAACAGCAAGAATGTCGCTGAAACGTTTTTCAAAGAAACGGGAGTGGCTTCGGTATCCATATATGGACCGTAACAGAAAACCACAGCTGTATGTCGGGTATATGCGGGTGAGGTTAACGTTTGTTAATAGTCCATCTTTACAAACTTTACTATGAAAAGGCAAAGATTAGCGGATGCCTTTTGATATCCAACACGGGTGAATTGTTGAGAGTTCAAAGGTGTTTCTTTAAAACGTTTAGGAATATAAGAGCTTATGAGGGTGGCGAATTAATTGTATCTCAATTTGTCTTCGAAAAATGGTAATGAATTACTCGGACAACTGCACATTCGGATGCTATGATGAAAATGAGATTCCACTAATTTAATTTAAAGTGGTAATTTAAAAGGTTTTTTAAATTCAGTCGTGAAATATATTTTGTCAGATCTAAATATGTTAAAAACATTATTGCAAATTGCCGAAAAAAAGTTTTGAACAGAATTTTAGAATACTTGCATTAATTGAAGAAATAAAATACCTAGATAAGTTTCAATTTCAGATGAAGATAAATCTTAGGTAACAGATTAGTAAAAACGTGTAAAGAGAAAAGAAATTAGATTTTAATAAGCAAGAAACGTACATAGAGTGAAAATGACATCCCAGCAGACATTTTAAAGATAAGGAGAACTGAGTTTGATTTAGTAGAACGGCTAACAAATATGAGGTATTAAGTGTAACATATTAACAAATCTTGAGAAATTCATTTGAAATAATGATTTTTAAACATGTCCTTCCCAGCTGTTAACTTTAATACTTCATATCCATGGTTATTGTAAAGGTAAGGTTTATTGTTGTAAAATGAAAGGATATTTGGACGTGATATTGGTCATCGTATTGAACCTAACCAACCTCTCTGATGTAGATTCATTTGAGTAAAGTTCCAACTCTAGATTAAATGGTATTTTTTGCGTTGGAAACAGACGTGATACATGTCAATTTTTTATTAATTAATTACGATGATACATTCATTGAGTTAGCGTACACCGACTGTGTGTCAGATATTTGCTATCGACAACCTTTGTACGAGTCGCTATTTCCGGGTTCAGGGTGTAAACAACATAGTCAACCGAATGAACTGTTGATACTGTCAATGATGAATGTATCACTGCTTTGCGAAACATCAGGACGCAATCTCATTAAAATAAGATCATAACTTCACTACGTTATGCAGATTATGCGTAGCGTAGTGTAGCAAATAGAATATATATTTTAATAAGATTGATCAAGACGTGATGATAAATAATTATTGATCTGAAGTGATAGTTTTGGCGTTTGCAGATATACAAACAATGTATGGTTATAATGTTATTTTAATCTGGTTTACCCCCAAAGATTTAACACTGCCAAGTTATTGTATCGTTTAACAATGATAGCCTCTAGGCTCTAGTAACTTAAATTCGAAACTTTAAGAATACAAAAATCACTGTTTTATTCGGTTCAAAACGCAAAATAATTTCACCTTTTGACAGGGACCTTGACCAACTTGTTCGGAAAATTCTAAAACCTAAGAAGAAAATATTTGACCTTTATTTCATCATATTTATCAGGTTAAAGCACATATCTTAAGAAATTTGGTCTATCTATGTGTGTTTACATAGTTGGGTTACCAGGCAACTATCAACCAAAGAGACACAATCATAATGTAAGCATCTACATGCGTGACGAAAGAGCTAATATAATCTCCTTGCGTTCATCCGTTGTTCAAACCGGTTCTTCTCTTGATGCTTTATCAGTGAAATTTGATTTAGTCTCTCTCTCAAAGTTTTCTCTCAGAGGAGTGTGTATTTATCCACATACCTTGATCCCTCTATAAGCGCCCGGGCACTTATCTATTTGTGCACGCCTTCTTTCAAGTTAGGCGCTTTTAGAAACCGGGTGCTTATTTCAGTTAACAGTAAATTACTGTTTGTGTTAAGCTGTCATATACTATATAGAGATAAATATACTATGTCTGATGTGCACCAAACGAAAAAAATGACCATGCCTATGTTTTAATTATGAGTTATTCATCCGCGTATCAATTTGAGTCTATCTTCTATTCATTTAAAACTTTCATTTAACATTGACTACATTTTAAAAGGGTTGCTTTGTCAACCGTTCGTTAAGTAAGTACTCCAGCTGGCAGATGTATTTCTCGGTCAACCGTTGTACCTAATAAATACAGTAATTTAAGTATGGGTGGTATTTTCGTGACGTCAATGACAACACCACATATTTATTGAAAAACTTAAAAGAAAAACTAATTCAAGAAACCCCTCTTGTTAAGCATGCGTTAAATAACACTTCGGTAGGTCAAACTGACTGTAAGTACTCAATAGAAGGTAAATATTATAATTTCGTCGTTTCTTCAACGTATTTTGAGGCTTATGATATAGATCCGACACATTAAAAAACTTCATCCCCTGTCGTTCGTTCGTTCTGTCTGTATCTACATATGCTTTCGGTTCTGTCTGTTTCTACCTGTCTGTTCTGTCTATCTGTTTATCTGTGCGTGTGTCGATGTGGGTCTGTTCTGTCTGCATCAGTCTAAACTGTCTGCCTTTCTGTGTCTGTTCCTCTGTCACTCTCCATGTCTCTCATTATCTTTAAATCTTTGTCGAATGTACAGGCACCTTATATGATAATTGGCTTTGTATGATATGAATTTCATACACTCTACAGCCTGAGTAAACCTAGCCTCAATAATACCCGCTTCAATCCGATATTGAACCTAGTAAGATGTAGTAACAGGTCGCGTCAGCCGACCTTTCGGATACCTATGACACTCCAACGCTACATGTAGGGGAGACCAGGGCAAAGCGCGCCCCCTAACATATAAGTGCGTCTAGTGGGCACCCCGACATATACTGAATGCAACTTGCACACTATCTCTAATACTTGTCACATATAGACTGTTACATGGCACATGCTTTTTTAATCTACCATTTCGGCATAGGATATATTTACGTAAATATATTTTGATTAAGGGGGCGCGCTTTGCCCTGTAGTTTGGGGCAAAGTGCCCAATCCCCTGGGCGCTTTGCCCCATTCGGAAAACAACACAGAATGTAATAGATATTACGATATTATTAAGGATAGAATTAACATAGAAGTTGGCAATATATGCAAGGATGTGCAAAATATTTCATAACATGTCATGGACCTACATGTTCAACATTCTCAATGACCAAATATCGTTATGGTTGGTACATGTACATTTCTTTCAACTACGAAAGTGTTAATAATGTAGGTTATTGAATATCAAAACCAGTAATAATAGAATAAAAGAAGAATTGAATTGGTTATAAGGACGAATTAAAGAATTCATATCATCTATTTTGTGTCGAACTTGGCAGAACGGCATAATTTGCTTATCGTATAGGGTTGAACAGTAATATACAATGAATTATATTTTCATGATTTAAAAAAACAACAGAAAAATATGCTTTTGTAACTGCTACTTGTCGTCATTCTTTAACACAAAAAACCTTTAAGTAAAATGGTGTATTTCATTTTTATAAAATACAGCAGAATGCTGATATGAAAATGATAATTCTCCTTTACACTATTTGCTTAAGAAAGGTAAAATAATAACTTTTACACCAAAAAGTTAGCCTAAAAGTTAACTTGATAACACACGGGGCAAAGCACTCCCCTCTGCGCGTTTTGCCCCATCAAGGGTAGCATTTTTTAAGTACATCACAGAAAGTCATTTAAGCAAGCAATTACAAATTTCATTATTCAATGAATTAATGATACCACTTCATGTTACATGTGCACGAGAGTTCAATGTTCCGTTTTGTATTTTTATGAAATATTTGAATTTGAGACATATCCGTTCCTTGTAGTAAAATCGCGTTTTTTCGAATATTTGAAATTCTGCGTCGACAACTCAGGCAAATTATTCCAGCGTCGGTCACAACGCTTCATTACGGTTACTTTCATTCGTTGGTTATGATAAATTACTCCATTTGTCGATAGGTTTGAAGAAATAACGCGTGGTCACTTTGCCCCGGGGGCGCGCTTTGCCCTGGTCTCCCCTATATGTGCGAATGCAGACTATTGCTGACCCGTTACTGAACTTTGCTAGACTCAATATCGGAGTGAAGCGGGTATTATTGAGGCTAGGTTTACTTAGACTGCACATACTATGACTATAAATCATTTTTTAGTGAACCCAATCATTATACTGATCTTTGCCACGGAAAGGCTATACAAGTTTTGTTGCTGCTTTTCTATTTATGCTAAAAAATTATAAAGGCCGTTGAAACTGCGTAAATATTCATAGGTCGCAAAATCTCTTTTCTCAGTATGATCGTATGTTGGTCTAGATCCACCTACAACAGATGGTCAGCTTCTATACATCCTAATTTTAACTATTTATTCTTATAATTTTAATGTTTGTCACTTGTAATTTCATATATCCATGTATATATTTTTTATATATTTATATTGTATATTTTTGTGTATTTTACTGATTTTAGTCTCTAATAACCTCTTATAGGGGTGGCTCAACTTTTACTGTTTTGTATGTATTGTAAAATTTATATATATTGAGGTGAGACTTAAATAAACAATCTGTCTGTCTGTCCTTACATGGTATCAACAGCTTGTGAGGTGATCAGTTGATGCTCCATAGAGACAATTAGCAATTGTTGAACAAGCAATGAAGCCTTGTACACAATCAAAGATCGTGATGTTTTACAGAACTAAAATTTCTCCAAGCTCCCTTAGTGCTTCAAAGGGGCAGTAGCAGGTTTTTAGGGGGTATATAAGGTGATGTCAGGAAGATGAAAATTATTGGTTCCAATTGAAAGACAATGTATTAAACTGAATGGAGCAGTAATAATTCAAATATATAATGTAAAAATAAGCCATGCGATTCCTTTTTCTTAAAGAAATTGAATTAAAGGTGTTCACAAAAAATGGCCGCCAATGGATTTTATGTGAATCTTCAAACTTTGTCCTCTGACTATGGATGCTTGGCTTGTGTAATGAGATTTTTGACACTATCAAAATACTACATTTAGCATTTACATACAATTATCAGTGAAAAAAAAATAATATAAAATTATCAAAAAAACGTGCTACTGCCCCTTTAAGATAGCCGTATGCTAATGTTCAAACAAGGCCCTTGGGACTGTCTCAGCACTATCATAGCGTATACAGATTGGCTTTGATTCGTAACGGGGTTTGATTTGCATGTTGAGTGTACCAGTTGTATAACCTCACTCAGTAAGCTCTATTAAGCATATTTTTTTGACATGTTGTGTGATCCAACGTCTAGAGTGCAATAAAAAAAGTTAAAAGATGACAAATGCCGATTTAGCGTTTAATGATGTGAACTGTTGATGTCTATTGACTTATTGCCTATTTTGTTAAATATTTATTTAACATTCTGCATTAAAATGACAAAAAAATTGTTTTGATTCCTATTCATCGATCATTCATAACACATCTATAAAACAAGGAACGGACTTTTTTCATTTGACATTTTAATTACTTTCTATCTAATGTCTATATTTACCATCAATAAAATCTTACATTGTAAGAACTAAAGCGGGTTAATATCGTGATTTTTAAGCCACACTTAGACCTTAATAAACCAATAAAGGTTGTTATTGTGTGTATAGAACGAGTCAAGGATGATAACTGTCATCAAACCCCTGGTTTAGACTAATCTAGTACTAGTGTTATATCATAAATCTATAACGCTGTCTGCATGGCAAACACACCATCCCTCAACAACGCAGATTTGAGTCGGTTTGATTTACGAGAGGTCTCAACACTGCATGGAGGGCTTATCATCGGTAGAACGTTCACATGATCACATTATACAGTAGGAATTGGTCTCTAGATATAGTTTTAACCGGGTCTCATAGACACGATGTTAAAATATAATGGCAAACAAATTACAACTGTTTCTCTTTAAACATATTTTTCTTGTTTCGATATCAAATTAAGTCATCTTTTAGAAATAGAGAAGAAAAAACTATACTGAAAACGTTTATAGTGAAAGACATGTAATATTATCTTAATCTTGCGATATCATTCTATGATATAAATTAAACAAAAGTTCTGTAGATACAGCCTTTACGTTGGCTTTGGTAAAATATTATATTCATGAATTGGAAAGCATTTATGTCAGCGAATGTTACGTTTCAATGTCAGCAAGAAAACTGTTAGGGTTTAAACGTAAAGGATTTGTTGAAGACAATAAACATTGTTCTCGAAACATAATTAGTCAGTTAAATGTTAAGGTTTTTGGTTTTGGACTACGTATTTAATATACAGAAATACCCGAATCATGCACTAGTTGCCGTCCAAGTTGATACCCATGGTCATCGGACGCAATTGCCGCGGGTAACTGAGACGCGGTGTAAAAGCTACACACATAATGAGGATGTCACCGAAAGCGGCACTTTTGCAGAGGGTAGCCTACTGTACTTTTGACATCTAATTAACATATAAATATGATATCAAACTTTTGATGAAAGATTTTTCTACTGAGTGATGTATTTCTTTTCTCAATAGCTTAATTTCATCACGAAGCGTATGCAAGTATAACAATGGGGTTTTACCACTGACATCACCTTTCAATCTGTGCAACCTCGACTCTTGACAATACGAGTCGAATCCGTTCAGTATCAGTCAATAATAAAACTATTTCTTACCCATCTGTTTCACCAAATTTTAGACTTATAAATATTTATTTAAGCATTTGTAGTCAACTCCGAGACATACGGAATATAAAAGTATAGCACGTGACATAGTAACTTTCAAATGTAATAAAAATCAATTGATGCCTGATTCTGTCCAAAATGGACCCCTCCCTAAAAATACAAGAGGTTTAACTATTGTAACAAGTGTGATCCAGACATAATAAAAGAAAAAGACTGTAATCAAATTTCCATGAGTCATTGTGATTGCCTGTTATTTTGGACAAAAAGCATGTCATTTCAAAAGAAACACACCCATGAAACCTATATAGAGTTGCCGAAGCATGCTATTATTCGTTATCTTCATTGTCAAAACCAGTAAAACAGCTTTTCATCACATGTTTATGTAGTCAGGGAGTTTCAAGGACCCTTCGTCTCCGGTCTCAATTTCACCTTACTGTTATCGTGATACTGTTATGTACCTGTTCGCCTTATATAAGTCCACGCCTGAGAATCGTGATCATGAGTGGGATTAAAGTCGACTTGACCTTACCATAATCTAAATGGTGGGGAGGGGGAGGGTGGGGAGGGGTGATGGTGTGTGAGTTGGGGTTGCACTTTTTATGAAAACCTATTCTTCATATTTTCCCCATTAATATTAGTGGATTGCAACTCTATTATCTTCAGAAGGTCAAACCTCTCATTATGCTACCCGATAATGTGAAGTTTTAGAAACATTTTCGAGTTTCAAGTAAACACCACTGTCGGCCTTTTTAGATAGATTTGTTTAGATATTTTGAGATAAGGAAACAAATAGCTTAGCTCAATCAAATATATTACTTTAATTTAAAAACCGATTCTTCGTTTAAAACCATGGTCATGTATTTATTCAAAATTGCTTCTTGCCCTTTAAAATTTGATCGAGCATGTTGGTTGGGTAAAATGCGTCCAAAGTTATCATTTATGGGTATTTAAAAATAGTATTTAATGTCCGAATTACAACATTGATATCAATAGTTTAATCTAAGAACAATATAAATGTTTGAAGGCGCTGTAGCATTTTGTGTTGTTTTAATTGTTAATTAAACACAATTCCGAATTCCTGCTTTTTGCAGCTGAATATGATTATTTCTAAATCTCAAAAGAGAAATGTTTTGTGGACACAACTCTCGAAAAGTAGTTATTTGATATGTTTAACACTGAGCTGCAATGTACCCTCATCTGCTTTTTTTAGTCTGTTTGGACAGATGAAATTTCAGCAGCCACACAATCACGTATGAAAAAACATAATCATGTTTGAGTTATTTAAATAACTGGTGTCACACGTTTTGAAAGCAGAGAAGGATTACTCAGTGTGCTCTCGTCTAATCAGGTCATTTCCATTTCATTGTTAAGAGGATTTTAAGTTGAACGTTCTCGAACATAAAAGGTGTACTTACAACCATCGTTCCGCGTTGTAAAATTTTACAATAATTTGTATCGAAACTTACCGTTTATGGCACAGAAGATGTTATGTAGGAAAGAAGGGGATAATCTTAAGTAGTATTTTAAGGCTCTTAAAGGGGCAGTAGCACGTTTTTTGATAATTTCATATATTTTTTTTTTCACTGAAAATTGTAACTTAATGCTAAATGTATTATTTTGACAGTGTCATAAATCTCATTTCACAAGCCAAATATCCATAGTCAGAGGACAAAGTATGGAGATCAACATAAAATCCATTGGCGGCCATTTTGTGTGAACACCTTTTATTCATTTTGTGTGAGAAAAAGGAATCGCATGGCTAAACTTTACGTTATATATTTGAATTATTACTGCTCCATTTAGTTTAACTACATTGTCTTTCAATTGGAACTAATAATTTTCATTTTCCTGGCATCACCTTATATTCCACCTAAAAGCGTGCTACTTCCCCTTTAAAGGGGCAGTAGCACGTTTTTTGATAATTTTATATTTTAAAATGTTCACTGATAATTGCAAGTAAATGCTAAATGTATTATGTTGACAGTGTCAAAAATATCATTACACAAGCCATTCATCCATAGTCAGAGGACAAAGTATGAAGATTCACATAAAATCCATTGGCGGCCATTTTGTGTGAACACCTTTAATTCATTTTGTGTAAGAAAAAGGAATCGCATGGCTAAACTTTACGTTATATATTTGAATTATTACTGTTCCATTTAGTTTAACTACATTTTCTTTCGATTGGATTCATTAAATTCATTTTCTTGACATCACCGTATATTCCCCTTAAAACGTGCTACTGCCCCTTTAAATTATAAATTATCCTATCTTTAGGCAATAAGTTATTATGCTTTTACCAACTTACTTCATAACCATATATTTCCTAAGGGACTGATACTAAAACTTATGAAATTAGTTATTTCAACTGTATTCGATGCTCTTAAGTTATCAATAAAGGATTTTGGTATTTGTCAATTTGTAAGTCAGAGGAACGAAGTGCCGACTGAGGCGAAGTCGAGGCACAATACAATAAACCGACATCTGAAACTCATTCAATACGAACAGGTTTGTTTAATTGCCTTTCATATTTACCGGCACCATATAAAGCTAGGTTTAATTAAATTAACATAAAGATTTGTAAATAAGATATAATTAAGCCGATTAATATTTTTAAAAGAGAGCATCTGTAAATGGTCAGTTGAATGTGACCTATGAATATACATGTAAATGCATACATTAGAGTCGGGCTATGCTAGATCCCCTTCAATCCTTCATAAGCATTTTAGTAAATGGGCAACATATACTTTACCAGAGTTAAATACCTGACAGTGAATGCATTTTGGCTGTGACATGACTAATACAACGACCACGTCACGTATGAACTACATAGTTTTACTGTAGAACATTGAAACCACGTGTCGGTGTTGCCCAGTTTATATTTCCGTGTTTTGCATCATAACCGAGATCTTTAATACACACTCGTTTTCAATCATTATTACATCTTCACATTTGCATTTAATTGCATGCAATTGAAAAAAAAAGTTTTACGTTTATTTCCAGAGTAAAAAATAAGTTAAATGAAAGGAAGCATCAACTTATTATTATAAACTATATTAACTAAGATTCACTATTAGTGTTTTGCCTTAAGTTTTCATAATTTCTATTCGCAACTGCTCGCCATGCCTTTTGAGTTTAATCATGTATATGCAATGTATATTTAAATAGATCTTGTAAAGTGACAACGTCTTTTTATAACTGTTCTTTTGAATTTAAATCAATATTTTCCAATTCTTTTTTTCAGGATGGGGTTTGTCCGGTAAAATTAGATCCAATTGATTTAGAAGGTAAGTCGAAAATTATGTGTAAAAGATATATTTTTGTAAAATAATTTCAATATATATGATATATGTAACATTGTTAGGATTTTCAATATATCATTATATTATTGTCATTTGCAGAATGTGGATGTAGGATGATGCTTGCCTCGAGGACTGGAAGAAGAAAACGAGAGCTGAAAAAAACATTCTCACCAGATGCTGTCGAGATAACACTACCGGTTAGATTCAAACCAGGTATGCCTGACACCTCCAACTTTCTAAAGACTTTTAACATGTACAACCTCTCTTCAAGAGCTATAGCGTGGTGTAAAACTATAAAAATGAGCCGAAATGTTAATCCGTCACGACATATCGATTTGGTAGATATCATCAATATCATCCGTTTCCCTCCTATACTGAGTCTAGAAAGGTTTAGTAGAGGGTCCCGTCAGCCGACCTTTCTGCGATCCATGACCCTCCAACGTTATACGTGCGAAGGCAGACTATTGTGGCTTGGTAAGCTGAGTTCTGATTGGTCAATTCGATACGTGGGCTTTCTAGACTCAGTATAGGAATGAAACGGATACTTTTGAGGTTAGGTTTACCTATAGACTGCAAATTTATGGCCTTTAGAAACAAATGAAATAGGATATTTGTAATTTTGAAAAGTTTGACTGATAGAGAAAGTTAGTTCTGAATATAAAAAGGAGTTTTAGAATTCAATATTTTAGGGAGGGGAGGGGGTGCCAGGAGGTAAATACAAACATTTGTCCACCCCCCCCCCCCCCCTCCGATCCTGCTATGGCTGAATCCTGTACCCCAGTCTTCACCTTCTGCTTTCTCTAGAATAATTTTCTCTGTGCATCTATGCTAGATGTTGTGACATTTATTCACGTTTTTTTACAGGTGGGAAGGCCATGTTATTTGCGAGAAGTGAGCGTGAGGATGGCGAACCTATCTGCTACAACCTTGGGAAAGCGAAAGGGTTCAGTTCAAAAACATCGAGGGTAAGTTCATGGATCCATGCAACCAGCATCGTGTGGTGCATTATTTCCCGACTGGTAGATCAAGTAAAACATATCACATTGACATTCCATTTAATTCGATTTTTTTATGAATGAATATGCTCGATATTGTATGCAGTCAAACCGACGCCGTTTCAAACGTCATTATTCGAAAATCCTCAGGCATTTCTGTATGTTTTTTTTTTGACAATTATTTCATTTTGTTCTACAGATAAAATGATGATGCTCTTTTAATGAATGAGAATATATGACGTTAAAAATATTCTATGACCAACAATCTTTGTTACGTCACAAATGGTCTTTTAGTCATATATGTCTGCATACTGGCATCTTACATATAGACAACTATTAAAAGTGTGCTTTGTCAAATAGACATAAATTTAAAACATATTATTGCAATTTTTTAATGTTATTTTGCAGATTAAACTGAAGTGCGCAAGGTTGGATGGGATCTCCTTTAAGGAACCCATCGTCCTCAATAAAAAAAAAAAGTTAATAGCTGGAAAACTAGGTAAGGTTTTTACCTGCAAAATAACATATTTAAAAAAATAATTGAAAGTTCCACGCTTGTGTAATTTGTACAGGATTCAAATAACAGTGTGGACTTAGTCATATTTAGAAGCAAAATTACTCAAATTGATTGATGGTGCATACCATTCATTTAAAGTACAACATTTTCCTCGAAAAGTAGGGAACAATAGGCCAAAAATATGTAGCGATAGATCAGAAAGAGTTGGGTTCGAAAGTGATTTACCACTTTGTGAGTTATAATTCCAAATCATATCCTCGTTCACTACAATAAGCTCAGCAACATGAGGAAGCCAGAATTCCGGGAAGGGCCATATTCCTACGCAAAGCCTGAACGCGAGTTTCTGAACTGTCAGTTTTATGCCTTGCTGCTGACCCTTGACTTTTCTGTGCTGCTTTAGTGCCCCTACAGGCAAAGGAGCAAGCACAGAAAAATCAAAGGTCGGCAGCAAGGCATAAAACTGACAGTTCGGAAACTCGCGTTTACGGCTTTGCGTAGAAAGATGGGGAAGCGTAAGGTTTTTTTGGACTTGAGGGTATAGGTTTTAGGTGCACCGGTCACTTCTGAATTCTTATTTTACCCAATTCCATCATTCTACTTTATCAAAACAGTAGACGTATATAAACAAGCGTCTAAATGAAACGTTACCTAGTTTTCAACGTCGTCCAAAACAAAATTCTTTAACCTGACAACGTGGAGTTTAAGTGTATCTGACAGGCATATGTCTTGTGGACAACTATGCACATTTTCATTCTTCAGTGAAAGACACTTGATTTGGTACTTCTTCAAGCGAACATGGGGTGCATAAATTGCAATTTCAAATTGTGTTTTGCACAGAATTTTCGTCATTTCAGTTTAAAACTGGAAAAGTATAGAATTTAGATAAGAAAACAATATTGTCGATATAATGCACTTTATTATGTGAACGTAATTTTCCGGCAATCCGATTGGTCGAGAACCGGTCACGTGACAGTCGACAGAAAGTGATATTGACTTGACCCCCGTGACCCCGAGTCCGACCAAAAGTGATATTGACTTGAGTTACTAAAAATAGAGCCGATGACGTCAAACCGTTGTTATCATGACGTCATGCTATTGTTTTCATGACGTCATTGACCCGTCCTCGCCAACAATCGAGCCCAAATGTCGCTCATTGCTGTAGTTTTCTATTCTCTTTTGCTTTTTTGGTCGAGACATAATAAAACAATTATGGACTGGTGAGTTCGGTCAATACCTGTTTTTATAGACCCGAGGAAAACAATATTGACCTCAATACCTGTTTTTATAGACCCGAGGAAAACAATATCGACCTCGGACTCCGTCCTCGGTCAATATTGTTTTCCTCGGGTCTATAAAAACAGGTATTGACCTCATCACCAGTCTATAATTGTATAATATTTGACATAAATTCAATGACGCGTCATTGCTATAGGACGTTTTAAACCAAGCAAAAGTGTTCAGTTTCTCTCTGCTATCTCGCCTAGTTTATTAAATGCTTGTTTCTGGTGATCTTGAAAAGATAATGTTTCAAAATTTTGCATAGAAGTTAGCTGACTTCTGAAGAAATAATAAAACTATTTTTTTGTCATATCAATCGGCAGTTGATTGAGTTATCTTGCGATTTGTAAGGTAGCGTTTCCTTTGGACACTAGTTAACGTCTTCAACGAAACCAAACAAAGAAATATGACTAATTGCTTCCCCCCCCCTCCCCAGATTTGCCAAAGGTGCCTCAGAAAAGGGGAGGCAAGTGTAGCTGTTGGTCACCCTCCGACGTCAGGATAACGCTTATCGGGAACAACACCCTCGCAGTGCGCTGGTATCCGTTCTTTGGTCATCGTGACGTGCAGATCATGGTGGAAGACACGAAGTCCAAAAAAATGAGAGACGTACTGAAACTTAAAAACTATGAGGTGATTACACGTCGTTCGTAGCCTTGCTTTCTCAGTCACCTGGTGATATGTGGGAAGTTAAGAAGTGCGTGAAAATAATTAGGGATTTCCTTTTTTTTTTAATTTTTAAATTGATTACATAAGGATATTGAATTCAAAATATAATGTTGACAGACACAACACTGCATCCCTGAATATGTTTTACAAAAAAAAAAATATTCATTTATCAAAAATAGAATTGTTTAATAGTATTGTTTCGCTAAATAATGTCCTGATATAATACACAATCATACTTATACGTACGAATAACGTTACTTTTTACAAGAATTTAACTTTGTACAAATATGTTAAGATAAAGCAGTACTAATACATATTTTAAATCACCATTCTCAGCTCTGCGGTCAAAGGTTACAGAACATCACTTTCACGGACTATAAACCAGGGACTTACGTTGCCATGGTAACTACTTATTTTCATATCCGAGCAAAATTAATTTTAAATGTAGTCTAGAAATGTTACATATATGTGATTTTCTTTCTGTTAATGTAATATTAATAGTAAATTAATCTATTAATATTTTGTAAATATAAAGGTTGTCAGGCGACTGTTCAACCAATACATTTGTCTAACAATAAGACTCTGAAATGAATTTTGTTTCAGCCTAAAATTGAGCTCTCAAGTCTTATTATAGACTATATTAGGCTTTCATTTTATTTTAGGGTTTGGCTGACAGACTACCAATACATATCACAATTTACATACAACTTAATAGTTTGTAATTTAGCAATGGTAATTTAGCAATCTAAATAACAGCAGGACCAAATATAAAACCTGTTGAACTAAATTTATTTAGATTGGTAATTTAGAGAAGTAGTTATTCAAAGTGAAAGTTATTTATAGAATTTAAATTCGTTGTTTGCATGTACTAGGTGGGCGCTGTTGGCTGTGAGTGCAAAGGTAAAAGCGATCCAATCACCATTGACAGATTATACGTTCAGAAACCAGGTAGGTGCTATTTCATCGACATTTACTCGCCATTGCATATTGAAAAACTGCAAGTAATTGATATAATCATTAATGAAACTAGTTTCTTTACATTTATGACATGAACAATGAGAGAAGGCGAGAGGAGGAGAAAGATAGTGTAATCCCAAATTCAACATTGTTACATTTGTTCACTATCCAAATGGCATTTATCTCTTAAACATTATTTATCGTAAGATAAAACTCCTATATGTTCATACAGAGCTAGAGCCTATACCGGTCACCAAGAAGGATCCCCAAGTGACCATGACCATCGTTCTGTGTGTAGTGGGAGCTCTAGCCTTCATCAGTGTCTTTGCTCTTGGCCTCACTCTCATGATACGTCATCGTCGACAGAGTAAGCTCTTTTATAATTTGAATTTTAAAAATATATATTTAGAGAATTATTTAATCGTTTGTAAAGACGTTTTCAATATGATTGTTTGATGAGTCAGGGGTCCAGTTTCAAATGATAGGAAACATCTTTACTCTTGTTTCTTTCATTCAACAGATGTTACCCTTTCTTTATGCTATTTAAGCACGATCATGATGAAATTCAGGCATATACAAATAAAATATATTGAACAACACAGTAAAAAGGACACAAATTTCATATCAGGTTTTTCATGTTTTGATTATTAGTTAACTTATCTCTGATTAAAGTACCAACTAGATCACACCATATTATGACATGTCTCATGTGATCTTATTTGCAGATTACACCCTAGTTCGTCCACCCACTGATGGTAAGCATTTGCTTTCTTCCCCAAACACTTC
The DNA here is from genome assembly GCA_916613615.1 of Steromphala cineraria. Taxonomy (NCBI): domain Eukaryota; kingdom Metazoa; phylum Mollusca; class Gastropoda; order Trochida; family Trochidae; genus Steromphala; species Steromphala cineraria. The sequence goes on from OU744726.1 coordinate 19,448,596, forward strand.
ACTCTAGGAAATGTCATACCACGCAAATTGAAAATAAACCCTATGAAGCTATTTTTTTAAATAATGAAGTTCATAATTGGCACATGGAACTCAAAGCTCATATCAGAACTTCCTTATGATTCATGAATTAAGTATCAGTTGTTTCAGGTTCAAAACCTATATGTCTAAGATGCTGCAACTTGCATAAGTTCCTCATAATGAAATTATTGCAACAGTCAAGATGCTAAGGTTTTCAAATGAATCTTACATTCGTTCCTCATAATAAACCTTTGCCAGTCTCAACCACTGTGTGTGTCCCTTCTCTAGCCTACTGCAGGAGAACATGCTAGTCGTCTCCTTTAAAGGTTGTAAGTTTTCGCCCAAGAAGGTGATGCATCTTAACTAAGAATTTTTGTACCAAGCATCAAGGCTTAAATTAGCGAAATTTGGTCTTGCCTTGTTTGGGAAGTTAACACAGACAGGATAACTCTTGTCTTTTAAATGAACCTCATTTACATATGACACTTGAGACTTGCATATCACTAATGGGAATAACATGTTCTCTCTACACCTGGCAATCTTGAAACGTTCATGACTCATATAACATACTTTAAACCGATGACTTGATATGATTTTTGAAACGTGGAGCAACTTATATAACTTTCATTGGAACTTACATACGACTGATGAAAAATTGGATATTATAAATTCAACTTGCATTTTACATAATTCCCCTTAGCTGTGTTTGAAAGAGACAATCAACGTGAATATTCGGAAGATGACCCGGAACTTAAACAGATCTCCACATCCCTTGAGGTATTCTTTCAAGGGTCGGCTATCAGGGTAACTACAAGGCCCAGCAGAAGACAATTCGATGAAAACGAACTCGAGTTGTATGTCACATTGAAGGATGCTAACAACACTCCAATGTATTCTTCACAATCGCACAAGAGGAGACTGGAGGTTTTGATGACACACACAGAAGATGACTCCCATGATCTTCCCCTCGTCGTCAGAATACACCCGGAGTGTCCACACCCAGCGTTCCGGGTTCATGAGGGGCGCGGTTCAACCCTGAATCTCAGGAGAGTTATACAGAAGCTTCAGCCAGAATTCGACTTTGATACTGGAGACTTTGAGGGGTTTGGGAACAGCGTCAAAGAAATGGCAAAAGGAATGAAGGGTAAGTGAATCTTGTAATTTCGCAAAAGATCGCAAAAACGTGTAAACATCGCGGTGTTTTCAGTTATTGGCAAATTTCCAAGTATTTGTCCTCTCCAATGTTGTGTATGAAATACATGCTGCCTCGATTGGGTCCCTATTCAGTCAGTGTACATTTGATCAATGCGAAGCAGCAAAAATGTGCAGTACACCTCACGGTAAATAATGCTATGAACTCGCTAACTCGTTTTGCCATCATGTATAAATGAAGTATATGAATTATGATCACCTTTTTTTCTAGAACATAACCTTCCGTTCATACATTATTGTAAGTGTATAGTGTTTGTTGATTTTACTTTTCATTTATCTTCGCAGACGACATACAGACCATCCTTCTGATATCCGGCAATGTACACGAATTCCACGTGAATGCGTGCAAGGAACTCTGCAAAGTACTTCGAACTTTGGGGAAGACTGTCAACTACGTACTGGAGGATGACAACAGAGTTGAACTAAAAGAGGAAGGGCCTTATAAATGGATGGACACACGCCTCCAGAACCCAGATCTGGTTATTGTTGTTGCATCAGAGTACCTACACAAGCTTGTTGATAGATATACGAGAAAAGTAGACTGTGCTGAGTTGTCCGGATACCTCGGCAGGTGTGAGTCCTTTGCTCTCACCCAAATATCAAAGAGGTCCAGGAGATTCAGAGTTGCATTTGTGTCCTTTGGGTATGAATCTGAGTTCATTGAATCCATTTCGAACATATCCGGTGTGAACTGTACCATGCGCTATGACCTTGGAAGGACTTCCGGTGTGATAGATCAAGGACAACATTGGGCACTGAAAGTATTTCTTTCAAGACTATCGTCAAATCCTTCTCTTGTTCAAAGAGCCTGTGAACAGTCAGCCATGTTTAATAGAAATATTGATTCAATGAAGGAATTTCTGATCCATCATCAAGACTGGTTGTCGGAGATTTCTTCCATGAGCTCGTTAAGTGGAAGTGTTGGTTTGGAAATTGTAACTTGTGTGTGAAACTAGTTGGAAACGTTTTACGATTATCAAGAAGTTTTGATCTTAAAAAGAACCATATCCAGTGGCCAATGTGACAGAAAAGCCAGGGTTGACTTAAATTTCTTCTCGACTGTGTTTCATCATACATATACAGATTACATGACTCTTGCTTATCTAAAGGAAAGGCGACTTGTGTAAATCCGAGATTAATATTTTAGTATATGTGCAATATGTCTCTTACAAAACTATGTGAAAAGAGTTGCACAAAAAGCCCGACAAAATACGTTCGTAAAAATATGCCTTCCATAGTGAATAAGCTTGTTAAAACATTTTCATTGACGATTATGTAACTTACGCCTTTGCTTGAAAAGGGTTTAGAATAAATGTACAGACAAATATGATTGTATATAGGATATAGATATTATATATATTATGTATATTTTTAAAAGTTATCAATCAATGTGGACATCGAAGAAAATCGTTAAAGTCTTTCAAGCAGAAAGGTTCAAACTAATATGATATAAAGTTTACAAATACAGTGGTCTTTGGTAAAACGAAACTGTATTGATGAAATGTTAGTCTTTTAGGTCATAGTCCTATATTTGAACTTACGATGTGTTTATTACAGTGGTTGTATTCTGAATTATGGAAGTCTTAGCTACAATGAATCTCCAATCAAGAGTGAAAATGACACTGCCTTGTATATACTGAATGTGTTCGTCGATGCTTGCCAACCTGTCTCATCTGTTCATACCCGACAATAAAAAACATTGTGCATTACCTTTTATTCTTATTTACAAATTTAATATTCATAGTTTCTAAAATGAGTATCGATAGTACAATGCAGCGCGGTATTCTGAAGGTATACTGGCAGAGTTATACTAGATCCATTTTTCATCTCTACACAGGACACTTAAGACTAACATATAGTCCCTGAAAAAAAAGAATTCTTTACTAATTGTATTGTTTGTATTTAATAAGAATTAAAAAGGAGCCTTGAACAATACTTAATTTCAGGCTGAGGCATCTAGACTAATATTTTACAGACTTAAGAAGGCTCCTTTATTTATGTTTTGCTTTAGACTTAAGGTACGTGTATCAAGCACGAATTTACATAATGAGTATTTTACTCACTATATATGTGATTATACGTTCACACATAGTTTAGCAATAAGTTGTAATTGTCATTTACACACAGCCTTGTTATGAATTATGTACACGAAAATGTGTGCATATACCTTCATTGGAGTGTAAAATTTCTTGATGATGAGACGTTTTGTTTCCAAGAAGTTAAAACTTTTCCCTATTTTATAGTTGGCTAAAGATCTAATCCTGTGTCTAGTACAAGACGAAAAGTTGGAATGGTCAAAAGAGAGGTCAGGGGATCAATGGTGTCAAGTTGTCAAGGATATTATAAAGATCAGTTGATGGTACATCTTAGAATGCGCAGGGTTACACTTTTGTCGCTTTTTGAGTTTGACTTCTCATTATCATTAATTACATGTGAACGTGTATTTCACCATCTAACCGTTTGAAACGTACTGGGAATTGGCATTACAGTTGGGAAACAAATACATCTTAAAGGGACAGTAGCACGTTTTTTGATAATGTTATATTTTAAAAAAAATTCTCATAATTGTAAGTGAATGCTAAATGTTTTATTTGACAGTGTCAAAAATCTCATTACACACACCAGTCATCCATGGCCATAGTCAGAGGACAATCATGAAGATTCACATTAAATCCATTGGCGGCCATTTTGTGTGAACACCTTTAATTCATTTTGTGAAGAAAAAGGAATCGCATGGCTAAACGTTACGTTTTATATTTGAATTATTACTGCTCAATTTAGTTTAAAGACATTGTCTTTCAATTGGTACCAGTTATTTTCATTTTCCTGGCATCACCTTTCACCCAAAAAACATGCTACTGTCCCTTTAAGACTAATCGACAAAATCTCACTGCATTCCAACATTATCACAGAATGGTTTGATGTCGCCACAATATCAACTTATAATATAATATTCAACAAAACAATGAATAGGCTTCCATACAAATACATTTTGCACAATGTTTCAAGAAGATTGAGATAAACCTAAACTCAAACTGTATGAAAGAGTTAAGGTCGGTTGAGGTTCTCTCTAATATAGTGTCGAATGAGGTATTCTTAAGATACATTTTGTGAAGGGTATTGTGTTTTTATATTTTTACCAGGACGTTAACCCAGGTAAAATATCCCTAAAGCTATGTTATTGAGTTTGGCAGAATAAAGGGTAGTTGATCATAATACCATTCATTGTGGGAACCTAAAAGATAATTGTTACATCTCAAAGGAAGTCTTTCATTAAATCATGTGAAAAGCAACTCGTTCATGCTATATTTGAAGACAAGCATTTAACAAAGATCTTCGTGATATGGACACTGTTATTATACTTACATTTCAATACATTATTGTTGGTGTAAAAGACGCAAAGCATAATAATGTATTATTTATACAGTGAATATTATAGTAATTCACGTATGTGTAAGAAATAACGTGACGATTATTTCTTTTTCTTTGTTAATAATGAGTTGATAATTGAGTTGCGTTACATCAAAGAAACGAACTCTTATAATGTATAGTTTAACAGTGTATAGCTTATAGTGTGATTCGTCGCAACAATATTCACTTATTCAGAAATTTAATATAATACATATTCATCTTTTCATATTTACTTGACAATGTAAGTGCAAAAAAAAAAACATATTGACGTGGAATTTAGAAAGATAGATATCAAAGGACGTGTTTCATACGACTTTTACGCAACAAGAATGAATGCAGTGAATGAAGCAGAAAGTTGGGACACTTGTGGAATGAACTCTTTTCAGAGATACAAGGACCTCTTCTTTACGTCTGACCGCAGCCCCGTAAGTCGCATGATTGTTTGCCAGTTTAGTGAAAGCAAAACCTAGTCATTTGACTAAAATCATTAGTATGATGCTTTTTATAATAACAAAACTGTTTGTTGACATTTGTTATTACACTCAGTGGCAAAAGAAAAGAAAAGTTGTTCACGTTTTCATAAAAAGCCTTACAAATTATGTCGTTTTAATATCTACTTACCTGAACGAGTGTGTTTAATACTTCTATTCATAGCACGCTTTCACTATCTCGATATAACGCCAAGAAGAGCTATGTTTCCTCCTTCGTGGATAATCGGGTGGAGTAATGAGAAAAAGGTTCCAATCCCCAACCCCCTACCCGAAGAGAAGATCAAATCAAATGGAGAAGTTTGTACATTAAAAAACATCAAAACACGGTGCTGCAGTGTCTTTAAAGGGACAGGACAGTAACATATACTCTATAACTGTCATCTACCAATCCTCCCAGGTCCAAATTTGTTCACTTACATCTATACTTAATATATTATAAGTATGTTTGTCATGAACATTGTCAGTGAATGAACTTCGGACTTCGGACTATATAAGGAATATCAGTTCCTGTGAAACTACATGTTTATCCAAATAGTGGACAAATATGACCAAATTAAAAAGTCATATCTTCCTGGTCCGTAATTTAACAAACTTCAAGTTACTAACAAAGGAGCTCATATACCACACTCTTATTTTCTGGTAGACAGTCAACCTGCCCTTTCAAATCGTGCCTGCAATCACTCCTTAAAACTAACAACCCTAATATTTCACAACTTTAAAATATTCTGTGCATTCAGGTATTTATCTCTTTTCAACGATACCAACAAGGATGACGGATTGAACCCTGTGAACCTTCGAAAAGAAACCCGAAACACTCAACAAAGGGTATAATTTGGACCAAGTGACCAGTGGCGGGATTAAGAAGGCGGACAAATGAACAGAGATGAGGATGTGGTTCGAGAAAGCGAACCGTGCACGGAATATTTCTAAATAATGTATACCCCAAGGGTAGCCCCTTTCGCTTTAGATAAGAGAAATCTCTCCCACCCCCACCCCCTTAAAATGTCTTGAACCGACACTGTGTATAATTGTATATAATGTTAACCCTCAACAAGTTTAGTTAGCTTTAACTGATACTTCCCAAAGCTCATGTCATTTCGACCTTCGCTGGAACGGAATAATTACCCTGTTATTATCCATATGAACTGTGTAGATCAGATTACCCTGACTCAGGTGCAGAGTGTAGACTGTAGGACGAGGAACTACAGGTAGATACAGGAACTACAGGTAGATACAGGAACTACAGGTAGATAAACATGGGAGCTAAACTACCCAAGGAGTTGCGTCTTCACAACGTGTTGCTGTTCTCCCGAATGCTTCTACACTTCTCAGGTAAGACCCGATGTAATAAGGGATAAGTAGTGTAGAAGTTGATGTGAAAAATAAGCAAAAATATGTTTAGGATTAAGCAACTTCTTATGAAATTTTAAAGCGATTTTTCGACATAGATTCTAATGTCGTTGTCACACAAGAGATGTTCTAAGGATATACAATACTTAAAAGTTAAGGGTCAAACCTGTATCGATATCTGACATGTTTCAATGTGTAGAATGGTATGAATTACATTTTGGATGCAGAAAATCTGTCAACATGGTCCTCTATATCGTGGCAACAAAAAGGGTGTAAAAAGCATATGCCATATCCAAACACGAGTACTCAACATCAGGGTGCATGGAATTATCTGTATACCTCCCACCCTCATCCCAACGCACTGTTATTATAAAATTTTATCACAAAAATCCATGATTTTGCTGCTGTCCACTGAAATTTCGTCATAATAACATCTTGTATAACTTTGTAGGCAACCTGTAAACCAGGCGACTTTATTTCTCTCGTTTTTCTTCGAAATAGTGACTATTTCGAAGAAAAGCGAATGAAATAAAATCGCCTTCTTAACAGGATGAGCTGCAGGGTGGTTCCATTGAGAAGTTTTTCACAGTTTGACTACAACTAATTCTCTGCGCCACATTCCTCTGTTTGTAACCACCTTGCAACCACACAATGGTTCTTCCTCTATCAAGATGTGATTACAGATATTATAATCTTCCTTTAAGAATAGGACATGGAAAATAAAGGCTTGATCGGTACCATTAACTGCCTTTGAGTAGTAGCCTATATTTGTATGACAATGGCTACTATTAAAGCCTTCAGGCCACAGATTAAAGATTCAGTGTCAGTAAACATGTTAATCTTCCATTCCAAACAGTCTTTGAATTCAACTACAATTTGTTTTCAGTGGCGATGTCCCTACCCTGTGTACCTGACCTTTCAATGGGTACTAGCTTTATATACAGTGGGCGCCTTCATCTACATGGTTATCGCTATTCAGCAGGTCCATATCAACCACCCTGAACAGAGCCATAACCCTATGGTGTACCTGACCTCCTGGGCTTATCTCATGTTAATGTGTCACTTTGTGGCCGCTGCTCTCATAACGTCATTCTGCAATAGAAACAGGAAGTTGAAATTTAACACTTCTCCTGTTCCTGAAAATCCGAGTATATGGTTGAAGTCTATGAGGATTACTCGAAACGATACGACGATAGTGCTTTCTGAAAACACACTTCCGGTTGACGCCGGAACTTTGAATTCAGTCGTGGAATCTTCGAACAAAGGTTCTGGTGTAAACAGAGAGTTAACAAATGAACATCGAAATGTTTTACTATTTGGTACTGAAGCATCTCACACTGTGAACCAAGAGGTCTATAGTTCTACAGAAGAAACAAGACATTCTCGGCGAGGTGTATCCTTCGCTCAATGCGTGCCAAACCATGAAAGAGTCCAGACAGAAACCAATTTTGAATGTGATGAAATTGATGGTATGATAGAGACATATAGATTCAAAGATCAGCCTCTAAGCACAACAAACTTGAAAGCAAGGCAACCTCAGCAAGGTGTCTCCGTCACTACAGGTGTATCAAACCATGGAACAGTTTCTGGAGATTTGAGGATCGAGGAAGAGACACATCTTGAAAGGGGTGAAACGTATGCCATTCAAAATACCAATAAAGTCGAATACCAAAATGTAAACATCCCAGACGCGAAGAAACGATCTAAATCTGAGTATGTTAGTCCATGCGACGTATTTATTGAATCACAATTAAGTTATGACGATGAATGTAATTCGGGAATCAGTGCACCCTGTGGAGACATTGAATCTGGAGATGAGGTTGAACATGATGAAATCCATAATGACAGAGCACCGCGTGAGAAGGGAGACTCTGATGGGCGTGATTGTGAGAACAAACAAGACCCTAACACTGATGACAAAATGGATTTCGTTTTGCCATGGTACTGCAAGCTATCATGGATTCTAGCCAATATTTCCAGCACTTTTGCTCTTGTGGTGACGACCGTCTACTTCGGGTTTGTCTTCAAGGAGACTTTCAGGGAGGTCGTCAATGACGTCAACACTCACATTCTAAACGCAGTGTTCGTCATCTTGGACAGCTTCATCAGCAGCCGACCTACTCGTGTACTGCACGTTGTGTATTCGCTTGGCTTCGGTTTAGTGTACCTCATCTTCAGTGTGGTGTTCTGGGCTATTGATAACAATAACGTCATATATCCAGGTTTAACGGACTGGAACAACCCTGGCGTTTCGTTGGCTGTCTGTGGAGCGATAGCCTTTCTTATTGTCATATTTCATGGCATCAATTTTGGCATGTATAGAATAAGGCTAGCCATATTCAACAAATGTTGTGAAAGAGGAGATGATTGATTTTTTTTATTTGATTACATGTTTTTCTTGAAATATGTGATATTTTTTAATGTAACCGCGTCAAACGTTCTATGCATTGATGCAACGTTTCAATAAATCGGTTATTGCTTTTTAAACTGCAAAAATAGAGCCATCGGCTCTGTAGCTCATCAGGCATCATATCAAGTTTGCTTTATACAGGCCAGATGAGCTAAAAATGAAACTGATGTTACCTATGGCAAGAAAACCTATAAACAAAATTACAGTACAAATGTAACGATTTCGAAATAAATTTCCTTACCCAAATGATTTATTATTATTCAACACTTTCTAGATCGCAAATATCAGACAGTGAAAGAAGTCCACACTAAAATATCAAAGGAGAAATAAATTTGCCATAGACTGTCATCTAATGGAGAAAAATAGGTTTTTAAGATTGTGACCCCTGTGACCCTATTTGGGGTCATGGGGTCACGAAACCTTCAGTTTAGAATCCCAATTGGCCAATGAGTCTACTTGCAGTCTTTCAGCTCAATAGACCTTTAGGAGCTAAAGATGATGATGAAAATAAGTTTTTAAGGTTGTGACCCCTGTGACCCTATTTGGGGTCATGGGGTCACGAAATCTACAATTTAGAATCCCCATTGGCCAAGCAGTCTGCACAAATAATTTCAGCTCTCTAGACCTTCTGGAACTTAAGAAGAAGATGAAAATAGTTTTTTAAGGTTGTGACCCCTGTGACCCTATTTGGGGTCACAAGGTCAACAAAGTTACAAATTAGAATCCCCATTGTCATTGCCAATTAAGAATCTTGATTGGCCAAGGAGTCTGCACTTTCAACTCTACAGTCCTTTTAGAACTGGAGAAGAAGATGAAAATAGGTTTTTAAGGTTGTGACCCCTGTGACCCTATTTGGGGTCACAGGGTCACCAAAGTTACAAATTAGAATCCCCATTGTCCAAGGAGTCTGCACATATCATTTTTAACTCTCTACTCCTTTTCGAACTGGAGAAGAAGATAAGAATTGTTTTTTAAGGTCGTGACCCCTGTGACCATATTTGGGGTCACAGGGTCACCAAAGTTACAAATTAGAATCCCCATTGTCCAAGGAGTCTGCGCATATCATTTTTAACTCTCTACTCCTTTTCAAACTGGAGAAGAAGGTGAAAACAGGTTTTTAAGGTTGTGACCCCTGTGACCCTATTTGGGGTCACAGGGTCACCAAAGTTACAAATTAGAATCCCCATTGTCATTGCCAATTAAGAATCCTGATTGGCCAAGGAGTCTGCACTTTTAACTCTACAGTCCTTTTAGAACTGGAGAAGAAGATGAAAATAGGTTTTTAAGGTTGTGACCCCTGTGACCCTATTTGGGGTCACAGGGTCACCAAAGTTACAAATTAGAATCCCCATTGTCCAAGGAGTCTGCACATATCGTTTTTAACTCTCTAGTCCTTTTAGAACTGGAGAAGAAGATGAAAATAGGTTTTTAAGGTTGTGACCCCTGTGACCCTATTTGGGGTCACAGGGTCACCAAAGTTACAAATTAGAATCCCCATTGTCCAAGGAGTCTGCACATATCATTTTTAACTCTCTACTCCTTTTGAAACTGGAGAAGAAGGTGAAAATAGGTTTTTAAGGTTGTGACCCCTGTGACCCTATTTGGGGTCACAGGGTCACCAAAGTTACAAATTAGAATCCCCATTGGCCAAGGAGTCTGCACATATCAATTTTAACTCTTTAGTCCTTCTTGAACTGGAGAAGAAGATGAAAATAGGTTTTTAAGGTTGTTACCAAAGTTACAAATTAGAATCTCCATATGCTAAGGTACCTGTACACAAAATTTCAGGAGAAGTCGAAAGTGTCAAAAGTTTACGGACGGACGGACGCCGGACGACGGGCCATGCCATAAGCCCATCTGGACTTTCAGTCCTGATGAGCTAAAAATTACAAAAGTGACTGACACTGAGAGCGCTTACTATTTCAATCTTTACTTCAATTCAGTGGTATTTCATATCCATCCCTTTGATGTGAGAGCAGTTTTTTCAAACATGAATACGGGAGTGTCAAACCGATGATAAGTTCATATCTAATCTAAACAAGATGGCTAATTGCAACATAATATCCAGATCTAATTCGATTTTTTTTATCTCAATCTTGTTTGTTGTGCACCTTTTAAAAATTATTTCCTCTGATTATAATAAGTTTAAATAGCTCTTACTATATATTCATATTGCTGCAGCACATTCTCAACTTGATACTCGTTTGCTCTTGAACTCGAAATGAGTTTTATATTCGAACAGCTAAAGGTTCTTTCGTATGTTCTTATGTTCAACTCTCAATATGCCACGTACCGCTGACGGCTAGATGACAGTAATTACATCTGAGGCCGCATTTGGTCTGGTCCTTACAAGGCTATTGTGTGGTATTGTATGCATGCAACAAAATGCTACGTACATTGCAATTAACAAAATAAAGTACTGTTTGTTCTCTTAAACGGAACAGTAGCATGGGTTTATTTTAATTACATATTTCCAATTTTTCACTGATAAGTGTTCGTTAATGCTAAATCTATTATTTTGATAGAATCAAAAATCTCATTACACAAATCAATCATCCATAGTCAGTGAACAAATTAGGAGGTTTCACATAGAGTCCATTGGCTGCCGTTTTTATGTGAACACCTTTAATTCATTTTGTGTAAGAAAAAGGAATTACATGGCTGAACTTTACATTATATATTTGATTTATTACTGTTTCATTTAGTTTTAATACATTGTCTTTCAATTGCAACCATTTATTTTTATTTTTCTGACATCACTTTATATTTCCCTAAAAACGTGCTACTGCCCCTTTAAAGGGGCAGTAGCACGTTTTTAGGGGGAATATGAGGTGATGTCAGGAAAAGGAAAATAAATGGCTCCAATGTAATTACAGTGTATTTAAACTATATGAAGCAGTAATAAATCAGCTATATAATGTAAAGTTAAGGAATGCGATAAATTTTCTTACACAAAATGAATTAAAGGTGTTCACACAAAAATGGCTGCCAATGGATTTTATGTGAATCTGTATAATTTGTTCGCTGACGATGGATGATTGGTTTGTGTAATGAGCTTTTTGACACTATCAAAGTAATACATTAAGCATTAACTTACAATTATCGGCAAATAATTGAAAATATAAAATTGTCAAAAAACGTGCTACTGCCCCTTTAAACTAGTAAGTTTCATAGCCTTCAAAGTAACATAACACTTAATAACACTGCACATAGTGTATTCTTTGCAGTAAAAATATTTCTCAAAGCACTGGTTCATAAAGATTTGTTTTATTTCATTTACATGTTTGATAATGACTGCGGTAACCATTTGACAAGAGTAATGATATATTGAGTAAAAGTGTAAGGGTATACACAAGACAAGATATCACATATACATCACAGAATAAACATATAGAGTAAAAAACTTGATTAATTGTAAATATAAGGAAAAGGATAAAAAAAACATGAATTCCTTTTTAAAAAAGCAGGCAACAAAGATATATAGAATGAACTTTAAATGTAGATTCCTTATGTTATTCACCATACCATATTGTTAAAAAGAGAAAAATTTATTTGAAATCAAACTTGTAATAATTTAACATTGACCTCCTTTCAAACCTTTCTTCATTTAAGTTTATCAAATGATGTATGATTTTTACCTATTTAGCTATCAAAAAACATTCTTTGATTACAGTTTATGTTGGAAATATATTGACATTTATGAATATAAAATGAGCAGGTTATGATGAAAATAAAAATAGAGCAATGGGCTCTGTAGCTCATCAGACTTTTGATGAAAATAGTTCTTTAAGGTGTTGACCCCTGTGACCCCAATTGGGGTCAAGGGGTAATTAAATGTAAAATTTAGAATCTTAATTGGCCAAAGAGTCTACACACAACTTTCAGCTCTCTAGACCTTTTGGAACTGGAGAAGCAGATGAAAATAGGTTTTTAAAGTTTTGGACCCTGTGACAATATTTGGGGTCATGGGGTCACGAAATCTACAATTTTGAATCCCTATTGGTCAAGGAGTCTACTCACAATTTCCTGCTCTCTAGACCTTTTGGAACTGGAGAAGAAGATGAAAATAGGATTTTAAAGTTTTGACCCCTGTGACCCCATTTGGGGTCATGGGGTCACGAAATCTACAATTTAGAATCCCCATTGGCCAAGGAGTCTACTCACAACTTTTCAGCTCTCTAGACCTTTTGGAACTGGAGAAGAAGATGAAAATAGGATTTTAAAGTTTTGACCCCTGTGACCCCATTTGGGGTCATGGGGTCACGAAATCTACAATTTAGAATCCCCATTGGCCAAGGAGTCTACTCACAACTTTTCAGCTCTCTAGAACTTTTGGAACTGGAGAAGAAGATGAAAATAGGATTTAAAAGTTTTGACCCCTGTGACCCCATTTGGGGTCATGGGGTCACGAAATCTACAATTTAGAATCCCCATTGGCCAAGGAGTCTGCACATCAAATTTCAGCTCTTTAGAGTCATTGGTTCTGGAGAAGAAGTCGAACGGATGGACGGATGGACGGATGGACGGATGGACGGACGCCGGACACCTTGCCATGCCATAAGCCCATCGGGTCTTTCAGACCTGATGAGCTAAAAATAAAAATTTGGAAGATATTTAATAAAGAGATCATTCTTAAAGGCATCATGGCAGTTTTCATTTTTTTTCTACTTAATCGATACAACAGGAAAATAGTAAGAATATGACTAAATACAAAATCCTCTATATATATCTTTAGTCTCTGAAAAATGATAATTGTCATAAACTTATATTTTATCAAATATACAAAAGGAGTCTCAGAGAATCAGTTCACTACAGATCTAGACTTGCTATTCAAGAGGTGTGGTTAATATCAAAATGTTATAGATAGTGATAGACTTTTAAACCCCAAGTTTTACAAAACCTGCACATTTTTTCTCTTACCTCAGACAGTTTCATGTGTCTCTTCATTGATAGTTCAATCATTACCTTTATATACAATTTTAAAAACATTATGCACAAACAATCCTTTTTGATACTATAATTAATACAATAAACTGTTTTTTCACAAATTGACATTTAAACAATTAAAAAAAAATAAACATCATATTTAAAATAAGTAAACAAGATCACTTTAACCATAACAAAATAGAGCCATTAGCTCTGTAGCTAATCAGGCTTCATTATCAATTATGCTTTATATATATTAGGGGTCACAGGACCACCAAAGCTACAGTTCATAATCCTCATCAGTCAAGGAGTCTGTACACAAAGTTTCAGCTTTCTAGGCCTCATGGTTCTAGAGAAGAAGATGAAAATAGGTTTTTAGGGCGTGGCCCCTGTGACCCTTATTAGGGGTCACAGGACCACCAAAGCTACAATTTATAATCCTCACTAGTCAAGGAGTCTGTACACACAATTTCAGCTTTCTAGGCCTCATGGTTCTGGAGAAGAAGATGAAAATAGGTTTTTAGGGCATGGCCCCTGTGGCCCTTATTAGGGGTCACAGGGCCACCAAAGCTACAATTCATAATCCTTATCAGTCAAGGAGTCTGTACACAAAGTTTCAGCTTTCTAGGCCTCATGGTTCTAGAGAAGAAGATGAAAATAGGTTTTTAGGGCGTGGCCCCTGTGACCCTTATTAGGGGTCACAGGACCACCAAAGCTACAATTTATAATCCTCACTAGTCAAGGAGTCTATACACACAATTTCAGCTTTCTAGGCCTCATGGTTCTGGAGAAGAAGATGAAAATAGGTTTTTAGGGCGTGGCACCTGTGGCCCTTATTAGGGGTCACAGGGCCACTAAAGCTACAATTTATAATCCTCACTAGTCAATGAGATTGTACACAAAGTTTCAGCTTTCTAGGCCTCATGGTTCTGGGGACGAAGATCAAAATAAGTTTTTAGGGAGTGGCCCCTGTGGCCCTTATTAGGGGTCACAGGGCCACCAAAGCTACAATTTATAATCCTCACTAGTCAAGGAGTCTGTACACACAATTTCAGCTTTCTAGGCCTCATGGTTCTGGAGAAGAAGATGAAAATAGGTTTTTAGGGCGTGGCCCCTGTGGCCCTTATTAGGGGTCACAGGGCCACCAAAGCTACAATTTTTAATCCTCACTAGTCAAGGAGTCTGTACACAAAGTTTTAGGTTTCTAGGCCTCATAGTTCTGGAGAAGAAGATGAAAATAGGTTTTAAGGGCGTGGCCCCTGTGGCCCTTATTAGGGGTCACAGGGCCACCAAAGCTACAATTTTTAATCCTCACTAGTCAAGGAGTCTGTACACAAAGTTTTAGATTTCTAGGCCTTATGGTTCTGGAGAAGAAGTCGAAATTCCACAAAGTTTATGGACGGATGGACGGACGGACGGACGGACGCCGGACACCATGCCATGCCATAAGCCCATCGGGCCTTACAGGCCAGATGAGCAAAAAACTAATAAAAATAGAGCCATGGGCTCTGTAGCTCATCAGATTTTTGATTAAAATATGTTTTGACCCCTGAGACCCCATTTGGGTTCATGGGGTCACGAAATCTACAATTCAGAATACCCATTGTCCAAGGAGTCTACACACAACTTTTCAGCTCTCTAGACATTCTGGAACTGGAGAAGAAGATGAAAATAGGCTTTTAAGGTTTTAATCCCTGTGACCCCATTTGGGGTCATGGGGTCACAAAATCTACAATTTAGAATCGCCATTGGCCAAGGAGTCTACACACAACTTTTCAGCTCTCTAGACATTCTGGAACTGGAGAAGAAGATGAAAATAGGCTTTTAAGGTTTTGACCCCTGTGACCCTATTTGGGGTCATGGGGTCACGAAATCTACAATTTAGAATCCTCATTGACCAAGGAGTCTACACACAACTTTTCAGCTCTCTAGACCTTTTGGAACTGGAGAAGAAGATGAAAATAAGTTTTTAAGGATTTGACCCCTGTGACCCCATTTGGGGTCATGGGGTCACCGAAGTTACAAATTATAATCCTCACTAGTCAAGGAGTCTGTACACACAATTTCAGCTTTCTAGGCCTCATGGTTCTGGAGAAGAAGATGAAAATAGGTTTTTAGGGCGTGGCACCTGTGGCCCTTATTAGGGGTCACAGGGCCACTAAAGCTACAATTTATAATCCTCACTAGTCAATGAGATTGTACACAAAGTTTCAGCTTTCTAGGCCTCATGGTTCTGGGGACGAAGATCAAAATAAGTTTTTAGGGAGTGGCCCCTGTGGCCCTTATTAGGGGTCACAGGGCCACCAAAGCTACAATTTATAATCCTCACTAGTCAAGGAGTCTGTACACACAATTTCAGCTTTCTAGGCCTCATGGTTCTGGAGAAGAAGATGAAAATAGGTTTTTAGGGCGTGGCCCCTGTGGCCCTTATTAGGGGTCACAGGGCCACCAAAGCTACAATTTTTAATCCTCACTAGTCAAGGAGTCTGTTCACAAAGTTTTAGGTTTCTAGGCCTCATAGTTCTGGAGAAGAAGATGAAAATAGGTTTTAAGGGCGTGGCCCCTGTGGCCCTTATTAGGGGTCACAGGGCCACCAAAGCTACAATTTTTAATCCTCACTAGTCAAGGAGTCTGTACACAAAGTTTTAGATTTCTAGGCCTTATGGTTCTGGAGAAGAAGTCGAAATTCCACAAAGTTTATGGACGGATGGACGGACGGACGGACGGACGCCGGACACCATGCCATGCCATAAGCCCATCGGGCCTTACAGGCCAGATGAGCTAAAAACTAATAAAAATAGAGCCATGGGCTCTGTAGCTCATCAGATTTTTGATTAAAATATGTTTTGACCCCTGAGACCCCATTTGGGTTCATGGGGTCATGAAATCTACAATTCAGAATACCCATTGTCCAAGGAGTCTACACACAACTTTTCAGCTCTCTAGACATTGTGGAACTGGAGAAGAAGATGAAAATAGGCTTTTAAGGTTTTAATCCCTGTGACCCCATTTGGGGTCATGGGGTCACAAAATCTACAATTTAGAATCGCCATTGGCCAAGGAGTCTACACACAACTTTTCAGCTCTCTAGACATTCTGGAACTGGAGAAGAAGATGAAAATAGGCTTTTAAGGTTTTGACCCCTGTGACCCTATTTGGGGTCATGGGGTCACGAAATCTACAATTTAGAATCCTCATTGACCAAGGAGTCTACACACAACTTTTCAGCTCTCTAGACCTTTTGGAACTGGAGAAGAAGATGAAAATAGGTTTTTAAGGATTTGACCCCTGTGACCCCATTTGGGGTCATGGGGTGACGAAATCTACAATTTAGAATGCCCATTTGCCAAGGAGTCTGCACATCAAATTTCAGCTCTCTAGTGTCATTGGTTTCGGAGAAGAAGATGAAAATGTGAAAAGTTTACGGACGGACGGACGGACGGACGCCGGACGCCATGCCATGCCATAAGCCCATCAGGTCTTTCAGACCTGATGAGCTAATAAGTTAAAAGTAAGTTTATAAAACTAGATAACGAGATGGACAGAGCAAGTGTATGATTATAAGTATAAGACATTAGGAACATGCTCACAATAAAAGTTGTACACCCAAAGTAAATTAAAAATAACATTTTCATAAACTAGATGTAAACTAACTTTTTCATTACCGTTATTAAAGTTCAAGGACTACAATGTTCAAATATAGAAACACTAAAAATGAATGTCATATGTTGAATATGAAATCATGTGCTTGGGTTAAACCAGGGTAATAATTCAGGGAGCGCCTTGAGCATGCATTCAGTGTGGATATGTGCGCTATATAAATACCCTAATTATTATCATTATAAATTCTATTCATTAAAACAAAGATCTCCAACAACTTTATTATGCATGGTTCGATGAAATTTAAATGAATAATAGATACAATATTCAGCCTATTACGGTAAGTGTTCGAGTGGTGAGACAAATTTAAAATAAGGGGTGCTTATTGGAATGACTTACCTTTCTATGGAATGGGAAAGTGTCTAGATTTAAATTACTTTTTTACTTTTCAAATCAAAATTTTAAAACATGAGATTTTGATTTGTCACCCATCTCTAGGAGATACAACTATTTAAATTAATTCAAATTGGTTTTTTGTTTCGCTAATTACAATTGTAAGCTCCTTGATTAAAGGAATAAATAAGCAAGTTTGGCTTTGGAACATTTTTGTCAGTAAAACGATCTTGAATTTTCAAGTAAGGTAGTTTCCCCCCCCTCCCCCACCCCCCAAGTTAAAAAACTGACAGTGAGGGGGTGAAGTTATGGAGACAGCATTTATCATATTGAATATGGATAATGAATCCACTGTTATTTTTAAATTTCATGGAAATTTCAGAGACAAAAAACAATTGTACAATATTCCTGACAAGCATTTTGATAATCAGCAGTATTTCTTATAAACAACATCATTTGTACATTTCAAATATGTATCAGAAACCCATAACAAACATAACACAACCAATTATACATATTACATTATAAAGTTATATCTTTACCCATGATTCAGAGTACCTTAAAACAACTTAACATATACCGGTATGAAAAACAAAAAATATGTAAAACATGTGCATAGAAAAGAAAGCATAACAAATTATTTAAGAAGATGCCAACAACGCTGAATACAAAGTTTTCAAAATATTTAATCCTAAAATACTGACTGAACATTCCAAACTTGACTCCTGTGCAACATGATAAAAAAAATTACATATAAAACGCTGGTTATAGTTTAAAAGATTTTCAACAAATCTTATGAACATTTAGAAATCTGGTTAATGTACATGAGACAATCAGAATTTGCTTTAATTTGGTAATGAAAGAAAACAAGAACATACATGGCTTTATGGACTTTGAAACTTGTGCTAATATTCCATACTACTTTCTCAAATTAAAAATTGGTTTTATGAAAGCAAAATAAGCAAATAACAAGAGGCCATGCACTCTAAATAATAAAACTTCTAGTTGAGTTCTTGCTTTCAGATGTTTTGAGACCCAAATCATTTTATATGGAAAAGTAATTTCAATTGAGTATTTGGAATAAAACAAGTTATATAAGGATATAGTAACATTTTCTACAATTGAAATCATCTCTATTTTTTCACCATCTAAATGGCAATATTCATAAACCACACTCTGGTATCATAACCTTTTATTCAATCAAAAGACAACAAAAAGATAGAATGACTGAAGTTATCAGTTATCTAACCTTTGAGGGAGTTCGGAGCCATATTTTAGTGTGCTATAGTTGTAAGCAGCATAAACTCTTTATTGCAGTGTTCTGCCAAGACATTTCAAACCTGGGATCAATGACCCGCTTGAAGATAAAAGTTAAGATCATTTTTTTTCAGGCTTTCAAGTAAATCTTTTGTGGTTTTTTTGTTTGTTCAATTTTCAATTCTTGATACTGTATTCTGAATGAAGGCAGAGCAGTAACTTCATGAAGATAGTAAGAATGACAAACAAGTATAATTGTTCAATAGCTGACACACACATGCAATACATAAATACTTGAATGTGAAACCTGAGAGAAAGGGGGATGTCTAACACAGTCTAAACTTACGATCACAAACATCCTACGAGTAGTTCAACAAACATGGACAATGATATGACTGACCATTTAACATAATAAGTAGTACCAGTATTTAGGTATTATGACTTAGTTATTTCCTTTGTAACTAGGACCTCGACTTGTTCAACAAATTTATTTACCTTTGTCTTTCAAAGATCCATGCAGATACGACTTAGTTATTTCCTTTGTAACTAGGACCTCAACTTGTTCAACAAATTAATTTACCTTTGTCTTTTAAATGTCCATGCATATTTAAATACCTTGATTGCCAACACTTGTCAAGAAATAGTTCTTATATATTTCCTTCATAAAATATGTCTACCTTAGGAGTCAAAATCTTTAAATTTCATTCTCTGAAATGAAAATATATCTTAATGCAGCTATTTAGTTTAGGAATTGAAAGGAGTCCACTGAAGCTGTTCATTTTCAGAAACTGCAGTGATCTAGACCTGCTACGGTAATGTAGACTTGCATGGGTCTTTATAGATATTTTGTTTTAGAAGCTGTTAGACAGACTAGTACTAAACATATCTCTACCCAATAGGTATCTTGAGCTAAACTACTTCTCTACAAAACTTGAACCAGACGAGGATTAACCAAAGACAGGAAGGGTCGTAACCAATGACTTTAACATTTCATAACGAGTTGTGGAGCAGCGAGGTTAGTATGACGGGGGAGGTGCTGAACTGACGACACTATCCTGGGCTTGGAGCGGAGGTTTGGGCCTGATCTTGTGCTGGTTCATGTAGCCAGTGATCTGGTCCGGAATCTCCGCTAAGACTTCCTTAGCAAGAGCTGCACGACTTAAAACATCATTGGAGGTGTTGCCCAAAAAGTCACGGAAAGGAACAAACTGGAATGGAAGATTACGTTTTTTTAAAAACCCTCATAAAGTTTCTTATCATTTTTGAATTATGAATGTAAGTAGCTTGGCTGAAAAGTAATATAAAACTGGTTGTTTATTTTTCAACAAATCATTGTTTTCATTAACACTTTCATACTTCTAAAACAATTTCCTTGAACAAACACACTGAAAAAGTCCAATTTAAAAAAAATAGAGCCATTGGCTCTGTAGCTCATCAGGCTGTATATTTGATTTTGCTTTAGGGTGTGGCCAATGTGGTTTCCCCCTTAGTAGGGGCTACAGGGTCACAAAATCTACAATTATTAATCCTCACTAGTCAAGGAGTCTGTACACAAGGTTTCAGCTTCTAGGCCTTTTGCTTCTGAAGAAGAAGATGAAAATAGGTTTTTAGGACGTGGCCCCCATGGCCCTTAATAGGGGTCACAGGGCCACCAAAGCTACAATTTATAATCCTCACTAGCCAACAAGTCTGTACACAAACTTTCAGCTTTCTAGGCCTTATGGTTCTAGAGAAGAAGATGAAAATAGGTTTTTAGGGCGTGGCCCCTGTGGCCCTTATTAGGGGTCACAGGGCCACCAAGGCTATAATTTATAATCCTCACTAGCCAAGGAGTCTGTACACAAAGTTTCAGCTTTCTAGGCCTTATGGTTCTGGAGAAGAAGATAAAAATAGGTTTTAAGGGCTTGGCCCCTGTGGCCCTTATTAGGGGCCACAGGGCCACTAAAGCTACAATTTATAATCCTCACTAGTCAAGGAGTCTGTACACAAGGTTTCAGCTTTCTGGGCCTTATGCTTCTGGAGAAGAAGATGAAAATAGGTTTTTAGGGCGTGGTCCCTGTGGCCCTTATTAGGGGCCACAGGGCCACTAAAGCTACAATTTTTAATCCTCACTAGTCAAGGAGTCTGTACACCAAGTTTTAAGCTTTCTAGGCCTTTTGGTTCTGGAGAAGAAGATGAAAATAGGTTTTAAGGGCATGGCCCCTGTGGCCCTTATTAGGGGTCACAGGGCCACCAAAGCTACAATTTTTAATCCTCACTAGTCAAGGGGTCTGTACACAAAGTTTTAGGTTTCTAGGCCTTATAGTTCTGGAGAAGAAGATGAAAATAGGTTTTAAGGGCATGGCCCCTGTGGCCCTTATTAGGGATCACAGGGCCACCAAAGCTACAATTTTTAATCCTCACTAGTCAAGGAGTCTGTACACAAAGTTTTAGGTTTCTAGGCCTCATAGTTCTGGAGAAGAAGATGAAAATAGGTTTTAAGGGCGTGGCCCCTGTGGCCCTTATTAGGGGTCACAGGGCCACCAAAGCTACAATTTTTAATCCTCACTAGTCAAGGAGTCTGTACACCAAGTTTAAGCTTTCTAAGCCTTATGGTTCTGGAGAAGAAGTCGAAATTCCACAAAGTTTACGGACGGACGGATGCCTGACACCATGCCATGCCATAAGCCCATCGGGCCTTACAGACCAGATGAGCTAAAAATTATAGAATCAGAAGTAATTCTTTACTGTCATGGAATTTGATTATGAGATTAAGGCAGCTCTTGACTCTTGGAATGTAGAAAGAAATAAATGAAAATTTTCTGTAAAGACTAACCTGGACAATGTCTCTGAGTGCAGCCCGTCCATGACTGGTTAACCTGACATCATCTCCGTCCAGTACATCCATAGCTGCAGACAGAGGTAGGAGAACATAACAATACTTCAACTTTGTATACAATTATATATACGGTGAAAAAGTGGAGGGGATTTGAAGTTAGGGTAGGATTAACAAATTTGGATATAGTAAATGATGACTTAAGGTATTCAGGCCCGACCATACTATTCATTTGGGATATTGAGGCTCGTAAAAATTCAGGTTGATCATAGAAAATCTGTTGAATCTCAATGATTAATATTTGAATATAAGATAGAGCAGGATAAGTACAAATATCTTACCTTCAAAATCAGCATTTCCAACACCTACTATGATGATTGACATTGGGAGGCCTGATGCCTGGAAAACAAAGTCTGAATTTAGAGAAAAACCTTAAATCCTAGAATCATTTCTTGCTCATTTTACAGTCACTCATATAGTAAAAATATGTACAACATCTTTGATTAAGTATTACTCTCTATATATCACATGCAAAAAACAAAATATATATATCTCACATTTAATAAATAAATAAATGAAACAATCCATTATTTTTTTTGAGACTGATATTTCCAGTGTGCCCACCTCTACAATAGCCTGTGTGGTCTGGGGCATGTCCGTGATGACTCCGTCGGTGATGATGAGGAGGACGAAGTAGTTGGACCCGTCTCGAGCTGCCTGCGCAAATCTGTCATAGAGTGCCAGAATTAGAATACTATAATAGAACCTTAAACCTGTCTTGGAATCAACACTTTAGCTGTCAAAATAATTAGTTGAAACCATGCTTAAAAGTCTATTTGTCAACTAAAGGAATAATCAGGAATGGGTCGATAAGCAAGTTCCCAAGCAAGACATAACTTCCTCTAGTTAATCAGTATCTAACTTTAGACTTGCTGCACTGTGCAAAGATTTATTTTTTCAGTGCAGTTCCCTTGTGGAGGCCACTAGAAGATGCATTGTAGGACTATCAAGTTCAGCTGCAGTACGCTGAAGAATTGGCACAGAAAAACTATGAAATTGCAGCAAGATCTATATCAGCTAGTGATTGTGACTGACATGTAATATTCCTTGCAGAAATGGTAAATGCCTTAGGGCAGAGTTCTTGAAAAAGAAATGGACATGAATCAAGTGTTAAAAACCCTATGTAAGTTGGAACTATATAACATGGTATAAGTCTGAGACTTGTTATACAAAGGTTAATTTTTCAACAAACACTTGATAAGTGGGGAGAAAGTTTGTATCATTTTGACGGTGAGGTGTGACAACGAGACTAAACAATAGCATTCATTAACTCTAATACTTCATAGCAAGGTACAGGTACACTCAAAACCCACCTGGCTACATGGTTGATGACTGGAGCGAAGTTTGTTGGTCCGTAGAGCTGCACGTTCTGTATAGCATTATAATAGGCCTGTAGCACTCCACTCACTCCCTCGCAGTACGGGTTAGTTGGGTTGAAGTTCTGAAGTTATCAATAGTATCAATTCAACCTGCTTTAAGATAAATTCATAATGAAGATAGGGAAGTAAAACTTTCAAACCAAAATGTATATTTGATAATAAACATTCATAGGAAACCATTATCAAGGTTAACATTTTTATTTTACATTTGAGGTAAGCTCTTTACTAAGAGAAACTTTGAATGCTTACATTGTTACAAATAATATATATATACAGACAAGTGAATGTTTGGACATTATGGTAAACGTGATCATCAAAAAAGAATAACTTACCAATGCAAATTCATGAGAGATTGATCCATCCCGTAGTCTGGCTCCGAATCCTAGTGCAGGGAACAACTTGTCACTGGAACAGCATCAATAATCATTCATTTAATGATGAAAGGTCATACACAATGTGCAGAATTAAGAAGTAGATAAGATAAATCAAAACAAATATACAGTTAAAAAATTTACATATGATCTCCTTACTGGATTATTGTCCTGTTTAAACTAGTATAATATGAAAACTCATTCAAATCACTTTTGAAGGATTCCTTAACAGAATTGATGATTTAAATTATCTTGAAGATATTTAAAATAACTTAATTGTGGCCAATAATGTTCATGCTTTATTATAATTAATAAGATAATAGTAAAAATTTGTATTCATTGCAATAAAAGGATATAACATTGTATGTGCCGCAAAAAATCCAAAAACTGTGCGATTGCAATGATTTTATGAATGCTTCTTTCAGAATGATTCAAGAGTCAGTCACCTATCATAGTCCTGGATTATCTCCCCTACTGCAGTAATGGCTGAAGCGTACTGATTCATCTGGTAAGGGTTGAGATAGTGAAGTGATGAGGGTATTTGTGGGTTTCCATTGGAGGCTGTGAAGTCTACTGCTACAATGAAGTTCATCTGCATCCTGAAAATATTTGACAAACATCTAATCTAAAGCAAAATAACACTTTTCCTCTTTTCACAAAGAACAAACTTTTCCAATTAAAACCAATACACATGTCTTAATTACAATGAAATTTGAACTGAAGCCCTTTACTACAAGAAGATCATGTCTCAGGAGGAGACATAAAAAAAATTCATTTTAAAAACAGTAAGATTTTCTGCAAAAAACAACTTCTTTATTGTGCAGTCAATAACATTAAGAAGGAAGCATGAGCATGCTACATGAGAATGAAACTAGACAATTTTTGTCCATGGGACAGAGATGCCCAGGTTAATAAAACAAGCCCTCTATGTTTTCAACCATAGAATTTAAAACAAGCCTTTGCCACTAATGTGGCAATGTCCCCCGCCGCTTGAATATATTGCGATAGAATTGTCTGTGTAATCCCTCAATGTAGGCTGTTACCAAATTTGAGGACATTTCATTAATCGGTTCAAAAGTGTTCAAAGAACTGTGGTGACCTTGAAAATTAAGGTCAAGGTCATCCAAAGTATTTGGTATTTGCGTAGTCCCACAATGTAGGCTGTGACTAAATTTGAAGACATTTCGTAAAACAGTTCAGGAGATATTGTGTTAACAAGAGTTTCAAAAGTAGCCAAAGTGCCGTAGTGACCTTGAAAATAATTTCAAGGTCACCCGAAGAGACTGGTGTCTGCGAAATCCCCCAAGGTAAGCTGTGGCCAAATTTGAAGACATTGGATGCAGCAGTTCATAAGAAAACGCGTTAACAAGAGTTACAAAAGTGGTCAAAGTGCCGTAGTGACCTTGAAAATAATGTCAAGGTCACCAAAAGTGACTGGTGTCTGCGAAATCCCCCAAGGTAGGCTGTGACCAAATTTGAAGATATTGGGTGCAAGGGTTCATGAGCTATCGCGTTAACAAGGATCCAGAAGTACGGACAGATGGACGTACGGACGCCGCTGAATACAATGTCCCCCGTTACGCGTTGCGGCGGGGGACAATAAGAGTTGCACACCTTTAGCTTCATTTAAGTTCAAACATCCATTTAAATGTAGAAAATTAAAATTCCCAAACAAAATATAAGATGGACACCTGTAGGATACCTATAAAGCATGTTCAGAGGGAGGAAGAATATCCATAGCAAATCAAATGAGAAGAATATCAAATCAAATGAGAACTGAATACCTACCCTCCCTTGATGTAGTCAAGGAAGCTGCTTTGTGTTGTTATCTGACAGCTGATGAGGTCAACCTAGGGAGAAAGACAGAAAAGTCTGATTGAGATCAACCCGGTTCTGAGGACAAAAAAGTTATTAACTATTGCCTCTACCGTCTAGGAAACAAACTCATTCATTTTTTTCTACACTGTCTGATAACAGTTTGAATAGACGCATGTTCTGTAAATGGAGACAATACATATTTCTTAATGACAGAATCACATCATCAGGTCCAAAAAGTTGGAGTCTTAATGAAGAACAAATGGTTCACAGTAGTTAGTTCCCCTTATCTTTTGATATAGAAGGCCTGTGTCAGAACATGAGATGTGACTTTTCTCAGTTCATATTTCAGCAGAAACTCCTGATAAATAGAGTTTGTATCCAATTAGAGATCATATTCTGAGGGTTTTGATATGAAATAACATGCAATATTGCCTGCATTAGATAGAAACATTTTTGTCATACATACAGAAGAAAAATTAAACATAACTTGAGTTCATGCTTGATTTTTAGAAGACCAAAGAAACATAAATATGTAATTGACATCAACAATGATACAAAAACACATCTTATTACCAGCCCTGAGTTCTGATACTTCTTTTTCTTCCTTTTCTTTTCAGGATTTACAACCTGCAATATAACAATAATATCATAAGGAGAAAAATAATTAGAGAATACTAATATTACTCAACTACCGTAATACATTTAAAAGGGGATTTTCAGAATTATTCAAACTCTAAGAAAGTGAACATTGCCAGGTTAACTCAAATGAAGGCAAAATTATGGATAACAATATATTTCTCTGGTGACAACATATGGAAAGAGATTTATCATAATTTTATCATCGTTTTTTATCATTTTTTTAGAACTAACCTCAAACTGGTTTGAAGGGCCTGGTCCTCGACTGAATTCTCTCAAGTTTGTAATGAATTCACCAATCAGGTCATGGCTGCAAGTTATAGGTTTACATAAGCAATCGTAAACCGTAATATTTGTTTTAATTAATAGTTTGGACTTTAAAACCTTCTTGAGTCACTGAGGTATGTGAAACTCAGAAATGGAAGTAACATAAATATGAGTCTTGCAAATTGATGTAGTTTTGACATTATAAGGTCAGGTGTCAATATTTCGACATTACTTTTTACAAAGATAACTGCCAATAAATACATTTTGCAAATGTGACTCACCTCCCATCACTGTTCCAATCAAAACACTGAACTTTGATTGATCTGAAAAATAAAATTTCATTGAATATTTAGATAATAATATAATAATATATTTCGATAATATAAATAACCATTAAATATTTAAATACAATACTTGTTTAGGTATTTAGATGCAATTAATGACTTGCAATACAAAAGAGATTTTTAAACTCTTATTAAAAAAATTTTCACATAAATATTGTTGAAATTGACACTTGTATGTTACCAAGAGTCATTTATCCGCCATAAAATTATTTTTATAATTTAGAAGAAAAATGACGAGTTATACTTTCAAAAAATTCGAAAACTTACCAATAACCAAACATTAATGATTAGTCATGATAAAGAAACATCAACTTTCCATATGATACTGCAACCTCATCACACTAAGGAATTAAATTTGCAATAAATAAAAGAGTCATCAGAAGATGACCTATCCCATTGGTCCCCAATAACTGCAAAAGATAAAAATCCTAAGAGGTTGAAAATACCAAAATATGCTGACGAATCTGCATACAAAGTTTCATTTAATGGGTCAAACAGTTTTTGAGTTCTTCTTCAGAAACTGTATTCTGAGTTTCCATGGAAACCGCCAATAATAAAATTCCAAAGAAGATGAAAGTACCAAAAGGCACATCTACATATACTGACTAATCCACATGCTAAGTTTCATTGAGCTAGGTCTAAGAGTTTTTGAGTTCTTTTTCGGAAACAAAATGACAGACGGACGGAGAAGACGGACAGAGAGAGAGATGACCATATCCCAAGGTATTACCCGGGTACATACATGATACAGGTGGAATGAAAAGGTTACATTTAAAAGTTAAATAGTAAGATACCTGTCATAATCTCCATTGCACAAGGACTTGACTGGTAATGTGAACTGCTTCCACGTCGGGTTGAGTGTGTTCTTGATGACTTCGGTCTTATACACTATTGTATAGCTGCAGAAAGAACAAATAACAGATTAAACAATAGTTAACTAAAGCAGCCTGAAAATATGTTTCAGTATTATCTGGCAAACAGGGCTTATGGTTATTATTTAACCAGCTCTTCTCACAGTAACGCTATGGGAATGAACACTACCCTTTAAAAAGACATAAATCTTTGTGCAAAGGAAACAAATGGAAGTAAAACAAAAAACGCAAATAAGGTATGTAAGGTACATGTACATGATATGGAGAGGCAACTTTGGTGATTGTTAGTCAAAAAGTTTAAAAGCTATGCTCTATAATAATTGGAACGCAATTAATCAAGCAGAAAACTATTCTTCAAATAAGAAATAAACAAAAAAAAAGCGGCGTACCTGTTGTCTTCATTAGCCCTGTGGAACCAGAGCGTGGGATCAGACTTGCCGAACCAATCCATCTTGTCAAGTTTTGAAGCTCTGAACTGCATTGTACAGACCTCCTGTTGGTAAAAAAAAATTTAGGATTAGATTAATGTCTGACGTAGATGTAACGAAAAAGTGATAACTTTATTATTACACGAAATTTTGCTTTTATCCATTAATTTGCAATGGTTTCATAAACGTTCTTGTCACACTTCTGAGCATCAATGTTTTAATTTTTACACTTAAATAGTGTTATAAAAACCTCTATTATTGTTAAACATACACAAAAACAAGAACTTGTGCAAAGTCTTTTTGTTTTAAATACACTCTTTTTACCAAAGTTGTTTAAAATCAAACTCTAAAGCAATCTAACATCCATGTCAAGTCTAACATATGCTTTCAATAAAATTGAATCATTCACAAAAATTATTGATAATCTTTAAGGAAATATATTCAGACAAATTTTGTTTCTTTTCCATAAGTGGAATGTTTGAATAAAATCATAAATTGTTATACATGTATTTACCTTGCAAGAACTCATCTCCTCTGTTCTGACTGAAAAGTGAAAAATGAAAATATCAGATTGCATTTGGAAAAATTTGATATGTTACTTAATGCAGATAAAATACTAGTAGAGAGTCCTATTGGGTGGGTATCGGCAAGGAGTTGCATTTATCTTGTTCTGTGTAGATTTCATAAAAACTTACTTGTGATTGTTCCATTATCTGGAAACTTCCCCCTGAAAATTAAAATACATGATATATTTTGAAAATATATTTTGAAAAAAAAAAACACTTAACAAGATTGCAATCAGAAATTTAATCAATTAACCATTTAATCAAATCAAATGAATGCATATGATGATATAAATACAGCAATTCATAAAGTGCCATCACGGATGGATAATCCAAACATGTATATATGGCGACAATAACAAGGAAGCTAAACAGATGGACAGGATGCATAATTCACATGTATAGCTGAATTAAATAAATTCTTACTTGAGTGGTTTTGATGTTTTTCCACCCATAGCACTGACCAATTCACCAAGTGTTGCTTCGTAACTCCCAAGAAAATCCTGTCAAATGAAAAAATTCATTTTCGCCATATATCAAGTATAAAATCAATGATCATTTAGTTATTTCATTAAGTCATAGAGGATAGTTTTACTATTAAAAAATCAAAAGATGACAGTGAGCATTTAGTGATTGAACAACTTATCAAATAATCTGTTTGGTAATATTCAAGCCCTGATCTCTTTTCACCTTCAAGAGAGCTATTCAGAATGATACATTAAGTTGGGTTTTTTTTCGGATTGTAAATGTTTGAGATTGTTTGACTTTGCATTTTACTCACATGTGAAGCAAGATTCCTACTTGCAGAGTCGACATCATATCTACAATGAAGAAAATGATAAAACTATTTATAACTCAGTATGATAGATATAAATGTGCTCCAAGGAATAAAAGATGTCTCCATACGGGTAAAAACTGTTTCAGGTGAGTTATCCTCTCTGTCACCAGTTTCGCAAAGACAAAAACCCAGTCATAAGCAATCCAATCACATTGTAGTTTTTAAATAGTGGTGATCATAACAAATGGTATACCGGAGTTACCTACCCCTAACTGATACTTGCTATTGGCTAGATGAACTTACGGAAGAAACATGCAACAAAGGTGGATGGACTGCAATCTAAATAAATTTAGATTAACAGGTTTTATATTTGGTCATACTGTTTATCTAAGATTGACCAGTGTGAGAGGTCGTCCCGGTGACCTTTCGTATGCAAATAACGAATTCGCAATTTGATCAATCAAATTCGACGTTACAAACAGTTCATAGTCGCTCATTCAATGTGTGAACGGAAGAAACATATGATAGCTTATGGCCTGTTCTCAATAACAGTGTGCATTGTGAAAAACAGATCTTGTTTTTGATACTGATAACAAAAATATCAGTAGGTTGGCTTTATTTTGGTTGTATGAAACATTTTTAGATTTAAGACTGACAGAAAATCACTATTTTAAAAATTATTTGGATGGAAACGAAAGAAATTAGTACAAACGAGTTTGAAAAAAAAGGAGTTACCTCCCCTTGCATGAGGATTTTCGTAAATATTGACATGCATATCATGCTCTAACTTTGTGATTATTATTCGCCACGTTAGTATCTGTGCGATGTGCAATCATCATTTGTCATTGACAACTAGCAAATATGCTAATCATTTTAAAATGAAAAAAATATAATCTATTAATACATCCAAGTAATCGGATTGTTCATCGAAATGGTCCCTCTGCTCCGCTCCGAATGACAGAGCTCCGAACATCATCCATTTCAAAAGATGTGCTGCTGAGTTTTTTTAACTTCCAGCGAGTTAGGGCAACTTTTCTGATTGGCCAAACGGCTGATTTCAGAGGTCAGCGGGATGACCCGTCTTACGGGCCAATCTTAGATCAACAGTATGACCAAATATAAAACCTGTTGATCTAAATTTATTTAGGTTGGATGGACTGTAACAAGAGATTGGATTAAGTTCCAACCCCAATGAGCCTCAGAGGCAATTTTATTCCTCAAAGCACAGTTGCCATTAATCAGATTGTTCATGACTAAATATATATTTGTACTATTAACCTCTTTTTAAAAGATGTACTCAATTACTCATAAACTCGAGTTTCATTCATAATTTTGACTTCTTAAAGATACTTACTCACTATACATTTTATAATAGAGATAACATTACATTATTCAAAATATCTTTAAAAACAATACATTACATGTAACTAGATACTCACATTTCAAACCTGATACGTTGACTCTCTTCAAAAAAGTAGTTGAGGACAAATTTCTTCACAAAATCAGGATTGAGGTTGTCTTGGATAGTTTCTGATCTGGAATACTGAAACAGCAATTTCATTAACTTAAATGATAAACATGTGTTGGAAATATAACGATTAAATCATTTAAATCACAAAACTCATTCTCATATAATGATTTCACTTTAAAAATGCTCATGAACATTTGACAGAATAGCATTGTTTGATCCTAAACTTTTAAATATTTGTGCACCTTTTCTTTCTCATGCATGCATCCATCCATTTATTAAATTCTTTTTTTTCAGGACTTGCATTTTGCTGAAGAAATAAATTTGACAATATTTACAAAAAAACATTATGAATACCTCAAAAAACTGTCCAGACTTCAGATCCTTTGTCAAGAGAACACACATGGGATCTGACTTGGAGAATGTGTCCATATTTCGTAAATTTCTGAAATGGTGAAGAGTAGCCTATATAAATGAATCATTATGATCATTTATCAATAAAGTAGTATTAACAAAAAAATTTATTTATTCATTGGTTAATTGACTCATTTATTTATTCAGTCAAGTTATATTTAATAATGACATTGAAAATATTATATCTAGGTCGGCTTAACTTTGCCAAAATAAATTTCCAGGTGCTGTTTGTGCAGAACGGTTGAAGAAAAGTAACTCATGCTTGAATTAGGGAGGAAGAATTGAAATAGATTGCAGTAAAAACTCAAATTACAAAACATCATCTTAGTTGACGTTAATCTGGGATACATTTTGATAGATCAGAAACGATGTTATCATTTTCATAAAAAGGATTACCGATAACAACAGTCAACACAGTGAAGAGTATTTCTCACTAGTCTTACAATGTCACTGTTGATACTGTTGATATATTAATAAATGACATATTATTGAACACAATTGTTTGACCTTTTAGCAATAAATGAGGTTCAATAAGGTGCCCCTTTTCGTAATGACAGAATGTAAAAATATTCTTTTGATGAACTATATTTTTATTCATAACAATATTACCAACATATCCTTCTTTTGACACAGAGTCTTAAAACATTATAATCTTGATTTTATATCTTAATGCACTCATTAATGTTGAACATGAAAACGTTGAAGTTGTTGCTTAAACTAATTAAATCAAAAACAGTGACAGTCAAATGTCAAAGTCTCTTTCGTATTCGAATCAAAACTGAGACAAAAGTAGGTGTCAAATGATGTAACTGTAAACAAACGACCTTACACTTGAAATATGACAATGACGTGATCAAATCGTAAAAAAATAATCTTGCTGAAACAAAGCCAATTAAATAATTACTCACTTGCATGATACACTGATTTCAATCTGCGAAGAAGGTATGGAGGCAGTGCCTGGTTGAAAACTTCCTGCTGACGACGCCATTTTGGAACTCTTTCGCAAGAAAGGTGAACTCTTGCTACAGCGAACTCCGCACAGCGATAATGAGCATAGCATAAATGCGGAGTTTGAAAAAACATTGCGGATCCTTTCACAACCCCTTAATTTTTTTGCAAGGAATGTGATTGCGCAAGGTTATGGCGAAAGTATTTCAAGCTGTATTATTATCATTTTCTAAAGTAAATTAAGTAATTTCAGTTCACTAGATGTTAGTTGCATAAAGTGGAAAATCACCTGTCGTCATCAAACAGTTTACAGCGGAAGCGCCTATAAAATATGAGCAGGCCTGCACAATGTTCATTGCAACAACAGTATTTCTGAAAGTACATTGATCAAGGTTTTTCATTGATAAAGTTTTTCCATATATGTTTAGTTTGATGAATGAAAAGTATCATATTTACATGCACTAAGTTATCATATCTTCTCATCTTATCTTTGAGTTAGAGTGTTTTCTTAACTCCAATGCCAGTGTATGAAATAAGCCTGAAAAGTAGCAAGTCCGAAAGTAATATTTTGTTTATTTAGATGGTTAAATTGAAGAAAAACCTCAAAAAGTTACCAGTCCTGGTCAAAAGTAACCAGGTACCGGGCTGTCGTACGGGCCATATTTCATACACTGCCAATGCATGGCGTTTTGTTTTATGAAAATGCTTTGGGATTTAAAAACAAATTTGAAATTGAATATACCGTAGGTATTTGTCTTAAATGATTTTTATATTATGTATTATATATATTTATATTAAGTTTTCTCAGAGATGAAAATCTATAATATCTATATGAAGTAGACCCTATACATTTACCACGATAACCTACGCAGTCGGCCCTATGTAGGCCTATGTCAGTAGTGTAGGCCTACCTTCATAGATTTATCAAAATATTTCAAGGATTCATTGTCTTCGAACACAACCAAATCTGATTTTAAAACGATACCATTCTACGTTTCTTGAAATAGCCTTCGATTCTGATACTAAAAGTTGTAAACAAAATTTGAAAGGAAATGCCCCCTTCACATTATTTAAGAAAAATAGAAAATACGTTATAACTATTGCGAAACAATTTCCCCAATTTAGGGCTTATTCGATAACACACGACGTTTATCATTTGGATTCGTTGAAGTACTTGAGTCGGCCGTATAATCTTCGAGAAACATTTTACAATCTACTCTTAACATTTACGGCCGAAATCTCCGAACCCACATATTTAATTTGTTTTCGAAACCATTTATTGTGTTAACCAGATCCTTAGATAAGATAAGAGCATAAGCAATCTAATAACAATACTAGAGAAACTTATCCTGAACATGAAGAAGTCTCAATCTCCTTTTACTTTTACAAAGCATGAAATGAAAGACTTCATTGTGAAATACGTAAATATTCAAATCAGAGGAAAAAAGCTTGTCGAAATCTATGCTATATGGAGGAAAATTTATTTTAATAACAAGGATCGATAAGTGAAATCGATATCTTTTGCTCTTACTATAAATAAGTATTTCCACCCTGATGATAGTACGTAACGTAATTCAAATGACACAATTATTCAATTATATATGCGACAGTGACATTTTCATTGATGCCTAATGTACGAATTTAAACGACAACATGGGGAGCTATTTATGAAAATGACATAAATTATCTTTTAAATGTTATTAAACAGTGCTATTATTAGTACTTTTATGGCTTTTATAAGTAAGATTACAAATTGCTCATAATTATGTCCCTACATACTCACATCCCTCTTAAAACGTTGCAAATTATGTGCGATGAAAGTTAGCATTGGCCATATCAGCTTAACTATACGTATTATCGTATTATCCTGGCATCTAGCTTGTTACATTTATGATATGAATCATATTAATATTTATAACATCAAAAGAGTTGAATCATTAGGAAAACCGAGTCTAGGACCTACCGGATACAATTTCAGATATATTAAGTCTAGACATGTCAATTTTTAGATATTTGATTGTATTGAACTTTTCTGTTGCAAATGAAAAAATAAAAAACTTTAACAAAGGCTGTTGATTATACTTATGTACGCAGCTTGATGTCTAATTTAGTAAATGCACGTATACTATTCATATGCCATCCGTCTATAATTACAAACGGAATAGCGTTTCTTTAAAATGCAGATTAGTGTGTGCTCATGTGAACAAGGGTTTAACAATGAGAATGTAAACATATTTGAATTATAACTGCTCCATTTAGTTTAAATACATTGTCTATCAATTGGAACCATTAATTTTCATTTTCTTGAAACTACCTTATATTCCCTCTTAAAACGTGCTACTTCCCCTTTAAAACTGCTGTGTGGGCGTTAGGTCGAACAAGTTATACACCGAGAACAAAAGGGCATTTTATCTTACGGCAGTGTCAGATACTTTAAAAATGATCGTCATATGTTTCTACAAATATGTTTCTATTTGTCTACCTCACCACCTTAATATGTAGCTACCATAAACAATGTATGGCCATAGGCCAATTTTGGCTTGCGCTAATAAAATCATCCTGTCTGTCTGTCTGTCTGTCTACAAACCAATACATACATGGTTACAATTGTGAACGAGTGTAACCTTTAAAACGTCGAATGACAGTCGGTGTCACGTAGAATCAAATGTTTAAATTGTCGCCAATGATAGGCCAAAGGAAATTAACTATTACTGACATAAAAATGTCCTAGTAATAAGGGGTTGATGCAGTCCTGGTGTATTTAAACGAAAGGAGCATTGCACTGGCTTCCAATAACCATACAGCCATGATAGGGACAATGTCACCCCTAGCAGTATGCGCTTTCATTGGAATTCTGTCATTGGCTCATGTAAGTAAAATTTCTATTTAGAATAGGCTTATTGTGTCATATTTCTTTATTATCCGGGTTGGATTTTCCATTTTTAATTAAATAACAAACCCAACTCAAATCGGACTTCAAAAACATGATTGAGTTATCATTAATACACGTTTGTAGAAAAGTCAGATTCTGTACACTAATCGTCACCACAAATAGCAGATATCAGATAAGTCTTATTCAGTTCTTGAAATTTTGCTACCATCGTACTTGACGAATTAGGGTTATTTCGATAAGCAAGACCACAGGCCCATTGGCAGTCAGTACAAACTGAGATATATATTTATATATTTGGCATGATAGCATAACTATGATTTATTGAATTAAAACCTAGACTAGCACTCTATTAAAGCCAAATGGAAAGCTGCCATTATTTACCCGATGATAAAGAGTATGCTTCCACATGTCAATTTACAACGTTTTCAACTTACAACAAATGAGGATAAATATTTGTAAATCTTGTTTAATTTTTAAAAAATTTCATTGCTTTATCAAATGTTCGTAATGTTAGATAATCGCAAGTACCAGTATAAACATAACCAATGATTATCGTGCAAAAAGATCAATTAACATCATTGTATTCATCTTAAATCCTAAATTGTGCTTATCGAAGATCTTTCAGAAATCGTTTCAATACACTAGAAAAAAAAACGCTGTTAAAATCCCTTCACTTCTATCCTTTTGAATAAAAATCTTAGTTATTAACTTTCGCGCCCCACTTTATCTAGGCATATTATGACCCTAATGGCTTACCATACTTCAGTGCCACCAGTTCTCCCCTTCAAGAGCCGTAGTGAACGCAACTGGGGAACAGAAGACCTACACTGCTTATTTTGATGGGTCTCAGGATATGGTCGTGTACTGGGAATACAGGTTCGACACCATCTTCCCCAGAGGTAAAAGATGTTTTTAAAATAAAGGCACTTTTCTTTTTTTATGCAAGTTTATTTTCAAGTTAATGACATTTTTGTTAAGGATATATATTAACAGAATAATATATTTTAGTTAACACCTGTACAGTATACTAGTCAAATGAATTTAGGGAACATTTATATAATGACCTTTAATTACTATATGTAGTCGCGCGCATGGTTAATACATTTTACTACAAAAATGTGATGAAATTTCCATAATTACAAAATTTATGAATTTCAGTTCATAAATCAGTAGCCCAATGTTAGATTTGCATGTTGTTGGTATGAACAAAAGCTATATATCCTTTTAGTCGCCACGATTTCGCTGTTTAAATCAATGACAAAATGTTTTTAAAAAATTAACCGACAGTATTTCCAACGACTTCTGTTGCTGAACTAATAAATATTTTTATCGGTTCTTATCAGAGCCAAACCATATGTCATGAAAATGACAGATATATATGCCCATTCTGAAAGTGCAAATAGAATGTTACATTTATAAACGGTTAATAAGGTCTGATAATAGTCACTAAATAACGTCTAAGTGTACGACATATGACGTTAATGTTGTTATTTCAGAATCAGATATCATAATCATCAGTTTGAAAACTCTTTGGTCCTTGTAAAAACGTCATATGACGCACGTGGTGATAGACATTCGTCAAGCCACATATTATTTTGATTTCAAGTTATTCACACTTTAGTCATACAATCCGGTGAGCATGAGCTGTTAAAGCAAAAATCCAGTAGAAATCCTCATAAAACAATGAAACTTAAAATCCATTCTCATGGCATTGAGGCTATTCTATATATCGTTATTGGTATGGAGCACAGTGGTGTAGTTGTTAGCATGCTGGCCTCTCACACCAGAGACCCGGGCTCGAAGCCCAGCGGAGACACCAACAAATTTTGACTTGGGTCTCATGCTGTGTCGTGTCCCTGGGCAAGACACTTCATCCACATTGCACTCATTTCACCTACTGTATATCTAGGGGGGAAGTACGGCGGCACCTAATATACTATCTCTTCAGGGTAATAATACTCATGGCGCTTTGAGCATGCTTTGTCATGGATACATGCGCGGTATAAGAAAGCTTTTATTATTATCGGTAATAACCGCACAGAAAAAAACCATGAAGATTCGTGAGAGTTCTAAGAGGTAATGAATTATATAAATGAGATATCTGGATGACAATTGTATATTGAGGTTATGAAGTTAATTTAAAAGGCTGGAAAGAAATGAAGTCACGTTTTATGAAATCCGTATGAACTATACATAAATTTCAGTTTGTTTACCTGAATATAGAAAACGCAGAACAATAAAATCTATCGGCTGACAGGATAATTCCTTCAAAATAGTACATGACTGATTAAAACGGCAATATATACAAAAAGGCTGGAGATGATCGTTTATGTTCGTTCCAATAATAATAAGATACCGTATTGACGTTAATAGAAATATGGAGATTTAAAATAGCATGTGGAAGCAGTACCTTCAAACTGACAGCACCAAAGAATACCCTAGAGCAGAAAGCTCACTCGCTATGTCATGCCGTCAGGATAACCATATAAGACTCACGCAAATCAGAAATTGGTTCTAAACTCAGTCTAAGTTAACCTAGCCTCAATAGTATCAGTTTCACTCCTATACTGAGTCTAGAAAGGTCTAGTAGAGGGTCGCGTCAGCCCACGTATCGAATTGACCAATCAGAAGTCAGCTTACCAAGCCACAATAGTCTGCCATCGCACGTATAGGGTCATATATAAGTCACAGAAAGAAAGGCTGACGCGACCCTCTACTAGACCTTTTTAGACTCAGTATAGGAGTGAAAATGGTAATATTGAGGCTAGGTTTACTTAGACTGGTTCTAAACTGCAACACTTATTGTCTGTATCATTCCTTACGTATGGCCGATTAGAACAAGAACATTCTGAACCATCAATGATGTGGAACATCAAGCCACGACGTCCATGGATTTGTCCAGTTTGTAGTAATTTAACCGATATGTACGATGGTGTGGTGTAGACAGCAACTAAGGTACACAAGGAGAGAAGCATGTTTGGGGTGAGATGGACAGACCATTGAGGGGACGTCAACTTGTGCCGGTGACCTTGGACGACCTGGGACAAACCTTGAAATGAGATTAAACAAGCATTTTTCAATTGCCCGATATCATTTATAAGACGTTGATGTCAATCCTGTGTTGATGTTAACGGTGGTCACAGTTGATACTGATCTGTGTACTGACTTTGTGAACCTTTCCTCCACACGAATGTTACTCATGACTTTAACTTAGACGTTGTTGTTGCAATAAAAGATTAACACTGAACTGGGTCGAACTGTAAATCAATACACTTAGCCATTTGCTTTGTATAGTCACAATAAAATACATGCAGTACCTTTTTCCTAGTATATTTCATTGCAAGTATCATATGTTGTATTATATTCTGGTGTATTTATAAGGTCAACTCCTTCATTCCAGATGCAGATGCAATGACAGTCAACCCAGATGAAGCCTCAGCAAGCATGACTTTAACTGGCTTCCATGAAATTGTGCGTCTCGTGCTGTACGAGAACGAGCGAGATATGTCGGGATCTCGACTCTTCTTTCTGGAACTTGATGGAGAAGAGGCACTGCCAACAATAGACGTCTCTCTCAGTGCTGATGTCGTCCACATTGGTCAGTCTGTTCGTGTAACTGCTACTGTCAATCAACCGAGCCCAGCTTCTCCCCTGGACGAGTTCCAAGTTTCTGCCGAGTTTGTCGGCGTGAACAGATCCAGTGGGACACCCGTCATAGTCAACAT
This sequence comes from Steromphala cineraria, assembly GCA_916613615.1. Lineage (NCBI taxonomy): Eukaryota > Metazoa > Mollusca > Gastropoda > Trochida > Trochidae > Steromphala > Steromphala cineraria. Next base: position 19,487,443 of record OU744726.1, read on the forward strand.
TCCCTCTTTTGAACACCAGGCTCACATCCCATGCAATAAGGTATCCCAAGAGGGCGACACGTACGTATATGATGTTATCCCTCCTAGCGCTGAGGGACTGCTGTTTGTCCGCTCGGCCCTATTTGCTTCACAAGACCGCGCCCTGCATACTGGAGTTGCAATTATCAGTGTGGTCAAAATATTGCCTGCAAGTTCATCGGACCTCTTTGAGGACGACTATTTTGGCATCAAGTCCAATAAATATGGCACGGGTGAGCTCCCCTGCACTAATCACCATACTGTCCCATGTTTGATAGAATGTGTAGCACTGGGTCCCGACATCCAAGGTATTGAGCTGTATGCTCCCAACGGCTCCTTGGCCTACACGGCCAGAGAAGATATCCGCCATGGAGACACCTTCATGAGGAGTAGATTCTCCTTCGATGACAAGACGTTGGGACCCAAGGGACCTCTGACCTGTAGAGCCACCAGCGAAACCGGGACTGTGGAAGACAACTTTGGTCTCATGGTCTACGAGCACGTCGAAATTACGTCATTTGGTGTTGAGAAAGACGGGGATGAGGTAAGATGAGGCACCAACACGCTTTTTTGAAAAATCATTTCTTAAAATGTTCAACAATAAACATACGTTAATGTTATATGTATAATCTTCATGGGGTTGGATATATCATTACTCTACCCGTACGTAGTTGCAGAAGAAATAACCACTGCAGGTATCAAGCAAATAACATTGGCGGTCATTTTGGTGTGAGCACCTTTTATTCATTTGAGGATGGGATATTGATTCCCATACATTTACTGAAAATGGTTTTGTCTTCATAGGACTGCATTCTGTGATTTTAAAACATTGTCTTGCAATAGGTGACATACATTTTCGTTTTATCCAGATCTTATTATTTAACTTAAGAAAACGTGCTATTGTCCCTTTAAAGATGAACTAGCACCTTTTTCGAAATTGTAATTGTTCAGTTTTTCCCAATCGATATTAGTTTTTGTGATTGTTTTTAGATTGCACTCTCTTTGAGTAGTGTTCTCTTTTCTAGAATTCTTCAATACATCACCATAAGAGTTCGTGGTTTCCTTCTTTTTTTCAGAGAACTTTCACTTGTTCGGCCACAGGCTACCCGCTGCCCGACTTCACAATCTACGTTACAAGCAAGGATTTGCTCTACGACAAGGTCGAATACGAGACTCAAACTGACAACGTTAACAGGGTGAAGACTGTCAGCTACAGTTATGTCGTCTCTGATGAAGTGATCATGATTAACTGTCAGGCGCAGAGCGACTATTCCTTCGGATTCAAACAGATTACTGACCCAGAGTAGAGCACCTTCCTCAACCATCTAGCAATCCTCAACAGTCGTGACTAAAATATATAAAAAATTATGATATGAAATAATAAAAGTTAGATTGTCAACCATCTAAGTTCTTTATTTCAACTATTAACAATTTGCTATTGAGTTGTTCTTCTTTAATTCTGTTGAAAAATAGTTTAGATTTTGTTAATCGACATTGCCAAATACGTATAGTTCTATATGTTTTCTTATAAAAACTTGGATTTCTTTTGAAAATATGCTGTGATCGAATTTTGATTATCTACTCCGACTAGTTCTATTAACATCGTGATGCGGCTGGGATCTGTGAATTCTTTTGAAGAAAAATGTATTGATATATCTTCTGTGGTACTATATTTATATCAACAACTGCATGGCTGTAAATAAAATCCCCGATTTCTTTAATAATATTTTTCATTTGGACTGAGATTATAAAGGCTTAATTGAGAAAAGCAAATCGGGTGACTGTCAATAAGAATTCGTTCTTCCCCTTCATATACAGCGAGCTTAAATGTTCTCATACGTGACATTATGAAGAAGAAGAAGAAGAAAATTAGTTTATTAAAGTGTCACACTTTGCAAGTATACATTATATATATCATAAAATATCACAGAAGAGTAAAAAAGCAAAGTCCAGCCTACCTAGGCTTATGAGACACAATTCAAATAAAACATTATAAATACACGTAAATGAGACAGTTGAGAGATGCACACACACTCACACATATATGTTTATATAAACCATAATATATACATAAAATTGGTTAAAATTATGGTTTGAAGTTTCATCAAGGATTTCATCCTGGGATTGTCTTTAATAGTGTTTTTTTAAACAAGAAATTGTCTGCATCAGAGAACAAAGACGTCGACTTCCATACATTATTTCTTTTTCATCGACCCCTAACAAATGATAGGCTACATCATCTAAAAGCTGAGTTATTTGAACCACATATGTCAGTTTCAACCATTCTTGTCATTTCATCGAGAAGGACTCACAGACGCTGAAAAGAATCTTCGGCTGTGTAGAGTGGCGATTTCAAGGTATATTTAAAGCCGCGATTGTGATCGAAAACCGGACAGTAATGCACGTCTATAAGTCACATCTATATTTTGAACTTTATCTCCAGCTGACACGAGATTTTAGTGTTTGTATGATTTAAAACATTGAAATCATTATTGAATTTTATTCACGTCAACTCTGGTGAGAAAGTGGAAGGGTATACAGGTTGGTTTTGGCTCCGCCCGTCCGTGTATCGGGATAACCAGATGTGATGTGTGTGTGTTCAAGATATCAATTCCTTGATGGAGATCGAAAATCAGAAGCGCCAAATTATTTTGTACAGAGTTATTGCCCTTGTTCTGTATTATTTTACTCTGTTCGATGGTAGTTTCATTCTCTCCCCACAGAGGCAGATCAAGTCATGTTGATTTAGCCTCTGTTCTATTACGACGAGTTTGTGGGATAGGATGGGAGATGCCTGATTGGAGGCAATCAAAATTAGTTGTGCAATCAGCGACGCTGTTCTTAAATCGTCATTTTGGCTACTGAAACAAGGCAAAGGCATTGTGATATGAACCACCCTTTCCATGCGAGAAGCCTTGTCATTTGATAAAGAAATTCAAAAGTATTGAGATGAAAGTTTTATCCGCCAGGGGAAACTGCCGGAACCCACGGATTTCGGCGTAATAGAACAGAGGCTAAATCAACATGACTTGACCTGCCTCTGTGGGAAGAGAATGGGGTAGTTTCAAATTGGGAAAATTGTCTCAGAAACTATTCAAGATAAGGTAACCATATTTGCGGTGTGTCTTCGGAATATCAATACCTTGATTGAGTTCGAAAATCTGAAGCATTGAGTTAAGACGCTTGTTCCGTGATTTTGGAGCTATAATAAAACCAATTTGGCGGGGGAAGTTGATCATATGTCTTCTTGTTCATTAATCATTTCTGTATTGCAATTGAAGTTTCAAACTCTTTCAAATCATGAAAATGCTTGCTTACAACTCTACTGTTGACATCAGAGCAATCGTATGCTCTTTTAATTGCATTCTTATATTTGTGTTATAAACAAAAGGTCATGTTATGGATAAGTAACTTCTATGTCGAATTTCTTTCTAGCGATGTTTCTATTAAATATTTAGTATTGGCGTTGCCTTTTGTAGCAATTGCAAAAACAAAACAAATGCTTATTCATAGCCAGGTTCCATTTGAATACTGAAATGAAGGTCGGTGAGCTGTAAAAGATATATAGTTTTACCTGCAAGTTTATATACTACTCAAAAGAATCTAAGGACAATTATTATAGTATCCCCTATATATGCTCAGCGCATGGTTGAAGTTATGTATTAAATGAAAAAATCCCTTATTGACATATTTGAATCAAATACTACGAGTCATACAATGTCAGAAAGAAGGCAGGGATCGAAAATGAAAGTCACAGGGTATCAGATGGCTCAGGTTCTTGTCTTGGGTGACTTTGTTGCTATGAAAGTGATATATCTGGTGGTGAAAGCTTGATGAAAACATTTCCCTGAAATAATGAGATTAGAAATTCCAAAATTCCAAAGAAGTTTGAAAATCAGTAGCCAAATGTCAGGTATGCATATGAGTATGGACAAAACTTCCAACAAATAACTTCTATTTGAGCTGCTGACATTAAAGTTAGTGCAAATGATATTACTACTTGAGTGTTCCTTAACTTCTTTTGAGTAGTGTATCTGCAATGTTCCTAATTGAGCTGAATAGGGTGAGCACAATCATCGGTTTGATAAATAAAAAGTTGAAATTCACAGCCCCAAAGGACTGTTCTCGGAGTTCTGAATATTATGGCTTGATCTATAAACAAATTACACGTGCACAGACAATGTCAATACAGATCATCCAAGGCTCTGTCTAACTGATACTATTGACTTGCATAAAGAGATCATATCGTCTTACTTATATTACATCACTTAAGTATTTATTACGGGGTTTTAGGGCAACTTTACAAGAAGAGAAGAAGAAGAAATGTTTATTATTGTGTCACGCCACAATTCAACAAATAAATGCATTTCATAAAACATTAAAGGTTAAGAATTGTAGGCCCAGCCAATAAACGGCTTATGAGACACATATATACATATTAAAACAATAAATGGTATAAGAATTATTGCAAACATTATGTCTATATTAAAAAGATAAACTATTATTATAAAATAAACTGACATAGTTAAGATATTCTTCTTGTATACATTTGGTTAAGAGTTGATGCTAAAATGGGCTGTAAAGATGCATGTTTAAGAATTGCAATGAATTTAAGAGAACTATCCATATTGTTAAAATTGTTTATATGCTTTAGAGCAAGCGTAAAAAGGTTGAAGCGTAAATCTGAGTAAAAACACCATTACATCTATCAGAACAAAGACTTAATCCGTTGAAGACACGTGGGGGTTCATACTAAAATAAAACTTCTTAACTTCACCGCGACGTATGGGTTAGTTAATACCTTAGATGGGATTAAAAAACCATGGGTCTCATGTAAGTCCACGGCGGTTGCTTTGAAGTTACATTTGCAGGATTATCAAGATTGTTGTTTAGATATATATTAAGATAAGGCAGTATGATTTGTTAAGAGAAATCTCGCCTTTAACTTCAATAAAATTTCTAGTACAATTTGTTTAGATTTTAGTTTCTTTGTTCAACGAGAAATTTATATTTAATGCAGTGCGCGTAAATTTCGTACCACCACTCAGGACACACCCATCTCCACCCCACCCCTACATACACTCTCAACACATTACTGCGCTCATTAGGAACCACAATACACAACGCACCAGTATTCAATATGCAGTCGGCGATTTGAGGCTTAATACCTGACAGTGTTGTTTTAGGGTATTCCTTTAAGGAACTTATGTTTTCCCTTGATTAAACAACCATTAAGTTTAATTAACACCGTGTATCTAATAAGGCTTGAAATCACATACTTTAGCATAACAATTAGCTATAATTGCCTTAAACGTACTAAGCAATGTATGGTTGTATCGTTTTCATGCATTATCTTCAAACTTGGGGTTTCGTATAGAAGGAGAGATATAAAAGTAAGTCTTTTTATAAACCTTATTGGTGTGAAGAGCTTCAGGTTCAGTGGGATTATGTCCGCTCGTGTGAGAGGGAATGGTTGAAGTGTAAATCTCTATTTAGGAAGGGCATTTTACGTCGGAACTATATTGCAGAAAGGAAGAGTTTTGATAGGTTGTTACGTAGACATAGGCGATTGTATCAGGCTTCTGAGCAAAAAAGGTTGTTAGATAAGTACAGTGATAAAAACAGCAAGGAGTTTTGGAAAGCTATTGGTGAAATAGGAATAGGGAATGAAAGACGTGGTAGTATCCCATGGGAGGTAACTCGTAACGGTACATCATTCTCAGATAGGAATACTGTTTTGAATGCATGGAAGGATGATTATGAGTCATTATATAATGCTGACAGTTTTTCAGAGTTTGATAGTGATCATTTACGTGAGGTTTCAGAGGCTGTTGCCAGCAATCAGGTTTTGCCCAGTCAGTTTGACACATCGATTCTTGATGCCCCTATCTCACGTGAAGAGGTTGTCTCTGCGGTTAGTCGTGCTAAATGTGGAAAGGCTGTTGGCTTTGATCTACTACCTGCTGAATCGCTTAAGAATAGTGCTACCGTTGAAGCTCTTCTTAAAGTTTTTACTTTTTGTTTCGAGAATAATGTATGTCCTGATATTTGGCGTAATAGTATCATCTCTCCAATCAAGAAGGCAGATACAGACCCAACTGATCCTTTGGGTTATCGGGGTATATCTCTAATATCTATTCCATGTAAGGTTTATTCTGATATCTTAAATTCCAGGTTCACAAAGTGGTTAGAATATAATGATCTTTTGGCCGAGGAGCAGAACGGTTTTCGTAGCAAGCGTAACACAGTTGAACATATTTATAGTTTGTATAACATTATTGCTAACAGGAAGTCTTTGAAACGTTCCACATTCGTTTGTTATATTGATGCTATGAAGGCGTTTGATAGAGTCAACAGAAATTGTATGTGGTATAAACTTTTAAAGCTTGGTGTGAATGGAAAGTTTTATCTTGCGGTCCGGTCTTTGTATGATAATAATAAATCTTGTGTTTCTATAAATGGTTACTACACGGATAATTTTTCAGTAAACAGTGGTGTAAAGCAGGGTTGCGTTCTGTCGCCTACTTTATTCTCTCTATATATAAAAACGATTTGGTTGAGGAAATAAATAGTTTAGGGTGTGGTATTGATGTGGATGGAAGGATGGTCAGTTTACTGTTATATGCTGACGATATTGCTCTGCTTGCTGCTGATGAAAACTCTCTACAGCGTATGCTAAATTGTGTGTCTTCCTGGTGCAGAAAATGGCGTCTTCAGATTAACAGTAAGAAAACTAAAATTGTTCATTACAGACCCAATTGTATTGATAAATCTTGCTTTGATTTTACTTGTGGCCCGGAGGTGATTGAAATTATACATGCATATAAGTATTTGGGCATTTGGCTAAATGAACACTTGAACCTAAATTTTACAGCTAAGGAAATTGCCAAGTCAGCAAGTAGAGCATTAAGTGTTATCATTAGTAAGTTTAAAGCAGTGGGAGGAATGGCCTATGATGTTTTTAACTCATTGTATGATAATCTTGTGCAACCTATTTTATCTTATGGTTCAGCTATTTGGGGTACTAAAGAATTTAGAAGTATTAACATCGTTCAAAACAGGGCTAGCCGGTTTTTTCTTGGCGTTGGTAATAAAACTGCAAATCTCGCAGTACGGGGTGAAATGGGTTGGTTATCCTGCATTTCTAAACAAAAAATCGAAATTATCCGCTTTTGGCTGAAATTAAATATGACTGAACCATCAAGATTGACTAGTTGTGTTAAAACATGGTCGCTGAGGTTTAGAAAATCCTGGGATAACGTAGTTCTAAATCTCATCAGGCAAGTTAATGTTCCAATTCATGATTTATCTTCTGTTACTTACAGGGAGTTTATTGCAATTAGAGAAAGAATTGTCAGATTAGATCAGGATAATTGGTTACGCGGTCTATGGAACGACAACAGACAAGCTAATGGTAATAAACTCCGAACAGTTAGATTATTTAAAAGCACCTTGACAATTTCACCCTACGTCCGCTCAGTATCAGACCGCTCTCATCGAAGTATTCTCGCTAAGTTAAGATGCGGTTCTCTACCCTTAGAGGTGGAATTAGGTCGTTTTGCCCGCCCCCAAACACCATTAAATCAACGTATTTGCAAATATTGTAATTCCAGTGCAGTTGAAGATGAGATTCATTTTCTAACTTCTTGCCAATTTTATTCGGATATTAGATCCTGTTTATGGCTTAAGGCAAAAGCTATTAATTATCAGTTTATCAATATGTCCCCAACAGACCAAATAATATTCATTATGCAGCTCCCCCAACTTTCCCCATCACTTGCCGCTACACTTTATGCAATGTTTAGACGCAGGAAAAGCACCATTATATAAGCAATATTTAAATTTTAAAATATGATTTTATATAATATATTTTAATCATTTTAGCGCTTAAGCGCTCTTAGAGTGCGGAAACTTGTGAGTGAAGCGCATATGAAACTCGAAGAGAAAAGCTTAGAAATAACACGTTTCTCTGACGACAGGAGCCTTGGAATTGCCAACCTCAAGTCAAAAGTCACACTGTTATCTAAGGGTATCAACACGTTAGAAATTGACCTAACAACAGTGGACAGATCTTTTCAAGCGTTAGAAAACAATATGGAAGACTTTAAGAAGAAAGTTGCCTCCATTGAAAAGCAGCTGAAGCAAAACGCAAGGAATGTACAAAAGAAGGATCCTGTGGATAAACATAACTACAGAAGTGAAGCCCAAAACGAACCGCATAAGGATTTACCTGAAAATAACTGTAATAATACTGTCCCAGTAGACACACAGATACATAAAAGCCAACCACCAAGCATCCCTGAAAGCAATCAAAGCCCAAAACAAATTCAATCATACAGCGATTGCCTAAAGTCAACACAAGAGAAGTCAACTCCAGAAGACCACCCTAAAACCAATCATATGGAAGTTTGTTCACCAAGGAGAGATCCAAACCAAGAACCTTCGCCAATCCAAACTATCGTAGGGACTGACCAATGTCCAGCAACCCGAGATACAACGCAGGAGTTCTGTGCAGCCCCACCAAGAATCAGAACAGCCCGCTTCTATGTAGGAAGAATAAATAAATCTAACACTCTCGAATCCCTGAAGCGATACCTGGAACAAAGAGAAGTGACAACAACTTACTTGAGATTCTTTAACACACCAGAAAGAAGATTTGCATCAGCTCAAGTTAATGTGTTACTCCAAGATAAGACAAAACTTGACGACCCATCGTTTTGGCCTGAAAATATTATTGTTAAACCATGGCTGTCAAAGGAACAATTCTGGCAAAATATTAACAACAGGGTAAGGAAACATGACAACAACTTTAATGAACAGAGGTAACATGCTAAACTTAATGTGCTGGAATGCACGTGGAATCATGTCGAGTGTACCATACCTAAACAAATGCTTATCAGAACATCAAATAGACATTTGTGCTATTTCAGATCACCAGTTAAGACAGTACAACTTGGTCTTTTTAAACGTTCTAAATGAGGAATACCTTGCTGTTGCGAGTCCTGCACCAGAGTCTCACCACCAAACGTACAGAACCTGTGCAAGTGGAGGGACTGCTATACTCTACCATAAAAGACTCCAACATCATGTTACTGAAGTAGATCTGGACTGTGACAGTGGGCGAATTACTGGAATACAACTTGATACTCAAGGAAACAGTTATACTTACCTTTTATCAGTTTACTTACCCCCATCCAACAGGTCCTTTGAGGTGTTTCTGCACTACCTCCAACAATTACAAGAAATCTATGCAACATTTTCCCTAAGAGGCCGAGTCCTTATTCTTGGAGATTTCAATGCAGGACTTTCTGGACCAAGGAACGACAAAAGTCTTGGTCAAAGAGGGATAGCACTTAATACTTTTGTCAAATCCAATAACCTTGTACCTCTGAACATGCAGTCAGACTGCAAGGGACCAATATCTACTTTCCAAGCTTATGAAGGAGGACCCAACTCTGCCATTGATCATATCCTTGTGCCTGAAGAAATTGCTGAACTTAGACGCCATGTTGAAGTTAAGGGAGATAACCCATACAATGTGTCTGATCACCACCCAGTCATCTGCTTCATAGAACAATTAAACCCAAAAGTTAACCCCCAGTGTACACATTTCTCAAAACCATCATGGGAAAAGGCCTTTCGAAATAACACAATAACAGACTATACATACAGTGTGTCAAACCTTCTCTGGCCTGTACCCCTACCTATCACTGAATATACGGAAGAAGACATTAAAACTCTGTATGCTAAGATTGTAGACTGCCTTAATGAATCCTCAAACCAGTTTATTCCTCGATCTCATTACAAAAAGCATGTCAAACCATATTGGAAAGGAATCGTCAAAGATCACCATGACAACATGATGAATCACAGAGACAACTGGATTGAAAGTGGACGCCCAAGGGGAATGGAACATGAAGAATTCAGGCTTTACAAGAGAGCAAAGGACTCCTTCAGACAAGCCCTCAGAAAAGCAGCTGAAGATTTTCAAGATAAAGAATTCAGCAAACTCGACAACAAATGTGATGTTGACCAGAAGCTATTCTGGGCACTGCTTAGGCGAGGAACTAAGAAACAGCAAATTCCGTGCTTAGAAGTACAAAACATCCAAGTGAGAGAGCCAAAAGAGATATGTAATGCCCTTGCAGATCATCTTAAGGACGTGTTTAAGAACAAATCAGAACCACACTTTAACGAGACTTTCAAAGCACAGATTGACGAAGAAGTGAATACCATACGTGGTAATGAAAAGGAAAACAGTGACAATTTTGACTTCACAACTGTAGAGGAAGTCTCATCCTTGTGCAAAACGTTAAAGAGCAACAAGGCAGCTGGAGAAGATGGGTTAACCTATGAACATCTGAAGTATGGAGGCAAATACCTACATAAATGCCTCTCCATTCTGTTCAACCTCATTTTACACTCGGGTTATATTCCAAGGGCTTGGAAGAGAGGTATCATAGTCCCGATATACAAAGGGGGCGGAAAGTCTAGAATGTCTGCAGATTCATACAGAGGCGTCACCCTTTTACCTGTCATTTTTAAACTCTTTGAACTCGTTGTAGCAAAGAGACTACCACAAATTACAGATTCTGACAGTTTTCCCAGCAACCAGCAGTTTGGATTTCAAAAGGGGATGTCCTCTATACATACCTCCTTCCTTGTACAGGAAACAGCTTACCATTATTCTGAACGCTCTGATGCAGTCCACGTCGCCTTTCTAGATAGCTCCAAAGCATTTGATACCGTGTACCAGCCTGGGCTCCTCCTCAAGCTCCACCAGATGCACATCCCACGTTACCTATGGACGGTCTTGGACCAGGTTTACACAGACATGAAAAGCTGTGTTCTTGCAAATAACGAGAAGTCCGACTGGTTTGCACTCAAAAGAGGAGTCAGACAAGGAAGCATCCTATCAGCAAAACTTTATCTCCTGTATATCAACGACCTACTAGAAAATCTTATCAAGTCAAAGAAAGGTTCCATGGTACTGGATTTGAATGTAACAGCTCCAACCCAGGCTGATGACATAACCTTGATATCCCCAGTCGCTTCAAACCTTCAAGAGATGGTGTCAATGTGTGAAGAATACAGTGGTAAATGGCGCTTTACATTCTCACCATTAAAGAGCAGAATATTAACGTTTGGACCACGTGAACACTCTCATATCAAGATCTACATGTATGGTGAAGAAGTTCCATCCACTAGAGAAATAAAACACGTGGGTATTCTACTTTCATCTGAATACAACTCTTGGGATCGAACCATTGAGGCGTGCTCTAAGATGAAATCTACAACAATGGCCCTGATCGGAAAAGGAATTCATGCCAGAGGATTAAATCCTCTAGTCAGCTCCAGTGTCATCAGATCCGTTTGTCTTCCACGAGCGCTGTTTGGATGCGAACTTTGGACAGGACTCTGCAAAGCTGAAATTCTTTCACTTGAGCGGGCCCAAAGACAAGTATTGAAGATTGCACAAGGTCTTCCTCGTTCAACAAGAACTGACATCTGCAATGCGCTACTTGGATGGAACTCCCTTGAAACAGAAATAGACAAAAAGAAACTACTTTTCCTTGGCAATCTGTGTAGCAGCAAGGCACAATTCTTACCAAGAAGACTACTTGCAACGAGATTGGCTCTGATGAGACACCAGCAGCAAACCAAAGCCCTTGGATATGTCCATGACATAAAGCGTGTTGTCTCAAAGTACAACCTAGATAGCTTCCTGACTAGTTTTTGTACAAGTGCCACCTTCCCAACCAAAGCCACATGGAAGAAGATTGTAAAGAAGGCTGTCCATACAACTGAACTTGATGCCTGGAACCACCGATTGGACACTGACCCCGACCTGAAGCACTTCAGACAGATCCACTCGTCAATCTGCCCACATAAAGCGTGGATCATTGCAAGGAAGGATCCACACCTTAAATTAGCTGCAACCTTTGTCGTTCAGATGTGTGCTGTGTGGAGACCATGGAAAGCAAAAGGTGTCTGCAAACTCTGTGATTCCCGTTACGAGGACCTTTTAATTCATGCACTATGTACCTGTCAACAGACTGAACATGTCAGAGACGCCCTATGGTGCGACATTGTGGACTCATGCTCCGTGGAAATAAGTGTTGCTCTACACAACAAAAGTGACTTAAATCTTGTTTGCTGTCTCCTGTCCTGTACGACTCCCGTGCCCTCCAGTCCAGAGATAGAAGAAACCTTTGCTGAAGCAGCCATAAAGGGACTGTTTGAAATCAAAAGACTAATAGATCCAGTCCATGAACAATATCGATTCCCTTCCCATAACTGAAAAAAATATTAATAACTTATTAATGCATGATTCTCATTCATAACCGTAACTGTACATCTTCCCTTATTATGATAACACCAATACACATGTAACTCTCCTATGGAGGAATAAAGATTATATATGGTTCAGCTATTTGGGGTACTAAAGAATTTAGAAGTATTAACATCGTTCAAAACAGGGCTAGCCGGTTTTTTCTTGGCGTTGGTAATAAAACTGCAAATCTCGCAGTACGGGGTGAAATGGGTTGGTTATCCTGCATTTCTAAACAAAAAATCGAAATTATCCGCTTTTGGCTGAAATTAAATATGACTGAACCATCAAGATTGACTAGTTGTGTTAAAACATGGTCGCTGAGGTTTAGAAAATCCTGGGATAACGTAGTTCTAAATCTCATCAGGCAAGTTAATGTTCCAATTCATGATTTATCTTCTGTTACTTACAGGGAGTTTATTGCAATTAGAGAAAGAATTGTCAGATTAGATCAGGATAATTGGTTACGCGGTCTATGGAACGACAACAGACAAGCTAATGGTAATAAACTCCGAACAGTTAGATTATTTAAAAGCACCTTGACAATTTCACCCTACGTCCGCTCAGTATCAGACCGCTCTCATCGAAGTATTCTCGCTAAGTTAAGATGCGGTTCTCTACCCTTAGAGGTGGAATTAGGTCGTTTTGCCCGCCCCCAAACACCATTAAATCAACGTATTTGCAAATATTGTAATTCCAGTGCAGTTGAAGATGAGATTCATTTTCTAACTTCTTGCCAATTTTATTCGGATATTAGATCCTGTTTATGGCTTAAGGCAAAAGCTATTAATTATCAGTTTATCAATATGTCCCCAACAGACCAAATAATATTCATTATGCAGCTCCCCCAACTTTCCCCATCACTTGCCGCTACACTTTATGCAATGTTTAGACGCAGGAAAAGCACCATTATATAAGCAATATTTAAATTTTAAAATATGATTTTATATAATATATTTTAATCATTTTAGCGCTTAAGCGCTCTTAGAGTGTTCTGGTGTCTCGTAGGCCATTGTTGGCCGGACAACGTACTGTATATTGATATATTACTGTTTTTATGAATGTACGTTGTGTGACACCTAAATAAAATATTTTTCTTCTTCTTTCTTCTTTCTTTCTTCTATAAAAGTTGTGTATGCTTTTAAAATAGTTTTCAAATTCATTTAAAGAATAACAGATTCATTAAAGAGAAGAAAGCATCATGAGTTGGAACCATGATCAGGTCCAAACATACATGTATATGAATACAGAAGGAATTTCAAACTCGTTCATAATCTATTGGTACATTTAACATATCACATTTTATTGACTTCAAACCATAAGAGGACTGACATGTATCGTTTGTAAACCGAAACGGGTTTTTGTGAGAACAAAATAATTTTGTCATCTCCAACATTTTAACCTCTAGAGAGAGACTCATCAAAAGGCTTATAGCTAAGAATGAAAAGTGACAATTCTCTTCACGTCTTCAGTTTCTTTCTTTAAATGCAGCAAACATTTAAAAACCTTTGACCTCTTTTAGGAAAATGTATACATGATACACTTGCCTTAGGGTCAATATTTCGAAAATATCATTAAAAGAATTGTCCGACATTGCTAGTCGTAATTTCGAACTGCCTTTGAAAGTGGCATGTTATGACGATGAAACGATGTTGTTGCTCGCTCAGACAGTTAGAATAACATGCCTCGTTGACAGCTAATTGTCAACAAAGCCGTAGACGTAACCATTCATCCGTGACAGCCACTTGATCTTCAAGCCAGTTGATTAGTCGTTAATTAGTTACGTCATGGCAGGCGGAGAGTTTACTGTAATTCCAAATGGCAGGTCGGTTCCAGCTATATAAGCTGTGTCCGCCAGACAGAGGCTTCATTTCCGGACATACTTCAGTTATAGATCAAACCAAGCAAGATGGACAGCACAGAGGAACTATACTCGAACCTGAGAGTTACGGGTCTGTGAAGTTAGCTCCCAGTTCACGGTTCCCGGTTCATTATTCAAATTGTGAAGTTGGCTCCCAGTTCACGGTTCCTGGTTCATTATTCAAATTGTGAAGTTGGCTCCCAGTTCACGGTTCCTGGTTCATTATTCAAATTGTGAAGTTGGCTCCCAGTTCACGGTTCCTAGTTCCTTATTCAAATTGTGAAGTTGGCTCCCAGTTCACGGTTCCTGGTTCATTATTCAAATTGTGAAGCTGGCTCCCAGTTCACGGTTACCAGTTCCTTATTCGAATAGGAAGTAATAGCTCCCGGTTCTATGTTCAGTTATAATACCCGTTTACCCGTTAAACTAATATGTTTACCATTGTCCAAGTATTAGGAATATGCCGAGTCTACTTCTGTACATGAGCAAAGGGCGCAAATGTCATGAACGGCTACCTATAGCATTTTGATTCTAATATACACAGTCGCAGTATCAGCCACACTATCGCTGTACCCGGTTCCTTATTCGACTCGCCCACACCCGTTTCGTGAAAGATATGTTGAATAAGCAAGCCATATATATGATATATGTCCAGTCTACCTCTGTACATAAGCAAAATGCAATATACGCTCGTACATTTACGTACAAGGCTATTAGATAGATGCAAGGTGCCAGCTCCCAGTTCACTATTCAAAGTGTGAAGTTGGCACCGGGTTCAATTTTCGACTTTAGACTCGCTCACACCCATTTCAAGAAAGTTATGTTTATCATTGTATAAGCATATATTAGGTCTATGTCAAGACTACCTCTGTACATAATCAAAGTGAAAAATATGCTCGTACATTTACGTACAGGGCTAATACAAAGATGCAAGGTGCCAGCTCCCAGTTCCCTATTAAAAGTGTGAAGTTGGCACCGGGTTCATTATTCAACTTTAGACTCGCTCACACCCGTTTCAAAATACATAGGTTTATCATTGAATACGCATATATTAGGTCTATGTCCACTCTACCTCTGTACATAAGCAAAGTGCAATATACGCTCGTACATTAACGTACAGGACTATTAGATAGATGCAAGGTGCCAGCTCCCAGTTCACTATTCAAAGTGTGAAGTTGGCACCGGGTTCATTATTCGACTCTAGACTCGCTCACACCCGTTTCAAGAAAGTTATGTTTATCATTGAATAAGCATATATTAGGTCTATGTCCAGGCTACCTCTGTACATAATCAAAGTGAAAAATATGCTCGTACATTAACGTACAGGGCTATTAGATAGATGCAAGGTGCTAGCTCCCAGTTCACTATTCAAAGTGTGAAGTTGGCACCGGGTTCATTATTCAACTTTAGACTCGCTCACACCCGTTTCAAAATAGATAGGTTTATCATTGAATACGCATATATTAGGTCTATGTCAAGTCTACCTCTGTACATAAGCAAAGTACAATATACGCTCGTACATTTACGTACAGGACTATTAGATAGATGCATGGTGCCAGCTCCCAGTTCCCTATTCAAAGTGTGAAGTTGGCACCGGGTTCATTATTCGACTCTAGACTCGCTCACACCCGTTTCAAGAAAGTTATGTTTATCATTGAATGAGCTTATATTAGGTCTATGTCCAGTCTACCTCCGTACATAAGCAAAATGCAAAATATGCTCGTACATTTACGTACAGGGCTATTAGATAGATGCAAGGTGCTAGCTCCCAGTTCACTATTCAAAGTGTGAAGTTGGCACCGGGTTCATTATTCAACTTTAGACTCGCTCACACCCGTTTCAAAATAGATAGGTTTATCATTGAATACGCATATATTAGGTCTATGTCCAGTCTACCTCTGTACATAAGCAAAATGCAATATACGCTCGTACATTTACGTACAGGACTATTAGATAGATGCATGGTGCCAGCTCCCAGTTCCCTATTAAAAGTGTGAAGTTGGCACCGGGTTCAATTTTCGACTTTAGACTCGCTCACACCCATTTCAAGAAAGTTATGTTTATCATTGTATAAGCATATATTAGGTGTATGTCCAGGCTACCTCTGTACATAAGCAAAGTGCAAAATATGCTCGTACATTTACGTACAGGGCTATTACAAAGATGCAAGGTGCCAGCTCCCAGTTCCCTATTCAAAGTGTGAAGTTGGCACCGGGTTCATTATTCAACTTTAGACTCGCTCACACCCGTTTCAAAATACATAGGTTTATCATTGAATACGCATATATTAGGTCTATGTCCAGTCTACCTCTGTACATAAGCAAAGTGCAATATACGCTCGTACATTTACGTACAGGACTATTAGATAGATGCAAGGTGCCAGCTCCCAGTTCCCTATTAAAAGTGTGAAGTTGGCACCGGGTTCAATTTTCGACTTTAGACTCGCTCACACCCATTTCAAGAAAGTTATGTTTATCATTGTATAAGCATATATTAGGTGTATGTCCAGGCTACCTCTGTACATAAGCAAAGTGCAAAATATGCTCGTACATTTCCGTACAGGGCTATTAGATAGATGCAAGGTGCTAGCTCCCAGTTCACTATTCAAAGTGTGAAGTTGGCACCGGGTTCATTATTCAACTTTAGACTCGCTCACACCCGTTTCAAAATAGATAGGTTTATCATTGAATACGCATATAGTAGGTCTATGTCAAGTCTACCTCTGTATATAAGCAAAGTGCAAAATATGCTCGTACATTTCCGTACAGGGCTATTAGATAGATGCAAGGTGCTAGCTCCCAGTTCACTATTCAAAGTGTGAAGTTTGCACCGGGTTCATTATTCGACTTTAGACTCGCTTACACCCGTTTCAAAATAGATAAGTTTATCATTGAATAAGCATATATTAGGTCTAAGTCAAGACTACCTCTGTACATAATCAAAGTGCAAAATATGCTCGTACATTTACGTACAGGGCTATTAGATAGATGCAATGTGCCAGTTTCCAGTTCCCTATTCAAAGTGTGAAGTTGGCACCGGGTTCGTTATTCGACTCTAGACTCGCTCACACCCGTTTCAAGAAAGGTATGTTTATCATTGAATAAGCATATATTAGGTCTATGTCCAGTCTACCTCTGTACATAAGCAAAATGCAAAGTATGCTCGTACATTTACGTACAGGGCTATTAGATAGATGCAAGGTGCTAGCTCCCAGTTCACTATTCAAAGTGTGAAATTGGCACCGGGTTCATTATTCGACTTTAGACTCGCTTACACCCGTTTCAAAATAGATAAGTTTATCATTGAATAAGCATATATTATGTCTATGTCAAGTCTACCTCTGTACATAAGCAAAGTGCAAAATATGCTCGTACATTTACATACAGGGCTATTAGATAGATGCAATGTGCCAGCTCCCAGTTCCCTATTCAAAGTGTGAAGTTGGCACCGGGTTCATTATTCGACTCTAGACTCCCTCACACCCGTTTCAAGAAAGTTATGTTTATCATTGAAAAAGCATATATTAGGTCTATGTCCAGTCCACCTCTGTACAGAAGCAAAGTGCAAAATATGCTCGTACATTTACGTACAGGGCTATTAGATAGATGCAAGGTGTCAGCTCCCAGTTCCCTATTCAAAGTGTGAAGTTGTCACCGGGTTCAATATTCGACTTTAGACTCGCCCACACCCGTTTCAAGAAAGAGAAAAAAATACAATACATTAGCTCTACCTCTTTTATAAAAAGGTGAAATTGCTAAAATATCCAATCGATAATTTATAGTATAGGATCCATAGGTTCACAAGGCCCTGTTAGGGACCATATGGTCATCAAAACTTTCCATTATAATCCTCAATAAAAGGAGTTAGAACAACATTTGAGCTTAAGGCCTTTTAATGAAAACTAACATTAAAATTAGTTTAAGGACTTGGCCCTTTAATGGGGCAAAAGGACCATCAAAGCTATAAATTATAATCCTCACTTGTCAAAGAGTCTGAACACATGGTATCAGCTTTCTATGCCTTATGCTTCAGGAGAAGAACATGAAAATAAGGCCCAAAGAGCCATAAATAATAATCCCCACTAGTCAAGGAGTCTGTACAAACAGTTTCAGCTTTCTAGGCTTCATGTTTCTTGAGATGAGGATGAAAAGGTTTAAGGTGTGGCCCCTGTGACCCTTATTAGGGGCCACAGGGCCACCAACATTTCATTACCAACGTTTTTGTGTTCAGTCAACTTATGATCCCATTTGAAATATTATGGATATGAAAAACATATCGATCTTGAAAGGATAATATAAACATTATATATTTTCTAGCAATTATTTTATTCAGTATTGCCTTAAATGTAAAATTCCATATACATGTACATCATATACAAAATTAACATT
Organism: Steromphala cineraria; assembly: GCA_916613615.1. Taxonomy (NCBI): domain Eukaryota; kingdom Metazoa; phylum Mollusca; class Gastropoda; order Trochida; family Trochidae; genus Steromphala; species Steromphala cineraria. The sequence goes on from OU744726.1 coordinate 19,506,041, forward strand.
ATTTGTTGCTAGATAAATATCAACACAGGCTAGGAAATGATCACTTGGTATTTGAAATAGTTATAATATAATTTTGATGCTGCAATTAACCCCGTTGATGCAAGACAGTAAAACTTTTTTTCAAAACCTCGGTAAGCAATACAAAAAAACAAAAAAATAAATGTCAGGCAAAACTAAAGAAAAAGATAACACTACATTTTCTTTTTTTTTAAAACATAATATAATAGAATTTCAGAAGTCTTGACCTTGAACTTTGACATCAATTGTCAACAGGTCAAACAAATTCCCAGGGGTATTTTAAACAATACTATTCCCAGGCTGCGTTACGAACAATCAACTTGAATGAGTTTGAAACTTTCAAAATTTGATTAATATGGGGGTAGAGAAGCAATAACCCATACCTAAGTGACCTTGACCTAATATTCAAGGTTAAATAATCCATGACCACTTTTCGTTTATTATTAGAATCATGAAAGATAAAAAGTGTTAATAGTTCTTTTAATGCAATACCCTACTTCTGTTGACTTTGTGACCATGACCATGGCCAATTGCAACCTGTTTTTGGTACTTTTCAAAATTTGATACACAGCACAGGTTATCATGTCCTAAAAATCTTAATGGGGTAATATGCTGAGTTTAATTCAATACAGGTCTTACTGTTTCGAATTCTGGATTCCTTAGGGGGATTCAATCTTATAATTGCTATACCCCTTATTTATAACTTGTATATTCTGACATTTCTTATTATAAACGTGTTGTTTATTTATCAAATTGCAAGAATTCGTGAAACATAAAGACATTTTTTTACCGTTTTACAAGATGATTAGTTGACTAGGGGTGTATTGTCCGGTATTCGATCACCTGTCAAAACACAAATCACACTGCTTCAGTTACTTAAACGTCATAATATCGGCTGTGGCCTCCTTGTGATGCAACAAGTAACGCAACACGACCGCGGACATGGTTTATAAATCGCCTAATAACACGACTATGGATATGGTGCCATTTCCCCTGCAAAACACGACTCAAGTCCTGCACTGTCAGTGGAGGCTGTTGGCGTTGTCGAATACGTCGCCTGAGGTAGCCTCAAAGATGCTCTACTGGATACATATCCGGAGATCTTGCTGGCTAGACCAAGACATTCACAACATTGACGAACAGTACTCCCTAAAGAACAGTATTCAACGTCAAATTTGATGCTTTAACTTCATTGCTCTGAGAGGTCGATTTGCTCAAATGTCGTGTAAACGCAGTCGTCTGGTCACTGTCCATCTGCTGATTCGATGATTCAGGATGTGTGCCGCTGATGACGTCACAGTCAGGAAAATGTTCCTCAGGGGAAGCACCCGTAAATGTCTGTCTACAATGGGGGTGGTCACCTTCGGTCTGTAGCTCCTGGGCCTGTTTATTGTCCTGCCAGTCTGTCCAAAATGCATCAACAGCCTACCAATTGTTTGCTTCGATCAGTTCAAGATTCTAGCGACATGGTCGTTTGTAGCGCCAAGTTGAAGCATCCACTTTGCTCACCCTCTCTGCTTTGAAGTTAATTGCGGCATGTTCTTGTTGTCAACATGATGTAACTGATGCCCAAAAACATTTTGGCGGGGGGCTTTATACCCCAAGACCATACGGGTATTTTTATGTACATTTAGGACATTTCACTGATTAAAATCATTTTGCAAGTGAAAAAAACTTTTAAAGTCATGGCCCTTTTGGGCCCTCATAATCCTTTCTAGTCAAAGACTCTTTAAACAAAGTTTCAGCTATTAAGGTCACATGTTTCTGGAGAAGAAGATGAAAATATGTTTTAAGGGTATGGCCCCTGTGGCCCTAATTAGGGGCCATAGGGCCAGCAAAGCTATAAAATATAAAGCCTCACTAGTCAAGGAGTATCTACACAAGGTGTCAGCTATTTAGGCATTATGTTCCTGGAGAAGAAGATGAAAATAGGTTTTAAATCTTAAACTATACATTTTTGGAAAGATGAAAGCACAGAAAAAAAAAAAAAAAACAATGTTGGCATTTTCGCTAACACCGTTATGGCGGCCATTTTTGATTTTCAAAATGGCCGCCATAAATCACAAATTCTGCTATAAATTGGCTTCTTGACAACTTAGAAACTAAAATTAACATTGTAATTCCAGGTTTTTGTGGTCAAGGATGCTAACGGTGATAGCGTAAATATGATCAGAGGAATTAAAAAGTAGAGAAAAGGGATTTATGTGACTATTTTTAAATTTCAAAATGGCCGCCATCAAATTTTGCAATATCTCAGTTTCTTTTCAATTTAGAACCTAGAATAAAAATGATAATTCTATGTTTTTGTGGTCTAGGACTGTAATGGTGACAACACAAACATGATCAGAAGCATTAAAAATAAGAAAAAAAAATATATGACATTATTATCTTTATGTATTTATTATTCCATAACATAATAGACGGGAATGCAATCAATGTAGTGTTCATATGAATCTCAAAAGAAAGTTAACAGGCAAATCCTGCCGGAGTATCTTCAAGATCTATATCATTTAGAAAGTGTTACTACAGATCTTCATCACTGTCCTGGGTGTCATATTCGGCGTTATAGTCAGAATCATTTTCAGTCGGTTCCACACAAACAGAGCTCGGTGCAAGGCAAGTTGTGACTCTGGCATGAACACCTTTGGCTTGTGCAATGGGTTTTGCATTGGCATCTGATCAGTTCTACAATGGCTTGTGGCGGGGGTGGCACCTTTGCGGTGGTAGGGAGTACATGACCATTTCCAATTTGTTAATAGCCATGTTTGAGGGGATCCAACAGATGCTGCCACATCACTGTGATTTGAGACCACACCCTAGCTTGTCAGGAGCACGTTCAATATGCTCCTTAAGGGCACCAGTTGTAGGTGGCAACTTGTTGCTTTCTGCCAGATGTTTACAAAACAGATGCCACCTGAGGTTGGGAATACTTGCTATATGAATGCCCTTTGGACAGTACAGTGAGCAAACAAATTTAGCCAGTGTCTCCTTCACGTCCTGTTGTACATCACACTCCTCTGTCAATTCCATAGATGCTGAGATGTCTTCCACGTCAGCATTCTTGTACTTCTGGAACCACTTAGTTTTACCAAGTCCAGATATTCCAACATTATCTGCACCAGAAAAGGCATGGGAAACATGTAATGCTGTTGCTTTTCTCTTCCAAGCGCACTCCAGATTGCCCCAATCTCGACAATACCTGAGACCATCGATATTGCTGTGTTTTTGGAGAGCTTCTCACAGTGTGCAACAGCTAAAACTAAGACGTCTGTATATGGGCTGAAGAAAACCATGCGTGCTCCAGGATACCGTTGTGATGCTGCTGCTGCCAAGCAGATCACAATGTATCAGCTTCTTCATGATTTGTTTCTTCAAACTGCATGACGCAGTTGCTTTGTGTGTGGCCCGATGCTGATGCGACGACCAGCTTTGGGAATTTGCAATAATCTTCAATACTGCTTCAGCAAGGTATTCAGTCAAATCTGCTTTTGTTTTCTTATGAGAAAAAAACGTCCCAGTGGTATGTGCTTGATGTTTGTGTCGTCTGCAATTTGGTACTGAATCGGTTCTTTGCCTTGCCGCCGTTTTTCTCTTGTTTTCAACGAATCCACTCTGAGGTGTCAAAGACAAGAATAACCTCATCAAAGTCAACTGTCATTATCAGTAGTCTGTCGTTGAAGTGCTGACCAAAATATTTGACCAAGCTGATTGTCCTGGACTGCTTTGTCATCTGTTGAACACGAACCATTCCATCCACAACAGCAATGTTTTGGACTTCCAAGGGTAGCTTGTGAGGTTTTTGTTTCAGAAAGGACATCGACATCATCCACCAATACGGATACTTTGCATTTTGTTCCGTTCCATTACTTGCTGCCAGCATAACCAGTCAATTAATGAGCTTTGATTTATGAGTATATGGAAGGATGGATCTATCTGGGGCGAACAATGCTCTTGGAGTAAACTCAAAGTTTCCAATTGCGTTCTTCTGATCAATGTCCCGACTTGATTTGGCAAGAATCATCACACGACCATAAAGGTTTCTTTGATTTCTTTCAGATCAAAGGCTTGGTCACGGATTTTGACTGTTTGTGTCATGTTTCCCTACAGAAACATAGCATTGTTCTACTTCTTGACCGGTGCTCATAGACTTACATCTCCATTGATTCTTTCGGCTACATAGTCTTCATACAATTTCTGACCAACTTCATTGATGTTTAGAATCTTTGGAACATATCTTTGGGGAACATATGCATGTGTCATGAAGTTGTAAGGCTGATCTCCCTCTGCTTCAAAGGGATTTCCATGATTCAGAATAGCAGCCTTGATTTTCTTGACATCTTCATGCTCTTTCGTTACAGCCCTTGCTTGTACCTCTAGTTTCTGAGCAGTGATAACTAATTGGCCCTTAAACTTTGAGAAGGGCGTGACATCTCTGGTGTAGCATTTGCATTATTGGAAATACCAATCAAACCTGAGTGAATCTTCATCATCCTGTTCACTTGTTCACATGCATGATCTGCTCCAATGGAAACGAAAGGTATCTCACTCTTAGTGACAGATATGTTCCCATCCTGAAGTTTCTGCCAGGTATCCGGATGACTCCAATTCTTGCATGTCCGAAAGGTACCGTGGCCAAAGGCGCTTGTATTTTATCTGATCTAGGGCAAAGAAGAGCTTGCTTAGTGCCTCTCCAGCTTGTAGATGGAGAGGAAGATCACAATTTCTTGAAGCTTCGACAAAGAGGAGGATCTAGGATGGTTTCAACGTGATGGAGGTAATTCTTGATTGACTTGAACATTACATTGGAGCATTTGTCTTGCTCCCATATTCTAAGCTGACTAACAACTGCTTCGTCCGTGAGGATTCGAAGTAATTGTTCATTGACAACAGTGATGCACTCATTGCTCGAACTTAGCATCCTAACACAGGCATCCTGGACTTCATTCACTGGCTTGAAGAAGATGGCTTGAAGGTGTGGCTTTTCCTCAAAGAACTTCTAAAGGAGCAGTTCATATAGAGCCGTGTACATATGAATGTGTGCACGAGGAGTTCTCTTGTAGTGAGCACATTTCAAGATCTGATGTGTTGTAGCAGATCCATATACATCAGCCTCAATCCATGCATCATCTATTCCAGAGTTTTCAATAGATGTTCCTAATGCCCTCAATGCAGCCATGACAGTATGTAGCTCACCCAACCTTGGAAGAACTTTGCCTTTCAGATCGTCCCTTGCATCTACCAACTGCACAGCCTTCTTATATAAGGCCATGTCAAAGGTGATCACTGTTGGATGTTCTTCACTAGTGACTAGACTTTTCAGTTTTGATGCTTGTTGAATAACAGTCAACATTGTAGACAATTCGTGTGCAACTTCAGGCAACAGTGGCAGTGCACCAACTCTGGTCAAAGGCATGGGAGATGAGAAAAGGGACTTGAATCCAGCCCAGCCAGGACATTTGCTGTCTTCTCCATCCTCATCTCCTTTCGAAAGTGCAGATGCTATGATCCAGCCAAGGGTAGTCAGCTCATAAAACTTTGAAATCCCTGTAGTGCCAATTTGGAATTCTTGTCTTCTTTTTGTCACCCGAGGTTTTGGTTTGCTGCACGGCCTGATTAAGACACTGTTTGGAGCAACTGTTAGAGATTTTGCCTCATAAAGTTTTAAATTGGATGCAATTACTTCTCCTGGAGCATTTTCATTTTGATAAACCACAGTGATAGTCCCATGTGTTGTGCCTTTCCCATCTGCTGTATCCTCTGCAAAGTCTCTGTTATCAACTGCAAAGAACACAAATGTTCCTTCCTTTAGAAAGGGTGGTACATACAGACCATCAAACTGTAGTGTATTTTCTACAACAGCATTTGCTATTGCTGTTCCCAAGAGCAGTGACCGGCCATATGACACACACAAGTTCTGTGAATGGAGAAGGTCTACTAGTGTCTTGTTCCTGGTGTCGTGGTGAACAGTAAGTGATAGGCCCACAACCTTCTCGGGCATGTTGTGTTCTGAAAGTGGCTGTTGCTTCCTTAGATTGGTGCTGTACTTGCCTTTTGGTTTTGAAGGCATACATTATGCTCTGACATAGTGTAAGTGCTGATTGGTCTACTGTCCAGCGCCTCATTTCGGTTTGCAACTCCTCTTTAGGTCCTACCAAAATCCAACGCATAAGGCTATACAGTTCTGTTGGAACGTCTTCTGTATTGCTCAATACGGAAATCATGTCTGACGGTTTCTTTTCATCAATGAAGTCCTCGATGCTTCTGCGTATTAGCCTGGCTGTTTTATATAAAAGTTTTGTATTGTCCAATTCATTCTCATATTGCATGATAGAAGTGTGAACAATGTCTTCTTCACAAACTTCAGGACAGTAAAGAACCCAGGGCTTTCTTCTGTCCTTTTGTCTCACAGATTTCAAATCGGTAATTCTTGAAGAATTCTATCTTAAAGCCATTGTCTTGTCAGTGTTGGCTTGCGTTTTTGTGCCAAGCATGGATATGTATGTATGTGGCCTTAATCTTGTCCATGGGTAGATATTTAAAACAAAGTTTCAGCTTTCTACGCCTTTCCGTTCTTGACTAGAAGTCAAAAGTGCTCAAAGTTTGTGGACGGATGGACAGACGCGGGACACCGGGCCAGATGAGCTAAACATGCATTTTGTAACTCAAAACTGCAGCAGCAGTCAAGTGGATCATACAAAGTCATCATCAAATTGCATTTTGTAACGTAGAACTGCAGTAGCAGTCAAGTGGATCATACCAAATCATCATCAAAATGCATCTTGTAACATAGAACTGCAGCAGCAGTCAAGTGGATCATTCAAAGTCATCACCAAAATGCATCTTGAAACTTAAAACTGCAGCAGCAGTCAAGTGGATCATTCAAAGTCAACATCAAAATGCAATGCATAGTTTAACTTAAAACTGCAGCAGCAGTCAAGTGGATCATACAAAGTCATCACCAAAATGCATAGTTTAACTAAAACTGCAGAAGCAATCAAGTGGATCATTCAAAGTCATCACCAAAATGCATAGTTAAACTTAAAACTGCAGCAGCGACAATTGGATCATTCAAAGTCAACATCAAAATGCATCATGTAACGTAGAACTACAGTGGCAGTGGAATTATACACAACCATGCCCTAATGGCACTATCAGCAGCATTTTACAAACAGCTGATGAAATTTTTCAAAAATGTGAAAATTCAAATTTTTAAAAAATGACAAATCTTAGCATGAATGAAATATGCATGGCTCATATACAACGCACTCTGGTATAGGCTTTGCATCGTGAGTCAATAAAAGTCATCATTTCTGAAACAAATTTCAAATTTTTTTTAAATAGAAATATTTGATTACTCATCTGACATCATTTACTCATCTATGTGTAAATCGCTTCCATCTTATTCTAGTATAGAAATGTTAATTGCAAAAAGTTCAGGGATAAAAACTCAATTAACAAATTATTTTGGAAAATAATTTTAAATCCGATCAAGAGCATCAACAGGTGTACTAAAAAAATCCACTTATAAACCTGTGCCAATTGTATACCATTTAACTTAGTCCGAAATGTAAAGTTTCCCTGAACGCAAAAGAAAATTCAATCCGAAACAAAATTAAATTTGGCCTAAAATCTAGTGAAGGTTATTGTTAACAAATAAAAAGTGTGTAATGTAAGCTTGATATAGACCTAACAGGTCATGAGAAAATTGACAGCAAAAAAACACATTATGATGTAGGGAATGACCACCATATACCCCTTCTTACTTTATAGCGGGATTTAAAAATACAGAAACCCCTAAGGATGTGCTCAAACAAGGGATGATCAATGAATGATTGTCTGCACGATTTATCCTAGGTATGTCAGACTAAAATGAGACAAAGGAACTGTTTGCTAGGAAATTATAACGAGAACCATTGGCCTCAAAGCTAATGATTCTGATTGAAAATAATGTCAGGGTCCCTTGAAGTGACTGATGTCTTCGTAATCCTCCAATGTAGGCTGTGACTAAATTTGAAGACTTAGAGTCGAATAATGAACCCGGTGCCAACGTCACACTTTGAATGAGGAACTGGGAGCTAGCACCTTGCATCTATCTAATAGCCCTGTACGTAAATGTACGAGCATACTTTGCACTTTGCTTATGTACAGAGGTAGACTTGACATAGACCTAATATATGCTTATTCAATGATAAACATAACTTTCTCGAAACGGGTGTGAGCGAGTCTAGAGTCGAATAATGAACCCGGTGCCAACTTCACACTTTGAATAGGGAACTGGGAGCTGGCACCTTGCATCTATCTAATAGCCCTGTACGTAAATGTACGAAAATACTTTGCACTTTGCTTATGTACAGAGGTAGACTGGACATAGACCTAATATATGCTTATTCAATGATAAACATAACTTTCTCGAAACGGGTGTGAGCGAGTCTCGAGTCGAATAATGAACCCGGGGCCAACTTCACACTTTGAATAGGGAACTGGGAGCTGGCACCTTCCATCTATCTAATAGCCCTGTGCATAAATGTACGAGCGTATATTGCACTTTGCTTATGTACAGAGGTAGACTGGACATATACCTAATATATGCTTATTCAATGATAAACTTATCTATTTTGAAACGGGTGTGAGCGAGTCTAAAGATGAATAATGAACCCGGGGCCAACTTCACACTTTGAATAGGGAACTGGGAGCTAGCACCTTGCATCTATCTAATAGCCCTGTACGTAAATGTACGAGCATATTTTGCACTTTGCTTAGCTACAGAGGTAGACTGGACATAGACCTAATATATGCTTATTCAATGATAAACATAACTTTCTTGAAACGGGTGTGAGCGAGTCTAGAGTCGAATAATGAACCCGGTTCCAACTTCACACTTTGAATAGGGAACTGGGAGCTAGCACCTTGCATCTATCTAATAGCCCTGTACGTAAATGTACGAGCATACTTTGCACTTTACTTATGTACAGAGGTAGACTGGACATAGACCTAATATATGCTTATTCAATGATAAACATAACTTTCTTGAAACGGGTGTGAGCGAGTCTTGAGTCGAATAATGAACCCGGTTCCAACTTCACACTTTGAATAGGGAACTGGGAGCTGGCACCTTGCATCTATCTAATAGCCCTGTACGTAAATGTACGAGCATACTTTGCACTTTGCTTATGTACAGAGGTAGACTGGACATAGACCTAATATATGCTTATTCAATGATAAACATAACTTTCTCGAAACGGGTGTGAGCGAGTCTAGAGTCGAATAATGAACCCGGTTCCAACTTCACACTTTGAATAGGGAACTGGGAGCTGGCACCTTGCATCTATCTAATAGCCCTGTACGTAAATGTACGAGCATATTTTGCACTTTGCTTATGTACAGAGGTAGACTGGACATAGACCTAATATATGCTTATTCAATGATAAACATAACTTTCTCGAAACGGGTGTGAGCGAGTCTAAAGTCGAATAATGAACCCGGTTCCAACTTCACACTTTGAATAGGGAACTGGGAGCTAGCACCTTGCATCTATCTAATAGCCCTGTACGTAAATGTACGAGCATACTTTGCGATTTACTTATGTACAGAGGTAGACTGGACATATACCTAATATATGCTTATTCAATGATAAACATAACTTTCTTGAAACAGGTGTGAGCGAGTCTTGAGTCGAATAATGAACCCGGTTCCAACTTCACACTTTGAATAGGGAACTGGGAGCTGGCACCTTGCATCTATCTAATAGCCCTGTACGTAAATGAGCGAGCATATTTTGCACTTTGCTTATGTACAGAGGTAGACTGGACATAGACCTAATATATGCTTATTCAATGATAAACATAACTTTCTCGAAACGGGTGTGAGCGAGTCTAGAGTCGAATAATGAACCCGGTTCCAACTTCACACTTTGAAAAGGGAACTGGGAGCTAGCACCTTGCATCTATCTAATAGCCCTGTACGTAAATGTACGAGCATACTTTGCACTTTGCTTATGTACAGAGGTAGACTTGACATAGACCTAATATATGCTTATTCAATGATAAACATAACTTTCTCGAAACGGGTGTGAGCGAGTCTAGAGTCGAATAATGAAACCGGTGCCAACTTCACACTTTGAATAGGGAACTGGGAGCTAGCACCTTGCATCTATCTAATAGCGCTGTGCATAAATGTACGAGCGTATATTGCACTTTGCTTATGTACAGAGGTAGACTGGACATAGACCTAATATATGCTTATTCAATGACAAACTTATCTATTTTGAAACGGGTGTGAGCGAGTCTAAACATGAATAATGAACCCGGTGCCAACTTCACACTTTGAATAGGGAACTGGGAGCTAGCACCTTGCATCTATCAAATAGTCCTGTGCGTAAATGTACGAGCATATTTTGCACTTTGCTTATGTACAGAGGTAGACGTGACATAGATCTAATATATGCTTATTCAATGATAAACTTATATATTTTGAAACGGGTGTGAGCGAGTCTAAAGTTGAATAATGAACCCGGTTCCAACTTCACACTTTGAATAGGGAACTGGGAGCTAGCACCTTGCATCTATCTAATAGCCCTGTACGTAAATGTATGAGCATATTTTGCACTTTGCTTATGTACAGAGGTAGACTGGACATAGACCTAATATATGCTTATTCAATGATAAACATAACTTTCTCGAAACGGGTGTGAGCGAGTCTAGAGTCGAATAATGAACCAGGGGCCAACTTCACACTTTGAATAGGGAACTGGGAGCTGGCACCTTGCATCTATCTAATAGCCCTGTGCATAAATGTACGAGCGTATATTGCACTTTGCTTATGTACAGAGGTAGACTGGACATATACCTAATATATGCTTATTCAATGATACACCACGTGGTGCGGTTATCGGGTCAATATCAGAGGTAGTTATTTTTAGATAACTGACCTCAGATCAACCTGGAGGTTGGTTATCACGAGGTTGGTTATCTGATAACCAACCTCTTGATAACTGACCTCTCGGTTCGATACGGTGAACATGTCTCGGCTACGCCTCGCCATCTTCACCGTATCGCACCTCGAAATAAACTTACCCTCGGCTTACGGGTCTAAATGACCCTTCGCCTCTAATTGTGACTTTTGATATTCTTTAGAATTTGTTGTGATTTTCACCTGTGCATTCAGATATATTATGTCTTTATTTCAAAATGCCATTCTAAAGAATATCAAAGGCAGCAAGAACGATAATAAAATTTAAAAAAAGACAGGACAAATATTCTTTATTACAGAGAACTTTTGAAGTCATTTTCAAATTACATGTTCATAGTGCTTTCAATTCTTTCTATTTGGTTTCCTTTAAACATGCAAACATTTACATTTATCAAACACTCCCACACACAATCCCGTTGGGCCTCAGTATCTATGCTAGTGTTCTCTTCAATTAATGTTCCAAATCCTTCATAGGAAGTCAGTTGTCGGGAGGTCACAAGCATTTGAAATGGTCCTTTTGAAACAATGCACAAGAAAGCCGACTTCAGTATATATATCAGCAAACATTTAACTGTCCAGCTATCATCCATGCGTAGTTCCTGAAACATTCAAAGGTTTAACGCTACTAACAGTCTGATTTCAAGTGCTGACAAAAACACATTTCCATTTACATACATGCATATTTCATATCATCACACTTTCCCCGAAATAGTAACTTAAGTTTGGAACTGTCATTTCTAACATCGACTTTTGAATAATTTAGTGTCCCATTGTTTAATGGACGATTGATAGTTTCAACGTTCACACGAAATTTATTGAAGATAATATCATACCACACTGATCTCAAAGTCAGAAATCTAGCTAATACCCATATATGTCTGCATTTTATATACATATTACAATACTAAAAAGCATTTCTAAAGCAGAAAATGCGTACACGCTTCTTTGATTCCTTGTAATGCTTTAAACATATTTCCGAGTCTATTACATGAAACAACAAATAAAGTATACTTTGCGATCAATCTCACCTTAATTGCCTCCGGGAAAGACCTCGAAACACCGGCAAATATATCTGTTTTACACCAGCGGCGGAGAGCACTCCATTGTACCAACCTTCTTGAAACCATGTGCTTTAGGTTGTGTGCTGCACGTGAATTTTGAGGAGTTGCTTAGCAACTTGGCGTACAAGAAGTCCGTGCATCACAAGATGAAATAGACGACGTCCGTGCAGCCACACAGTTTTTGACAAGTGACGGATTATTACATTTTACATCATTTGCCACCAAACAAAATTTCATTGACGTCCGTTTAAAATTTGCATCAAAATAATTAAATAATAGTTCAGTTAAGTGTGACATTTTAAGGTTAATAGCTCGGTAAAAGAATGAAAATGCACAGTTGGTAAACGGCTTAGAATTGTTTTACCGACAATTTCGCCAGTATTATCTCCAACTGCACGTGAAATACGCGCAGTGTTAAAATGAAATTGATCCATTCATCAGGAGTGGAAGTTAACCATGCTAGACACCATTGTCACTTTTGAACTCATTATCAACAAACTTATATTCGGCTAATATTGATATTTTAATTACAAATGGAAAACAGTTTTAACAATAACCATGTAGTGTATGTGAAATAATAACCTCGACCTCGTGAATATCTGTGATAACCATCTCGCTGATCGCTCGATGGTTATCACAGATATTCACTCAGTCAGCGGTCATTATTTCAACCATAAACTTATCTATTTTTAAACGGGTGTGAGCGAGTCTAAAGATGAATAATGAACCCGGTGCCAACTTCACACTTTGAATAGGGAACTGGGAGCTAGCACCTTGCATCTATCTAATAGCCCTGTACGTAAATGTACGAGCACATTTTTGCACTTTGCTTATGTACAGAGGTAGACTTGACATAGACCTAATATAGGCTTATTCAATGATAAACTAATCTATTTTGAAACGGGTGTAAGCGAGTCTAAAGTCGAATAATGAACCCGGTGCCAACTTCACACTTTGAATAGGGAACTGGGAGCTAGCACCTTGCATCTATCTAATAGTCCTGTACGTAAATGTACGAGCATATTTTGCACTTTGCTTATGTACAGAGGTAGACTGGACATAGACCTAATATATGCTTATTCAATGATAAACTTATCTATTTTGAAACGAGTGTGAGCGAGTCTAGAGTCGAATAATGAACCCGGTTCCAACTTCACACTTTGAATAGGGAACTGGGAGCTAGCACCTTGCATCTATCTAATAGCCCTGTACGTAAATGTACGAGCATACTTTGCACTTTGCTTATGTACAGAGGTAGACTGGACATAGACCTAATATATGCTTATTCAATGATAAACATAACTTTCTCGAAACGGGTGTGAGCGAGTCTAGAGTCGAATAATGAACCCGGTTCCAACTTCACACTTTGAATAGGGAACTGGGAGCTGGCACCTTGCATCTATCTAATAGCCCTGTACGTAAATGTACGAGCACATTTTGCACTTTGCTTATCTACAGAGGTAGACTTGACATAGACCTAATATAGGCTTATTCAATGATAAACATAACTTTCTTGAAACGGGTGTGAGCGAGTCTAAAGTTAAATAATGAACCCGGTTCCAACTTCACACTTTGAATAGGGAACTGGGAGCTAGCACCTTGCATCTATCTAATAGCCCTGTACGTAAATGTCCGAGCATACTTTGCACTTTACTTATGTACAGAGGTAGACTGGACATAGACCTAATATATGCTTATTCAATGATAAACATAACTTTCTCGAAACGGGTGTGAGCGAGTCTAGAGTCGAATAATGAACCCGGGGCCAACTTCACACTTTGAATAGGGAACTGGGAGCTAGCACGTTGCATCTATCTAATAGCCCTGTGCATAAATGTACGAGCATACTTTGCACTTTGCTTATGTACAGAGGTAGACTGGACATATACCTAATATATGCTTATTCAATGATAAACATCACTTTCTTTAAACGGGTGTGAGCGAGTCTAGAGTCGAATAATGAACCCGGTTCCAGCTTCACACTTTGAATAGGGAACTGGGACCTGGCACCTTGCATCTATCTAATAGCCTTGTACGTAAATGTATGAGCGTATATTGCACTTTGCTTATGTACAGAGGTAGACTGGACATATACCTAATATATGCTTATTCAATGATAAACATAACTTTCTTGAAACGGGTGTGAGCGAGTCTAGAGTCAAATAATGAACCCGGTGCCAACTTCACACTTTGAATAGGGAACTGGGAGCTAGCACCTTGCATCTATCTAATAGTCCTGTACGTAAATGTACGAGCATACTTTGCACTTTGCTTATGTACAGAGGTAGACTGGACATAGACCTAATATATGCTTATTCAATGATAAACTTATCTATTTTGAAACGAGTGTGAGCGAGTCTAGAGTCGAATAATGAACCCGGTGCCAACTTCACACTTTGAATAGTGAACTGGGAGCTGGCACCTTGCATCTATCTTATAGCCCTGTACGTAAATGTACGAGCATATTTTGCACTTTGCTTATGTACAGAGGTAGACTTGACATAGACCTAATATAGGCTTATTCAATGATAAACATAACTTTCTTGAAACGGGTGTGAGCGAGTCTAGAGTCGAATAATGAACCCGGTTCCAACTTCACACTTTGAATAGGGAACTGGGAGCTAGCACCTTGCACCTTGCATCTATCTAATAGCCCTGTACGTAAATGTACGAGCATACTTTGCACTTTGCTTATGTACAGAGGTAGACTGGACATAGACCTAATATATGCTTATTCAATGATAAACATAACTTTCTTGAAACGGGTGTGAGCGAGTCTAGAGTCAAATAATGAACCCAGTGCCAACTTCACACTTTGAATTGGGAACTGGGAGCTGGCACCTTGCATTTATCTAATAGCCCTGTACGTAAATGTACGAGCGTATATTGCATTTTGCTTATGTACAGAGGTAGACTGGACGTAGATCATATATATGCTTATTCAACATATCATTCACGAAACGGGTGTGGGCGAGTCGAATAAGGAACCGGGTACAGCGAAAGTGTGGCTGATACTGCGACTTTGTATATTAGAATCGAAATGCTATAGGTAGCCGTGCATGACATTTGCGCCCTTTGCTCATGTACAGAAGTAGACTTGGCATATTCCTAATACTTTGACAATGATAAACTGTGGTTAACATATTAGTTTAACGTGTAAACGGGTATTATAACTGAACATAGAACCGGGAGCTATTACTTCCTATTCCAATAAGGAACTGGGAACCGTGAACTTGGAACCAACTTCACAATTTGAATAAGGAACTAGGAACCTTGAACTGGGAGCCAACTTCACAATTTGAATAATGAACCAGGAACCGTGAACTGGGAGCCAACTTCACAATTTGAATAATGAACCGGGAACCGTGAACTGGGAGCTAACTTCACAGACCCGAGAGTTACTGAGATGAAGTTCAAGAAGGCGTGTGAGCAGGTCGTGCTCCTGAACGACAAGTTGGAGGGTCTGCAGCGTCGTTATGACAAGGCCAGGAACGAGAACCATCGCTCCTTCAGATACAACCTGCGTCTGAAGATGGCCTCTGTTGAAGGAGTCCGCAACGCTTATTACGAATACGCTTGTGAGAAGGCAGAGAGGATCGCTGAACTACGTTATGAAGCGACCCAGCTGAACAGAGACTCGGAGGATGAGGACAGCGAGGACGACTGGGAGAGAGACGAGGAAGTCGAGGACGGGATGGAGGAGGGAGATGATGAGGAGGTTGATGAGGTTCAGGATGAAGACATGGACGCTGTAGAAAGCTGAAGATCTTGAACAACCTTACAGAACAGGTTGTTCTGACAGCCCTTTTCAGGGCTAACAAATATCAAGAAAGATTACTTGAAACAATGCATTTTGAGAATGATTTTAAGAAGGTTGTCCCTCCTTCATATATGATAATAAGCTCTCTCTCTCTCTCTCTCTCTCTCTCTCTCTCTCTCTCTCTCTCTCTCTCTCTCTCTCTCTCTCTCTCTCTCTCTCTCAATATACACAAAGTATATAAAGTAATGGAAAAACATTGGTTGCTTAGACATATGTTTATGAGAAACGCTATTTCTCGATTGAAATGAAGCCTTGATAAAGTTTGCCATTCTTTGTTTTCTTATTTAAATGTTCTCAATGATACCTCAATGTTAAAAAGCATTAATTGAAAATACATCAGAGACGGGTTTTTTTACATGATATAATATAAGAAAACTTATGATGATGGTACCTTTGATGACCGTTCGTATATTTTTAAAGCTATCCTTGCATTGCTCTGGTGCAAATAGCACAATAGAAGAACACAGCAGGATATCCAACATCAAACCAATCTTCGAGAACACCCATCGTTAGTTCGACCTGGTGCTTTAAATAAGCCTTCCCCGGGCTACAGAGTTTAATTTGTTAAGTCATTGATGTCAATAAAATAACGTGTAGAAAGGTTGCAATTGATGTTGGTTTCATTAATGGTGCAATATCTAGTTTATGACTTTCAAAGGGCATACTTTTTATTGTCTGGTTTTTAATTGATCCTTATCAAACTTTTTGTGAACATCAAAGTACATCTGCTAAGAATTCATGGACTAGTATATTATATGTTTAAAATTTGGTAAGTTGATAATGTTAACAGTAGTCAAGATTTTATGCAATGTGTTACATATGTGTTTATATTAGTAATATCCACAATTTCCTATGTCTATACCAGATAGTTTACTATATATCTGATCATTACTTGCAGTTATGTAGAGAAGAGATCTCGTTGGTGTACCACAAACACTGATGAAAACAGTTACACAAAACAACTACACAAAACAAGATTCATTTGTTTGTGAAACTGGGCTGGACATTTCTCGAAACTGCTAGAAAACGTTCTCGAACACACCTGTTACAGTCACAGTAGATAAACAATTTCTGGACAGTGGAGATGTTTTTATTTTCAAAATGACAATTTATTACCTTTTTAATCTGTATGCGTTCTTCTGTGAGGATGAAAAAATTATTTTTAAGAACCTTAATGACATTGTTTCATCCATCCGCTAAGCATTACTCAAAGGGTTAATCGTTTCATTTTAGCATAATATCTAAGAACAAATAAATAAACCTTTGTAAGGTTTGTGCATAGAAACATTTACAGGAGATATGAACATATTTCCTTGGACA
Source organism: Steromphala cineraria (assembly GCA_916613615.1). NCBI lineage: Eukaryota > Metazoa > Mollusca > Gastropoda > Trochida > Trochidae > Steromphala > Steromphala cineraria. Next base: position 19,523,228 of record OU744726.1, read on the forward strand.
ATGTCAGATGATTTTTGTCTTTTGCATTCATTGGCCACTTCATAAATGAATTATATATTTGTATAATATTCATACGTATTTTAGAACAGTTAACTCTTTTTTATATCTAGAGATGTGAAGTTAAACTCTTTATTGAAATTGATATACGTTTGTCAGAGGTGACTGTTTCAAAGATTTACAGCTCAGTCATGTTATAACATCACGTTTTTACGCTAATATAAACTCTAGATTAATACTTGAATGAAATCTTCTTAATTTTTATAAAATTTTCAAGTTTCTGATTTCAATGCTTTGGTTTCTTGTTCATGAGTTTTAAACGGACTCTAAATAACTATTATCCATTTACGATTGTGAAGAGATGACCATGAGAGTAACTAAAAATTGTGTTATTTTTGAAAATCAACCAGAACAACAATAACGCAGAATTACTAATCAGTAAATTCCTTTTGACCATTTAGTCTACAAAAGCTGAATTTTTAAAAATATTTACTTTTTTATTACATATAAAAAAATTCACATCTCGAAAATCAGCTTTTCTGACACACTTGTTAATGAATGCGGTTAAATGAGCGCTTTAGAAATACATAAAAAGATGGTTAATATTTCAATTCAAATAAGGAAAAATTACAAATTTTATGAGCATTTGGTATGAATTAATATGTTATTTAGCAATTAGCATTAGAAGTTACAAATCACGCTTCCAGCTAAGAGTAATTAAACTATTTGTACCTGAAATCACAATTAAGTCGGTTAATTTAGCTTTAACAGTTAAGATAACCTTTTATTTAAGAATACAACTTCTTGTTTTTAAGGTAAGTAATCCACAAAAAGAGTCGTTTGTATCTTACCTAATATTTAACACGAATTTGAAGGGCATTTGGAAATTTACCAAAGATAACGACAAGTCATACAGATTAGGTAACATGCCCTATCAAACATAAGAAAAATAAAAGTCAATAACTTGCTAAAATATTGTTTCTGTTTTGTACATCTTAGGCTTACATCAGTCATTCTGTTTTAACCAAAACAATATTGACACGTAAAATGTGATCATTATGAGACTTTAAGTCTCTCGTTACGTCTTTTGGGTGGCATTTGAACTTTTTACGCTTTTAGTATGTAAAACGCTGTATTTTATTATGTTGTACAACAGGTGAGACTCCAATAAACTACATCGTATTATAAGATGTTTTACTTGTTCTTCCAATGAATTTTGAGATGCAAAAGATACCTGACTTTGAGACTTTGGCGTTTTCTAATTGCAACCAAACTAAAATGGTATTACATTTTCTTTTGGACATGCACATAAAGCTGACGATGTATTTTGCAAGTAAAGTATATGATAGTTCAGATTTCTGGGTTTCCTTCTGACGATTACAGGTTATCGGTTATCGCTCAGTCAGTTAAAATATCAGACAGCGAGACATCCACACGATCAATCATCTGTGACAGCCACTTAGCAGTTGCCTCTCGATCAGACATATACACAAACAAACCAATACGTCTGGTTGGAAGCTATTTGGACACGCCCAATTGCAGTCAAAGCCTCCATGACAGCTAATTGCCGGCATCGCAAAACACGGGATCACCCTTCCGTGCCAGCCAATTGTTCCTCAAGCCAGTTGATTAGTCGCTGATAAGTTACGTCATGGCAGGCGGAGAGTTTACTGTAATTCCAAATGGCAGGTCGGTTCCAGCTATTTAAACGATGTTACCAGACAGAGGCTCCATTTCCAGACACACTTCCAAACAGAGCTACAAACTAAGCAAGATGGACAGCACAGAGGAACTGTACTCGAACCTGAGAGTTACTGAGATGAAGTTCAAGAAGGCGTGTGAGCAGGTCGTGCTCCTGAACGACAAGTTGGAGGGTCTGCAGCGTCGTTATGACAAAGCCAGGAACGAGAACCATCGCTCCTTCAGATACAACCTGCGTCTGAAGATGGCCTCTGTTGAAGGAGTCCGCAACGCTTATTACGAATACGCTTGTGAGAAGGCAGAGAGGATCGCTGAACTACGTTATGAAGCGACCCAGCTGAACAGAGACTCGGAGGATGAGGACGAGTACAACGACGATGATGACGTAGACTGGGAGGAAGATGATGATTTCGCAGATTATCTGGAGGAGGTTCAGGAGGAAGAAATGGACGCTGTAGACAGCTGAACTCCAAGAGAAACTGACAACTCCACTACAGAACAGGTCGTTCTGACAGCCCTTTTCAGGGCTAACAAATATCAAAAAAGAAAACTTGAAGCAATGCAACGAATAAAAATATATATAATACGTTAGAACAAAGGATTGTCCTATACCGATTATATCATCAAGCAAAGCTGATCGTTTAACAGGCTTATCAAACGAAAGTTGCAATATGCAGTATATAAAAGTAAGCATTTGAACATTTCTCAGCAGATCCTCATTGTGTAATATTTTCAATTTTATTTTTACTAAAATAATAGAGAGTTGCCAAAAATAATTACACGGTTCCGAAGAATTGGTTATATTTAATACTAGAAAATATTTGTATTAATGGTGATCATCAGTCTGATTAAAATCGACTGTGATTCAAGGGAAAAAAGTGTAAAAATATTATCTCTAGTGGGATTTGAACTTCAACCAGCCCGGCTTTCCTCTCATTCACAGAGGATGTTCTGGCTGGTTCGAGCCCCGATAGAGACAATTTTTTGTATATTTTATTCCTCGGAGTACGGTTGATTTTAATCAGACTGTGGTGATCATGTTCTGGACATATCTCAGTATCAGGTACTATTATTCATAGATCACAATTATTTAGTCCGAAAATGAAATTTTACATAAACATACAACAAGCCATCATGACGAGGGACTAAAAGGATTGGTTGAATTCATTCAATACACCATTTTTGTGTTATCACATTTAGTAAACGGTACATTACATAAATTATTAATGTACACGTATTTGATAAGAATAAGTGTATAACATGAGCTTTCAGTACAACGAAAACAAATATAACATGATGGCCTACCATTAAAGTATAGGCAAATGTTTTATAAAAGTAAATGAGAAATACTTACAATAAACATTACGTCATTACTGTTGTTAAATTAATTTCACTTATCGACTGTCAAACATATGTGTCAATTTGACATTTTAAGGTGAACATTTTCTATAGATATTGGTATAATGTCAAAATCGAAAGTATATTATATATATAAAGTATATTTTTCAAAGAAATTTCCTCACACGGTCGAAATCACTATGTGTGTGTCATGTTATATTGTTTTGGTTTTATACATGTCCAATAAGTTGAGGTACTGTTAAAACTGAAGAAAAAGAAGAAAAACTGTTAGTGTTTGATGAAATCACACTGTTTAAATGGTTGACAATAACATTACCTTTCAACAACATTTTTTCACTTATTGACATGTGTAAGTATAAGCTAAGGTCTCGATTGACATCGTGGCTTGATAAATAAAATAAGTAGTTCCTAACTGTGTAATGAGTAACAAAACTTGGATCAGTTCATGCCCAAAAGACACCATGACATGATACAGATATAAACAAACAGGCCTTTTGAATATCTAAAATACTAAATATATACAAATAATCATTCATCTCTCAAATACAGCAATACTGAACCGATTATAACTAAACTGAACATGTACAGCAAAAGTCCGGTTGCTCGTTTCTATTATTCCAAAACTGTTGTTTAAACACCCTGTCTTGTCGTGAAGATGTAAGTTAGAAGCAGACCTCATATCAAAATACTGAAATCGTAAGAACTTGTAAATGTTTCTATATTTCTTAACTTAATTGATAAAAGTAGCACTTTTATTTAAACGCAACTTCAAAGGAAAGGCAACGAAAGATAAGCGTCAGAAACATGGTAATTCATATTTCTCTTTTAGGGATTACTGTACCTACATCACAGAAGATTAAGCTATCAGAAACCTTGATCTCTTTGATCGATGCAGCATCATACAGGCTGTGACATCATACCAATATAGTATCAAGATAAAAATCAACATTAATCTTCTTTGCTTACTTCAATTACAAGAAACATCTGCATGTTGATGAAGATCAGAACGGCCGCCATCATCGCATGACCGTGTACATCACAACATGTATGTCACAATATGTATGTCACGACCAAAGCAAAGCTCTCTATGGGTGTCCATGAGTGTTACCAACAGCGTATCTGTGAACATCAAAGTCATCGACCCTCAACGGCTTGGATGCAAAGTTAAAGCTAAAAGGTGAATAGTTGAATGTTGCTGAGGGAAAGCCATCTCACTAAAATAACAATTTCTTCACTTCGTTACCTAGTCACCCCTACTACACTGAGTAGGGTAACTGCAGTTACCTTCTCAAAAAATGGCGGAACAGCAAAACATCGCTGATTGTGACTTTTCTTCAAATGCATTTCACAACAATACTAGTTTGTTTTCAGTCATATAATCTATGCGCATGTCTTGGGCATGTAACAAAGATTCATTAGATGACATGTCATCATTCATAGAGTGTTTAAATAAATCACAATCTTTGTTTTAAAAACTCAAGCGAGAGTAAGGTAACTCGTTTATGTGGAGTAAGGTAACTGTTAGAAGAATTGAAACATTGAGAAAGGTAACTGTAAATTTATCTTTTCTCCAACGTGATAGCATGAATTATAACTAATGATACATACCATTTACACTTAAGTAATGATTTATAGGTATTTCAAAATGATATCCTCGTAAAAATCACCTAATTGTTATAAAACATTAACTTTTTTTTATAGTGAGCAACTCACTAATAGATATTGAATAAATTGATTTTTATATGTAATACAAAATTTTTACACCTTATTTCAGGGTGGGCGCGACTTCGTCTGTTACATTTTAAGCTACTCAAAAAAAGGAAAATTTGTTAATTAATTGAATAAATTGACTTATAAAACAAATTATATAAGCTTGAACAAACAAAAGACAACAAACAAACAATACAAATTGTGTAATAAATTCAGGTTAGTCTATTTAAACGATAAGCAATAAGCATTGATATTGTACAAATGAAAAGATCATAATTTGAACAAATTTAAATTAAAAAAAAAACCAGGATAAATGTTAACGACAAACCCGTCATTATTAATGTGTACCATGCATGATTGTCTCATCCTGTGTTTCAAAAATGTATATTTGTCATGACATATTTACGAAGAAAGAAGAACAAGTACAAGCAATGTTTATAACCGTATATAAGTAATAGCTTTAAGAGCCCATATACAGTGTATTGTCGTTTTATTGATTCCTTTCATTTATTCACTATTCTTATGCATTTATATATGAAACTGGAAATTAAAAACGGACCTAAGGCACTTCCATTTACTCACTCATTCTCAATGAAAGTGCACAATTGTATATGTGTTTTTCACAAAAATCCAAAGTCAATATCAAAACTCATTATTGATGATGATGTTATTTGAACTTCTTTTTATCAGAGAATAGAATAGAATATGTCAAAACATGACATGTCCACCCCTACTACACTGAGTAAGGTAACGGTTTGATGTCATTTGTAAGGGACCTTAAAACCATATAAATTAACCACATCAAAGAACTGTTCGAATGTCATAAGATTTGATTGGGCCTATATTAAAACAGTGCTATAAACTTAACAAGTTTAAGTGTTAAAGCGATAATACATTTTTACAAATGTAGATGTTAGTCTATTTTTATGTATTATTAATTTATAGCCTTTTCTAATGAAGGAATCAGTGAAAAAAAAAATTAAAAAAAAATGTGTCAACAAGAAAGGCTTATTATTTGAAACAAACAAACAAACGTCATTTTGAAACGATGTATTGCGTTTCTATCTACATTTGTTAAGCTGAAGAGTTGTTTACCCTTTCAAATCATATAAACTACTTCTCTCGCAAGAACTAGACACATTATTTCAGTATTTAATTACGGCACTAATTATCTTTAAACGAATAGCTTGTTACCGACAGGCTGAGAATATATATGGGGTAGTATGTCTTCAAGCCGCCCAAGCCTGGAAAACAATTGCACATTGGACAAGAAACTACAGTTGGTTTTTTTAGAATTTTTAATTTTGTTTCGAATAGAACTATTTTGTTTCATTTTGATGAACTGTCGTTTTTTTATCTTTCCCCTTGATCAGAGATGAACGACCGTCACACGCTAAATATTAAACGTTAAATACAAGACCATTTTAGCTTAGAATACATATTGTGGTATCTAGGTCATGTGAGTTTGTGTCTGTCATTGTACATACATGTATTTGAAATCGAATTGAAAAACAGACAGAACTTTACATATTATCCTATCTCGAGTTGCAACCAGGGTTTTGGACATTTATATCTTTAGAGGTCCTAAAGTGTAGATTTAAACATAAACATGTGCGAATTTCATAATGCATTTTATCAAGAAAAAATGACTTTCACTTCAATAACATGTTCTTTCTTAAGTTTCTGGTCTTATACACGTCCCGATCTCTGCAATACCCCTCCCTATTTGTTAATTTGGTACAGATACCATATGCAACCATAATGTAAATTATACAATGTAAGTTTCAAATCAGGTTTTCTTCGAGTCAATTTTTTTATGGCTACGTTGGAGCGATTTTGTTTACTTACAAGCAAACATAATATTTACCAAAAATCCATAACATGGATAACAAACGTAATCATACGCCTACTCATTAGAGGATATTTGTGTCAGAAACACTAGCAACTATTTTAAAAGTGACAATTGCATGGATTTTCTTTTTAATCACTATACAACTCAAGGAAAAGAACTGATATATACTCATGTTCCCTGCGATTATCTTTGTCTTAAAGCTGATTTAAAATCTATAACGTAGATTACATAAAAAAAAACCAGCGACATTAATGAAATTACAGTTTTGGAAAAGCTTAGTAAGTTATTCTTATTATTCATGTAAACAAATGCCTGACAACAAGTTAGGCCTATTGTATATTTTGAGAATTGTAATTGCATCCAAGACTTACACCTACATTTCAGATGCTTTGTCAACGAAACATGTTTTGTGGGCAACATAACCAATGTGGCATGTCCCAAGGCATTTAGAGCTATTGTATATATATGAGAATTAAAACACTTGTATTGTTCTATATATTATATAGTTATAAATATTGATATAAAAGTACGACTTAGTAACGTATTTTTCGATAATTCAATCTATTTAACAGGATGACATCATTTTTTTCCTAATTGTGCACTTTCATTCAGAATGTGTGCAGTGCTTCCTGCAAAAGTCACTATAAACAAAGAATGTTTGCATATTCATGGCAATAACACATTCCGAAACCCCTATCAGTTACCTTTCTCCAAACCTTAAGTTACCTTTCTCATGTCATAAAATGTTTACCGAGTTACCTTACTCTCGCTTGAGTTTTTAAAACAAAGATTGTGATTTATTTACACACTTTATGAATGATGACATGTCATCTAATGAATCTTTGTTACATGCCCAAGACATGCGCATAGATTATATGACTGAAAACAAACTAGTATTGTTGTGAAATGCATTTGAAGAAAAGTCACAATCAGCGATGTTTTGCTGTTCCGCCATTTTTTGAGAAGGTAACTGCAGTTACCCTACTCAGTGTAGTAGGGGTGCTAGTGTTCGTCGCCAATTGTAGAAAAAAGATCATATTTTAATAAGGATATAAGAAATCTAAAAAAATATAATTTCTTTAAATGGATCGTTTCCAAAGAGTTCATTGTTTTGAATCGTATTTTGAAAAGCTGAATATTTAAACTTATAATTAAGACTTGGAAGAAATTATTGCAACGGCAACTATTCGTTTATTTCTATCCATGTTCAGCAGACCTTATTTTTGACATAAAAGAGTATTTTGGTATATTAAGAACTTTTCTTTCACAAGAATTTTTAAAAGAAACTTTAACGTCTAGTTCTGTCCATAGGTAGACAGTTTGCCACGTTTAATCTTTCACCACATATTCAAGTCTTTTTTATTTTCTCTTTGTTGACATACTCATCTACTAGTCAAACATCGTTGCAATAATTAAACATATTCAATGATGAAATTTAAACCTTTTACAAGGTTTACTTCGAGAATTGTTTCTGTTTCATGGTGATACCTGAAGAGTTTGTTTAAGTTCAAAAATTAGAGCTTTCTACGTTCTATCCTTAGAAATAATATGGTGTTATTTTGCATTACATTGTATATTGATTAAGCTTCCAGTTTGTTGACTGACAACGTATTAGTAATGATGTTAATGCTTTTGTTTGCATTGTTTTAAGTTATTTGATTAAGGGGTTGTTTCATATTCATAAATTGTTGAAGGAATATTTCAAGATATCTTTCAACAAAATTGATTTCAAAGATGAAATTGAATTTCGTTTTGAAAAAAAGTAACATCATTGTTCTAGTGTTTATTATTCATGCTTCTAGTTTTTAGTGGCATTGCATAAAGTAATCTTTCTTGTTATTTGGTAGCCCTGAAAGAGGCTGTCAGAACGGCGCGTTCTGTAGGTAGAGATCAAATATTCGAGGTGTTCAGCTGCCTGCAGCGTCCATGTCTTCATCCTGAACCTCATCAACCTCATCAACCTCATCAACCTCCTCATCATCTTCCTCCTCCATCCCGTCCTCGACTTCCTCGTCTCTCTCCCAGTCGTCCTCGCTGTCCTCATCCTCCGAGTCTCTGTTCAGCTGGGACGCTTCATAACGTAGTTCAGCGATCCTCTCTGCCTTCTCACAAGCATATTCGTAATAAGCATTGCGGACTCCTTCAACAGAGGCCATCTTCAGACGCAGGTTGTATCTGAAGGAGCGATGGTTCTCGTTCCTGGCCTTGTCATAACGACGCTGCAAACCCTCCAACTTGTCGTTCAGGAGCACGACCTGCTCACACGCTTTCTTGAACTTCATCTCAGTATCTCTAAGGTTTGCGTACAGTTCCTCTGTGCTGTCCATATTGCTTGGTTTGTAGCTCTGTTTGGAAGTATGTCTGGAAATGAAGCCTCTGTCTGGTAACATCGTTTAAATAGCTGGAACCGACCTGCCATTTGGAATTACAGTAAACTCTCCGCCTGCCATGACGCAACTAATTAACGACTAATCAACTGGCTGTCACGGATGGATGATAGCGTGTATTGGCTGTGCTGGCAATTAGCTGTCAAGGAGGCGTGTTAGTACTGCTTTTCTAACTGATTGAGCGAGAACCAATACCTTTTGTTGTCAGGAATTATCATGCAAGACATACTGCTCACCTACAGAAACCTGTAGAAAATTATATTTCAATTAAATAACAAGCAACATGTAAAAACCCTTGCCTAATGCCTAATACTCTTCGTTTATTTTTGTATGGTATATAACTTACTTTTATGATTTATAAGTCATTATAAATGGTTTTTTTTGCTTGCCGATATGTTTTAAATGTTATATACTTGTCCATTAAAGTCTCTCATAACCCCATGGAGGGTGACTCGATATATTTTGTATTATTTTTCTCACTATGTAAATATTTCACTGTATATATGTATCGAGGCGAGACTTGAATAAAATATCTGTCTGTCTGTAAAAACCCTTGCCGCCCTCGTCTATAATGTGTTGAGAAAACGAAATATGTCGACTGACTAGTCGAATCTTTTTCCATGCTATTTTGTATTTTGCTTTTATAATGAAATTTATGCGTGTTTGCTGATATATGCGTATGCTTGTGCGTGTGCGAGTGAATGTGTGTGTGTCTGCCTGTATGTGAAGGTCTAAACGTTAAATGTTTGAATTATGCTTGTGTCTCATAAAGCTGTAAGGCTGTATGGTTTTTTTTAAACTGATTTAAAAAATGTCTTTATAATGTTTTTAAAACAACATGTGACCAGTCATCATCGAAATCATTTGATTGATTGATTGAAAAACCACCAGAAATCGTAAATCCTTCCAACTGTTAGATGTTCAAAATTTAAATATCAAAGTATCTATACACATGTACTCAATACTCCCCTTGTGTCTTACATCGTTCTCTTTGCTCTTGCTTCGTTGTCCTTTAATGAAGTTCACATTCAGCTGCATATTTCTATGTGGTTAAAGAGCTTCGAAAACAACTTCAAAGCATTAATCGTCCACTGTTATATCACACCAGGAAAAAAGGCAATAAAGCTGTAAGTCCATCCAAGAAACCCCACGATGTAAGTTGAACGTTACTTTACTCTAACCCCACGTGAAGGAAGGAGGTCAGAGGGATAACCTCCTTGTGTTATACATCAAATATTTATCACGTGTTATCTGGATTTATCCCTTTATAGATAACATAAACTCAGCTGTTGTCTTATTGAGAATCGTACCGGGAGGTTCGACATTATCTCCCCTGGGGTGTAAACCATCAATTCAAAGGAACAATTTATTTGTTTTAGATGGTGTAGATCTGTATCGCACTTTCTAAGAAACACCGACTGTATATTTCATATTCTGACCTTGGTTTGTTTCAGAGAGTTATCAGATAATTTTCAAAGGTTAACGTAATACTTTATGACAGACCTGTAATCTAGCTATTTGCTTCAGATCATTATCAGATCATGTAGATCTTAAAGCCGGCATTATCTATAAGAGAAATCATTAGTCTTCTTATAGATTCGCCGACTGGAGAATGTAAATTGCACATGCACTTTTTGTTTCATATAGCTGTCACATTATCTTGATCAATACTATCTTTGTAATGAGTGTTTCATTCTTCTGTAAACTACAAACTGGACAATAGATATATTAAAACTATTACCTTTTTTGTTCAGATACAAATCAACTATCTTAATCGGCTAATCGACATGATCTGTAATATAACATGACTCCTCTCAGAAAGATTCACTACGACAATATGTTCAGTTCTGAACAGTTAAAATCCATTAAATCAACATATTTCTTATTATACAAGTTCACAAACTCATTTGAATTAAGAATTATCATCAGGAAATAAAAAGTTGAAGTTGTGACGTAATTTCTAAACAGTTTTAACACCTCAATCGTTTATCCATAATTTGTCTATGGAAACATTCATTGCAATGTTCTGTCTGTGTAGGCATCATTCATTAACACTAGCGAAAAGGAGTAAAGAACACTGGTTAAAGGGACAGTCCTATCGGGGTATTCATTATGGAAACGAAATTCAATAGGACTTTTTAAAGTTTCCATGATGCAAACGTTTCTGCCCTGAAGGAAACTTTGTGAGAACACTGTAAATGATCATTAAACACCTTATAATATTTTTAAATATCTCTCACGTAATTTAACTGAATTCTTACTATTAATTATATTTGACTTAACAAACGTGTTCTTGGGAATTTGAACCGGGAATAAGATGTTAGAGGCTCCAGTGGGTCAACCAAAAATTTACAAAATCAGTTTCCTTTTCAGATAATATTCAGATAATGTTTACATTATATTTTACACCAAAATGATTTATAATGAATAAAACGTATGTTGTATTTTCAAGAAGATCTGCCGGACATCAGCAACGTTTGTTTTATTAAAATAGGTGTTCTGACATGTTTCAACAATTCTATCATTTGATAGTGAAATAAATTTTCGTATATTTTTTAAAGAATTGCATTGCTTCAAGTTATCTTTCTTGATATTTGGTAGCCCTGAAAAGGGCTGTCAGAACGACCTGTTCTGTAGTAGAGTTGTCAGCTTTTCTGGAGTTCAGCTGTCTGCAGCCTCCATTGATTCATCCTCAACTACTTCATCATCAACCTCATCAACCTCCCCATCTTCCTCCTCCATCCCGTCCTTAAACTCATCGTCTCTCTCCCAGTCGTCCTCGCTGTCCTCATCCTCCGAGTCTCTGTTCAGCTGGGTCGCTTCATAACGTAGTTCAGCGATCCTCTCTGCCTTTCACAAGCGTATTCCTAATAAGCGTTGCGGACTCCTTCAACGGAGGCCATGTTCAGACGCAGGTTGTATCTGAAGGAGCGATGGTTCTCGTTCCTGGCCTTGTCATAACGACGCTGCAGACCCTCCAACTTGTCGTTCAGGAGCACGACCTGCTCACACGCCTTCTTGAACTTCATCTCGGTAACTCTCAGGTTCGAGTACAGTTCCTCTGTGCTGTCCATCTTGCTTGGTTTGTAGCTCTGTTTGGAAGTGTGTCTGGATATGAAGCCTCTGTCTGGAGACTACCCGGAACCGACCTGCCATATGGCATTACAGTAAACTCTCCGCCTGCCACCTAGCTTACCAGCGACTAATCAACTGGCTTGAAGAACAATTGGCTGTCACGGATGGGTGATCACGTGTTTTGCGATGCTGGCAATTAGCTGTCATGGAGGTTTTGGCATTTAATTAACGATTAATGAATGAATGAATGAATGAATTGTTTATTAACGTGTCACGCATAAAATTACAAGGTATAAATACACAGTGAATATACATGATAAAATTGGTTATGCAAGGCCTGAATAGGCCGAAGAGACACGGCGTAAAGCATTAAAATATAAACAATAAACACAATTAAGATACCAGTAAGATTATATACATATATAAAATGTAAAAATAAATATTTATAAAATAAATTAATTTTGGCAAGTTGCATTAATCAACTGGCTTGAAGAACAAGTTATTGTCACGGATGGATAGTTACGTTTCGGCTGTCCTGGGAAATAAGCCGTCATCGAGGCGAGCATATTAGTACTATTTTTCTACATTGATTGAGCCGAACCTTTGCTAGACTAACATATAGTCCCTGAAAAAAGAATTTATTACCAATCTCGTTATCTCAATTTTTATATAAAATAAATGAAAATGGAGCCCTGAACGATTCTTAATAAAAAAAAATCAAAATAATCTTTCTAGACTTACAATCTCTCCCACCTGGCTGACTACCATGTTCACCCCACGTTTCCTTCATATGCCATCCCTTTGCTATCGTTATTGTTACATTTGCTCAATTATCTACTGTTTTTATTTATAATTAACGCATCTCATTCAATACTGTACACATACCACATGTGTTCTGTCTTCAATATTTGCTTGAAAACGGTACAAGGATCTGTATCGAAACGACGCACTCTATAAATATAGAAGTTGCCATCTTATAAACTGAACGCCAAAAGAAATGTTACACCTCTTTGAATTTTAATATCATACAAAGTTACGTGTTCAGAGGAATTTGCTTTGTTGTGTTGTAACACTCCATCAGTTTAGTACTTTGTGCTAAAATAGCAGACCTGTAACTTTAATGGTAAATAAGTTATCTCCAGTTCTTCATGGGTGGGGTCAATTGTCCTATTTATGGTTATTTCGCCTCGGTGAACATAACTGTTCCGAGCCGAGGTCAATAAACCATTGGATTCACCTCAACTGAAGTCAACAATTGTATAATGTTACATGATTATTTTACAAAATCAACATTTTTAGTATTTAAAAAGTAGTAACTCAATTAGCAAGTCTAACGGTAAAACAATACGAATTTAAAAACCGTGACCACGACCACAGTGATGTAGCTTTCTCAAATACTGAAAAGCTGATTTTCAATTTTAAAGATACATGTAGCGATAGGGTATAAGTACAACTTACAATGCATAATGGATCTGTGGGCTTGTAAACTAAAGGACAAATATATATTCCAAGAGATACATTTGTAGAAATCCTTATCTACATAATTTCTATTGAGTAAACACTGTACAGAAATTAGAACGTTAAACATCGTTTTGTGATAACGAAACTTTTAGGAATGAATGATATTTGCAAATTTAGGTGAGATTGTGCCAAAATCAACATCACTGGCAAGGATCAATTTAAAATGAAATTTGATGAAAGATCAATTAAAGTTACTGTTTGGAATTAAGGAAAAAGCTTTTTCACCTTGACGTTTGTTTGATAATAACGTAATAACTGTTTGATATATTATAGAATATCTAAATAGAATTCGTCGAGGAAGTTGATTTTCACAAGTTTATATTCGGACGAAATTAATGACAACTGTTATAAATAAACTGATAAAAATTCTTGTTGCTATAGGAACAAAGCCTGGTATATGTAATTGTCAAGGACGGTATACCCTCGTTGAAAATGAAACGAGAAAACACGTGTTGATGATTATACATATTAGTCTAATATTTAGACTCTGAAATGAATATTTCGTAAAATTTCAAAATTTGAAAGAAAAAAAAATATAATAAAAAGGAACCTCTGAGATGTGTTCATAACTGAGCTCAGAGTCTTGTTGTAGACTTACCTAGGCGCTTAAACAATTAAGGGGTCTGGATGACAGACTAGATTATACACTCAGGAGCAAAAGAAACGATACTCACTTTTCAAGAGGGTATAGCAACGAAATCCTGTAGTAAGTGAAATGCGTCAAACGAGTCCCTGAGTCAGGCACATTGGTAGAAGGAGTTCTCACTATTTCATCAATCAGAGCGTGATACTTTTATTTTTATGACTGTTCAATAAATTTGGGGTGAATAAACACCCTTTTTTATTCTATATAAGAGCAAAGTATATTACTTCCTTGTAATTGATAGTTGTGTTTTAAGCCCAATATTGTTCTATGTTTTAATGATGAATTAGTTTTAGAAATTGAATCAAAATATCACCCAGGCATACAGCTCCACACAGATGTTGTACAAAATGTTTTTACTTCTTTTTGCTGATGATATTGTACTTTTTGCTGACACTGTATTTGGATAACAAAAACGTATAAATATATTAGAAAGCTTCACTGAAAGCCATCAGCTAACTGTGAACTTGGAAAAAGCCAAGATTTTGGTATTTTAACATGGTTGTAAATTAACTAAATATGAAAAATGGTATTATAATTGAATTCTTTTGAATGCTGTTTCCTCTTACAAATATTTGGGTATTTTATTTTCTCGTTCCTTATCATGGTCTACCCATGTCAGTAACGCGGCTTTGCAAGCCAAAAGAATTGCATATGGTATTAAAAATCTCTCTTCATGTTAAATAATACCCCATAACTTATTTTTTTAAATATTTTATACTAAAATCAATCCTATTCTTTTGTATTGAGCTGAGATATGGGGAGTTGGTAAATTCAATGAAGTGAAGTTGTACATAGTACTAGTATATGTTTTGTTGCAAACTATATTAAATGTGAAACGGTCCGCTTAAAACCATGTTGTAAGGGGAGAATGTTATCGTTACCCAATGTACATTTGTGCTTACAAAAAACTGTCAAATACAAGTGTAAAATATGTAAAATGCCAGATTCAAGAATTGTTATAACATTTTATTTTTAGATTCTGTAAATGGTAAGAAAAACTGGGCATCAAAACTTAAGAATATTCTCTACACCTTTGGATGTGGCTATATTTGGGAATACCAGCAAAACTTGAATAATGTTGATAAATTCTTATCAGAATTTGTGTTAAGACTACTAAGAGTAAATTACGAACAAGAATGGTACTCGTCAATTGTAAATAGTTCAAAATATTCTGTTTATTCTTGTTTTAAATTCAAGTTTCGTGTTGAACCTTATATAACAAATTTATTATTATCAAAGTTTCGATCATCTCTTCCTAGATTCAGATGTGCCTCACATTGCCTCCAAATTGAAACCGGTCGTTATACAAATCAACCCAGACAAATTAGATTATGTATTCTATGCAAAGATAAATTTATTAAAAATGAATTTCATTTCCTACTTGTACGTAAATGCTACCAAGATCTTAGGCCTTTGTACTTACCGCATTATCTTATTCAAACCCACCTTCAATAAATTCAATATGCTTATGTCAAATGACAAGCTAGGTGTTGTCCAGAACTTATCAATGTTTATACACAGGGCAATGACTTGTAGAGATATATTGTTACGCTAATGATATTTTGTCATTTGTTTGTTTATCACATTTACATATAATGCAAAGGTATAAAGATTGATTGATAGTTGTTAGAATTAAAATTATTTTTACCTACCAGTTACCATGTGAATTACATGTTGGTAACACCTTGTTACTGATATCGTGACTTGCAGGTCTTATTCTCCTGCCAGTTTTCATTTATGTAACGGCTTCGGCTTCAGTTCAATAGTGACGATCAGTTGGGTAATTTTAAAGAATGTCGGTATACTGGTCTGTTGATAGGTCACATAATTAATACGTGTAAAGGGACTTCTGATTATTATGAGGTATTTGCCATATATAGTGAGCAAAAATATTTAAGAACCACTAAAATGGGTACGGGATAGCTCAGTCGGCAAGAGCGCCGGTCTCACGTTGCTGAGGTCCGGGGTTCGAATCCCATCAAGGCCAAGGTGTAAAAACCTAGAGTTCACCTCTGTTAGAACTCTATAAGTGTCACCCTGGAGCCCTAGTGTGTAGTGCAACAAAATCTACGCACTTAAAAGATCCCACGAATTCATGTCAGTGACTGAATGGTGGATACATGAACACGTGCATACGCCGAGCTGTCGGTTATCAGCTTTCAGCAGTGTTGGACAAACTGCTGTGACTGGTACCCTGTGAGGCATAGAATGGTCCCTAACCTGAGCGCCACATATGGATGCCGGTTGAATACTCCCCAGGGAGTTGAATTGGAAAAATGATTGGACGGTGAAAGAATGCCATTGACCAGGGGAAACAATGTAAGCGCCTTGAGCAACCACTAGTGGTTGGATTATGTGCGCTATATACATATTCATATGATGATGATATTATGATGATAAAATCTTTTTAGGTTTAAATTTTAGATTATCATCCATTGTATAACCATAACTGATATTATCAACTATTCATACAATTTTCATGTGATTTGTGGAAGTTGTTAAAGGATATTCTTTATCAATGCATTGGGAAACTTATTCTTTTGTTTTCAAGACGTAGTCCTGATTTCCAATAAAACACATTGGCATGTTGCGTTTTGGGCAATTATTTTTCCTGCTTTAAAGGATCCAACCATACTGAAAATACAGTAACGTGAGAAAGTGCATAACCTAGTCATTATCATACATCGAGTTGATTTAATTAATGTCGTGTGACACACAGGCAAAACTAATGAATTGTTGACATGTTCAGTGAGTAATATCCCGTTGGAAAATATGAAAGGAATAATTGCATCACGCATAAGTTGATAAAGTTGGACAAGTTAAGATATCATAATTAAACGATTTCATTAATTGTCATTGTTCTTCTATCTGTTAAAAGGGTACCTGCAAAAAGAATGCATACGAATATACGTGGTCGCGTATAGCGCTTGGTAGCTGGTTTGAAAATACAATTCCATCAGGGTATTGATTTAGGTGGCGCTTTGAGCAGGTATTAGTACCTGGATAAAATATCCTCATTATTATAAGATATTTTATATTCTCAATTAGAAAATAAGTTAAAAAATTGGCAGACCGCATGGCTTCAATTATGCACATAAATTAAGATAAGTTGATTAAAACTCAAGTTTTATCAATGATATTATTTTCGACTAAAGGTGGCTTTACACTTGCACGCATTTTGGATCCGCACTTCAAGACTTTAGTGCGTGCCAATAGACGAAGCAACATTGTTTTGATAACAATTAAAACAATGCGTACACGCCCCATTTGCGCATTATTCAAGCACACTTCACGCATTTGCCGCAGAAAACTGCACGCAAGTGCTGCGATTTTACCCGGCATTTCACGAACAATTGGCGCATAACCACGACAAAGCTGCGTTCTGTTCACGCATTTGTTGCGACTAAGTTGCGTTTCGGTACGCAGTAGGCGCAATTGCACGCACAGGTTCGACTAATTCACGCACGCTTGTCAAGATCGTGTCCTTTTTAGTCCCGCATGGTGTACGATACTGCCCGCATTGGAGGTATATAAAGGCAGTACCCTAAAATCAGTTCATCATCTACTGTCACAGAGTGAACACCATGAATAACTTCCAAGATATCGCGCTTCTTGAAAAGAAGAGAAGGTTGATGTACCTGAAATTGCATTGCTTGAAATGCCCAACCTTGTCTTATCTCTATCGTGTCACACAAAATTATGCACGCATTTCACGACACTACAAGAATAAGTTACGAACAAGTTGAGACAAATTCACGAATACTTTGCGCACCTGGCACGCATTGGAGTGCGTGAAGAAATAACCAAAAATTTGGTTAATTCTTCGCGCATTTGCACGCATCCATGAGCAGTTCACGAATTATTCACGATAACGATACGACAAAGATACGCATTGCCACGATCTAATGCGTGCCAATGCGGATCCAAAATGCGTGCAAGTGTAAAGCCACCTTAACATGCAGATAATACTGAATATAAATTTATACAAATTATTAATAATAACAAAGACAAACAAGTTCATAAGTCAGCGAGCAGGTTCCTTGGTCACGATGACCTTTAGATTAGATACACGGGAACACCTGTTAAATGCAGGCTTTTACAAATTTCTTTTGTGTTATGAATATGAAATCATAGATCATTTTGCTGGTTGACGAGTGATGAATAATACAACACCCAAATGATCTATTTGTAAAATTATCTTTATGAAAATCGTACATATCGGCATCAAAGTTCATTTTGCCCGTTGAATTATTAATCCATTCACTCGAGCTATTATGTATGACACGGGGCAGAGTTAAGACTTCAGTATTTCTTATCTTATCTTTCAAGCACCAACACTGCAAGCTAGGAATCGTCTACGAAAGTATGGATAAACTCGTTGTTGTGTTTGCTTTGTGCTGCCTGCTTATTCAGGTATTGTTTGATAATTGTTTAAAATTCATTGTTTGGAAGTAAGATAATAATGAAATTCAATTGAATTCTAAATGCCTAATGATATCTGTGAGTTCTATACGAAGGTCATTGGGGATTTTAGCTATATGGTTCTCGATCGCTAGGGTCGATTTACACAACGTTGCATTGATTAATTTAAAACTGAATTACCTGTTTAACTTGACTCTTCAACAAACATTTATAGTTGCTTTGCTGGTTTTTAGAAGTCATTATCATTTACAGAAATATATTAAGGGAATGTTTAAAATTAATCTTCGTAATGTTCGTATTATGATATTAAAATATGCAAAATATCATATATACGTCTCATAAGTAACGCGTTTACCTCTGAAAGCATCCATAAGATATTAAAATAAGCAATCTAAACAACGTCAAGCGTAAGGCAAATATATTTCATCATTATAAAATGATTGTGTATCAATACTTTTGCCTTAAAAGATCAGGACCTATATTTTTAAAGTTTACTGAGAGTTACGACAGTTTCGAATTACATACCTCCTGGAATAATCAATTTGTTCTATTCGCAAATAAAAATGATATGACGTCATATCATTAGGAACGTTTTGAGCTCGTTGGGAAACAGACGTAGAGACTTGTTTTCATATCACATAAGCACATATCGCCTTTGCTAAGATTGTTTCAGGTGAAGGTGTCATTAACCTCAAGGTTAGCCATATTAATTTTGAAATTCCAAGCAAATTTGTGTTTCGCTCTTGCTCGTCTAATATTAAAAACATCACACTCGTTTGGTGAGCTGTCATACCTTTTTTCTAAAAAACTAAATTAATGGTTAGGTTTATTTATGTATGATGGATATGATATTTCATTTTGAAAGATGACTCTTGGGTTAATTAAATTTTTTTTATCAATGATGCATATTCTAATTGTCCTCTAGGCGAGTCTAGGAGTGGAGGACGCCCCTGACTGCGGTATAGACTGTGGGGCTGAGCGGTGCTGTGCTCGTCTGTGGCTCCCGGGCCGCAAAAGATTGTTTGCGATGGGTTACTGCCAGAACATGAAGAAAGAGGGACACAGCTGTATCCCCGGGGGTACCGTACATGACTGTCCCTGTGGGTCGGGACTCAACTGTCTAGTGGAAGATGGCAAGATTGAAGGGATCTGCAAATCTGGTTAACAATATATACGTTCAGCTATCTCTGTAAAAGTCTGAAACTGTATTACGAAGAGGGCTTAATAAATGGACATTGCAACATTACTTATTTTCTGTAAGATATTCTTCAGAATATTGTTTTGAAATTATCTTTAATAATGATGATAGATATTGTTTTTATGGGCAAATTCTTGTCTAAGGTCATTATGAATGAGGAAGTCAAGAGTAAATTCTATGGATGAACAACTTCTTTATTTAACAGTGGCAGTTGCTCATCCATAGAATATACCTTAAACTTCTTAAACTCTAACAGCTCATTATAATTATGAATGGTTTCAAATAAAACCTTTTCATCTTGAATGCGTAGTACGGATACCCCCGAAAACGATTTATTTTGTCCCGATTATTGAGGGATCATATATGAAGAAAACTGATCAGAAATGCCTTAAACCCGTACATGGTTATAAAAGAATGGCTGGCTGGCTGGATGGCATTGGACTAAGCTACATGCCGTATATATGACCTATTCGGTTTCTGAATTCTTCAATTCTTCACAAGAAACAACAGTGTTAGCTCACATCATGATTTTTTTATCTTGATTTTATTATTTCCCTTTAAAGGCAGATCAAGTCATGAAATATTGATCTAGCCTGTGTTCCAATTACCCGAGTTTGTGGGCTAGTAGATGCCTGATTAGGATTAGATGCAATCAAAGTTACTTGTGCAATCAGAAACGCTTCCAAAATCATTTTGGCTAATAAATTCGAGAAGTGTTGTCATTGGCTAAACCAAATATTGGAACCAAGGTAGAATCAACATTTCATGACTTGATCTGCCTCTGTGGGGAGAGAATGGGGCTACCTCTGTAATTGTGTTTGACGTTAGAAAATGGCGTTGATTGCTCTAGAGTGATACATGATCGACATGTCATAAATACAAATATATTCCATCCTGCTGCACCCGTACTCGAGGGTGGCACGTCACAATATATTGATAATATTCTGATATTGGGTTATCACACAAGTGCGATCACGCATTTATCTCCTAGAAAACACAGGCACATGAATTGCTTAAAACAGCGTTAGAAAAACATGTTTACTCATAGACCCTCCCCTGGTACTATATAGTAGCAAGGTAAATATGCAGTAGTAGGGTGGGTCTATGAGTAAATACGGCTTGCTAACCGTCTGTTTTCAGCGAAATATGTAACAGACGTAGGATGAAATTGCAGATGAAAGGCATTGTTGAAGATTTTGGAGTTAAATAACTCTTGAAAACACCAAAAACAACATAGAATGACAAATATGCATTTATTAACGTCTATAATATATCTCTAATATTCATATGTTATCAAAACAAATTACATAATAGATTTCATGAAATTTATCAAAGACAAATGTTATATAACTTCTATACTTTACATGAAACAACACTAAATCTTGACAGATACTATTTGATAAAAAACATTAACATGACGTCTACAATTTTATTTCAAGGAGCGTTTTTAAGAAATAGTAACAGATAAAGGTTTAACGTTTTAGAATAATTTTTTTTTTAGATTCTAAAGATATTTGGACACATTAAACAAATGTTAACAAGATGATTACATATTCAACTGCTTCAGGGTAACGTTTAAATCAACCGATGAATGATCTCTCATAGGGCCAATTTTGAATACACCCTTATAAGTAAAAAACCCCGTTTGATAAAGCAAAAACAGATGTTTTTCAATGTCGAGGCCTTTGTTGTGACGTTCTTTGCCAAAAGTTTTAAATGTTCTTAGGCCAGACACAATTAATTGATTGAATTGCGGACTCTAAGAGGAAATGTCTAAAAGCAAGAAGCAAAACCAACAAAGTTGGTGTAATGTCGATGAAAACCATTTTTTTTTAAATTTCTGCGTCTCGTTGGAATTTCCTTAAATCAACTTATCTATTTGTTTGCATTGTGTTATTTGAAAAACTAGAATGCTTACAGTGAATACAGAAATTTAATTTTTGGTGGAATGGCTATTGGAAAGCAGTTGTTATTTTCATAGCACCGGCCCCACAGTATTACACCACTAACACATTTGCACAAATGTATACACTAGGTGTAAAATGACGAACCAAGGAAAGGATTATGAGCGAAAAATTATCTACAAAGTGATTGATAGCAACATTTACATACATACACATATCTTACAGGCATCGAACACAGGTCATTATGAAAGATAACACATTACTCAAACAATGATGAGATATAATACATAAAGTGATGAAGAAGAACAAGTTCTTATGGATAGTCAACTTATTTATTGCATGAAATGCGACGTTTCGGTGTAGATACTAACACCGTTATCAAGCAGGTGATTTCATGCAATAAAGAAGTTGACTATCCATAAGAACATGTTCTTCCTCATCAACCAGCTTCTAAATGCCTCTCAAAGAAGACAAGTGATGATAAAATGAAATAGGTTGGCACAACTGACTACCAATCATGCTTCAAATACAGATACAATGTATAGAATGACGAAACGTTTCATCTATCCAAAGGGATATCAGAGGAATATATTTACAGAAACATAATCGAACTAAAAGTATCAGTAAAATTATTATTAGTTAAATAAAGGTGCTTAAGGTTGATTAGTGTAGAATCAGACAGTTATACACTCAAGACCCATTTTTACCCCGGTTTAAGAATTTCGCCAAATTGATAAATGGAATACGACTTTCATGTTATAAGATTTGGCTTTTATACATGTTCAAGCAACAATCGGGATAATTTGCTCCAAATATCTCCATTTTTCACCCCACAAATGCCTAATACGTTACAATTCTCACTAAATATTGAGAAATACCAATAATAGCGTGCGTGTATTGTCGAAATCACACGAAACAATTGTTATTAATACCATATACCATATATAGGATCCTTCAAACACTGTCGTCAATAATGTCATCTACCTGTAAAGATAAGTTTACTAAATTTCGTTCTACCAGTGTGTCAAGTTTTCGATGATTATCTACCTTTAAGATGTGGTGTACTGAATAAAGCGGAAGAGAGATACTTTCTAGCAATAGTCGATATATCTTGATAAAATAACACCAACTCACACGGTTTGTGACGTCATTAACTCACGGAGTGGTTCTTTCGCGGTAACGCCTCCGGCTTTAAAACGTTACCCGATAAAAATATATCCAGTCTGAGTCAGAGAATGTCTGTAGTATTTTTGCCACAATAGCCTCATCCAAGTGAAACAAAAACACGATACGCAATTATCTCAAAGACTAGAAAATATCATGTATGGTTATTTCATTCTCCTTTTCTGAATGCGCATAATATGCCGTTTAGTTTTTAAAATACATTGGAAGAAAACATAAAAAGTATGTCAGGAAACATCCCTTTTCAGTGAACCCGAAAGTGGACAGGATCATTAGGTTTCTGTCTTTATAAGTATAAGAATTTAATTTCATAACTTATAACCCATTATTTGTTAAACATGCACAGCCATGCGTACATAATTATATAAAAATAAATCATATATAACTTGTTCAACAATGAAAATTGTTAAATACTATTATTCATCTACTGCGTATTATTTAAGCTATCTATTTTTTGTGAATTTTTTTTCCGAAATTCTTTAAAGCTCTAAGAAGCTCTTACGTGTATATGATTACCATAGATTTCACGACCATTGTATTATTGGTCTCATGGCCAAATATACGAAATAAACTCTGTTCTGTTCATCAAGGAAATGGAACGACAGCCACCAAGGGGTAGATGTTCTCGAACGTCTACACGGTATAACACTCCGAATAAAAGGGTAATTACCTGACCAACTATTGTTCTGATTAACTTCGATTCATATGATTATGAGACAATAAGCAGTGATGTTCCAGGAAACTACAAGGAAGTCATTTTGGGAAAAAGATGATGATCTACCCCCCTTCCGGATGTGCCAATGATGCCTTTGTCGTCCGATCAGCTGATTCATAGTTAAGTAATCTAGAAACGATATGTCCTTAAAGCAATCCCAGGAATCGTGACTGTTGAGTTCCGTAACATTTAAGATCATTCATCTACATGTATACAGATCCTCTTTGGAATGGATTGTCCCTATTCCTCAAACAACATTACACTGTGTCCACAACAGAAACTGATATGGTGGATTTCAAGTCTTTACCTTTTTCTTTCTTCAAAAGGACAAAAACTTCTATTATGGCATGACACTATACCTCCTGTCACTTCTTAAACAGGCGTGTTTTGGATCAAACACGGAGGTGATCGACAGATGAATTCCGGAGCGAAAGATTGAATTTGTGAGAGATGAATCTCAGACAGGTGGACTTCTACCAACCGGGAGTTTTGTCTCTTCATATCATGATCATAATGGCGGTAAACATTAATCCTTGGCCGTGTTGGTCCTCTTTTCACGATTTCGTACTCGTCCGCGAAAGCACAACAAATGATCTGCTTTGGAGTATGTATGATGGCGCGTCTGAAGCTTTTCTCGCAGATATTGTAGATGACAAAGTTGATAGCGAAGTTGAAGTAGTAGAGAAGCTGAGCAAACTGCTGGAGGATGAACTCGATCTTTGTGGGCATATAGTTGGGCTGGAAGAGCGTCCTGAACACGGCCTGGGCACGCACTGCATGGCTGGGCAGGTTCAGGAGGAGGAAGACGATAGCCACAGTCGCCAACATCTTCATGGTCTTCCTCTGCATCTTGGAGGCCGTCTTGGCTAGATGGTTGGCCGACTGGTCGTCGTCCAGGTTCCCATCGGTGCTTGTTATTCTTGTAGAGGTGTCTCGGCCAAAGATCCGTATGGTCACCAGGACGATTCGGGTGTTCATGAAGATGAGCAGTGAAAAGGGAAGCAGAAGGGACAGTATGTTGTCTGCGATAGTCAGTCCAATCAGCACGTCTCTGCTTTCAGTGAAGGGAAGGCAGAACATTTTACCAAGGATGAGGGTCGACTCTGCGGTCCAGAGCGAATACACGTACAGCAGACATGCGAGACTGAAGAAGAAGCAGACGACAATCCTCATTGTGATGGGTCTTGATGTCTTCTGTGATATGTCTGGGTAGAAGATGCAGATGTACATCTCAGTTGTGAAACAGACGACGAACCAGACGGAGAGAAAGCTGAAAACATATGTCAACCACACAACAACCTGGCATATTCCTGGTCCATGAAACAGGTCAATTCCTAGACTACCCAACCATCCGATTCCTAAGCAGAGAAGGAAGCCCGTATCTACGAATGCAAGGGCTGCAAGATACACAGAGGTCGCTAGACGCTTCAGTTTAGTCCCAACGAAAACGACGAAGGATATACTGTTCCCAATGACCCCTGTTATGATTATGATGGGGATGATGTAACGGTTAGCGAAGCTCAGAAAGTGTTGAAAGTCTTCAAACCTCCCCGTAGGTACCGCATCTTTGTTGCTGGTGTTGTACAACTCTGGACTAGTTGAGACACCATCAAGCTCCATCATCCACCACCAGATGACCAGATAAACTTTCCTGAAAGATAACAAGAATAAGTCATATGATCCGCATATTATGATAATGTTCGTATCGTTAACATCCGAACAAACGATTTTTGAACTGACTCTCAGTTGTTCGTTTGAGTCTAAACTATCAACATCAATTGTTGGTTTGAGGCTAAGATATCAACATAACCTGTTGGTTTTAGTCTAAGATATCAACAGAACTTATTACTTTGAGTCTTAAATATGAATAGAACTTGTTGGTTTGAGCCTTAGATATCAACAGAACTTATTTGTTTTAAGTCTAAGATATCGAAAGAAGAGGTTGTTTTTAGTTGATATCAGCAATGATTGTTGTCGTGAGTTCAAGATATCAGTACAACTTGGATCAAGTCTAATATATCATCAGAACTTTTGCCAGGACTTGTTGTTTTGAAACTAAGGTATCAACAATGCTTGTTGTTCTTGGTTTAACAGAACTAGGATAAAACCAGAACTCGTTAACCTTGTTTAAAGAAAGTAGCAGTATTTTGAGTCAAAGACATTACAAGTAATTGTTCCTCAGTAATTGTTCCTCCGTCAAAGATATAAGTATTACTCGTTTGTCCTGAGTCTATGATACTGTTAGTAGTCGGTATGTTTGTTAAAAGATCTAGGCGATTCTCGTTGGTCTCGAAATATTTACTTCTCGACAAGTTTCGACTCACCATCAACTGAGACTATAAAACTGTAGTATTGCCGGACATTGTAAAACTGACTTACGTTTGTTCAGGCCTTAACTTGATAACCAAAGTCTTACATTTACGCTAATGGATCTTGATAAACTTTTGCATCATAACACTCATCTGACAAATGCTCAGGAGAAGTCAATAGACATTTTTGAAAATGGACGTTGTTACGTTATAAGGGGACATTGTAAAAATGATTTATGTTTGCTCAGGCCTTAACTTGATAACCAAAGTCTTACATTTACGCTAATGGATCTTGATAAACCTTTGCATCATAACACTCATCTGACAAATGCTCAGGAGAAAGTCAATAGACATAGTTGAAAAATGCACGTTGTTACGTTATAAGGACCAATCGGGGACATTGTTTCATGATTGGAAACGTGTATCCAAACAGACAGACAGGCAGGGAGACAGACAGACCAGTTTTACTCAGTAGTAGAGGCCAATTTGGCCAAAGTACAATTACGCTTATCCTTACAACATGGTTTTACACGTTTATGCCCAAAGATGAAGGATAGATCCATTATTTCTTACGTAATTTGCGCTAAAAAACAATCAATTATGTCCTGAACCGAGTTTGAGTTTTGTCGAGTGGTATATTAGCCGTCCTTATTGGTTCTATTCGTTAATCATATCAGTACTTTACTGGATACATGTCTCACCTGGATTTACTTCGTGGTGACCCTTGAGGTGCAGTAGCTGTTGATCTGGATGGGAGAAAACTGCCTTTGTCGAGTCTTTCGATCGGACCCTGATCTTCTTAATTCATAAGTGTTGCAGTTCACGCTGTGAGGGATTCAACTGCATTCAACTTGACTGGTGTATGAAGACCCGATGACTTTAGTTATGAGCGTTGTAGCGACGTTCTTACTTAACACTCTGAGAGCATCATGATCAGCAAGTCAGAGATTCACTAGGCGCTTCTGACTCACCTGTGCGTGTTGGTCTTGTTTTATACAGGACTTCCCTGTAGGTTTCCACACCTTTTTTTTATGTATATAGCAAGTTTTGTGCATGATTTAGAGATAGTATATGTTAATTGTGATAAACAAACCTCTTGGGTATCGAGTTGCAATAAATGTGTGATACAGACATTTCTTCTACATAGTGAAAAGATTCCTAAAGAGAATGAAAAAAGTTAAATTCGTTAGTGTTTACCTCTCGTTAATGCACATGACTTTACATAGATTAACATTAAGTCCCTAAAAAAAGAGTTCTTTACTAATTTTATTTTTGTTTGAAAAGAAATAAAAAGGAGCCCTGAACAATACTAGAAGCCTCCTTAATTTTATTTATTTTTTATTTTTTATTTTTTGCTTTAGAGTCTGGATAACAGACAGGATTTCACACATCTGTACCTTGTATATTTCACCACTTTTATTTTTAATAAAGAAGTCTCACATTTTTCTTCCTATATCCAAATGTAAGACTAACATTTAGTCCCTGAAAAATAGGATATCGTGACTTATTTCATCAGTGTAATTTTTTATATTAAATAGAATAAAGGAGTTCTGAACTAAAGTTAATTTCAGACTGAGGCATCTAGACTTGCCAACCTTTTCTAGACTTAAAACGGCTCCTTTAATGATTATCCGTGATAATATGTGCGCGTCAATTTGACAAAGCTTATGAGTTTATGAAGCTTACCATAATACACTCAAGGAACCAGAATGCTACTATTCGCTGCTTCTTTCTCTATATTCGTACAAACTATAATTCTGCAACTTTTATTGCCGTTTTAGCTTATGATACTTTACCTACCACGACCACTGTTCCCTGTCACTAACACTATATGTTTCTTCGGGTAGTATTAAAGATATTTGTAGTAGTAGTGGCAGCACTGCGATGCGATGAAATACTAGCGAGTACTAGCAGCAACGACAGCAGCAGATGTAAAAGTAGCAGTAGTAGCAGTAGCAGTAACAGTAGTAGCAGTAGCAGTAGTAGCAGCAGTAGCAATAGTAGCAGTAGCAGTAGCAATAGTAGCAGTATCAAAAGTAGTAGAAGAAACGAAGCAGTAACAACTAAGGTAGCAGTAGCAGTAACAGTAGCAAAAGTAGCAGTGCAGTAGCAGTAGTAACAGTGGCAACAGTAGCAGCAGTAGCTGAAATAAAAGTGTTATCTTTTAAATCGTGTATATAGAAGTGTTGATTAAATGCATTAGAAATAGTTTTAGTCATTCATCAATGGTATTTTAGGTTGATTCGAATTATATAGCAGTATTCAATGTATATGGTATTTACCTTTTTATCTCTATTTTCGTGACTATTATTATCAATCATTCATTTTTGTCAGTTTCATTATTGTGTGCAAAAATAACAAACATGTCTTATAGTTTAAAGGTAACATCAATATGGCACAATGGGAGATATCATGTGTGCACATTGATTAATAAAACATATTCGATCATATGAACGGTCAACACTCGTTTTGCCTGACATTCATGTTAACAATGAATTGCTAAAAGCTTTGTCTCGTTTCCACCATTGATTTTATACCTTGAACATGGATCTGAACCCACCCATGACTGTCAACAATAATACTTATTGCCATTTAGATGTCCAGTCTTGTTTTGCAAGGGGGCGGTGACAGGGAGGTATATTTAATGCATTGTATCGTTGTGATCAATGAAGAGGGTGGGTTGGAGAGCTCCGTAAATATTAACACAACTTGTTTATTTTGAAATGAACGAAGAGGGTTTAATATATGATTTTTTAAAGTAACATATCCATCCTCAAATGTCAATTATATGACACATTCCTGTTTTCCTAGACAAGCGTATAACAGTCCTAAATGTCATTGGGAGACGTTTAATTTACGTGGTCACTACTTTCATAACCCATCAAACTTATAATTTATCAAGACGTAACTGTCATTCTGAATTATTTAGATAAGTTTCAAAATTACCTTTGACTGGTGGACACGCGTCATGGTCCGATTTGTGATCAAAATCACGCCTTTAAAGGGACAGTAGCAAGTTTTTTGATAATTTTATATTTTCAATTTGTCACTGATAATTGTAAGTTAATGTTAAATGTATTATTTTGACAGTGTCAAAAATCTCATTACACAAGCCAATCATCCATAGTCAGAGGACAAAGTATGAAGATTCACATAAAATCCATTGGCGGCCATTTTTTGTGAACACCTTTAATTCATTTTGTGTAAGAAAAAGGAATCGCATGCATGGCTAAACTTTACGTTACATATTTGAATTATTACTGCTCCATTTAGTTTAAATACATTGTCTTTCAATTGGAACCATTAATTTTCGATTTCCTGACATCACCTTATATTCCCCCAAAAAACGTGCTACTGTCCCTTTAAACCTTGCTTATCATCCTATTCAACGTCGAATGGCTCTTAAGTGATACTTTCCTGTAACAGTTGATACTTCTCGATCAAATGACACTGATGATTAAGTTTTGCAAGGACCCCAAAGATTCACTGAATTGCTTTCTATAAACTAATATTTCAGCCATCAGCGGTGACAATGAAGCCATTGCATGAAGTAATATAAATCTATTACCTATTTACTTACAATTTACTTATTTCATCCCAAATTTGAGACGGGGTCATTGAACTTACTCCCTTTTGAATTTGAAATTCTTATTTAGAATTAAAAATAACTGTATGGTTTAAATAGACCAAAACATTACCTGATATGCTCAGTGCATATTAGCATACGCATATCTTAACATTAGCTAGGAAAATCTAGGGCTATAAATTAGCATAATGCAAGTTATTCTGCGTTCTTTAATTTCGGTGCCTTTCCTGAATTTATTAGAACTTATCTACATGTGACCGTCATGGTTTGTATTTATCCCCAATGTCATGACAATAAACTGGATTCCATTTGTTGCCTAGAAAGTAGGATTCAAGTAGCATGGATTCCTAATGTATCTTATTGATGTATTCTAAAAATTCCTCAAATAATTGATAACGATCGGTCAATGGTCAATTATCATATATTTTCACGCTTCAGGCGAGTTGCAAGGTAATCATTAATCATTTAAAAGGAGAAGACCTATCACTCTATAATCATAGACAGGCTTCAATAGTATATAACTTGCGTGGGCACAAGTGGTGTATTTTAACCGTCAAACGGTATGCCTCAATACATTTATGATCGTTATGGTGTTAGAATACTCTACACAGACTATGGTGGTTGAATAATTTTTATCTGGTTTTAATGAAATTGCACATAGGTTATGACGTAAAATCAGAACGTCGTCATTATATTGATTTCTGCTAAAGTAGAAGGCCTGAAGGCATCTAAATGTTGCAGAATGTTTTTATCCTTAAATTTGGTTCTATTAATATTTCATAGTTTTGTGATTTTGTGATCTGTCGTCTATTATTATACACATTTTTTCCGTATTACCTGAATAACACACTTCCTTCCAACGTCATTCTGCATTTGCAGCACAATTAATACGTTAATGATGTAACATACTATAAATGTGAGCATTAAAACAAAACAATGGGTTTAATAGTAAATGTAGTATCATATGATATAACATCGCCTGTGTTACATGATGTCGGAAAAGGGGACAATGAACTTTTTTCTTTATCTTTTATCTATATATGAACTCACCAATACGATCTGTTATTTAGTAACTTAAAAGATTGTCAATCTCGCGAACTTTTGATTTTTTAAAACATATTATGACATTGGTCCTGATGAAGTATCTTTTTGGAGGAAGCTCTTTGGGGACCTCTTCGTTTTGTATATTCTTTCAAATTGAAAAAATAGCATTCAGGGCTCCTTTTTGTTTAATTTCAATAGTAAATTATATAACCATATTAAAACTGTAGTGAATTGCAATATTTTAAAAAAGTATTTTTACTGTATTTGTTGTATTTTTAGCAATGTTTTTTGACCAACCATTGAGACAATCAGATCAAAATTCATAAAAAGGAGACAATTTACAAAAATGACCGAAAGACGACCCCGACTTGTCGACATGAAAGCGAATCAAGTGTGGCCATCTCACAATTGCATTTCCTAAATATACGCTTGAAAGCCGAATAGATTTTCTATTCATTTTCTTCAAATCAGGTACTCGTTTTCGCTCATGTTGATACCCATCGGACGCAATTGCGGTAACTGAGACACGGTGTAAATCCTACACACATAATGATGACGTCACCGACAACGGGTTCGTTAGATACTATGGCACTTTGGCAAAGGGACGTCGTAGCGAGTATTTTATTGTTAATTGATTGTGTGTGTTTTTGTATGTTCACATATACAATCCTTAAAGACATTTCTTCTCTGAGTTTATGAATCCGTGCATTTGCATGTCTGATAAACAATTTGTTTATCGTCATAGTAAAAAGCTGTTAAGTACGTCTTGGGTGACGGAACTAGATCCGCTCCTGGGGACGTTTAGCAAGAGAATGTCAAGGTTCGGCATCACAAAACGTGCTGAACAATCCCTTGCTTCTAAATTATTAACAACGTACAATGCGTACTTGAGGTCTAGTCTTCATAGAATCTCTTTTCACAAAGCAGCCTTATCTGTTTCAGGTTAACCTTAAAGGGGCAGTAGCACGTTTTTTGACGATTTTATATTTTTTATTTTTCACTGATAATTGTACGTTAATGCTAAATGTATTACTTTGATAGTGTCAAAAATCTCATTACACAAACCAATCAGCTATAGTCAGAGAACAAATTAAAAAAAAATCACATAAAATCCATTGGCAGCCATTTTTGTGTGAACACCTTTAATTCATTTTGTGTAAGTAAAGGAATCGCATGGCTTAACCTTACATTATATATTTGATTTATTACTGCTTCATTTAGTTTAAATACATTGTCTTTAGATTGGAACCATTTATTTTTATTTTCATGACATCACCTTATATTCCCCCTAAAAACGTGCTACTGCCCCTTTAACTCCCAGTCTTTAACATTGCACTAAGGCTAACTTACGATCACCTTAGTGCTTTGTGTAGGAGCCAGTGAACAATGGTTAGGAAGTGTGTGTTGTGTTTAACATATAACTGAACATACGATACTAACCCTTTGGATAACAACTCTTCTTTTAAGTTTTATCAATACAACTTGTCTCGTATTATCACACCAACTTCTAAATATCTTTGAAGAATTAAAACTGAACACTTGCTAATTTTCCGAATAGCAAATAACTTTTTTAGGACCTAAAACCGTCTTGATTTCTAAACCTCTGCAAGTCGATCTGTTGAAACTTATTGTTTCAATCACATTCCTTGTTCCAACTCAATTTTCTGTTATTTCTATAATGTTATATTTGAACTTTTGCAGGAACAATTCTTTTACATATATTGCTTGTGAAAATTTAATGTAGAATGCACGTGAAAATCCAAATTAAAGGAACATTTTCTAATGTCGATTTTTCATAGCTAGTATTTTCTACAGTATTCCTATGGAAAGGACGGCAACTAAACTAATTTCCCCTTCCTACAGGTAAAGGGTACCAAAGTGGAACCTTTGATAAAGGCTTTTGGTTCCACTTAAAGTGGTAAATATTGAAAACATTTCTTCTCGAAAAGATATGGCTTTTTTGACCATCGTTTTCGGTTTAATTGTATTAATCACATTGTAAGCATTTCGTTTAATGATACACACAAATGCTAGACCTGTTCATCGTTCCAAAATGGATTGCTTAGTTTAAATAAATTGGATTAGAAAGATTTCTTATTCCAGTTTATTCGTTAAATGACTTAAATATTAATTATTACAACACTAACTGTTTACTCATTAAATGACTTAAACTATTACAACAATAGTTCTGTCTACCTGCCATTGGTCAATTTAAGATTATGTTGGACGATGACATTGTCTAGTTTTGAATATCACGACATAAGGCGTTCCATTGTGGCTATGCTGAACCAATCAATCACTTAAATTGTCTTTAAACAACATCAGTACTACTTGATAGATGGAATAACAACATTGATAACGCTTGACATTTCAACTCCATCGACAAAGCTTTCCGTTTAACAAAACAATTCAAGAAAATCTGTTCCTCTATGCAGTAATAGACAATAGGTACTTTGCTTTCATGATTAATTCAAGCCCACTTATCGCATGAGCAATCACGAAAGCACGACAAGGAATGATAACTGAGTTGGAGATATACACTACGGTAACCAAGAATACATCGATATGTGCTTTGTCTTCCAAACAAGATACTGGCACCTAAACGTGGTTACTAACCGTTCTCAGCTTACAAGACTCATTTAATCGTCAAATTCCATTTAAAGGCACCGGACTGTACGATTGTGTAATAACGGTTTGTTTAAGAGACAATTAGACCTGGTACTCCTGTTAGCGACTGCCTGCAGTAAAAGCGGGACAAAAGAGGGGCTATTGATTTGAGCGTATATTAATGTGGAGCCGTTAAGTGATTCCATGAGTTCGATGGCTCGTACTCGAAGACAGGGGAACCAATCAGGATCAATCCTTAGGACTGCTCTAACGGAATTCCGGTAGAATTACTCTTGGCATTATTCATGCGAAGTCTGTGGAGAACCGTTAAGGACAATGGTGAGAAGAATCACACGTCTTCTGGAGATGTTTGGTTGTAGAAGTTGTGTAGAAACGGCAAACGGAGTGATTAATACCATCACTTGAGAATACACAATCCTCGAAACTTGGAACAGCGTCACAGGAAAACTGTATTGAGGTAAGTTCGGTTCAAATAGGTTAATCCGAACTTTGTGTTTTCTATATATAGGCCTACATGATATAAAAAAGTCCTTAATTTCAGTTAAGAATATTCGTCAAGATGATAATTCCTAACATCAATAAGACGTTATGCAAATTTGCTCTGATTAAAGAGTTTTTTCTTGGATACCAATCTTCACCTTTCCCTAGAATGTTTGTGCCTTTGGTTTCCAATGTTCACCTTTAAAAATAATGTTAATTTCCTTGATTTCAAATGTCCGCCATTCAAAAGAATGTGTATGATCTTGAGTTCCAATGTTCATCTTTCCATTTTTTTATTTTCATATGTTCTCGATTTCAAGTGTTCGCCTTGGATTATCTATGTCCTTGGGTTCCAATATTGATTCCAATGTCCATCTTTCAAAAGAATAATTATTTTTTGTTTTTGGATTCAAGTGTCCACCTTTCCATAGAATGTTTATATCGCCTCCAATGTTCACCTTTCAATATTTATGTTTTAAGTATCTTATTAGTATTATCAAAATGTCCTTGGTTTCCAATATCCATCTTTTCACAGAATTAATATCAAGTTCTGTGTATCCTTGATACGCTTATATTAGGTTTCAATTTCAAATAGGTTTTCAAAAGGTTTTCGGTCGAATCCATTATGTAAACGTAATTACATTAAAGCACACCAGCTCGGTCAAATCAATTCTGTTTGTACCAAAAGTATGTTTGAAAAGACTCCTGCGTTAAGTAAACAACAACTGCACAGTGCAAAATGCCAAAATTGATTATGCTAATGGTGAAAACGCTGTAAATATTAGAATCGAAGACAGCGTAATCGGATCACTGTCGTTGATTTTATATGAAAGGCATTATAGAATACTAAAACGTTTTGATATATTGTGTATGAATGATTTTGTGAAAAATATCGTATATAGAGTTGAAACATATAATTTCTTAAAATGAGTTAAGAAGATAAGGTGGAACGTATTGTGCAAATGCATTTTAATTCCTTATCTAACCCCTTTATTTGACACAAAATCGTAAATGACGTCACAAAAAGTCAACTTAAAACAAAAAAGGAACTGCTTTGAAAAACATCTTGTAAGGCTACAACCAGCAGAGGTTTCTTGGGTATTCGGAGTACGATACCCCAGGTTTAGGCAGGAAAGCAAAAGAGTTATCCCGTTCGATTTGGGTCATAGAGTTCGAGGTTCGAACCCACCACTTGTTTGCACCATCATCCATCAATTTATAAGGCTTGATTGTCCCTTTGAAACAAGTTCATGTTTGTCATAGAAGTTATAAAAAAACGTTCCAGCTAACGAACTATTAGCCGTGTTTGCTATTGATTTGGTTCATCGCATGCATTTCGCTCATTCGTTACAATCGTTATATACAAAATAAAGTGATATGTTTGCCAGTCATTTTAAGACAACATACGGTTTTGTTACTGATAACCGTTCAGAAAGTCAACCGATAGAGGCGTACATAATTCCTGGCAGTATCTGGCTTTGTTTCCGTCGATTTGGTTCATCGCATACATCACGCTTACCTGGTTTTCCAGGACTGCTAAGAATCAAAGGAACCCTTGAGATTGGTTTGTTATTGAAGTGGTATTGAATCCTGCTGCTGCCACAGTGCTGGGTCGCTTGTCTTGTCTTGGTAGTACGAATCAATTATAGGTCCTTGGTCATTCGCTGGTTAATCATTATCATAAGAGTAACTCTGTTTTACGCCATAACATTATTTTTAAAAAAACAAAGATCTTTACTTGACTGTCTGACGAAAGAGGAGGTAAAATTCTTCAGTGGCGTAGCTTAGACACGAATTCACATTGGCCCGTCGTCAGGGTTGAGGAGGTTGTTATGTTTTTGCAGTAGCTCGCATTTTTTTATTAAAAGAGGGCGGTTTTATCAAATTTCCGTTCATTAGCTATGGTGTACAA
The DNA here is from genome assembly GCA_916613615.1 of Steromphala cineraria. Lineage (NCBI taxonomy): Eukaryota > Metazoa > Mollusca > Gastropoda > Trochida > Trochidae > Steromphala > Steromphala cineraria. The sequence goes on from OU744726.1 coordinate 19,558,856, forward strand.
TATACTTTCATACAGAATATGTTGTTTGAGACAAATCGGTGAACAAATGTTAAGGTGTTATTAAAAATTGGTCTGTTTTTTAAAACTTTACTTACCATATGCAACTAATGAACTGAAACGGCACAATTGTAAATGTAAATTGATAACTATCCGTACGTGGGACTTTATTTCAGGGACTGTTGCGAAGACGTTTGTTGAATGAACTTAATTATCAGATAAAGGTTCTAAATAAAAGTTATTAATTTTGACTTTTACCAAATTTTAGACATTGTAAAAATTAGAAATAATTGATCGAAAATAATAGAGCAATAAAATGCGATGGCGACAGAATCTTATTTATTGATACTCTTTAATGATATAAACTCACTTCCAAATGCTATTTATCACAAACTGAAATGACTTTTATTAAATACCGGAAAGCGCTAGACGTTTGAAATAAAGTATGTCTAATGAACAAAACATTCTGCAAAACATTGAAAATCGGAAAATGTCAGTCGTGCGCTACATAGAGTCAAAGTGAGGAGGGGTCAGAACAACCACAGGATGACAGACTCATTTCCCATTTTGATGATATTTTTACTTTAAAATGATAAACAGAAAGTATACATAAATATGATCAAGGCGAGAGTTAACACTTTATGAACCGTTCCCTGGGCGACGATAAGAAGGTTTTGTGACGTCATCATATGGTGCGTTCAGTATTGTTGTTAAATCAAATTCCTGTTGTGGCTTTTTCAAAAACGAGAGGATCAGGTTTAACCCCACCTGCTACTTCAGCGTATATTTCTCGGCGTTATGGTCCAACATATCCCCTGATATTTTTCAAAGTTCCTATATATTGATTTTTAATTGAATTGGATAGAAATTATTCTTAAAACTTACTTAATGATGTTTATTTTCTATCAAAATCACTTTGCAATTAAAGGAATTTATGACAGCCAATGAGAATGTTTTTGAGATGTGACAACAATTCGAATTCGCCCCGGGAGCACGTCCACAGAAATGGATTTTAGGAATTAATTTGGTCAAACAATGTAAAAAGTACCTACCATGACATGCTTTAATAATATGATAGAAATTGTTAAAATAATCAAGGTCAGTGAAATATTTATATCCATAATGTCAGAAACGATTTCAAAACCTGAAGTGAAATGATCGAAAACCAGACTCGTTAGCGATCGGTAAGTTGCTGATGTGTAATTGAAATGTAAATAAAGTTCCAGGTAAGTTTTCAACATTTGTCAAATCATCATAGTTTCCATTTGCAACCAAATCTCGTCAAGCTAAGGCTCTTCTGTTTGATAAAAAGGTGTATTTTCTTGGAAAAATAGTTTGGTTGCAGTTGCCTTTAAGGGACTGCACCCAACCTCGAAAATTATGCGATTTCATGGTGATTAATCTTTCTGCAGCCAAATTCAATGGTGTCATTCCATATCATGGTATAGATAATTATCTCAGCTTTCAGAAAATTCCAAGGTGAGTCTTTTTTAAGAGCTAGGTTGCATTTAACAGATCTTTTTGACACCGCGTCATCCGGACCCTTCAATTACTCTTAGGCCGTATCGCTATATATAGCAAGCCAATCAAACTCATCCCCGGACTACGTAGCGCTTGCTCACCACGTGATTCAAATTAACCAATGGGAGTGCTATAAGATGATACATCTCATATCCGCTCCCACTGAGCTCGAAACAGCATTCTATAAGATTTCCAAGGGAGGCATCGCTAGACAATATGGTATGGAGTTCAAAATAGTTTGGCTGATAGACATGCTATAAACAGCGTTGAATAACCAGCCGTCAGCGAAACGACCTATAATGCTAGATGGATATCAGGGGATAGGTTTGAGCATAACGCGGAGACATATACACTGATGTAGCAGGATGGTTTGACCCAAGCATGTGTATTTTTAAAAGACTAACTTTTTTCAAACTGTGACATTCCATAGACCGTTCCAATGGCCGTAAGTTAATCAAAGGTTAGTGGTTAATATATGACCATTGAGGAATCGAATAGATCTGATTTCGCCTGCCCTTGGTCTCCTTGTACGTATACAGACTCCTGCAGAAATACAGACCTATGGCATATGACGTCCATGACGTTCCTTAAAACATAGTTAAAGATTGTTAAAATGCAAGCGGGTATCAGTCTCCATGCATACGATATAAATACAATTTAGTTTTTTTGGCTTTTTCCAATATCCTCAACATATTGTTTGTGTTGAGAAAACAAGCTGTAAATAGAAGTTAAGGAACGAAAATGGTATCCGTAGACAGGTTTTCAGAGGTTATTCGGGGTTATGTGGTCTGACTGTTGATGGTTTTTATTTTTTTACAACAGTGATGATGATCGTGATTGATAATTAGCATTTGTTTGACCAATGGCAAATTTTTGCATTTTTTAAGAAAATGTGTGAAAGTGTTCATTTCAAGTTTTAAAACACAAATTTATGGATAATTTCATTTTAATGCGATGTTTACTGTAAATATTCATATGAAATTATTTTCAAAAAGTGTAGCTTTCTTTCGGATGGTATTATGATATATAAAAGAATCATAGATATTAATCATAGATATTGCACCACTTGATATTACCTTTACATAAAAAAACTTTTAAGTTTTTAGAAAAGTGAGCATTTATTTCGTTGGCGCAACCCATTTGCACTACAGTTTGCCTGTATGTAATGACATGTCCATTGAATATTTTTCTACATTTTGAGGTGTTAGTTTATGCAAATATACAATGTTTTGTTTTGTGAGATTAATCAAGATATTAACAATTTGATAAGAAACTGTCTTTTTCTTATTTCAGACTGTGATGAAACCTAGCCGCTGAAATTTCCAGAAACCCTCAAACATTAATATGGAATCTCCCGATATAGATGTTTACGTATATATCCAAGCCTGTCTCTGCAAGAGAACAAAACTCTTTAGATTGATGGTTTTCGTGAGTTTCATATTCGTAATAAAAAAAATTATCTTCATCAAAATGTTGGATGAATTCCGTGAGACGGTGGAAGATGAAACTCTTCCGAGAAGGATTTCCCTGACGTTAAAAACATTTCGTCTAAACAACGATATGGATAATCAAATTGTTAATTTCTTTCAAATTAGAAATTATTCTGAAATAGATCCTTTAGTGAATTTACACAGATATAAATTTCTGTTGTCATCTCAATTGTGTGAGCTTACAAGACCGGATATAGTTGTTTTCGTCCACTCCGCAATTCGGAATGCTGACAGACGGAAAGTGATCCGGAATTCATGGGGTAAATATACAAATCTTCAAAACATCACAATTACTACGTTCTTCATGCTTGGTGAAACTAATTCAACCTCGGAACAGCTCAAACTAAACGCTGAGGCCGAGATTCATGGAGATATTGTTCAAGGCAACTTCATAGACAGTTATTGGAACTTAACTTATAAACACATCATGGGTCTTCACTGGGTATTGTCAAGATGTCCAACAGCCAAGCTGTTTGTCAAATTGGACGATGACGTACTCTTGAATGTATTCAACTTAGTGGGTTATGTTACCAAATTTGGTTACCAACCATCACTGTTGTACTGCACTGTATTAAGAAGACCCGGAGTTTTCAGAGAGAAGAGGAAAAAGTGGTACGTAAGCCGGGAAGTCTATCCGTTTGAACATTATCCAGATTTCTGCAGCGGAATGGCGTATCTAATTTCACCGGATGTTGCAAGGCGGATCTACGGAGCATCGGAAGACACGCGTTTCTATTGGGTGGATGATATTTACGTCACAGGGCTTCTGGCAGCCAAAGTGAATCAAAGTCTGACTCAAGTGATAGAAGGTTACTCGAGTACCCGGATGAAGAGCTACAACAGAGCCAATATGCATGACTACCTGTTTCTTCTGGGAACTCAGTTGTGGCGTGTACTGTGGAAAGCTCTCCTACGAAACACACCTGAAAGACTGACAAGACAAGTGCACGATGACAACTGGTTACTGGAACTCAGGAAGAGTCAAGATGATGTCAAAATGATTTCAAAATGATATCCAAATCATGTCAAAATGATATGACAATTAAAAGCATTGTTGAATTTTCCGTTTATCTGGCCTTATAAAACATGTAATACTCTGTTTCCTTTCAAGCATTCCCTCACTCGCGTTCATCGTAACACCTTTAACAGTCGGTTCATATTCCTCAGTTCAAAACTCGTTTTATATTTCTGACTGACATCTCTCTGCCTTGAATTTTCTGTGATTGCTCTCTAGCTTACTATGAGAGAAAGCAATAGTCCAATCAGAAAATAACTAAATGTTCCTAACAATCGCCTATACAGCTGCGTATCTTAAGTTTGTTCACTTACCTGCGTTTTAGTGCAAATATAATGTAATTTGGAATGTCTTTGAGGCATCCTAGCATTGCGAAAACGTAACGGATAATGTTGGAATTTGAGTACATAAGTTAACATTCAGTTTGCGTTGACATATTCGTGTGTCATACCTTAAAGATAACCCTAACTGATTTGGCAGAGCATTGAAAATGACCAGGGGTCAATATTTCGAAAACACTATTTTGTATTTTTCTTTACAAAATCCTTAATTAGTGATCAATAGGTTTAGACCTAAGTCATATTTTTCCTTTGCATTAATACAATGTAATTGTACTGATTGGAATATTTAAATACAAAATTTAAGAAAATCTGAATTTCAAAAATATGACCCCATCTGTCTATTTAATCATGCCAAATATCTAAATTCAGTACCAGTGACAAGACGATCTCGAAATATGCTTTGGGAATGATAAATGGTTGCCGTTTGTAGGTGCTCCTGGATTTATTTTAGGGACGTCAAAATGAAACCCAATTTACATGATATTTGCACTAAGATTCACATATTCTCTACCCTCAGAGGCAACTCAGTCATACCTGAATTAGCCTCTGTTCCATAACGCCAAAATCCTGGGGTTCCGGCAGATCGCCCTAGCGGCAAAAAGTTGTAACTTGAGATATCTCCCTTATTTGCAGCCAATGAAAACACCTTTTGGATGCCCACGACTTCGGGAATACTCAACGGTCGCTCAGAGACTTTCAAAAGAATCATGCCTTTAGGCTTCTTTTTCATTAACAGTGTGAGTCTCAGAGAGGGAAACTATTTCAAAATCAGATATGGATAGGGTTTTTCATTAGAAACATATTGTTTTATAATTGTGTAAATTGTTCTTCGTTTTATGATTAATTTTATTTTGATAATTCACCAAATAAAAACCAATGAGAAGGTAAAAAGTGATTGTTTTGTAGAAGGAAGAGTTATCTCCCTTTGGTGCGGATCCACACGGGAATAGCCGAACTTTTGCGAATGACCACTTTTGAAACGGCGTCGCTGCTTGCACAACTAACTTCGATTGCCTCCAATCAGATTTCTACCTTTCTATCCCGTATGTAAGCCGTAATAGAACAGAGGCTTATTCAGGTATGACGGAGTTGCCTCTGTGGGGAGAGAATGAGATACACAAGAAAGTGAACAAACTTAAGGTACGCAGCTGTAGGATCGTTGGTATCAGCACAGAAAATTCAAGGGTCGGCAGCAAGGCATAAACTGATAGTTGGAAACTGGCCTTTTAGGTTTTGCGTAGGAAGATGTAACTGTTTGTGCATGGAAAGGTTTAAGAGGCTTGCTATGTCGACGGGAACCAGTTCAGACCATTTGTTAATTCGCTTTTTGACTGAAATCAATTTTATTTGCTAGAATGTAAGAGCAGAGTATAAGTGTTAAGAAATGGCTTTAGTGAGAGAGAATACCTGTCCGTGGAATCCGAATCAGCAATCCGACTACAGTTAACGGACACGAAAATACAGTTATTTTTGTCATGAAGTTATGACGTTTTCCTTTTGGTTTTGAGTGTGACTGCAAAAAATAATTTGTCGTTTTAATCAGGTTGTGTCTTTAAATATAATTACAACCACTTATTCAGCACTATGTAAATTGTTCAATTGGTATAAAAATATAGATTTGATGGGTTTTTTTTAATTATTGGAAATGATATGATGTACATGTGTTTAACCAGTGCTTAAGACAGTCAACATGTACTCAAATGAGAAAAAGAAAAGACCGACGCCGATTTCTTACTTCTTCAACTGCATCATATCATCATGAAGGTTCACATTAAATAAAATATTTGGAAGCCATTGTGTTGGCCTTAAGTCTTTATTTCTTAATAAATTCTTCTAAGTTGAGATGTATAGTAGTAAAAAAAACATTTCCTTTTACAATTTGTAACATTAAATGCAGTAAAAAGATTTATTCAAAATTCCTCAAAGAACAATGTTCATCAACTTGTTCAGTAAATTATGTTTCGAAAAAAAATTAGAAAATATCAACGTCGTTTAAATTTTTTATGTCGATGTTGAATGTATATGAATAACAATAAATACCGAAAAAGGTACCACTTCTATTCATCATATAAGGAAGAACATCACATTTTATCAGGATAAAATTTGCTTTGGAATGAAGAAGTTATTCTGGTCTCGAACACAATTATATCTACATGTACGATCTGTGGGAACGTAGGCTCGTGATGCGCATACGTAACGCTTCCATAAGCCCAGTCACTAGAAGGCCAGTGAAGCAGAATAGTTTATCCATCCACCATCACTTCCTTCCAACAATCATCAAACTTTAACGACTTCTCTCAAACACAAATATTTCCAATATCTAAAACGTTTTTTAACAACCATAGTTTTTGCATTTTAAAGAAAAAAATTAAAAGGCGATATTATTTAACTCGGGTAAATATTTGTTCTCGATAAACACCAAGATCTAAGGTATGTATTATAATGTTGGGAAATATATGGATGACAACTTCTTTGTTCATCGTCTGCATCCATATATTCCTCTGCATTATTGTCATTCCAACTTCTAAAATGCCTTCAAAGTAGCTAGGTATGTTTTACTATTAAAACTCAAAACATGACAAAATTATGAATATGAAATGAAAACATTTAGAAAACAAGGTATAATGAATGGAACAAACCCGTACAGCAGCTGAGACTTGGAGACTTTACCGAAAATGATGGCTTAAATCTCTTGAACAATCATTCAGATTCAAGTTGCATAGAAACAAAGGAGCAAGAACTAGCATGTGTAGCAGTATATTTCACCTGATACTAATAATAAGAAGTTGTAAAACAACCTACAGAATACTGAATAACATATTAGTTAATCACATGACATAAGGTAAACCATTCTCTCCCCACAAAGGCAGCTCAGTCATGCTTGAGTTAGCCTCTGTTCTATTACGCCAAGATCCTGGGGTTCCGGTAGATCACCCTAGCGGCAAAAAGTTGTAACTTAAAATATCTCCCTTATTTGCAGCCAATGAAAACACCTTTTAGATATCCATGACTCGGGGAGTTCTTAACGGACGTATAATGACATGGAAAATATTATGTCTTTACCTGTATTTTTCAATAACAGTGTGAGAGGGAAATTATTGGAAAATCAGATATGGATAGGGTCTATCATTAGATAGAAACGGTTTTATAATTGAGTTAATTATTATTTGTTTTATGATAAATTTTATTTTACTAATCAACGAAATAATAACTACTGAGAAGGTAAAAGCGATGGTTTGTAAAAGAAAGAATTACCTCCCCTGGATGTTAAATTTCAACGAAAGCTTTGACGAACCACACGGAGATGGCCGAGGTTTTGCGAATGACCACGGCGTCGCTGATTGCACAACTAAGTTCGATTGCCTCCAATCAGATTTCTACCTTTCTATCCCATGTATTAGCCGTAATAGAACAGAGGCTAATTCAGGTATGACTGAGTTGCCTCTGTGGGGAGAGAATGAAGGTAAGCTTCTAATTATGCGTTACTGCGTTACACCGATTATTGATTTTAGAAGGTCGGTAGCTCCTACCGTTTGGTTCATAAAACAAATCAGCCAATCAGTGAACAAAACTGTGTTTATTTCCGTAAAGGGGCCACCGGCCAATTATATATGTACATGCACCATAATATTCAATATAATTGAAGCGCCATAAAATGATATTGATGGTTGGTCGCATGATAGGAAACTTGACATTGTGTTGAGTGCTAGAAGTACATATTTAGCCAGATTGTTTACAATAGTGTTATTACGTGATAACATTAACTGCACAAATTTACAAACAGTAGGGTATGATGTGTAATATTTCGGGAGCAGGCTCGGTTTCAATAACGTGAACGATGCAAAATGGACATAGTGTTTGACTGTAAGGTTGGCCGATCTTTCTTCTTTCCTCAATTAACAATGTTATGGTTGGAGCATCGAAATTTACAAAATGCAATACGATACAGTGGTATAGTAACTAACGAAATTTAATCTGCACATTTAACTTCAGTTTTAATTGCGTAATATAGTTAAGTTTGGAGTAATTTGAAATACTACCAAGAACAACTTTGTTATCAATAGCAATACAACTTTCTTTAAACATGGGAATAAAAACATTAATATGTCACATATGTGTAAATTAATATAATCACCTTGATTTATCAACACGTAACCGAAATCATACCTGAACAACAATTTTTTATCATTCAACGCCCAGCACTTCCTTACAGCCTCTGCCAAACTATTTTGATAATCAAAAGCCTTTTTTAAATTAACATTATCCTACTGAAACAAGTGCCTTTCCCAATATTTGATTATTTCAACATATTGATGAACCCAGAGAGGATATCTACCGAGCTCGACCTACTAAATTAGGCGTGGTTCATATTTACCAAAATTATCGTAGACCTTAGCAGCGTCGGATGATTGATGGCATCCCCAAACTCTCTACCATACCGAAGAATCCGTAAAACTTTGACATCGAAGATATGTGATAAAACTTTATATGAAAGATTTGAACAATTATACAGATTAGAGAAATTATCCTTAGAATATTCAAAGCCTGCTCATAAAGAATCTTCTGGGAAATATACCATGAATCTGAGTTGGAAAAGTATACACCAAGATAGTTATAGGAACAAAGGATATCCAACTTACAATTGTTAAAGAAAAACCTTTCCGGCTTTCTGAATACCATTTCTTTGGTTTTTTTAACATTAACCTTAAGCTGCCTTTTATTACAATATATACTTAACTAATCTAACCTCCTTTGAAGATCTATGACCGTACTTTCTACATGTACTATCGCCATATCGTCTGCAAATAACGGCAAAAATGTTAAGAACTTTCCCAAGAAGTCAATAATACGTTAACATAAAGAGAAAAGAGAAATGGAGACAGCTGACAACCTTGTCTGACACCGCACTTGCAATTAACATACAGTGAAATATTCATTTAATGAAACGTATGATTTAACATTGAAGTACATATCTTTTATCAACCTAAATACTCTACCCTGGTTCTTAGACTGCGTCAATCCGTTCCTGAAAACTGAATCAAAAGCTGCCTTAAAGGGGCAGTAGCACGTTTTGGGGAGAAAATAAGGTGATGTCAGGAAAATGAAAATAAATAGTCTCAATTGAAAGACAATGTATTTAAACTAAACAGAGCAGTAATTATTCAAATATATAACGTAAAGTTTAGCCATGCGATTGCTTTTTCTTACAAAAAATGAATTAAAGGTGTTCACACAAAATGGCCGCCAATGGATATTATGTGAATTACATACTTTGTCCTCTGACTTATGTAATGAGATTTTTGACACTAGCAAAATAATACATTTAGCATTAACTTACAATTATCAGTGACAATTTTGAAATATAAAATTATCAAAAAAACGTGCTACTGCCCCTTTAAGGTCTATAAATCCGCAGTAAACTCTACCAATGGAGACCAAGTTCTTCAAGTTTTTCAAATACAGAGACAGCCAGACTTCATAACTCTCTACTTGAAAAGGCAGCAAACGACACTTAATTTCTCACACGATGTAACATTTATACATTTCACACAGACGAAAAAAATGCTCAGTAATGGTGCCTACGTTCTTAAGGACCTCTATTTATTACCCTTACGGTTGAAAATAAGTGGTGACATATTTTCGATATGAGCACTAGGGAAGCGGCCCGTTTCTTGGATATAAGATGGTAAAATGGAATAGAGGGGTCGGAAATTATTACACTCTGAAGTGTGCCATATGACTATTACGAAACTCGTGCAAATTTGTGTATAACCCTCGCTCTCGCTCGGGTAATACAAACTTTCACACTCGTTTCGTTAAAGTCATATGGCACACTTCCTCGTGTAATAATCTCTATATATTAAAACAATTTTGTTTGAATATCTTTTCGGATGCATTATATATATATAACACAATTGCTGAACTATTGAACATACCTGCATTTGGAAAGCGATTACTTACGGTCAAAACAAATATGCTCAGTTCGATTTCCCTTCGTTCATTAAAACCATATCATTCATTGCCATACAGAATAAAAATTGTACACAATTAACAACATTTCCGGATTTTCATAACTATCGACCAAACAAAATCTATGTTCTTTTGTGACATTAAATGGGAATAATAAACAAAGGAGAAAAAAACATTCCCTCAAAATAAAGCCCGCTGACAAAGGGATCGGCCAAGGATGGGGCTTTTATAACGAAAGTCAAAGGGTTTATTTGAAGATTGAGTTCTATGGAAATATTTTTATTTGCATGTAAAACGCGCCCATTGAATAGATGATAACACGAAGGTATTACGACGACTACGAGGATTCGTAGCTATTGTCGCACGAACGGCAAGATGGAGACACGATTGCACCAAGAAAATGTATATTCGCATAGATTATCAGAATATTTTTGACATACTAAAACATGTCCCTGCACTGTCGATTCTGCTGCCGGAGCTATGGAAACTCTACCGACTGTAATACGAAGAGGTAAGATGTGTTCACGAAAGTCCCAGTAACTTTGCGATTCACTCTCACACACGGCGCCGGTTAAAAAAGTTGATTTTATAATGTTCATGTGATGCCAAGGAAGAATAAAACATGTATCCATATGATAAATAGTCGTAAGGTCGTTAAATACAATCGAATTGTGAAGCCATGATACTCTTTCCAGTTGACTGCCAGAGGTCACGTGATTTTTACCGGCACCAGGGCTGCGTTCGTTTTGACTCACTCGAGTGTAATCTTGCGCATGCTCATATGCCAGTAAGTACGAACGACTTGTTTGTTCACATGAGTGTCGCACTTGGTTACCTGGCTGTAAACAATATGGCCGAAAAATTGAATTGGTCACAAACACTTTATAAATTGATTTTTAACATCACATGATCTCCGAAATAACCGATATGTTGTAGTTTCTCTTTAAACAAATCTAAACCTCACATCTGCTTGGTGCGAATGTATTAAAACAAACTTATATTTAAAGTAAGTATGCCTGTGGTATGTTATAAACACTGTGTCAACTGACGTACTTCCGTTACTCTCACGACCTCCCTCCCCGATTTAGCAGGAGGGACATTGAGTGACTCTAGAGTGCACTCGAGAGTGACTCTATGGTCGTTCGATTAGGATTTTCATCGCTCGTGCGACACACTCTGTGCAAAACGAACGCAGCCCTGGTTCGAGGCATCGCGTATGCATCGTATTCTCGTTACGACGTCGTGCTGTCACCGTGTTGTCTTCGTGCAGACTTCGTAAAGGCTTGAAAGCTTTCAATCATTTCCAAGTGTTAACGATTGTTATCTAGCAAGTCAACTGAAAATTATGTTATATACCATTGCCTGAATATGTTCCAAAAGGCGACAGATTAATTGTCTAACAACATGACTTGTTATCTTACTTTGTGCCACACAACCATTCTTAGACTCGATGTCATACCACTGATAGTTTAACCACATAGCCTCCTTTCACGCATGGGAAAAATTCAAATCAATACCAATTGTTATCAATTCCAGGCCAATCGAACTCGACCTGAGCTAAATCTCCTTTACGATTGTGCATCCATTCGAGTTCGTTTTGTGGTCGTGCGTCATTCTTTCAACATCGTGTTGCCTTCTGTCTTTATTAGAAGTGCTCAGATGATGACAGTTTTTACCCATATTCGGGTCAACTCGTACGAATTTCAAATTTTCTAATTTGTGTTTCTGTCGTTCGTCAAAATCGGGACAGTGTGAAGCCACCCAATCTAAATAAATTTAGATCAACAGATTTTATGTTTTGTTACAACAGTATGGCCTAATATAAAACCTGTTGATCTAAATTTATTTAGATTGTATGGCCAAATATAAAACCTGTTGATCTAAATTTATTTAGATTGGAAGCAACCTTTACAAATTGTAACATGACTTCGGTAAATACTCGTTTCTGATTGGTTGATTTCAAGGATTTGCCAGTGTTAAATGGCAATGAACACCCGCAAATTGGCTGAGCCGAATCACCGCGAAAAGATACATTATTTGGTCCGCCTCAACATTAAAATGTTCTGATTCTCCAAATATTCGTGACCGATTCACATTTTACTGTTGTTGCTGTCATTTTCTAACTTGCGCATTCCCGTAGATGCCAAAAATCCTTTTCTATTTGCTTTAGTTTAATGTAACCAAACTTTCTTAATTGGCTACGTTTCTCCTAATTTGCCGCCTTGTGCCATGCGGCCGGTTTCTTTCGAATGCCGTTCCCATGGCACGACGTCACAAAGACCAACGGTTATGACGTCATAATGATCGCGTCACCGTCACAATGGTCCTGGCGATTTTAAGATATTTGTTCGGTCGGGTTTGTTCCTGTTGGTTTATGATTATATAACTGTTTTCTCTCTCATCAATTTTCACAGTGAAACTATAAGATCTCATCGTTATGAGTGCAACTGGTTTGCAATATTAGAACACTATTTTAATGTCTATAACACTGGGAATTCCTTCTTCTTTATAGCTGCGAACACCTATAACAAAAATGGATCAGTCGTTAGATCCTTTCAACTCAGAGTTCCCTACGCAAAAATAGAGTTCGCTCTTAAAATGCTAATAACTAACGGTCATGTTACAATATCGATAAAAAGTTGCGTTTGTAAGATTTCCGGGATTCATTGTTATTCAACACCCACAAATTTAAGCGTTTAAAACCTCCGGCTAACGCCGTCGGTTTTAAACTAAATTTGCGGGTGTTGAATAACAATGAATCCCGGAAATTTTACAAACGCAACTATTTATCTTCTAAATGGAGCCCAGAAGATTCTTTAACCTCCTAAAGCCGAGTGATCTAGATATACTTTAGTAGACTTGGTTGAACGTCAATTGAATATTCACTCTATATTACATCTGAATGAAAAAATATCAACATTCTCAACATCATTTATTATAGATGTATGAAGAGGGACATGACAAATTACATTCCGGCTTTTTCTGAGAGGGCATCATTAACCCGCTGGGAGGGCCTTGCAAACATTGATGAAGCTTTTACGTCAGTATCTTATCTGGGTTTAAAACGATTGAATACATACAAGTAATTTAAGTTTGACATTTCATTAAACCATGACTTCCTTTTAGGTTTGTATGATTTGTAATCCGAGTGTTATCATTTGCTTCGCAATAAAAATTTGCTTCGCAATAAAAATATTTTCACATATTTACTGCCAAGTTCTGTTACATACAGTTTGTTACCGTGCACAAGTATTCCTTGCGGGCTAACAATCCCATCTTGTCCAGACAGCAGATCTCTAATATACTCCCCCGTCTCTGTCAGCTGGACGATCTTGTTGCCCAAGAAATCAGCCACGATAACAGAGCCAGTGTCTGTAGTTGTGACACCACGTTCCCCATACTTTCCTGACAGCTGGTTAATGTAGAGAACCTTTCCCTGTTGTGTAACACAGTAGACATAACTTGAGCCTCTATCTGTCACTGCGATGTTACCATGACTTGTTGTACACATGTACCCTGGACTGCGTATTAACTGCTGGCAAATGCTGGGTTTGATCACAGATTTCAGGACTCTCCCAGACAGATCCAGGACGTCAATACTGGGAGGATCGTCACAACCTACAGCAAGAGTTGTTTCACTGAGAGCTGTCAGACATCTATATTTCTTCTCCGTCTTGATTGAGGCCATCAGGATTCGGTCAAGACTCAGCTTGATAAGTTCAATACTGTTATGTGAGACGTGTGAGACAGCTACTTGGTCCTCGCCAATCTTTGTTAATGCAAAAGGACTGACATCAAGTCTTACTGAAGTACAGTACTGTTTACCACCTTTTGTGAAACAGGATTTGACACTTGAATTCCTATTGTCTGTAACAACCAGCGTCTCTGTACCATCAATATTCAAAACTTCGATATCACATGGATTTGGATCTTCTGTGTCCTCCTTTGATTTAATACTGACTGTAGACAGAAGTTTAGGTGCATACTCGAAATTGAACTCTTCAGTCAACTTCAAATGACCAAGATGTAAAGTTCTGTCAACGTGGTCCATATCCAGCTGATTCTCAAAGTCGAGTTTTGAGAATCTCAGTCGTGGTTTTTCATTTCTCTGTATTTCAGCAGTTATCTCCCCTGACTGACACATCGTGTACATATCATGCAGATCATTTGCACTGTTCGACTGAAGGACTTGTTTGATAAAATCTGTGTACTGTTGATATGTTTGCAGATCAATTTCTTTCGATGTTATCTGACTCGTCAGTTCTTCATTCTGCTTCTCGATTATCACATCAAGCTCGTCCAGAAGTTGTTTCTCTTTTCTTCTGATCAGATCAAAGGCTTGCTGACTGACTCTTCTGATCTCTGATTGCAGAGATGATTTCTTTTTCCTGTTGTCCTCCACTTCAGATTTCATACCTTTCAAGGTGTTCCCTGTCTGCTTGATGTGTGAGTTCATGTCTTGATGGTTCTGTTGAAGTACTTGCTTCATTTCAGGAATAATTGAATCAATGGTGACAATAGAATGGCATTTTCTGTGGTAAACGATACAGCATTTGTGGCAAACAGCTTTCTGACATTCTTTGCAACAAAACTCAACCAAACCTTTGTGCTCCTTGCACATGACTCTGCGTTTCCTGAGTTGAGGAGTTGATGACGCTCCCAGAGGTGAAATCACATGATCTGCTGCCATCGGTGTAGCCAGGTGAACTTTAGCACAGGATTCACAAAGCTCGATGTCGCAATCTTCACAAACTGATTTGGCTTGTGTTGTCTTTCCAATTTGCTGACAGGTGAAGCAATATTTTTCGACATGGTCTGAAAATGTAAATCATCAATTGAGAATCATTGTAGTTCTAAATTTGATAAGGTTCATACGAATAGATATGCTGATAACATATACGAATAAGAAAAAATGATGAAGACGAAAAAAATAAGTACCTGAGCTACCTTTGGACGTGAGAGTACCGAGAACCCCTTTTATAAAGAAACTCGGCTTGAACTGTTGAGGCCATTGATCAACTGGTTCTCGAGGTCGAGGAACTTTCGTCATCTGGTTACAGGTGGGACATTGGATGGATTTTGCAGTGATGGCGTCTCTTCGAGTGACGGTGTATTTGGCCAAACATCCTCTGCAGAAGGTATGTCGACAACCAATAGTGCAAGGTTCTTCGAAGATCTTTTCACATATGTTGCATGACAGGTTGCTTTGATTCCGTTTTGTAAGTGGGTCCATCTGAAATGATAGATTAAACATTTTATTGACACTACTTTTTATTCATGGCCTTATGAAAACCGATAGTAAGTCTTCAAGTGCAGGGTATGTTCTTGTTTGTCCAAGATTGATTGATATCATCTTATCTATTTGGAGATAATGAAATTGCCTCAAGAAAACAGAAATTTCAGAGAAATGAGAGAAACACATTTTTAAATAAATATATATATACTGCTTTTATGCTTGACTACACTTTTTATCCCCCCCCCCCCCCCCCCCACCCCCTCGCATATAATGCCGGGGGATATAGTCGTTGGCTCCGTCTGTCCATCCGTCCGTCCGTCTGTCTGTCTGATCACATTGTTTCCGGAGCAGAACTCGAAAACGGTTTGGCCTAGCTTAACGAAATTTGGTATGTTGACTAATCATCACATTTAGATGTGCCTTTTGG
This sequence comes from Steromphala cineraria, assembly GCA_916613615.1. Classification (NCBI taxonomy): domain Eukaryota; kingdom Metazoa; phylum Mollusca; class Gastropoda; order Trochida; family Trochidae; genus Steromphala; species Steromphala cineraria. The sequence continues at coordinate 19,574,853 of OU744726.1, forward strand.
GATTTTAAACTTTCTGGAGTTTTTCATTTTTGCGGTTTCCATGGAAACGCAACTAAGAAATATGTTTCCTGAGCAGAACTCGAAAACGGTTTGGACTAGCTTTAACGAAACTTGGTATGTTGACTAATCATCAGATGTAGTTGTGTCTTTTGGGATTTTCAACTTTCTGGAATTTTTTGTTTTTCTAGTTTCCATGGAAACGCAATTTATAATTGCGTTTTCAGAGCAGAACTTGAAAACCATTAGGGTTAGCTCAATGAAACTGTTAACAAATGTGCGTTTCAAATTGCAGGGAGTTTAAAGTCAATGACATTCTTCATTCAAACATTACCATTAATTTCTAAACTGTGTCTCATCAAGGAATGAAGTTGTTTTAATCAAACAGCATATTAAACAAGTAAAGAAGTGAACAAAGCTCACATACCCCCGCTCCCTACTTTGTTACAAAAATTTCAAATAGTAAAACTGATTAATATGGGTTAAAGTTGTCTGATAGTTGAGTATAAAGTAACTCATTGTGTAAGTCTGCTTTCCACTGAAACCCCAATACCAAATTCATTAATAGGTTTTACAATTAAAGGGTACATCTAGGGATAATGGTTGATCTTTGTTTCAAATTTGAGGTAGTTATCATGAATATTCTACGAGATGTACTGAGGACAAAATTATTTTTGTCAAGTCACTTTGTAAGTCATGTTTTCCAAAGAAACCGCAGAAAATAAAAATAATTTGTTGGTCTTACCCTCAAAAGGCACATCTAGGGATCATGGTTGATAAGTGTATGAAGTTTGGTGAAGCTAGCATGAATAGTTTGGGAGATATGCTCCGGACAAACTTTTGTGACGGACGGACAGACGGACGGATGGACATACGGACGGACAGAATGAACGCTATATACCCCCGCTCTCGCTGTAAGGCGGGGGTATAATTAAACACGATTGTTGTTTTGCTCTCTCTTCATATTAACATGAGGAACTTGACGATGGCATAACATAAGCATTTACTGATTAAAAACACCTAGATGTGGTTTATAATAGTTCTATGATGATTATTAAAACAAAATTAGCTGAATGAATGCATTCAATTATTCACACAATCAGTATATCAAAATATATGCTAAAACTGATCATTGGATTTCAGTTGGGCCGGGGGATAAGCCATCTCTCCTGATGGCTCGTGTACAACGGAGCAGGCATGTCATTTATGTGACCAGTATCTACGAATATTACATAGCGATTTTTTATTCATTATGAATCCTTGAAATGCTCAAAACAACCAAGATAAACCACAGACCATAATGGTAGATTGAACGTGAAAGTGCTGTATCCCGAGTGTGTTGTCGACAGTTTCATGTCATTCATTAGTGAGAGAGAGAGAGAGATGATGTTTATTAAAGTCTCACTTAGTTATGGCCTCGTCACAACGTCATGATCGAGTTTTAAATCGATACGTTTTCACGGTATAGGTAGGGTTTTTTTACCAATGCATTGAGATACATCAATTTGCTAATTAATTTTCAGTTTTAATTTAGAAAATGATTGTAACGTATGGAGTGTTGCCGAAGCTTAAAAAAAGGAGAACAGGCAGCTATACTATACAGATTTGAAGACGTATTCCGTATCGCACTTTTAACATCCTAAAATGAATTAATGTGGCATCCTTCATATTCCATAACTTGAAACTAGAACTGGTACATTCTGATTAAAACGTTCATGTTCTGAGGTATTAATGATGTTTTCAAATATTCAACTAGGATGGAAACTCTTTAGATACCTATTCAACACGGTCTGACGGTAGCCCGTTTAGTCGCATGTTCTATTACAATTTACTAAAGAAGATTCTTAATGATTACGAGTTGTTTTCAAAGCTAGATGGTCGCGATCATGTAGATGAATGGTTTTCAGGAGGGCTCCAACCTTAGCTTCTAAAATCGAAGGTCGTTTATTGATGTGCAAATTTGAAATAATGAATCTGATAGATGAATCGTGGATTCATAAACATAGGCGACGTATGTTTCATGTGTTTAAATCAGATACTCAAAGGCCCCAAATAATGTCATTTCAACGAAAATATTTATGTCTCCCCCCGAAGGGTCGAGAGACATATCGGTTTTAGCTGAGTTCCCGTCGGCGTCGGCATCGGCGTTGGCGTTTTCATTTCGTTTCCGGAGCATATCTCTAAAACTCTGTGACCGATCATCACCAAACTTGGTATACCTTTTATTTCCATGGCAACAATTTGGACTTAGTCTTTTTCAAGGATTTCAGCATCAAATCATTTAGAATTTTGAATATTTTGTTTGCTACAATTGCGGAGTTGATAGGTTATTTATTCAAGTTGAATTATACAGAGAACTTTAATGGTGCTTTATGATAGTATTGTTTAGAGGTTTGGAGCATTTGAGGAAGGGGGAGACATCTGTTTTTACGGGTCAAAACACTTTCTAGTTTACTTTATGTTGTTATGATTAAATGATGATAATCAATGATGAAATCAATTTGTTTGAATAATTTATATTCAGCGAGTTGAAATTAGATATAGGGTAACGTCCCGAAACCTACCTTCCATACTCTGTGTACTCTTATCTATGTTATACGAGCTCACGTTATCAGCTGGTATGATACGATTAAACATTCTAGGACTTTGTACTCAAGCTAGACATATCATTCATCTACGTCACTGGATAACCGAATATAAAATATTATATATGTAGGACTCAGATCTGTGGCGGGTCTCTAATCCATGGCGGATTTCCTAATCTATGGCGAGTTTGATTGTTTGATTGTTTATTGACGTCATGTTAAGTGACGTCATTGACGGATGACGTCATAATCGCTAACTGTTCTCGTCGCCAGACGAAACCGCTGTTCATTGGGAAGGCAAGATATTTTCCAACAAAAAGAAAAATTTCAGCAGCTATTGCCGTCCGAGATAGCATAATACCAATTGCATTTATGTTACTAATTTCCTTCATACCTTGGAAAAATATCAGCTCTCCTTTGTAACCCTTGAATTCATTGCAACTGTCTTCTTTCGTCATGAATTCGCTGAAACTATCTTCTTTAGCCCTTGGATTCATACCAAATGTCTACTTTAGCCCTTAGATTCATATTAAGGGCTTTCTTAACGGTTAGGGTTAGGGTTAGCGTTATAGGTTCACTGTACAATATGTTCACATCTACAATGTACGTTACCGACCCTTGCACTAGACAAACTAACCCTAAAACATTGTCGATACGGATCGAAGGGTTAAAAAAAGATAGTCAACAAATATCTAACTGCTAAAAAAGTCAGTCCAACGAGAATCCAAGGGCTAATTTCCTAAAGATATTATTTTAGTGGCGAACATATTGTTGTACCGATTGCATTACTTATTGACCAATTGCAGATTTTAGCCTATAATGCAGATAAGTATGTAGGAAAACACATAAATTGAATGTTGGTAACACAATTCTACCCAGCTTAAAATGTCTCATCACAATAAATACAAAATCGGCCACAGCTTTTGATAGGTACGGCAATTTTCCATGCATTTGAAAATCCGCCATGGATTTGAAAATCCGCCACGGATTTGAGGCCTGCCATGGATTTGAGTCCTACATATATATTACGAAAAGTTGCATCGTCAGAAAACATACAAGAGATCGGAATTGAAAAGGTTTATTTATTAGAAGGAAATGACTTTTACCTGATTTTAATTTTAACAAGTAATGTTTTGACTTCTGTAAAACGAGTGAAGAGTTACTGTATCATTTAAATGTTATATTATTGTACATCGACACAAAACGCTATGAACAAAAGAAACCCAAGAGATCCGTAATATATCGAGTATTGACATCACGCGTGTCGGAGGAGTGTCCGACTTTCACGATAAGCACGTGCATTCCGTGGATATCGCGCTTTTTCGAGCTCAATCTAGTTAAAACTAGCTGTAATGTTATCGTCCCCGAGGTCCTTATACGTTACATCTAGCTTCTAACTCACCTGGTCCGTGTCACGCATGCGCGGAAATCAGCCAATGGAAAAAGAACTGGCTGATCTCTTTGAATCGGGCGTCGTTAGGATTTATATTGCATTTTACACATTATGAGCATAAATATCAATCATAACTTCTATGTTATTCCATCTGATAACAAGCTCAACTCACTGGTGACATCAACAAATAGTATTGTACTCAATAAAATGCGAAAAAAATCCACTTATGATAAATGTAAACTATTTTCATTTTTCAATACTCCTATACTTAAAACGGAAGAATAAGCCTTCAATGTTTTCAGTAAATCACGCATCCAAACTCGTCAAACTTGACTTACGGCTGCCCCAGATCTTATAGTTCCAGATCGTATAGCCGTTAGGCGGGAACATTGTCGTAGTAAAATATTTAGAATCTCAAGTCTATTCAATTTTATTTGAATCGGCAACATTAATTTCAAAATCACTGAGAAGTTTGAAATATGACTTAACAGACCCGCATCAACTTCACAAGCCTTTTGGCCACGCCCCCAGCACAGCAAGTTGTCTCCCTCGACTATGTTTGGTGACAAACTGCACTTGCACAAAGATATTTTGAAGAGATTATGCGGAATAATTTATTAAATATTTTGGAATCACCTTTTCTGTTGATACAGCACTGGCACTGTGCATTTTTAGATTCAGAACAAAATATTTAGACATACCAATTTCATCTCTGGTAGAACATCTCAGTAATTGTAATCTATATAATCTAAAATTTGTCTGTTTGTGTCACTGTGTGAACTTTAAGAAATGAATAAAAAATGAAATATGAATCACATTCAAAAGTAGATGGCATAACTGATTTATGGATGTTACTCATGTGGTGCTATTGTCCTTAATGTGTTCTTGAAGATTTTTTCCATTATCGTACATGATTTGATTCACTACATGACCTTTCAATATCATCTTTAATATGTGAAGTGTCATAAAGGTTGTCAGACTATCGACTGACCGTCTTGAGGCTGCGCTCACTTTGGCCTTAAAGGGGCAGTAGCACGTTTTTTGATAATTTTATATTTCACAATTTTCACTGATAATTGTACGTTAACGCTAAATGTATCATTTTGATAATGTCAAAAATCTCATTACACAAGCCAATCTTCCATAGTCAGAGATCAAAGTATGAAGATTCACCTAAAATTCATTGGCGGCCTGTGCTGTGCCGATTTAAGAGCAAATTTTTTCGAAATATTTAAATGAATTGTATCATTCATAGTTACAGTGCAGTAAGACAGTAGCAATAGATATAAATTGCATATTATTCAGTATATAGGACAAATGTCTGAAATACAAATGACGATACACTATGAATTATCACAATTGTACCTGTAGTTTTATTTACATTAGGAAAGTTACTTGTAAACATTAGTCATATTATTTTTCTGTCCAAGAAAAAATTAAAGAACCATGTAGATTAGTTGTCGGCCTACTTACTGACAGAACTGTACAATGACGGAATGATCAACTTTTCTTAACACCATGATATAGATCTAGTTCACAATAAATATTTTAATAAAATTAATCTTCAATACAGTGAGTATACTGTCAGTAATTTATTAAGGATTTTCTTCCACGATTTCTTGTTAACAAGATTCAGCCAAAACGGCTGAAGCTATCAAAGCCAAATTTGACATGCTGGTAGACCTTGTTGAGAAGACGCGACAATAAGCTTTTGGGCCAATTCGGCCCATAAATAAATGGCCCAGAAAGGCCCCAAAATCTGATTTTTAACATGGCTTTTTTTTCAAAATGCACTTAGAGACCTGAATTTTTTTTAAAAGATGCGAAATGAAAAATGCTGCAAAAAACGAAATCATGGCAAATTCGTAGGTCACGTGGTTTGGCCGCCATCTTGAATTTTCCGCATTTTTTCCAAAAGTCCGACCCCAGGCACCTTTCAGGAATCACCACTCGGCAACTGCTGAAACTTACACATAATGTAGCTGAGACATTGGCCTATAACAAGTTTGTTTCAAAATTTAAAAAATCGAAATAGTTTTTTTTATAAAAATCTTCAAAGTTTGCACATTTTGCAATATTCAAGGGCAGATAACTCAAAAACCTCCCAGACGAATTTGATGATTTTTGCATGAGAGTTAGACATTAGCAAGGTCTTCAAGATAAAAGAATAAAATCGCTCGCGAACAGTCATTTCCGGTCACGCGGAAGGGTCAACGTTTGCATTTTGGAAAACGGGTGTTTTGGTGGGTACGTTTGAATACTCATTGCTAATCAACGACATACGAAAAAACATTGCTCTATATATCATATGAAAGCCAAAAGAACATACAATCTTGGATAAATCTCATTAAAATTAGATTAAACATTTACATTGAAATTCGGAGTATTAAAATCTGGTCAATCCTACTTTCGTTTTGAATGATTATGATATATGAATGATTGAAAAATTGTAGTTCATTGGCAATATAACACTAGGCAATGTTTTATCTATCATCAGTCAGCAACAAGACTCTTTAAACTGAGATGATTCATGTTTACAGCCATGATGAATTTTCTGTAAAGGCTAAACGTTGAATATCAAGTGCAATGTGGTCATTTTCATAATGCATTATTTACTGTTTACCTCTTGAGGCTTACGGTAATTTGATTGAAAACATGATATTTGCAACATATGTCGCATCGCTCACCGTTTCTTTACTTTTTCATGCTCATTAACAAATAATACATCAAAATAAAACTATTTCTCTCCTCTACACGATGGTGAAAACAATTTTGAAGTGTCTCTAATGGTTCGGGTGATAGGAATGCCGCACGGTGAGTGCCGTCAGTTAATTTGAGGGAAAAAATATTTAACTTTACACTGATAGATTTGATCCATTGTAATAACACCAAAGATGATGCCTCGTTGCTACAGCTATGTTGAAAGCAGTGTATGCATAAATGAGGTCTTGCCTTTAAGTACCGGACTGACAACCCTTGTCATCATTGTAAGCATTACCAGCTATTATACTCACCCCTTTGAGCGCATGCGCGAGAATCTCTCCGGATAAAGAAATACTTTTGTAGATGATTACTGTAGGAGCTGGTCTTTAGACTCATGTAACTAAATAACCCTTGCAACTACCCAAAATTCAAGGTTCAAAGTATAAAGATTAATATATGCTCTTTACGATGATATTTTTAATTTTATTTTAAATTAATATGTGTTTGTTCCTGATCGTTTTCACAAATTGCATTTCAAAATACATTTCTGCCGTTACAAACATGTATATCATGATCAGATTTTGCCGAAACAGGGTATCTTTCACAGGCAGAATTAACTATTTCTACTTATGTGTTTCAAAATTCAAGGTTCGCGATAAAGAGACGAAAGGTTCTTCTTTACAGAAATATATTCAAAATTACTTTAACACAATTACCCATTGTTCCTGCAACGTTTGAAAATAGTGAAAAACTGAGAAATTATGTGACATGCTTCGCTGATCACGAGTATCTGGTAATTCGTAACAGTGGGAGGTCTTTAATTATGTTTGCATTGTAATATAAGCTTTAAATGATTCCCTTCGTTAGCCAAAGTGCTCACAGCTGTATAACTTAGTTGCTCCAGCATTACTGATTTTATATTGGCAATTAGATTAATTCGTTACTTAAATTTGTAAAGGAGGGATACACAATGTTTGTATTGATGGTGAGCTCCAACAACCAATATTACAACCCTTGAAAAACTCTGGGTACAAAATATCTGTACACAGGAAAATTATCTTATTAAATGGATTTGGAAGTTAAACGCATATTAACAACTAAGACTTAGTTTTCTATTTTGGAATATAAATGGTATAGCGTCAAAACTTTTTGATGTTAACTTTCTCTCTTATATAAGAAATTTTGATTTTATTGGACTTGCAGAGACGTGGACAAAAGATAATGACCCTAGTCATACACTCCCTGCTTATGTTCCTCATAGTATCGATGCCATCAAGACGGCCCACTTCGGCCGACTAGCAGGAGGTGTAACTCTACTAGTAAAGCAGTCCTTATCACTATATATTAAGTCTGTGCATTATGGAAGCAATGTCGTATTTATATTGATTGATAGGTCCTTATTCCTACATGAAAAAGATATACTTTTGTGTGCTGTCTACATTAACCCAGATGGTTCATCGTGGTACCAGTCTAACCTTAATAAATGTGGAATTGATATATTTGAGGGGGATCTTTTAGAAATAGTCCAAAAGTTTGGAGATGTTGATATCGTTACCGGTGGAGACTTCAACGCTCGAACAGGAACAGCTGAAGACCAAGTTGATGACGACATCGCTGAACGTTTAGATATAAACTACCGGGCAAAAGAAACGATACCAAGTATAATTGACCAATAAAAGACAGGAAATAAATGACACATCTTTTATTTCATTTCCATTATGAAAATAGATAACAAGTTCATCAAACAATCACATATTGAAGTCATTCAGGTCAGTGTGTTATGACGTACAACTCCTTAAAGTTCACTCATGAAATTGTCCTGAATTCGATCAGCACCTAAAAATACAACACCCATAAAAACAGGTTTTTCAGTATCTTGTATGGCCGCCACGGGCCTCGATGCATGCCCGAACTCGTCGTCGTGCTGAGAACACCAGACGTAAGATAACACGGTCTGGTATTCTCTGCCATTCCTCTCTCAGGGCCTGGGCAAGCTCTTGGAGGTTTCCTGGAACCACGGCTCTTTGACGGACTTGACGATCCAAATGGTCCCATAAATGTTCGATGGGTGACAGGTCAGGTGACCTGGCAGGCCATGGCAACACGTTGATGTTGTTTCTTTGCATGAAATCCCTGACAATACGGGCTGTATGGGGACGGGCGTTGTCCTGCTGGAACAGGGTTCTGTTGTTGTGCTGTTACAGGAATGGTAGGAGCACTGGGCGGAGAATCTGATCGATGTACCTCTCTGCATTGAGGTTCCCATCAACCACAATGAGATCAGTCTTCCCTTGTCCGCTAATTCCGCCCCACACCATGACACTGCCACCGCCAAAGGGTACCACAGTCTGAACACAACAACGTCGCCAACGTTCACCACGACGTCTATACACCCTCGCTCTTCCATCATTTCTGAATAGTTGGAAGCGACTCTCATCCGAAAAGATGACTCTTCGCCAGTTCCGGGCCTGCCACTGCCGAACGTTACGTGCCCACTGGAGACGTTGACGTCGATGTCGAGGCGTCAGATGCACGCCACGGCCGGGTCTGTAGGCGCGAATACCATGTCGTCTCAGACGTCTGGCCACTGTTCTTCGACTGACAGCATGTCCAAGGCTATTCGTCGCTGATTCCGTCACTGACAGGAAGCGGTAAATGGCGGTCTTCGTTGGCGCTTGTTACGCGGGGTCTTCCACTCCTCGGCAAGTCTACTGTCCTCCCTGTCTGCCTGTACCGTCTCATAAGCCTGGTGATAGTAATACGGTTGCAACCCAACGTCGTAGCCACGTGTGCATGCGTTGCACCCATCTGTATCATCCCGACGGCCCTCTCTCTCTCTTCTGGTGATAATCTTGCCATGTTTCCATGTACAGTTGAAGAAATGGTATGTCGTCGAATGATAAGACACATCTTTTATACCCAAATGATGCACGTGCAACATGTGATTTTCATGTAAAAAAATCTCGCTTTAAGCAATTTCCCGGAAACGGATCGCCAAAACGCAACACTTTTCGTGACACATATGATTACTGACATAGGGGAATCATTTCAATGTCGTGTATTTACATTTTCAACAGTTTTGTAAAAAAATATTAGTTCTGAAAGTTTGGTATCGTTTCTTTTGCCCGTTAGTTTAGACTTTTTCCAATGTATATCTGACAACTGTAACTCAACTAGATATTCATGTGATAAAACTGTTAACATATACGGTAGAAAATTACTTGATGTTTGTGCCACAATGAACCTGAATATATTAAATGGCAGAATCGGCAACGATGCAGGAATTGGTGATTGGAACTGTGCGACTGGATCAAGTGTGACTATATCATCGTCTCGAGTAGTTTATTACCATTGTGTGTTTCTTTTGACCTAGTGTCGAGAGGGGAATCCCCACACTTGCCTATAACGTGTACATTTCGATCACGTGATTTTTCGAGTCAATCTGAAAAGCAAGATGCACGTGCTGACAGCTATAAATATATGTGGGACAGCGAAAAGATGTCCGATTTCAGAGATAACTTACTTTCATCGGATGTCACTGATATCTTAACGGCATGCTGTGATACTGCCATGACAGACCTGAACTCTGCTGTGGATTTATTTACCTCTGCTATACTTAATGCAGCAGCGAATATGAAAACAAGAATAAAACAAAAAGTCAATTCCCAACCATGGTTTGACTCGGATTGTGTTTATCACGCCATGGAAAGAGACAGATTGCTAAAATCATTTCGGCGAGTACGGGACAATAAATCACGGCAAAACTTTATTAAAGCTCGAAACAGGTACAATAGTGTTATACGTGACAAGAAAAGACATCACATGGACAAGCTGAGAGACAAACTGTCATCAAATGTGAACAATGCAAAGATATTTTGGCGAACTTTGAAATTGGTCAAATCTGATACCAAAAAAACATCAACGATATCTTTGGACAATTGGTTAAGACATTTTGATAATTTATTTAACTTGACTGATACTATTGATGATTCCTCCAATATGTGTAATGATGATAAAAATGCTTTGTTTGATGACATTTTAGATTCACCTATAACGCAAGAAGAGATTTTGAAGGGTATTTCTGAGCTTAAGTGTGGTAAATCTGCTGGATTAGATGGTATTATTCCAGAGTTTATTGTTTCGGCTAAAGATATATTACTTCCCTACTTTGAGCTTTTGTTTAACATTATCTTTGTCAAAGGTTTTTTCCCTTCAGCCTGGTGTACTGGTATAATCATTCCGCTGTATAAGAACGGTGATCCTAGTGTTCCAGATAATTATAGAGGAATTGCGTTACTCAGTGTAGTTAGCAAATTGTACACTTCTGTATTAAATAATAGACTATCCTTCTGGTCAGATGCTTATAGTAAGATTGTTGAATCTCAGGCAGGTTTCCGAAATGGTTATAGCACTGCAGATAATATGTTTATTCTCCAATCGGTTATTCAGCATTATTTGTCCAAAAAGAGAGGCAAGGTGTTTGCTTTATTTGTAGACTTCAGAAAAGCCTTTGACCTTGTAGATAGATCGAAGTTGTGGCATATTTGATCTGGTGAAGGTGTTTCCACAAAGTTTAGTAGGGCGTTACAATCTATTTATGACTATGTTAAAGCATGTGTTCGTTCTGGTGATGGGTATTCTTCTTCGTTCGATTGTCGTATGGGATTAAGACAAGGTTGAGTTTTAAGCCCCCTTTTATTTTCGATGTTTATAAATGAGCTTGCTAAAGAAATTGAGTCTAATTGCCCTCATGGTATTCAAATGCATCCGGAACTATTGGAATTATTTTTGTTATTATTTGCTGATGACGTTATTCTCATTTCACTGCTGGTCTTCAAAAGCGCATAGATATATTAAAGTCGTTTTGTGAGGAATATAGGTTGTCTGTTAACTTAAATAAAACGAAGGTGGTTGTTTTCAAGAATAGCGGGATTTTATCTCATTATGAAAGGTGGTATTTTAATGGTGTCAAATTGGAATGTGTTAGTTCTTATAAATATCTAGGATTATTGTTTACAAGGTCGCTTTCATGGCGAAAACATGTTCATAATGCGGTGCTTCAAGCCAAAAAGGTTTATATGGTATTTTTGCCTCTTTACGCACATTAAAGGGGCAGTAGCACGTTTTTATGGGGAATATAAGGTGATGTCAGGAAAATGAAAATTTATGGTTTCAATTAACAGACAATGTATTTAAACTAAAGGGAGCAGTAATAATGCAATTATATAACGTTAAGTTTAGCCATGCAATTCCCTTTTCTTACAAAACATGAATAAAAGGTGTTCACACAAAATGGCCGCCAATGGATTTTATGTGAATCTCCATACTTTGTACTCTGACTATGGATGATTGGCTTGTGTAATGAGATTTTTGACACTGTCAAAATAATACATTTAACATTAACTTACAATTATCAGTGAAAATTTTAAAATATAAAATTATCAAAAAACGTGCTACTGCCCCTTTAAGTCCTCTGTCTTGTAAGCTTTTCTTTAAAATATTTGATTCTCAAGTAAGCCCTTTGCTGTTGTATGGATCGGAAATTTGGGGGATGAATAAAGATATCTGTTCGGAAATAGAGGTTATTCATATGTTAGCTTGTAAACGCTTTCTAGGAGTTAAATCGTCAACGTCTAACCATGTTGTAAGAGGCGAATGTGGTCGCTATCCCATGTATATTTTTGCATATAAAAGAGTAATTTCATTTTGGTGTAAAATCTTAGCTATGCCTAATTACAGATATGTAAGGAAATGTTATAATATGCAGCTGCAGGCCCTGAAGAATGGGCTTCTAATGTAAGAGATATGTTATGTTCACACGGCTTTGGTTATGTTTGGGAACAGCAGTGTATTAGTAGTATTTCATTGTTTGTCAATGAGTTTTTCAATAGACTAAAATTATGTTGTGAACAAGATTGGCACTCTTCTGTTCAAGATAGTCCTAAAGCTTATTTATATTGTATGTATAAACACAGTTTTTCAACAGAAATGTACATAACATCTTTAACCTGTGACAAATTTAGATATGCAATGGCCCGCTTAAGATGTTGTTCTAGTCATCTGAGAATAGAAACTGGTAGACATAATAAGGAACTTAGAAATGAGAGAACATGTAATGTATGTAAATGTAATTATATAGAAGACGAATATTACTTTATATTAATATGCAAATGTTATGATAAATTAAGGAATTAATTAATTCCGAAAAGATATTGACATTCCCAAGCAAACTTAAGTTTTACTCTTTAATGTCTTCATGTAACCCAATTATTATAAAACAATTAGCAACTTTTATTGTTAAAGCTATGCAATTGAGAGAATTACTTTTGTAACACATGTATTCGATATATTCTGTATCATGGGCCTATGGCCTACATACTTCAAGTGAATAAACTTACTACAACAACTAAGTGAATGTAAAATACAACTCTCAAAATTTAGTAATTTTCTATATTTGGAACTCCCCCACCACCTGTTGATCCGCAAATGATTATGTTGTAAGATACACAATACTACTCTGTTGAACATATTTAGTCATTAACACAGCATTATAGATATAACGCAAAACTTCTTTAAAGCTTTTATGACAACGATAAGAGGGACAATCTGAGGATCAAGAGGTTCATCAATGTCAAATGTTATTAACCATGCGTATTGGTTATATCTGAGAAAAGAATAAGAAGTCGACCCAGTGCCAACTCAAAATCTTAAAAGATATCCCAAGGATTTTCATGTAATTCCTTGGATATCCCTTTTTATTTAATGAATAATTATATTAGTTTGGTATTAATGCTTCACAACTGTAACAACAAATGATGCTAAAGTACTCACGGAAATAGAAATAAAATGGTGTTTGACGTATATTTTATACTTCTCGACTAATGTAAGTAATCCTTACAGATGTTCAAATGACTAATTTTTTTCCCAAGCATGCCTTATGAAGTCATTGCAAAAATACTTTACGTTGACTGTGTTCAGGTAAAACTGCCCAAATTTAGCACATTTTCAATACATTTCGAAACCTACTATAGCTAACGTCACTATCAGCAATGTTTTCAGTTTTGAAGATTTGTTTGCCGTTTGTGTGGTAGGCCTGAATGCGTGTGACAATAAACCTGCAACGCTCTATTTACCTGACTTTGCAGATGCACGTGGGTTGCCATAGCAACTCAGCAATTGATAACAGGAGTTATAAATTGACTCGTAAGAATAGTAGTTGGTATGTCTGCGAAATTAAAGAAAGCCACGTTCTTTTTCAATCATTTTATGAATTTTTAGATCATATATGATAGGAATAGTAGAGGACATAAGATATAAGATTATTGTACATTAAACTATATATTTTAGTGGACGGTACTGAGATTTCACATCATCTGCATACTATAGTATTATAATAGCTTGCATCAGAAACATACATTTCGACTTAGAAATAATTTCGAGGCGTGAAAATGACACGTTTTTTCTCGTCAATTCATATATTTCGGGGGATTTTACAGAAAATGTTGAAACAAAAGTTGGGGAAAACCATTGTGAATGAATGTTAAGAATTCAAATATCCAGTTAGTTTCAAATAAACAAATAATCGACAAAAAGCATTTTATTTCTATTTCCGTGATACTATAGTCAATTCTTTCATAACTTTAAGTGATAGAACATACTTAACTTTTTTTGATATAGCATTTTGTTCATTGAAATATAAAAAAGTTGGCTGTGTAATAATATACAACCGCTAAGAAAATGTAGTGCTTGAATAACACAGCGTTTGTTACATCCCGAAATTTACATCTTTACATCAGCATGCAGTTTTTGTGGATATCTTTAGGATCTTTTCTTGCTTTTTTAATTTATGTTACGATCAATTAGGCGCTGAGTTAAATAGCATTTGATATGAGTTGCTAACTGCATATCTCTGTCAATGACAGATGTAATCAAAGAGTCACTCCATCATATTCATCTTTTATCATATAATGGAGGGTGTTATCGATGCAATAAAGTTATCTGATAAACTTGGTATCCGATTGCCTAAAAATCTGATAAAGATGCAAATTAGGTCAAAACACGAACTATTTTCTCAAAACTCCATGCATGTCATGCGAGTCCTAAAACGGTCACTGACCATTGATAACGTCGTCGGGAGTTTGCAGGTTTTGTGTTTTTTATCGAATAAAATATCGTACAAAAGCCGTCAGAGTAAACTTATCACGCATTCGTATTTAGGAAATTATAGCTTGGTTATCGAAGCATTTCAAGTTGTTTCATCGTTCGTTTCAATTTTCGTGAATAACATAAGCCTAGATCGCTTTGAGTCCTTGACCATGTCGGTTACTAACTTATCAGCAAAAACAAATCATATTCTAGTGATAATACACATTATCTAGTAGCGGAGTAACAAACGCAACAACCTCACCTTCGCAAATAGTCGATGTCTAAGGATACCGTAACTGAACTGGTAACAACAATGACAATGCAGCTTTTCAAAATGCAGTTAGAGTTACTTCCCCTGTTGTAGCGACGTTGACAAGTGGTTCTTACACATTTTGTGTTATAGAAAAAATACAATTATTACTCGTGCACTGGGAATAATACAGAAAATGTTGATAGATTGTAGAAGACGTTTCTAACACTGTGAAAAAAATAATTTAATGAAGGAATATTTCTAGACTGTTCACAACTATACATCGCCGACAATATGACCTTCACCTTGGTTTATTGTGAAAGCAATTACTCCGCGAAATCTAGGTCAAAAATATTTTAAGTAGGAATCATATTTTCGTTTAAACCCGTTTATTTCAAAATGACATTATATGATAAAGAAATTATTAACCTTGTGTGTTTCCGTATCATTAATATCATATAATAGGAATAAAAATATATGTATTATGCTCGCCAAAGGCTCGCATAATACAAATTTTATTCCTATTATATGATATTAATGATACGGAAACACACTCGGTTAATAATCTCTATATATTGTTTTGCTTTGACATGAACATGAAACCTCGATTCATTATATAAACTTAAAACTTCTCCAATATTCATCCCAAAATGACAGATGATAAATACTTGTTTTAAGTGAAAATATTTAAGTCAAAGGTATTCACAGCTAATTCACAGGTCAAATTGACATGAAAACTAGAAATATAGTGTTTTAAGTTCCCAACATTACGTTTTCCGATTGACGCGCATAATTCCCACCTTCAAACCTCCCTATGGACACGTAGGTTACCTTTTAAAATTAGACTTTCCTGTAAATGATACTACTGATATAGGTTTGCTCACAAACTCAAGAAGTGACCTTTAAGCCATCAGACAAGATGCGTTCAATTTTGTCCATCTTCTATTTCTACGTTCTAATCTAAATGTTCTGTTACTCGCACGGATGAAGAAATAAAACCCTCAACTATAGACTAGCTAAGCGTGGACCTAGACTGTATCAAGGGATCCTTGTTTTTCCACGGTCATGGAACAGGGCTTAACTTTCCCTGACCGAAATCAGTAGCTCAGCTTGACCTGTTACATAGTGATAGCCATGTGTGTTTACTTAGTCTCAATGACGCAACGAGGTCAAACCTCCTGTAGTGTCTTGGAACACAGGTCATTCGTCACACTCGATCGATTACCGAGCTAAGGGGAGATAATTTCAGAAACTGACTCTAATACCTCGTAATGCATTCTCGCTCAAGCTTTTTGACTTAGATAATTACCTCTGTTAATGAAAATTAACACCATACAGCGCTGAATCCGTTTGTCGTCGCTTGCGACTATATTTGAACTTCAGGCTTCTATTTGTTTCAAACTGTCTTCAACATACGTGAATATTTGAGGCAGGCGACTCTCAAGCCAAAAGTCTTTTGTTTTCATCATCCTATATTAGAATAGAGAAATTGAGTGTCAAGTATCATGTTGTTAGCTAAGATATAGGATACATTGGTTGTTATGATTGACAGGCGTAGTTCCCCCCTTAGTGGGGTGTATGTGAGTGAGGCTTCTGCGCACGTCCATATGTCTTATTATTGAAAAATTGAAACAGTCTGGGAGTCAGTTGTCATTTCAATGCATTCATATAACTGAGAAAGGCAGTGTTCACGCCATTAGCTAGTTCTAAAAACATCAGAATAATTAAGTTTTCACGATAATAAGGATCTTCTTATATCAATGCTATACATATACAATGTACATACATATATGGTTGAAAAATTAGGTATCCATATTTTATGAATGCTTCAATTTAATGCTGAATGTTTCTTCCAGTAAAATCTTTTTTCACCTGTTATTCTACCTAACTTTCAAAGTTACAATTTGGCATGTCACGCTATTATTATTTAAGTGGTATTAGAGGCAAGACAAAAGTCTAGAAAATATCATAATCATGCCAGGTAATCTTTTACAAAAAAGCATTACACACATATCATCTGAGGTAATTTAATGATATGCACATATCATTGTTATCAAACTTTCTTTATTAAAGGTTCTCTGTGTAAATGAAAATCACGTCTACATTTCATCATTTCCCCTAATTATATATAACTAAAACTTAATATATCATTTTTTTTTTTTTTTTTTTTTTTTTTTTTTTTTTTTTTTTTTTTTTCATATTTTCATTTGTTTTTGTTTAATCAAAAAAAATCTCTCTGATGAATTTTGTCAAATTGCAACCCAAAATTATCACAATGTTGTCTGTGTGCTTGTTTTCCTTCTTGTTTTGTTACGTAAACCCACTGTCTGCTTTTTGGAAGATTTCGTGTTTACATATGTAAGATGTCTGTTGACGTAATGCAGTACAGGCAGGCAGTGGGATGCTTTGCAGTTTCACTTCATGCAAGAAGCTTACGTAACCTTCAGGTATACATATATCGTTCAAGTTATCTATGCTTGTACAATACATATATTTCTATAATTATCAGTATTCTCCTACTTTGTTACGGAGATATTCACCGAAATCCGGGGCCAAAATCCGAAAAAGATTTAATGATAATCCATCTTAATGTCAGAAGTCTTAAAGACAAAGTTGATATCATTCATGCCGAATTTGTAGACTATGATGTGATATGCTTAACAGAAACGTGGCTGAACGATAATATTAACAATAATGATATACTTATTCCAGGTTTTCACACCCCTTTTAGAAAAGATCGTACAACACGAGGAGGGGGCGTAGCCATTTATGTTAAACAAACATTATGCGTTAAGAGTATGGAAACATTAGATATTGCTGACCTCGAAGCATTATGGGTAATGATAAAATGCAAAAATAGAAATTATCTTATCGGTACGTTTTACCGTGCTGACAAAAGTGATAATTATTGGGACTTGATAAACCAATCAATTGAAAAAGCGACCGATCTCAATATGTTTACTGTTATAGTTGGCGACTTTAACATAGACATTCTAATGCAAAATAACAATAAAATCGAAACGCTCAAACGGTTATACGGGATAAGCCAGATAATTACTGCTCCGACGAGAATAACGGAACGCTCTAGCACTTTAATTGATTTGATTTTTGTTTCACATGAAAACAGTGTGCTTAGCTCTGGCGTTCTCGATCCTATATGCAGTGATCATTGTCCTGTTTACTTGACGATTCGAGACAAGATAGTTAAACCACAAGTAACACAAAGACGTGTGTATGATTTTAAGTCAATGGATACAAACAGTGTTAAAACCTTTCTTGATGAAATTGATGAAAAAGAATTATTTTCTTCTGGTAACATAAACACTGCAGTCACCACTTTGACTTTTAAAATAAAATATATATTGAATATCACAACGCCAAACAGACTTGTTAATATAAAATCTAATGATCCCATTTGGATGAATAGCAAAATTCGATCTGCAATGCGCAAACGAAATCGATTTCATAAAATTGCAAAAAAACGCAACCGTCCTTCCGACTGGGCTAATTTCCGTACATTCAGAAACAAAGTTGTCAAATTGATACGTGATTCTAAAAGAAAATCTGATTCCAAAATGGACGATAGGTTAAATTCCTCGGTTGGTACAAAAACGTGGTGGCGAATAATAAAACAATATATTAAAAAAAGATCCGAATGTAATTTCTTTCCATCCATTGTTTCTAACAGCATTGTCTATGATGATCCAAAAGAGATTGCAATTGTTTTCAACGATTTCTTTGTTAGTCAATCACAAGTAAAAAACCCAGACGCACAAGTTCCTGAATGTCCCAACGTGTTTCCTACATCTTCACTAAATGTTGTCATTCTTACACCTGAAGAAGTCCAAGATATCCTCCTCTGTCTTGATCCATCAAAAGCTACTGGGCCGGATGGTATCGGAAATAGATTTCTCAAAGTTGCGGCTAAAAGTTTGGCTCCTTTATTAACAAAATTATTTAATTTTTCACTACAACAATCCACGTTTCCAGCCATCTGGAAAGAAGCTTCAGTCATTCCTCTGCATAAAAAGAATAGTATAAACGAATGCTCTAACTACAGACCTGTCGCACTTACAAGTTGTTTATCTAAAGTCTTCGAAAAATGCATATTTAAACATGTATTTAATTATTTTCGAGACAACCATATTTTAACCAACCTACAATCGGGCTTTATGCCAGGTGATTCCACCGCAAACCAGTTAACGTTTTTATATGATTTCATTGCGAAGGGACTTGACGAAGGTAAGGAAGTCCGGGCTGTTTTTTGTGACATCAGTAAGGCATTTGATAAGGTTTGGCACAAAGGTATCATTTCAAAATTAAAAAACTACGGCATTGGTGGATTTCTATTGAATTGGTTTGAAAGCTATCTAGAAAATCGAAAACAAAAAGTCGTAATTAATGGATATTCTTCTGATTATAAAACTGTACTTGCAGGCGTCCCACAAGGTTCCGTATTGGGTCCGTTACTTTTCATCCTTTATATAAACGATTTAGTAGAGGGTATTGAAAGTCATATACGGTTATTTGCGGACGATACTTCCATTTACGTTATTGTCGATAATCAGGATAATGCTGCAGCTTGTTTGAACGATGATTTGAAGCGAATATCTAGCTGGGCAGATAAATGGCAAGTTAACTTTAATCCTGATAAAACCGAAACAATAAATTTTTCCCGTAAACAGAAATCTGATAAAATTCCTACTTTGAACATGAACCAAATCCCTATTCAAGAAGTCAAAAGTCATAAACATCTTGGCATAACACTACAAAAAGATTGCGCATGGAAAACTCACATCGAAGATATTGTTAAGAAAGTAAGTCCACAGATAAACTGCCTCCGAAGCTTAAAATATCGTCTCTCAAGAAAAACATTAGAAACCATGTACAAGTCGTATATTTTGCCGACATTTGACTATTGTTGCCATATCTGGGATAACTGTACAATTGATCAATCTCTCATTCTTGAGCGATTACATCTGGATGCGCTACGTACAATATGTGGCGCAGTTCGCGGTACCAGTCATCAAAAACTGTACACCGAAACAAACTTTAAACCACTAAAAGAAAGAAGACGTGACATTAAACTAATAAATTTCTTCAAGATGAATAACAGGCTCGCTCCTGACTACCTCTGTGATCTGATTCCTAACTCCGTCTCTGAAAACAGTCGTTATAACCTCCGAAACAAATCCGACTTGAGAACAATTAAGTGCAGAACCAAAATATACGAAGAATCTTTCTTACCTGATACTGTAAGAATTTGGAATTCATTACCTGATGAATTCGTACAAGCGAACACAATCAGTCAATTTAAATCTCTGCTGATAACTGATGCATCAAGTAATAATTACCTTAATCTTAACTACGGCAGTCGTTTTTGTCAAATTATACATTGTAGACTCAAGCTTGGTTGCAGCGATTTGAACTCTGATAAAGTAAATCGACATATTTCAAATACTCGAGAATGCGCTTGTGGATACCAAAATGAAGATGTTGTGCACTATCTGTTTGCATGCAGGTTGTATACAACTATAAGAAGCAATTCGTTTTTCTATGTAAATGGCTATAGCCTTCAAACTGTGTTGTATGGTACACCGTACGAAAATGATAATGACAATATAAATATACTAAAGTCCCTTCATCATTTTATCCTCAAGAGTAAACGCTTTGAGAAATCTATTTAAATGGTAATGAAATGAAACTGCAAAGGAATAGTTTTACAAGCACCTATGTATATAGACTGCAATTAGATTATGTTTTGATTTGTTCACTTTTTCTGTTCAGTTCTTGTGAGTGCAATTGTTTCATTATGTACTGGTGCGGCATTGGTATAAGCAGAGCTTTTGCTTGTTTGCCAAACCAGATTTCTTCGGAAATAAAAATATGTTTAAACCATATCATTCCAGTTTTGTCATGCTGAAAAACAATACTCAAACTGTACCGGGGTTGTCTGAAAGCAAGCTCAGGGCTTCTAAACGGAAACATGGGCTTGTATTCGGTCGTTTTTAAGGGACGTTCACACTGAATTAAAAGCACAAAACAATACATATTAGTCATCATTTTGACAGGAGTATGACTATAACAATGAATTAAGCAAATGGCCGGGAGAGCAAGGTTAACCCTTTTGATTTACGAAAAAACTGAATGAATGAGACATCATCAAACTCATGAGAGTCCAGTGTGAGAAACAAGGGTTCGAAAGTTAAAATATTCTAATCATATCATTACAATATTTGATTTCAAACTAATTTGCCACGCATGTATGAAACTGGTTTGAATAAGACTAAGTATTAACAAAGTTTCGTAAAAACTTATGTCTTGTCTAGAAGTTCAGTAGGGGAGACCGGGGCCGGTACGTCCCCTTTTTCAAATGTAGATAATGAGGTTTTTTTTTCGCAATATACTAGTGTACGTTTGTACAGATATTGAACCATATCTTAACTTTATTGCAATAATTGTCGAAAGTGCCTAACGTAATTAGTTTGCCAATAACTATATGCTTTAAAGACAACGAGTTGAAAAACCGAACATGCCCCGCATCGGGGTGAGTTCGGTTTTTCCGCTTGGGCAATCTGGGAACAAGGGCTAGATCGGAGTAATAAGACCTAGTTGCCTCTATGGAGAGAGAAAGTGTAATATCTCACCGTAGGAACGTGTCGCCTGAAAATTGTTATCGATTTATCAAACAAAATACTGCAACAAATGCACAAAAATAAACTTTCCTCTAGCAGGAAAATTCGTTCACTTCCTTGTGTAAACATTTCCAGGTGTACACGTTCTTAGAGTGTGATTATGTCATGTATCAAAAACTTAAATTTTCTTACATATCTCTGATCATGTTTGTGTTGTTTTCTTATATTATTAAGATTGACTCTTACCTTAACAGAGAGTTGGAATACTTATTAATCAAAATTGAGCAACAGTGTCCTGGGATATTCGGTAAAAGTTATATACTAATTAAAACTAGTTAATTTCTTCTTCATGAAATATACCTTATCCATGTTTAGCAGCTGAACCTCCCTCGATAACTTCCTGGTTGCAGCGCCACCTGTCGGCTGACGTCATTCAGGGTGTATTCGGGTCAGTGTATTGTTTGATAAAAGCCAAGCTCAGATGATAAGTTTCTATTGTTTTAATTTTTGTTTCTCTTGTGTTATGTTGATCATGAGTTTAGAGTTAAGAATCTGTTCGGGATAATCATTCAGGCAGATTCCCTTGGAAACTATATAACTACCTCAACACACGCATCCTCCACACAAACACACTCACGCAATGTGTATATATTCTACATACATATGTACATAAATAGTCAACAAATATTTATGCACGTATAAATTAAATGCATATACTGAACTATTCATTTTCTAATTTAACGCTACAATCCATTGACCTTTATCGTTAAATAATCGGAGGAGTGCATTGAATGACTTTCAAAATAATAAATTGTGGTGAAATAAATTCTGATTTTCTTCATAACTTTTCATTTGTTTTTTTCTTGTAAAAAAACAAATGTTACTTTTTTTTGTCATGTCTTCAACCAATGGAGGACATAGCGACCTTAAAAAAATAATTCTGCAATACGTAGCCCTTCGACTGAAACTTGATATTTTACAAGTGCTTCTCACAGGTTCGACATTTCATATCCCGTTGTTTTTTTAACAGTGCAACTGGAACAGCAACTGAAGGAGAGTTAACAAAAGTGATCATAATTGATATAAGCATGTTTTACTGACACGTTAAGCCACGGTTCGTACATGAACAGTATCAATACGTTTAGATGTTTTGAAAATGTTGTTTTCTTTCTATTGTGTTTAAAAAGTCAACATACAATATGAGTGAACAACATCTTTTGTAGTCCAGACTGTACATGAAACATTAATTCACAAATTTCAATTCTGGGTGAGGTTCTTTTGATTCTGAATAAGTACATATCTATTGAAATGCCAACAAGAAACATTTATTTAGAAAATTCAATTTATTGTAGTGGCTGAAATATTCTTATCTAGCGGCCAAACCCAATTGTTATTGCTAAAGTAATGTTAACAAAAGATAAAATTTAAGCTTTAACGCCGGAAACAAGAGCCTGATAAAGAATTACTCCTTTACAAAGTCAGTTTGAAACTTAACCCGTCAGAATTAGGTCACCTGTAATAAATGTCACGTGACCCCTAGACAAGGTGACATTGCCCGAAGCTTCACCCAAGTGCGTTGTATATTGCATCACGTGACCCATCATGCGCCCGTTCTGATGGGTAAGCATCTCGTTGACCCACACCCTTCCCTTTACCCTCGGTAAAAACCCGCATGTGATAAATACAAATTTGCATTTCTTAAAAGGTGATCAGACATTTCTTGGCTTATCAGTTAACTTTATCTTATCGTAAAATGATATAATAATCTCTTCAATTTTATGAAGAGTTAAATATGAAAAATATCAAAATAGTAAAGCTGTTTTAGGGTTGTATTATTTGCAGAATTCCAAATGCCAAATGTATAAAGTTATCTGAAATCGCAAAGGGTAATATGTCATTAAATGGTAAATGCCGAGTATTGCATAATTTCAAGGACATTTTTTTAAGTCAGTAACATGTTTAAGGTATAATTAATTATGTTAATTTGTAACATTTGTTTTGGTCCATATTTTGCACAGTGCTCTTTCATCGTTAGGTACCATAGTCCTTCACTACCCTAAACAGTGACTGAAATCATCATTTCTCGTAAGTGAATATATATATATATAACGAAAGAAACCAATAAGGGGAGATAATAGAGCATTGTATAAAGTCTATATCTTGTATGCTTTCAGTTTGTTTCCCTTTCAATATAATTATCGAACATTTTCACTCATTTGAATTAATCATTTCCAATTTCCAATCTTTTTCTGCCCATGCATGGTGCTTGGAACGACTTTTTTACCAAATTTAAGGAATACCAGTAAAGGAGTGTTATTATATCAATATTTTCTTTCAATGTTAATTGATTCGAAAAGATTTTCAAAAATAAAGTTTGTTATGACACACACACCGTTCAGTTTTTACTTTATGAACTTACCCGGCCTATTCAGGTGCATTCAAGTTTAGATTTTAGAAGGGAAGTTTTGATTTGAATGGAAAGAAATTTAAGCCATTGGGGTTAAAATAACTCAGTAAAAGTTTGTATTTCACCTCACAAAATAAAGACAATTTGAACCGAGAATAAATAAATCAAATCACACACACAAAAAGTATTTACATAGATGGGGTTCGAAAATAAAGTTCGTATTTACCTCGACAAAATGACGACCATTATAAACACTGAGGGTTGTGATATTGGTATTGGAGTTCATATTTAACATGACAAATAAAAATTAATTTCACATTGGGGGTTTAGCAACAGGTTTTAAGTTCACTTACCAATTTAAGACCATTTGAGTTAAGAAAAAAGTTTATCGTTCATTGTTCACTTAGCAAATGAACACCATTTACGTCAGAGTTTTAATATCAGGATTTGATTTTACTAAAGACTATATTACTTTAACTATCCGGGTCTAGAGATAAAGTTCATTTTTCACTTTACAAATAAACCACATGCACATTTAGGGCTAAGAAATCAAATTTTTTAATTTCACTTGACAAAATCAAAAATATTTAACGTATTGTCGTCTAGAAATAAAGTTCATTTTTACTCGGCAAATAAACACCATTTAAGCATTTGGGGTTTTGAACTAAAGTTTTAATTCACTTAAAAATAACCTTTTGTAAGCTATTGGCGTATCGGGATATAGATATCATTTTCTTTTTCCAACTGACAAAATTGTGATTATTACGGATAAGAGGGGTTGTGGAAGTTTTACTTGGTTAGTCTGTTACATGTCGTCAAGAAACTAGTCTCCTTCATCATGGACGATCCCAGAGATATGTTCAAGATCATTAGCGGCTAGAATAAAATTGAATCTTACTCTTTCTGTAAACATTTCGATATCTTAACATTCATGCAAAACAAAACGAATATACAAAGTCATTACAACAAAATAGAAATAAACGAATGTTGAATACTTCTGTTGTGCTGTGCTAGTGCCAAGATCCCGAGTGGTTGAGCCTTGGATACTTTAGTGTCAATAAATGCAGAGAAAACAAACATTATGGAACCAAGTGCTAAACTAGAGGTGAAGAGATTCATTATCTTCCCAAAGAGGCAGATTAAGTCATGAAATGTTGATACAGGCTGTCTCTGTTCTATTACGCCGACTTTGTAAGATAGAATGGGAGATGCCTGATTGGGGGCAATCAAAAATAGTTTTGCAATCTAAAATCATCATTTTGGATACTGAATCATGGCTTAGGTTTTGTGATATGAACCACCCTTTCCATGCGAGAAGCGTTGTCAAATTGATTGTGGGCCAATTTTGTTTCAGACAGGGGAAGCTGCCGGAACCCACGTATTCCGGCGAGATAGTGGGGAGAGAATAGGGTGGACTGACAAAATTCACTTTCATTTGTTTGCTCAGTGCAAACTCCTTTAGTCATCAAAACTAAACAAGAGCCTGATCGTTGCACAATTTCAATCCAGTCCTGTTAGTACAGTCAATTTTTCGTTTTGTTAATTGACAAATCTGTGTATTTCCGGTATCTTGGACTATCCACGACAAGCACTGCCAAATTATTCACCTCATGGACATGTATAGTTCATTAAAATATGTTTTGACTAAAGGATTTCAGAGAAATGAATATTCTCCACTCCTATATTCGTAAATTAAGTGATATTATCAACTCTGGTGCAATATACGTAAAGAACACAAGGATGGGTAAATGCATTGAAATTAGCTAAAGATGGATGAATATGAGAGGAACACATGTCTAAAAGATTAATATTCTTACAAGTAGTTCTCATTTCTGTACAAGAGTTTCAGTGAACGAACAAAGTCAACTTGCTCTAAAAGGGATCTTATAAACAACAACATTGCTAACCATGCTAAACAAACTAATAAATGTAAGAGTGTATGTTGGTCCCAAAGATGGGCTAGCGATAAAAGTCTTTTTCTCGGAAAGGTTAAGGACGGTTTTTTGCCATGAACTCTTGAGCGCCGACATCGTTGAACAGGCTCTCGGTTCCTTATCCTTGTCACGTGTTCGCCTTTATTCTTATCACACACAATCGACCAATATGACCGTGTTTATCATTAGTAAATATCATCTCTGGTAAACGCATGGTTAGATCGATAACAATACGGAGTATCACAATTAGCAGCTAACGTCGACAGAAGGTTCTCAGTCAGTCAGGGATTCCTCGAAATGTATGAACGCATTTGAAGAAGCAATTGTCACAAAGAAATTTCATCATCATTATGTATTGATATTTTGAATTTACATGGATTCAGAATAAATACTCTTCTACCTTTCTCGTCTTCTTAGCTGAAAGGATTTCTAAGTGACATCTGATCTGTTGACAAGATACACTTGAAAATGACCATTTCATCATTGTTATGATCTATTTGCACTTTTAACCATTAAATCAAAATTGCTTTGAATAAAGATCATATTGACTAACCCGATCGTCTTCGGGACATATATATATGTCAAAATAAAATTTGCAGTTGCTTGATGAAGTTATCAAATTAATCCTTTTATCGTGATTAAGAAAAAATAATACATTTTTGTATAATTATCATTATAGGCGAATTGGTCATGAGCTTAGGCATTATACAGGAATACTTCTTCTGCAAAACAACCAAGCCCCAGATCAATACTGGTACAATGACTCGACGATTCCTGCCATGTACATAATGATTATCAATGCATGCTTTATGTATAATTGATGAGTTATTTTCATAATCATGCTTATGGCCTACAAAATCGTATGCCAAAGTAAGTGAATTTCAACCTGTATGTTGTAAGCCATTATAACCGATCAATATTTTTAGTTGTTGAAATAATTTTTGAATTCCATTGTCAAAATGGAGCTTGTTACTTCTCAAACGGCGTAATAACTGTTCAAACAATTTGGAAGGTGGTCTATACCTGCTATTTTCTGTTGCTTCTGATTTCCTTCTTTCCTCAACGGCGTAATAATTGTTCAAACCATTTGGAAGATGGTCTATACCTGCTATTTTCTGTTGTTTTTTTTCATTCCTCAACGGATATAATAATTGTTGAACCCATTTGGAAGATGGTCTATAGCCGCTGTATTCCTTTGCTTTCTGATTTTGTTTCATTCCTCAACGGAGAAAATAATTGTTGAACCCATTTGGAAGGTGGTCTATACCTGCTATTTACTGTTGCTTTCTGATTTCCTTCATTCCTCAAGGGAGAAAATAATTTTTGAACCCATTTGGAAGATGGTGTATACCTGCTATTTACTGTTGCTTTCTGATTTCCTTCTTTCCTCAACGGAGAAAATAATTGTTCAACCATTTGGAAGGTGGTCTATACCTGCTATTTACTGTTGCTTTCTGATTTCCTTCTTTCCTCAACGGAGAAAATAATTGTTCAACCATTTGGAAGGTGGTCTATACCTGCTATTTACTGTTGCTTTCTGATTTCCTTCTTTCTTCAAACGGAGAAACAATTTCTCAAACCATTTGGCCAATGGTCTATAGCCACTGCTTTCTGTTCATTCTGATTTCCTGTCGCAATGGTTGTTCTAACAATTGGAAGAAAGTTTATAACTGCTACTTTCTGTTGAGGTCTGCTTTCCTTCACCCCCTATCGGATTATTTCCCATGTATCGATTTTATTTATGATTATAATTTGATAACCAAAAAGGGACGTTGAAACACCAATCTAAATAATAATAGAGAACAAATTATAAAGATTCACACAAAGTCCATTGGAGGCCACTTTTGTGTGAACACTTTTCATTCAATTTGTGTAAATAAAGGAACCACAGGGCTGAACTTTACATAATATATTTGATTTATTACTGCTTCATTTAGTTCTAATACATTGGTATTAAACTACCAGGTATTTATTTTCGTTTTCCTGACATCACCTAATATTCCCCCTAAAACATGACCTTTCAAGTGTCACGATTCTCAAAATATTAAGTATCTTCACAACTCTTAAACATGGTTCCATAGGTTCATGGTGCGTTGCGATGGATTATATGTAGGAGAATTATTTCCATTTAATCGCCATATCGCTTTTCTCCCTATAACGCATATCATCTATACTGGATATCGTGTAACCATATTATAAAATGCATATTATATAGCGCATATCATCTATGCTTGATATTGTGAAACCATATTATAAAATAATTCAGATTAATGCTCTGGCAAAAATAGAAAAATGTATAATGAGGCATAAATTGGTCTATATATAAATTATCATAACAGGTCGACACGCAGGCAAATACAATGCCATTTATTACCATAATGTTCAACATTGAAAGCATTAAACAACAACAGGTGTGGTGTGATGGTCATTTAAAAATACACAAGTATACGGGCTTTTTTTTCAAAAAGGCTAAAAAGGAGACCGTTTGTTTCAGTTCAAATATTAACAAAATGATGATAAATGATCTATCATATCGTTGTCAAATATGCAATTCTAAAACGGGATGCAACCAGGCCAATCTGGTAATCGGTGTTCTGAGTGCATTCGTCACTGGAAACATCATATGCTGAATCGATTATATGACATGTTTTTAGTAATTATAATAAATATATTTTTGCAAGATATATGACAGATTTCATTTATAAACAGTGATGTTACTGATGGAAGATTGACTTGAACAATATCGGAAATATTTATTTTAAGAATTTATGATTATAGGATTAGTAGATTTGCAACAAAGGCAAAACTAATTTAACCCAGCCGTCCGTTTCTGTCGGTTTATCAGTTTGATTATACCTGACCAGTTAGCATTATTCAAAAGTAAACCCCCCTCCCCCTCCCTTAGAAATTTACCGTAGGCCTTTTGGTTTACTTTGAAATGCCAGCGGGCCATATTTTCCTACAAATATATATATATAAAGTAACTATAATTATCCACATAGAAAAGGGAAAAAAACTTTATACACGTCTCCACAATATGCAATTTCCTAACTTTCTCTCTAAACGGAGGCTATTCTGATTGATTTTTCCCACTTACCCTTGGTTTCAAGTGGATTTCATAACTTATTTCTAAACGGAGGCTTTTCTGGTTGATTTTTCCCACTTACCCTTGGTTTCAAGTGGATTTCCTAACTTTCTCTCTAAACGGGGGCTATTCTGGTTGATTTTTCCCACTTACCCTTGCTTTGAAGTGGATTTCCTAACTTTCTCTCTAAACGGAGGCTATTCTGATTGATTTGTCCCACTTACTCTTGGTTACAAGTGGAGCACTATTGACTACGACCAAGATAAGTATCGAGCAACGTAAGCGATCAGTTATCTAAGGTATTATTTTATTCTCCATGTATTATTTAAACTGTTAATTCATTTTCTTCCCTCGATGACGTATTGAAAGGTAAGATACATATATATTATATATGAATATCCTTGTAGGAATCCATCGTTGTGATGACTTGAGATTCTTCTTCTGTGCGATGCGAGCATACTCCTGAAGGTGTCAATGGGCGTGAGACGAGCTCAATCAGGTATAGGTATTTTAGACCGAAAATGTTTTTTAGAGGAACAGCGACAGTAAGAAAAAAATGTTTATCAATCTTAATTCCTGTCTCATTGAAGTCTTTAAGGTTAGATACCTTTGTTACTGAGCATCTGTAAAGATCAAGTTGTGCTATTGAAAAGTTCATACTTTTTGGGTTATTTTTCACTGATAGTGTGAGGGCAAAACAATGAAAAATTAAATAATGATTTAGTTTAATAATAAATAATGACTGTGTAACTGTGCACATACGTATTTGTTTTATGATATGATTGAAACATCTTATTACGAGAAAAATATTTTTCATAAAGAATAAATGTAAATATATAAATGTCTATAAAAAGCTAATTTGTATGGATTTACTTCATATTTATTTCAAGCTCCTTTTTCTGCTTAATCTATTTCTATACTGCAATGCCTTAATAGAAAAACATGAAATTAACAATTATATTCAAAAGTTAACTTTGGAGCTAGTTTTTAAATTATTTTATTTTCATCATAGGGTGCCCTAATAGGAGGTGTCTTCTTGAACAAATACTGTGGTGACAAAGTATTTTTATGACATCATTTGATTAAAGGGGCAGTAGCACGTTTTTTTGACAATTTTATTTTCTAAATTTTTCACTGATAATTGTAAGTTAATGCCAAATGTATTATTTTGACAGTGTCAGAAATATAATTACACAAGCCAATCATCCATAGTCAGAGGACAAAGTATGAAGATTCGCATAAAATCCATTGGCGGCCATTTTTTGTGAACACCTTTAATTCATTTTGTGTGTGAAAAAGGAATGGCATGGCTAAACTTTACGTTATATACTTGAATTATTACTGCTCCATTTAGTTTAAATACATTGTCTTTCAATTGGAACCATTAATTTTCATTTTCCTGACATCACCTTATATTCCCCCTAAAAACGTGCTACTGCCCCTTTAAAGACATATTTTTCAACAAAATAAGAAAACAGTTAGCTATTTCTTTACACCTCGATATTTTGTATCCAACCTCCTTAAGACAGTTGGTAAATTTACAACTGCTAGGCATTGTATACTGAGACATTTTAAATATGTTATCATTTCAACCATATAATTATGAAATGGTTTGAATTCTTGCTAGGACGGTGTTTATTTTGGTAACTATTGATACGTATTCCTAAACCTTTAAAGTTAAGGTTTGAGAATTATGTATTTGGTTAAATGAAGTTTTAAGCTGATGACGCAAATGTACTATGTTGCATGATTTAAAAAAGTCTGGAATAGATTTTTGTTCTAAAGTCACATTAACCCCATTGCGCACGCCACCCATTATATGGTTTTTATCGATGACGTCGTTCTTTTTTCTATACCAGTATGAAACATAGAGATGAAATGTTTTACAAAACGAAGAAATGCTACACTTATTCAACTGTATAAAAACAACATATAAACATTTATTCATTTTCATATTGTACGAATCATATCTTACATTTGTCACATTATAAGTTATATCGTAAATATACAGGCAAATATCATTAATGAAAGCAAAAGTTGAGAATAATCCGTAAAGCAATAAGAAACAGCGTATTTCCAAAAGCTGATCTCTATATTCGGCACTTTCCTTCAGAACTCATTAGTAATCGCGGAGATATTTCGCAAGTCTGGTTGACCTTGACCCACATACTTTACATGAAAGGTCATCCACTGGGTTCGCCATCGTACACAAGCGTCGGTTCAGTTCTGTAACGGTTTCTCTTTCTTGTGTTGTTTTATTAACTTTAAATAGCTAAAATGGCCCAGAAGCGTATGTTGATATGTATCGACGGCAGTGACATCGCAGATACTGCATTCAAGTGTGAGTATGCGTCTTTTGCAAGTTGAAATAGATTTCTTACATTCCTCAACACACTTGAACGGAGTCGATGTTTGGATTGAATTATTTCTGATCTAGCCGTATCATTGCTTATATTAACAGGCGTGGTAACTGTTGAATCTGTTCGATTGTGTTATTTATCATTTTAATAAATAATTGTCTCGTTAACGATATGTGAGCGAATAAGTTAGTGGAAGGCTCGTTTATAAATAATCTAATACTTTCGTGGCGACTAGTTAAATTTCTAATGGCTACTAAATGGGCTAGTGGCTCTCAGGGGAATACAAAACGTGACGAGAAATAAATTGTGTGCACTTTCAATGTCTTGTTTAACTGTTTTTTTACTGTTACACTTCACAGTGGTTTATTTTATTCACAAAATAAACTAATGTTAGTAACTTTCTGTACCCTCGTGTTTGTGTTACATGGAGAAAGTTCTTACCTGTAGTCAGCATATAAATGGATCTTTTGGTGATATTACGAAATTTCTGAAAAGTTTAAAATTGATAGTTGCTTACTTATATTTTAATTTTTATTATATTGAAATATAACATAAGTTGTTGGGAATATGTTGTTTATCTAAATATAATCACTGTATCCATTATCCAACAATAAGGGGTTTATATAATGCCGTTATTCCTCAAATTCTGTGTGATATTGTCTACAAGGACATTAAGTCCTTTCCTGCTCTACCCACAAGAAGAGTTAGTGACCTTAAAGTGACAGCTTTGCACTCGTAAAGTGACAAGTTAATGTATTACCCTCTGTTAAACTCAGAAGTACTGCATAATTCAGTGCGTCATTTTCTTTCTAAACTTTCCTTAAGTTTAATATATAAATAATAATTATTATTATATATTCATTAAACAATAACGAAAAGTCAATATGTATTGTTTAAAAACTACACAGATAGGAGGGGGAGGGAGAGGTGCACCCCTCCTGTGAGAGTTCCAAATGAAGTACATTTTGTTGAGTTGTATAGATCATAGACAAGAAAAATTAACCTGAGTTTACTGCAGACATTTATTCTTAAAATCAAACTAATAATTTCAACAGCTGTATTTGAGACACCCATAATTAATCCACCCTTATTAACCATACCTGTATCGGGCTGTGCTTTATTGTATACAAAACCTATGGTCTAGTCTGTGTTTCATTGGTTTCAACAAAAATCTAACACCTGTTGTTTTATGTCGCTAGTTTTTTCACAGCCCCTTCCCTTAAAACAAATGTGGGTATAATGGAATACTTGACAATCTTCATTAATCAAGATTGGAAGATTTCTTTAAAATACTACATTCAAGAGTTTTGTGATAAAAGTAATTTTCTATATCTATTAATTTTAAGGGCCTTTAAAATATCCATCAAAGTTGACCACTTTCATTTGTCATGTTTCCCCTTTATTTGAAGTCAGAAACTGCAAGTATTGTAATAAATTATGATATTGTATGTATTATTGTGAACCAAATTTATATGTAACATTATATTCATAATGATATACGGTAGCTATTTTGAAATCTCTCCACCACTCAAGTGCATGACATGAATTTGTGGTTGTTAGTAAACTTCTGTATGATGGATTATTAGGGTCGTGCATACCGTATGTCTCACCTTTCAACTATCATTATTCATAGGCTAATATTCTATATTTAAGTAAAATGAATATGTACTTCAGATCAATTTGGCAACAATGATATGACCAAATTGTAGATCAAAGTTTTTTTCCATTCTCATTTTATCATTTTAACAGTTGAGTTGTGAAGAAAAGGCATTTTATAATATGAGTTTTATCAGGATACCTCAAAACATTACTATTTTAAAACGATACACGTCACAATATGCCATTTTCG
This sequence comes from Steromphala cineraria, assembly GCA_916613615.1. Classification (NCBI taxonomy): domain Eukaryota; kingdom Metazoa; phylum Mollusca; class Gastropoda; order Trochida; family Trochidae; genus Steromphala; species Steromphala cineraria. The sequence continues at coordinate 19,608,196 of OU744726.1, forward strand.
CAACTTTTTATAAAAGAAACATTGATCTGCACAAATGACCAAGATTTTTATGCAAAATAAACGATTTTGAAGTGGAAGATATGTACATATCTTGATGCAGAGAAATTATGATGATACATCTACCGCTATATCAGATTAAATCTCAAGATTTTCAATACTACAATATTGTCACTATACTTTGAACTTCATGATGATTTGTTATGTGAGACTCATTACTTATAATATAGTACCGGTATATATACTTATATTATACTTAAAATAGGAACTTTTTCATGTCAGTGGTACAAATATCTTGATTTTTTATCAGTTCAATACTGATAGTGAAATGTTTTGTTGCAGATGCTATCGATCAGCTGTACAAGTCTGGCGACCATATCCTGCTTCTCAAGGTCCAAGAGTATGATGTCTCATTGAGCGGTAATGTTCTCCAAAATATTTATACAGTTCTATTAACTTTAATTATTTTTTTTACTTATTATCCCCTTCCTGTATGGGCTATTCTTTTTCAGAACAAAAATCAAACTAGGGCCTATGACTATGTTATTGACGCTGAGCAGTCATCATAATTATGTAGTTGTGCCAACTTCTTTGTACATTCAAACATTTACCAAATTTTGTGATCACCAGTTATTTTTGCTTGATGCTTAAATGTTTATTATGACAACATATGAACAGTTGTGAGATGTATGACCCCTTGAGAATAATAATTTGGCAACATTATTTTGAATTGAGATGAAGCTTTCTCACCTTCAAAGGACTGTGTGGATAAATTATTATTGACGCTGAGCAGTCATCATGTGTAGTTGTGCCAACTTCTTTGTACATTCAAACATTTACCAAATTTTGTGATCAACAGTTATTTTTGCTTGATGCTTGAATGTTTTTTACGCCAGTTGTTTTTGCTTGATGCTTGAATGTTTATTATGACAACAGATGAACAGTTGTGAGATGTTTGACCCTCTAAGGATAATAATTTGACAACATTATTTTGAATTGAGAAAAATGTAAAATTTTAATTTTATTAAGAGATGAAGCTTTCGCACCTTCAAAAGACAATGTGGATAAATTCAACGATGTCATATGAGCTGACTTATGGATTAAACGTATCCATGATTATTGGGATAAACTTTGGTTTTAAACTTCAGCTTTGGTTTAGTTTACAAGACCCTTTGTTCATTTTGAGTTTTGAATATCATTGGCTGTGCGGAATAATAAATTATCAAATATATAGCTTTGAAAAACCTCTTAACAAACTTATATGTCTCCTTTTATTAATCAAAATAGATTCCCTTTCATTTAGTGATATTTGTATGCATTTTGTGAGATATCCCAATATCCTTCGAATAAATATGACCTTAATTTGTAGTTAAGAAAAGGTGGAAAATGAATTGTAGGAATGTATTATTTTAAAACTTGTCATGATATTGTTGTTAACCTCAATAAAAAGCGATCATTCATTGTTTTACCTTAATTTTGTAGGGTTAATGTCATTATATACTTTAATCAAAGTTTGAAATCAGAAATTGGTTTAAGATCCCGTGTAATAATTTGTTTATGATCATACATAAAGGGAATTCTTTTGACATGTTCAAAAGTAATGTCAAGGTCACAACCTCTGGAAGTCTTTTTTGTGATATGTTTTTTTAAACATTGCCCAATTTATAAGTGCTTTGGAGAAAAGAAAGCATAAGTTTTAAGGCGGTCCGGCAAACAAATACCTTGAAAATATGTGGGTGGGCTTTAACGGGGCTGTAGCACGTTTTTAGAGGGAATATAATGTGTTGTCAGGAAAAATGAAAATAAATAATTTCTATTGAAAGACAATGTATTTAAACTAAATGAAGCAGCAATATATCAAATGTATGATATAAAGTTTAGCATTGCGATTCCTTTTTCTTATAAAAAAGGAATAAAAAGGTGTTCACACAAAAATGTCCGCCAATGAACTTTATGTGAATCTTATGATTTGTTCTATGACTATGGATGATGGGTTTGTGTAATGAGATTTTGACTATCAATATAATACATTTGGCATTATTGTACAATTATCCGTGAAAAATTGAAAATATAAAATTGTCATAAAACATGCTACTGCCCCTATAACAATTAAATCAAAATTGCTTTAAATAAAGATCATATTAACTAACCCGATCTTCGGGGCATCTATGTCAAGATGCTACTGCCCCTTTAAACTGCAAGAGAGCCCAACTATCGGTAAGATGAAAATTCAAGGAGCAAGACGACCAATAAAAAATGGCGGTCATGACTATATCTGCTAAACTGCTTATTGAATTGTTTATTAGAGTATTGTATGTTGTTTGTTTAATGATTTTGTACACCTGGTAAATAAATGTTGTTTGATGTTGCAGCGCTGACGGGAGACTGGGAGAAGGTGTGCAACCAGTTCAAGAAGAGCAAGGAGCAGGATGACGAAGTGTGCGATAAATACATCACGACACTCAGGAGAAATAATGTAAGACTACACTTTATTTGATTAGGTTGACAACAATTAAGTCATGGTTTCACCTTTGCAATGTATATCTTCATGCTTATTTCAACCATGAACTTAAGAATGAAATATATTTTGGATAAATACTTCTCAAAATCCCCACAGGAAGCATTTATGTAAATTATGACATGTAAAGATACATCAATCTATGGACAATTAAGTATGCTAAAGATCTTTGTGGTAAAATTTACCTTAAAAAATATCTAGGTCTACATAACACTAGTTTGTATCATATAATGTGAAATTTGTATTACTCTTATTACTAGTAATATTCATACCTTATGCCTCGCCTGTGTAAGATACGGCAGTGTAATATTTATCTGTATTATATAACTCGTGAAATACGACAATGCAATTATGAAATCACAGTACACACCGTTGGAACATGTCGTCTGAAAATTTTTACACAAGGAAATGAACGAATTTCTCTGCGAGAAGAAAGTTTGATCGTGTAATACGAAAATGCAATTATGACATACAGTACACACCGTTGGAACATGTCGCCTGAAAATTGTTACACTAGGAAGTGAACAAATTTCTCTGAGAGAAGAAAGTTTGTTTGTATGAAATAGTTTTTTGTATTTTGTTTGATAAATAGATTTTCAGATACATATGAGAAAATATATGTCCAATTTTTTTTTCAATTCTATGTCTGCCACTTAAAGGACATTCCCAATCATGTTGCAGATCGAAGGAGAACGTATAATCTCCCATGGAGGCAAGCCAGGGGAGGTAATCTGCAACGAGGCAAGGAAGTGTGCTGTCAATCATATTGTGATGGGCTCCCGAGGTCTTAGCAAGCTCCAGCGCGCTTTCATCGGCAGCGTCAGCAACTACGTGTTGAATCACGCAGATATGCCAGTCACTATTGTACCTAAACAACATAAGTAAATGCTTTAGAAATGTAGGTATGAATGTATGCCTAGTTTATTTTGACACATTTGAGGTTTCGTCCTAAGCAACGGCCATTTTTCTTCTGGATTCACATGCAACGTTGACCTTTCATGTTAGTTGTACGAAAAGACTAGGCTATTTTTAAGAGTTTTGTTTTCCTAACAAAATAAGTTGTTCCCACCCTGCCCTTTGGTGTCGATTAAAGATTTAAAAGTGCAATGAGTGGGAGAGTAGGTTGGTCTTGAGGCCAGATGTTTTGATTATATTCGGATGTTTGTAGCGCCTAGTACTGTAGCAGTATTCAAGATTGTTTTTCGCTTTTTTGCCATGATAACAAGTCTGATTAGTCTTTGAAATCATATTTAAAAATAATTGTTCTTAATTCTAAGTAAAATCTCCACATTCCTCAAATTTGTTTTAACATGCAAACATAAGGAAAGTTGTTTCGTAAATGGATATAAATTTTAAGCCACTATAAAATTATTGATGATTACGAAAAATTTCAGACATGTTGTCATGGCGACATTTCTTTTGTTATGTTTTATGCAATTTGTCATAATTCTCACTTGTTTTACATAAGCAGTACATGCATTTAAACCCATGGACCTACATGTTATTGGTATGAATGGATTGATGCAAAAATATTTACACCACTTGAGAAGTCCATGTATTTAGCAGTCAGATTTTCAAGCCTCCCTTAATCAAAATTGTAAGTACCAAATGCTTAATTTGGCTAGGGATCAAATGATGACTAAGAGAGTTTTGAAAATCAAGGCCCATTTATTTTATTCACGATAATACTGCCAAATAATTCTCTGCACTTATATTAGCTTCTCCCATAGTACTCAACAGCTTTTTCCCTAAGTGCCCATACCAGCTTTTTAGCAAAAAAATATTATTTATCATTACACAAACAACATTCCACAAGTCGGACCCTAATCATTCATTCTTAACACCAGTTGTCTTCCTTTGATTCATCAAATGGATTTAAATCAAACTCTAAAACCCTTGAACTTGTTGTATTAGATCCTTGCGTTAAGTGCTATTATTGCTTCTGTTTAAGGTCTGATCTAGCGTTGTGAATTTTAATCAAAATTGTTTTGTTGACGTTATATGCATTCATTGCATTTAAAGATACTGATTGTTGAAACAAAGTGTTAAAGTTTAAAGTATGTATAAAGACAGTTATGAAATATTTCATTTGCTTACCTTTAATTGCAAAATTTTATTGACAATCTTGAATAAATTGTATATCAACTGCTTATATATTTTTTGCATGTACAAATTTTTACTCTGAACAATTCTTTAAATTTGACCACTTTGTGTTTCAATAACGGCTGGAAATTCATTTGATACAAAACCATAATCGGCTTAATTTATGGACAGCGTCACATGCCGCTAGTGTCTTTTTTAAGGGATTTTATTCCTGAATCATTCATATCAGCAAAAGTGTCACAAATATCAGGCTGTCTGGATGAAGAAAAGCTATTCTAACTCATTATGGAATTTGTAATTTTGGCAATTTTGGGATTTTTCAAGTAAAGATGATAAATTTTCAAAGATCTTTACACGATTGTTACCATTCACCATTTGTAGGTTACTCTAATTTTTTTTTGTCTATTCCCTTTATAACATCTTATAGTATATACCTGGTCCTTTTCTGCAGTGTCCAAAGATAGCCTGAATGTGTTGACACTCATCATTAAGATTTGCTTATTAATTAACCACAATTTACTGCCTGATTTACATGTACAGATTCTTAGATTAAACTTCTCTTTTATCAACAATAGAACAGTTAATAAAAAAATCACTCCCACTCTCACTGTTGTTTTTTTTATTGATTAGGATTATTCATTTCACTGTATTGTTAATTGTTTTTTTAGAGCCATTCAAGAAGTTGGAAATATCTATAAGACAAGAACTTTAATAGATGATCAACTATTCATCATAATTGTGTTGCCATGCCATATTCCTTTCATCATCAATGTGGACATTTCTAGGTTATAATGGTATGGATATGGATGGTATGGTATGTTAATGTGGATATTTCTAGGTTATGATGATATGGATATAGATGGTTTTGTAAGTTAATGGTATGAATGCGGACATTTCTAGGTTATAATGGTATGGATATGGATGGTATTGTATGTAAATCATATGAATATGGATATTTCTAGATTATGATTATATGAATATGGATGGTATTGTATGTTACCATAATTTCTCTATGAATTCGACATCTCCAATAATTCGACCACATAATATTTTACAAAATCAAATCACCTCTTAGATTTCAATGATGTACTAAAACTTTATGTTGCTATGAAATAACTACATGTATTGCTTAAAATCAACAAAAACTGAAATAACTAAAACCCATAATTATCTCTTCTGCAGTATTCAATTCAAAGTATCTCCATAATTATATTTCAATTGTTATGTGGTCATCTATAAAGACTTTGCATTAAGATAAAACATGTTATATTTCTCTAACATTTCAACCAAAGTGCCAAATGAGCCATTAGAAATGAACAATATTTCAACCACAGACATTTTCTTAAAATCTTAATAGAGAAATTATGGTCATGGTGTTAATGTAGACGGTTATAGTTTGTAATGATATGGATATGGATGGTATTGTATGTTCATATATGGATGATATTGTATGTTCATATGGACAGATTTCTAGGTAATAATGATATGGATATGGATGATATTGTATGTTCATTTGGACAGATTTCTAGGTATTAATGATATGGATATGGATGGAATTGTATGTTCATGTGGACAGATTTCTAGGTAATAATGATATGGATAAGGATGGTATTGTATGTTCATATGGACAGATTTCTAGGTAATAATGATATGGATAAGGATGGTATTGTATGTTCATTTGGACAGATTTCTAGGTAATAATGATATGGATATGGATGGTATTGTATGTTCATATGGACAGATTTCTAGGTAATAATGATATGGATATGGATGGTATTGTATGTTCATGTGGACAATGTTCCAGGTAATAATGATATGGATATGGATGGTATTGTATGTTCATATATGGATGATATTGTATGTTCATATGGACAGATTTCTAGGTAATAATGATATGGATATGGATGGTATTGTATGTTCATATGGACAGATTTTTAGGTATTAATGATATGGATATGGATGATATTGTATGTTCATATGGACAGATTTCTAGGTAATAATTATATAGATATGGATGGTATTGTATGTTCATTTGGACAGATTTCTAGGTAATAATGATATGGATATGGATGATATTGTATGTTCATATGGACAGATTTCTAGGTAATAATGATATGGATATGGATGGTATTGTATGTTCATGTGGACAATGTTCCAGGTAATAATGATATGGATATGGATGGTATTGTATGTTCATATATGGATGATATTGTATGTTCATATGGACAGATTTCTAGGTAATAATGATATGGATATGGATGGTATTGTATGTTCATATGGACAGATTTCTAGGTATTAATGATATGGATATGGATGGTATTGTATGTTCATGTGGACAATGTTCCAGGTAATAATGATATGGATATGGATGGTATTGTATGTTCATTTGGACAGATTTCTAGGTAATAATGATATGGGTATGGATGATATTGTATGTTCATATGGACAGATTTCTAGGTAATAATGATATGGATATGGATGGTATTGTATGTCCATGTGGACAATGTTCCAGGTAATAATGATATGGATATGGATGGTATTGTATGTTCATATATGGATGATATTGTATGTTCATGTGGACAGATTTCTAGGTAATAATGATATGGATATGGATGGTATTGTATGTTCATATGGACAGATTTTTAGGTTACAATGTTAAGGATGTGGATGGTACTGTATGTCAATGGTGTTAATGTGGACAGTTATAAATAGTTTGTAATGATATTGATACGGATGATATTGTATGTTTATGTCGATCCAGTTCTAGGTTATAATGATATGGATGTGGATAGTACTGTATGTTAATGGTATTGATGTAGACGATTATATCTGTTTGTCAATTGTAGCAATACTGTGGCTTTGGTATAATAATAGCATGAATGTGAGTGATTATGATTACAAAGAGTTCTTTGTAGAAATTGAACAGATGTGGATGGTTTGATTGTGTTGTTTTAGCCTTTTAGAAAATGATATGAATGCTGTTGGTCGAGTGTTAGAATGGTTTTCATGTGGGGGATTCTGTTTAGGGAAAGTATGAGTGGGTAGTATTATGTGGTAGCGATTTTTATGTGGACAATTATGTATAAAACATTTTATATGAATACAGATGGTTCTTTATCATTGCTTGGTGAATTTGGTTGGATCTATCTGATAGGTATTTATATTGAAGATTATGTATGATAAAATCTTGGAATCTTGCATCCTTAACTCCACTAAGCTGAGGACCAATCTTTCCAATTTTGGACTTTCAACTTAGATTTAAAGGAGACCTCCATAGCCAGAAGCCCTCTTGAGAGTGTGTAGTTGATGCCAAAGACTGGCGTTACTATGTTAGTTAAAATAGTTAGTAAATCCCCGACAAGGGAAAATTCTAGATGCCGATAGACTTACTAGAAAAACAGTAACATAATCTTATCAACTTACTCACGGGGTCGCTTTGAAACAAGCAAGATCAATATTGTACTAAGAGATTAGTAGAATTTAGATTAAAATATAGGTCACCAGAGTTTGGTCGTTATTAATCTAACATGGCATGACAATGTATTATGCAAGTTACGTACATAAAATCCAATGTCGTTCATATGAACGTAATTTCAAGCCCTTTAATAATTATAAAATGCACTTTGCATGTTGATAAGAAATCCTTCGTATATGGGTTCGACCATAATCTCCGATGCTGTAGTCTAATCACTACTTGTCCTATATCAAGTATCTAAAATACGTACTGGTGGGAACAATCATAGATATAAATAGAAGGCAATCTACTTTAGTAGAAATCAGTGACCGACTTCTCCACTTGACACGAATCTATCCTGGGTTTGTTTACGATCTACACACTAATACATGACAAGGACTTTCGTCGGACAGACTGGCTTATTTTCTTGTGAAACGAAGATTTGATACCATTCCCACCCTCACTCGTTTATGTCAAAGAGAAATGGAGCAAGAAAATTTAGTAAAATGGTGAAAATTTGTATTTCGTGAAATTATGAGGATAATTATAATAAGGTTATTTGCATCCCCTAATTAAGAATGCTCTTGTGATCAAATGTACTTTACAACTTAGAAGCTTAAATAATTTCCATATTTTATTTGTTCATTCCATAGCAGCACGAATTTGTAACAGTGAAACAAACGTCTATCTTATGATACAATTTCCGTCGTTTTAAACCCTTATAAAGTTTACAATTACAAGAAATAATGTGTGTATTGTCCAAATTTCAAAACCTTTCTAGAGATTAAGCAAATCTGTTGTCTGTCTGCTAACTGTTGACATTGGCTTACTATCTCAGCGCAATAAACAAGGCAGCTTAGAAAGCTGACGTGGAGGAATAAACGGACCATAACGTTCAGCCAAGCATGACATGAAGCTGTCTAACAGTAATAATTAGTGAAAATATTCTAAAGACTGGGGCGAGTCTACGTCACTGACGTGTAGGGCATAATAACGGATGAATCACGGACTATTGTCTGCTTGGCCAGTTTAACCCCGGGCTAGGAGAAAAGATCGCCGTTCCATATGGCTGGTTTTGTAAACCTGCTTTCTACATGGCACGTCGTTCCACTCGACTGAGTTCACAAAATACCTTTCCTCGACTGGTTCAACTTGACATCGATGTGTAGGGAAGTTACAGATCCATTGTTGTATCAATGCGAATATAAATTATATGTTTCCTCAATATATCAAGATTCATGTAAATATGCACAAAAAAAAAAAGGCTAATTATCTATTTTATTGAGACCCAGTTTACACACTTTTGAAAGGACAAGTAATTTCATAACAGTAAAACAAATAAAAATAATAGCCGAATAAGATATTTCAACATTAGTGTGCAAAGGGAAAGCGTTTTGGATAAGCAATTCGCTCTTATAAAAAAAGGTTTAGATTCCAACTTTACAGAGCGCATTACATATACACATACACACATAAATAAAAGGTCGTAAAGTATTTAATGATGAACCCGTATTTCAGTAAATGTAGGTTATAAGATGTAGGTTTCACTGTTTCTGAATAAATACAAAGATTACTTCGAATGTGAAGCATAGTTTTATTTTATGACAGCGGTTGGCTCTGAGATCGGCGACGTAATGTGAACTAACTGCACTAAAAGTGAGATTTTACGAGCGCTGCTGCCAGCATGTCGTCCCTTGAAGTCGGTCAGCTTATGTTTGCCAGGATGTTTCATAGCTGTACAAAATTTATTAGTTTTTGTATAGAGACATTATGGTATAATATAACATTTTAACTCGATTAGGCCTTATAGGGTTTCCATTTGGACATTTGAAATTGGAATTATTATAACTCATCACAGACAATAATGTATCATCCGAAATAAATTAATTGAACTGGGAAAGGTGTGAGATTTAACATCGATGAATATAAAAAAGGAAGGAATGAAAGCACTTGCGGACCCCATGTATATATTGACCTTTTCTGCTTGTCAGTCGTGTTATAGAAGTGTCTCATAAGGTTTTCAAAATAAAATCAGACTTAACCCTCGAATATTTCACTCTTATCTGAAAGAGAGTGATATGCCTACTATACTTATACATTTTCATGTAATGTAAAGACTTGTAGGTTGGGCCCTCTAGTCGAGATGATTTACTACCTTGGAAAATATTATCCCTCACGTTTATGTTTTTCTGGCCACAATAAACAATCGCCTGGCGGGTTATTGCGTCAGAGCCGCAGGGTTTGGATTATCATCTGGTATAGCATGGTTAGGGGTCGCAGGATAATGATAAATTAATGAACTGTTTGAAGTCGTTAAAAGTTTATAATCCCTGGTCGGCAAGTTGAATGAGATTTATTGTATATAGGTCTTATTGTAGTGAAATGGGAAGTAGTGACTTGCCTTTGGCTATGCTCAAATGTTGATTTATTTGTGAAAATGTCAGATTGAACATTTTGCTCATGAGAACGATTTTAAAGGAATGATGAAACATTTGACAAAATAAATGATCAATAATATATTCAGGTTGTATTCTTATTTTTGATTTTCATTTTATTTTGAGTTAACACCTATATAAGGTTTAGAAATCTTGATGGTAAACAAATGGTAGAGTGTTACTTTATTAACATATGTGATTTATACTTTATTTCTTTCATTCTGTATGTCTAGACTTGCTAAATGATGATCTAGACGGTTTTAAAGGCTCCTTATGAAACACTCTCATTGACCAGTAAGTGTAATGCATATTTCACTTCTATCTGAAATTTTCTTTGTGAAATACATATGATAAAGATCATATCCCTTCGGACTGTTGGTTGTTTAGTTTCAAAGTATATCAATGCCAACAGATGGGACATACCAATTAATGTCCTTCTTTGAGTCTCTAATCTATTGATTTTTCTGATAAGATATCGGACTGATATCCTCATTCATGACTTTCATCTGGCTTGTTGAAATAACAGGCTGTTACACTTTGGCAACAGCTTTAATTGGTAAATATGCTATAATTATTTATGAATTGGTCAAATAAACACAAACATGTAACATTTGAGTTATATTTTATTCAAAAATAGAATGAAACAAAAAAGGACGGATCTTGAATCTTAAAATCTTAAAAAATGTAAAGCAATCAATATAAGTACAAAAATGCTGTTTTGATTTATGATTGATCTCATCTAAATAATTTTGCACAAAGAAAAATTGTAAAATAAATATTTTTGATTCATAAAATCAATTTTGTTTAATTATCATGATATACAACTGTTCAAAATGTTTTAAAAATAATGTTTCGTTGACCAAAATTATATTTTGAACAAGGTTTTGGATGTTGATATGGGTATTTTTTCAAACTTTGATTGTAAGTCAAAATGCATTAATTTCCTATCCATTAGCTCAAAGATAAAATAATAAATGCATAGTATAAGATAATGTTAATAATGCAAAAATTGGGACCAGCCCAGATTCCATAAATCTAGATAAAACATAATAACGATATAAAAATTGTTAATATAAAAACAATAAGACAGACATATATTTCCAACAACAAACTTTCAATTTTCAGACAAATAATAATGAAATAACTTTGTGTCTGGAAAAAAAGGTGAAGAGTCTCCTAGATATATAGTAGGTATATCTATCTTTTTCCATGGCCATGACTTATAGAATAAACATATCATATCTATAATTAACTTCTCTTTACACACATATACCAGTATTTTTCTGTCATAATTTTTTTGTCAGAGTATCAAAAATATAAGGGTAATTATTCATAACTTCCCAAATTACTTATAACCTTAATTTCTTTCAATTAGAATAGGTTCAATAGCAATCCAAAATATATAAACATTACTTACAACCTCAACAGGTGGGATGTTTGACTATTCACACCAATATGAATTGTCATGATTTTCACAATAAGGAGTTTCCATCCAGGAAATCTTTCTGTCTTCACGAATACCTCTTTAATTGTCTGTCAAAATCTTGATATTGAAAATAATGCTGAAATGCCATATCACAGTAAAAGCTTTTGAGTTACCATTTTCATCTCTTGGTACGTAATATTGATACCACAACAATCACTCATAGTTGAGATAACCCGTCAAGAGGAATACTCAACAAATATCCATCACCATTGTATTATGTATGCTCTGCATACAAGTCAGAAATGATTAACAAAACAATAAAGATGAATATAAAAAAACATCTAGATTTAAACAATTAAGTCCTCAACCAAAAAAAGGTTATCAATTAGTATCATCCTCTGAAAATGCTTTGAAGTTAACTTTTAAAATTCTTATTGACATAAAGGACTTGAGCTGAGAAATATGCTGTAAAATTATCAAGCCTTATGTAAGTTAAAAAGGCAAAAACCGAAGAAAATCCCCAAATAGTAATCAACCAAGTAATAAGTGAAACTAGTTTATAACGGTAATATGATATTAAAGCTCATGTTTTTTTAAAACAATTTGGCTGTGAACTTTCTTGGAATCAATAACAAATTGAAAAAAAAGTAATTTTAGAAACAAAAACATGAAGCATCGTCTTCTTAGTAGTCATTCTTCAGTTGACGGTGATTCCATCAACGATTTTTATTTTTGCATGACTTCGGGCTTTGCGGCAGCTGACACTGATGATCTGTAAACATGACACCAATATAATGAGGACATTTGATGAGAACATTTAATGAAGTCATTTTATTTAGGTTGTTATGACTGATCCAGCAATGTTGCTTAAAATGAGCAAGAAAGGATTGTCATATACAAAATGGTTGATTGAATTCTTTAGCTTGTTTATGCAAAAGTATGCAACCATAACACACTGTGGAACATACATTATGATTCCCTCACTAACTGACAAATAATAAGATGTGATTCAGCAAGTAGAAAAAGTTTGCCTAAGTTTGTTTGATGATTGCTACATCCATATACATGATAATGAGTTTGCCAAAGCAAAATACAATGAATTGATGTTTCCATTTGTTCAGTATCTCTCTCCTATATTTTGGCAGTATCACATCAAATGGCATCAAATGTATAAAAATTTCTTATTCTAAATGCACAAAGATACATACTTATTTCAATTCATCAACTATTACTTAATGAAACCATATGACAGGAAATCGTCTGACAACATCCATAATAATCAAATATCAATCGTATTCACCTTTTTGCCACTCTGCTTTTGGAAGAGAAAGTTTGGATGTCGGATGGAGGCATGTGCGAGGAAGGACTCTCGAAATTCTTGTGCAGTAACGCTCAACGACCACTTGTTGCGGATCCTCTCGCTGTTTTTCTAAATTTAAAGAAGCTTTTCTTAATGATTGTAAATAAAAAGGTTTTTAATTCTTAATTTTTCAATTAATTCAATATAATGTACATACTTCAAACACTCCATGCGTACTAGATTGGCAAGCTTGAGGGCTTTGGAACCAGTTCTCAGATGGTATGCAGCGTTCATTAACAAATAATCACAATGTGATTGAATTATTCACATATCTAATATAATACACAATGTTTACCAGATCAGCGAGCTTGAGGGTCTCGTGGTAGCCCTGCTCTGGGTCGAAGGTGTGAAGGTCGATGATTGCCTGACCCAGGGACTCGTTGCCCTCCTGTTGGCTCTCGTCTATAACATGCAGGATCACGTATCTGCAAAAACAGGAGAGAATGATTATTTTAAGGGAAGCGTATCATATAATAAGTGGCAGTGTATGAAATAAGGCTTGTTGACCAGCTTTTAACCTGGTAAATTTTGCTTTCGGTTGGTAATGTTTTACGGTTTTCATTAAATTTTGCCATTTAACAGTACATTGGTTTATATACCGGTATCATAAATTTGACCTGGAAAGTTTTCAAGCTTATTTCATAAACTGTAAATAGATATTAAAAAGAAATGATGTATGTCATTTATTATCTAGCAAACAAATTTACCATAATTTATGTAAAATAATTATTTTGAAAAAAGGTTGACACTGACATCTATTTATGGATATGCAACATCTTTATTGGAGTCTTGGAGAGTTGTGATTTTTTAGAATAGCTGCTTGAATCTAATGCAGTGTGGTTTACTGAACTGTTTATTTCCTCTTAAAGACTACTCATAATGTTAATCAACACAACTACAAGCCATGAGGGGTTAAGATAAGATAAGATAAGATAATTCTTTATTGCCCGTTAAGGAATTTGTGTTACATTTAAGTGAGCATGAAATTCAAAATTTTATAACTATATTCAAAATAAATACACAAACATATATACAAATATATACAAATGAAACATACAAATATTTACAAATGCACAAATAGTGTGATAGTGAACAATTTAACGATGATTAAGAATTGAAATGGACAAGGGCACAAATGACATTTTAAAGCGTTTGCTTTTGCACGTCGGCACATTATACCGACGACCAGATGGCAAAATTTCAAAACAATCATGTAATTCATGTGAAGGGTCACTAATAATTTTTGAAGCTAAATTTCTAGTCTGTTTTTCATGAAGTTCATCTAATCTCTGAAAGGTACGATTAGCAATTTTTTCTCCTTGTTTGATTATCTTATTTAATTTATTTCTATTTGTCAAAGACAGAGAGCCAAACCAACACTGTATAGAGAACATGAGGACAGATTGCACACACGTTTTATAGAAAAGGTCCAAAATAGTTGAGTCAATGTGAAAGGATCGTAGTTTCCTGAGAAAATGAAGGCGAGATTGGCACTTACTATAAATGCGGTCTGTATTTTCAGAGAAATTTAACTTATTGTCAATTACAGTTCCAAGATATCTATAACTACTCACTACCTCGACAACATCTCCATTGATACTGACTGGATTAATTGCTGTTTTATTTCTTCGAAAATCTATGATGAGTTCCTTTGTTTTTGATACATTAAGTTCTAAGAAGTTTACACGACACCACTTCAGGAAATCATTAATTTCTTCTGTGTATGAAATTTCACTGTCAAAAAGTAAACTACTAATAGCTGTGTCATCAGCGAACTTGAACCTAGAACAGTTTGGTTGAGAACTTACACAATCATTAGTATACAAAGTGAAAAGTATTGGAGACAATACACATCCTTGAGGAGCCCCGGTGTTAATTGACACAGTACTGGAACGAGTTCCTTTCAGTTTAACATATTGGTATCTGTTACACAAAAAAGAGGCTATCCATTTGACCAAAGAAGGGCATATATCTAAGTCAATAAGTTTTCGTATCAAAAGGTGAGGCTGAATTGTGTTAAAGGCTGAGGAGAAGTCAACAAACAAAATTCTAACATAGGCAGAAGGTTTTTCAAGATGTTGATATACAGAATTCAACAAAGAGACAGTAGCATCTTCAACCCCGCGCCTCGCCCTGTAAGCAAATTGCAGAGGATCTAAATGTGGGTTAACATAGTTCAGGAGCATAATTCAACTGCTGCATCTGAGATCGAACAACAGTTGGCTACAGTTATCTGTTCTATGAAAAAGTTCACAATGCACACCCACTTTATTTTTATAACATGATCCTAGAGATATTTCATCTACAAAATGTTACTTACCTGAATGAGAGCTCTTCTGATGGAACTTCAAAATCAAAAGTTTCGTTCCAGGAGGGATCCAAGGTGTTCTTCTCTGTCTGGAACACAATAAACATTTAATTTATCATATAAATTTTCATGATGAAACATGACTCAAAAAAACATCTGTTCATTTATACATTATTGAATATGATCTTGGAAGTTGGCTTTGAGGTACTGAATTCATTATACTTCTAAGGGAGATAAATCTCATTGTCAGAGATCTGATTAGGAACCTAAGCTCTGTAAGACTAAAGAAGATGTTAGTTTGAAGAATACAACTCCTGTCATATTCCAAAGTTTAGTTTTTGGGATATTCCTTTTTCCAAATCAAGTTAAAATTCCTGAGAGTCTTATAAGTAGAGATAACAAGATATCAACATATGGGACATACCACTGTCCTGTCTTGTAAATACAAAGCATTAACTAACGTAAGTAACAATGGAACAAAAATCAACAAATATACATACCTCTGTCTTGTATACACTGCCAAGCCCTGGGATGCTGAGTTTGACGAAGGGGTCGGCGAGCGTGTTGTCGTCCCGTGGGGAAAGGTTAGTGGCTCCGTGTACAGTTACATAGAGATGGTCAGGCGGCTGGAATGCTACACTGACCTCCAGGTGACCACTGATACTCATGTCAGTCTGGGGAAAAAATTATCTGGTTATTGATATGAAACAAAACATTTGATAATAAAGAAAGTTAGGTAAAGTGAAGTTGAACAGTGTCAGAAGAGTGTAGTTAGCCTACCCTGTGTTTAGGAATACACTGATTGCAGGTATCCTGTGTTAGCATTTACCGTATATTTTAATGTATAATTAGTGTAGTGTTTTTAGTGTTTGGAATCCTACATTGAGTCATATAATAAAACAAATGAAGACATTCATAATTCTATAAATCCACTGTACCTCCATCTTGAGTGTAAACCAAGCTGTGTGCACAGGTTCCTCTTTGAAGTTGAAATTTGTCATATCAACGACAGTCTCTCCCAAAAAGTCATCTCGGTTTGAAACGTCGTAGTCCCAGACTTGAACAATGAGTTTTGACTCAAGTAGTTCCAGTTCACTTGCAGAAAAGGCAAACATTTCATTGAAGACTGGGTCGTTGGTTTCAGCGATTATTTTCGTTGTTTTTGCTCCTTGTCCACGACTGTCCGGAAATAGTGCAAGCTGTGGATAATTAATAATAGAACAAAATGTTAACATAATTCTGTTGTTTTTTTTCATCTGAACCAATTTTGCCTTATAATAATATTCAATATAAAAACAATTACCAATGACCAATATGATGCTGTACAGGGAATTTTTTAAACAATTGTGACAAAAACTTAATTCTTATCTTTCCTTTCCTTTCTGTGTGTTTACTGTTTGGCATTTGAAATTGTAAATGAAACCTATTTAGTTCTTTACAGATAAAGTATCTGGTAAAACTATTGAATGATCAAATGAGAGGAAATTATAACTCATTTTGGACAAAGTAAGGTGGGGGTACCATCAAACACAGATCATTTTTTATTTAAAAAAATGGATTATCCAGAGGATACAGTTTTCAATATGAATATTCTAGACTCTTCAGAAAATGTTTGGGAATAAATTCTGTCAGCAATTATGAAAACTTAAAGCAATTTCATTTTATTAAGAAAAATAATCAAAAACTAGATTACCCTGGCGTATGGGTCTGAAGCTTTGGAGCGGATATCTCTGTTTCGGAGTTCTTTACACTTGATGACCCTAACAAGCAGGAGATTCCTGTCACTATCATATTTGAAAGATAGTTGAACTTCGCCATTGACGTCTGATGTTGATTTCATGATTGTTGGATCAAGTCTCTTGTATATTCCTTTGAGAAGTCGCATACTTTGCTGAAATATTCAATTTAATAATAAGTAACATGAAATAAACAAAATACCAATTTGTTTACTCCAAAGACAAGTATACAAATACCTTACATTTGGACTACATTTGAAAGTCATTCAGATATAATAAACAAAATTAAACACATGTATAATCATGGAAGAACATAAGGAATTTTTGTTTGGAATTATTGTCATTTGCATCAGTTTCAACATCTCTAAATTACAGCTTTTTGTTGTTATACAAAACTTAAGTTTAAGAGTTTGGCATTAAAAATGCCTATAATTGTTTAGAAATGATATAAAAAAGTGATAAACTGTTATACTTTGTTTTGTTCATGCTGATCGAATTCTGTCACAGTAGAGACTACAGCTTCCTTTTCGCTCCTTGCAGCCAAATATTGCGCAATTCTTTCAATTTGTTCAGGGTCTTGTCGTAGTTTCCTCTCATCAGCAGTAAGAGGCACAGATTGGTTGCCCCCCATATCTTCAATAAATTAATGAAAAAGTAATTTTATATAAAAAAGATAAATTAATTCTGACTTTCATTTAACTGAAAAAATATTTCAAGAAAATGTTGACATAAGATAAACAAATAAAAGTATAGAAACCATTAGGGAAAAAAATTTCAAACCTGTTGAATATAAATTGTATTATTTTACATTAACAGTATCGTCAAGTCATCTGTTTTCAGTCATCATGTGTTTTCGGTCAGTCATTTTGACTCCCTTTTGTGAACATATCCAAAGGGATATTAAAGTATCTTGTGGATTATTTGCAGCAGAGGGTTCATAGGTGCATCTAGGAATAGTCATTTAAAATATAATTTGCTTAAGAAAAAATATTATGGCCAAAACATAAAAAACATCACATTTTAAAGCAAATTTTCTAATACCAATTTTCTATGGGAAAGAAAGTCTTTTTATTTTCAAACCTTGCTCTAATAACTGTCCACCTAATTTCCTTGTAATTCTTTACATAATGAGATGTCTTGATGTGATAATATTTATTGTCACTTGCCATTTTAAGAAAAAATATATTCATCGTTTTCAGTGTTTTTTCTTATCAAATTTATTTTCGAAACTGTAAATGTTATCTCAGTGGTTTTGAATGATTTTCCAATAGTGCACAATACATTTAAAAAAAATATGGACAAACTCCAAAAGAAGCTTTTATCAAAGCACCTTAAACTATCAGAACTGATATTCCTGTCCGAGAAATAGTTAGGTCACCCTCTAAACCCAGTGTTTCATGTTTTTTTATTTTTCATTATGAAATATGATGAATCAAAGTTTGTTTTATTTAGAATAATATGTACTTAAAAAATATCAATTAAATATTTTTAGTCAGACTTTTGTCAACTTTCTGTGTCATTATGAAACATAAACTTTAAAAACTGTCCTGCATATTCTAAATAACAGAGGTTCAAAAAAGTGACTGAAAACACATGACACTACTTCCAAAGTCATGATTTTTTCAAAGTTATGTTAAACCATTCTTTGTTGTACAAATGATAAATATAATCGGTTTTCATAAATTTTCTATTAGATAACATGGCAATGAATGATTAAGAGTAATTTCTCATCAATAACTGTGGTAATTTTTCAAATACAGGTCTTTATTCCTTATCTGACTGAAAACCCATTACACAAGGATAATATTTCATGTTTTGGAGACAACAAGGAAGTCTAGATTTTGTTCACATTTTCACTCGGACCATAAATTTTATCAAATATCGGTGTCATTATTAATCATCTCGTAATTTCAATTAATGCCAATACCCTTTACGAGTCATAAACAGTAGAACAGTGACTACCTGATCTTGGACCGTGTCAGCTTACTTTCCCTCGGGGTCTCAATAAAATTTGGCAGGTGCCCTAGCCGCCATATTGTTTACCGTAGAAATGACGATGACGTCACGGATTAGAGTTACAAAAACAAAGCAATGGATTAAAAATACCTTTAAGCTAATATTAGCTTCCCTTTTGATGATCAATTAAGGTTGACAGCCATAAAATGGAAAAGCCGACCAATAAAATTTGAAACAAACCACGTAGCACGTCACGTGACCTTCCTTTTGAGCGACGCATCCATACTTCAAGGTTCAGGTGGTTCATCCCTGGACACTATATTAGAAAATCTGCGTCTGTAAACATCTATAAAGTTGTTCAGAGAGGATCGAAGACAACTTTAAAGTATGGGGAGTAAGTATGATCAACTTTTTGGCCTTTGAAATCGGTTTAAATGTGATTTCGAAACATTGTGCCGGCTGGCGTGAGTGCTTACGTGGCTGTCTAAAAACCAGTTGTCGTCTTGAAACACACATGTGAGAATCAATATTTTCACAGATTTCGGTGATCAAACTTAAATACCGACATATTTCTGATATTAATGTTCTCTATTTTATCTTTTCAGTCAAATTCCTGGAATTTGTAAAGCCGTTTTGTGCGGTTTTACCAGAAATTGCCAAACCGGATCGAAAGGTGAGGATTTTAATCATGTTCCAGCTGTCAACTTTATTTTGCTTTTGATGTTTATTATTTCGAATAAACATATACACAATGTTGAAAACAAACATCAACTTGAATTATGAGGTACATTTAATGAAAATATATTGTCTTTCATACAGTTTGTTGTTATCAGATAATGACAGATATGCAAATATAAGAAGTTGCATCAGACTATTTTTCTTCTAGAATATTGGTAGAAAACTTTATTGTTGAATCTATTCTTAAATTTATTAATGAATTAACATATGAAAGAATCAACTTTAATGATAATTTGTTTATATATTTAATCCTAAACACAGGAAACAACATAATTAATTTTACATCCTTGTATTTACAAAGCTAAGTCCCTATATCTTGCCAGTTACTTTTACTTATTTTTAAAATTTGATTTTCAGATCCAATTCAGAGAAAAAGTGCTATGGACCGCCATCACACTATTCATCTTTCTTGTGTGTTGTCAGGTGAGAATAACGCTTCATTCTATAAGAATACTCTTAACTCTTCTTTTGCTCATAAGCAAAGTACTACATCGCAATTAATTCTTATCAAATAAACGGAATTTGAATCAATAGTCCATTCCTAAACCTTTTATTTACAATTTTCAGATTCCACTTTTTGGAATCATGTCATCAGACTCCGCCGATCCATTTTACTGGATTCGTGTCATTTTGGCCTCAAACAGAGGTAAGTTCTCTCCGACTTCAAAAGTGACTAGCAATGATTATATATCAATTTGGAATATAATTATTTTGTTTGATTTTGTTGTAATTCTCTATCAAAAGATATCATTGTTTAATTTCTTGAACAACCAACTACCAAGAATTTATGTTTAAATTGACTGATCATTCTCAAGTAATGATAGTTTCACAATTCTCTACCAAATTGTTGGAACAAGTTCACAAAGGAAATGTAGTTTTTTGTGAGTGTTTTATTTTATGATAATGACATAAATGATTTATAATTTTCAGGAACCTTGATGGAACTGGGTATTTCTCCCATCGTTACATCTGGTCTGATCATGCAGCTGTTGGCTGGAGCTAAAATCATCGAAGTTGGTGACACACCTAAAGACAGAGCTCTCTTTAATGGAGCAAATAAATGTAAGAACTATAACTTGAAGTTATTAACTGAAATTCAATAACTCTGACCAAGTGCTGAAGTATTTTCAGTATCACCACCAAATGAATTCAAAATATAATACCAGATTATAATAATCTCATAAATCAAGATATCATTCTGCTGAACTGAAGCCAGTATCAAATACAAATGAAGTGTTTTTGTATGGTTAATGTCAACTTATTGAGATTATTTCTATTCCAGTGTTTGGTATGGTGATCACTGTTGGTCAAGCTATAGTGTACGTGATGACGGGGATGTACGGTGATCCAGCTGAAATCGGAGCTGGTGTCTGTCTGCTCATCATCATCCAGGTGTGTGTCCGTTTTATGTGATGACTATGCCATTGTTGGAGTCAAACTCACAACTAATTTCATGTTTGCTCAAGTTATGTCATAGGTATTTAGTTGCTTTAAAACTGCTGAATGTGAATTGAACAATAACCTATATCATGTTGAGCAAAATATCAAGAAAATTCAGACTTTTCATCTTGTTTTATCTTTGCCCGACTTTCTGGTTAACAACTGTGAAAATTCATGATAAGTATTTGATTTCATCTGAAACAATTTTTCTAGAAAAGGTTGAAGTTATTTTTATCCCTTCTTAATGCATTTCAAAGACTGATCTATTCTGTTAGGCATATTTTTCTAGTCTTATTGCTATATTGATGTATTGTTTTCTATCGTGTCTCTGCAGCTGTTTGTTGCCGGTCTGATTGTGCTGCTGCTTGACGAGCTCCTCCAGAAGGGGTATGGTCTCGGCTCCGGTATCTCTCTCTTCATCGCCACCAACATCTGTGAAACCATCGTCTGGAAGGCCTTCAGTCCCGCCACCGTCAACACTGGCAGAGGTTAGTACTCAGCAAGTTCCATTGTGTATAAACACTCTAAAGACTGGTCTCTGATGCAGAGATTAACTTTAACAGTTTCAAATATGATACAATAGTTTTGACATTTTTCAAAACATTTTAGAAACAAGTTTATATTATAATCCTTTGACATCTCACAAAGAAAAATTAGGGTATACTTAAATCTTTATAAGCAACAATAAGTGTATCTTTTATTACTACAATAATCGATCTTATGACTCTATAGTGGCACTGAGCAACACTTTGATCACTGCCCTTGTGATTAAATCAAAGGCTGTTAGTTCATGTGTAATTTCAATATTTACCTGTCAGACATAGCAATTTATCTTATTATTGAATATTGTATTATTTCAGGAACTGAGTTTGAAGGAGCAATCATCGCTCTCTTCCATCTGCTGGCCACCAGGAATGACAAGGTGCGCGCTCTCCGAGAAGCCTTCTACAGACAGAACCTCCCCAACCTGATGAACCTCATGGCCACAGTTTTCGTTTTCGCAATTGTCATATACTTCCAGGTTTGTACTTCTCCTTGGTGTCTTTGAAGTCTGTATTGTTGTCATTTTGTATCTAATGATACTTTGGTGCATTGTAATCATCTATATCTTTGAAGATCAATTTGTCTGTTTTAACTTCCTACTTTTACTTTGTTCATTGAAATTGAGTACAGATTATGTGTTGTTAACGCCAGTATAATCTTAACATAGTGAATGTTGTCATAAGAAATCACTTACTTTATAGAAAAATATCAAAATAATTTGACAATCTTTCACCATTTTTCAGCAGAAAGAAATATGAATTCTTGATTTAATGTGACTGTTTGTGTATTTCAGGGATTCCGTGTAGATCTGCCGATCAAGTCCGCACGTTACAGAGGCCAGTACACCTCCTACCCAATCAAGTTGTTCTACACGTCCAACATTCCCATCATCCTCCAGAGCGCACTCGTCTCTAATCTCTACGTTATATCACAGATGTTGGCTACTAAATTTAGTGGAAACTTTTTCGTCAATTTACTCGGGACCTGGGCTGTAAGTATAAAAATATCTCATTTCTTGTACAAGAGATTGACATTGTCAAAAAAAACATTTAAGTTCTAATGAAGTTGTTTCTCATAAAACATTATGGCACAAACTGGTACTCATAGTACTTTACCTTAGTTTTACCTTACTTTTGAAAAGCAATTCTCTTCTAAGAACCCATACTATTAAATCTCTTTGAGATTTATGTTTACATTATTGCAGTCCTTAGAAGTTGATTCAACAAATGTATTAAATTCTTTGATGAACACAAAACATGCAAGCAGTAATAACTGATGATTGTATTGCAGGATGTTGGAGGCGGCGGCCCTGCCCGATCCTACCCAGTGGGTGGTTTATGCTACTACCTATCTCCGCCAGAGACGTTATCACATGTGGCAGAAGATCCTATCCATGCTTGCCTCTACATCGTCTTCATGTTGGGTTCCTGCGCTTTCTTCTCCAAAACATGGATTGAAGTTTCAGGTTCTAGTGCTAAAGATGTAAGTAAACAGCTGTATATTGTTGATCTGAGAAATGATTTGCTTTGATGATTTACTTAACATATTATCATGAACATTCCTATTCAATTCGAAAGTAATATCTGCCAAATTGCTATTTTATCATATCTATGGTAAATATTCATACCTTTATGATAAGTCAAAAGAATACCAACTATTCATTTGATAATAACAACTTCACTTGAATTATTAGGTATTAAATTATTTATGAATTCAAAATATTTATCTTTTTGTTAAAGTAACTTCTTTTCAACTTCACTATTCACATCATGTTTGCAGGTTGCTAAGCAACTGAAAGAACAGCAGATGGTGATGAGAGGTCACAGAGACAAGTCTATGATCAAGGAACTGAACCGATACATCCCCACAGCTGCCGCCTTCGGTGGTCTGTGTATTGGAGCTCTCTCGGTCATGGCTGACTTCATGGGTAAGTCAAGGTTTCATCTCAACTTCGTAAGCTATGAACTTGATAAATTGATTTATACCCACCAGTTTAAATGGGTTTTAGAAATCAGAGGGTACTGTGTTCATGAAGTGTAGCAAGAGAATAACTTTATCATTAAGTTATGTTATGAATGTGTGTGTAAACTTGTTTCTCAAATCTTAATGATTAAGGTATTAGGTTTCAGTTCTTTCTGGAGGTGTCAATCCTCAAGCTAAATCTCCATTTAAAGCCGGGGACAAACCTCTTTATCTTTATATGTGCTGCATGCTTGCTTGCTATCAGTAACTCTCGGAAAAGAATACAGTGAAAGTTCCTGTAAGTGTTTGTGAAATTTTCAAAAATGTTTGCTTTTCCCCCCAGGTGCCATTGGAAGCGGAACTGGAATCTTGCTGGCTGTTACGATTATCTATCAGTACTTCGAAATCTTCGTCAAGGAACAGAGCGAAATGGGCGGCATGAGCACACTACTCTTCTAAACGGCTGAATGGATTAACATTATTAATATTATTATATTTCTGCAGCTAATTTTGAAGTTGCAGCATTTGTATATATTTTCCTCACAAACCTCTTGTCATTAGATTCTAGGGAAATCATCTGAGTTTCTGTCAAGAAAAAAAATGTCAAAGAAACCGCAGCTTGTTACGAATGAACAATTTCACAAACATAGAATTAATATGATGGTTTTGATAATGCTGTGGACAAGTCATCGATGGGGTGGATGGGAATTTTGTGTTGAAATGCTAAGCAAAATTGACAGTTGCTCATATTTCTTTAAGTAAAGGAAAGGTCATTGTAATCTCAAATGATATGAATACGAAGAATGTCCTATGTAAGACTGCCATGTTAGAATCATGTTTTGTCAATGTTTGTTCTTTATTTCATTACTGTTGACTATTGGTTGTAAGAAATATTTTGATTAATACAAGAATTATTTTAAACTCATTATCATGACAATATCATTTTTATCGTTAGAATTAAGACCTCAGCGTCTCAGTCAATTTGAGGTAGAATTTTTTTCAAGACAAAGTTATTCTTAAGTACAAGGCATTTCTTTTATTGGAAAGTGTGTTGTATGTTAGGTTGAGAATGTATGAAAGATTCATTCTGTATCATGACGAATTCATGTAAGAAAAAAACAAATACCAAATAAATTTTTTGTGTACAAAATGACTTGCTTGTTGTGCTTTGATAAGATTTCTTTGTATTTACCATTGAATGTATTCTGACTTTGTCTTAAGGGAACTAAGTGATTGTTGCCTGCTGAATCGCTGATAGCTTCTTTTGTTCAACAGTCATCTAAGACCTGAAATGCCTTTCAGTAACCATCAAGTCTTTTTTAACATTTAACAGACAAGTTTAGACAATCACCCACCTATTTGACAAAGGATACCATAGTAATAAGAAGCATGGTTGATGAGATGTATTGATAATCATAATGTGTTTCCAAACTGTCATTTTATGCCTTGCTGCATACCCTTTACTTTCTTGTGCTGTGCTGATATAGTGCCCCTACAGGCAAGAGAGCAAGCACAGAAAACTCTAGTCAGCAGCAAGGCATAAAACTGACAGTTCGGAAACTGACGTTTTAGGCCTTGTGTAGGAAGATGGGTGTAGGCAAGGTGTGGCTCGAGGACAAGTGTCCCTGCCATTATCTGATACATTCCATAAATTATGCTAGCAACACAAAATAAATAGCTTTTAAATAAAATTTCAAATTGCCCCCCATATACACCTAGTTCAACTTGTTTCTTTAGAAACCAGAAGAAATAAAAAATTCAGAATAACCAAAATAGCAAAAGGCACCACTCCAGTACTAGATCTAACCAAATACCAAGTTTCGTTAAAAAATATTGAACAGTTTTGGAGATATGGTCCGGAAACGAAAGCGTTACGGAATTACGGAACCGAAAACATGATGACTCCCGCAAAGCTTTGCGGGGGACATAATGAAGAGTAGTGCTAAAAGTAATGAAAGAGCATGTGTTTTTTGCTTCCAATACTATGACCACTTATTTGCTCGGATTTACAAAAAAAACATATCTGCTACAAGAATGGAAGCTTTTGAACATCTTGACATATCACAATTTTGCCAGTGTTCTTGACGAACCATTTATCTCCAATGAATCTACATTTGGTGAAAATAAGTGATGTTTTGAAAACCAAATGCATATATGTAAAATTTTGAATCTCTGTAAAGTGTTACTTAAAAGAGACAAACATGAGCACAGTTCATACATCCCCTTCACAACGAAGTCAAATTAGGAAAGCATTCAAAGTCAAGTTTGAAGGAGACTGATAGCACAGTCGTTCTTGAATCCCCCGGTAGAGAACTGTTCTACACGTTATCAACATTGGATGCAATGCTAAACTGAGTTTTGTTGCAGTACCACCCATTGTTCACTAGTTCGATGCTCGCAGGTTTTACTGCATCTGCAATTATACTAGCATCAGTGAAACACTCTTGAAAGATGTGTTAAACCATACATCACCACACCTTAAATCTATCAGTAGTAGTGATTTTATTACTCTTCTTGTAAGCTTACTATTTATCTTAAAACTTATATATATACTTTTAAAGAATGTGTTTCCTTCCTTCAGCAAAACGTGTCGGAGATCCATTGACAAAC
This sequence comes from Steromphala cineraria, assembly GCA_916613615.1. Classification (NCBI taxonomy): domain Eukaryota; kingdom Metazoa; phylum Mollusca; class Gastropoda; order Trochida; family Trochidae; genus Steromphala; species Steromphala cineraria. The sequence continues at coordinate 19,634,782 of OU744726.1, forward strand.
AAAAGATGGTGAAAAGGCTGAATAACGTAAAGCTCAAAAAGTAACTAAACAAAACAGACTCATCAGTATAATCTTTACAAATTTATTTTTAAATGAGAAATGATATCAACATGTTAAATGCTGGTTTGATAAAGAATCTGTACACTGAAAAACACAAACGACTTATGAAATGGGAATGTAAATCCAAATGATCTATGAATACTTCAGTGGAAGACTTGGCTAAAATTCTTCAAGTTATTGATTTGTAATACAGTTCTATGAAAAAATAATGATGAACAACTGTCTCAGTTCAACAACTTGGAAAATTTTTAGCCAAAAATGAGAGAAATTTGTCATTTTTAGGCAAGGAAGGTTGAATTACAAATTGTGTGACCTCTTTGACAACAGGATATCATACATTTACCTTTACATTGATTTAATCTAAAAGGGTTCCATCAACCAAATTTGAATTATTTCATATTCTTAAATCCATCCAAATAAGACTGAATCATTTTATATTCTAATGGTAAAGATTTCATACAGTACGAGATTGTCCTTCTGCCATCCTTTTCAAAGATATTTATTTTAATATATACTTTCTTCAAACATTTCAAAATGCAACAATATTGTCAACTATTGGAATAAGTCAGATCAGATCAAATTTCAATAATCTTGTTTCAAGTTTGCGTAATATCCTCATTAACAGAAGCCTCAGTTGATGATAAAGTTCATTTCACTTCAACAGCTTCAATTCTGCCTGATGAGAAACTTCATTTCACTTCAGCAGCTTCAATTCTGTCCGATGATAAAGTTCATTTCACTCCGTCAAGGTTCCCTTTAGGTGCCGCCACAAGATACTTTACTTCATGTATTTATCTTCATGTGCAGCCAGAATCTTTGCTGACGATTTTGCATCATAGAACAGTTTGTTTATTTCCTCAATATCCTCCTTGTTGATGCAGTCTTTACCATTGATACGAGCAAGAATATTACTGGGTGTAAGTAGTTGAACAGCGTATCTGCAATGGAAAATAATATCACCATTAAAAGAAATTTTGATTAGTGAGTTCAAAGAGTTCAGTGTTACAAATATTTTCTTAATATTAACCCTTGTCTCGGATAAAGAATTATTAGCAGCCCCGACTTAGTCGGGGCTGCTATCAGTATTTGTGCAGTTTCCGCCGCCGCCGCCGCGTCCGCCGCGCTCATACTAATGGCTATAACTTTTTTCTACTAAGCTTTCCAGAACTTCTATTTATAACTTACTGCTTATACCTCGGGGGAACGATTTTGACATGTTCACCTTCAAGGTCAAAGGTCAAGGTCACGAGCTATAAAATCACTAAAAAATTCCTTGTAAACGCGATAACTTGAAAAGTTTTTGTGCTATGAAGCTCTAACTTGATATATAACATCCTTGGAAGAGTAAAAATTTTTGAAAAGGTTTTCGCTACAATCTGTCCAAGGTCAAGGTCACAGCGAGGTCATTACTTTAGCATGGTTTTGCGAAAATGCTTTATTTTAACTATGAACACTTGTAATCAATAGATGATTGTTATACTCAATGAAATGTGTTCATTGATTGTGAAACCTTGAAGGTCAAAGGTCAAGGTCATGAGATTTGTGTTATTGCAATTTGCAACTAATTTGGATATTACTTGATCTCATTAAGCTTTTCAGAACTCATAAACATGTATAAGTGTCCATACCTCTTGGGACTTAGAATGACATGTTCTCTTTCAAGGTCAAAGGTCAAGGTCACGAGCAATAAAATCACTAAAAAATTCCTTGTAAACGCGATAACTTGAAAAGTTTTTGTGCTATGAAGCTCTAACTTGATATATAACATCCTTGGAAGAGTAAAAAATTTTGAAAAGGTTTTCGCTACAATCTGTCCAAGGTCAAGGTCACAGCAAGGTCATGACTTAAACATGGTTTTGCGAAAATGCTTTATTTTAACTATGAACACTTTTAAGCAATAGATGATTGTTATACTCATTGAAAAGTGTTCATTGATTGTGTAACCATGAAGGTCAAAGGTCAAGGTCATGAGATTTGTGTTATTACAATGTGGAAATAATATTGATATAACTTAATCCAATTCAGTTTTTCAGAACTTATAAAGATGTATAATTGTTTACACCTCTGGGGACTTACAATGACATGGTCACATTCAAGATCAAAGGTCAAGGTCACGAGCTATAAAATCACTTAAAAATTATTTGTAAACGCGATAACTTGAAAAGTTTTTGTGCTATGAAGTTTAAATTTTGTATGTATTATCTCTTGAGAAGTACAAAATTTTGGAAAGGTTTTGGGTATGAAGTGTCAAAGGTCAAGGTCACAGCAAGGTCAACAAATATTGAGAAAATGGATTATTTTTACTTTTACCTCTTTAATTTGTTGCATTAATGTTATATTCAATGAAATGTATTCATTGATTGCATGACCTTGAGTGTCAAAGGTCAAGGTCACAAGAAAATGCCCAATATGCTGAGGCTTGTAGAAGGCGGAACAGGGTAAGGCGAAACCCCAAGTTTCGGGGCTGCTCTGTTTTTGCGGTGTCCCGCAAACACTAATCTAGTTAGTACTATTGTTTGACACGGGAAACCTTAAAATAGGGTTCATACACTTGACATTCAATGACATTTCCATGACTTTTCAAGGATGCTGCAAGAGTTTTTCATGACAAACCAAACAAGAGTCAAGCATAAACATTAAATTGAAAGCCACCAAATTTTTTTTAATAAAGACCATAAAAGAAAATCCAATTAATGAACAGATATTTCACACAAGAAATTCAAAATCGATAACTTTTCCATGACTTCCTAAATATGTCATTTCCAGACCTGCAAGGCCTGGAAATAAAATTTAAATTTTCCATGACTTTTCCAAGTTTCGATGAGCCGTATGAACGGGCATTGAACCCTGCTAAAAGAATCCTTAAGAATGTGTAAACCGTGAGCATGTTATTTTACCTGAGCGTAGAGCTGGTTCCGATACTGCCAAGTGTTTGTAATGATTCATCATCAATCTGGATACTCTCCGTCTGTGACCGGATCTTCAGAATCTGAAATCATGCATCAAGAAACATTTTAATTTGCAAATAAATGTTTTGTAAAAATGCTCATTTAAAATAGTACTGTACATTAAATCTAGACAGACGCACAGACCAATATGTTCAAAATCTTGCAATTTCTGCAATCTCATCAAGAGATACTGCTTGTGACATTTATCAAGAACGATTATTCAGGATCAACAGTTTGAACTCTTTTGAATCATTTACAACAAATAAGAATGACTATTGTAATCATTAGAAACCAATTTCAATTGAATAACACAATCCTATCTCTGAAGTATTCCATAATACAATACGTTTGATCAAGAGTGAAACACGCAGTGCGGAACATTAAACTAGAATGAAAACATAATTCTTCATTTTAATCTTACAATATTTGCCAACATTGATAATTATATAAGAATGGGGTCGATAAATGGCCCCAAAGTGGGAATGTCAATGACTACTATAGAAAGATAATCATACTTACAGCAATCATTTCCTCAAGTGAGTATGGGAGTGTTCTGATTATCATCACTCTGTCGAGAAGATCAAGGGGCATTCCATGGGGAGCAACCACATCCTCTGTACCTCTGTCACAACAACATCAATTTAAATCAAAACGCTGGAACACTATTCTTGTTAAGCCAAAGAGGTACGTTTTTGTTGAGTGTCAACATTAGTGAGTAATTGCTGAAGAAATTAAAGCAAAAAATAGAGCCATTGGCTCTGTAGCTCATCAGGCTTCATCATCAATTATGCTGTAGAGTGTGGCCAATGATACCCCCTTTGTAGAGGCCACAGGGGCACCAATCATAAAATTAAGTATATATAGGCGACAAGTTTCAGTTTTCTAGGCCTTTTACTTCAGGAGAAGAAGATGAAAATAGATTTGAAGGACGTTTCTGTTGCCTTTATTAGGGGTCACAGGGCCACCAAAGCTACCATTTATAATCTTCACTAGCCATGGAGTCTGTACAAAAAGTTTCAGCTTTCTAGGCCTCATGGTTCTGGAGAAGAAGATGAAAATAGGTTTTTAGGGTGTGGCCCCTGTGGCCCTTATTAGGGGTCACAGGGCCACCAAAGCTACCATTTATAATCTTCACTAGCCATAGAGTCTGTACAAAAGGTTTCAGCTTTCTAGGCCTTATGGTTCTGGAGAAGAAGATGAAAATAGGTTTTTAGGGTGTGGCCCCTGTGGCCCTTATTAGGGGTCACAGGGCTACCAAAGCTACAATTTATAATCCTCACTAGCTAAGGAGTCTGTACAAAAGGTTTCAGCTTTCTAGGCCTTATGGTTCTGGAGAAGAAGATGAAAATAGGTTTTTAGGGTGTGGCCCCTGTGGCCCTTATTAGGGATCACAGGGCCACCAAAGCTACAATTTATAATCCTTACTAGCTAAGGAGTCTGTACACAAAGTTTCAGCTTTCTAGGCCTTATGCTTCTGGAGAAGAAAATGAAAATAGGTTTTTAGGGTGTGGCCCCTGTGGCCCTTATTAGGGGTCACAGGGCTACCAAAGCTACAATTTATAATCCTCACTAGCCAAGGAGTCTGTACACAAGGTTTCAGCTTTCTAGGCCTTATGGTTCTGGAGAAGAAGATGAAAATAGGTTTTTAGGGTGTGGCCCTTATTAGGGGTCACAGGGCTACCAAAGATACAATTTATAATCCTCACTAGCCAAGGAGTCTGTACACAAAGTTTCAGCTTTCTAGGCCTTATGGTTCTGGAGAAGAAGATGAAAATAGGTTTTTAGGGCGTGGCCCCTGTGGCCCTTATTAGGGATCACAGGGCTACCAAAGCTACAATTTATAATCCTCACTAGCCAAGGAGTCTGTACACAAAGTTTCAGCTTTCTAGGCCTTATGGTTCTGGAGAAGAATATGAAAATAGGTTTTTAGGGTGTGGCCCCTGTGGCCCTTATTAGGGGTCACAGGGCTACCAAAGCTACAATTTATAATCCTCACTAGCTAAGGAGTCTGTACACAAGGTTTCAGGTTTCTAGGCCTTATGGTTCTGGAGAAGAAGATGAAAATAGGTTTTTAGGGCGTGGTCCCTGTGGCCCTTATTAGGGGTCACAGGGCTACCAAAGCTACAATTTATAATCCTCACTAGCTAAGGAGTCTGTACACAAGGTTTCAGCTTTCTAGGCCTTATGGTTCTGGAGAAGAAGATGAAAATAGGTTTTTAGGGTGTGGCCCCTGTGGCCCTTATTAGGGGTCACAGGGCTACCAAAGATACAATTTATAATCCTCACTAGCCAAGGAGTCTGTACACAAAGTTTCAGCTTTCTAGGCCTTATGGTTCTGGAGAAGAAGATGAAAATAGGTTTTTAGGGTGTGGCCCCTGTGGCCCTTATTAGGGGTCACAGGGCTACCAAAGCTACAATTTATAATCCTCGCTAGCTAAGGAGTCTGTACACAAGGTTTCAGCTTTCTAGGCCTTATGGTTCTGGAGAAGAAGATGAAAATAGGTTTTTAGGGCGTGGCCCCTGTGGCCCTTATTAGGGGTCACAGGGCTACCAAAGCTACAATTTATAATCCTCACTAGCTAAGGAGTCTGTACACAAGGTTTCAGCTTTCTAGGCCTTATGGTTCTGGAGAAGAAGATGAAAATAGGTTTTTAGGGTGTGGCCCCTGTGGCCCTTATTAGGGATCACAGGGCTACCAAAGCTACAATTTATAATCCTCACTAGCTAAGGAGTCTGTACACAAAGTTTCAGCTTTCTAGGCCTTATGCTTCTGGAGAAGAAGATGAAAATAGGTTTTTAGGGCGTGGCCCCTGTGGCCCTTATTAGGGATCACAGGGCTACCAAAGCTACAATTTATAATCCTCACTAGCCAAGGAGTCTGTACACAAAGTTTCAGCTTTCTAGGCCTTATGGTTCTGGAGAAGAATATGAAAATAGGTTTTTAGGGTGTGGCCCCTGTGGCCCTTATTAGGGGTCACAGGGCTACCAAAGCTACAATTTATAATCCTCACTAGCCAAGGAGTCTGTACACAAGGTTTCAGCTTTCTAGGCCTTATGGTTCTGGAGAAGAAGATGAAAATAGGTTTTTAGGGTGTGGCCCCTGTGGCCCTTATTAGGGGTCACAGGGCTACCAAAGCTACAATTTATAATCCTCACTAGCCAAGGAGTCTGTACACAAGGTTTCAGCTTTCTAGGCCTTATGGTTCTGGAGAAGAAGATGAAAATAGGTTTTAAGGGTGTGGCCCCTGTGGCCCTTATTAGGGGTCACAGGGCCACCAAAGCTACAATTTATAATCCTCACTAGCTAAGGAGTCTGTACACAAAGTTTCAGCTTTCTAGGCCTTATGCTTCTGGAGAAGAAGATGAAAATAGGTTTTTAGGGCGTGGCCCCTGTGGCCCTTATTAGGGATCACAGGGCTACCAAAGCTACAATTTATAATCCTCACTAGCCAAGGAGTCTGTACACAAAGTTTCAGCTTTCTAGGCCTTATGGTTCTGGAGAAGAATATGAAAATAGGTTTTTAGGGTGTGGCCCCTGTGGCCCTTATTAGGGGTCACAGGGCTACCAAAGCTACAATTTATAATCCTCACTAGCCAAGGAGTCTGTACACAAGGTTTCAGCTTTCTAGGCCTTATGGTTCTGGAGAAGCAGATGAAAATAGGTTTTAAGGGTGTGGCCCCTGTGGCCCTTATTAGGGGTCACAGGGCCACCAAAGCTACAATTTATAATCCTCACTAGCTAAGGAGTCTGTACACAAAGTTTCAGCTTTCTAGGCCTTATGGTTCTGGAGAAGAAGTCGTAATTCCACAAAGTTTACGGACGGATGGACGGACGGACGGACGCCGGACACCATGCCATGCCTTATTAGGGGTCACAGGGCTACCAAAGCTACAATTTATAATCCTCACTAGCCAAGGAGTCTGTACACAAGGTTTCAGCTTTCTAGGCCTTATGGTTCTGGAGAAGAAGATGAAAATAGGTTTTTAGGGTGTGGCCCCTGTGGCCCTTATTAGGGGTCACAGGGCTACCAAAGCTACAATTTATAATCCTCACTAGCCAAGGAGTCTGTACACAAAGTTTCAGCTTTCTAGGCCTTATGCTTCTGGAGAAGAAGATGAAAATAGGTTTTTAGGGTGTGGCCCCTGTGGCCCTTATTAGGGATCACAGGGCTACCAAAGCTACAATTTATAATCCTCACTAGCCAAGGAGTCTGTACACAAAATTTCAGCTTTCTAGGCCTTATGGTTCTGGAGAAGAATATGAAAATAGGTTTTTAGGGTGTGGCCCCTGTGGCCCTTATTAGGGGTCACAGGGCTACCAAAGCTACAATTTATAATCCTCACTAGCCAAGGAGTCTGTACACAAGGTTTCAGCTTTCTAGGCCTTATGGTTCTGGAGAAGAAGATGAAAATAGGTTTTTAGGGTGTGACCCCTGTGGCCCTTATTAGGGGTCACAGGGCTACCAAAGCTACAATTTATAATCCTCACTAGCCAAGGAGTCTGTACACAAGGTTTCAGCTTTCTAGGCCTTATGGTTCTGGAGAAGAAGATGAAAATAGGTTTTTAGGGTGTGGCCCCTGTGGCCCTTATTAGGGGTCACAGGGCCACCAAAGCTACAATTTATAATCCTCACTAGCTAAGGAGTCTGTACACAAAGTTTCAGCTTTCTAGGCCTTATGGTTCTGGAGAAGAAGTCGTAATTCCACAAAGTTTACGGACGGATGGACGGACGGATGGATGGACGGACGCCGGACACCATGCCATGCCATAAGCCCATCGGGCCTTACAGGCCAGATGAGCTAAAAATACAAAGGGACCAGTTTACAGAAACATAAAACTCTTATTTGAACATTGGTAGATAGGCTATATTGAATATCAGGGACATGGTTTAATTACAAGTACAAACATAAATATCTCTGAAATTCTATGAACAGTTGCAGGATCTTTAAACAGGATATTCTGATAAAAACTTCACACTTACTTGATTGTACATTTCCCCCTGTTTGTGGCAAAGATGACGATGGGTGCTATTGTTGATTCGAGAGCTCGATGCAGATAGGTGAAACACTCAATATCAAGCATGTGGACCTCATCAATGAATAATACACCAGGAACCAATTCTGCGATTCCTTGGTCAATGTACTTGTTAACAACCTTGTTGATTTCTTTTCGAAGCTTATCTGGAAATGAAATTGTTAGACATGTAATTTTTTCTTTGAATCATAAATAGAAATTAAACGAAGATAAGAATAATTTACACTTGTTTGATTGGTTGAATGACATAACCGTAACAGTATTCCTTCCATAAGGAGCAAAATAAGGAAATAACCACAAATTTAGAACAAGCATCCTGTAATTATCAGTATCTTTTATTAATACCAAGCGAGATAACTGTTATTGTGACCAACCTGTAATTTCTGTCTTCTTTGGTTTCATGAGTTGACCCATCATAGACATGATGTCTTGACCTCCCTTGATAACAAAAACATAACTCATTTACACAAAACCAATATCATATCACGTGAGATCAAATGCATCATTCAGATTTCACTGAAATTTCAAATGGACAGCATCTAAATGTTAAGTCATCTGCATAGAGTAACTCCTATACCGGTACTCATGATAAGCATGAGAAATAATGACCAAACTTCGTGATATATTTATCATACCATGAAAGGTTACATTAGTGTACTTTTATATTCTGTTTCAAAAGATGATAAATAGATGTAGAACATTAAGGAAAACAAATGTCTTCTGATTTAACTGACATTTTTCTGTAATTACCTGCGGTCTAGCATTAGCAACATCGAGATCATGAAGTGTCACATCCTGAATAACTTCCTTCTTCTTGTGAACATCACCCTTAGGTAGAGGGACGTACTCCTCAGCCTCCAGATCGTACTCGGTAGCGTAGCTGTCAGATCGGCCTTGTCTCTGTCAACATAAACATATTCCAAACTTAAATTCCACTTCCCTCAGTTGAATATTTAATTATTTTGGCAATGAAACTATGTTAAGCTTAGACCTCTTATTCTGAATGCCAAGTCTTGTCCGACTAGTGTTTGGATAGGCGAGTTCAAATGCATTAGTTTTTCTCTTTCTGATTGCAAATATCTACTAACAAAGCTATACCCTATGTAAGATATCACAATGGTCTACCTCACAATTAACTTGATCTAGTATGCAATTTCTGTTAACAATTCAATATTTCATAATGTCCAATAAATCAAATCCTGTATTCATTTAAACAAATGGAACAATACACCAGTGTATGAAATATCTGACACTTTGCTCTTAAATGATACTATTTACAATGAAAGCTTTATTCTTGTACTTTTTATGTTTTTAAAAATTACTTCATTGCCATCTGTGAAGACCTACCTTTACTGCGCCACTGTTTGCCTCAATGTAGATTACATCACCAACTTCAACCTTCTCCTTCTGTAAACTTTCATAGATTGATGGGTCGAGTTTCAACTGTTTGGTTCCTTTGGCAGTCTTCAGACCAATCACCACATGACTGACAGTTTTGCCATAACCTAATCATAAAAAGATTTTTATTGTCATATTTTCACAGTGTTTTATTTTTCAAGGTTTTATCACCATTTTACATCAAACTAACATTGTATCATTGCATAAAGTAACTTGACATGAGATGAACCCTTAATGCCATATATTTACATTGCAGAAAGATTATAACTTAAACAATAAACCCCAAAGTAACCTAGTCTCTCTAAATCTATAAACGTTTGTCGCTCCTTTGGAACACAAAGGAATGAGTTTTTTTCAAGGTAAATATTGATATCGGTGTATCTATTTGATATTGAATTTCTCATTCACATCATTTACACTATTTGTTATTTTTGGGGAAAATTGTTATGATTAAATTATTTGTTTCCTTACAATCCAGTCCATACAGTTACATACCTCCCATTGGGTTTTCAGTTTCTACTGGTGTCAGTTCAGTCACTTCTCCCTCATAAACTTCTTTTGTTTCCTTGATTCTCAAACCGATTGCTCTTCTGAAGTTTTCCATGAGAACTTCTGTTTTCTTGATTTCAGAAGAATATACTTCACTTCCAACCATTGGACAAAAAGGGACCTTACTTCCTAATTCTTGAGCGATTGCAAGTGCTACTGCTGTCTGAAAAAAAGAGAAGGGGTTTGATTAAAGTAATGACAACAAATAAACTAAATCAATTTTAGTTGGTTCGTCTTGACATGTTATATTTTGATATTTCTTTTACATAATTATATCACCTGCTAGTGTAGATTTCTGGTGGATTTTTTTAAGATTTCTGTAAGCGGCTAGAAACAATTCCAAGGATTTTAGATCACATAAAGATCTTATAAAATTCAATGACATTTCCTTTCCAGTCCAAGGAGGGCCAGCAAGAAGAGAATTTTGCTTTTTAATTTTCTTAGGAAATATTTCAAAACAATCCCAAGGATTTTAGATGTCTAGTTTTGGTAAACTTCCTTCATCACATATATATTACAAAAGTGAACTTACCTTTCCTGTTCCAGGAGGGCCAGCAAGAAGCATTGCTCTACCTGCCATTTTCTTTGATTTGATCAGGTCAACAACAACACCTGCAGCCTGAAGATGAAGGAAAATCTGGTTACCATGGAAACAAACAAAGTTTCAAAGTGTCTTTCTTCATGCTTTCCACATTAATTTGCCTTAGAAAAGAATATCAATATATCAAAATGAAATGAATTAGAGACTTAATTAAATTTCCACTCTTGAAAATAAAACAAAAAATAGATTAATGTTACGAGTTGTTTGTCAAAAAATAGTAAACAATACCTGTCATAGAACTTTCTGGAGCATATTGAATAAAATCTTAAAAATAGGGACCGCAACACACGAGTGAGGGCGCTGCTGTAGCTAATTTTAGAAACGAACACGAACTGGGGTCACTAACACCGGTGCTCTGTTACGCCGTTTTACACTTATTTCTGTGACGTTTTTAGAAAAAAAAATTGCACAGTCAATGACAAGAGACATTGCTGATGACGATTCTCACATAAAATATTTTTAGAAGCAATTTTCAGCGGGAAAACGAAGCGATTGAAAATTGGCATTTTTGAAAAAGTTCTTTCCAGTGCCAAAGTCAATAATATTATGCAATAATCGCAAACTTCATATTTTTTATAGCCTAAATCACATTTTCCCAAATTTTTTAAACATTGACAAAGTATTGAAAAAGACCGTAAAAGTTAGATAAATATGAAAAATTTAGAGTTACCTCCCTTGCCCCTTATTTGTCACAAGACGGATTCTGTCTTGTACGGTTCATGATTTTGACAATTTCTTTAAAATCTTTTAAGAAAAATACTTTAGGAGACCAAACAGTGTTGTATATTTCCTTTTTTATTGTTTTGAAAATGAAAATTTACCAATTAAGGCCTTTACATGTTGACAGTACGTATATTACATTAACGAACTGTTAAAAAAATTTGTTTCACTTCAAAAACCTTATAGATATCTAAAATCCCCAAAAAAATCCCTAAGAATGATAACTTAGTTGTCTTTCTTTATGTTCTGAATTAAATTTAAATTTTATTTAAATTATTAAAAATGTATTTTATACAAGAGGTGAATTTTTTAAACAGAAATTGAACTAGTCATACTCATAATATATTATAAACATAAAAATTGCATTTTATATAATTCCGATTTAATATTTCTTCATTGACCTTTTTGTGTCCTTTATCATTTTATTGCCTTTAGACATTTGAGAGGTTAATATACTTCCTTGTTAGTTTTTATTTTAAAAAGTACATTATTCAGATAATTTTTTCAATATATGACCATCCTGAATATTGTTACATTTCCCTGATAATTCTTTCAAAATACTCATGAAATCTTTGAAGAAAACCCTTTCCTGATAATTCTTTCAAAATACACATGAAATCTTTGAAGAAAACCCTTCTTCATGTATACAGTATAGCTGCTCTTTGCCAGATAAGATCCTGTGAATCCTGGATGAAACTTTTCACTGCAATCTTGATCCTTTCATTGAAATATATTAAACACCCAAAGTGTGTCGCTTTTCTGAAACAAAAGTCTTTGTGGAGAAATAACATATTGTGTCAAGTCTTTTCATTTACCTTCTGAATTGATGGCTCAATTATTTATATTTTAATTTTGATAGGAATTGCTGGAATATTGCCTTTTTTTGGTATGGACATGCATGGAGGTTTTAATATGAATTTAATATGACTTAATTATTACCCTGATTTTTATTTCATGTTAAAGCTAGTAATTTGATCAAAATTTTGATTTATATATGGAAATCATTCTGGTCATTGTCCTTGAAAAATGGATGTTACAATTGTTTGTTGAAGATTCTTTTGAAGACTCAGGTGTTGGTAGTTTGCAGCGACAAAACTGTCTCTGAAACAGAACTCAAATACTGTTGCATGTATTTTACTGGAATTTGACAAGCGTACATAACCGACTGTACTGAAGTTTTGACATTGACATGATTTTGACATTTTGACTGTAATATTTTTTTAGTGTTATTGTAATCGTTTTTTTCCCATAAATATTTATATAAATTATGATAGATTTAGTTGGTACTGCTGTGATACCCTAATAATTTTTTCTGTTCTTTGGATTACATGATATTATTTTTATGACGATTACCTGTAATATATATTGCGAAAATTAACACCATTGGAACATTTTTAAACATGAAGTGAGAAGTTTTTTAAAAATAATTTTTGAATTCGGAAAAAAGATGATATATCCGTACATTACTTAAATATTTTGGAGCTATCGATCAAATATGATCATGAAAACAATTTGAAATTATTGTTATGCTAATTTTGTGAGAAAATGTAATTTTTGATATTTTCACCAAATAAAATTTATCGTTTAAAAAATATTTAAAAATCTTTTATCTGAATATAATCTGTAAATGTAATGTCAGATTAATGTGGGCAACAATCTAAAGTTCAATTTCAAGTTTTATGACAATAAGTAAGCCTTTTATTCAACAAAATGTTGTTTGTATCAGTCGTTTTATATAGACCCCAGAGGTGTTTGAGAAGTCCTGAAAACATAAAAACATGCCTAAGAATGATTAAATCAGTTTAGATGTGTAGGTCAATAACGACTTTATACATAAAAAATGCACACAAAAATATATAACAATTATTGATGTTTTTATGAGAGTGGCCCAACTTTTTTACAAAAAGACCTAAAATTGAGTGGGCGTGGCACATTTACAAAGTCCTGTATTTCCGTTATTTCTTCACTTGTCTTCAAAATAACTTTAATTCTGTCTATGATACACCTATATAAGACCAGAACACCAAAACAAAATATTTTTTTTCATTTAGAAAAAATCGGGTTGCGGTCCCTATTAAAAACTCACTTCACGTGCAAGCTCTTGACCGACCAAACCGGCCGCAGTTTGGATAGCAAATCCATTGGCATCTAAACCAAGCCCTTTGATATGGCTGTGAGATGCGATTCGCTGAGCCTTGGAGGTACTTTTTACTTCTTCGATCTTCATTTTGCTTCTGTGAACCGGCAAGTTGAGACAACCAACATAAGCAGCAGAAAACACGCGTTTGACGGATACTGCTTCTACACGACTAATTTAAGAATATAAGCAAAGAGTATTCTCATCACAATTTCTGTGAAATATATTTCAATAATATATCAAGTTTAATATTTAAAAATATATTTGATATTATTTTAAAATGGAAAACAAAATAAATGATCCTCTGTGCCAATATGAAATAGAGTATTGTATATGTAAAGATTATTAGTTTTAACGAAACTATTATCTATGTGCCGTAAACTAATCAAAATGTCGCAAAATTTATCCTATATTTTCTAAGCAGTCGTTCTACAAGAATTTTAGTCCTCAAATAAGAGTGTTTTGATTCAGTGGACGTCCAAAAAATCTATTCTTTCCTGTATAATTCTTATTTTCTAAAATCTGAATGTTTACGACAGACTTCCGGTTGATATTTTGGTCATGCGCAAGACACTTGGTAACTGTTGTTACTGTAAACCTAGCACATTCAGCCTTGAGTTGCAAATTATTAATGAAGCTTCATCATCTCAAGTTATCTCTTAAGGTAATCACTCACGCGATCATTATGTATAAAGATTGATAAACGAATGACACATTAATGATTAATAAGAACAAATTAAATGCATTATGCTATGATTAATTATTAAATCTAAATATGGGTTGAACTTTGATAAACAACCAATATTTTTACCTCTTTTTGAAGGGTACAATTGCAAACTTAGGTGTATAATGTACTTTTCTGATTTGTATTATTATTTTGAAATATTATGTACTGGTTTTGGTGTCATTTATAATGAAAGCTTGCTATTATTTTGAAGCGAAGGTCCAGGAATTTATTGTAATATCTTTTTGTTTTTAAATCTAAATTGTTTTAGCTTTTCTCTGTAAATGATAGAAATCTGGAATTGTTTTTATTTTTAGCAATATTTCTTACTCTAAGTCTTTTTTATGAAAGCAGATCCCAAACCGATATTTGCAATTCAGTTGTGGTTAATTTTTTACTTAGCAAACAATCGTTTGTAGGATTTCGTTTTCAATCAACTTTAATTGAAGTAAACTTACATTTTAAAATATTTATCCAAGTTAATCTTGGTCAGGAAGTTTACTGAGCAATTCGCAAAGGTACACTTTCTTAACTGTTTCCGACAAATCACATAAAATATGTTCTAATTTCCTTCTTGAACTTAGTACGATCAATGTTCCTTTTCGACAAACTTTTCTATGTACGGTACTTCCATCACATAAATAAACATGATTGACATTTATGAGAGTGTGCTCAGAAAAGCAATCAAAATTATTCATTAGACTGTGTGCAATACAATTGCATCTTCCGGAAGAGAATGACAGCTAATTACAATCCCTGTAATAAATTGTCAGTATTAACAAACATGTTTGCTACTCAGCAATATCAAATCAATTCACCCAGTGAGGCTGCTTACACTGTTGATATAAGATGTTGGTAAGATAAGTTTTTATTTGTTTTATTTTGGTAAGGTTATTCAAATAACTAGTAGCTAATCTTAAAGACTTCTAAAGACTTTTCTCTGTAGTCTGAGCAGTTAACAAAGATGGTTCTATATTAAGATATATTTGATTTAGAAATGAAACATTATGATGAATCTAATGATACTAGTTTTGCATTATTAATTTTTTAGATATCGTATTTAGATTTAATGAGGGGTTTTTTTTCACTTTAAAAGTGACAATCTTTTTCTGTGTTTTATTCTTAATAATGAAATATTTCAAAATAAGATTTGTGGGGTTCTTCTTGTTTGTTCTTGAAAAAGGAAACACGAACTTATTGAAAGCAGTAAGTTTTAAATGCCAAATAAACTAATGGTTTGTCTGAGAAAGTAGATATTGTCAATCAAATCTTGTCATTGGAAACCTAAAAACTAAAAAAGATATTGTCTTTTATTTTACAAAATAAATAAAGATGTGTCATGAACTTTTGCACATGGACATGGATAAATTTCCCCCATAGTCCTACATCAAATATTCAAAACTTAGAATGGATCCATAAAAGTAAAAGCTGTGAATTGTGGGATGCAACGTTTTTTGCCTGGTATTATTTATTTACTGATTTGAATATGTGTTTAGATATGCTAGGATACACAAGACTAACAAGTCCCTTGATTCAGCAGGTGATACCTGTAGATTGATCACTGCATGTACATTTCTGATGTAAATTTCACTTCAGGTATGAGTTAGGGGTGGTGGCGGCAGGAGAGAGTGAGGCACAATGAGTGACGCGGGCGGCAGCGAGAGGGAGGAGGATGACATGTCGGAGTATGTCCCTCCCATTGCGCCCCTCCCCCCTAAAGTCATAAAACAGGAGGAGAGTCAAATAGAGGTCTCCTCCAGCCCAGCTTTCCAGTGTCTTGATGAGGTATGTACTCTTGATTTACCTCAGATGTATCAACATCTCTATGCTTGACAAGATATTTATGTTTTATAATTGGAAGTATAATGTCAAAATGACGTCTAAAAACTAGTGTTAAAGGGGCAGGGGGATATAAGGTGATGTCAGGAAAATTAATGGTTCCAATTGAAAGACAATGTATTTAAACTAAATGGAGCAGTAATAATTCAAATATATTACGTAAAGTTTAGCCATGCAATTTCTTTTTCTTACACAAAATGAATTAAAGGTGTTCACAAAAAATGGCCACCAATGGATTTTATGTGAATCTTCATACTTTGTCCTCTGACTATAGATGATTGGCTGGTAATGAGATTTTTGACACTGTCAAGATAATACATTTAGCATTAACTTAAAATATAAATGAAAAATTTGAAATATAAAATTATCAGAAAACGTGCTACTGCCCCTTTAAAGTTCTGCTTTCTAGACAGCAGCAACTAATGATATTCTTTCATTGTGATTATGCAAGTATATTTTGGTGCAATATTATTTTTATATATTTATCATTTATATTATTTGATTTCAAAAGAAAGTTAACACTGAAAGGCTTATTCATTGTTTTTTATCAATGTATTAGTGATGGTTATTGATTTATTTCCACAATGTTTTGCAGCTATTCCAGCAAGGAAAATTAACCGGAACCAAAGTTGCTTTGCTCAAAGCAAAGTATACAGAACTCCATGAAACTTTGAAAAAGTAAGTTCGTTTATATCTTTTATGTAAATGATTTTTTTTTTAATAATTTCAGTAATTTAGATATTTTTAATTAGTGGTACTCAGTAAAGTATTGTTTTCTTTTTATCTTATAATCAATATGCTTACGTATATATATCTTTTAGCAAACGAGTAGTTATTTCTATTACAACCTTCACTGCAGACTTTAATTTCTTATTTACAAAGGGTGAATATGAGACTTTTTTACACTCTAGCTCAAGAATCAATGAAACAACGCTTTTGAGGCAAGCGAAGGATTTCACAACAGACTTAGAGAAACAGCGAGCGGAATTAGAGAAAGGAGATGGATTTCCAGAGAGTTCAAACACAGAGGTCACCAAACTGAGGGAACAGCTCCTCAAATATAACAATGACTTGGTGGAAACAGAGGAGAGACAATATCAACTGGAGTATAAGCTGGAAAGGTAAGTTAATCAAATAGCGATAAAGTCATTATGGAACTTATTATCATTTTCCGATAATAATTTTGTTAATTGGGGTTGATAAATATATTGGAAAGAGGAGACATGTTTAATTTAAGTTCATGTAAACATTGAACAATTTGGATAAGAGCATTTGAATTGTGTTATTCATTTAGACAATCATTTCATAACTTTGTTACTAGTTTGTATTGCATAAACATTTTGGTTTTATTATTCATCTAAAAGAATGTAACTGTAATAATTTTATGACAAACATTACCTAGTGTAAAAATATTCATCCAACTTTCATTGGTTTCTCTTTTTTAAATTTTCTAAATTTCGCTTATTTAAAATACCTGTTATTCTAAACACCTATTTATATCAAGATCATAGATAGAACATGTTTAACTCATTTTATATAAATAAAATAAGATGATCATTTTGAACCAGTGATATAAGGCACATTTTATCATTTCGTTTTTTTCAGTTTGACAGAGGAGAAGAAAATTATTGAGAGGGAATATGAAAGACTTCCAAAACAAGGGGTAAGTTCATAACAAATTAAAAGTATTGTTAGTACTCAAATGAGTGTGAAATCATATTGATACTCACAACATGTGATTTGATTTTCAAAATAATATTTATGATATCTTAACAAAAGTGAGTGCTGGAATGAATTAATATTTTTAACTGTTTCTCATTAGGAAATTGAGAAGAAGATCAAAGAACTTCAGTCAGCATGTGATGAAATGAGGAAAGAAATTGGTCAACGTCAAAGTGAGGCAAAGAACCTGCGGGAAGACCTGGATGAAACTCAACGCTCTCTCGGCCTGGATAACAAGGAATATGAAGAACTCACAGAGGAAATGGAAAAACTCAAGGTAAAATTTGTATATAATTTCATTTGATATCATTTCTTAAGAAATTGTGTAGTCCTAACCATCAGGGTCATAGCTAGTGATTGTTATTGACGTCATGGACCATTGTTCCGAATTACGTCACTCAAAAACTGTACTTTATTGTGGAACGAAGGATTGGTGGTGCCTTTGATCTAGACCACTACAATACTAGATATTATTTGAAAATAGTGCAAAGCAAGTAAGCAACAACTCCTGTCATTTTGTATGATGGGGTTGGGAATTGAACCATGGCCTTCCGGGTGGTAAGCGCACATTCTACCAAAAGCGCAAAATCCCCAGAAATTCAGGAATTTATTGAGTAATTTTTTACATGTGTTGAAAATGGCAATAATGGTATTGTTTCTTTGATACTTTAGATAAGAAAATTGATCTAAAGGAAAAATATGTTATGTGACATATGAATAACTTTCATTTTTATTTTTAAAATTGTTTGATTTAATTCAGTTGTAGAAATTATATATAGAGTTGTTCAGTTATCTTGATTCATAATTATTTAATGAAAATGATGTTTTTGATGACATTTGATGACCTGTTCATTTCACAGAATGATCTTGTCATGATAAACACCAAACCTGGAATGATAGCAAAGGAGGCTGATAAATTAGCCAGACAGAAAAAGTAAGTAAGAAAATATGTTATTCAGCACTTGACAATTGCAAAATATATTGTATCAGATTTTTTTCTAAGAAATTGATGGCTATGATTTCTGATCGTTATAATATGGTTTATTACATTTGTAAAAGTAACACAATTCAACTGATGTGGATGTGAATCATTTGATAAATTGCATAATCAAATAAATCTACAATTTTATAAATATGTTGTATTTGACTCCAGTGAAATAACCAACCAGTTGTCTGTACTGGAGGCTGAATATAATGAACTGAACGAAGCCTCGAAGATCTTGGAGACAAAACGCAGGAAACTGGAAGAAGAGAAGTTGGAACAGGACGCAGAACTTGACAAACTCCGATCGGTTCTGAGTGAACGAGAGAGAGAGTTGGATTATATCCAGAAGGACTACGAGGCAGCTAAGGAGAGAGAGGCCATGTTGTTGGGCGACAGGTACGACTATTTTCTTTTATGTTTGCATAATTTCTCAAATTGACACTTGCTATTGTCCATAATTGATATACTCGCAGTACATGGATTATCTTTATATCTTTGTAATAATGATAATGGATTTTCTTTATTTTGCTTTCCAATTTTTTTATGTTTCATACTCTGTACGAAAAAGTTACCGATTTGTGATTTATGAAAGTTCATCTAAGTCATGTGGGTCTCATTTTATAAGATTTAATGAAAGTTGAATCTCTTTCTGCCTCTTCATGTGGTTGAAATTATTTTCTCTTCTATATAAAAAGGGGATAGAGATTCGTCGACTTTGACATAATAAGCATACATAACATTACTCAAGGAACACATTTCATTGACCAACTCAGTTGGACAAAATTTCATGTTTTTTTCCTGAAGTACACTCAAGTAATTCTCATTGTTAAGACAATACCATTTTCAATTATCAACAATACCGTAATGAGATTGCTTGGGTTGTATTTTGTATTTTTGCTTATGTATTATCATAATGTTCATCTCAGAGCTTCACTGGACCTTAACTTGAGGCATTTCAACCTTGACAAGAAGACGTACCACGATATTCACTCTCGTAAGAGTCGGGAGCGAGACCGTGACCTGCGTAACTTGAAGAAGGCGGAACTTCAACTGAGAGTGGCAGAGGAATCACTCAATCATACCAAATCTATCTACGAGAAGGTTAAATCTCAGGTATGTGGTTTGAGTGAGAATTCAGAAAACAGCAATTATGATGCTCTTATGTGCTGAACTGATACAATTCCCTTAAGTAATGTTTAATGTTATTGAGAACAGTATTAAGGATTATTTACAATTTTATTAATAAAGTTTGTATTTGTTAAGATAATGACAATTTTTATTGTGCACCAAATGAGGAATCTACAAAATTTATGTGAAAACTTGTGATTGAATAGAATTGCAAATGATTTCTACTTGCACATGCAGGTTGACTCGATGCCTCGAGATGATGGGTCGCTGATAAAGAAGAGGGAAGATCTCGGGAAGGAAGTTGAACAAACCAAGAGAGCCCTTGCTCAACAGGTGGGTGCCTTGAATCTTTCATCTTGTTAATCATTTGTGTAACTTGGACCCTTTTTGTCTCTTTATTATCTTATTCATTTAAAAATCATACATTGATTCTCTAATTTGATTTCATTAAACCTATTTGAATTTACATTCTTTTATTCAAACAAAGTCTCTTTTATTCCCAATGTTACTCATATTTTCTCCATCACCTTCAATCATGTTCCAGTTCATTCACTTTTATTCCGCTGCTATGAGCCCCCATTTATGACATGTTTCCCACATTGCTTGTTAAAATGGGCATTATGAGCATCTGTACTTCCTGTTCCCAGAATTCCCTGACAGCGGTGGAGCACGTCAAGCTTGAGGCAAGCGCTGCTGATGAGCAGGAACTTCTCTTCCAACAAAGTGATCTGCGCATTGAGGTCGTTGAGCTTACCAGGCTCGCAGCTATCAAGGTAAACTGTTTCTCTTAAATGTGTTAATGATAATTCTACTTCGGCTAATTCTGGAGTGGAATGTTTTAACAGTCACTAGATAACAGATAACAGCAATGATCTTAGTCATCAAACAATGATCTGACACAATGACACGTTTATGATGTCATGTTGTTGCTTAGGCGAGGTATATGAATATCTCATTTATTTTTAGTATTTGTCAAGAAAATACAAACTTTCTATTTATTTGATGATTAAATCGTTGTATTTCTATTGAATTTGAAGCACATTTAAGAGAGCCCATTGCCTAAGCAAAAACATGACATCATTAACATTTCATTGTGTCAGAGCATTGTTTGATGACGTAAGATCATTGTTGTTATGAATTATCACTCCTGGCTGTGCCACTTGTGAAAATATATCTTCCTCACTCGATGAGATGCACATGATATTTGTAATGAAAAGACAAATATCATTTTATCATTTTTACGAAAAAACATTTTGCTGTTTCATCCACCAAGAGAAGTTTGTATTGGATTCTGCTAATATGACTTTAATTGTCCTGTAGGCTGACGAGAGAGAGCAGAAGGCACGTGACTTCATGCGGGCGGAGATGCGATACCACCGAGCAGTTGAGGACCTGAAGACCAAACAGCTGCAGATACAGGACCACCAGAAGAAACACCAGGAGATGCAGCAGAAGTGAGTGTGGGCGGCCATCTTGATTTTGTTCCAATTTTCCATTGTAATCCAAGTGCAGTCAACAAGGGTTTGCTTCACAACAACCTTCACCATAATGACAGATGACAGAAAGATATATTTTATCTAACCGTGACAAGTCAGTTGCAAAAAATACAAAAATACTGAAGTAAAATGACATGATGCATGTTCTCAAGTGTTTAGACAGATTAGTCCAAGCAATAGAAAACTGAAATGATTGGGAAGCACCTTACCCTACATGTACTTAAACCATCACACCTTCTTGAATGTATCTAATACACACTAGAACAATTATCAACCTCATTGTGAAAGCATATTGATCTCACTAAGAAAGCTGATAGTATAACCAATTTTGATTCCAGACTGAAGGAGTTTGCCAAGCTGTACGATGTGATAAAGAACGAGAGGAACAAGTGTGTGAACCTGATCCAGACGAGCACTCAGAAAGCAGCAGAGATGAAGGAGAAGATCAAGATCCTACAGAACGAGATTGAGATTCTGCGTACTGCGGTCATGCAGAAAGACAGGTAATCCCCATGAATCTTTGTGAGTTTTTTCTTTTCCTACGGCAAATGAAAAGTTAAGGATTGACAGTTTTCACTAAAGAAATAGCATTTGTCAAGCAGCTACAGAAACACAGGCTGAATGAAGCACAGAGGAAATGAACATGTTAGCCCTTGACATACTTGTGGAGAAATATTCCTGGTGGATGTAAACTACTAAACTGAAGTAAACACAATGAACCAATTTGACACTGCTGCATAATAAGCATGGAAAAGTATCAAGCATTCCAACGCTGTATTTTATACTAATAATACAATTTTACAGTAAGCTACAGAAGCTTACATAGCAGGACAGTCAAGTACAGTTATTACTCTATTTATACAATTTTGCAGTCAACTACAGAAGCATACATCCTGGAACAGTCAAATACATTTCATAACTCTATAAAAACCATTTCACAGACAACTACAGAAGCACCGACTGAAGCACCGAGCAAGTATCGAGCTGCGTGACAGTCTGCGGAAGGAGGTAGCGAAGCAGCAGCGTGTGGAGGAGTCGATGAAGGAGAAGCAGGAGCAGCAGATGATGGACATCTCCAAACTGAACCTGATGATCAACCAGGCCGAGGAGCAGATGGTCAGGCTCAGGAAGAGATACGAGCGTGCTGTACAGCACCGCAACGACAGGTGGGTTTTATTAGTCATTAGTCATTCACTGATTATACCCTGGAAGTCAGAAACAGCCTCAAAGGCTGAAGGGTCACTTTGTGGCAGTTTATAAAATATGTCTAAAAGAAATCAGCCTTAAAGTTGTTCCTTGTTGATTTCAATGGTAAAGTTTTTGGGAAAAACCTCAAAAAGTAACCAGCTCTATACAAGAATTAACCAGGTTCTGGGTTAGGAGACTGGCCTGGACTGTCAATGGTTAAAATAGTAGATCAAGGTATTTTGTAAGGGTTAAGCTGTTACCTATTCAAAGGATATCTAGTTTCACCTTCTTTCTTGCCATTTATTTTAATAATGGAATGGGTTTTAACCTATTTAAGGCACTTTGATCTGCCTTTAGTTGTGATAATAGCCTTTGAATCTGTCAAGTATTAACATTAACATTAGCATGCCAGGATAGGTCATTGAGACATGATTAACTCTGATAATTACCATGTGAATACAAATGAACTTCCCAGGCATTCAAAATTACTGCTTTCTGTTATTATACACCCAGTTGAAGTCGGCAGCAAGGAGTTGGTGAGGGTATTTCTTTCAATAAAAAAAAGATTAATTGATTCATTTCTCATTACAGAGGTATTAAGCTGATTGAAAGGAATGAGGAGGTCTGCATATTCTATGAGAAGGTTAACATCCAAGGTGAGCAAAACCCTATTTGAAAATATTGCACTAATCATATATATATAAATTTATCAGATTGATATGCAGAATTTGTTCAGGATTATTTCACACATTTCGCTGCCAGACACCCCTAATTTCATCTTGACTATAGGGTAATGAGGTAGCTGTTACATGAGTGAACTCCAGTCACATGACACACTCTATCTTCTCTTGTAGACCAGATGGTGCGTAACGGCGAAGTCGAGCTGAAGGCGAGGGAGGAGGAGATCCGATTCCTCAAGATGCAGCTGAATGAGGACAAGAGGAGCAGAGATGTCATGAGGAAGATGGAGCCCAACAAGAGAGCTTTCGAACAGGAGCTCGTCACTCTTCAGATCCAGGTTTGTACAAGCAACATGATTCTTCACAACTTGCATGAAAGATTCAGTCTTTGACAATTCTCTGAAGTGCGGGCTAATTCTTCAAAGAACTTGGACATTTTAGAAATTGGTATTTTTTTCACTTCACCCTGTTTCTCCTTGGCAGGTTTGTCACTTACATATCTTCTTTCTCTTTTTTATGTGTCACTTGCTCGGAAACGACATCAGTATTAACGAAACGTTGCCAACTTGAATAAAGAAGTTGTATATCCATGATATTGCTTTCATCATTCAACTTCAAGAATGTCCATCTGAGAAGAAACTTACTCTAGCAAACTAATCAAATGTCTTTCTCTCTGTTACAGTTGCAGCAGTGTCAGGACCGTATGTTGGAGTTGGAGAAATCTCTCGAGAACCCGTATGACACGTCCCGAGTCCGATATCTGGATGGCAATGATCCTACACCTGCAGAAATACAGTCCAAGGTGGAAGAGGTAAGAAAACCTTTCAAATGATGTATTGTGGAGAAGGAATATGTATTGAAGCAGACACAAATGACATTAAAATGCAGTTATAAATCACTTTTTAATTCAGAAACAAATGTTTATCTTTTTTTTCAGTTTAGCCGTGTTTTCAGTTTCATTGTGTTAACATCTTAGCATCCTTCTTTAAATTACATTAATTAGACTTACCCCGGTAACTCTTTTTACTTAATGAAAAACAGTAGACAGATTTGGTTCAATAAGGGTAATGCCAGTAGTGCCTTCATACATTGAATAGACCACCGTATAAATATTGTCAAAACATCGTAAGTGTAACCAATCAAGTTTCAATGTTGTTGTCCACTTCTCTCCAGCTGGAGATGAGACTGGCTGAGAAGGAAGAACAGCTGCTGGAGAAGGATCTCATTTTCGATCAAGTCAACCGTCTTGCAGATCGTATTAGAGGCAAGGCGGAAACAGGGAAAGAAGATACATTAGATTTAGCTAAGAAGGTGATGATTTGTGTTTATATATACATTTTAATGTCCAAACAGATGAAAGATGTGAATGTTGAATTATTATTAATGTCCAATTGAAGAAGAGTGTTATTAAAATAAATTATTTGCAATTTGCATTGGAAACAAATTTCAATATTCATGACCAAACTTACTTATGAAAAAAAGTTGGGTGTTAATACATGAAATTAACTAAAGAACTGATGTCATCTGCAGGTGAACGATGTCCAGTCGAGGATCAAGGAGACAACAAGGAAGATGATGGCGCTAGTGTCTGAGCTCTCAATGAACCAGGCCAATGCGATGAAGCTCCAACAGAGCCTGAGGACGAAGGAGGCGGACTTGGAGCAGTGTTACATGCGCATGGAGAAGGGAGAGCCCCCTAGTGAGGAACTTGAACATGAGTGGCTACGGCTTATCCGTGATGAGATGCGGCGAATACAGGACAAGGATGATCGGAGAGCTGTGAGTAGCCATCTTGCTTTTGGTTAATCCCTGCACCTGTATGCATATTTTGGTTATTTTCATCATGAGACGCTGTTCATTCTGATAATTCTGGGTGTTTTGGGAACAATTTCTGATTGTGCATGATATTGCAATAATCAAAAGAGTAAAAATAATGGATAAGGAAACCTTTTTTTAAACTAATTTGAGTAACGCTTTTAACAAATTGTATTCATAATTATCTCCCTTGCCCAATCAGGTTTGGAATGAAACCTATCTATTATCTTTCTGATGGGAAAAGATGCAGACCTCTTATTTAAAAAAATTCTATTTGATAACTTTTATTTAACATATCATTCTGTTATATTACCAGGCTGAGGAAGAAGAAGAGCAGTACAAACTTGCCGGTGGTCTCTACACTACAGCGGAACCTCGTCCCAACGCCTACATCCCAGATGACGATAGTGAACTGCCTATTCCCAGACCCTACGGATCACACGCGCCTTTCAAGCCTAATGAAGCAGGCTCCACCATGCGGCATATTAGAAAACCTGTCCCGAAACCAATTGAAATTTAAATCGATTTTGTTCATAATTTTTTTATTTTAATTTTTGGAATGAATGTTTGGTGCTGTAAATGGATTTGTTTAGCATAATTGTTAGTAATCAGGATATAACTTTTGAAACAATTCGGTCAAATGATATAACATTATTGAAATGTGTTCAACATACTATTGTTTTCGTAAATGAAAAATGACAGCTGTAGAAATATTATGTTTGACAGATAATTATCAATTTCCATTCTTTGTTTTTACCTAGTACATGCGTAAGTTATTGTATATAATGTACATTGTTTCATGTTAGATTTTAATTCTAGAGTCAATATGGTAAATGGATAGTACCTTTGTTTCTGAATTTATTTTGGAAGTTTGATGAAATTCAATATCACTTTGAAGAAGTACACAAGTAATGAAAAAGTTAATGACAATTTTATGACAGAATACTTGAAAATATGACATTTACAATTCAAGAGAATTCTCACTCAAATTGTAAAGAACAGTGTTTGCTTTTCCTGTACAAAATGATTTGTCATTTCTATGTGGTGTAATGTAATGATGTAAAATATCACCAGTATTACCCTAAATAGTGTATACATGTGTATCAATTATACTGATTTTAAAGACAAAGCCAAAAACCTTGCAACTGCTCACTGCTTAATTTTATGCAAAACTGTGATGTCAAAAGAAGTCAATCATTTTCCGTTGATCAAATAATGAGGAATCACCTCCACTAAACCCTACAATAGAAAGGTTAACTGTATCCCAATACCAATCAACTATGATTTCCTTTTACTCTTAAATCAAAGGAACTTGCCAGGATTTACATACCAGTCTCAATCATTGGCTAATTTAAGCCCTGCTGCGCTCTCCAACTATACTGTGCCAGCTCTTTTGTGTACTGCACCTCAACTTCAAACAGGTTCCTATGAGAGCAGTGCACATTAACCATGAATTTTGGTTTAAAGTAGCAAGGCCTGAAACAGCCGGGGACTGAAATTGACTCAATACTTATAGGAGAAATAGGAATAGGAAAATGTTTAGAAGTGGATCCAGGCATAGGCAGCTACTGATAAATCTATGACCTTATGCTCCCACTTGTTAAAGAAAGGGAAATTTCGGAAAATATGAAGCGAGCAAATGAACAATATTTGAGGAGAATAAATAATTATGTTCACTTATATAAGTGTCTGGCTTGTCACAATGTCAATCACTTACCCGTCAATCTTCCCTCTGTGCCTCCAACCTTTGTCAGCATTACAACCCCTGCTTCCCCCTCTCTACCAAAACCATTGTTGTTTTAATTGTTGGTCAAATCTGTGATCCCTGTTTATATATATATTTATAAAATGTTTTAATGTTTTTGATATTTTTTAGGTATATTTTGTGTACCATTCCACTGTTGTGTGTACCTGAAGTCTGAAAAATGTCATTTAGGAAGGTAAAAGTCAAAGGTCAAGTCAAAATATTCAATTATATGTTAAATAATTGGTACAAATGTCATATGTGTGGTGTGTCATGTATGACTTTGAAGCAAGATTGAAGTCATGGTAGTAAATAAAAAATTGTGAAAAATAAATCTGTATGATTATTTTGCAATCTGTTTAAGACAATTCCTTTTACTATCAATATGCAAATTTGAATAAAATGTTAACCTATTTATTTGGTGTTTGTTGTCATGTATGTCTTCAATGATTTGGATGAAATAAAATTACTTAGATAATATTACCAAAAAAATGTAACCCAAAGAAATCCAATGAACATAAAAATCAAGATCTGGGCCTATTGTTCTGCATATCTCTGAAACTAAAAGGGGTCCTCATAACCCAATGTAGAGTCCCAGACTTAGGAGGGGGCAGTAGCTGTTTGAACTACAGGATACCGACGAATTAGTTTGGCTCAACGTTATAAAGGTAAAGGATAAAAGGCATGGTATCCGTCATCAATCAAACACATTTAAGAAGAGGAGCAGGTGACTATTAAAGCTCAAGGGATAATTTGTTGAGTTGCTCTTGTGAGCACCAGTTAATCAAATGGTTTAATGAAGGTGCTCAGAAGAGTGCCAAGAAGCAACAAATTAAACCCTTGAAAAGTCACCTGTTGCTTTTCAAGTGTTTGACCTTCCTCATTCCTTCTCCCACATTAATTAGTAATCTGAGAAGGGATAGCAAATGACGTTTCTACTCAATTCCTTACTTTCTTTTACCCATTGAGTCAGTCCTTCTCATTAACTTTTGCATCCTTCATGTCATTGAGAAGGAATTGGAATGTCTATTCTTTTCTTAAACTATTGCTGACTATATTATTCAAGTCAGCCCTTCTCATTAATTTTTGCGTCCGTCATGTTATTGAAAAGGATTAGGAAAAGGCTTTTTACTACTCTATTCTTTTCTTTCTAATACGCATTCTATTCTTAGAGTCAGGCAATCTCAGTAACTTTGCAGCCTTCATGTCATTGAGGAGGAATACTGGAAATGACTTCTCTACTCTATTTTTTTCTTTGTATTACGCATCTATTCTTTGAGTCAGTCCATCTCAGTACCTTCATGTCATGAGTGTTCAGATGTAGAGAGCACTGACTCAGGGTTTAACATCTGTGTACCAGGATTGATAATTTTCTACAAATACATTAAAAACATAAAAGGCTTCTTCAAATGTTTCTTTGTTTTATTTGATTGCCATCACCCCATCCCCTATTAAATACTAGAATAAAGTAAACAGATTCTGCAAAGTCTTTGATTTTACAACACTCATTGAAGCACTCCTAAAATATACCAAATTTGCCTGAAAATAACCCTGTTATATTACATACATGACCAAATTGATTGCTAGCTGTTATATTTGTTTGTCATAACTCAGTAACCAGTTGCATGAGACTGTTAAACAAGCTGCAGTTTCTTGGTGAGAAAATCAGAATGCTAATACATAAAAAGGTTGCATTTGTTGATAGTTTTACGATCAGAGACATTGTTTTGACGTCGGCTTCTAATCAGTTACCTTTACAAGGGGAATACAGATTGTCTTTCACCTGTGCATTGGGCATTAATGCATCTGATTAATGAGACAGATTCCAGATATGCTAGACAATATTTAATAAAATAGAAATATCATAACATCTCATAATTAAGTCATTTGTTTTTGATATTCAATGATGATATAATCCATTTGCAAACAAATAATGATGATTTTAGTATGACTGAAAAGTCAAAAATATATTATAAAATGAACATTTCTGACCAGTGACAACAGTTTGATAAGAAGTGTTTATTTATTTAAATTAATGTGTGCAAAAGTTTATGTTCTCTTGTTGATGAAAATCAACATTATTCAGCCACAAAGATAAAGAATTTGAAAAAAAAAAGAATATTGTAACAAATACTTGTCAACAGAAAACTGTATTTATTTAATTTTGTACATACAAAGTACACCTGTACATTGTTTAACACGTCAGATTGCTTTTAAAAATACCAATATCATAATAACTGTCAAAACAGCATTAAAGAAGACATGAAATCTAATGTAATAATTATCATCTAAATGGGGACTTTAGTAAGTCTACCAACATGATGCAAGCGCTAGAAAGGGGATAGATCATTGTCAGCATTACAACTTGGAAATTTAACGATTAGACATGGATATTTAAAGAAAATAATATTAAGCCGGAACTATTATAGATATATAAAATATTTATTACATCAATTTTGTAATTTTATCTCAACAATTATTTCTAAATATTTCCTTGCATAGGTGTGCAATTTCTGCTCCCTTCCAAATCTTCCTTAATGCGCATGCGCCCAAGAATCCACGTTGGGTACCGGTGTAAGGAAAGAGGGAAGTTAGAGGCGAAGTCGTTGTCGACATTATATTGTTGTCAAAATGGTGTTGGATATTGAACTTTTCCGTGCTGATAAAGGCGGAAATCCCGATAAGATCAAGGAAAATCAAGCTAAACGATTCAAAGACGTAACTTTGGTTGACAAAGTGGTCGAACACGACACAGCATGGAGAAAATGTAAGTTGATGTTTTCATGTATTTTGACACATGGCACCGATGGGGAAGGCCATAAATTAATTTTAGTGTTCACATTTGACAGTTTTAGTGTTTTTGAGTCAGAGTTAATGATATATTGATGTTACATTTTATATATTCTAATTAATATAAATACCTTTCATCAAGTTGCATCACCTTATAAATTTTAATTTGGCCTCTTACCAAATGAACTAATTTATTTTTACATAAATGTAAATCCTTGAATAAATATTAAAAAATGAATATTCTCCAGTAGGCTTAGTTACAATCTCCAATGTGTCCATAAAAAATAATTCAAGTTGTCAGACTTGTAGGTTGTTTTATTTGTTTAGGCCTATTTGAATGAAAATGTGTTGTTTTTTTTTGTTTTTTTTAGTGAGATTTCGTGCAGATTTGCTGAACAAATTAAAGAACATGGCCAGCAAAGTTATTGGAGAAAAAATGAAGGTATTATTTTAACAATACAAAACTTAATTACTCCACTTCAGTCATGGACTCTATTTAACTAAAACCATTTGAGATATTCAAGGTTTAAATCATGTCAGGTAATGTTTTTTGAAGTTTTTTTTCGACCTTATGAATCATGAGTATTGAGATTTGTATGTTATTAAGAGTTTGATGTATTGTTGTACCATTTAACGAAACAATTAAGATCGAACTTTTCTTGAATTTAAAATGAATAAAAGAAAAAGAAAGAATTCAATTTTGGAATAAACATTATCAAGTTTTAGAATGTGTTGAATCACAAACAACATTTTGTTTCATCAAATTTACATCGGGTTAAGACAAAGTAATCATGAATGTTTTATTTTCTTCAATAATAATATTATTCATTTTTCATATTCCTATTATAGAAAAAAGAGGATGTTGGTGAGGAATGCCCTGCTCCAGAAGGAATAGTTGCAAATCTAGATGCTCTTACTCAAGAACAGCTCACGGTAAGAGCAGTTACCTTTCTGTCCCTGTTTCTCAGAGATACAATTACAGCTCAAGACCATTTTTTTTGCATTTCAAAAAAGCTGTTTAAGAAGAACAAAAAAATATTATGGATAGTCAACTTCTTTATTGCATGAAATGCAACGTTTTGGTGTAGATACTAAAACGGGTTTAAACCGTTATCAAGCAATAGATACAGGACATGAAGATGGGGAGTTATATATACATAAATGGATGACAAGTTTATACAATTGAGAAGTGTGATGTAATTAGACATGAATAAGTTTATGCAAAGAAATAGGTTGATGTACATGGT
This sequence comes from Steromphala cineraria, assembly GCA_916613615.1. Classification (NCBI taxonomy): domain Eukaryota; kingdom Metazoa; phylum Mollusca; class Gastropoda; order Trochida; family Trochidae; genus Steromphala; species Steromphala cineraria. The sequence continues at coordinate 19,665,588 of OU744726.1, forward strand.
GGTGATTGATTATTACAGTAAACAATGCACGAGGAAGCCAAGTGGACATAGTGAGGAATTTATACAATAGAGTAGGTTGATGATGTACAGGTTGGTTGGTTGTTGAAAAAAGCTGTTTGTTTAAAGTGTTAGAATCAAAATGGTTTGAGTGACAGTCTGATTAATATCAGTTGAGTTTTATGAAAATTAGTTTCATAAAACTAAACTAGTTTAAATTTGATTATGTGATTGGTCCACCAATGACTGGGTATCATCTGCACTTAAATGGTAGAAATCAAGCAACCTACGGGGCTGCAGTCAGACAAAGTCGAGAGGATCTTGGACCTTGGCAAAAGTTGAAATGTTCAATTTTTATTCTTCAGGACTAGATTGATTTTAGTCCAATTATTTGAGTGATGGGTAATTTTTTTGTCAGGTTACAACTTCTTTGTTTATTTTTCATTGTTTGTTTACTCAGAGCTATTTGTTCATCCTGCCAACTCATAAAATCCATTCCTTTGTGACACTTCGATTTGTTTCCACAGCCACTCACAGTGAACCAGATAAAGAAAGTGAGAGTCGCGATTGATGAGGCCATGAAAAAGAACGACTCTGATCTCGCCACAGAAGAGACCCTGAGGAATGAATCTCTCAAGGAAATCGGAAACTTGCTCCATGATTCCTGCAAAATCAGCAAAGACGAGGTTTGTGATTTTCTGTAAGATCTTTGATATTCAATTGTCTGTACTGTGGAATACACGTTTGATGAAGAAAAATACGAGCAGCATATAATAAATAGAGGATATTATGATAGTGTCCATGGCATACTATGTTTACGATAGAGTGGTTCCCAATTAAGGGATCTACTGATGTGTAGACACGAGTGTCCTAAACATGGTATGTCATTGGCATGAATATAATATTCTGTATCCCAAAATTAAAGATAATACTCAAAACCTACTTCTCACTATAGGAGGACAAGCTGTCACCAGCCCTGATAGATTGTCACGTCATGAGTTAACTGTGACATCAAAGTATTGTTTATTAAGTGACGCCATTATGAAAAAGTGATATTTTGCCCTAGGACATCATGATAAAAACAAACCTCAATATGACTGCCATTGTAGGTAATAATTGTTGTTATTCAATTTTCACACATAAATGGATATATATTAGGTATCATTTTGCTTTTAATCCCAATTATGACATGAGTGGTTAATATGTGAAAGTGAAAGTTTATTCGTATTCAAGGCCTCATGGCCAAAAGTACAAAATCGTATGTACATATAATCAGAGAGTGGTTAATACACTGGTTATGAAATGGCATGGTTTTCTGATAATGAAGTTACATAAAGATTGTAAGTGCCCTTAAATCATGTGACCTTTGCTTAATAATGTGTCTGATTCCAGGCTGAGAATGAAATAGTGCGGACATTTGGTGACACGGGAGCTAAGAAGAAGTACTCTCACGTTGACCTAGTGGTGATGGTTGATGGAGTCGACATGGACAGGGGAGCTGTGACGGCCGGAGGCCGAGGATATTACCTCAAGGTATTAGCCGTTAGAGTGGCATTCTAAAAGTTGGAAGTGCAAGGGAGATAAAGATATTCTATGGATGAACAACTTTTGTTGTTGTTGTTATTGTAATCTCATAATCATACGCATGTGTACAGTGTTTAAAATATAGCCCGTCCGCCAGTCCGTGACTGGCTACTTTTTGCCAGGACTGGTTCCTTTTTTGGTCAGGACTGGTAACTTTTCAATTTGTTTCTTTATTTTCCCCTTTAGAATTTACCAATTAATTTTCAGGACAGGCTAGGTTTCAAATCTATGTTATACACTGATGTGTATCTTGTGTATGAATTAATGAATGGATAGATTTCTTTTGAAATTATTGATATCATTTCTGAGAAAAAAGCGTTAATAAAGATGAGAACAGAGGTAGATATGACATGAATTTGAAAATCAGTGCACAATCAGGTAATTAAAAGCTCCACTGGAAATTCTGAAGTTGACCTCTAGGAGTTCATTGTTAGTAAGTTACAGTTGAGCCATTAACTACCTCCTAGCGATATGTTGACCAATTATTTATTTGACCAATATCTCAATATTCAAGCAATAACTATTCATGTTGCAGGGCCCCCTTGTGTTTCTAGAGCAGGCCCTGATCAACCATGCGATGCAGATGCTGGTGGTGAGAGGGTTCACGACCCTGTACACACCCTTCTTTATGAGGAAGGAGGTCATGCAGGAGGTCGCTCAACTCTCTCAGTTTGATGATGAACTATACAAGGTAGCGTGATTATGTTGATTATAAAATAGTGGTCTAGTTTTACCACCCCTTTCTTAAATGACTTTGTGAAAAAAGTATAAATGAATCGCTGATGTTCCAACATTTGTAGCATGTTCTAGTCGACTGGTAGCACCTGTCAATGACAATCATAAGTTATCTTCAGTTAACATTATGTGTTACTTATTGCTCGTGAAATGACATTGAAATAAGAGGATAGTGATTGAATTCAGAGGTTTTTGAAAAATTTACCAAACATGTTTTCAAAGGTCTCAATGACCTCAAAATTAGTTTTCCTCATTGTTCACTGTCTTGTATTTGAAAGGGCTCACATTGGGCATCACATTGATGTTGAGTGATGTATTTGAGTTAATCATCACTCAATGAATACTAGTTCACAGCCTTGCGCTGATGACTGAAATGTCGCTTAAGTGACGCAACTCCAACTCACTCACTCCCCAAAGTCTCTGCCTTGTCACTGATTAAACATTTTTCAATTTTATGCTTCTTCCTTTAACCAGGTGATCAGCAAGAGCAGCGAGAAGCAAGAGGAAGGAGGGGTTGACGAGAAATACTTGATAGCGACCTCAGAACAACCAATCGCAGCCTTCCATCGAGACGAGTGGATCCCCACGGAAAGCCTGCCAATCAAATACTGCGGCTACTCCACATGCTTCAGACAAGAGGTTGGATCACATGGTCGTGACACTCGCGGGATATTCAGAGTGCATCAGTTTGAAAAGGTTAGTTTTGTATCACAAGCACTTTGGGCATGGGTAATTCTCATATACTATACTATGTATAACAAAGCTTTTCAAACAGCATTTAGATTCCCAAAATAAACATATTTAAACATATTCTTTTGGTGACATCAGTTGTAGTTAACAGGCTGTAATGTGTTCCCAAATGCCTAAGTATTGCATCATGCAAGTTTAAGGCTTCACGACAAGATGGAAGTGTCAAAAGTAGCATCAATACGTCGCGACCCCCTCTCTCATTTGTCTATATGCCCAATTAAACCAATCACACCAAAATTGACCAATGAGAGAGGCACATTCTTCATGCTCAATTTTCAAGGAAAAATTTATTTTGTTGTTATTTCAGTTTGAAGCATTCGTGTTTCTACATCAAACCAATCTTTACCTAGCCAAGGCTGATTTAATGCAATATTAATCGAACAGAGTGTCAAGTGAATTGCTTCACCTTGTTTTAATATGATTTATGATAAAAAGGCTTACAGAATAAAGGCAAGATTGAATGTTTTCCAGGTGGAACAGTTCTGTATAACCTCACCACAAGACAACAAGTCATGGGAACTCTTTGAGGAGATGATTAAGAACGCTGAGGATTTCACACAATCACTGGGCATCCCCTACCAGGTTGTCAACATTGTTTCAGGTATATATATATAGTTTCAGCCCTTATGAGGATGAACTGTTTGAGTGGCATTTAAAAAGTTTATGGTAATTCTGACTACTAGTTCAGTACAAGATTTTATGGATATCCTTATGAAGATTTGTGAAAATTTTCAATAATTTTTGTTGGTTTTGAAATGTCATAAAACACCATGGTAGTTTTGAAATGTGAAATCAATGCAAACACAAGGACTGGATAGATACAGAAATTTCATCAAATTGGACAAGCTGCTAATGGCTGAAATATTGCTCAAGCTGCATTGAACAATAACTCACTCATTCAAATCAGAAATCGAAGGTCTAAGAACAAATTTAGTCATAACAATTGTTTTTGTTGAATTTTACTCCCAAAAAAATATCAAGAGTTTAGCAATAAACAGGTTCACAGCAGATTTAAACAAACAAAAAAACAAGGTAAAAGTAGCCTTGTGTAGACTTTTAACATCTCTCCTGATTCCAGGCGAGTTGAACAACGCTGCTGCCAAGAAGCTGGACCTGGAAGCCTGGTTCCCAGGATCCAACTCCTACCGGGAACTGGTCTCGTGTTCAAACTGTACAGACTACCAGTCTCGCAGACTCAAGATCCGCTTCGGGCAGACCAAGAAGATGAACCAAGAGGTAATTTTGGATTGAAATTTGTTATTTTGTAATCTAAAATGTATTTAAAGTGTCTTTTATTTCTTGCAATTCTTCAAATGGTTTAGAAATGTGTGTTAACATAGCATTTTATCCTATATAGGATCCTTATTTATGTCTAGCAAATTTTAAAAACAACTTTATATGTTTCTGGGGGGGAAACTATGTTCAACTTGTTGGCAATGATTGTTGTGAAAACTCTGTTGATAGATTCAGTCAATCAACAAGAAGGCTAAAGTTGCGATTTTGTTTCCATGATTGTTGTGAAAACTCTTTTGTCAAGATTCAGTCAAACAACAACGATGGTTCAAGTTGTGATTTTGTTTTCCTGACAGGTTGAGTATGTCCACATGCTGAATGCAACAATGTGTGCCACAACACGAGTTATCTGCGCTATTCTAGAAAACTTTCAGACCGAGGACGGAGTCATCATTCCTAAAGTTCTACGAAGGTTCATGCCTGAGAGTAAGTATTGGGAATTTTGTCATTAATTTTGAGTTTGGAGATAAAGAATCTACGTGTCAAAGGTCAGCTTATATAATTCTTTTGAACACACCAAAAAGATACAATTGTCAAATTATAAGCTTCTCCCCTAAAAAAGTTGTAAAAAAAATTAGATCAGAAAGATCAATTATCATGTAGTTATCCCTAAAATCTTCACTGAGATGATTTCATCTAGTACCACCATAAAAAAAATTCTGAGTTGATCCAATCATTAACATAATAAGTGAAACAAATTTCCCCAAAAAGTAACAAATGTCTGATTTATCTTAAGGTGACATGATTCATTTTTACTTGTAGTGTATGCTGAGAAATTGCCGTTTGTGAAAGCAGCTCCAATTGACGAACAGGAGCAGAAGAAACAGAAGAAGAAAGGAGGGAAGAAGAATTTAGAGGAAGGAGTCCAGAAAATGGATATCAAATAGAAACTGTTCTGTGATAAAGTGCTCAAACTCTCGGGACCTTTCATCAGACTCACTGTACTTGTTGAACATGTCAAATGTTATTTATGGCAAATATCTCACCTTCTGTTTTTAGCATCATTTTGTTTTCATTATTTATTGATATTAAAGATGTTAACTGAATGAAGAATGGTTACTTCCTAGTAGTATTTGTTTCATTACTTGCTTACCGTAATATCTGATGTCAAGGTACTTACAAATCATGACTTTTCTTTCACAATTGAACATGACTTAAAGAAATCAACGATAAAAATTATTTTAGGAAAGGTTTGAAACAAAAATAAAACATCTATTATGCATCATGCCATCTGCCTTTTGTGTTTTATTATACCTTTCAAATTATATTTTTGTCACACCAGTTCAAAGGACTTCCTAATGGGATCTTAAGCTTAAAGTGACACAGAGTATCTTTCTTAAAATTTATTTGGTTTTGATAAGCTACAAAATATCTAACATGCTGATTAAAGTTCATATCCCATCACTGGACTTGCAAATATATCCATTTATGCATAATATCTCTAAAATGCTTGATTTTATGGAAAATCAAGAAAACATCTCAAATACGTTTAATATTCAAAATTATACATCCAATTAATCTATCTATTAGTTACAATACCTAATAAACACTATCGAATCGAATATATCTTCCTGTCAGCTTATGACAAGGTTTCAAAATTACGTTTGGCGAATATGTGTGCGCCACTCGAGCCACATTGTCCGGTTTTTGATCAAAATCCTGACTTTGAATGGCCGTATTTTCGCTCTAATGTACTGATTGACCTTTAACTTGTTTTTTTCAGTTACAGTTAGTGGTTCCCGATGTAATAACATAGATTTCAAAATTTGACATATGTGATCCTATCAACATACTCTGTGTCTCTTTAATTATGTTAACAATATGCTCTTCACTTCAACACTCGAGAACTTTAATCAAGAAATAGTTTTCTAAAATTTCCATCTCTTGAGCCATATGAAATAATAAGCAAATGAAATGGGCTGGTAAGAAAGGATGCAAATATACTCCTCACAAAAAAAGAGCCTTTGACTCTGTATCTCATCAGACTTCAGCTTTAATTTTCCTTTTGGGTGTGGCCAATGTGATTCCCATCTTCTTAGGGGCCACAGGGTCACCAAATGTGCCATTTCTTTAGAAGCCCCATTACCTAAGGATTCTCTATGCTAAATTTCCTCCTTCTATGCCTTGTGCTTCTTGAGAAGATGTAAAATTTCTAGCCGGTCTTTTGGTTCTGAAGAAAAAAGCAAAACTATGTTTTCAGGGCATGACCCCTGTGGCCCTTATTTAGTGCCACAGCTCCACCAAAGCTATTAATTATGATCCTCACTAATCAAGGAGTCTGAACACACAAGATTTCAGCTTTCTATTTCTTGATTCTACAGAAGACAAAACTACTTACTAGGTTTTAAAGGCGTGACCCTTATAAGGGACCAAAGCTATGAATTATAATCCTCACTAGTCAAGAAGTTTGGACACAAAGTTTCAGCTTTCTAGGTCTTTTGATTCTCGAGAAGAAAACAAAAATAGAGCCAGTGGCTCTGTAGCTCATCAGGCTTCTTATCAATTTTGCTTTAGGGTGTGGCAAATGTGGTTCCTCCCTTACTTTGGACCATAGGGTTACCAAATGTAAAATTTGGATTCCTCCTTATCTAACTTAGAAGTTTGCACACAAAGTTTCAGCTTTCAAGGCCTGATGCTACTTGAGAAAAAGGTGAAATTAGGTTTTAAGGGCGTTGTCCCTCTGGCCCTTAGTTAAAGCAGGGGTCAAAGGGCCACCAAAGCTACAATTTATATTCCCCACTATTCAAGGAGTCTGTGCACAAAGTTTCAGCTTTCTAGGCCTTATGGTTCTGGAGAAAAAGATGAAAATAGGTTTTTAGAGTGTGGCCCCTAATAGTCAAGGGGTCTTTACAGGAAGTGTCAGATTTCTAGACCTTATGGTTCTGGAGAGGAAGTCAAAATTCCAGAGTTTACGGACGGACGGATGGAAAAGTTTCAGGGCAAGTACCCTGCTATTGAAATCTGCATAGCTTCTTCAATACATTGATATCTTTCAAAATAGGCTATGTACATGAAAGCTTAACTGGATGACAAGCTCATTGTATAACATTTCATCGGATAAGAATGACCTGGTTAACAAGGTCATAAATAATCCGCTGTCAACAATATCATATACGAGACGTTTTGACCGATACATATCTGGGTATTGTAGAAACTTTCAGGCATGCTTATGTAGGAGGATGGACCTAATGAATTGATTGCTTTGAAACTGATACTTATTGAACCCACCAAAAGGAGTATGTATCCAGATTGTCATACCAGATAGACAAAAATAAATTCAAAACAGGTTTATTCAGAATGTTTTTATTTTCATAACAAAAGTATCACAGCTTTGGAAACTGACCACAGTAATACATTCAATATCAATGAGTCAATTTTAAAGAATATTTTCATATTGACAAAAAAGGATTACAAGATCAGTGATTACAATAGGTGCATTCATGTATTTGAAACTCTCAGTATAACATGTTCTCAAAGCATAGATGCATACATGAATTGCTCATCAAGATTATTGGCAATTCTTTACACTCATGTTACACCTGACATTATGAGATGAAGTGGAAGAACTTTATCAGGAAGTATAGCAAATATCTAGGCAGTATTCTGCTTGAAAGGACGGAACAATATTGGTCATGGCAATCAAGATTAAATAACCTTGGACATAAAACTAATATGTGTATGTTTTATAAATGTATCACAAAATGAAATCATAGATGGAATGTTTCAAGGATACTGATTTTGACTCATTTAACAACTTCATTTTGATAAAAAATGAAATACTTTCAATTTTCTATTCTTGAAGTATCCTTTAATTATTTTACAAAATTATTCATATTCTATAACCCTTATTATAAAGACACATGATCAAACTCTCAATTATTTAAATAAATCTCATTTCAAAGAATTTAATATATTTGGTAACAATTCCAACAAACAAGTGTATTCATATACACATGATGTTGTGCTATGTATTATCATAGTAGTTGTTGAAGTTCAGTCTAAGAAGCAACTCCTGTAGATGGGGCTGATATCCTCGGATAGCAAGCTTGTTCACAACTGAAACAGACATAAAACAGGGTAGAAATTAGACACCGACGAATATTTGACATCAAGTACAATTAATGATCAGTTGGCATTCCAAACTAACAGTATTCGATTAAAAACAAACCACCAAATGAAAACATACCTACAGTATACATTGTCAGTGTGTATAAGAAGAATATTTGATTTATCTATCAGCACTTAAATCAGAAAAAACAAATCTGACTTTCACAAAAGTTAACTATGAACAAAGCAGAGAACAATAGATTCAGTCAAGAAACACTCTTTACACCAAAAATAAGTTTATCGTTGATAGGATGATTGTTTACAAGACAAACCGTTATTACAGAGGGTCAATGTTTTGATTCACTAGACATTTGTGCACTTTCCATTCATTAGTAAAAGTGACAAATCTTCCAATATATTGTATTGACATGCATCAACAACTTACCCTTAAACAGGAAGATGGAATATTCTCTGAAGGCTTGGTATGACGCCACCATGTTGGAGAAGTTGGGATGAGTTACCTCCCCTGAGGTTTGATCACGAAACCAGGAGGCGCTGACTAGCTGTGTCTGGAACTTGAGAATGAGGCTGAAGATGTCCTGGATAATCTTCATCACTGGACGTGCTTTCCTCGTCTGCAGCGATCTGAGAACATGAGGGGGAAATTTTAACCCCATTTGCAGATATCTCTTTGTTCTGTTTCTTAGAATAATGAAGTACAGTTTATCATGGATATCAATGTATGTAATATGGATATGGATAGTCTTGATGATCAACCTATTATGTGCATGTCAAAGAATCTTCTGCCTACAGAGTTGTTCCTTCAAGATTATTCACAAAGTTAACAGGTGCTAAATCCTGTGAAGTGGCTACTAAGAATAGAACAGAAACAAAGAATTTAGTAGTAATATAGATGTAAAATCACACCAAGATGTAAAGTTCTCTCACCTGAAGATGGCCTTCTCGAGGTACTGAGCATGTAAAATCACACCAAGATGTAAAGTTCTCTCACCTGAAGATGGCCTTCTCGAGGTACTGAGCATGTAAAATCACACCAAGATGTAAAGTTCTCTCACCTGAAGATGGCCTTCTCGAGGTACTGAGCATGTAAAATCACACCAAGATGTAAAGTTCTCTCACCTGAAGATGGCCTTCTCGAGGTACTGAGCATGCACATGGTGTAGATCGTCCAGGTTGTGCACGCTGGTGTTGAGGGAGTCGATGAGTTCCGACCAGGTGAGCAGGATGAGCTGGTTGGAGATGTAGCCCTGCATCACCTTCACAAAGTGCTGCATCTCCTGTCTGGGGGAATCAACACACCTGGTTAGTTGTACGTCTTTGTGTACCCATGTACATGTACAGCCCTTATTGTTGATTGCCAGTCTTAAAATTTCAGATTGCGTATCTTATTATCTTGACTTATATTGGGTTGTTGATTTCTAGTCTAGTTTGATTATCTATCTTTGAACTTGACCTATTTGGAAAGGATGGGCTTGATACTTTATGCTGCAAACTGGTAGTGAACAAGTTAAGAAGCGAGCAGAGCTCACATACATACAAAGTGCTGCATCTCCTGTCGGGGGGGAATCAACACACCCGGTTAGTTGTAGGTTTTTGTGTACCCATGTACAGCCCTTATTGGGGTGTTGATTTCTAATCTCAAACGCTTGATTGTCTATCTTTGATCTTGATAAACTTGGAAAGGATGAGCTTGAGACTTTAACTGCTAACAGTTTGTGAATAACTAGCCATAGAACTTCACAGGACAATGAAATTAGTCGATTCAGTGACAGGATTATTATGTTTTCTTTCTGGATGGAACTTTATTTTGTCTTTTTTTCCCATATAAATAGAAATACAAGTTAGTTTTTACCAAGGAATCACCACCTTTATTTCTAGTTTTCCATATTTATTCATATTCTCGTATCGAAGTGAGTAAAATGACACAGACATAGAATTACACATTTTTATAGAAAAAGATCAACATTTCTGTTGACTAACATTGAATAAGTTAGTGATGCTTGCATCACAAAATCATTTTTCCAAAATTTTACACCAAAATAAAATGTCTTTGATTTGCATATGCTCAGACAAATCTGCCTACTTACCTGTGAAGCTGCAGTCTTCTGAACTGTGGAGAGTTCCCAGCTTTATGTATCAATGCTGTGGACATAATACAGGACATAAACTTCAATTCTAATTTTAACATAAATTCATTCGTTTCATGTATTTTTTTACTTAAATTTCCTTAATTTTACTTAAGGTATTTTACTTTCGGTTAACATTAACATGTTTCCTTATATCAGTGCCAGATAATTATTAAGAAAGATTATCGTTGCAATCATTCAACTAACCATGAACATTTCTTCCCTAATTTTCTTTTATTATGAGAATCAATAAAACGATAATTACAACAGTTGATTACCTCCATGTATCAACCACTGAGACAAAAAAAAAATCACAAACTGTCAATAAATCACAGATTACTTAATTTCTTTGGTTGATGGAAGATGCTCTTATCCTGAATATGACATTTCTATATTCATATCCTTAACCAAGTACACAATAACCAAACAGCGCAACTCAGCTAGTTGTATACTCACAGTCCCTCTTGAGCCGGTGCCAGATGTCCTTGAGTACCCAGACGGTCCTCTTGAGCTGCATCATGAAGGAGAAGATCCGACTGTACTTGCTCATACAGCTCTCTGTCAGGATGATGTTCATCGGCCAGTCCACCTACAGGGAAGTGAGGTGATTTGGGGTTTATTGCTGCTTTCAAGGGTATTTCACTTATATCACAGATTTTGGTATTATTGAAGGGAGAAAGACAGCAACATTATTGTGGCTATGCATTGCTGTGAAACCTGTGAGTATCGGCTGGAAATAGGGAACGATGGGTTGTACTGCGCTGATATTCAGTGTAGCATTGCACCAAAACATTACTGCATGTAGAACAGTTGTCTACTGCAACCTATGTTGCCAAGCCCCTGGTGGGATTCGAACCATGGATCTCCTGATCTGAAGCCAAATGCACTTACTACTGCACTATTTCCTCCCCAACCTACAGGGAGATTAGACGTCTCAGCAACAGCACTACATTTTTACTTTACTTTAGCTTGTGACAACACAATTGCTGTGCTATCGTCATCCTCAACCAGGCTATCACAGCTTTTGCTTACTACACTATAAGCAATATCTTATGATTAAAAGATAACATCTCATCAATGCAGTCTAAGTAAACCTAGCCTCAATATTATCTGTTTCACTCCTATACTGAGTCTAAAAAGGCCTAGTAGAGGGTCGCGTCAGCCCACGTATCGAATTGACCAATCAGAACTCAGCTTACCAAGCCACAATAGTCTGCCTTCGCACGTATAATGTTGGAGGGTCAAAGGTCGCAGAAAGGTCAGCTGACGCGACCCTCTACTAGACCTTTTTAGACTCAGTATAGAAGTGAAACGGATAATATTGAGGCTAGGTTTCGTAGTTGTGATCGTAGAATGATATTTTTTATTTTAAAATTGAGAATCATGATATTTAATCTGATGTTACAAAACTATTGTGATATTCAATATATCGTTTCATAATTGACTTTTGAAGTGATAATTTTCTCTAGAAAATCGTGACAGTGTCAAATGAAAATTTGAGAAGCACTATGTTAAATGCACTACTTATGTTGCATTCTTAGGTTGGTTTCAAAGCAATTATAGTAAAGGAACTAACCTTGTATCGTAGTTCAAGGCAGTCCAGTGTGTCATGAGCTGAAAAAGACGAGTTCCATCATCATAAGATAGAAACAGACATAAGATCTGGATGAGTTAACAGTCATCATTCAACAAAGACCATGGATTCTTTCAAGAAAATCGTAGAGTTTATTACATAAGTACCATATTTCACACTCTGTTGGATTAAATTTTGTGACAATGACAAACAACACAATCATCATGTGACAATAATGCAACCTACCACTCTGGTTGAGGACTGCTGGGCTGTACTTGAGAGCGAAGCTGAGATTGTCTGCGTACTTGTCGTCTGAATGCATGGACGACTGAAGAGCTTTCGTCAACGCTCCATTCAGGAAGATAGGATTCAGCATCTCCTGAGGTAGGGGGTTGGTGGCGAGCTGTGGGGAGGATAAGGTTTGTTAATTGTCACTCAGTGATGACTGATGAGATTTGCTTCTCTAGTGTAGGTGTATTATTGTCATTGGCTGTTGCGTAGTATATACATTTCTTTTGCTAATGAAAGATATTCTTGAAAATGTAAAGTAAATTGTAGATGGGAGTTAGTTGCTGCAGCTGTAGATTCATAATGGATAGATAAATTACATGAATCACTTAATATAAAACAATATACACAGTAACACTTATTTGGTTCAAAATCAATATAGGTTCAATAATAATTGGTTTTTGAAACATATTCTTGGCCATTTAGTCAAACTCATAGTTTTAAAGCGAATTTAAGAGTTCAAAGTTAATATCACTGTGCTGATACACATAGTACGCAATGGGTTGAGAGTTTTAAATACAAAATTAAACTTTTCTAAATCAGTTAATTAAATGTAAATTGCATCAAATCAGTTCAGTAAGACCATCAAGTTGATAGTTTGTGTACCTTGTCGAGGAGAATATCACTGAGGATCTGAGCGAAGTCACCGTCCCCCATGAAGAGGAAGCGACGGAGAGCTTCAAAGTGACTCTGAATCTTCAGCTCCGAGAAGAAGTAGTCGATGATGCACTTGTTCACCAGAGTTGTCCTAGAACATGAAAGTTGGGAGTTAAAGCTAAAATTTTGTCAAAATAACCTCCCCTTCTGGCACCTCAATGCCATCTGGATAAGATTCTTTCTTTGCAAATCAAAGGCTGAGAATGACTGATTTGAACGTGTAGTCCATTCAAGGGTATATTCTGTGAAGCCAAAACAACTCAAGTTGTAACACCTCGTCACATATCAGGACACGTAAATGGTGTAGGGTGACTGGATGTAAAACATTGCACCTACATGTTGAACCTTGATTTTTCTGCAAAACCTGCACCTAATAGCATCTGCATCGTACCAAAACCTTAGGTTAAAGAAAAGATTCTGATAATAATCATGAAATTGAACTTTGAGTGCTTCTTCACAAGCATTGACGTTATTAAAAATTGCAACTTAAACTAAACATGGAGGACTTACTGTGCTTGTAGAGAGGCTGTCATGGACTTGTGTAACAGAGCGGGCAGTGGCATGTACTGGTAGGTGTCCACATCCCGTTCCACGCTGATCCCGTAGTCTCCCCATCCTCCGTACGCTACCGGGGTGCTTGCCATCAGGTCCACACTGGGCAGGTCATCTACAGGGTTTGATAAAAAACATTCACAGTTTAAGTTGCAGGAAGTTCTGCTAGAATCAAATGAAAGAAATCTTCCATCTCACTCGGCCTCATGAACCCATTACAATATTACTCAGTTTCCAGGATCACAAAGAACTTACTGAACACAAGGAAGATGTCCAATCCATACAGAGTATCAAATGCAAACAAAATGAATGCATTCTTACTTCCATTGGAATCCAAATGTGGTACATCTCAGTGAGAGGTCATTTCAGAAGCTACATCAGAAGCTTAATGGATTAAACATTACACTATTCAAATACATTCAATAATACAGTGTTTGAAGACAAATTTACTCACTCAGAAAGTCAAAGTTATCTGTGTATGGTTCAATCCCGTTGTCAAGCCATGCTGATTCAGGAGTTAATGCTGGTACAAGGTCAGTCTTAGTGTCTGAAAATAAAGAGAAATAACTAAGAGTTACTTGAATTAAACTTTTAACACCAAAATTGAGACAATAAACATCCCCTAAATGACAATTTTTTTAGAACCAAACTTACTCACTAATTCATTATGGTCATGAAAATGTTGATATTATTTCAATGGTCACATTCTTTTTAAGTCATTATGGTCTTCTTTCATTAAGCAACCTCTCCTAAATTCCTCACTCTACTTATTTTACATAACAATCAAACTCTTTTTGTAATAAACATATGAATTTCCCCTACCTCTTTCAGTATAAGAGGAAACAGGTCCAAATGTTCCCTGAAGCTAAAACCTGACATATTTCATACCCCAACAAATTTCAGAATATTGGCGGTAACTTTTCCCTACCTTTTTGATCATCTTGTGATGTTTTCTTTCCTTCTGGGCTGCCATATTTTTCTCCATACAGGAGTCTCTGTACGGTTGAGTCTGATGAATGTCCATAAACATTCCTCTGTTTGAACTTCTTCATTCTTAGTTCATCCACATCCACAAACTCGGACTCCTTCTGTTTGTTCCTATCCACTCTGATCTTAGATCGGAACACTTCCTCTTGAGTCTCCATATTAACAGACATAGCTTTGTTCATTTTGATCTTGGGTCGAATCATAAAATCCTTATCATTCGATTGCATATTTGCATAGATTTCTTCTCTCTTTTTCAACTTTGGTGCAATGAGGTCATATTCTAGTCCAGAGAGTTTCGAGACATGTCCAAAGAAGCTCTGCTGTTTAATCTTCCACTCCTTAGATTGAGTCTCTACGTTAGCATGCTGATCTGCCTGTCTCTTCAACTTCGGAGCGGACACCTCTGTCCCAGGCGACGATTCCTGATTCACATGAACATCCCCAACAGTCTTCAGGTGGGGCTTCTCCTCAATACTCTCTGTCTGTTTTGTAGCGTGCATGTCCTCTGAGAACTTAACGCTGGGTTTGTGGTCGTCAGAAGGACTACTTTCTGAGGTAGCGTGACGATCTTGCACAAGCTTCACCTGAGGTTTGACTTCAACACTAGGATCAGATTCCATGGTACACGGCTTGTCCTCAAACACACGGATAGCCTTCTTTTCAGGAGTCGGTTCTGTCTCCATATCGGCCGACATGAAATCACTGAGCTTGATGCTCGTCTTCTTACTCGGAGACACAATGGGCACATCCTGCTCAGGTCCGTCCCCTTCCCCTCCGACTGTCACAGTTTTATCCTGATAGTCCTCCAGACCCTTCTTAGCCCACCCTGGCATGGTCTCCTGGCTAGAAGTGTCCATCCCGTACACAGCTGCTGGCGGACCTGCCAGTCCACGCTCGGCCCAGGAGGGGAGGGCGGAGTCATCTCGCTCTGTATCATCAGCGATCACTGGTTCTCCATCTGGGTTATCTAGCCCCTTCTGAGCCCACTCGGGTAGGGCTACTTTGTCTTTGGTGTCACCATCCAGCATAGCCTGGAAGGGAAGTCAATGTGACTGTTTATAAGCATGCTTGAAAATGCTTAGACTACATACACGTGTTATTCAGTAGAAAGAAAGTGTAACTTGGTGGTACAAATTACAGTATGTCAGAACAAGTAGATAAAGAATACATCCAAGGAAAATTTTTACCACTCATCAGAACCTGGACTGAAATAACATTAAAAACATTTGGTGGGCACATTACTGAAGCCTAGAACAAACCAATAAAGAGTTAACCAATGACAGAATCAGACCACCCACCAGAGCTTCGGTTGCCTCCTGCATCTCCCTCTTCCACCGCTCCGAGTCAGCGGCGAGGAACTCAGAACGTGCCATCTCGAGCCGACCTCTTCTCACCCTCCACAAGGCTTTCTGTTCTCTCCTGGCTGCCTCCTCACTCAGCTCTCCGTAGTATTTGATCAACTCTTCTCTGTTAGGATTATACGTAATAAGTCAAGATAAATGTTTATTCTGTTGTACATGACTAGTGGTAGAAATCCACCATTACAAGAACCCTTTTTATAATAGTTGTTGGATAACATATGATAGATATGCTCTTGTTACTGTAGGGATTCACAAAGTGAGAAGATTTTTTAATTGATATGATTCTAATTATTCTTTAGAAAAGATCATTAATTTTATTTTTTATAACGGCTGAAAACAGCTATATGCTTAAGCCAACAAGTTCATTGTTACAAACTGTAAGCATAGTATCAACTATTATACCATTGGTTAAACTGCATTTTATCTAACTGCTACAGTGGTTCAAAATTTAACATCATATACAGCACAAAAAGTAACCAGGCTATAAGGGAGATTTTGATCACACAACATGAAACATGAAACTGGAATTCCATTTATTGCACCTCAGGATTATTTTGAGTTAAACATGTTGTTGAGACCCTGTATTCCCTCATAGGTTGCATCTACAGTTTGTTATTACAACTCACCTAGCTTCTTGTTCCAACTGAAGCTCCTTGGCGTCCATCGCTTCCTCTTTGCGGGTCAGTCGGGCCATGATCTCCTTGTCTAGCTCGAGACTCTGCTCCTTCTCCACAGCACGTCTCTGTACAAACAGTGTGTAGTGTTCTCATAAACACTGTCATATCAATCATATGTGAACGTGTGATCAAACTTGTAGTACTTATATGGTTAACATAACAACTTGAATACATATTGTATGTGTACATGTTAACAAACCATTTTCATTTAACTAGATTAACTGGAAGGCCCTGTTTCTTCTCTACAACAGGTCAATAAGTAGTTGTCATATGTTGAAACATATCCATTGTCATAATACTGGGTAAATCATATGTGGACATGGAAACAAACCATTTTAATCTAACTATTGGAATAGTCTATGTTCTGGTTTTTTTTATAACGCATCTTTGTGCAAACAATTTTGATCTAACTTAAACAAGCTTACAATTATGAAAGTGTATTGTATCTGACCTGCAGGTCTGTGACCATCTGATCCCTGAGTCTGTGGAACTCTTGTCTCTTCTTCATGTCCGCTTTCCTCTTCCTTTCGTCTATCTTAGCTGCAATTGCAAGAAGAATGAAGAATAATTTTCCCAAGCCACTGTTCGTTTTGCAGCCCTTATGACCTATTCCCTTGTAATTATTATCTGTATTTATTTATATGCTGTTTGTTCTAAAAGATGTATTAATCAAAGTCCCATATTGCAGGGAGAAAGTATTCATCACTGTTGTAATTATACATTATGTACACTTTCTCGCATTTCAAGTTAAAGTTCATCTAGTTGAATTTAAATCCCTATATCTCTAGATCATGATCATAAATGTATCAGCCATTGTTGAAAGGCAAATCTCGTCCTCTTGATCCACAATGACTTGTTATCAGCCAATGCTATATTGAGTGACGTGTCCTACCCTGTAGTCTGGCTATTTCTTGAGTTGCAGCTGTGTGTGCTTTCTCCATCAAGTTTCTCTTGGCCTGCTCAGCCCTCTCTATCAACTGCTCTCTGTACAACCATACATATCAATCAGAAAATGTTAAACATTGTCAGTGGCAATGAGTAGTGAAAAGAGTTTTCTGGGTTCAAACGTCCACGCTCTTGAAATCGTGTTTAAAATCCACTCTTCAATTTATGATCTTTCCCCATTTGAAAAACCAAAAATATGCTTCTTATTTTGTGATTTATTGGAGAAAAAAACTTCCAAACAAAAATTCAGGTTCAGTCTTTAAGAAGCTTGTGGCTGATGGATAATAGACTGCCATATTCAAACTGCACATTTCAGACCAAAGGAAAAATAATAAAGGTGACAACCAACAAGAGAAAGTCAGTCCTACATCTGAACCAAACATAGTGGTCTATTAAGCTGCTTTTTCTAAATAATCTAATCACTGAATATTATAACTACATAATCCTACCTGGAGACTGTGAGTTGTCGAGCGATCTGATACATCTTGCTGATGTACATCTGACAGCGCACATCAAGGGTAGACAACTCTCTCTCGGAGAATGTGACTGTCACCTGCGGGATGTCACTGTCATCAACTTGGCAGATGAAATGCTGAATACACAAGTAAAAAAATATATAGAGGACTACCATCATTGTTAACAAACATATTGCAAACTTGAATGATTATGCAATTTTATTTTAGATCTATCAATTATTTCATTGGAAGTATGGCAATTGTAAGTTTTGAAATGCAACCAAAAACATAACAGTTAAAGCAATTTTACTTAGCCCTCAAAGCTTACTACAGGCAATATGTTTTTCTATGTTGGACAAGTTATCGATGTCCATGTACATTGCAGCATTGATTGAAAGCTGATACCATATAGACAGTGTGGCATTTCCACACTTCTGAATGAATATTCCGTGATCAAGAAACGGTTAAAAGAAAAGCAGTAAAGCACCTCTGGACAGCAAATCTTGAGGAGGTTAATAGTCTTGCCACAGATGAAGATATCACTGGCCATGCTCCTCAGAAACAAGGGAACACTGTCCTCAATCTGCTCGGCAGCCAGCGTGTAGCCATTTGTCCAGTACTGCTTATCTGAGATAAGGAAATATACAACATTGTACATCCATGATTAATCTCTTTTGAGAATGAGAAATGAAACATCTGGTTTTAGAAAGGATAACTTGAAACAAAGAACGTATGTCTTTAAAATGAGTAAGGAGATACATTGGTTCAATGCAGGAAACAATATGTAGAAGAAACTAAGAACTGTTTCAAAATTGGACTCTCTGCGCACCATGCTGACATGACGAAAAACAAGAAGATATGCCTCGCTTCCATTTCAATTAAGAACCATGACAAACTTAACAAAATCCAAATTGATTTGTTAATGTAATCCTTCAAATTTTACGTTCTCACTGAAGAGATAGGTAAAATATTCAATAAATCAAGACATCTTTGTTCACGTCTTCATGTTGGTGAGGTAAAGTTTAGATTAAGATACTCTGTTGCGAGGGGCACTCACCTCTGTACTCAAGATAGTGGGAGTTGACCTGGATAGTAAACTCTCCATAAACATCCCTGAATGTTCCATGGAACACCCACTCCTGCACAAACCTGCAGGGCAGAAAGACAAATATTTGTCACTTTTCCTACATATATTTAGTACAAGAGACGCAAGATAACTGGGAATGAGCCATTTCCTAAATAAGGAAAGATTGTGGTACGGAATTCCAAAGGTATAATATGGAAGAAATGAATATCAGTTGTTGCCATTTTATCACCAAAAAAATACCCATCTTAAGCTCTTAATCGTTGATGCTCTCCTTCATCTTGGAATATCATTAGGAGACAGTCAGACATTTCTTAGAGTGGTGCAGCAAGTACGTTGACAAAGCTAACAGTCAGTCAAACAATCAGAATTAAAGGATAATGGCCTTGAGAAGAGACCCCTTAGAGATTATAGGAAGAATACATATCCGAGAAGAGAAGCATACATACACAGTGTAGGGACCACAAGCAGTCTGTAGTATGGAGAGCATCATGGGGTAGTGGTCTGTGTTCATAGTCTCCATAGTCTCCTGGTACAAGTACGTCAGCAAACCAATACCCTGCAAGTGAGAGAGCAATCAGTTTTAATTATTAAACATCAATGACAAAATTCTTGTGAAGAGCTTTCTTCTTGTGTTTTTATATAATGGTTGTTGATGAATGACATTTATTTTCATCAGATGCCAAAACACTTAAATATTGTAAGATGTTTTGTAAGACAAGTACACTGTATGCTGAGAATTTTTTTTTTTTTCTCTAATAACATACATGTAAAATAATCAACATTTAAGTTTAACACAGGTAAATGTCCAGAACCATCTATTATCATACCAAAATTAACTTCTAAACCGAATAACAATGAATATCTTGAAGTTTTATGGAACCAACTTTTTTTGCTCCTCTACAAGTACTCACTGTAGGGAAGGTTGTTTCCACTGTTCTCTGCTCCCCTCCACACCAACACAGCTGGGACAGGTATCTGCAGCAACAGGAAACTCATGAATAAATATCAAGCTCAAAACCAAGAAACTCATATACAACTTTTATAGCTCAATTCCGAGTTTTAAAGAAAACAGAAATGCTCTAAGCACTAAAATGCAACAAAGGTCATTACTACTAAACATACAAAATTTTATGATGTTATGGTGTGATGAACTCTTAAAAAGGTCTAATCTAGTTTTTGAACCAGATTCAAAACAGAAGGAATAGTCAAAGAAGAAATATACAGAATTCGTTAGCATAGAAATAAAGGAGTGGTGTAAAGAATGATGAGAAAATTTAGCAAGAAAAATAACTTTGGATTTTATAGAATTCCTTTACTAAAGGGTCAAACATTTATTTAAGGTGCTTCACTGGAAGTGAACTTTCTGCAAATGTGTATTGAACACCATTGGTCATCTAATGATACACTTTCTCTTAAATAAGGAACTATCTCTGCTTTAGGGATACAATGCTTATTTCACCACCACAGTGCAGGAAATACAAAGAATGCCAGGCATAGGTGCTATTTGCCTATGTGTACATTTCTTTATACAACATCACAGTACAGGAAATACAAAGACAAAGAATGCCAAGCATCTATAGGTTCTATTTGCCCATGTGTACATATGAAAACTATGACATGACTTATGTTTATCTTACATACCTGATCTGGTGGAATAGCCTCTGGCACCTGAACTTGATGTACATGAGTGTGAGCTCTCCCTGCAGAGAGAGGACTAGGGCTCTGTAGTGCTGAAGGACCTTGCGGACAGCACCAGTGAAAGCTTGAAAGACAAGACCCATCTCGTAGAAGGAGTCGATGATTGGAGGTCTGGAGAACTCACAGAGTCGATGATACCGAGATCCACAGTTCATGAAGTCAGACAGGAAGATGTGTAATGCATCCGGACTCATACCCGATACATACACGCCAGCAGGGATTGTAAACTGGTTGGTTGTCTGGGAAAAATAAGGCCTTATGACAAACTGATTTATTATTCATTTTACCACTAAGAAACCTGTAACAAACACCTGCTCGGAGCCGATTTCTGGCTTGTAGGGTTGAAAGGGTTAAGTCTTAACTATAGGATCAAAGTGATTAGTGAGGACGATAACTGTTGTAAACAGCATCACTTTTTTATACTCAAAGTATTGATTGTTGTTATTAAAAGTGAGAATTGTAAGCAAGATGATAATTTAGACATCACAAAGAACATTAATGACTGAGTGAGTGAGTTGTTGTGTAGGGAAATATTTCAGTCATTAGCAGCATTTACATAAATTGCCAAATATCAGCAAATGAAATGTTATTGTTAAAACTGTATAGAGGTGAGTACAACATACTAACCTCATCAAACTGAAAAGTGTTAGACTGGATCCCTAGCAGCAGATTGATGACGTCCTTGACGAGTGAAGACTGAGAGACGAGAATTTTAGCTGGCAGCACAACACGTGGGTCTATCAACTGCACTTCCTTCATCTTGAGTCTGTACCACTCATCTACTGCCTGAGGTCCTGCCTCTGTCAAGTAGTGCCGCTCAGTCGGGCCGGGGTCACTGCAAGATTGTAAATGATTATATCTTTAATGAATGTAAATATCAGCTACAGCAATGTTCCATCTTGTTATTTTTAACTTCACAATCACTAAGTCATACTTTAAGTTGGAATTCTTATGTCTTAAAAATATCTTATTTTTTAAGATTTGACATCAAGTGTACATCATCTCATTTGAACAGATTTTTTTTCAGAAAAGCCTTGATGATGATCCCAATGATGATTACAGTATAAGGGATGTTAGTTCAAAAGCTTCATCAAAATATTCACAAGCATCATCTGTTTGACTGATAGAAACGTTTATCTTGTGAGACAGACCATAGGAAGTGACTTTCAATGATGTCATGTCTTTTGACGCAATGACTTGTGCGATAACAAAAACGATCCCTGACATCTCAAGCTAAAGAATATGCAGCTATATTTATATAAATCAACCAACCATCCAATCCTCTCCCAGGTGTAGTGTTTGCTGGGTACGAAGGTGAGAGCGATGTCCCAGATGTTGTCTTCCTCCACGGCACTGTCGCTTGCTGTCATCATGGAGGACGAGATGTCACTACAGAAACCCTGGTCATCGGATAGCTGGACAAAAAAGTACATCAATCATATACCCTATTTCCTCAAATATATGCACAGGCTACAGTTGCACCTACTTATCTCAGCCCTAAGATTAGAGTCGGTATAAATGGAAAGGACAATGATTCACCTGGCATAAACATTGGTAATAAGGAAACTGTATTATGTTTTCTAAAGAAGATTGGTATTTAGTATAGAAGGGTTTCAGATTCCATATTTTACAAAGGAACACTTTTGACTAAGATCTAATTAATTTCTATCAATAACTGACTTTTGATAAATCATTCATAGTAAGGCAATCTCTTAGCTTTATACTAGCTTTGTCATAATTTCTTATACAACATAGCTTGTTCTAAATAAAACCGAATGACTATTAAACAAGTACATTACATACCTGACTTGTTGAGATTACTTTGGGGATTCTTATTTCAGGACATCTGAAACATAGACAAAAATAGTTCTCAACACAAATTAGATACATTTTATAGAAAAGACACTCAAAGATACAATGTATCAATGTTATATTTCAAATAAGACTCACGACTCACTTCATTTCATATTCATCTGGTAGCTCGGGCAGGTCAAGTTTCACATCAAGGGAGGTTACTCTAGCCTCCACTAAAGCTCCAAACAGTGTCAATCTTGCCTCCTTTTCATGGGTGTCATTCAATAGCGGCTGTAATAGAAAAACCTTTTTTAGAATAATGCTTTCTTTATTTTTAAGATGCTCACTTGGTCAACGGGGATGTAGTTCTACAATCAATGAGCCTTTTTAAAAAAGGTACTTATGTTATCGTAAATCACTGAAGTAACCTTAGTCTAATGTTATTTATATTCATATATATATGAGGTAAAAATGCTTCTGTCAATTAGAAATACAGCAAAAACTCCAGGTGCTAACAATAAATCAAACAAAAATCTTCATTTTCGATATAAAAGTTCTTGAATTGTTTCATAAAAAAGGTATTTCCAATGAGAACAAAGATTTCTCAGAGATGCACTAGTTACCTTCAAACTGAACAAGCCCTCTCCTGATAAATTTGAACCTGGAAGAAGTTCAAACAGCTGGAAAGAAAACAAACATAAAATTTGTGTAAGAAATCGGAACAAGGTTCTAAGAAAATGGTTAAAGAGAAATACAATAAGCTTCAACCAACCTACACACTTTACACAATGGTAATGGTTAGAACTCTTGCCTCCATACTTTCAGTACTATTGACCTTGTGTTAAAGGGGCACAATGCGCTCGCGGGTTAATTAATTATTTGTTGGAAAAGCTTAATTAGCCAAGCGTAACGAGGTCGGAAATCTCAATCAGCGTGACCACTACTCAGCGATGTTTGTTTTGCGCAGCGCCCTACTCGCGCGGTACTCAACCGGATATACGAGATTGTTTATAAGTCCAAACAATATGGCCGAATAAAATCATCCTTATGTCCAATCAAACTTCAATACTAGGCATACCCAGTAACATCTGCAAACTTATTACGTACCAAAAATTAAAACATTCACTAATATATCTTCGTGAGTTTATCATGAGGTAATAGACAAATTTTTGAGTTCAATATCACATGCCAAATATTAATGTGATTCAGAAATGTCACAAATATCACGATATCATAAATGTATGTTGAATCATATACAAAGTACATGTAAATGAACTTTTTAACCAAAATCTTTGGGTTTTACAAATAGGACTTTTTTCCGAGAACTTATTTCCTAGGCAAAATTAGGACTTTTTACCGGGACTTTTTTTACCGAACACAAATTATAACCTTTCATAAAGATTTTTTTTATGAATGTGCGTTGCTGTTGTTAAATTGAGTTAAGATTTAATCTTTGTCTAAATGTTTCAAATAGATCAAATATTTATCATCTTTCTTTAACAGGTATCATAAACAGTAATGTCTCCTTGGATTTCAGGCAGTGAAATAAACAGGACTATTTTTACTTGTTTAATTGTGAGGATAATAAAATACATCGCTGATATTTGTAATCACTGTAATCACACCCAATACATTGATAAAATATACATCTCGTTAGTACCACCTTATCTATCTCTGTAATTTTCTTTTATGACGACCAGACACCTGTCATTTTATACGTTGTGTATCTATAGCAATGAAAGTGCGAAATGTCTAGTCGTATGACGTAAACAGTGACATAACTGTCCGGGCACTAACTAACTTGTCATCACAATAGGCGACAGATTGTCTGGCCTAGTGACCAACGAATTTGTACATAACAGTGACCGCCGACTGTCTTGGTATCTTACTGCAGACCGAATGTCTAGACTAGTGACTAACGTATTCGTACATGGCAGGGACCGCCAATTGTCCTGGCACCTTTCTGCAGACAAAATGTTAACCAATGATATTGAAGAATATAATCCGACCAATGAAAAGCAGAAAAAGAATGTAAATTTATTTCATAGGACTCCCCTTCATCACTATATGTTAAACCTTGATGGATCATGTATGATGTTAACAAATACAGTGGATCATATACATGGATGCTTCTAGCAGGTATGTTTTTATCGTGTTCAATACGAGTTACGGAAATACCCCCACCCCCTCATTCAATATTTCGTAAAAAAATATGATAAGATGAAAGAGAAGCAATCATACCTTTGTGTAGGTTTATTCGTAGAGGAAACGGGTTCGTAGATGGGATTTTTACAGGTTCGTAAGGAAAAAAAGTGTTTCGTATAGAGTGACAAATTGTGAAATAAGTTCATATAAGCAATAAATTATCATTGTAAATGATAGTATACAAATTCAAAGGAGAATAATTGTACATCCAATGTATAAATACGATCGATGTTATGTCTTGTATAAATAAACTGAGTAGATACTTTGTAAATATTACATCAAAGTATATAATATATATTCACAATATTAAATGAAAATTTAAAAACCTCCACGAAGCTTTTTTCCCTGAAAAAAATCGGTCATGAAGGGGATTCCCCTGTCAAAACTACGACCGCATCTCGCTGGGCCAGTGCCCAGTCTTCACCACGTGACCTTGCTACCCGCTAAATCAATTACGTAACGGTCTCATTAACGGTGGTCAATTCGCCTTTACCCGCGAGCGCATTGTGCCCCTTTAAAGGTCTGATTATCTTTAATTTTGAAATTTACTACTCACACAAGGTTTCTTCAGATCAGCATCTGTTGTAATATCTGTCCTCATGAATGTAGCTTCAAACAGCTCCCTGAAAACATACACAAGTACCAACATGAGATGAAATTCCTCTAACAGGGGTCTGACAGCATGAACGTCCTATCATATGGCTTAAGAACATCAAGTTATTTGTAGTTTCTTGGAAGAAGATTTCATGTTCTTCAGCTAGAGTTAAAGAAAAGCTACAATTACATACTGATGTGGTGGACCCTAGGATCATTGATACAAAAGATTCATTGGAGTTACAACATTAAATGACCATATAGAATTTCACCATGCGCCATCACAAGAGAGAACAGTTACTATAAAACCAGGTTGTGCCTGGTACTGCGAGGATGTCCATAAAGCTAAACGTGACAGGCGACAGGCTGAACGCAGATGGCGAAAATCGCAGCTAGAAATACATCGTCAGATGTATAGGTCATCTAGGAATCATGTATCAAAGGTTCTTGCCGATTCCAAGAGATCATACTACAAACAGAAGATAAAGGATCTTCAGAATAAGCCTAGACAACTTCACCAGTTTCTAAGACAGTTACAGGGAAAAGACACTGATAGCGCTCCCACCCAGACTGATGACATTGACAAGTTGGTGGATGATTTTAACAAGTTCTTCATTGAAAAGATTGATACTATTCGGGCACATCTTCAAACACAAGACACACAGGAATCAACGCCAGATGAGCCATCGTTCCAGGGTACGCCACTGGACGAATTTGGATCATCCACTCAGGCTGAGGTTGAGGCCATTATCAGGTCTGCAAACAAGACCACGTGTCAGTTAGACCCTGCACCCACTCAGCTGATGATCGAGCATCTAGATGTGTTACTCCCAACTATAACTGACATTGTTAACAAAAGCCTCAGTACAGGTGTGTTTCCGGATTCCCTGAAAGAAGCTGTCATAAGGCCTCATCTCAAGAATCCTAGCCTAGATGGGTCTATTCTGAAAAATTATAGACCAATCTCCAACCTAAGCTTCCTATCAAAAGTCATAGAGCGAGCTGCTGCAAAACAGCTATTGGATCATTTATCCTCTAATGGCATTCTGAACCCGTTTCAGTCAGCTTACCGTCCAGCACACTCTACAGAGACTCTTCTGCTTCGTGTCATGAACGATCTTCGAAGAATTCTGGATTCTGGAGGCATGGCAGCCTTAGCTCTACTAGATCTCAGTGCCGCATTCGACACTGTAGATCATGATCAGCTTTTAACTGTATTACAGGAACATGTTGGAATAAAAGCTATGGCTTTAAAGTGGTTTTCCTCATACCTGTCCAACCGAACCCAGGCAGTTATCATCAACTCACGCTCTTCTAACCGCGTTGAACTGACATGCGGTGTTCCTCAAGGTTCAGTTCTGGGGCCACTCTTGTTTCTCGTATACGTGAACCAGCTTCCTCTGCTTATAAAGAAGTTTGGGATGGACCCGTTCTCTTATGCAGATTACCATATTTGGTAGCAGAAAACAAATCAGAGAGGCTGCTGTTACAGATGTCAGTATTGGATCAGCTGTCATTCAGACCTCTGTCTGTGTTAAAGATCTAGGGATCTTTATCGACAGTGAGCTGTCTCTAGATACACAAGTCAATGCCATCTGTAAAAACTGCTACCATCATCTGCGGATTATTGGCAGTCTGCGTAAATACATTACAAAGGATTGCGCACACAGACTGGTCCAATCACTAGTGATATCACAGATGGACTATTGTAACAGTGTCCTCTTTGGTCTAAACAATAAACATCTCGCCAAACTCCAAAAACTTCAAAACTGTGCTGCCCGTATCATATGCCTTAAGTCTAAATTTGACCACATCTCAACAACTCTTAAACTATTACATTGGTTACCAGCAAAGTTCCGCATAGACTTCAAAATATTATGTATTGTCTACAAGTGTTTAAATGGACTGGCTCCCGAGTATCTTTCCACCCTTCTCTCTGTGTACACTCCTCCCCGTGCCCTTCGATCACAGTCTCAGCATCTGTTGATAGTTCCCCGTGTCAGACTGGCATCACAAGGCAGAAGATCGTTTGAGTTTGCAGCCCCACATCTATGGAATCCACTCCCCACAGAAATCAAGCTTGCTACCTCTCTTGACTCTTTCAAATCATATCTCAAAACTTATCTATTTAAATCTGCTTTCCCTTAATATCCACCTACAATTATCCCCAGCAATTGTGTAATCTCTCTGTGTATATATTCTATTTATATTTTATATTTTTAAACATGTAGCGCCATGAGCATGCATAAGTGTATGGAATGGCGCACAACAAATACCCATTATTATTATTTAAAACAATGCAGAACACGTCCTATACTTCAGATACCATAACCTTAGTAATTAACCGTAACCTAAATTCTTTGTGAACATAGGCTCATGACATCTTTGGCAAATCAAAATACCATAATCGCACAAGAAAAAGAACTGAAGACTAAGGAAATGAGAACTAGTATCTGCTATGATTCAGTGATGTTGAGGTGACTCACCGAGGGTAGTGCATGTAGTATGGAGATGCTGGCAAGGACACCTGGCTGTCTCCGTACACTGGCGGGCCCTCGGGTAACAATACATCCTCCTTCTGTAACCATGGCAATAGGCAAAAAATAGAGCCATTGGCTCTGTAGCTCATCAGGCTTCATTATCAATTATGCTTAATATATATATTAGGGGCAACAGGGCCACCAAAGCTACAATTTTTAATCCTCACTAGCCAAGGAGTATGTACACAAAGTTTTAGGTTTCTAGGCCTTATGGTTCTGGAGAAGAAGATGAAAATAGGTTTTAAGGGTGTGGCCCCTGTGGCCCTTATTAGGGGACACAGGGCCACCAAAGCTACAATTTTTAATCCTCACTAGCCAAGGAGTATGTACACAAAGTTTTAGGTTTCTAGGCCTCATGGTTCTGGAGAAGAAGATGAAAATAGGTTTTTAGGGCGTGGCCCCTGTGGCCCTTATTAGGGGTCACAGGGCCACCAAAGCTACAATTTTTAATCCTCACTAGCCAAGGAGTATGTACACAAAGTTTTAGGTTTCTAGGCCTCATGGTTCTGGAGAAGAAGATGAAAATAGGTTTTTAGGGCGTGGCCCCTGTGGCCCTTATTAGGGGTCACAGGGCCACCAAAGCTACAATTTTTAATCCTCACTAGCCAAGGAGTATGTACACAAAGTTTTAGGTTTCTAGGCCTTATGATTCTGGAGAAGAAGATGAAAATAGGTTTTAAGGGTGTGGCCCCTGTGGCCCTTATTAGGGGTCACAGGGCCACCAAAGCTACAATTTTTAATCCTCACTAGCCAAGGAGTATGTACACAAAGTTTTAGGTTTCTAGGCCTCATGGTTCTGGAGAAGAAGATGAAAATAGGTTTTTAGGGCGTGGCCCCTGTGGCCCTTATTAGGGGTCACAGGGCCACCAAAGCTACAATTTTTAATCCTCACTAGCCAAGGAGTATGTACACAAAGTTTTAGGTTTCTAGGCCTCATGGTTCTGGAGAAGAAGATGAAAATAGGTTTTAAGGGCGTGGCCCCTGTGGCCCTTATTAGGGGTCACAGAGCCACCAAAGCTACAATTTTTAATCCTCACTAGCCAAGGAGTATGTACACAAAGTTTTAGGTTTCTAGGCCTTATGATTCTGGAGAAGAAGTCGAAATTCCACAAAGTTTACGAACGGATGGACGGATGGACGGACGGACGCCGGACACCATGCCATGCCATAAGCCCATCGGGCCTTACAGGCCAGATGAGCTAAAAACTTAATTCCAAGATTCACAAGCATCTCTGAGCGTCACTTAAATAGCTGCTACATTAATTCTACATGTTATGGAGACTTAAATAAAATCTATAAGGATTATAGAAGATAGGGAAAAAAATATTTGAAACAAACTGTAAAAGCAACACAAAAGCCTTAAATTCAGGACACTAACATGAAAGTAACTTAGATTCATCTAAAAAACTCAATACTTCTTCAGCAGCTGAGGTGTTCTAACTTTCAAAACGAAATGTTCGATTTTAAAATAAGCTAAATATGCTGTAAGGCTTACAGAATCGGAACTGGTTGTTTAGCCCTATAAATGTTGCCATTGTTAGATGAGTTCACGTATACCTCACTATAATAATTGCAACGAAAAGGCCTGAAATAACACTATGACAATACAAATATACAACTAATCACTATCAAGAGCCCCATGCAGTGTTCTTATCTTAAAACTCAAAACCAAAAACTCCTATCAGATAAGCCAAACTGATAAATAACAGACAAAATTTCAATATTATCAAGGAAAACGGTTCAACTCACCTCTCGAGAATTGACACGAGGGAGTTTCTGAGTAGTGTGTCCGATTATTTCTGTGTTATGTAGACTCCTACTCTCCGCTAGCAGCACGAGAAACAGCAGCACGGAGGACACTTCACTCGAGGCTTCCTCTCCTGGGAAGATGAATTGAAATGACCGTATCTAGTTATCTCTATACTATTGAAGTAAAACAACTACAAAAATATTGGGACAATACTTTAAGATTTGCCAGGAGTTGAAAAATCTGCAAGTCCTTCAATTATCTCTTAATAATATAATTTCAGGGAGAAATTCTACAAAACTATTTTGACTATACAGAAAATATGTATTGAGTTGAATTATCTCCTTCGCAAAAAAATAATATATCATTAGATATAGGATTATTTCCTCGAGAATTATAAACCATACTTTTATCACCAGATGCACTAGCCATTAATTTTATTATTATTTTTTTCTGCATTGTTCATAATATACAAAATTTTTAACAGCACCATAAGCAAGTATTTATCTCACCATCTTGATGTAACAATTTCTCTAGAAGTTGTTCAAGACGACTAGCTTCATCAAATTTTCGACAGCATCGTAGATGATAAGCATATGACAATACTCCATCTATTTCCTTTTTGATTGGACCAGACGGAGATTGGTGTTGGTATCTGAATAACAGATCATATTTGATGCATAATATACTATTTACAAAATTTACAACAATTCATGAAGATTTGGACAAATAGAAGTCAAGTTATTGGAAACATCTCAAGGGTAAAACAATACCCTCAACTCATATATATACATATCTCAACGCTGAGTGAATGTTACAAAAAATAGCACTACAGACATGAGGCTTGAAAATGACAACTGTCCAAGCCATTAGCTTATCTGATCAAAAAGCCTAGTTCAAAATTTTTTTGCAATGTGGTTGTACCTGTTTTTTCCCTTTAAGAATTCAAACAAAGTGTCGTAAGCCTTCTTCTTGAGGCGTTTACACTTGGTATCCCTGGTTGACTGAGGCTGCACCATATACGCTCTTTTCTGGTCATCCTGTAGCTTTAGCTTGCACAGTTTTGTGATCAAACTGTCAGTGCTGTCTTTGAATACATCAACCGTTGTCTCCATTTTTTCCTAAAAAACGACAAGTGCATCAGTACTGCAAATCTCAAGTACACTGTTCCTAAACTAGGGTAAATCTCCTATTTCAATCAAATTTACATGACATCACAGTTGGACCAGAGGATTTCATATTTTGGATGCGCTTAATTAAATGGTTTAGGGGTTCTCAAAATCTCAAAGCAATTTGCTCTCCCTATACCAAACCGTTTGGTATCTCGAACCCGTAAACCATCCATTACGTGAAATTCTTTATCAGCAATATTAGATGCAAATGGCAAATTCCTTTTATCTTTCTTATTCACAATATACTGGCTGGGGACCAGTTATCGCCGTTTTTTCGAGGTTTATAACATTTTAATTAATTGCTTTTCAACCAAATCAAACATTACTCATATTAATGATTGATTAGCTATTTGCCTTTCTTTTTTGCTTGTTTACAGTTGTCTATCGTGTATTTCAGTAACTCTGTTAAGCGAAAGTTCGAGTATCTATCTTGTGCTTTCCAAACAACTAACAGGATCAGTTTATCGCCACTTCATGATTTATTGATTTTCATCTAATGCAATATATTTTTTTTAAATGAAATTATTTCTTTTTTTCATTATAGAAGTATTGTATACACTTCATAAATGAACATTGATTTAAAAAATAAAAATAACACTACTTTGACATACATGACATCCCCCCGACCCTATTGTAAATTTTGTGAATATTTTCTTATGATTAATCATATTATATTTTTATAGTTAACACACCATGGAATTTTTTTCCGATATCCAAGTTTCCGGTGATATTGCCGATCTTTTCACACTAAAAATGTCGTGATCAGATATGCGCATGTGCAAAAACGAAGTAGTGGCGATAAACTGGTCCCCGGCGATAACTGGTCCCCAGCCAGTAGTGTTGTAATTTATTTTATTTTTTTTGACTAGATGTCTCGAATGAAAAGAGAATGGTCCGAATATAGAAACAGATTCTATAGTGGCTCCAGCATCAAAACTGATGGTTTGAAATATATGAAAGTCAAATGAAAAAATGTGAAAAATCATGTGTCATTTCATTGTGTAGCCTACAGATTGGTACACAAAGTCAAGTTTTTGAAAATAAAAATGATGTTTTGAGTTGAAGTGTTCTTGTCAAGACTTGATCAAATGCTATTACATATTTATTAAATACTAGAAATATGTCAATAAAGTAGATTCCTTGACAAAAGTGGAAAGAAACCCACAAACCTACTGTCAACTCATTTAACAGACAACTTTCATTTGAAAGCATCGATAATTGTTTTCCCTCTTCCCTTCAAAACTTTCATTTTTTCCGCCATTGTAGTATCGAGGTAAATAAATGCATCGATTTTAAAGAAATTTAGAAATTTCTTCAAAACTAAAGTGTCCGAAAACTGCACACTCTAGAACTCAATTTGAAATAATCATCTATTAATTTTTTTGAATAACAAAAATATAAAACTCTTTTTTTAAACCAATGCCTTCCCCGTACAGTCTTTACCGCTCGGCTGCGAATTTAAAATGTCGCTCTCTTGAGACGAAAATCCGCCCTTGACAGTTTAGTTTAATTGATTATTCACATTCGTTTTGCATTATTTTGGTATTCAAACAAACATACAGATGTATCGAGCATTGTACGACTATAAAAGCAAGCTGCCACAGTACCTGTCGTTTTCAGCAGGTGATAAATTTACTGTTCTTGATGGGTCGAGGAATGACTGGCTGTATGCTCAGAATGGGATTGGTCAAGTTGGATACATTCCAAACATCTATGTGATTAAGATCGATGTAAGTATCAAATTTGATTCTTGTAATGACTTATTCTTAATGACTTTGCTAAAATTGGTAAAATAGAAATTATTAATATAAATCAACCAGACAACCACAATTTACTTATTGCACAAATATTAACTGGCTCTACAAACTTGGTCAGCAGCATAATTAATTTAGACTGAAACTTATGTTGCCGAATGCTGTATCCTCGCGCAGAGAGCTGCATACTAACTATGTTATCCAATGGGTTTGCAGGTGTAGCATCTCCACCTACAGCATGATATGCATTACGCAGCATTAGGGTATCAGATATTCTCTAGATTTAAATACACTAATGAGTAATGACTATGGTAAGTTGGTAACAAATTATATTTTTCTAAGTGGTGCTAATTATCATTAACTGCATAGCATTTACATCACCTAACGATGTTACAATAAAGGTTGTCAACAAGGATCTAAGATCCAAGAAAAAAATATTCTTAGCCCTATTGTATTGTAGACTAACAGGAATATAAAAACTATGATAGTCCAAAATGGGGATGAAAACTGTATGTTTAGTAAACTGCAGAATAGCCTAAAATAATTTGTGACAGTTTTCTTAATGTGTAAATTCTAGATATTAAATCAACATTTCTAATCTAAATATTAATTTCCAAATGCTAGAACTTTGTAAATTTCAAGATACAAACTGGAACAATATAGATGCTTACAGTAATTGTCATTTCAAGATGTAAACTGGTTATTTCTAGATGCTATCTCGTGATTTCCCGATACTATCTTCTTACATCCAAATAATAAGTGAATATTTCAAGTTTGTAGGGCTACAATACATATGGTACATCAATACATGACCCTTAAAGGTCGTCCTGAAAGGTTTCCATTGGGTATCATCACAAACATCTAAAATATTTCCTAAGTAAATGTTATTTAATGATTTTTTTTCCATTTGTTTTCAATATTTGTTGAAGGTTCCTGCTTCTCAGCTTGTGAAATTCATTGATGGATCTATTGAGGCAATTCATCTACAAGCTGCAAGTAATGAGGGTGCTTATTCTCACAAGGAAAGAGAGTTTTTGAGGTACACCTGAAAGTTTCATATTAAATTTTCTCAAGGAAAATACAAATTATTCAGTAGTATTCAGAATGTATAGAGACATTTGTATTGCTTAGCTTTATTTAATGCTGAAGTTATTTTATCTTGCCATTCAAAACTTTTACTGAACTCAATGCTTTTGTTTGTTTTCTAAGGTATGTCAATATTGAAATTTACAGTTATGAACCCAACTCTATGATTTCAATTTGTTCTTTGTAGAAAGTTGATCCATCATCGCAGTGTTGTTGCTGATGGATTCCGACAGTCAAGAGTGAAAAAATCCTCTTCAACTCCAGATGCCAGGTCCTCTAGTCAGAGAAGAAAAGCGCCTCCGCCACCCAGAGAACATAGCATTGATGTCGTAGGCAGTATGAGAAATTAATTTGATTTATTTTCCATAGAATATAATGCAAAAATTACATGATGCATATCAACAAAATTGAACTTGATCCTTTGTTAAAGAAGTAAAAATGTACTCTTAAATGATGTACTATGTTGAGCTTTTCTCTTAGGACACTAAATTTGACTTGTTAAATTTTGTCACCGTTTGTTCCTAATTAGTACTAACAAACTATTATCTACACAAAGTTGTTTCCAATGTTATTTTTCAGCTGCTCAATCTGATATTGCTGTGAAGAATGGCAAGCCAGCTTCTTCTAAGAAAACTTCAGCACCGCCGCCACCACGAGAAAACTCTGTTTTACTGGTGAGTTCATATTTATCATTGGATCCTCCTTTTATTATCATAATGTTGATATTTATTTCATGTGTTATGCAGTAAGTAGTATCTGCTCAAAGTGCTCCCAATAATTTATCCTTTCAAAGCTTCTTTGCGGCGTTGATCTATACATCCCTTTTTCACTTTTCAGGTACCCATTATAATTTTCTATATTGTATTTGAATGAAAGATATGTATTTATGTGTTTCATATTGAAACTTATAATGGGTACCTGAAAAGTGAAAACGGGATTAATTTTCTATCAAGAAAATGACTTCAAAAGTATACAATAATCAAAATTTATTTCATCCCAGGAGCCTGATGCAGTGGATTCCGCCTTAGCCAACCAGGGCGAGTCTAATGGTCAAACAGCGGGGACCCCAAGCAGCCAAGAGAGTTCGGGTAGCGATCGGCTGGTTGCCATGGAAACTTCCCCTGTCAAAGTTGACAGTGCAACCTCTCCAATGAAACACCCAAAGACTCCCGATGAAATCGACTTCAAAGAACTTCATGTGCCAAACCATTTAGGATCTGAACTTGTGGAACAAATAAGGGCAAATACTGGACTGAGCTATGACAAATCCAAAGTTGCATTAGAGACTGTCCTCGGCTACATTGGTTACAAGGTCCCCAATCTTGCTATGGCTATGGACAAAATATTTTCAACTCTTGGAAAAGAGGTAACAATTATTATGATGCTGTTACACCTACATGAAATCTTTGACAGTTTGTCACATTTGTATTATTCAGAAAGCAATTTTGATCAATGAAAATCCAAATACGGATAACATATTCTTGTTTGTCAAATTCACACATCCAATTTACATTAATACTAGTTTTATATCAACTTGTACCTGTCAATCTGTGTTCTTAAGATAAATTCAAAAATTATGGTCGATCAATTGATGCATGTGATTTTCAAGTTTTTCATCATAATTGTGACTCTCTAATGTTCAAAAGATTTCAGATAATACTTTTTTGAAACAGTCTTTTTAAATCTTACACATGTCTTTATAAATTTTGTACATGTCTTCTTTTACAATTGTGACAATTACTTATTGTCATTTGCTTTATAGATTACTACATTTTAGTTGTTCTAGATTTAACAATGTGACAAAGAACAGAATGATTCACTGTGTCCTCTTGAATTTTGTTTAAAAAAAAAAGAAAAAAAGATAGGACCATCCCTTTAAGAACTCTTTAGAAAATCAATTCAGCAAATAAAGGGTATTGTTTCCACTATGGTGATACATTTACTTCTCTACTCCACCTCTACTCTAGTCTGAACCAGCTGCTGAGGAAGG
This sequence comes from Steromphala cineraria, assembly GCA_916613615.1. Classification (NCBI taxonomy): domain Eukaryota; kingdom Metazoa; phylum Mollusca; class Gastropoda; order Trochida; family Trochidae; genus Steromphala; species Steromphala cineraria. Next base: position 19,701,303 of record OU744726.1, read on the forward strand.
AAGCCATGATGCCGAAAGACTGACAGTGATATTCAGCGAGCTCACATCGTGTAAAGATGACTCACAACAACGAAGCTGGGCTCTCCACGAGGATGAATCCATCATTAAGGAATATCTACAGGAGCTCCTCTCTATACTGGTATGTCACTCTTCTTTAAAGGATGTGCTTGGTACTATATTAGTTATCAGTATTGTTCTTGAAGAGAATCGCCGCTGAAATATTGCTCACTCACTCTTGAAGTGGATCCTGTGACTATTTGCTTATCCTTTTTGGATTCAAATAATGGTGTTTATGAATGTATTCTAAACATATCTTGAGTCAAGATATCAGTGCTTATGCAAATCTAATAAGTTGAGAGGTTTGTGTTCCAATATTTACCACCTCTGCACATTATATGAAACTTTCTCTATTTTCAGGAAAATGCCAAGCCTTCAATTTGCAGAAAAGCTATCGCCCATGATAACTATGAATATGTACATAACTTAGTGCAGTATTATCAAATGGTGAGTACACAGGCTAATTGTTGTAATAGATAATTATTCTTTGTTTTAATTTAATAAAACAAATAATACAGACCATTTGTATAACAAAATTTCTTTGATTATTTTCAATAGTTTCAGTTTCAATTTGAACACTTGATGGTATTTGTTAATGTCAAATGATTCTAGGGCCTCATTAACGAAAAATAATTTCCACAGTTATTTATACATACAAAAATTAACATAGATTGTGTGGATAATTTCAACTGTCCTTCTGTCTATCTGAAATTTGATTCTCTCATTTCAGGAAACCCGTATCAGCATTCGCTTGCTGTTATTGAAAGTGTTTGGTGCGATGTGTGGTTTAGACAAGGTCGCTATTACAATGCTGCTGTTTTCTGTGCTGCCCTTAGAACTAGCTGAAGACATTCAGAGTAAATCTGATGGTGAGTTTAGTTCATGTTCCGATATCTTAGAATTCTGCATTTGAAAAAATAGGAAAGCAAGATTTCTTTGAAAGCAATTTATTTTTAGCTCATCAGGACTGAAAGTCCAGATGGGCTTATGGCATGGCCCGTCGTCCGGCGTCCGTCCGTCCGTCGTCCGTCGTCCGTCGTCCGCCGTCCGTCCGTAAACTTTTGACACTTTCGACTTCTCCTCATGAACCATACACATTAGAGAGCTGAAATTTTGTGTACAAGCACCTTAGCATATGGAGATTCTAATTTGTAACTTTGGTGACCCTGTGACCCCAAATAGGGTCACAGGAGTCTCAACTTTAAAAACCTATTTTCATCTTCTTCTCCAGTTCCAGAAGGACTAGAGTGTTAAAAATGATATGTGCAGACTCCTTGGCCAATGGGGATTCTAATTTGTAACTTTGGTGACCCTGTGACCCCAAATAGGGTCACAGGGGTCACAACCTTAAATAACTATTTTCATCTTCTTCTCCAGTTCCAAGAGAAGTAGAGAGTTAAAAATTATATGTGCAGACTCCTTGGACAATGGAGATTCTAATTTGTAACTTTGGTGACCCTGTGACCCCAAATAGGGTCACAGGGGTCACAACCTTAAAAACCTATTTTCATCTTCTTCTCCAGTTCTAAAAGGACTAGAGAGATAAAAACGATATGTGCAGACTCCTTGGCCAATGGGGATTCTAAATTGTAGATTTCGTGACCCCATGACCCCAAATAGGGTCACAGGGGTCACAACCTTAAAAACCTATTTTCATCTTCTTCTCCAGTTCTAAAAGGACTAGAGAGTTGAAAATGATATGTGCAGACTCCTTGGACAATGGGGATTCTAATTTGTAACTTTGGTGAACCTGTGACCCCAAATAGGGTCACAGTGGTCACAACCTTAAAAACCTATTTTCATCTTCTTCTCCAGTTCTAAAAGGACTAGAGAGTTGAAAGTTATATGTAGAGACTCCTTGGACAATGGGGATTCTAATTTGTAACTTTGGTGAACCTGTGACCCCAAATAGGGTCACAGGGGTCACAACCTTAAAAACCTATTTTCATCTTCTTCTCCAGTACTAAAAGGACTATATAGTTGAAAATGATATGTGCAGACTCCTTGGCCTATCGGGATTCTTAATTGTAGATTTCGTGACCCCATGACCCCAAATAGGGTCACAGGGGTCACAACCTTAAAGACCTATTTTCATCTTCTTCTCAAGTTCCAAAAGGTCTAGAGAGCTGAAATTATATGTGCAGACTCCTTGGCCAATGGGGATTCTAAATTGTAGATTTCGTGACCCCATGACCCCAAATAGGGTCACAGGGGTCACAACCTTAAAAACTTATTTTCATCATCATCTTTAGCTCCTTAAGGTCTATTGAGCTGAACGACTGCATGTAGACTCCTTGGCCAATTGGGACTCTAAACTGTAGGTTTTGTGACCCCATGACCCCAATTTGGGTCACAGGGGTCACACTCTTAAAAACCTATTTTTCTCCGTTAGATGACAGTCATTTTTATTCATTCATTTTAAGTGCATCTTGCCTGTACAAAGCAAACTTGATATGATGCCTGATGAGCTACAGAGCCAATGGCTCTATTTTTTGCAAACATTTACAATGTTTCATTACATTAATGTAACATGCAAAGTAACAAATGAGAAAGCATAAATGAACTTTCATGTACAGTAGAACACAGATATAGCGAACACGGATATAGCGAACACTCGGATATAGCTAACAAATTTTCAAGTCCCGTCCCTATATAATATCATTAAAATTATATGCGTATAGCGAACACCGGATAAACACCTTGAAGTTCTTTATATCCGAGTTCTACTGTATGTTCATAAAATTATGGTATCATATCTTGATGAAGATACTAGAATATTGTGCAATTGGCATGACCAATATTACAACAAAAGTAATGTTTACTATTTGCTTTTGCTTGAAGTAATAATAAAGTAAGGGTGGTTTAATAGACATTTTACAACTTTCTCTTCCAGATGTGACCAGGTTGTGCTATGTGTCTCTAGTCATGGCTATGCTGTTTTCTAATGGAGAACATGTACCTGCTAATATCCATGGTGAGATAATGGAATATATATTTGTCTTTAGTCAAATCTTTATAATGATATTTTGTTGACAAATCACAATCCTTTATTTCAGACATCTGTTACTTTTCTGTATATGGTCGCAATATATACCAATATATATAAAATCTTTATAATATCTTCAATGATTTTGCTTGAAGTAATGAGTGTAAAATGGTTGTCAAACATAGATTTTGAATGGATCTATTATTTCCCTTGAGTCAAACTTCTTTTTAGTAGCAACATGATACCAACTAAAAATTACATTAAAGGAAATAAAGAATCCTTTCAAAATCTATTTAACATCCACTATACACAACTTCTTTTCAAGAAGTTTCAATTGACACTTCCTCAGTTGCTGCATGACATAAAATGGAACATTTCAGTAGTAATACTTTTTTGGTACATCTGCCACACTTTGTTATCAATTTTGCCTCTTCATTTGAATTTCTCAATTTGTATTTTCAGACCACTTAAACCAGTCTTTCATTGCTTATGTGCTGAATCTTATCGAAACACCTCCATCTTCGGACCATGATGAACAAGCCACAGACATGCTCATCACATTCGTGCTGGCTTTCAATCTTCACTTCGAGGACATAGGGCAAAACATTGTCATCCAGGCACTGGCGGAACAACAGAACGCAAAATCTCTCACAGAAAAACTTATGCTGCTCTTCAACAGAGGAGGTGAGTTTGTAGTCTTTGCTTAGATGACTATCGCTAATGAAACTAAGATTTGGTTATGATTTGAGTTGAAAATCTTAAATAACCCTTTTTGTTTTTCAATTAAAATTATACTTATGGATACAGCTTATGATAGCAGAAAAGAACTTCTTAATGTTCGCCTTTTAAAAATGGGTTTCACTCTGATGGTTTACCTTACCTTTATGCAAAAGAGAAACAAAAAGGAGTTTCAAACCTCAAGAAGCCGACCCTTGGATCTGCCACTGTTTTACTTCACTATGCATCATCCATGACCAAATATCATGTGAGAGTATACTGTTTTGACTATGAAATATAAATAAACTGCCATCTGCCACTGTTTAATGTCAGTTTGCTTCATCTATGACTCCATATCATGTGACAGTGTACTGTTGTGAACATGAGATATAAATAACCTGCCCTCACGCCCCCCAGATGACCCGGTCCGTATGTTTGAGCACCTACCGGTGCCGCCCCACTCTGTGATCAAGTTTATGCAAGACCTGTACAGCTGTCCAGCTACCTCAAACCTTCTCTACACCAACGACGCCATGGTCCTCATCGACATCATCATCAGGCAACTTGCTAATCTCTCTGCTGGTGATACTGTGAGTAGAACCTGTCTGACTGAGATATGATTTAGTCACATGAATTGTCCTGAACAAATTTTATGACACATATGATAACTTTCGGCTCTTATGTTAAAAAATTTTATGAACTTGTTTCTGCCTCAAACTTCTATTAAGTCATATCACATAATACCTATCTATTCAACAGAGTGAACACCCCCAAATGCATCGCCTGACAACACAGAATATTTGATTGTTACAAAATTGAATCTTTTTCAAATATTTCTCTCTAAATTTTATCTCCATTTCTCTGTTGACAGAACCGGACATTGTACCTGCAGCTGACAAAGCTGGTACTGAAGAACTCGAACTACAAGGAATTCTACCATCGCCAGGAGGAGCTCTTCTACCTGCTGAGATCCATTGCTGAGGAGGAGGCTGACTTCCCGGAGGACAAGGAGCTCTGTACTCTCATCCTGTTGGAGAATGACCAGACGCTCAGTCCCACTTGAACTGACTGGAGGGCAGACGTGAACTTCTATGAGCAGATACTTAGTGCCACTTGTATTTGTGGCAGATGTGGTCTTGCATGATTTGAAAGAGTGCTCTCTTTCTAATAAATAACAATCAAACTTTCCTAAGGACTCATCTACCTGGAGAATGATCAGACGTTCAGTCCAACTTAAATTGACTGGAGGGCAGACGTGAACTTCTAAGAGCAGATGCAACATTTTTTGATAAACTCGCTTCTGGAGTGCAGACTAACTGAACTGTAGGTCTTCTTTGCCTCCTCTGTCTGTACTCTGTTTCTTGGAGAACTATCAATCGCTGAGTCCCTCTTGAGGGCATACAATAACTTCCATGGGCAGAAGCTTCATCCTTCTTTGACAAGATTGTGTGTGATCTCTCTTCAGATTTGCAGACATGGTTAACTCCTTTGTCTGTATTCTGAACCTTTATCTTGCTGAGAATAGAAACACTCTGTCCCAATGAACGACCTGATTTGATTAAGGGGCAAACTTGCATGATTAGTTTTATGTTTTCTCATTCTAATCAAGCTTTGGCTCCAAGCCTCATACTGCTGGAGATCATTCAGAAGCTTCTGACCGTGAGGCAGACATGAGCAGACATATACTTCTTTCAAGAGTTCTTCTCGTTTCTACTGGAGAATGATCAAGCAGTGATATCAACTTGTATGGACATGAACTTACATGAGCAGATGTTTGTCCTTCTCAAAACTGAACTTTGTACATGCTTAGTCGTACTGGAAGTGGAAGGAAGATATGAATTTAGCAGACATATGATCTACAATCTATTTAACTGGAAAATGATCAGATGCTTAGTCAAACTTGAACTGGAGGGCATACATGACCTTGTGTGATTTGTCTTGTGTGCACTCATTCTTATACTTGGACATAAGGTTTTCTGGTCAAAGCTAAGACATCATTGGTCAAGGCTTAAATACTTTCATCCTGCTTGAGAATGATCAGATGCTTAGTCAGTCTTGAATTGGAGGGCAAATGGAAACTAAGGTTAATTAGGTTTAAGGCTCAGTTCTGAAGTTTTTTATTTATCTTTTCTGCAAACTGTTGCTGTAGTGTCCTTATCTTTGCAAACTGTCAGGTATTTTAAACTCTTGACCACCTACGTGACTTGAAGACAAAAATCTAACCTGTGGATGCAGGCAGTAAGATGTTTCTATGAATACAAGATAGTCAACATCCAGAGCAACTGATCTTTTTTTCGTTACTTCTTAGCACCAAAATTGTTTTGAAATCTAGTCTCTGAAAAAAAAACTATGTAAGGTGAGGGATATCCATGCTCACAAACACTTGGACTTCTGTTTGTATCTGAGCATTTCTTGACAACGATCTTGTATTATGTTGAGGTTTCCCGCATTAAGTATGGTAAAACTATATTAAGCCTTATCAAAGCTTTAATGATCTGTTTGTGTTAGTAAGACAGGATTGGTCTTACTAAAGCAAAGGGGCAAGTGGTTATTGTTTCTAGTTTCGTCCATTGATCTAAACTCGTCAGACTGAAGAAGCAATGATTCTGTCTCTCCTTATATACTCTTTTGGTAAGAAAATATAAATATGGTGGGAAGTTTTAGCCCACGATTCTAACGGCCACATAATGCTTGCTGGAAGTTGGACCGCTTTGGTCTCATGGGCGCCGGCAGTGGAGGTACCAAAGTGTATGAATTTTGTGTGTTTGTTTAAAATATAAGTTGCAACTCTTATTTTGAGATATTTTTTTGTCATAAACCAAATGAAATTTGACTGGTGTAGCAGTGTAATTCTCAGGAAAAGTATGTACTCCATCCTGGATTCTCTGATATATCATCTTAGGCTTCTGACTATTATTGGTCTGAGTGGTGGGCAATTCTAGGTTCATGAGGAAAACAAAGAGTAAATGGATGAAAGTCTTCTTTCTGCTAAATATAAGGAATGTTGTGCAATGAATGTGGGCAGCTAATATACATGGTTGACTCTGACAATTGAGTGTCAGGCTTTGCAAAATGAAGCATTTGTGCAGCTCTAATGTGCAATAAATATTTAGTTGAAATATTGAAGTAGGAAATCAAAAAGGGAAAAGGGTAATATTTAGTCACTCAGTAAGGAATCCAGAGTTTAATTTCAATGATAGAACAGTATCATACTTTATATATAATAGAAAGAGATACTGATGGAATATACATGTTTGTTTTTGGAGGTGGATTAGAATCTCAGTAATCTTTAATAGATTTTGTGCTTAATTAAAGATGTCTTGAAGAAAAAAAATTAACATTTTGACTTTTTGAATAAATCAAATTTAAACCCAAAATGGTGACTTAGGAATATGTAAAATCTAAAAAATGTGAATTCAAATCAAAACTCAAATCAATGTTTATGTATATGTCAACACATGCATTTATGGAAAAATGTTGCTATACAGGGTTATTAACTTCTTTTATATTATTGATTGTTATGAAATAATTTAAATGATATGACAGTGCAATGCTCATACTTCAAGTATGTGTTGAACCCAAGACTTGCTATTCAATGTTGTGCTTTTCTTTCATTGATCGATTCAACTTACCCATCAGACTTTCAGCAAATTGTGTGTTTCATCGGCTTTTCATCCATGTATTTCAATGATTATGTGTTGTCAATTTGGACTTAAAACATTTATTGCCGATAAAACCATTTGCTCAATTCAGGATTTTGAAATCAAAACTCGGCTTTTCTGTTTTTTATGTGCAATATGTGTTGTGTTTTGATTAATTTTGATGATTGTTGATATTTTGAGTGCTCTAGTTTCCGGATATAGAAAAATTTATTCAATACAAGTATTGACACACTTATCAATAGCATTAACAGATTCTGTGTATGTTTTCATATTCAATTAACTTCGGCCTCATTAAACTCATGAACTGACATAATCGATCTTGTTAACAATGTCAATACAATCTAGTTAAAACTAGCTATAATGTCCTCACATTATATCTAGCTACTAACCACCACCATCTCTTTGAATCGGACAATCTGATAAAACTAGCTGTTAGAATCGGGCAATCTTGTTAAAACTAGCTGAAATGTTTTTGTCCAATATAACATTAATGAAAACCTCAGTGTTTCGTCATGCAATATTCAAATATGTGGTTTGAGGGGATTTGAAATTTTTATGTAAATTGTCTGTAAATAGGTGATCCCCAGGATGACGCTTTTTTCCATATGTATAACGCTTCCATTTCAAAATTCCTGAATCTGCCACTATAAACTTGTTTCATTCACAAAATTGTATGACACACTTGCTTTTGTAATAACCTGTTTCATTTAGTATTCTGAATAATAGAGTGATCTCGATATTCTTTATTCTTCATCATTCCGAATTTGGTACTCCAACAAGAATATAATTTTTTCATCTTGTATTCTTTCTTTTCTTTTTTAATCATTTTAATATATTTTAAAAGTATTTTGTCTAATATTTTTCTCAAGTTTTTTTTTCCATAAGCATGTTGAGTAATGGTCTTCCCATATTTCCAAAGAAGCTATTTAAGACAATTGATAAATAATCTTTTTGCTTGGAGAACAACCTTTTTTCAATTTTTAAATATTTTTTTTATAAAGCGTTTAACTTTTTACTTTTTAACATTGTTTTTTTTTTTACCTATTGCTGATCAAAATAAGTTATTTTCTTTTGTATTTTGAATTGTATCAGTTATTTATCAATATGATGAACATGATAGTGATAATATTGTAAATCAAATTAGACAACCCTTAACCGTAACAATTTGTAATACACATTTTCACTGATTATATCATTATACCATAAACCTTTAATAAATATCACCTGTAGGTAATATATATTGTCAAATAACATTGAAATGTTAATATAATAAAGATCACATCGAAGCACTGCATGACGGGATAGCAGGATATCCTTTTCTGCAGAACAAAATATACCAATTCATGCATTTATGCTAATAGCATGGATAAGAGGCAGTTCATTTCCAACTTTAAAGATTAAATTTTGTTTTGCACATCGACCACATAATACATTAGAGGATTCTCTTGAACATTTTCCCTAAAAAGATTATCCAATTTAAAGTGACACTTTGAGTAAGTTTCAAACTCATTATGATAAATTTGCATGGCATTTTTACAAATCTAAAAGAATTTCATTTATTGTTTTCATTCTCTTTGTTGTCATTTGTCTTCCTTCAATTGAATTAAACTGCGTATTATTTTACATTTGTGTTTAAAAGCATGTTGTATTTGTTTTCTATTAAGTTTGCTAATCAAAAGTACAGATTTATTGTTTTGGTGACCTAGATTATATATTTATTTGTTTTGAATGCATGTGTAATATTTATTCAGGTTTTGATGTGACAGCCAGACTCATCCTAATGTGTTATCAACAGTTTGTACAAGATCATTTTGGTAGTTTGCTGGTGTTTTTCACACCACTCAATGTATGACAGTTCCAATGGTGGACATTATAGCTCCGACTTATAAAGCATGGCATGGGTTACTGTCTGATGTCTGCTTTAAAAAAAAAATTAAAAAATCCCCTCAAACTATTGTAGCAAAATTGGGTCTGACGTCCATTCACTTTTGATGGTTTCAATTTCTTCCTTACTTCTGTTTTTCTCAAAGGTATAGTTTTGTAGAGAGTTATGATAATATGTTTGTGATATCCTATTCAATGTGTGGCTATCAATCAATCATCTTTATAACAAAGTTGATGACATTCTAAACCAAAATAAAAGCCACAAAGGCCCTGCTTATAATTTTCATATGCAAAACCAAATAAGTAAAATGACCAATGGCTCTTCTTTTAGATAATTTTTGCTGAAATTTGCTAGCCTCGAGCAGTAGAACAAAGAAGGTTCCTTGAGTTTAGCGCCAAGTACAGCTAGCTTGAATCTAGAGAAAATGTTCAAGAACTATTTTAATGCTTGTATGCAGTCTGATCTGATTAAAATTGTCCTAGTTCTTGCGAATAAAAGTATTAAAAATTAACTAAATTGTGAATTTAACTTGTAATTTCCTCCCCACTGAGACCAACCGCAGATTCGTAAGTTGCATGTTCTGATGTTAGCTCAGTCAACCAATCACAGGCTACCGGCAAAAGCATTCGGTATCCGTAGCTAGGGGCAAGTAACTCCTGTGAACCATGCTTTTGACATGATCACTGCTAGCAGTCTATAAGCAAGACGAACATTCGTCCGGTCACGACTGGGCTTCAGCTGGGCCAAACTGGTTTAAAAATCATGCAACCTATGGTGATGCAGTCAGACCTAGAGATATTTTGTAAATCCATAGAGTTAATATTTTGAACATTTTATTCCTCAGAACTAGACCAATTTTTATGAGACTGTGCTTGTATGTTTTGTGTTTATTTATGAAATCAAATTGAATCATATGTAATTCTCAATTTATGAAAGAGGGGTGTGGTTGTCACATCTTAATTTTATTCTGTTGAGGTGTTTTACACCAGCAGTCATCTTTGTTATCAATCAATAAAATAACTGGAACTACCTTTTTGTTTATTTTTTAAAAAATTTATCATTATTTCATATTGTTGAATGTAGCAGAATGAAATGTCTTGATAATTTAAAAGTATTAGCAGTCTGATATACCAATGGATTATGAACAGCTGAAGGGGGAAAATGTTTACGCCAAAGGAAAATGTGCGGTGAAGGCGCTGGAAACTGCACAGAATTGTATAAAAGCCCCCAATAAAATATTACCTCTCTTTGTTGGCCACGGCTTCTCTCCGGAACCAATCTGAAGAAATCCGATAGTTTAGAAAAAGACTTGGACATCAGCAAATGAGGTTTTATAGAAGGCAAAACAGGAAGGCGAAAAACTCAGTCCAGGACTGTTCTGCTTTTGCGGTGTCCTGCAAACGCAAATGAAGTTGAGAAAAAGACTTAGACATAATTTTGATCATACTCTGCCTTGTGTTCACTATCACATGGTTTGCAAGAGGCAGCCATCTTGTTCTCTGGCCTCATACCAAATGTGCTTAACAATGTCAAAGATACATTACTTGAATAATACTCTTATTTTTAAAGGGACAGTAGCACGTTTTAAGGTGGGATATAAGGTGATGTCAGGAAAATGAAAATAAATGGTACCAATTGAGGGACAATGTATCTAAACTAAATGAAGCAGTATTAAATAAAATATGTAATGTACAGTTTAGCCATGCGATCCCTTTTTATTACAAACAAGGAATTAAAAGTGTTGACACAAAAAGGGCCGCCAATGGACTTTATGTGAACCTTATAATTTGTTCTCTAACTATGGATGATTGGCTTGTGTAATGAGTTTTTTAGACTATTGAAATAAGACATTTAGCATCAACTTAAAATTGTCAGTGACAAATTGAAAATCTAAAATTTTCAAAAAACGTGCTACTGCCCCTTTAAGACAGATGTTAATAATGAGATAGATGGTTTTATTCGCTAAAAGGCCACAGGCTCATTATACAATGCAATGAGTACAACAGAAGTAAAGCACATCACAGAGCGCCTGGAAGACATGAGGCAGTAAATAATATAAGTTGCTGAAGGAAATAATCCTAGTCAAATGCAATTATTATGGTGATAGAAACTTATTCTGCAGTTTAAATGCAAGAAATGTGTATTGTTCATTATCATATTGTCATCAGAAACGAGTAACTGGATGAACTTATCGAGAGATGGAAATTCCCAAAAACATTTAGGAATAAGATTATTTCTGAGATTATTATAAAATGGACACTGTAATATAAAGTGGAATTCAGTTTCTATCACAGGAATGACACAAAGAGGACAAAGTCGCTGGTCTCTTGGCAGTCCTTATTGGCGACCGTATTCAATCATAAGACGGTGACTAGAGCACCGAAGATAACACAACGAATTACTGTATACCTGTACAGGAATACTAGTGAGATATCTCTCAAATGTAACAGAAGTTTTAATCGATCTATAGAGTGTTAATTTGGAAAACCTGTTAAGATGATCAAACCATGTCTGCTTATGAATATCAATACATCTTTGTATAAAAGATTTGACGAAAGATTGCATATTTATAGTGTCCTGATTTGCCCAAGCTGCGCCAAAGCCATATGAGAAAAGCAATAATGAGAAATAGTGTCCCTAACAAGAGAGGTAATGATGTGGAATAAAAGATCAGCAGTGACCAGACTTGATAATCACATTTCATTTCTCAAGACATTCAACAAACAGAACTTTTTATTCAATCTTTTATTGATATTTTAGTAAAGTTATTTTGCATAACATGAAATAGGGAAATGACATTCCAAGTTATGACTGTTTTTCTTTTTTAAAAAGTCAACTTTGATGATTATACAACAGATTCAAAATATTTTCAAGTAAAAAAAGCTAGATCAATTTGATTTTCTCAAACAATGAATACTTGAATTGATGTCATGGTACAGGTTTCATGCCAGATTTTTAACAAAATAACGTCCATGATGATTTGACCATTTTGATATTTCAAACCATTTTAACAAACAAGCATTACTTCTTAAAAGTATGTACTTTTATCACATGACAAACTCTAAACTTTGTTAGTAAATAACACATTTTAACAATATTATAAGTTTTGTTTGATTTCACACATGACATTTTGGAGAATAAACTTAACAATGTCACTATACAAATTTCAACAAGACAAACTTTTAAAAGTTGTTAGTATCGTAAAAAGGAAAACTAATATTCATACTTGTCAAATATATACACTAGATTATTATATTTTGGATATAACTCCATATTATGACTGTTACAACCATAATTAATCAATGAAATATATTTTGCATCAAATTTATTGACATGCATATTTAAATTTGCTGGCCATCTTTACTGGATGAACAATCTTGCATCTTCTGACAAAAAGGTGCAATCTTCTAAAATATTTGCCTCCGTAGAGTCTTTGAAAATTTTGTTCACAGAATTTTGAATTATCAGTAAACTATCACAGATGATATTAATGATTGAACCTTTTACTGACAAAAGTGAAAGAATCATGAAAGACATTGTTAAGATTCATAACAAGAAATATAAAAGACATATATTTCCCTCTATTTGTTTGTTAGCATCATAAGAAAATATGTACGATTTATCTTCATAAGTTCTTCTTGTGCTTCATAAACTTAAAAGTTTGTTTAAATAAAAACATTGACAATAATTAATACAGATAGCTGTCTGTTTTCAACATTCGAGAGTAAAATGCCCTTCGAATTATTTAAAGATTATATTAACAATATCAACAGTTCAATTTTCATTTAGTGTTAGTACAAAAGAAGGGGAAAAAACATACTTTCTTGCCATATATTATGTATAAAGACACTGTTTGCCAAAAATAAGGTCAGCTCTATGATTTCAATAACTGTGTTTGAATAAGATAATAACTAATGCTAACCTTTCATCTACTTATCAAAATTAAAAATATCTAAATACCTCAAAGTATGATAATGACCAACATAGGTATAGTACTCTTCTGTTTGCTTATATACTTTACATTTGACCAAAAAAATTAGACAATTCTAAAAAAAAATCGAAAATTTTGAGCATGGTTTGGAAATTTTTAGCAGCTTTGGCATTTGTATAATGTTCTTTGCATTATCTCCCCTGCCATTGGGTCGGATCATGTGACGATGCTGTAGCAGATGACTTCCTAGTAATCAACGCGATACAGAATAAAGGGGCAAATTACAGACTTTGGGTAGTTTAAAATGCAGGGTTGGAATGAGACGCAAAATTGACATAATAAATAAACTTGAAATAGTAGACTGACTGAGTTTCGGCTTATTTCAAAGAATTTGTATATTATTTATCTAAATCTGTTCCAAAATTCATAAGTTTAAGTCAAATATTTAATAAATACAGTTAATTTAAAATTGTTTCATTTTTTTGGCTCGGAGGTATACTTTAAATTTGACAGCTATCCTATCATAGTTCAGTGCCAATGCTATTGTGAAATTTGACTTGAGCTTAAAGATGAGATATCTTACTCATAGTCTCACCAATCAGAAAATTGACACATATGAATAATATTTTTAAAGTTGTTAATAATATTGTATTTCAGACTGAAAAATGACTATTGATGAGTAAGAAAGTAAGAATAATTAGTTTCAAATCTCGCAGGTTACACTACATGAACAACACACATTGGTATGATAAAAATATATGAAAAATAATATGTACACTAAAAACATTATGCATGACTAGCAAATTTAACTTATGGCAGTTACTAAATTACACTTCTGACGTCAGCCTATTGTTCTCTCGTTCCATTACTTTTCTGTAATGGAATAGTACATATTACCTCAAGTTTTTCACTTGATATTTCATGTTTATCAAGTTTTAAAGGTATGTAGTTGAATAGTCATAAGTGTACCGGTAAGTCCTGTAACATCCGAGTAACTCTTCATTCATTGAAAATAAAGGGTTTCGGCCCCTGAGGGCCTCGGCTCCATTATTTCAAGGAATGGAGAGTTATTGGACATCACCCTATATATAAAATTATCAAAATGAATATAGATTTGAAAATTAACCCATCCTGCTTTATCAATATATTTGTATCTACATATCTCCTACCATAACCTACAATTTCAGCAATATTTTTTTAAGGAATTCTAGATTTAGGGCAGGTATGGGGGTATTGCGTAAAATATAACATCATGAGTATTCTTTTTTGGAAAAATAAACAACTTTTTGAAAAAGTACAGTAAAAAAAAATGAAAACATTGATAATGAATATTTTACTAACAAGTATTCTTATTATTTATTTAAATGGTTCCATGCGGAACATAATTATTATGAAATGTATGCACCCTTTCCAAGTAATATTCTTAGCATCTTTGATTTTCTGTAACTAAGAACTAGAATAATTTTACTTCTAAAGTCACAGCCTATGATACCTGGCCTTGTCCAGCTTTCGTTTATATGATTGTTTTCAAACAAATCTCAGAATGTTAAGATCTTTTATTTGATAATGACAATATCAAAAATCAACAAGAGTCAAAATAAAATATTTTTAAAAAGTGAAACAAAATTATTTACATTTAGTGACTGAAGGTAAAATATGGGGTACACTTCAACCAGTTCAAAGATTTTATATATCAAAAAAAGCCTACCTTTACATAACTACACTTGAAAATATGACATATATTTGTAATATATTTTTCACACTGAGAGAATACTAGTACCGTATTTACTTTAATAAGTGCCAAACGCTTATTTCTTCCCCAACCCTTTACCCCCCAGGACTTATTAGAGGTAAGACGCTTATTGGAGGCCCGGCGCTTATATCTTTCATAGACAATGGAAGTTGGTTTGAATTTGTCTTTTACAATGTCCTTACTAAAGGACATTAATCCAATAGTTTGGACTCAGCGCTTATTAGAAGAATTATTTTCTCAAACACCAATGACCCCCCCCCCCCCCCCCCCCCATGCTTATTAGAGGCCCAGGGCAAAGGAGACAAGCCCCTTATTAGAACAAAAATTTTACATGATTGTTCATAGAAATTCTTTCTGAACTCTAATTCTCAGTATTATGAGAACTTCTAAAGCTATAATTGCGTGATTATTTGAAGTGTTTATAAAAAATTAAGTAGATAATCCTTTAAAGAAAAATATAAGTGGTAGCTAGAATTAAATGTTAGGAAACTTCAAGCATGTGTTGATGATGAAAGGTGACTGGGTTAAGGCTGTTGATGGTTTAAATGTTGATAATAGCTCAACGGGCATATTGGGAAAATAGGTGGGCTTAATTGTTTCATTATGTACATACATGTGTCAATATATACAAACTTTCTATACAAGTTGATTGATTTTCTCAAATTTGTAAAAACATCTTGAATACATTGTTAAGAAAAATTGAAAGGGAAAAGCAGCTTTTCTTAAAATTGAATAGGTAAGGTCATTGACAAAAATAGATAGAATTATTCAGGCTACAGGTAAAATATAATCTTTGACTGTAGATATATATACATTTTGTTTTATTTAGTGGCTGTTTTGTGGGTTTTGAGATTCCTGTAATATAATATTTAAAGACAAAATGAATTGAAATATGGATTAAAACTATGCAGCAAAAAGCTCATATTTTATCACATTACAAATGAAAACTTAAATTATGTTGATCTTTCAAATGTGAAAAATATTAAATGTTAGTACAACAATTACAGTTGAACAACAAATTGATGATAATTTGTTACGACTTTTGGCACATGATTACTCACCATGTTTCTTAAATGCTGATAAATAGACTATGAAAAACATATGATAATTATAGTAAGTAAACAAAACAAAGGGTTTTTATCAAATATCAAGGTACACAGGTCATTCCCACAGAGGAAGCTTATGTCAAAAATACTACACTAACCTCTGCTTTAACCTGAACACTTATTGGGCTAGAAATTGAGAAACCTTATTTGATAAGATAAAATTTCAATTGATCCATCTGAGGGTCAAAGTATCAAAAGTAACCTTTCAAAAACGCCTCAGACATTTTCATAAGCTTTGAGAAATTATACAACTCATGAAAAATGAAACAACATGTAAAATTTCAACTTTATACAATTTGTCCAATTTTCATGTTTCTTAGTGTGGTCGTGTACAAGCAATGTCACCAGTGATTTGATTTATGGTTATGTATCCTCAAATTATCACTGTCTTATTGCTTGATGTATGGCTACCTAGAATTATACACATATTTTGCTACAAAAATATATTTGTTACTTTATTAATAGTGAGGAGTACAATGAAATCAAATTGTAGTTGTTCAATCTGATTGACATATTTTCAAAAGCAATCTTTAAAAAATCTCAGATATTTTCGTACATGTAGAATATGTGTAAACTAGAATTTAGTCTCCTTGACAGAACACGCTCATTAATATAACAACTGGTGACAACTAACAAGCTTTCAATTCCAGAAGTGTTTTCAATGACTGAAGCTTTGCAGACAGGATGTTTAGCCATTTTGCTGCAAGGAGAACCTGTAGGATGATAGATGTACAGCATATCTAAACAGAGGTTAGTGTAGGTTATAAGACTTGAGCTCCCTCTGTGGAATGTAAAAATATCTGCGATGGGTTCTCTACACAACAATGTTATCTACATGACTTCATTACACCTTCAAGATGTATGCATGGGTACCTTACATCAAGAAAATATCAAAATTCTCAATCTACAGAACAAAGGGTAGTTTTGACTATGCACAAAAGGTTGGTGGTATCAAATTCTCATTTACTGAGAGTTTTGGCAAGTTCTCCTCAGATAAGTAGTTTGCCTGGTATTTTGACTACAATGCTAGTTTTGATTTCTCCCTGAAGCAAAGTTGCGGTAGTCTCCTTACGTGAGCACCAGTCGATGGATTGTGTCCGCATCTCAATGACTGAACTTGCATATTTCGTCATACACACACCCTGAAATAAAAATGAATATTGATACACAGAGGAAACGTTTTTCTGAACACTTTCTGTTCATCAAGTCTAAGACATTTTAAAAGGATTCCTTAAATAATCATTTGAAATGTTTAAAATCAGTGACATAAACATAAAATATGGTGAAAGGTTGAACATTATAAGTCTGATTATGATCAACTGTGTTCCAATTGATAAATTTTCAAAATATTTCTTCTAACAGGATACCAAATTTGTTTGATAGTTTCTTTACCAAACAGTCTGATGACACTCCATAGGGATCTATAGCATGCAGAAAGAATGAGCACAGGAGTTACTTGTCCCTTGCTTCTGATACTGACAGAGTTTCTCATAGGCCTCATAATAGACCAAGCTTACTTTAATCAGAACATGTGACTATGCTAACTGTTCTCAGACAGTTGGGAGGTAACTCCAGTGTTGAATAAGTTTGTATCCAGGTAAAGGCAATGTTTATATTCTTTTTTGCAAATTTTCGGTAATAAACAGAATATCATATTCATGCCAATGGCATACTATGTCTACAACACTAATGCTTAGATATCAGTATATCCCTCGCTGTCATTCGGGCAATACGAATGTTTAGGCACTCATGTCGTAAACATAGTATGTCATGGACAGTCATATTATATCATGGTATGTTAGTTTATTATGTTATATAACGGTGAAGTAGCCTAGACAGTACAGTCCCTTCAGAGTAATAATTTACAGCTATAATGTGCAGTCCTGGTATTTGCCTAAAATTGGTCATTGTAAATATCGTGAGGATATTTGACTGAGTATGATGTAGACTAAGAGTCAAGACAGTACAAGGCCCTGTATAAACATATTTGCTTCCTCCAACAATATTTGAACCTAGGCCATAGGTGTGAGAGGCCAGCATGTCAACCACTACACCACTGTGCTCCCCAGGATGATATGAAATAGATATATTAGTATCTACTCACGTCTCCACCCTTCGCTGTCAAGTTTCTGTTCCTCGAAGGAAGAGTCAAACGGGGGTGAAACGGGTTCATCTTCTGGGTCGTAGAAGTTCCGTAAGTACGGATGTGCCAATGCCTCTCCGATCGTGATACGTGTTGCAGGGTCAAGGTCGAGCATTCGTTCCAACAGATTTATTGCTGGAAATTAAATGATTAGATGTAAAAATATGAGCTAGGTGAATAAATTAAATTGAAAAGGAATATGGTGAAATTTTAAAGAGTCTTATTCATCAAACCGGGTAGAAATATGCACCAAGCACCAAATTTGTTTTAATCTAAAAATGTTTTTTGTTATATTTCAGCATCTGGGCAATCTTGTTTCTTGCTTTCTTGGGAAATTTCATAACAATATATGGAAAGTTTGGTCTCTAACTTCAAACAATGATACAAGCACATCTGCCTTATACAAGCCTTATTATTTCATGTCATTTGATGCTCAAATAAGGATTTAAGAAGTATTCAAGATGTATCAAAAAGAATTTAAGAAGTTTTGAAATTTTTATGGAAAAATAGTTTTGTTGATTATTATTATAGTTCATGTTAATAATTTGAAATACAAAGGGTAAGAAATAAAGTTTTTTGTTACTAACCTGTTGGTTTTGCCATTGAAAATACATGACTGAAATCTTTTTTCTTCATCTTAGTTTGTGACCTTATGTACTTCCGTGCCTGTTGAAAAACGAAAAGACCATAGAAATTGACAGTAAAATAATAAGATTTTTTTAACTTGTGAACATGTCCATGATAGAATATAAACCTCTCCCTTGGTTATGGTTGACAGAGCTCCATAGAAGCTGCTTATCTTACTCAATAGAATCAAAAAACTATTTGTTTTGAAAATGTAAACTTGAGGTTGAGGGGAAACCAGAGAGAGAGGTACCCGGTATGTATCTGTTATATTATACACCAAAGGAAAGAATAAAAAATTCTGTCAAAAACCATGAAAGGAGTATTGTATGAAATGTCTCTGGGAAATTCTATAAAAAGAGAAGAACAACCTCCAAAACAATACAAATGAGGTTTATATGTACAGATATAACTTTCGTAAATATTCATGTATCATATATATACCCGTGACATAATCTAACACATCCAGCCATATATCCATATAGTCTTATTTAATTCCACCATGCTCCGAGGAATAGAATTAAAAAATATTGAGTTGACCAAGATTCGAACTCTATCCAGCTTGCGCTTCCTTTTCAGCAGTTTACCTGGGCCAAACTGTTGTTGAAACTTTGCTTGAAAACGGTATAAAGATCTATACCAAAACCTCGCTACTGTCAATAAAGAAGTTGTTCATCCATAGAATAACTCTTGTCTTCCTAATACTATCGACTTCTAGAATGCCATTCAGACAGCTGTTGTTGAAACATGCGACTAGCGTTCAGACCATTGCTTAGACATAAGCCCAGTTGGACAAAGTTGAAATTGGCAGAGTTTCCTGCTTTGTTTGTGATGATTTCAAACTCGGCAGCACTTGTGAAAGTCTTAATTTTAAATTGGCTACAAGAATGGTATCCTGTTTATTATCTTCCTTTTACCTCTCAGCGATTTGTTTAATATGCTCCAGTATTTTCCAAATTTAGAGAGAAGGGTTTTTGTGTGAATTTTACTAAACAATGCAATAGACTAACATGTTGAAACTATCTTTACACCCCTAACATATATGTACAGACAGACCCCGCTAAATACATATAGTCCCCTGTTCCGTGTTGTGACAGGAGACAAAAAACATACTCTCCATTCTCTATTTACCAATATATGACAAAAAACATTTTAGAACAAAACATTCCCAAAATATGAAAGCTTAAAGTTAAAATCATGAGAATATACTTACATCTCCACTGACCATGCGTTCTATGAAGTCCTCATTTGGTGTGCCTGTCAGCTGTAGGATCTTGTTCAGCTGATCGATGTCTGCATGAAGGTCAAGGATCAACAATACCAGAAGTATCTCTCACATTTTGAATTACCAGTATCATGAAATATTGTTCATCCAAATTGATGTAATCTCAAAATGTTTGTTTTGTTTTATCCAATAAATGTTGCAATTCTAAACAGCTATATCAAATAGTGACATTTTCAGAGTGACCATTTTCTAGGGAATTCCAACTGACTGTAAAGATAACAAGATGAGAAAAAAGAGGGAGAACCGTTAAAAAGACAAAGAGCTATATGCGAAGAGTACCAGATTGCTGTTGCTACATGTATCGAAGTCAGTTGACTCCTTCATCAGACCAACTCAACCGACTCCGAAACATGTAATAACACCATTTTGTATTCTTCGCAGATAGCTCAGTGTGTTGTGAACGGTTCTCCCCCTTTTTTCTCTATTTTTCCCAACTCCGGTTGGCCCCGTTCCGGCATCCTAAGTGGATCCACATGCTGTTATCTCAATTATAACCGCCTCTAGACAGGCCGTCTAGCGTCGCCCATTTCTCTTAGAAAACAAGATTAGTTTAATAATCCTGGAATATTCTATTTTTGACCATGATATTTATAGTGATGATTGAATTTTTTTAAAAACCTAGATATCAGCTGCTCTCTACAAGTTATCTTTTTTTTAATTCTGTACTTTACCTCAAATTATTTTGAGTTTTGTAATTCAAAACTGTCTCTTTTATTATGAATATAATAAGGATACGGTCAGATCCCTTGAAGAGTGGTTTTCTTGTTATCATTTCAGCTAGGATACATCCCACAGACCATATATCAACTGCAACATAAAGACATTTATTTAAACATCATTTAATGACATAATTTTTATCAACTACTAAGAGAGCAAAATGTCAACCGTTGACTTGTTTAAATGAAATTGATGAGGTCTATTGCTTACTAAGATCCAAACTTACTGACCATATATCAACTGCAACATGTATTTTATAACATCATTTAATGACATAATTTTTATCAACCAATCAGAGAAAGGTCAACTGTTGGCTTGTTTAAATGAAAATGATAAGGTCTTCTGCTTACTAAGATCCAAATTAACCAATAAAGATGTAGCTGTATTCAAATCCTTACCTTTCTGGTTATAGTGCATCCAGTTGAGCATTATTTCAGGAGCACGATACCATCTACAGACCACATAGCCTGTCATTTCCTCTGCATTGGATCGAGCCAAGCCAAAGTCTAAAATCTAGAAATATAGAAGTAAATTATAAGTCTTGTTTCTAAACAGGTTTCTTTAGCCAAGCCAATGTCTAAAATCTCGAAATATAGAGCTAAATTATAAGTCATGTTTCTAAACAGGTTTCTTTAGCCAAGCCAAAGTCTAAACTCTAGAAACATTAAGGTAAATTATAAGTCATGTTTCTAAACAGGTTTCTATAGCAAAGCCAAAGTCTAAAATCTAGAAACACGAAGGTAAATTTCTATAAGTCATGTTACTAAACAGTTTCTTTTAGGTGAGATTATTTAGAGGATAGGGAAAAAGGAAAATATCTTGATACCTAGTTTGAAGACACCTCATCAAAATCACATGTTATGAGAAGCAAACAATTCATAATTTGTTACTGATCAGAAATGCAGAAATTTGATGAACACAGGACAAGCACTGATGAATAACATGAAGTTATCAAAGAAAGACAAAACACTGTTATTCTTACCTTTATGTCTGAGTTTTGATTTACTCCAATATTATTTGGTTTCAGATCCTACAGAGAAAATAATCAAAAGGTTATCACAAGTCAATTTTTTTTTTCATCGATGCAGTTCAAAGAAATAAGGAGGACTGTAAGTTAACATTTGATATATTATTTACAAGTTGTCAATTTACAAATTCAACATCTTGAAGCATAAACTACTTACTCTGTGAATTATTCCTGCTGAATGTATATACTGAAACAATAAAAAAACATAAAATTGTATCAGTTATGTAAAGATTTTTCTTTTATGAATAATCTAAAATCTGAAATGAATATAACAAATCATTTCCTCTTGAAGAAAACAAATTTGTCTAACAGTTTTTCTTTACAGGATCAGACACAAAAATATAGGCACCTCTTTTAAATTTATTTTAGTTAAACAATCACCATAAATTAGGTATATTTTAACCAAACATAATTATCATCTACTGTTGACTCGTGTTGGGTAACTTGAAGGACACAATAAAACACAATCACATGAGTCAAAATTCTTGACAAACTCGAAATGACAAGAAAGGCTCATTAGAAAATGTGTTGTAGACAATTTACAAGAAATAACATATATATGAAATAATGAGGAAATATTAAAACCTCATTTATAAAAGTTGGTTATTGAGAAAAACACTTACTTTTAAAGCTCTGAGTATTTGATACAACATGAACTGAATGTGGTCATCTGTTAATGGCTGAAGTTTAAGAATCTCATGAAGGTCTGTGTCCATATATGGTAATGTGAGATACCTGTAACAGAATCAGAATCCTTTAAACTACCTTTGTGATTTCAGCTTATTGTTCTTTTGCTCCGTTATTTTTCTTTAATGGAGCGTTATAATTAACTCAAAGTTCTCACTTTATATTTCATATCTATTTAGCGTTTAAAGTATAAAGTTGAATAAGCGAGTTTAATGTAATTTAGCCAGGAAATATCCTTGTAACATCTACTCCATTTCTTGAAATAATGGTTTGATTGATTGGAGATGGTTTGATTGCTTCGATTGGCATGGTGGTGGTTTGATTAGTTTATGATTGTTTGATTGGTTTATGATATTGTAGGTATGGTGATGTGTAGATTGGTATTTGAAAGTTCAATTAAATTCTTGAATAACCTTTAGCAGTACAGTTGATTAACATATAAATACAAGTGTTGAAGTTTAAAGATGCTGTTTCATAGTTGCATGCAGTTCAGGCTGAAATTTAGCTATTGAGAAAAGAAATACATCACTTTGTAGAAAAATCTTTCGTCGAAATATTGATGTCATATTTAGATTGTTTAATCAACAATAACATACTTATTTCGACGCCCAAAGCACTGTACCCCTTGTAGAAAGGGCATAGCATTTAATGAACCCGCTTTCCGTGACGTAATCATTACGCGTGTAGGATTAACACCGTGTCACAACTAGCGTATTTGCGTTCGATGGGTATCAACTTTGGCAGGAACGAATACCTTATTCGGAAAAAAGAAAAGAAAATCTAGTCGTGCGCGACAAAGACGGTTTTCAAGCGTATATTTAGAGACCGGAAGTTGTGAGATGGCCACACTTGATTCGCCTTTATATTGGCTGCCGTTTCCGTAATTTTGGTAAATTATCTCATATTTAAAGAATTTTGGTCCGATTTTCCCATGGTTGGTCGCTAAATTTTTCTAAAAATACAACGAATACATCAAAAATACTTTTAAAAATATTGCAAGTATGATACAGCATCTTTAAGTGGTATATTGAACATTTGATTGGATAGATGATGTTTTCCCTTTCCCAGAAGCGCTTCTGAGGATAAAGTGTACTGTTTGGAATGATTACCGAGGTCTGGAATGTGCCTCAGAAGCATCTTTTCCTTGAGCAGTATGTTAAAAGTTATTTGTAGTCACTCTGGCAAGGAAAAGTTCTTGTAAGCGTTAACTAACCATTTTTTTTTAATAAATGTGTGAATAAAGAAATCACCTTACTTAAATAATACCAAAAGTGTAATACATAAGTATACCTAGTTAACACATATAAATGACACATATAATAACTAAAAGCATATGAGCAAAACTTTAACAAAATTGTTAGAGAGATTAAAATTTTATTAAGAACATAAATGCATACTTACACATCATTGAATCTTTCATAACTTTGATCAGGTGTGAATAAATCTACAAGGCTGATTATCTGGAGAGAAATTATACAAATTATCATGAGTGTAAAAAGAAGAACAATGCTATGTTGGCAGACAAAAAAGAACAGTAAAACCATTTTATTTGTTTGTATTACAAGTCAGTGTTGTTCCTAGGTGGTCAGTTAAGGGGGTCATTTTGGCCTTTTCGGAGCAGATGGAACCCCTTGCAATGGTAAAAGTATCTTACTTCACCAAATATTAAGGGACATCGAATAAAAAGGATGGGTAAATTTCCCAAGGACCCTCTCAAATGGGAGCAACACTGTAAGTGATCAATATACTATCAATTTTTCATCCACCAACAATTTAAACTCCTACTCGGTCCCCTAAAAATGTGAGGCTCAGAAACAATCTCATTAGAATCAGATCGTATACCGCTAGACGATAAGCTACTTAAGCATATATAGATAATGGCTAAATGTTGAAGCGTGCGATATGAGCATCTGATTTTAATCAGACTGTACTCAGAAACAAATTATTGCATTTTAATTTATGGAATAGCAACAGTAATACGAGAATTTTTTTATTTTTTTTATTTTTTCTTATTGGGTACATGCACATTTTAGTTCAAGAAGGTGACATTTCACATAGCAATATTTACATGAAATTATCTTCAAATCACTTTATTCAGAATTGAAGGCCATATGGCCAAGAATACAACAGATGTCATATACATAAATGATATGGTGTGTAGAGTATATGAAATAGTAATTATGTTAACGTAGGCTCAGCTTAAGAAATATACACATCTTCTTAAGAACAGTTGTATTTTGTACCCTCATAAGAGCTTGGAATTTAACAGTAGAAGGAGGGCTGTAATAAAAGGCTGGAATATATTTAGATCAGTATTGTTTATAGAATGGACATATAAGTAAAAGATGATATTCATCATCACACAGTCCCAAAGCACATTTTTGACAAACCAGTTCATTATAAGGAACAATTGCTTTTGAAAAACGCTGTTTTTGTATATTCAAGTTTGTGATTGACATCGAAATTTAACTAACATTCGCATTAAGTCTTTACTTAAGGTACCACTATAAATATATTTTTCCGGCTCTAAAAGTGACTTGAAGGTACTATAATTTACAAGAAATGATGAATTACTGATTTTACTATTCCAGTGTTGTATATCGATATCTATACAACGATGTTTGAAAGCTAACATAAAATGATTTATATCGCCACAGTCTTGGGCTATCCATACATAAGAAAAACCTGTAGTAAACAAAAGCATTCTAACGTGCGAAACCCAGTTATTTCCACCATTTTCATCATAAATTTTTAACATCTTATAGCTTGCATTTGGGTATCTATTTCGGTCCATGCGGACAATTCGGCACCAATATTTAATACACTTTGAATAATAATGCACACACAAATTACACCTGCCAATTTCTCCAAGTACAGCACATGATGCTGTTTTTTTACTAATACATAGAAACCTTTTAAAATATTCACTCTGAACCTTTTCAATACATGTTCTAAAAGTGTAGCCCCAAATTTCGCTACCGTACGTTACAATTGGCAGTATTTTACTGACAAATATACTTTGAGCAATAAACAAAGATAAATCTTGCGAAAAGTTGAAACACTGGAAAGCATGCCCTTTTAGCTTGTAAAGACAGAGTTTCACAGGCTTTAGACCATATTAAGCGAGATGAAAATACAATTCCTAAATATTTATAGTAAGGTGTTACTTTTACAGGTATTTTTCTATAAAACCACTTTTCACACTTCTTAACGCATCCACCATTTCTAAATACAACCACCCTTGACTTATCAAGATTCACTTCAAACCCCCATCTGTTACAAAACTCATCAAGTATATCTAATTTCCTTTGCAAATCAACAATGCTATCTGCTAAAAGTGCAACATCATCCACAAACAATAATATTTTGATAATTTCAATGTATTCATTTACAAATATGCCATGGGTATTGCTATGCTGAAGATCTTCTGCAAGTTTATTAATAAATATGATAAAGAGCAGTGGGCTCAACATACAACCCTGTCGAACACCGTTACTAGTTGTAAAGAAATCTGTTCTGGATTTACCAAATCTTACAGAAGCACATACATTTGAGTACATATTTCTTATGATATTATACATCTTACCATGTACACCCTTTTCCAATAAAATATAACAGTTCTTCCTATCAATAAGGTCGAAGGCCTTGCAGAAATTGATAAAAGCTACATAAAAACGATGTTTTGCTTTACGTAAGTACTTGTGGGCTAATGCATATAGTGAAAACATATTATCTACATTGGAATAATTATTTCTGAAGCCAGCTTGACCCTCACATAGTTAGTCATTGAATTCGGCCCAATTCCGCAGTCTCCTTTCAATGACACAGGTAAATATTTTGCCAGTAGCACTTAACATAGATATTCCTCGATAGTTATTCGGATCAGACTTACTTCCCTGTTTAAAAATAGGTACCAATAAACCGACATTCCACTCTGAGGGGAAAATTCCTGAATCTAATATGACATTAAACAATATGAGCATCTGATTTTAATCAGACTGTACTCAGAAACAAATTATTGCATTTTAATTTATGGAATAGCAACAGTAATACGAGAATTTTTTTTATTTTTTTATTTTTTCTTATTGGGTACATGCACATTTTAGTTCAAGAAGGTGACATTTCACATAGCAATATCTACATGACATTATCTGAATACATATGAAGGCTAATGGTAGTCTATTTCAAGTTTTCAATTACAGTGTTAACAAAGGTACATACAGAGGACGTTAATTAGTCTTTGAATAACAAATACGAGTAATTTGACAATTCTAGACTAACTAGATTAAAAGGGGGAGGTCCTAAAATTTGTTATGGTTGATTTCATATTTCAAACTTACATTTTCATGATGAAAGTGGCGAAGCATCCGAATTTCACGGTATGCCCGTTTTGCATGTGTCTCAGTCTGGAAAGGTCGTGCCAACTTCTTGATTGCCACTTTGGCTTTGGTTGGGTTATCAACTGCAGCACTGAAAAAATATAGTATTGGCTCTATAGCTCATCAGCTTTGAAATATTTTGTTATAATAAGGGGGTCTAAATAATAAGTAATGCATCTCTGTTTTGATCCCTGGAATATCACCCAGGTTTTACCTGCGACCCAAATTACAGTTTTACAGGTTATTAACCAAGACTCAATGATAGCTTTTCAGACAAATTATTGATGTCAATCTTTATTTCAGTTTTGGTTTGGAAGCTAAAATCTATGTCATAATATCAAGAAAAAGTACAACATGTATTGACCACTACATTGGACTAAAATTTCATCCATCAATGATTTTGGTTGTGGGGGTGAACCATTATGACAGCATCAATCAAACCTAACAACACCCTTCCTCCTAGACTAACATTAATGTTTTGCTTTAGGGTCTGAATACAGACTACCTTCCCCCATATTATAAAGGCTTTGCTTGTTGCATATTACTGTCTTTGACCTCATTTAAACCGTTATAAAATGTTTAATAGAACACACATTTTTCCAACACCAGAATTGATACTGATTAGACATTTAGATTTAACTAATTAACTGCATTTAAAGTAAACTAATTTAATCTATGTTAAGACACCATTTTAACCCTATCACTGCCAAAAGCAACATCATGTCACAAAATTCATATTTTGAAAGATTCTGACACATGGAAAACACCTTGTTATGCAGGAGGAACTAAAAATAAAGTAAACATTTGCAGAACTGTACTTCAAATTCATTTTTACAAGATAATGCACAAAATCCTTATTTATTAACGTAATAGTCAAGACATTTTTAAATGGTCCTGTCTTATAGTTTGAAATACATTTAGTAAGCAAAACTTCTTAACACATTACAGTCATTAAAATATATGAATATCAATATCTGCATGATTGTAAAGTCTATGATAATGATAAGTCTTTCATGTAAATTATGGTACAAACTTAAAGAGATAGATGCAAACATAGTAAAAAAAAAATCAAAATTGGTCATTTTACATAACACACTTTTGCCATTAAGGGGTGTGGTTTGGTAAGTAGTATTTAAGGTGCATATATTTACCTATATATTTTGGGGGGTTCACAGGCACACCCAACCCAAAAAGTAAATAAACAGAATTCCAAACTTTCTCTTC
This sequence comes from Steromphala cineraria, assembly GCA_916613615.1. NCBI lineage: Eukaryota > Metazoa > Mollusca > Gastropoda > Trochida > Trochidae > Steromphala > Steromphala cineraria. The sequence continues at coordinate 19,729,486 of OU744726.1, forward strand.
AAATAGGTATTCCAGCCCTTATTCAAATAAGATAAGTACATTTCTTCTAATCAGTGCCCCGTGTTGATTATCAATAACATCAACAAACTTCGGGTAAAAAAAAGTTTTTGAAAATTGATTTTTGCCCTTGAATTAGAGGTTCAAGGTCTGAACATAAAGTTAATGTACTAATGATGGGGAATTCCTCTACGTACCATACTTGTCCGTAAGCACCCGTTCCTATTGGTGACAGATCCTGATATCTAAGAGGAACTTCCCAGATTGTGTTTACAATCTCTCGCCGATAAAATCCAGGTTTCGGCTGGGATGAAGGTCTTGACATTCTTGTTAAAAGATAATCTTCCGTGATTTATATCAGTCTATTAGAAGAGTTCGTTATCAGTGCCTGAAGCCCGTACGATTCTTCTCTCTGCCCACCATTTAGAATAGTATTTCCGGGTCTTGCTTCAAAAGTGAGTCACGAACAACGACCTTTCTTAGCTGTTACTGTTATTCAGCCTAGCGTGTCCAAGTATCAGTCATTTGACCTCATTTCATTTCGCCAGTGTCTTGCAACGGTGAAATATCTCCCACCTCAAGCTGAGTGGGCGGGGCTACTTGGCTTCTCTGCGATGCATACCGCTAACAATTTGCTGTAAAGTGCAGTTATCTGCAGAGGAAAGGTACGGCTATTTGCAGTAATGCGGATTACTCAATTGATTAAACAAACCGCACGTTGTTTTGATGGTATGGTAATCCCTAACCCGCATGCGTGGGTTATCGACACTTTTGATGACGCAAACAACGGGGCAGGCACGGCGGTCACGTGCCGTTGGTTTCACGGGAAATCCCCTTAAAGGCTAAAAATAGCTGTCCAATGACTGAGCTCTCCTGTTTATATTGCGTCGTAATGACGAAGCTATGACGGAATGTTACTCTGAACTTTAAACTTGAGTTAACGATTTAGGTAATTACTGAAATGATATGAGGTCCGTTATGAAATTTTAACGTGATGGTTGAAATTGTGTGATTGAAAGCTCAGGCAGCGATATTCTAACTTTGTATCAAGAAGTCTTAATTAATTTCATACCTTTTCCTACACTGAATAACATAGTTGACACTAAATATACACAATGTTATCAAATGATATGAATAAAAATCAAATGTAAAACAGTGAAATACAATTGAAATACATTTTAAACAAATAGTATAAACACAAAACATAATATTGCAACATAAATATCATTATGTTGCACAATATAGAGAATGCATGAAAGTATGATTTGTAACGGCTTATATTGCAAACATCAGATTATTAAGTGAGCTTTATTGCAATTCCTTTCAAACAGTTACAACAATCTTCTTTCGGAACAATAATTCAATCGATCTAAACTGAATTCCAAAAGAAACTTTACACTTTTAAATCTGAAATTTTGAAAACAATGTTATATCGATATTTTCAGTTAAGTTGTCAACAACATAGTTGAAACCCAAACTTTTATGTTTAAAATTTAAAATTGAGCAATATTCATGCATTTTTGCAAAAATGGCAATAATGTCAAAATCACGTGACCTTTTTACCGGAGCTTAGTCAGGTGACGAAAAGGTTTAATAAATATCCATAATGAATGTGTGTCACCCTGTTTGTGAAAAAAAACCCACCTTAAAACCGGTTAACGGCATTGCAAAAATATCGCGAATCCCCATTAAAAACCAACAAAACTGATAAAAAAACTACCCATGTTACAAGAATCGATAGTGTTTCTTCATTTCTTATGGTAACTTCATCCGGCTATTCAGAGAGGTTGTGAGGATTGCTGACAACCCTGAAACATGGAAAAAGAGGGTTTTTTTCACTGCAGGAGGGCCGATTTCTATGACATTAGACCATCGATAACGTTGTCTCTTAGTGACGTCAAGGATAGCAAACATCAAAGGTCGACATGCCATTATGTTCTCGTGCCCTATATCACACCGTAGGAACGTGTACGCCTGGGATTTGTTACACAACGGAAGTGAACGAGTTACTCTGCGAGAGATAAGTTTGTTTCTGTGCATTCGGTGTAGGATTTTGCTCAATAATTCAGTTTTCAGGTACTTTTGAGAAAAAATATTTCGGGTTGTAAAATGGTAGGCACTGGTGAAAGTATAGACGAAAATATATGTCATTATGTGCCCTCAGGCGGCTGCTACATCACCTTATAGGAGGCAAATTTCGCATCTGAAACTTACATGTGTGCGATACTATCTTTTTTTCAATACACACATAAAAATAGTCCAATATCTTTGTACCATATTGTTTACCATCCATTAATTGACAAATATGTCAAATATAAAGACATATTATTGTCAAATAACAAAATTAGAACCCTTGAACTAGAAATGGTGTCAAATCAGAGTGAACGAATTACAGCCGGGGGTTGTAAACGAATTACAGTCACTTGGTGTTGAAGCTAGTGAACGCCTTCCACAACCGTCAATATGAATGATATTTAGCAATTTGTGTTTATTGTTGCTTACATAAAGTGCAGTATTGACAAATGTTATGTTTAACCGTTATCATTACTTTCATCAATAAGCTAGAATCGATTTGTGCAGGTCTGATGAACGTGATTATACAATCCTTGGCCAAAAGTGAGTCACAATTTGGGAAATTGCATGCTTATTACCTTTTACTAGAATAATTTATGAATTGTGAAAAAATCATTATTTTGTTCAGTTTAGAACACAAATCTCCGAAATCATTTTGCTCACGCTTACGTCTTTACATATGAATATACAACTTTTAAAGCGACTGTCCCATTGGCCGCCATGTTGAATCTGATAAGTTTGCTGCTTTCACAGGAAATATTTTATTGCGATCTATGTCGAGTTCAGAAAAATAACAAAAACAACCATAAGAAAACCATGTACGGGCCAGTACAGCCATAAGCTTGCGATTGTGGTACCCTGTTTCAATGTCGGTCTTCCCTAAAAGAAGCAATGTCAAGATGCCTCTTCAGGAAGGACATTGCCTAAAGTTTCCTTAAAGACGTTCATTCATGAAACCAGTGAAATCATATGCTTTATTTCAGTTTTCACTGAATAGTATTTAGTAACCTTGTTATGTACACCAGTTTTGCTTTTATTGAAGAAAATTAATAATCTCAGCATGACGTTGCTCGTTCTTTCCCACAAAGGCAGCTCAGTCATACCCGAGTTAGCCTCTGTTCTATTACGCCAAGATCCTGGGGTTCCGGCAAATTGCCCTAGCGGCAAAAAGTTGTAACTTGAAATATCTCCCTTATTTGCAGCCAATGAAAACACCTTTTGGATATCCACGACTTGGGGAATTCTTAACGCTCGTATAGTGACATGGAACGTATCATGCCTTTATGTTTATTTTTCATTAACAGTGTGAGAGGGAAATATTTGAAATTAGATGTGGATAGTGTTTTTCATTAGAAAGATACTGTTTTATATTTGTGTTAATTATTATTTGTTTTATAATAAATTTTAGTTTAATAATTTACCAAGTAAAAACTAATGAGAAGGTAAAACGCGATGTTTTGTAGAAGGAAGAGTTATCTCCCCTGAATGTTAAATTTCAACGATAGCTTTGCCGAACCACACGGAAATAGCCGAGATTTTGCGAATGACCACTTTTGAAACGGCGTCGCTGATTGCACAACTAACTTCGATTGCCTCCAATCAGATTTCTACCTTTCTATCCCATGTATTAGCCATAATAGAATTATGATAGAGTATGACTGAGCTGCCTCTGTGGGGAGAGAATGGACGTTGCTTGAAAATTTTCAAAGTCTTAAATTTATTTTTTGAATAAAAAAACCTTAGACTTAAAGGGGCAGTAGCACGTTTTTTGATAACTTAATATTTTAAAATTTTCACTGATAATTGTAAGTTAATGTTAAATGTATTATATTGACAGTGTCAAAAATCTCATTAAACAAGTCAATCATCCATAGTCAGAGGACAAAGTTTGAAGATTCACATGAAATCCATTGGCGGCCATTTTTGTGTGAACACCTTTAATTCATTTTGAGTAAGAAAAAGGAATCGCATGGCTAAACTTTACAATATATATTTGAATTATTACTGCTCCATTTAGTTTAAATACATTGTCTTTCAATTGGAACTATTAATTTTCATTTTCCTGACAACACCTTATATTCCCCCTAAAAACGTGCTACTGCCCCTTTAAAGGGACAGTAAAACGCTTTTTTAAAAATTGTATATATATCAAATGTTTCGTTGATAATGGTACGTTAATGCCAAATGTTTTATTATTATAATGTCAAAAATCTCAATACAAACAAATCATTCACAGTTAGAGAACAAATCATAAAAATTCACATAAAGTCCATTTGCGGCCATTTTTGTGTGAACGCCTTTTATTCATTTTTTGTAAGAAAAAGTAAAACCATGGCTGAACATTACATTATATATTTGATCAGTTATTACTGCATTTAGTTTAAAAACATTGTCTTTCAATAAGAATCATTTATTTTCATTTTCTTGACATCACTTCATATTGACCTTTAAAACGTGCTACTGCCCTTTAAATGTCGATAATAAGTTCGTTATAAAGATAAAACTGACAAGGCAACCTTGTAAGTCCTTTTTAAACTCATCCATTGTCCGTTTGTCTGTTCGAGTTAAAGGGAACAGCTTTTCTCAGAAACTATTTAGATAGGAGAACCAAATTTGGCATTCACCTTCAGGGTAGCAATACAATGATGGAATTTTAAAATGATAAACCCGCAATAGTTTTTTCCGAAGATATTGATAATGTCTGATGTGAGAAAGGATCATAGTCTCATTTCGTGGTAGTCACGGACACTTTCGTCACCATGGTTGAATCCCTATAGTTTATACTTAACAATGAAGCACGATAATGATTTAATTGTCCATAAAGCGTCCCTTGAGGTCACATTCCTACACGGTAATTAAACAATGAAATATTAAAGGAAAATATAACCGCAGTATGCATCTTTTCTCTGGAATGAGATGTCATATGTGAGCTCAAATGTGTTTTTCACGTTGAATCTCATGACAAACTGCATCGTTGTCATAATTTGATGCAAAATGTCAGTAAGACATTGTTTATTTAATGAAAAACATAACTATTAACCATGCACCCTTACATTATTGCTTAAGCTTAATACACAAATGTTGACTACTATATGTTGTTGGAATACTCGTTTTATAAATGGCAAGATTGATTATTCTTTGTCCTTAATGCTGTTCGGAAATAGCTTTTTGTTATGAAAAATGTACTTCAGATACAATAATGACGTCTCTGCCTGTTAATTTAACCTATGATATATATATCTATAATCTATTGTAACATGGTTCATTGTTCAAGTGACTTCACTGAGTTTTAGTTTGTGAATTGTTATACGTTGAGATGAGTGTTCGTTTTTCAGGTTTTGAATGACGCCGCAGAAGCTATTGTATAATTACTAGCAATAACCACGTGTATACGGCTCCATTTGGAAGAGTTTCCTGAAACATTCAGAACAGATTATAGCATTTTATAGGTGTTTTGATAAAGAACTATTCTTAAAGTTGATCCTGTAGCTCGTTCACTAAAGAAAATATAATTCGTTCACCACTTCGCAGACGTCTCTTTAGTAACGCGTTCACCACGATTTCATACCAGCTGTCTTTGAATGTAAATATCTCGGCGACTATAATTTGGATTTTGATAAAATTTTGGACTTGTGATCAATATGTATCAGTGTTTAAGGAAATATGATTGGAAATACTTATTTATTCATATAAAACAATTAACCGATCGTTTTTATGTGCACTTATCTTTTTGCAGCATGAAACCTCACTTAAATGTGCCTCTTATATCCAAATGCTGACCAGCTTTTCATTTCTAAAACCAACATTGTGTTAACTAAAGTCTACAATTTTACAGCCAGAAATATTTTTTCTCATAAGTACCTGAAAACCGACTTATCGACCAAAAACTACACCAAATGCACAAACACAAACGGTGCTCTTGCAGAGTAATTTGTTCACTTCCCGTTGTGTAACAAATTCCAGGCGTACACGTTCCTACGGTGTGTATATGAACTTGAACAGTTGTATTCAGAGCTCGATAGCCATTTGTCAGTAATCATCCACACAAGGCAATTTCATTCGAAGTCATAACGTCAGAATTGGCATGCAATAATACGGTTTAACTGCGATTGTTGAGCTCTCAAGGCTGGTTACCATTTGTACGACTCAAAGATGTGTCAATCTGACATGTAGGACTTTATCCACACATTCCCATTGATAGAAAAAAATTGGATGCAGATTTAATGTGAAGGATGAAACTGAAGACAGGTGACGTAATTCAAATTTTTGCCTTTTTCGTTACACATGGCAGATTTTGAAGTGATAACACTCGGGTTGCTCATACCTGGCACAAAAATTGCACATTTTATTACCTTAACTAAATTATTGCGAAAAAAAACCCATTTCAATGAACGCCTGAACAATCAAAATTTTGACCCCTGTCTACTTTATATTGATTAATTGCTAAATCGGGTTTTCGCCTTCAATTTTGATTAGCTGGTTGTTTACTGAAATGGTTGATCGATAAGAAGACCTTTGTTTTAAAGTTCAATCGCCTTTCGTTCTTTAATCAGAATGATTACAAAATGTAGTAAAGTTTCTTTTGGACGTCAGTTTAGTTGAAACTACCTGTAATGATCCACGGAATTTGGACCTTTAATATTACAACATAATTTAACATGATGAAATTCCTTCATGATGATAAAGTTCTAACAGCTCTTCCTGAAAACAAATATCTTTCAGAACTTTCAAAATATGGTGTTTTACTACATTAAATCAAAATAAGCAAATTCACTTGTGATCTAAAGTAGACCGAGAGGTTCCGATGAAGCCTAATAGCGATTGTTCATGAAGATAGCGGATATGTTTGTGTTCCGCTTCGAGGAAGCACGTCACAATATGATACATATATACATTAACCCTCTGTCTGTCGAATAACATTGAAGAAATTTCTAGTGATAGCATCAAACGACATGATTTAGTTGATATTGAGTAAAGTGTGATATAATCGTGTCGTGCACTAACCAATTTCAGCTACCGTAAGCTAATGGATTTTGACCTGCGGCTCGGAAGAGTGACACTTTAAGGGACAGTCCTATCGGGGTACCGGTATATTTTAGTGGAAACAAAATTCAAGAGTACGTCCCTGTTTATACTCATATATGATTAATGCATGATTATTCAATGCTTATTTTCATATAAGTTAGTGAGGGTAACACCTGAGTTGTTCTAGATGTAACAATTTGATAAAGATAGGAATGCATCACTGGATCCTCTTTCATTTCGTTTCCACCAAAATATCTCGACATAACTATTCCTTAAAAGGTTTTGATTTCCACGGCGATGAAACGTAACATTTGTCGATGTTAACATATTTTCCCTAACGATATTGCCAAAGTCCGAAGAAAGTCACGACAGCTTATATAGCCTATCAAATGATTTACCACACGGATTGTCAATAGAACAGACAATGAATTGCTAAAATATTGAATTGTTCTTAGTTTTTTTAGATGTCCACTCCTCTAATTCACAGTATCAAACCTTTTTCTACTGTTAGGTTTTAAGGATTAAACTATGCGATTAGACAGTCAGAATCAAAAGTGGACTAATGTGGATTTGTTATTTTATAAGGACCGATTTTTTAGTCAGAATTTAACATGGGAGTCGATAAGAAAACAGAGATTACTTTTGTCAAATGCGACTTTCTAAAGTTCTCTATCATTAAACCTTTTTCATGAATTTATTTTACAGCTAACATAATTTTCTTTTGAAAAATAAGCAAAAGAATATACTATGGGCAGTTGGAGTTGATGGCACTGTAGCAAGGTTTCTAGGGAGATATATGCACGAAAGGGAAACAAATTTTACCAATTTACTTCCAGACATTAGGTCACATGACACGATCAGCCAACTATAAACAAAAAACTGTTTAGTGTTATTTTCATGTGACTTCTCTAACTTGTACCTTATATTGTTTTAATATGTCAAAGCTCCTATAACATTGTTATTTTCTGCTGAGCGTATTTGTAAGATATCTTGAGGATGTCGGCTACCAATATTTCAATGGTGGTATTTCCTTTCATTCATTTCACCTTGATTTGGAAGAAGTGTTACTTTTGAGGATTATTATGTTCTGTCTTTTTATCTATGTGTTTGTGTGTGTTGCTTCAAGTGAAGTGTATACGTTTTGCATGTATGAATCTTTATCTTATGATCCAATCTTGATATGTTTTGACTATTTCACGTTTAATCACTATTTTTATCATAATAGATTTTGTGTGTCCAGACAACATAAGCAAAATGGATGACCTGAGTATATCTATATGTTCTGTCAACTGCAGAGGCCTCAATGACTATTCTAAAAGAAAGAATGTTTTTCATTTTTTGAGAACTAAAATATACCAAATTTACTTTTTACAAGATACTAACTTCTTGAAAGAGAAAGAGCCATTTATAAGAAGCGAATGGGGCTCCGAGGTATTATTTAATAGCAATAATGGACAGTCAAGGGAAGTTGCCATATTGTTTTCAAATAATCTTGATTATCAAGTGCATGACACATTCAGGGATGACAAGGGAAATCTTTTGATGTTGAGTATTACTATTTGTGATAGAAAAAAAACTCTTGTCCATTTGTATGGTCCAAACGCAGATGAACCTGAATTCTATGATATGGTCATGGAGAAGATCAAAGTTTTTGGAAATTCTGATTACATTCTAGCTGGTGATTTTAATTTGTGTCTACAACAGTCATTGGATACTTTTAACTATAATCATGTTAACAACCCTAATGCTAGAAACAAAGTGATAGATATGAAAGGTGATCTTGACCTTGTAGATGTTTGGAGGGATCATAATCCAGAAGTTCATATGGAGACGGCCTAATCCTATTAGACAAGCAAGATTGGATTTCTTTCTTGTATCTCAAAATTTGTATTCATTTATTTGTCAGTCTTGGGTACAGGACAGACCACTCACTCATTGATATTAAAATAAAATTCTCTGAACAAGATGAAAGGAAAACAACTTACTGGAAATTCAACAACTCTCTTTTAAGAGATCCTAAATATGTTTTATCTGTTAAGGAAACAATTAGTAATGTTGTCAGACAATATGCCCCGTCTTTAGACCATGACAGTGATATTGGCGCAGTTAACTTATCAGACCTTGAATTTTCTGTCAATGACCAGTTGTTTTTGGAAACCCTCTTAATGGAAATCAGGGGGAAATCCATTTCTTATTCATCATTTTTGAAAAAAAGTAGATAAAAAAAAGAACTAGATCTACTTGAAGATATTAAGCTTTTAGAAACCAACTTTTCAGAAAGTAAGGAATTGTAGGAAAAAAGAAAAGAATTAGAGGAGATCAGAAAAGCCAAAATGGAGGGCATTATCATTCGCTCAAGGGCAAAGTGGATTGATGAAGGGGAAAAGATAAGTCGCTATTTCTGCAATTTATAGAAAATAGGAATTTTGTGAGTAAAGGTATGTCCCAACTAGAGCTGGAAGATGGATCTACTATTGAGAGTACAAATGAAATTGTCATTGAAGCAAAATCTTTTTATGAAGGCTTGTATTCTTCCAAAGAGCATGTGTTGAAAGATTGTAAACTTGATGAACTTTTTTCTGAGGATGAGCTATATAGGCTCAGCACGGAAGAATCTAATTCTATAGAAGGTCATGTCACATATGATGAAGTTTTGAAATAATTGAAGAAGTCGAAAAACAATAAGAGTCCAGGCTCTGATGGGTTAACTTATGAATTTTACAAGTTCTTCTGGAAGGATTTATTCCCATTTTTGTTAAGATCATTTAATTATAGTTTTGCAAAAGGTAATCTGTCAGTGACACAGAAGCAAGGTATTATTTCTTGCATTCCAAAAGGAGATAAGCCTAAGCGATTTTTGAAGAACTGGAGACCTATCTCACTCCTTAATACTGCTTATAAACTTCTTTCTTCAGTTATAGCTGAAAGGTTCAAACGTGTTCTCCCGAAATTAATCAGTACAGATCAAACTGGCTTCATGTCCAACAGATATATTGGTGATAACATCAGACTGATCTATGATTTGATGAATTACACTGAATTAAATGATATTCCCGGAATGTTGTTTTTAATAGATTTTGAAAAGGCATTTGATTCTGTCTCATGGTCATTCATTAATAAGACATTATCATTTTTTGGATTTGGAGAGGACATTATTAAGTGGTTCAATATTCTTTATAATGACACAAGATCTTGTTTGAACATTAATGGTACATTGTCTCTGTCTCATGGTCATTCATTAATAAGACATTATCATTTTTGGGATTTGGAGAGGACATTATTAAGTGGTTCAATATTCTTTATAATGACACAAGATCTTGTTTGAACATTAATGGTACATTGTCTCCTTGGTTTTCTGTGGAACGGGGCTGTAGACAAGGTGATCCTCTTTCACCTCATATCTTCATTCTATGTGTTGAGATCCTGGCTGGTCTAGTGAGAAAGAATCCTGACATTAAAGGAATTTCTGTTGGTAAGGACTACTTGTTGACACAGTATGCAGATGATACAGAGTTTATTCTTGATGGTTCTCAGAAGTCTTTTGAGGCTACGGTTGACACTTTAAATGTTTTTGCTGATATATCAGGACTTAAGATCAACTATGATAAATCTTAGGTGATATGGATTGGTGCAAGAAGGAACTGTTAAGACAGATACCTACCATCTTTAAATATTCAATGGAATCCAGAGTTCTTTAAGCTTCTTGGGGTGGTATTTTCAGTAGATTTATCTGTTATGGCTAAAAAGAATTTTGAAAATAGACTATATGAAATTCAAGTAATAATCAACAGATGGATGAAAAGAATAATCACACCTCTTGGGAGAAATGCTATAATAAAATCACTACTAATTTCAAAATTAAATTATCTTTTTCTTACTCTCCCAAACCCTCCAGGTAACTTTCTCAAAGAATTAAATAAGATGCTTTTTAAATTTCTTTGGACTGAAAAACCTGATAAGATCAAAAGAATTGTTGCTTGTAAGCCTGTCAAAGAGGGCGGACTTGGTATGGTGGAATCTTTTTGTTATGTCAACTCTTTAAAGTTGTCATGGATGAGAAAGTTGTTGGATGTTGGTCATGACTCAAAATGGAAACAGTTATGCTATGCTTCCACCCCGAGATTACATAATCTAGGTATATTTGGTAACTCTTTCGCAAGTGAACTCTCTAAGGATATTAAGAATCAATTTTGGAGTGATTGTATTTCTGCATTTGACAAGTTTTATCAAAAGACTCAGCCTAATTCATTTGATGAATTCATAACAGAACCAATTTACCACAACAACAATCTGAAAGTTGGTAAAGAGGTAGTCTTCTGTTCTGCTTGGTTTGAGAGAGGTGTTAGTCAGATTCGTGATTTTGTCAAATTTGATGGAAGTTTTTGCTCCCTTGAAGAATTCCAAAATACCTTTGAACTTGATATTAATTTTCTGCACTATAATTGTCTTATGGCTATCAAAAGTTACCAAAGTTGAAAATAAGTAAACCAAATGCTTTTCAACAGCTAGATGACAATCATGTCATTTGAAAACTAATGTCTGTTAAAAAAGGTGCCAAAATCTATTACTACATTTAAAGTGCATCTGATGTTTATATAAAATTCAAGCACAAATGGGAAGAGTGTATGCTTACTGAACTAGACTGGGAAAACATATTTTAAAGCCTATTAAGACCACATTAGATACCAAATTGCGATGGTTTCAGTTTAGGATTATCCATGGTATCTTATCAACACATTCATTTCTCTTTAAGATTAAAATCACTGAAAACAACTTGTGTACATTTTGCCACTCTGATGTAGAAACCATATATCATCTTTTTTGGGATTGTCAGTTTGTACATCTTTTTTTGGATTGTCAGTTTGTACAATCTTTCTGGCAATGTTTTTTTAAATTAATTAATGACAAATGTCCACATGTTCACAACATGAACTTTGACTTACAGTTGATTGTGTTTGGGTTAAGAAAGAATATCTATACTGATGATGTTTTTGATTTGCTGTTGCTGTTAGCAAAATTGTTTATATATAAATGTAAGGTTTAAAAACCATTCTAAATTTTAATAATTTTAGACATTATATGTATAATAGGTATCTCATTGAAAAACAGATAGCTTTTAGTAAAAGTAAACAAGACATGTTTTATCAAAAGTGGATGTATCATGATATCATTCATTTAGAATAATCTCTCTAGAATTGTTCCTTCTTCTGTCCATCATGTAATATCAAATTCACAAATATGTCACAACCACAGAGTGCTACCTTGTCATATCAACAATAGTCAATATGAATTAAATCTTGACCCTAGGTTTATTATATGCACTAGGAGATTAAGTGTGAATGTGTGAGTGAATGTGTTGTCTTGTATGAAAATAACAATTTAACAAAATTTCAATTGGATATCTACTATACCCTGGGTTGATGTCCCTATTTGTAACAGGGTTTCTGAAATAAAAAGTTTATTAAAACATTTTTTACCAATTTTTGGTTATTATACCCTATGCGTTTCCCTTACTCGGATGATTTTGTAGAAATTTAAATGTTCGAATGCAGTTTGGTTCGTAACATAATATTCTAAGGTAAGGATAGTCGGGATGCAATATGGTTAATCGAGCTGTAATGTTTACCTCAAACGTAGGACTTATGGCATTACAGCTAGTTTTAACTAAATTGATCGTGATGAGAATGTAAATGTTAAAACCACGAAGAAAATATATTTGCATATAAAACGGATGCTTTGAAAACATAAAACACCCAATAGAACGCAATTTAGTCTACCTTAGGAATGTTTGAATTACATACATTTTCTATCCAGTATTTGCCAATTGGCTACCTGTCTTTAACAAATAGAAACAAACTAAACAAGAAAATCACAGAGGGAGAAAAATTTATCGTTATTGAAGAAGATTGATCAGACTCTGAACCATCCAATGTTTACTATTTCTTATATAGGCCTACAACCTTTCTTCACGTGAGAAATGGAGAATAAAAACATTATCTTATGATAGTTTAAATTGTATTCTTTATTCTGCATAGAAAACAGACAATGTACTCAAAGCCTTTCTAAAAAATACGTACCAAAACGCAGAGGAAGAGAAATAATGTATGCATCAATTGGGACCTCTAACTCTGACTGCCATGATAAATCGCCGTTTTAAATTAGAAGGCCAGAAAACAAGTGATCTAACATGGCTTCCGCCTTCGCAGATATAGATGATAGTAAACTGTCACAAGAGACTAAAACATGGGAAAGGAACGTTTAGCGGTTCCAAAAATTGGCACTCACAATTAGTCAAAAGGGGAGAGCAAGGTCATTCCATCTAAAATACATCATTCTCACGTAACCTCTGTACATGTGGGACTATTTTGCTATTCTTTCAAATGTCACAAGCATTGGAAGTTAACATGACGGCTTTAACATTAGCAAGGTGAGATTGTGTGTGTGACACATGTGAAAGGCCGTTGACTTCAAATTAATTTGTAGCACGTGTATTTGACTTCTTAACGTTTTAAAAAACGATTAGTTAATTTCTATAACAATTCGCCGACTGCGCACCAAAAATAATGATGCGATCAATCAGAAGTTGGTATTCCTAGTCAAGAAACTGTTCTTATAGAACAGAAAGAAGGATTCTGGAAGTATATATGACTGTTGGGCTAATATATGAATCATATATAGAGTTGAGCTGGTTTCTACTTACGCAGAACGTAGAATATTGAGCAATAGAAGAAAACCACGACACATAAAAGGTATTTCAAAATATGAACTAAACATTATTGAGAGAATATGTCCTATGTTTATATTGAACAGCTTAGAATGATGCAAATTACAAACTCAATATACACTTCCTTCGCCAATGTTAACTTACAACCAATGACATGAATGCACCAATGTGGAAATATTCTGACATCCGGATCGTCTTTTTTTAAATATATCACCATAGCTTCCTTCTACTATAATAATCTAATAGAAAATGTAAGCTTCTTAAAGTTTATCAAATTCTTAAAAGTGAAAACAATATTGAAACGTAATACGGTGCAAAGTGTATATATTATATCTTCAATGAAAGAAACAAAGTCGAATTTGTGTGATTTGGTTACCTTTATCCACAATATTGGGCATTTACAATGTACTACTTCAGATATTGTAAAGATGTACCGCGCCATGTGAGAAAAAAAATATTGTGTTTAAATTGTATGCGAGATATATACCCACACTTCCCGAGGTGTATCGCTCAATACACCTCCTGTTTGAATCGTGAGTCTCCGAGGTGGAGCGTAGCGAAGCCGAGGAACCACGATTCAAACAGGAGGTGTATTGGGTGATGTACCGAGGAAAGTGTGGGTTATATTGGTTTTTAACCAAATAAACTCTCTTGACTCTTGACTCTATGACAACACTTTAATGCATATTCACCAAAAACGTAATACGACCGAGAATGATTAATTCGCCAAGGAAAACATGTGGGACGTTGGTCAATACTCAAATTATTTGTCCAATTGTTATAAGCTATATATAGTCATTGTTCTGAGATTTAAACTAATCCTTACATTGTATTATTTCATGAAATTACGTTCCCACAATCATCTGCTGTCTCTTTATTTCACTGAAATGTGACATCATCAGCTTTAATGTCATTCGATAATGTTCTTACCTTGAATAGGTCACTAATACCAGTTTAACCCTCAGACTGCCATCGACCTGGTTGTGGTCGAACAATCATCATAATATTATGCAGTCTCCCTATTATGATCATGAGATGGAATTTCCGCTTATATTAAGCTGAGAGAGCAAGTGATTTTATTAGTTATTGAAGAAAGTTTTACTTAATCAACCATTTGCGAAAAGTACACCCCACTCAAGAGATGTCAAATATAGTAAATGTTAGGAGTCGTTTACCTGATTAAAATTACATTAAACATCTCTTTTAACCTTCTCGTTTTGGCACATATTTTTAAACCCAAGTAAATTAATTTGTGAGAATCACGACTTTCCGGAGAATGTGCTTACTCCGCTAGGGGAGATGTAAGGAACAAACTAGAAAAAAATAAACTAGAATTATTGTTGCAGTTTTTAAGTAATCTAAATAAATTCAACATGTTATATATTGTGTTCATTCTGTTGATCTAAACTTATTTGGATTGTGTTTTTAAGTAGATGGGAAATATATAACAACATTAAATTCATGGCGACTGTAACATTGCTTCGATCTATCAAGATCAGACAAGATGATGTGACAGGTTATGATCTATAGAAAGTTTGCTTTATTGTTCATCGATTTGTATTTCCCGCGCAAGCTCACTTCGGTTATCCCCCTTGGCTAGAGCCTCACTTCCGTCTGTTAGTCGGAATCCGGAAGCAAAGTGCCCGTTGGGTTAACCTCTGCACGCGCAGGTGGAGACAAGTTCAGGTCGTCAGGACGCATTGTTTTACAGATATTTCCAATTGTGACCCATTATTATTGTTTGTGCAAGTAGCCAACTGAAAGGGCTCCATGGCTGGCGATATTAGACCAGGTTATTCTCGGATCGAGCTGAACAAGACGATATGGGAGGTCCCAGTGAGGTACCAAATGTTATCGCCCGTTGGGATGGGAGCTTACGGACAAGTGTGGTAAGTGACACCCCTTCGTGACCCCTTGACCCCGATCTAAAGCTCTCATACCTTCGACTATTTGATAATCATTTTGTTAACCTCTTAAATGCATATTCCTTCTTTTGCATCAGATTCTCACGAACTTTCTTTGTGGTTCAAAAAAATAGGTCATTTGTATCCGTAATCTGTCTAATGCGTCGCTGTAACTGTGGTAAACATGGGTTTTCCTCAAGTCATCCCGGTGACTAATGCGAAGAATAAGAATCTCTTTTCAAAATGCCAGCACTTCAGCAGATGCAATAGCAGATGCAATATCTATCAGTTAATTTTAGAAATTTTATGAAAACTAACTTTGTGATGATTTAAAGGAGTTCATACTATACATATGCTGTAGTCAGCTGATTAAAATAGAGATGACACTTGCTTTATCTTCAGCATATTTTGCACCTAGAACACCGCTCAGTTGATATGGATGAGTGCTGTGATTTATGCACTCGAGATTTAAGCAGTATTTAGGAATTCAGCCGTTAGACAGATATGTAAATGACCTGGAGTGATAGCCGTCAGGTAGCTCAATTACTCCTAGCTATAACCAAGTTAGCCCTGATTGTTTAGAGCATTCAACGTCAACCATTGTCAACATGGGTGTAACAGATGTGTCTGGATGAATTACGACTTTTAGGCAATTTCATCACACATCAAATATTACTAATCATCTACTAGAAGAGGGGCTTGGATAAAATGCATTGGTTTTTTTACAAGACAATAGAACTAACGATTATCTTCTTCCACATTTCTTTATATCCCTAAAGTTTATGTATGTATTCTAGTGCTGACATTTTTGTAAAACTTTGCAATAAGAATGCATTCATTTAAAGAGCTAGATTAGAAATATGCACCTAGACAAGTTTTTGTGCTTTTGGCATGGTGGGGGTTAATATAATTTTGTGTATTCTTGTTTTAACATTGGATTTGAAATGAAATAATGTTTGTATTTAATTGTCTTGAGACTCAAATAATTATATATTTGAAATGAAAATGTATTTTCATTGCTTTTTTATCTTAGATTGTATTATTCTAAACAAATCAGTGATTTAGATATAAGTGCAAAGGTAAATCTCTTGTCAATCAGATTCAACAATGCATCAGTAAAGATTATGTTTGTATTTATATTATAACTCTTTGGCTTGGTGTCCATTTAAATGATGGGATACCTCTATCATTGCAAACTGCAAAGGGTCCCATATGCTCAGAATTGGCTAAAATGACCCATCTGGCTGATGATCTACAAACTAGACCACTCCATGATAACTAAAGAAAATGTTATGAACAAAAGGAATAAATGTATTTTGCAATGATCTTACCTAGTTAGAAAGTTGGACTATGAATTTAAAACTAAAACAGGTTACTGGTATTGTAACTGGGATGGGCAGGTAGTTATCAATCATATTACCTGGACTGCTGTGATCATGTGACTAAATATCAAACAATGACAATGTAAAAATGCTTGGACAAAATTTATGTTTGAAGATCACAACGCATGTACAAAATGTTCGTTTTAGAAAAGGGGTCTGTAATGTAAGATATCTTAGGTTGCAAGACCCTTATTTAAGCCTTGAATTCAATTGTTAAATCTTTATAATTTAATGACCAGGGTAACAGAAATGGTAATTGGGGTAGAGAAATACCAGGTTTGGTGCCCGCTAAGAAAGTTGCATAAAGTATTTATTTTAGTATTATTTTGTTAATGAGTTGATTTATGTTGGTCAATTATTAATTTTTCCAGGGCAAAGATTTATTTTTCCAAGTGTATCTAAGAAAGGGTATATTTTTACTTTCTAAACCAGAATTCTTATTTGTCGAGCTTACCTTAAGAAACAGAAGTTCATGTAATCTAAGAAAATGAAAAATACTCAAGTCTTTATTAAAGATACAAATGTAACAATAGAAATTTATAAAATTTGCCCTTGTACTGAAAATTTGTACCATGTAACTTATGACAACAGTTCTCAGATAGTTCATGAAAAACTATCTGTTATTATAAAGATCAATATAAAGGTTTTTTTTATTAACAACCTGAACAGTTGGAATAAGAATGCATGAAAACATAGCCACCCATAATACCTACGAGACATAAATCAATTTAACTAAATGTAAGGTAAGAATACAAACACTTAGTGCAGTAAGCAATTAGAGGTTTTGCGCTACTGTGTTTACCGTGAACTGCAGGTTAAACATGCCACAGTCGGATGTCACAGAGTACTTGCCACCCCCTGCTGTGTAGATAAGGAATTTACTTATATCTAGGTCACTGATGATAATATATTAGATGATGTGAACAGGAACTATATGTTATTAAAAGTTTGTAGTAATTAAGTGCATTATGAACACTGTTGATATATAAATAGTAGGTTTCAAGTGCAGTGTACGCTCAGGTTATGATAAACACTTAAACTAGAGATGGGATTATCACAGACATGTCACGATATTATACGTGTCCCAATATTAAAGAATGATGTGATTTGATAAGATACATGTCACGATATGCTATTTTCAGGGTATTTCATAAAAAAAACAATAACTTTGAAAAATGTTGATGTTTTGGTTAGATTAGCAAATTTAAAGTCAACAATACTAAGAACAATATTGACATTGTATCAATTTAAGTGTATTGTCAGATTAAGCATCACAATTCTCAACGAATCGATAAGTTTTGATATATCATCACAACTCTATTTAAACCATACATATTCTACTTAAAACTTTCACCTTAAATAATACATAATCATGGTTACTTTTTCTTACAAGCCCAACAAGCTACAGAATCAAAAGCTTTATTTTCTAGGTGATATCAACATGTTGTTTTGAATTTGAGAAACAAGATTCTCTCAAATTTTTATCCTTACACTTTTTCACAGGCCAATTGCAAGTCAAAAAGCTAAGCTGGGTTATTGCCAACTCTATTTCATCAATTCATTGTAGTTATCAAATTTATGAGTGAAACTATGCAAATTTGTATGTCATTTATGACTTATGTATGATATAATGCCACACTTGCAATATAATTGCAAACTAAATCATTCTGTGATATTCATACATCTTTATTTGCCTGTGTCCATAAACTCTAAAACGTTTTTTCACAATTTGCATGATTGTCTATAAAAGGGGGATGATACAATAACAATCTTGATAAATATTTTTAGATCAGATTACTGAAGAGACCCATCTGTTTACAGATTAAATTGTTAACAATTAGTAATTAAGTCAAAATGTACTCCACAAAATCACTTTGAGTGAAAAACATTAAGTCCTTGCTTGTATTCATGTTTAAGCATGTGTCAGACTATGTAATTATGTTACATGCTCTACAAATCTTGATCATCCAAAAACTGCTTTCAAAAAGGACCCGCAGATAGGAAAAACTGTGGGTCCAACTCTGAAACTGTTGGCATTCATTATCAGTACGGTTTTGACTTATTCTAAAATAATACTATTCTTGGTATCAGTAAGTTATAAATACACAATTCTGTTGTCAGTTTAGAGTGATAGTTATGAAGGTTTGGACAAGAAAATATATCTTTTTATTATATAATTAGCAATGAAGTATAGGGTTATACAGTGAAAATATAATCCATATTTCAAGAAAAGCAGCAGAAAGTCATATTTTCACTGCAGTGAAAATATAATCCATATTTTCACTGCGGTGAGAAAAGTAGGACCGAACCTATTACCTCCCTTTGAAACACGATTATCTCCCTTTGAGGAAATCGAACGTACGCCTCGCGTCACGGCGTTGTTTAGGATTGAAGAAAAACGACTCTTTACGATGTTTTCGGTATGTAACTGTTAAGATTTTACAGTGACAATGTATCCTTCGATATCGGAAAGCCGCCCGAAGATCATATCTTGTTGCTGTAGTTAATAATTGTTCATTTTATCGCAAAATAAATTTACGAAGCGAGAGATCTGTCACATCGACAGAGCACTTCACTCACTCAATCAGTTCGCGTCAAAACTGACGTTCAAAAATGTAAAAGGAGCCTTTTCTTCACCTAGTTATAACCAATAACATATTTTGAATCTGATATCAATAAACATTCACAAGTTATATATTTTTTCATAAAACAATTTCCGATTAAATATTGAATTATTTCTATCGAACTATTTTTTACCGAGAAGGGATAAATGGAGTTGCCAGACTGTCATTCATCACAACAGCGAAACTTTGCCTTCCGATTGCGTTTTATGATCTTAAAATTATATAATAAATAGACTATGTCATTGTTTTTGCCGAATATCATTTCTAAATCTCATCTCGTGAAGTGAGAAAGTGACATTTTCACTCGTGGCTGCGCCACTCATGAAAATATCACTTTCTCACTCCACTCGATGAGATAGAAATGATATTCGGCAAAAACAATGAAATAGTCTCTATATACTGCAAGCATTGTAAGAAAGGAACTGTGAGGGACAGAGCCTGCAGATATTGAAAAGTGTGGGCCCTTGTGAATAACTGTTGGCGTTTTGCCTACGGGCCTACGCTTATTTCAAACATTGATTGTAGGGATGGTCAACTTGAATTGATACATCATTACTTTTGTGAATCTTTACACTTTTTCTTTCTGTGTTCATTTATGATACCTCCCTGTTCATCCACCAGCCAATCTTTTCCCTTTAATTTTGTAGAGTTGTTAATGGATTTTATAACCACAAGAAAAATATTTCAGGGTTCTTATTATTCATATGATGCTCTAGGGCAATAGACCACTTTGTGATGGTGAGGTAACGATGTTTTAAAGTTGTCGATGATGTAACATTCCATTGATGTCATCACTTTGTAGGCAAGATTTTATATATTTTCTAGAAATCATGCGTTAGGTAATGAATCAGGGGGTCCATGTTCGCTCATCGGCAGGAAGATATTTCAAACTCTATAGGTATTATAAAGAGAAGTGGATTGAATAGATAGATTGTTCATTGTATATTGTTTATTGTAACACAGAGTTAGTAAGAATAAATTGATTAGTGAAAATATGATTAGAGTCTCACTAGATTGAGAAAAAAAACTATTGATAATACTCACTGAATTATTTGTTGTTGTATATATTTCAGTTCATCGTGGACAAAGTTCATGAGAATTATTTGTGAAAATATAAATTGAGTATTACTAGATTGAGAAAATAACCCACTTGATAATGCTGGAATATTTCTTGTGTTTATTTCAGTTCCTCTCATGACAAACAAACAGAGACGAAGGTGGCAATCAAGAAGCTTGCTCGTCCATTTCAAACAGCAATTCACGCCAAAAGAACTTACAGAGAAATACGAATGCTGAAGCACATGCACCATGAAAATGTAAGTTTTCATTAAGTTAGATTTTTATGTTTTTTTGACAATTTTATATTTTCAAGTTTTCCCTGATAATTGCTAAATGTATTATTTTGATTGTGTCAAAAATCTCATTAAATAAACCAATCATCCACATCCACAGAGTCAATTGGCGGCCATTTTTGTGTGAACACCTTTTATTCATTTTGTTTAAGAAAAGGGAATCGCATGGCAGAACTTTATATTATATTTTTGATTGTAACTGTTTCATAAGGTTTAAATACATTGTCTTTCAATTGGAACCATTTATTTTCATTTTCCTGACATCACCTTATATTCTGCCTAAAAACGTGCTACTGCCCCTTTAAGAAATTAAAAATTTGATGAAAAAAATATTTTGTTGGGCTCTCTTAGTTCTTGAAATTAAAATTCTTAAAATTGTCAGAATTGATGAGCCACTGATGTATATTTCTTTCCTTTGCCTATTGTCGTAAGTGAAATGATTTGTTATCAATAAACATTTTAATTTGAATTGATTACAAGTTGTTGATCTCTCCCATGGCTTGAAGATGATGGTTTGTTTACTGAGAAATAAATTCAATAATTATTAAATTGGTATTGAAAAACAGGTTAATTTACTTCAGTAAGCATGGTCTTGTTAAAAGATAAAGAAAACATTTCTGTTTTTAATAAATCTGTTTGTATAAATACATTAAAACTATTGGTAAATGAAGCTTATTCACTTAATAGATGTCTGTCTTATGATAATATTAATTAATTGTTTTCCTTGTTCTGGATATAAATCATTATAAATAAAAAAATTCTTGTACCAACAGTCAATCTGTTACAATTATAAAATGATTTGTTGTTTTAAGACAAATAACTGCTGATCTAATTACCGGTAATGAGATTAGATCTATGATAGGTTTGATAGAAGTCTTATAATAAATTTAATTGTTTTCCGTGTTCTGCAGCAAAAACCATTATGAAATACATTAATATGATTATTCTTGTATTAACAGTGACAGTCATTGTGTAACAATTATTTTTAAAATTGTTGTTTGTGTTCAAGGGGTTCTTTTTTTGTTCCTGTTCTGTTTTAGACAAAGAACAACTGCGGATTAAATTTCGAGATCCATGATATATTTTATAGTGCCATAGTTTGACGGCCATAGTTTTCTCTTTCAGATAATTGGATTGCTCGATACATTCACCCCTGCTACATCTTTTGGCGGTTTTCATGATGTGTAAGTATATAATCAGTGTCCGAAAAAACCACTAGCCCGGTAGCCCAATGCTAGTTGAAATTTGTCTGGGCTAGTAGAAAAAAAGTAATGATAGCCCGGTTGGCTAGTGTGGATTGGTATATCAAAAAATGTTGGACTTCTTTTTATTCAATTTTGTAATTAATTCAGTTACCATTTAGTGTCAGTTTCCGATCACCCCCATCACATGCCAAAAACTCTTGAGCACATATGTGTTTGATTTTGAAACAATGAATGTCCGAAAACATTCTTTATCTTTACTTAATTGGGCTAGTAACTTTGAAAACTTTCTAGCCCGATTTGCTAGTGATCTTGAAAAATTATTTCATACACTGAGTATCATAGTTCAAAGATTAAAGAGCCAGTCCGTAATTTTGCTTTGATACAAACGTAAATGGCATAATTAATAATGCAAATCCCCAAAATCTCACTCAATCATCTTGTTATAATTTCACGTTTAATCAATCAGTGCAAGAGTTTCAACACAGAAAATGATCAAGGAAATAATTGTTTGGAGAGATTCGACGAACTTGAAAAATCTAGGTTAACAAACATAGATACAGAAAAGAGGGTCGGTGGATTGCTATAGAAAGGGAAATAACTGGAGGTAACAAATTAATATTGTCATCAAGCCAGAAAGGTTTAGGGGTCAACAGCAATTGTTGAATAAGCCAGGTCTGTAACTGACGTTTTGATCTTTGCGTAGGAAGAATAACTTCTCATTGAAATTACAATATTTTTAACCTTTGTCATATGTGACCCTAAACAACTCATGGAGTGGCTCTTTGGTCCTTTGTCTGTGACCTACCAAAAAATAAAAACAATGTGGGAAGTTTTAGCCCACGATCTTTACGGCCACATAATGTTGGCCGGAAGTTGGACCAATTTGGTCTTCCTGGCGCCGGCAGGTACCAAAGTGTTTGAATTTGGTGGCTCACGGCGGAGTTACTACCTCGATGAAGCTAGTGAGACTAGCTCAGGAATGGGACGGCGTACTTCCGGTAGACAACTTGGACGTAAGAGGCAGGAGTATATAATATAAGCAAGACAGGATTGGCCTTACAAACGTCTAAGGGGCAAGTGATTATTGCTTTGAGTGACTAGTTTCTTTCGAGATTCGAACTCATCAGACTGAAGAAGCATAGATTTCTCTCTCCTTATATACAATTTTGACAGGTCACGTGACTTGTTCATCGGCGGAAGTTACTTCTGTGACCTACCAAAGTTTACCTTGACTCGTCAACTAAGAAATCAATGAAAAGTAAACGACCTACCTCTTCTCTACAAAATTACTGGAAATTAACATGACTATTTGACAAAGTTCTATGACTTAATTCCCCTCAGCGGATCAGCTAGGAACAACACTAGATATGATATCTACTTCCCAAACTCAAATTAATCGAAAGAAATGTAGAGCACAAATATGCCAGGTTAATGTGTCTGTTTTATTTATAACTTATACTCTGACAACATCATGACATAAGAAATTTTTTGTTGCATAAATAGAACATATCAAAATAGACAACCTATTTAACCTATTTTAAGAAGTTGCTGACTTGCAGAATTAGATTTGATTGCATTGAATTTACTAGTGTTTTATAACATGTAATATGTGAGGGGTGAGATGTTTGAAAACTAGAACATTTCCCTTGATCTGCCACAATGATGCTTATGAATTAGGGTACAAAATGAATGATTTGATAATGACATGAAAAGGAATATAATAATAATAATCGATATTTATCCTGAGCAGGTTATCCACACACATATGCATGCTCAATGGGCTATATAACATGATACATCCTCATATTTCAGATATTTAGTCACAGCCTTAATGGGGGCAGATTTAAACAACATCCTGAAGACTCAGAAGTTGAGTGACGACCACGTTCAGTTTCTTGTGTACCAGATACTCAGAGGTTTGAAGGTGAGACATTTGTAGTCTATTAGATAAAACCATTTATTATATGGCGACCAGTGAAATACTGGGATTTATCAGTGAAATAAACTGTATCAAGCTACAGTGAAAATAACTTATATTTTCACTGCGAACGGTGACTGATATAATTTGACGTCATAAAACAATGGTCGCGTGCGGCGAATTGGCTTATGACGTCACAGTGTTACTGTGGTGACGGGCTGTTCCTAGCGGCCGCTCGGCGTGAAAATGACACTTTTCGGGCGTAATTACAATGGTAAAATGATATAATAAATAGAATATCCGTCAATTCTTGACAAATACCATGTTTATCTCATCTCGTGAGGTAGAAAAGTTATATATTTTCACTCGTGGCTGCTAATGGTGGAAATATAACCCAACTGGTACTAAAAATAACTTAATCTCATGACCCAACTTGTGCCAGACTAAATTTAAAAAAAGTCAATCCATTCTTTCTTTATGTTCCTTGACCAATAAACGCAAGAGAAGTAACATTGTCAGAGCCTCTCTAACAGATCTGTGTTCTTATTTAAACCAACCAAGAGTTCAATTGGTTCTATTTTAAAAAAATCATCCTTTTAATAATATATATATCAATATTCATAACTTTACAGAAAGCTTTTGACCCATCAGGAAATTAAGTCATTTTCAGAACATCACAAATGTTAATGACATGACCTACTTAAATGACACAATTTTATTTTCTGTCCAGTCATAAACCAAATATCTTGCTGTATGATTTTTACCACTTTATCTCATTATTTTGTTTACAGTATATACATTCAGCGGGCATAATACATAGGGTAAGTCTTCTCTTTTGCGATCTGTCTGTTTAATTTCTTGTTGACTGATTTGATATATAGGACCTGTTTTGAGAGGACGCTTTTAACATGCAAAATTTTTATTCAAAAGTTATATTTCATTATTAATAATATTGATTATATCTGACACTAATGTCAATGTATTTTCTCATTTTCAACTTAGTAGCGACCCTGAAAGTGCAAGGTTGTCATTTTGAATGAATTTGAATTCAATACCATTTTGAGGAGCTTACATTTTTACCATCTATCCAGTAAAGATTTATCAATTATAAGATGTCTTCTACCAACTATCTTCATTATTTTTTTAAAAATCAAAAAGGCACATATACTTTTTCAAAATGATTGATCATGATTTGTTATGTAGAGCAACTTCATTTATTTCCAGGATTTGAAACCAAGTAATATTGCAGTAAATGAAGATTGTGAGCTAAAGGTACGTTATTATCCAATATCTCTTTCTACAACAGATAGAACTAATCAGTCATTATCCCCCGCCGCGCGTTTAGCCCGAAGCGGGGGATATGGTATTCAGCTCCGTACGTACGTACGTCCGTCCCGCTTCTTGTTAGCGCGATATCTAATGAACCGCTCAACCTAGAATCTTCAAACTTGGTACCAGTCCTCATCTGGGGAATACGCAGACCTGAACAGTTTTTTGTGACCGTGACCTCATTTTCAAGGTCACAGCGAGACTTTGACCAATTTTGAAAATGTTTTTAGCGCGATATCTAATGAACTGGTCAAACTAGAATCTTCAAATTTGGTACCAGTCTTCATCTGGGGAATACGCAGAGCTGAAAAGTTTTCGGTGACCTTGACCTCATTTTCAAGGTCACGGCGAGACCTTGACCAGTTTTGAAAATGTTGTTAGCGCGATATCTAATGAACCGATCAACCTAGAATCTTCAAACTTGGTACCAGTCTTCATCTAAGGAATACGCATACCTGAAAAGTTTTTGGTGACCTTGACTTCATTTTCAAGGTCACGGCGAGACTTTGACCAGTTTTGAAAATGTTGTTAGCGCCATATCTCAAGAACCCATTAACCTTGAGTCTTCACGGGGGACATAGTATTCAGCTCCGTACGTGCGTCCGTACGTCTGTCCCGCTTCTTGTTGTTAACATCAATTTGCGGCGGGGGATCTTGTCACCTTTGTGACAAATACTTGTTGTTATTTTAATTTCTGATCCAAATGCACATTTGGTAATCCTGTGGCCCCTAAGAGAGGAACCAAATTGGCCACACCCTAAAGCAAAATTGATATGAAACCTCTTGAGCTACAGAGCAAATGGCTCTAGTTTTCATTTTCTGATCCAAGGAATACTACTTTTGGGAACAGATGGCTTTTTACCTTTCACCTTCTGTAAATTAGTACATCCAAAGGTCCATTATGTCTGATTAAATCGACCTTGCTTCAAGGAATAAAATTGTAAAAATATTCTCTCTCTGAGTTCAAATTTACTCCAACTGGGATATTCCCTCCACCACAGTGTGAATGCAGCCAACCTAATCGCATGTTGCTGAAACCAGTTTGGTATATATACAGTATAAATAATATATACATCATCACAGAATACAATACGAGCACATCACAAAGTTTTCATTTTATACCATTTTAGTTTTATTATGTCCATTAACAGTTTACTTTTGCTTTTATTATAAACTTGTCAGAAAGTGGCATTTATGGTGTATTCCTGTGTTAATTTGGAATATTTGATATTTCAGATTTTAGACTTCGGTCTTGCAAGACACACAGAAGATGAAATGACAGGTTATGTCGCCACACGTTGGTATCGTGCTCCCGAGATCATGCTCAGTTGGCAGAAGTACACACAGACAGGTAGGTCAAGGTCATAGTTAGTAAAGGGCAAGGTCATATTGGATGTCATTGCTTGAATCCTACTAAGTTGCATACATAGACTGTCAAAAGCCGTTACATGCATAAAATAAAATGAAATGACACAATCTCATCGAAATCAGGTCAAATTTATTTTAAGTGATCTTCAAAGGCATTAAGAAGGGATAATACGAAACAAATTGTATTGATTACAACTTCTGTATTGATTACTCAAATTTAGAAATGTAGCGTATCAAGTGATAGGTTTGATATGATTTTAATGAGTATCCACATGACATCAACATCTCTAGAATACTCTCAAGAAACATTGATGAGACTGGGACAGTTAGTTTTTAAATTATTATTTATTTGAATGTTTATGGTAGACAATCCTCCACATGTGCCTTTATTTTTCGTATGTTTAGTGTTTCTTTCTAACCAGTGTATGCAGGAGTTGGTTTGTACCTTAGTCATTTTTAACCAATTTGATACACTGCTGGATTTCAAATTTGTAACAGCTGTTTGATATTCTGAAATCGTTTACTGTTTAAGGTTTCAATTTCTGTTTGTTTCAGTTGATATCTGGTCTGTAGGCTGCATCATGGCGGAGATGTTGACAGGGAAGCCACTTTTCCCAGGATCTGACCGTATCCTTTTCATAGAATCACTGATTTAAGTTACAGAGAATCTGTGTGCAGAAACTATTTATGGACTTAATCTTAGATAATCTAGTATACTCTACTCGGCTTCTTGGGTAAGTTCTATTTAAAAGGTGACTATTTAGGTTCTTATGTGTTCTGTCAGTGTGAACACAATTTTTTTTTTTAATTAAATTTTTATTTCAGAAGTGCCTGTTACAAAAAGAAGAACATGCCCAGGGTAGCATGAACCCATTTAATATTGAAAATGAAGACGTGAACACAAATTTTACTGAACAGCAAGGCAAAAGAAAGTACAAACCACAGTTTGTTTAAATTTACTTAATATCTAAACCACATGTGATATATTAAAAATAATTAAAAACACTTAAAAGTATTATTTGAACAGTGATTTTAGTCTTGTTCTTACCAGTTTGAGAATAAGACATCAATAACATGAAATACTTGTAATAGAATATCTTCCTTATGATAAATTTAAATGAAGTGTGTACTTTCTTTTGCCTGTAAGTTTATAAAGAGACCACTACATGTCCCTTGCCTACAAATCACGGTTATAATCGATCTTAACTATCTCAGACATCGATCAATTGAACAAAATCCTCTCACTTGTCGGCACTCCAGGGCCAGAACTGTTCAACACCATCGAAAGTCTTGATGTGAGTATTTAAACCTTTTTCCATTGAAAGTAATGTTCAAATAAAGAGCCTTACTGCCAGCTGGTTACTATCAGATTTGGCTTTGGAGAAAATGACAGCAACCCGACTGGCTTGTGTTATTTTAGAAATGCTTTTATTTACATTGCATGGCACTGATTACTATGCTTTAACCAGTTGTCAAAGAAATGTTAACCTCAAAATCATATTTGAAACTCAAGTGTGAAATAATCATGTTACACTGTTGTCACATTTATTTATAAATAGGAAAGTCCTGATGTATTTCTAAAAATACCCTGATAGGGCCGCCCTTTCTTATATTGTCTCTAACTGACCAACTTGTGACAGAGTTATGTGGGAAGATGTGACTTTGGTAACTTGTTTATGGAAATATTGCCATTAGCTGTTTCCTCATGTTTCATTGTACTTCAGACAATTGGTTTAACTGTAACAACATGTTTTATCTCGCTTGTCCTTTTGAAGTTGTACTGTCAATGTTTATCTTTGCATTCATGTTATCATTTTTGATTTTCAGGCAAAGAATTACATAAAGTCATTACCTATATGCCCGAAACGAAACTTCAAGGAAATTTTTGTTGGAGCTAATCCTGAAGGTAAGTTTCAAAACTCAGATTTTAAGATTTGTTGTGAAATCATTTTTGGTCAATATTTTAATTTTACAAATTTTAAAGAATATTTAAATGTATGTCCTTCTTTTCATAATGAAACAAAAGCATGATTACTACACTGAAAATATAAAGTTATGAAGTTATAGTATGCCTGAACTATTGAAAAAGAGCAATGTTACAAAGTTTGTCAACATTACAATTCCAACTCTGTGCTTAATCAATGCAGATGATGATTTCATCAAACAAGATGGTTAGACCTGGTCAATTTGTATTGATTGACAGAAAATTTACAAAGTTTAAACAGGGTAGGCTTGAGAAGATCTGGTAACTTGACAAACTTATAAAATAACACATTGGGCCTGAGATTTTCCTGGACTTTTATTTCCTGGTATATTCACTGGTCACTAAATTAAGCAATGCAAGTCTAGAATTGATTGACCGTGTGGGGATTTCAATGTCAATCAGTTTGAAGAAAAGTACTTTTGTTTTGACTAAATTCAGAGAAAATATAGCTTGTTTAAGGAATGTCAAAACAACTAAATTTCACCTCCATTGTGTGTATTCATTAAACAAATATTGACTAAAATAAATCATTTTAAACATGTCAGAAACAATAAATTAATTTGAATTTCTCTCTATGATTTGGTAACGCATTTATGAATTACGTTATTTTTTTCTCACAAGAACCGCTAATCATACCCGGTACTGGGAGCTCTCTGCAATCTCATTGGTCCACGTGACCAAGCCACACATGATTTATTGACAGAGCAGGTAGCGTGTGAGGGCCTAACAAGTGTAAATGGAAGTCTTTGGAAAATATTATGTCTTTAAAGGGGCAGTAGCACGTTTTTAGGGGGAATATAGGGTGAGGTCAGGAAAATGAAAATAAATGGTTCCAATTAAAAGACAATGTATTTAAACTAAACGAAGCAGTAATAATTCAAATATATAATCTAAAGTTTAACCCTGCGATTCCTTTTTGTTACAAAAAATGAATTAAAGGTGTTCACACAAAAATGGCCGCCAATGGATTTTATGTGAATCCTCATACTTTGTCCTCTGACTATGGGTGATTGGCTTGTGTAATGAGATTGTTGACACTGTCAATATAATACATTTAGCACTAACTTACAATTATCAGTGAAATATTTAAAATATAAAATTATCAAAAAACGTGCTACTGCCCCTTTAAGTACGAACTTGTGTATTTGTTGACTCCAGCGATCAAGCTCATGGATGAGATGCTAAGCCTGGATGGTTACCACCGACTGACGGCGGAGCAGGCTCTAGCGCACCCGTATTTAGAACAGTACGCGGACAAAAGTGATGAGCCCACCTCGGACCCGTTTGACTTCGGCTTTGAGGAGAAAGACCTGACTATACCCCAGTGGAAAGGTGAGTTTTTGGACACTAAATTGAGCTGTATTTTCTGTTTTTTTCTTGACCCTCAAATCTTTTCCCTTGTTGAACCTGACAAAGGCTGTTAAGGAGTAATGATACTTAGGTAATTGAGTCAAAGAATGGGTGGCTAGCTAATTCCAAATGTGAAGGTTGAATTTGTGCAAAGTTTTTGTACGATTGATTTTATGAATCACTAATGACATATGATATCATGATATGATAGGGCATAATCAATTAATCTGAAAAGGTAAAATTGACGTATTGGAAAGTAGAAGACTCCAGCCTGTATAAAAAGATATATCTTCATTTAATTTTCGTTTCGTTTATCTACTTTTCCCTCGTTTTCAGAACTAGTTTTTGACGAAGTGCGAATGGGTGTCTCTGACAGAATGCCACAACAACAATATAGACAGTTTTAACGTGACAAGTCAGACATTTCAATGTCATGTTCTCGATGAAGCACGTTCTTCTCAATATGGATGTCTTCAACTATGCACTCTATGGAGAGATTTCCTCTACGCCTTCTAATACACACGTGTACAGAGAAGTGGAATTTCAGAGATATATTTGCTTCTGCGTACTGGGTCATAGTTGCCATGGAGATGTCATGCTGAAATTTACCATTGCCCTTGAGATTTCATGCTTTGAAACTCCTGGTTGCCATGGAGATATTTTTGGTAAAATTGCTGTTGCCATGGATGCTTACTACAATATGGATGAATGATGCCATTCACACATGAACTTGGATTTTATTTAGAAATTTCACTTGAGAAAAATATGAAGCTGACCTTTTAAGATAAATGTATGTCAAAATTAAAAATCTGTTCTACTGTTTAAATGTTTATATCCTCAGGATAAAAAACTAGTCACCAGAAAGAACAAGAAAATTGTAAAATCTTCATAGACTAATTCATGTACAGAGAAATTCTTGTAACCAGCGACCAAGGGAGGTAACTACATGTTGTTTATGGCTGCACTTTGGGCTTTAAGCCACCACTGTCTTGGAAAATTATGATAAAAACAAAATTGAACAGAAAAGTATCATTTTAGTCTCCTTTTATTAAAAATTTGTTATTTTAAACTAAAATTGTTTCATAATTAATCAGAAATTTTTATATTGTTATGATTTTTATGTCAACTTTCAACTGTTGAATATTTATCTTCATTTGTGGTTCAGTGCCTTGTTACATTCAAACCTCATGAAGTTTTTACAAAGGCATGCAAAGATTTTAATTTTCAAATAATGTTTAATATGAGAATAATCTTTTATAAGAAATTATATGATTTGGAAACTCATTGATTATTATAGGGCATTGTGACAGCACAAGAATGACATTTTTAATCAGCAATTCATTTTAAATCAGAAATTACGATTTTCATCAGTAATACAAAAAATTGTTACAAGATATGAAGCCCAATGAGGCATTTGAATAAGAAAATATATGAAATAGGGATTTAAGATTAAAACAGTTGTATTAGAGTAATTATATATATACTAAAAAAAAAATTATGGACCAACCTGAATTTCAAGGAGTGTAGTATGATCCATTTGATGATTTGATATTGAATATATTGATAAGTCTTTAAACATTGAGTGTACATAAAACAAGGAAGGGTAGGCAATTTGGGCAATAGCTTTTATCTATTAAAGTCAGATTAGCGATTGCTTTTGGTTCCCTGTGATTTATTCAAGGCATATTTGAATGTTGTTCGGCTCAGTGGCCAGTGTATATAGTGTTAATAGCACAGAATGTTATATTCTTTTCTATAGTCTATCTCGCATCTAGTTTCTTTGTGTAATTCAACTTTCAACTCAAGACAATATTGTTTACTTTAGTTACAATATCCTGTTTTATGCCTTGTTGCAATTTCATGGACTTCACCGATTTCAACACAATATAACAAATCTTGTTGCTATTATTGAATATTTCTGTAGAAACGCCCTGTAACAAAATTCATAGAGAGAATTATAAAACACAAAAGTCACTGCAAAGATATGCAAGAATATTTGTGTACCCCAAAAATTTGAAAAAAAAGGAAAAAGAACTTGGTTTTGAAATACTTAAACATTATTGATGCACTAATTGACTATTTAATCAAAGCCCTGGGACATATTAATTGAAAAGTTTTATTTTCATAAGATTAATGTAATTAAATAATGAAATTATAGTAGTGTTACAAAGCAATAGTAAAGATGTATTGACTGATGGAACTTTAGAAAGAACTTAATAGAAACACTGCAATCAAATCAGAAAAAGACAACCACCGTATATGACAGGGTATAAGCCGACCCCCTTTCTCAACCCCCCAAATTCCAGTCAAAACCTAGTATCTCATGTATAGACCGACCCCCCTCTTCGCAGCTCTATTTTGCTGACAGTAAGTCGATATGATGCCAGTTGCATTGAAACTAAAAGCTCATGAATCATCAAATGACACATTAATTTAAAGACATATATTATTTTTAAAAACTATAAAAGAAATTATAACATTTTATTACATGTATAATTAAATTATAAATTGCAACAAGGAAGCAAACTGAGTCGTCATTGAAGTACAGTGTTGTCTTGAGTTGAAAGTTGGGTCTAATGCTTTAAAAATATTAATATTTTAATGTATTTCACAGATTTTATGAAGCTTCAATCACCTGAAAGAATGTTAATGTTATTAGTGTGGCTGGGTAACGAGTGAAAGTCTTAATTTTAACATTCACATAGAAAATAATTTCCCATTGTTGATTGTTTGAGCTTTTAGAATAACCTCTTGACAATGGTAGTCATGTTGACTTTTAATAGAAATCCCATGTTTGTTTTGATTTGTATCTATATATACAAGATTAAATTGATAATCGTTGACAAAAGTTATAATACTTATAAATTATTACCCATAAATGTTGAAGTGTAATTGATTAACAACGCAAAACAACTTTCAACTTCACAGACAAAAATAATGCTTTCTCTCTTTTTATACAAACTTTTCTTTCTGAGACTATTACTTTTATCAACATTATTTTCAACAAAGGGTCCAAAGTCATGTGATACCGCCTCAGTAAATATTAGTTTGAATATTGGATGTATATTTACACGACACATGACTATCTAATCATAGAAATACTAGACTTGTAGAATACTTTGTGTAAATATTTCTTCTAAATTCTAGATTCGTAACTTCCTTTCAAAATAATAATTTTCACCCATGAGGGATATATTTATTTTGAATAGAATTGTTTGATTTGTGAAACATTTAAGCAAATTAGGGTATCAGTGTATTGAAAAAAAAGTACTTATTATATTTATATTACTCCCAATGTACTGTTTGAATCATGGCAGCTTGCCTTTGTGAGGTTCATTTAATGAATTCTGCTTATCAAATGTTATTTTCTTTCTTATTTCCTAGCTCAAGCTCTATGGAAAGTTGTTTTAGTAGTTACTTTCAGTAAAATTTATTTCTATTCATTGTTCAAAGTATCCTTTTTCAAAACTTCATGTCATGGTGTTTTGATGATTTTGTGTTTGTTTATATCAATTTTAAAGAAGATAATTATAGTCCTGTTGCTCTGTTATATTGATTTTTGTTTTCAAATCTTTATTTAATAACATTTTTAGATTGAATTTTCTTAGAGGTTCTGCATGTAAGTTAGTTCTAATGACATTGTCTTAAAATCTATGATTTGAACAAAACACAAAGCATTTTGTACTTAACCAAACTTAAAAATGACAATCGTAAAAGGTTTGAAATTTACCTAATTTATATGCAACTTAAATTATTCCTTAATCCTGCTGGTCCAGGAATTATAATGATGTGTATGCCAGGACTTTTCCAGGAATCGCCAGCAGGACGTGTCTAATCATTAAAGGGACAGTGCATCTTTTATACTATTTAAGTGAGAAAAGTAATTTGCTACTTGTTTAAGTGTCAATTACAAACCCATACATCAGATGTTGTCAAGGAAAGACATGGAATCCTATTCGCGTAGCGAACAAAAGCATTGAAATTTGAACTTTAAATGTTACTTGTTTCTGTTCCCGATTTCCAAGGATGTTTTTTGGCAGTGATAAAGAAATTGAAAGTTTATATATTTTTTTCTATTCGTTTTTTTTTTTCATGTTAAAAAATACACAAAAGTTGGAAATTAGAAGAAAAGAAATCGAGGTCATTGCATCACTCTCATCTGTTGTAAAGACCAGAAACTGTTTTTTGTTTTGTTTTTCAATTAAGTCCTTAGTCAGAAAAGAAGCCTTAAGCTATGTGTCCCCAATATAAACCAATTGTGCTGTCCCTTTTACATGTATAGTCAGATTTGAGTCAAATGTTTAATCAAAATTTAAAATAACCATGGAATAA
This sequence comes from Steromphala cineraria, assembly GCA_916613615.1. Taxonomy (NCBI): domain Eukaryota; kingdom Metazoa; phylum Mollusca; class Gastropoda; order Trochida; family Trochidae; genus Steromphala; species Steromphala cineraria. Next base: position 19,764,053 of record OU744726.1, read on the forward strand.
TATTAATTATATAACCAATACACGCCACGTCAAGTATTAGAACTTCTGGTCTATGCAAAGAAAATATTTTTCCATGTAAATTGTCCTTTGGAATGTTTATTTTGAAATATTCAATGAACTGATTTTCATCAATCCATGTACATTTCATTTTGACACATAATGTTGTCTATTTTCACTTTCAATGTATGATAATTCTGTCCTTTGGTTTTGTATATTTACTTGTATATTGTAACAAAGTTAGATACAACTACCACCTTCAGATAGGGCCAGTTAAAAGCAAGGTGTGAAAGAAATTGAATTTCCAAATTCATAAGCGGTATGTCAGTTTTTCAGAATTGCCATTTTGATAATGCAACCTTGTCAGTTACACTTACAGACCTTTAGCTCCACAATAATTTTTAAAAGGTGAATCGATATTTAGATATTTAAATTGCTAAACAATAATCTTGATTCAATGGAGTTATTCCATTTTAATGAAGTTTTTTGACTTACAACATCAAATTTTGTTTTATTAACTTTGTCCATAACTTTAAATGAAGCAAATCAAGATATTTGTCATTTTCTTTTAGTTTTAACATTTGAAGTAAACTTATAGATCTTTAAGATATAGCATTGTGCAATAACTGGTTATCTTAGAGTCAGACAAATTTGGTCAATTGCTATGTTTTTCGTCAAGTAATAGAGAGCAGAGGATGTGTAGATTTGCTACAGAATGTATATCTTGTACTGTACATTTGACTGAATAAACATGTTGTAGAAATTGTGTAGGTGTTGACCCTTATTTTCATTAGATGATTTGACTGTTTCCTTCAACAGTCCAAGCAGTTTAACAGCCAATCAAAATATATTCTCTTGCTTTGATTCGAATGTAAATGGCAATTGTGTAAGAGAGGACCTCTCCCGAGGGATTTCCGTCAAATAATGCCCGCTGCCCAAGGAAGATACCAAGGGGACGGCTTAAGCCCTGCCCGGGTATTACTTGGGTGACAAAGCCGTCCCGTTCACACCTGGGACCTTCCAAGGAGATAGAAACTGATTTAAGAGTAAGACTTAACTAACTCAGGAGGTATAAACGTGGTGGAAAGGTTTTAGCCCACGATCTTTACGGCTGTATAATCTTAGCCAATGGACGAAACTAGTTACTCGTAGCACAAACCACTTGCCCCTTAGACGTTGTAAGGCCAACCCTGTCTTGCTAATAACTCAGGAGGTATATAAATGATAATAAATGTTTCAATGGAAATCTTAAACAGTCTTATATGTATTCGTGGATACGTCAAGTTTAAGCCCCTGTCACAACCAATCGTGTGTGCAATTCGTTCGTACGTTTTTTGGGGAAGCCATGTTCGCTATGTTTTTCTGAAAACGTAGGGTGGATTTATCAAGAACAGAGATCTCGAGGGAGTTTGCCAACGCACGTCACACGCACATTATAAGCACGTCAAACGCAAACGTACGTACGTGGCCTGTCGACACGACTGGCAGTGAGGAGCTGCTTGCATCGTACGATGCGCACGTGGTACGTGCGGGTGGCATGCGTACAACGTGTGTACAACTTGCATGTGATGTGCGAATGTCACATTGTCGTACTGGGGCCGTACGTCTCACGTACAGTGTCCTTACATCACGCACGTTGTAAGTGCGTGCGAGTGCAATAAGGTTTTTCCCGCCCGATTGACAGGTGCTTGGTACACATTGTCACATGCCACCGCATGTTCTCTTCAAATGGTGGCAATCGTCCGTCGGCTCGGCTTATATCCTAAAAAATAGAGCCATGGGCTCTGTAGCTCATCAGAATTTTGATGGAAAAAGGTTTTGACCCCTGTGACCCCATTTAGGGTCATTGGGTCACAAAATCTACGACTTTAAAATTCCCATTGGCCAAGGAGTCTACACACAACTTTTTAGCTCTCTAGACCATTTGGAAATGGAGGAGAAGATGAAAATAGGTTTTGAAGGTTGTGACCCCTGTGACCCCATTTGGGGTCATGGGGTCACCAAACCTAAAATTTAGAATTCCCATTTGCCCAGGAGTCTACACACAACTTTTCAGCTCTCTAGAACTTTTGGAACTGGAGAAGATGGTGTAAAATAGGTTTTTAAGGTTTTGACCCCTGTGACCCCAATTGGGGTCAAGGGTTAACCAAACATAAAATTTAGAATCCTCATTGGCCAAGGAGTCTACATACAACTTTTTAGCTCTCTCGACCTTTTGGATCTGGAGAAGAAGATGAAAATAGGTTTTTAAGGTTTTGACCCCTGTGACCCCATTTGGGGTCATGGGGTCACCAAACCTAAAATTTAGAATTCCCATTTGCCCAGGAGTCTACACACAACTTTTTAGCTCTCTAGACCTATTGGAACTGGAGAAGAAGATGAAAATAGGTTTTTAAGGTTTTGACCCCTGTGACCCCAATTGGGGTCATGAGGTCATGAAATCTACAATTTAGAATCCTCATTGGCCAAGGAGTCTACACACAACTTTTCAGCTCTCTCGACCTTTTGGAACTGGAGAAGAAGATGAAAATAAGTTTTTAAGGTTTTGACCCCTGTGACCCCATTTGGGGTCATGAGGTCATGAAATCTACAATTTAGAATCTCCATTGGCCAAGGAGTCTACACACAACTTTTTAGCTCTCTAGACCTTTTGGAACTGGAGAAGAAGATGAAAATAGGTTTTTGAGGTTTTGACCCCTGTGACCCCAATTGGGGTCATGAGGTCATGAAATCTACAATTTAGAATCCTCATTGGCCAAGGAGTCTACACACAACTTTTCAGCTCTCTCGACCTTTTGGAACTGGAGAAGAAGATGAAAATAAGTTTTTAAGGTTTTGACCCCTGTGACCCCATTTGGGGTCATGAGGTCATGAAATCTACAATTTAGAATCTCCATTGGCCAAGGAGTCTACACACAACTTTTTAGCTCTCTAGACCTTTTGGAACTGGAGAAGAAGATGAAAATAGGTTTTTGAGGTTTTGACCCCTGTGACCCCAATTGGGGTCATGAGGTCATGAAATCTACAATTTAGAATCCTCATTGGCCAAGGAGTCTACGCACAACTTTTCAGCTCTCTAGACCTTTTGGAACTGGAGAAGAAGATGAAAATAGGTTTTTAAGGTTTTGACCCCTGTGACCCCATTTGGGGTCATGAGGTCATGAAATCTACAATTTAGAATCTCCATTGGCCAAGGAGTCTACACACAACTTTTTAGCTCATCTGGCCTGTAAGACCCGATGGGCTTATGGCATGGCATGGTGTCCGGCGTCCGTCCGTCCATCCGTCCATCCGTCCATCCGTCCGTAAACTTTGTGGAATTTCGACTTCTTCTCCAGAACCATAAGGCCTAGAAATCTAAAACTTTGTGTACAGACTCCTTGACTAGTGAGGATTAAAAATTGTAGCTTTGGTGGCCCTGTGACCCCTAATAAGGGCCACAGGGGCCACGCCCTTAAAACCTATTTTCATCTTCTTCTCCAGAACTATGAGGCCTAGAAACCTAAAACTTTGTGTACAGACTCCTTGACTAGTGAGGATTAAAAATTGTAGCTTTGGTGGCCCTGTGATCCCTAATAAGGGCCACAGGGGCCATGCCCTAAAAACCTATTTTCATCTTCTTCTCCAGAACCATGAGGCCTAGAAACCTAAAACTTTGTGTACAGACCCCTTGACTAGTGAGGATTAAAAATTTTAGCTTTGGTGGCCCTGTGACCCCTAATAAGGGCCACAGGGGCCACGCCCTTAAAACCTATTTTCATCTTCTTCTCCAGAACTATGAGGCCTAGAAACCTAAAACTTTGTGTACAGACTCCTTGACTAGTGAGGATTAATAATTGTAGCTTTGGTGGCCCTGTGACCCCTATTAAGGGCCACAGGGGCCACGCCCTTAAAACCTATTTTCATCTTCTTCTCCAGAACTATGAGGCCTAGAAACCTAAAACTTTGTGTACAGACTCCTTGACTAGTGAGGATTAAAAATTGTAGCTTTGGTGGCCATGTGATCCCTAATAAGGGCCACAGGGGCCATGCCTTAAAAACCTATTTTCATCTTCTTCTCCAGAACCATGAGGCCTAGAAATCTAAAACTTTGTGTACAGACCCCTTGACTAGTGAGGATTATAAATTGTAGCTTTGGTGGCCCTGTGACCCCTAATAAGGGCCACAGGGGCCATGCCTTAAAAACCTATTTTGATCTTCTTCCCTAGAACCATGAGGCCTAGAAAGCTGAAACTTTGTGTACAGACTCCTTGACTAGTAAGGATTATAAATTGTAGCTTTGGTGGCCCTGTGACCCCTAATAAGGGTCACAGGAGCCACGCCCTAAAAACCTATTTTCATCTTCTTCTCTAGAACCATGAGGCCTAGAAAGCTGAAACTTTGTGTACAGACTCCTTGACTGATGAGGATTATGAATTGTAGCTTTGGTGGCCCTGTGACCCCTAATAAGGGTCACAGGAGCCACGCCCTAAAAACCTATTTTCATCTTCTTCTCTAGAACCATGAGGCCTAGAAAGCTGAAACTTTGTGTACAGACTCCTTGACTGATGAGGATTATGAATTGTAGCTTTAGTGGTCCTGTGACCCCTAATATATATAAAGCATAATTGATAATGAAGCCTGATGAGCTACAGAGCCAATGGCTCTATTTTTAGCTCTCTAGAACTTTTGGAACTGGAGAAGATGGTGTAAAATAGGTTTTTAAGGTTTTGACCCCTGTGACCCCAATTGGGGTCAAGGGTTAACCAAACATAAAATTTAGAATCCTCATTGGCCAAGGAGTCTACATACAACTTTTTAGCTCTCTCGACCTTTTGGATCTGGAGAAGAAGATGAAAATAGGTTTTTAAGGTTTTGACCCCTGTGACCCCATTTGGGGTCATGGGGTCACCAAACCTAAAATTTAGAATTCCCATTTGCCCAGGAGTCTACACACAACTTTTTAGCTCTCTAGACCTATTGGAACTGGAGAAGAAGATGAAAATAGGTTTTTAAGGTTTTGACCCCTGTGACCCCAATTGGGGTCATGAGGTCATGAAATCTACAATTTAGAATCCTCATTGGCCAAGGAGTCTACACACAACTTTTCAGCTCTCTCGACCTTTTGGAACTGGAGAAGAAGATGAAAATAAGTTTTTAAGGTTTTGACCCCTGTGACCCCATTTGGGGTCATGAGGTCATGAAATCTACAATTTAGAATCTCCATTGGCCAAGGAGTCTACACACAACTTTTTAGCTCTCTAGACCTTTTGGAACTGGAGAAGAAGATGAAAATAGGTTTTTGAGGTTTTGACCCCTGTGACCCCAATTGGGGTCATGAGGTCATGAAATCTACAATTTAGAATCCTCATTGGCCAAGGAGTCTACGCACAACTTTTCAGCTCTCTAGACCTTTTGGAACTGGAGAAGAAGATGAAAATAGGTTTTTAAGGTTTTGACCCCTGTGACCCCATTTGGGGTCATGAGGTCATGAAATCTACAATTTAGAATCTCCATTGGCCAAGGAGTCTACACACAACTTTTTAGCTCATCTGGCCTGTAAGGCCCGATGGGCTTATGGCATGGCATGGTGTCCGGCGTCCGTCCGTCCATCCGTCCATCCGTCCATCCGTCCATCCGTCCGTAAACTTTGTGGAATTTCGACTTCTTCTCCAGAACCATAAGGCCTAGAAATCTAAAACTTTGTGTACAGACTCCTTGACTAGTGAGGATTAAAAATTGTAGCTTTGGTGGCCCTGTGACCCCTAATAAGGGCCACAGGGGCCACGCCCTTAAAACCTATTTTCATCTTCTTCTCCAGAACTATGAGGCCTAGAAACCTAAAACTTTGTGTACAGACTCCTTGACTAGTGAGGATTAAAAATTGTAGCTTTGGTGGCCCTGTGATCCCTAATAAGGGCCACAGGGGCCATGCCCTAAAAACCTATTTTCATCTTCTTCTCCAGAACCATGAGGCCTAGAAACCTAAAACTTTGTGTACAGACCCCTTGACTAGTGAGGATTAAAAATTTTAGCTTTGGTGGCCCTGTGACCCCTAATAAGGGCCACAGGGGCCACGCCCTTAAAACCTATTTTCATCTTCTTCTCCAGAACTATGAGGCCTAGAAACCTAAAACTTTGTGTACAGACTCCTTGACTAGTGAGGATTAATAATTGTAGCTTTGGTGGCCCTGTGACCCCTATTAAGGGCCACAGGGGCCACGCCCTTAAAACCTATTTTCATCTTCTTCTCCAGAACTATGAGGCCTAGAAACCTAAAACTTTGTGTACAGACTCCTTGACTAGTGAGGATTAAAAATTGTAGCTTTGGTGGCCCTGTGATCCCTAATAAGGGCCACAGGGGCCATGCCTTAAAAACCTATTTTCATCTTCTTCTCCAGAACCATGAGGCCTAGAAATCTAAAACTTTGTGTACAGACCCCTTGACTAGTGAGGATTATAAATTGTAGCTTTGGTGGCCCTGTGACCCCTAATAAGGGCCACAGGGGCCATGCCTTAAAAACCTATTTTGATCTTCTTCCCTAGAACCATGAGGCCTAGAAAGCTGAAACTTTGTGTACAGACTCCTTGACTAGTAAGGATTATAAATTGTAGCTTTGGTGGCCCTGTGACCCCTAATAAGGGTCACAGGAGCCACGCCCTAAAAACCTATTTTCATCTTCTTCTCTAGAACCATGAGGCCTAGAAAGCTGAAACTTTGTGTACAGACTCCTTGACTGATGAGGATTATGAATTGTAGCTTTGGTGGCCCTGTGACCCCTAATAAGGGTCACAGGAGCCACGCCCTAAAAACCTATTTTCATCTTCTTCTCTAGAACCATGAGGCCTAGAAAGCTGAAACTTTGTGTACAGACTCCTTGACTGATGAGGATTATGAATTGTAGCTTTAGTGGTCCTGTGACCCCTAATATATATAAAGCATAATTGATAATGAAGCCTGATGAGCTACAGAGCCAATGGCTCTATTTTTAGCTCTCTAGACCTTTTGGAACTGGAGGAGAAGATGAAAATAGGTTTTTAAGGTTTTGACCCCTGTGACCCCAATTGGGGTCATGAGGTCATGAAATCTACAATTTAGAATCCTCATTGGCCAAGGAGTCTACACACAACTTTTCAGCTCTCTAGACCTTTTGGAACTGGAGAAGAAGATGAAAATAGGTTTTTAAGGTTTTGACCCCTGTGACCCCATTTGGGGTCATGATGTCATGAAATCTACAATTTAGAATCCCCAATTTCCAAGGAGTCTCCACATCAAATTTGAGCTCTCTAGACTCATTGGTTCTGGAGAAGAAGTCGAAAATGTGAAAAGTTTACGGATGGACGGACGGACGGACGGACGGACGGACGGATGGACGGACGGACGCCGGACGCCATGCCATGCCATAAGCCCATCGGGTCTTTCAGACCTGATGAGCTAAAAAGGTGTCCAAAACGTACGTTGTACGTGCTTACTCGGTACGATCGACGCGAGATTTCTTTAATTATTTGATAGTAAAACTTTGGACGTGCCGAGTAAGCACGAGCTACGCACGTTGTACGCACGTGCAACGTGCGTCGTTCGTAGAGAAAGTGTGAGTGGGTAAGCTTGAAAAAACGTTGTGCGTGCGGTTGTCGTACAGGGCACGTACGGAGGAAAATTCGCAGCCCGTTCGTAGACTGCACGCAGCGGAAGTTCTGCATGCACTAAAAGTTCTACGACGAGTCTGCGTGCTCCAAATTTGTCCAAAATCGGTACGGCGTCGGTACCGAGGACGCACGAATTTCCCAATTTACCCCACGTTTTTGTCGGTAGACAGCACGCAGCTGCACGTACGACGGGTTGTGACAGGGGCTTTACATGGAATCTAGTAAAATAACATATCAAAGATTAACAACTCGTAACTGTTATTTTGATGGCTTTCAATATATTTCCAAAATAACGTTTGACTGACTTTAAACTATTAACTTCTCTCGCTTGTATATATGATTCTACTAAATGATAACGAGCCTTTCGATTCTATATGGAGATGAGTTGCAAAGCTTTTCCATAACATTATGTTTCTATGAATACCTGTGACCGTTTTAGATTTCTATTGAAAGCAAGTTTTATCGTATCATTTATATACGTTGAAGCCTATTTGGAGGATATTTGTCTTTTCTTGTATAAAGACCATGTTTATCTCATCGAGTGAGGAAGAAAGTTTATATTTTTGCAAGTGGCGAATATCACGGAGTGAACTTGCGTCCAAAATGCGGTGTCGGATTGTAACTAGCCAGTAAAGTTTTGCGTATTTTCAAAGAATTTATTTATGTATGTAATTGTTACAAAACATTTAAATAATATATTTGCATCTTTGTCATATTGTTGACACAATACAGCTAACTGAAAGTGATTTGTAACAAGTTTTTGTAGCGGGAGCTACATGGATCAAGAATAGGATGCCTGCCGCTTAAACTCCATACATTTTTGCTATCCAATCAAGGTGGTTAGAAAATATCTGGATGATTTATCGGTTTCGTGGTTAATATTCCCGCAGTTATTGTATACAATTTGCTTGCTGCTGATGTTACCATGTGACAACGCTCATGAAACTGTCATCCTTACAATGCACTCGTCTGGAAATACCTGGTACACGGGCAAAACACAGATTATCAGTTATTGTGCTGGTAAATAGGCCTAAGTAGTCACTATATTAATCAATCAGATCGTTTGTATTCTCACTCAACAATGGTTGATTCATCATTTCAATCAGAAGTGACATTCCAATGTGAATGTACCCTTATTCCAAATACCTGTGGTTATTTCAAATGATGAGAAGAATTATATCGAAATAACTGGTATTAAAGGGGCAGTAGCACGTATTCAGGGGGAATATAAGGTGATGTCAGGAAATCGAAAATTAATGGTTTCAATTGAAAGACAATGCATTTAAACTAAATGGAGCAGTAATAATTCAAATATATAATGTAAAGTTTAGCCATGCGATTCCTTTTTCTTACACAAAATGAATTAAAGCTAGGTGTTCACACAAAATGGCCGCCCATGGATTTCAGGTGAATCTTCATATACTTCGTCCTCTGACTATGGATAATTTGTTTGTGTTATGAGTTTTTGACACTATCAAAGTAATACATTTAGCATTAACATACAATTATCAGTGAAAATAGTGAAATATAAAATTATCAAAAAACGTGCCACTGCCCCTTTAAAAGGATCTGTATCTTTTACTTTTACTGCTAACCATATCCTTAAATCTAATTTTTGGTAAAAAGGTAAGAAATTAAAATGCTAAAATGATAATCGCATGCATATAAAAATCTAAAATTCTGAAAGACAAACATTCGGGACCAACACAACGATACCAACATTCTGTAGTTAGTGAAATGCAACAACGAACCCGTGCGATATGGGCACATTGTCACTGTGCGTAAACCGATGACCGTAACTTTAGTTACGATCATCCCAACATGGCGGCAGATAATACGCTTCGGAACTTTTCACGCGATATTCTAGTTGTTCAGATACATTCAGATACATTCAACAATGCGCTTAGATACAGGTTGACGTGGAGACGAGATTCTAAAAATATTACCTTTTATAAATACATATTAATGCAGATATTCAAGTTTGAAAAATTGGGCATGATGACGGTAACTGGAAAAGCATAAATGAGAATGATGACAGTAACTGAAAAGGGTAGATGACGGTAACTGCATACAGTAAAGTAATAACTTGTGTATTAGCGTGTAGGAAATAGCAAATATTCATCATTGAAGAGGTCAAAGAGGGTGGTTGAAGTCGGAATCACCAGCTGATCATATGATGGCCTGTAGGTTTTTTTGTATTTTAGAAGCAATATATACAACGTTTTGGACAATGCAATAAAAGATATCTTTTTAAAGATACATATCACACTGTTTTCATTTTGTTACCGTCACTGTATAATATCTTTAATTCATCTGCTCTTAATGTTCCTGTTTGTTGATTGTTTAATTTTAGGAAATTCATTTTTGAATTATTTAGAAAACGTAAAAATAATTTTAAAGAATACTTCCTGAAAATAATGTTTCAAGTAATTAAGGAAATCCATGGAAGTTTATTTTATTACTAGAAGGTGTTGATATTTTGACACGTAGAGTAAACCAATAAGAACTCCATATCAAGAATAAAGATGACCCTGACCCAACCAGGGTTACACTTATTTAAGCCCATGCAGGGCCTAATTACGGGTTTTACCTATTTTGATGGAGAAACATGAAAAACGTATTTAAGCCCTGGGTTTAAAACGAAATATGACTATAACATAAGGATATTTGTATGTTTATGAACATATAGTTTCAAGGGGCAGTTGCACGATTTTGGGGGTATTATGAGGTGAAACCCAGAAAACGAAAAAAATGGCTCCAATTGAAAGGCAATGTATTTAAACTAAATAAGGCCATAATAAATTAAATATATGATGTAAAGTTCAGCATATAGCCTTTGCGATTCCCTTTTCTAACACAAAATGATTTAAATGTGTTCACACACAAATGGCCCAAAGTGAACCTTCTACTTTGTACCCTGACTATGGATGATTGTTTTGTCTAATGAGAATTTTGACGCTATCAACATAATACATTAAGCATTAACTTACAATTACCAGTGAAATATTTAAAATATGAAATTATCAAAAAACGATCAACTGTCCCTTTAAGTTTCAAAGTTGTTATAGTTTTTAAAGGGAAAAATACATAGCAAACGATTGAATGACTTGAGTGATTTGATCATACACATTGTAATGTAGAATTATTTATGATATTAATTAAACTGATGAGCTTTTTAGTGATACTGGAAGGCAAACTCTCGCAATACAAATATTTCATAGTAATAAACATTTTATTGTTTTATTACAGACAGTTATCCAAGGGATTTATATGGCACACATTCTAATTTTAAACTTGATATTGCCCTTGTGAAAGGATATAAATACAATGAAAACAATTAAACGAGTAGTCATTGACAACAATCAGATGACATGATACTTACAAACGGTGATATATAAGGAAATATATTTTGTATATATAAAAAAAAGGACGAAGTGTTTATATGAATAATTACAACATATGCTTTTGTCTCAGTATTGAAATCTTCAAAAAATATATCTGTGTAGTTCCTGTGTGCAGTTATATACAATGAGCTGGTTACTAACAGGAAGCTATGCAGTTTGAACCATTACTTTATTGGTTACTATCAGACTAGTATATGAATCATCTAGCTTTTTATTTGTTCCGGTATCCCGGGGTGCAAAAGTAATTCGACCCTTCTTACTGTGACTTTAGAGTCGCATTTGATGCCTCATGAAGTAATGCCTCAAATGTTGTGAATGAGACCGATTTAGAGTTTTATTCTATTCAGTGTCTTCATGTGAACCAGACTACATATCACAATGCGATTTATATTCTCTGGCTACAAAAGCCAGGACAGTGGATGCTTGCCGGAAAATACAAGTTTTTGTAAAACTATGGTTTAGCGAAATCGTTTCTGATTTGATTCAGGGTGAAAATTTTGAGATAGAATAATTATTGATAGATTTTGACAACTACATTCTTTATTTTAAATGTTTGTTGAATTCAATTATACATATTAATGATCGTAGTGAAATATGTTCTTGTTATTCGGTAACTTTACAGTTGAGTTCTGAAATGAGTCGTTTTCAAAACAAATATGACAGCAATTTCGTCCAGATGGGACGTTTTTAGATTGTTCATGTGCTGTTGTTGAGAGTACATAGGAATAAAGTTATGTGGCTTCAAATGAGCACTAGTATAAGCAAACTCTTTCTCCTGTAAATATTATATAAAAATATACCACCAACCTTCGTATTGAATTACTAAAATTCATGTCCTTTAACGAGTGTTTTCATTAAAAGTTACACATACTGATTTAAGAAATGCTCAGTTACCGTCATCCTAGCTATGACGAACATTTCAGTTACCGTCATCATCATGTTTCAGTTACCGTCATCATGCCCGATCTGTAAAACTTGAATAACTTAATTAATATGCATTTACAAAGGGAAATATTTTAAGAATCTCGTCTCCACGTCAACCTACATCTAAGCGCATTATTGAATTTATCTGAATGTATCTGAACAACTAGAATATCGCGTGAAAAGATCCGAAGCGTATTATCTGCCGCCATGTTGGGATGATCGTAACTAAAGTTACGGTCATCGGTTTACGCACAGTGATTGTGAGTTGTGAAGAAATACTTACAATTTGATTCACAAGACTATGATACGTCTATTTTTATGGCCGTTCAAATTCACTATATGTCCTAAACAGCTTTTTAAATTAATTATTTTGCCAGGATGTTTAGAATTGGAATTAAAAAATTAGGAAATCATGTTAGAAAATATATGATGTTATTAATGTAAATAACAATGATTGAAATTCATTTGTTTACGCATATTTACTGTATAATATGCCTCTAGAAAACTTGCAGAGAATCCAGTTTTCACTAATGTATCGGAATTATCATTCGTGGCTTAAACTCTCCTGCAAATGTTGATTCTTTGTTGAATATGTAGCATATTAAAGAAATAAATTTCATAATGTGTTTCTCTACACGGTTTGAAACTCGTAAGTTAATATTTGTGGACGACCAATTAGCAGTTTACATTAATCTTTAAAATTGAAAATGGATCTTTTAAATCTACCAAGTAAATACGGTATTTTACTAGGTATCAAAAACATCACGGAAACTGATAATATAATGTTAACTTGTATAGTTTAATAAAACAATATATGATTTTAATAAACTGTGCATTCAAACTTCAAAAAACGGACACGAAAGAAGAGAGAAGAAAGTTATTTAAGTGTTGTGGTATAACAAAATCATATGTTGGAGCATGAATCAAATATTGTCATAAAAACATAGAATATTGTGAAAATCTATGATATTAAATTTTAAGATAATTATTTTTATTCTTGTGTATTCTAATTAAATTACAATTCATTTTTGTAAATGTCATTAAAATAGTTCTAAATGTTACAGCGATGTTTATATACAGGCCTAAAGTGACCGACACAGAACCCAGTTGATGACTAATGGTAAAACACAATACTCAAGGGAGTGAGTGCGTGGGAGTCGGAAACATTCGTTTTGCTTCGTTTCTTTCCGTGACCTCAACCGAAAGCTCCCGAAACAGGTGCTTTTGTCCGAACGTGAATTCAACATGGCGTCCGATACCGAGCCGATATATTGTATATGTCGCCAATCTTATGATGAAACGCTTTTCATGATCGAATGCGACGTATGCAAGGACTGGTTCCACGGAAGGTAAGATTATGTCCTTGTTTTATCAATTTCGCTTCATGTACTCAATTCTGTTCTATGCAAATCAGAACCGAAGATAGTCGGGAAAACTAGGCCACAATGTCAACACTGCTGTCGTCTTGACTTTTGTAGCAGAAGCCAACATGTTTCGAAGAAGAACCGCCTTATCTTGACATTTCGAACAAAATAGTTTATCACAGATGGAAAAATTATTGTAGGATAACCTCAAAGATTGTTCTTGGGTCTTCAGATTCGTGATTTAGAAAAAAAAGTTGCGTCGAGTTGTTGTGCATGGAAATTCCGTGATGTAAACACTGGTCGGTTCGACCTCGTTTATTTGACACGCGTCCCCGCCCCCAGTGAACTATCACGGACAGCGGTCAGTCCGAATTTACCGCCAATAATCTCTCTCCAGTCTTGCGTAACTTGTTTATGATACAAGTTGCTTATGTAAGGCTATACTGCTATCTAGTGAACTTCAGCTCAGATCCAGCTGTTTCTATTCCTGTATGGTTGGTTTTGTGAAGAGTCTAGAGACCTATAGCTATCGTTTATGACTGTTTATGATTAAAGGCATTATTTTTTAAAACAATTAGGCCTAGGCTAGTGTTGTTTCTTTGGTTATAAATGAAACCATCTTCAAGAATCAAAATGTGATACCGGTAAATTAATATAAAAATATCTATATTTTTCTTTCTCCTCTTCTTCGTGTAATTTTTGTGATAAAACATCTTTCAAATGTAATGGTTATCATGTTGAACAATTTGATTTAAAGATATCACTGGTAAAATAATTGCATGCAGTTATGTACTACATTTCACACCATTTACTTTTGATTTTAAAATATTGTAAGAAGAACTTTATCATGATAATGTGTTATGCAAAGCTATAATATTCTACTCTGTCTGTACTTAATAAAAACATCTCACAAGAGGCTCGGCAACTTTTTCTGCAGTAGAGAACTGTTCTACACGCAGTAAGGTTTGGGTGCAATGCTACACTGAATTTCAGCGCAATACCACCCATGGTTCTCTAGTTCCAGCTGAAGTTGCAGGTTTCACCGCAATGCATAACCACAATGGTGTTGCAGGCGTTTTCCCTGCAATAATACTAGCAGCTGCGATATAAGTGAAATACTCTTGAATGTGGCATTAAACCCCAGATCCCCTCACCTGACACAGAGTATCTTTCTTAAAATTGTATTTTGTTTTGATGAGCTACAAAATATCTAATGTGCTGATTGAAGTTCATATCTCATCACTGGACTTGCAAAAACATGTACGGTATATCCATTTTTGCATAATATCTCTAAAATGCTTGATTTTATGGAAAAATCAAGAAAACATCTCAAATACGTTTAATATTCGAAATTATGCATCCAATTAATCTACCTATTAGTTACAATACCTAATAAACACTATCGAATCGAATATATCTTCCTGTCAGCTTATGACAAGGTTTCAAAATTACATTTGGCAAATTTGCGCGCTCCACTCGAGCCACATTGTCTGCTTTTCGATCAAAATCCCGCCTTTGAATGGCCGTATTTTCGCTCTAATGTACTGATTGACCTTTAACTTGTTATTTTCAGTAACAGTGAGTGGTTCCCGATGTAATAACATCGATTTCAAAATTTGACTTATATGTGATCCTATCAACATACTCTGTGTCCTTTTAATAAAAACAATGTTTCAGTGACAAGACTGAGATCAGTGAGATGAGTTTCAGTTTTAGCACAATTACCAGCATTGAGTACAGTGCTATCTTTATGACAGGGATATTAGGCTATAATCACTTTCACTTTGCGCACTTAACCAACTTAATTCTCAACATCATAACATTTTGTCACATCAGATCTTTACTTATACTCTTCTAATTATGAACCATATTGCCTGTTTCTTGTCAACATGTTCCATGTTTTTGTTTATTTCAGCTGTGTTGGAGTTCTTGAACATCAAGCATCTGATATAGAAATATATCACTGCCCCAACTGTCAACTTATCAAGGGACCTCTTGTTTGTAAGTAAACCTATTTCTATAGCTATTTATTCAAGTACCTTTTCCATAAATATTGTCAACAATATTCTGTTGTTCTTCACCATTCATGCATTGTTATGAATTTTCTGCTGGTTTTAAGATGTAAAGAATGATAAAAGTAAATATTGAAAATATTTTGAATTCCACTGACTTCAAAGGAAAATATAAAGAGACAGCATGCAAAATATAAAGCAATGTAGCTCAACGGTTTTTATAGTGAGGGGGTGAAGTTAGACAATCTACAATAAGAGGCTAAACAAACAGTGGTGTTCTTTAATTAATGATGTCACCATGGCCATATGAACATATATGATCAATTTACACCTATATGCAGCTATCTTTATCTTTGATATGAAAATAATTTGAACTTAACTGGTGATTACTCCCCAAAAGTGTAACGATTTCACTACAAGTAGAATTATCTTCATATTTATTTTGACCAGCATCAAATTTTATTGGTTCTTCTTGCAGTAAAAAGAA
The DNA here is from genome assembly GCA_916613615.1 of Steromphala cineraria. NCBI lineage: Eukaryota > Metazoa > Mollusca > Gastropoda > Trochida > Trochidae > Steromphala > Steromphala cineraria. The sequence goes on from OU744726.1 coordinate 19,779,867, forward strand.
GAAAGAACTGGCACAGACATGATTACTCTGAAGAAGAAAAAGGAAAGGTGAGAGAATCCAATCTAATTAGTACCTTTGATATTTTTTACAATTGGCATGTATATGTACATGTACATGTTATTGATGGTATTTGAAGCGTTAGCCTCAATGAAACCATACTAACAGAGTGATTTTATTGGTGCTTCAATCATGCTACACTCCCAGCTCAAATGGATTTTTGTACACAAGTTATTTTCTTAAAGAGGTTATGCAATGTACTTTTTCTAAGAATGATAGATCAATATCTCCAGTACTATTATCTATGAGAATGCAATGAGCATATAATTGAGACAATACACACATAAATTAGACTTTTAATCAGCATTTTATACCCGGTTTTTAGAATGCCGCCGAAATCAACAGGCGAACGCTTTGAAAACTCATTAGAGCGTGACGCCCCGCCCACCGGGCCTATCTCCATTTGCGTGTCTACCATAAAGTCTGGAGACAAACCTCCTTCAAACCAAAAGATTTATATGTGAATTTCTGATGAATAAAAAAGAAGCAAGTACGATAATATCTAAGAAAATACTCTGTACTACTTTTGTTGTCGGAATCGCTTTGATGGATGTGACTTTACCAATATTCGGAATGTTATATGCAAAACAGTGTGATCCCAAATATAACATTGTGTCATTTTCGATACGAATTGAAACCTTATATATCTTGAATAGATCAACCACTGTTAAATAATGTTTAATTATTTTATTATTGATATGTGTTGTAAAAATACGGACATTGATCATAACGTACTAAAGATAATCCACTGTGGCGCCTATCTTTTCATAAGAGAAAAAATATCATAATAAATAACATGAAACCGTTTACACTTTTCCTTTTCTTCAAACCATCATGGTAAAATTATTCACCGTCTATTGGCCTCTTTAAAATATATCTTTATAGTATAATAAACTCAAAAAAAATTAACATTGTAGGTATTCGATTGTAGAAAGTAGTCGGTTTGTTCACTGAAAACATAAACGATTTGTTATTTGTCACCGTTGGAAATAATAGTCAGTGTATGTTATGTAAGATTCAGCAAACAACAGACAATCAGATTATCACTTTAACGGACATGTCTAGCCATAACGGCGCCAATTTAACAAGGCAGTCGCCTTTTTGCGTCATTAGATATGGTTTTGAAATATACGATATTACATGTTTATACAATAATCATTGGCTTGAATACATCGTTATTGAGTCGTCAGATATCTAAGCTTTCAGAATATAAAAAATTGAGCGTTGTTTGTGAATATTTGTATGTTAAACGAACGATTAAAAAGGTGTCATTTCCCGTTGAAAAATGATCATTAGGTGAAACTACTCACCTACTGCTACGTCACAGTAGGTAGACACGCTCGGGCCACGCTTCAGTGACCACAGATTCTGTTCGCCGGGGCTAATTAGGCAGTGTATTTTAAAAGCCGTATTTAGGCAGGTTGCCGTCCGATTTCGAAAATTCAAAGTTGACTCTCATTCAAATTGCAAGCAGCTTTTTATGAATCCCGAAAGTGGCCATAGACCATTTCAGTCCCCCTTTAAGAGTGACACTTTTCTCGCTTGCCAATATACAGTTATGAAAGCTTGGATATATATATAAGAATGAATAATTATGATATATGTTTTGCAGGCGGTACAGACTGGAACTGTCGTCTTTATCAAAGAACTCAAGAACAGAATGTTTCCAGGGTAAGAAGATTCAATTCTAGTGTTTCATTTGTTGTATTCATATTGTGATTGTGAAAATGTTATCTATTAGAGATGAAATGAACACTAGCTCATGGCTAGTAGAAACTATTAGAGAAAAGTAATGACTGGAAATCTGAAGGACTACCGGTAGTTAAAAAAGTGAAAAATATATTATGATCATAAAGATTGGTTGCCTAGAATGTGTGCTGGGTAGTACTTCCAGACATGCACTAGTACAAATATTCATTGACATATTCATTGATATTTATTGATTCACCGCATACTCTTATCCATAATAATCAACCTAAGATGTATTCGATTTCAATTTTAGTGCACATGAAATTCCTATACGCAAACTGCATGGCAGTCAGTTGACAGTTGAGTATTTTGAGAGGAATGGTTTTGATGTTCCCATACTGGTAGAGAAGAAAGATGGACTGGGCCTGACAGTTCCACCTGGCAACTTCACTATACAGGATGTAGAGAACCATGTTGGTGAGTTGCAACAGAAGCTATTATAAAATCTAGAGTTGTGGTACAAATACTTTACATATCACAAAATGACAGATTGATATGATAAGTCATCGCAGTAGAGTCAGTGTATCACGATAATCCAGATTTAGTTTCACTATATAATATATTACATTATAAGTGTCAAACTTCTACGTATCAACACATCTCTACCAGACTAATAGATTTTGGAAACCATATTACATGCCATCACTTAGGCTTTATTTAATTCTTTCTTTGTTCAATCAGCCTTTCTTCATCATCAGAATTTATTTGAATTTGTTCATATTAATTCCCTTGAGGTGTAAATATGTAAAAGTTGAAATCTGTTTTATCACTTATAAACATGATAATTGATAATATTTAAAATTTAAATAAGAGAAGGATATGAACAAGTGGAAACATTAGTATTACTTCAGACTGGCTTTCACAGAATGAGACTGTTTATTTTCAGGTTCGATGAGAGAGATCGATGTGATTGATGTTGCAAAGCAAGAGGACTACAAGATGTTGATGAGAGAGTGGACAGAGTACTATAACAGTCCAAACAGAGACAAGATATTCAACGTCATTAGCCTGGAATTCTCAAGTACAAAGTAAGTCTTTTGCAGGGGTTTAAGATGGTTTCTATTTTTATCCCACCTGTATGTAATACCGTGGGATATAGTCATCGCCCCGTCCGTCTGTATGTCCGTCCGTCTGTATTCATTTAGTTTCCGGAGCAGAACTCAAAAACCAGTTCATATATCTTTCTGAAACTTTACATGTGTATTGCCCACCTACTGAAGTGGTGCCTTTTGATATTTTCACATTTCTGAAAATTTTATTTTTTATTATTTCCATGGAAACGGCTCTTATATGGACTCTGTTCATGAAAGGTTTCGTTTCCGGAGCAGAACTCAAAAACCGGTCCACATATCTTTCTGAAACTTTACATGTGTATTGCCCACCTACTGAAGTGGTGCCTTTTGAAATTTCTGAAAATTTTATTTTTATTATTTCCATGGAAACGGCTCTTATTTGGACTCTGTTCATGAAAGCTTTTGTTTCCGGAGCAGAACTCAAAAACCGGTCCACATATCTTTCTGAAACTTTACATGTGTATTGCCCACCTACTGAAGTGGTGCCTTTTGATATTTTCACATTTCTGAAAATTTTACTTTTTATTATTTCCATGGAAACGGCTCTTATATGGACTCTGTTCATGAAAGCTTTTGTTTCTGGAGCAGAACTAAAAAACCGGTCCACATATCTTTCTTAAACTTTACATGTGTATTGCCCACCTACTGAAGTGGTGCCTTTTGATATTTTCAAATTTCTGCAAATTTAATTTTTAGCTCATCTGGCCTGTAAGGCCCGATGGGCTTATGGCATGGCATGGTGTCCGGCGTCCGTCCGTCCATCCGTCCATCCGTCCGTCCGTCCGTCCATCCGTCCGTCCGTAAACTTTGTGGAATTTCGACTTCTTCTCCAGAACCATAAGGCCTAGAAAGCTGAAACTTTGTGTACAGACTCCTTGGCTAGTGAGGATTATAAATTGTAGCTTTGGTGGTCCTGTGACCCCTAATAAGGGCCACAGGGGCCACGCCCTAAAAACCTATTTTCATCTTCTTCTCCAGAACCATGAGGCCTAGAAAGCTGAAACTTTGTGTACAGACTCCTTGACTAGTGAGGATTATAAATTGTAGCTTTGGTGGCCCTGTGACCCCTAATAAGGGCCACAGGGGCCACACCCTAAAAACCTATTTTCGTCTTCTTCTCCAGAACCGTGAGGCCTAGAAAGCTGAAACTTAGTGTACAGACTCCTTGGCTAGTGAGGATTATAAATTGTATCTTTGGTGGCCCTGTGACCCCTAATAAGGGCCACAGGGGCCACGCCCTAAAAGCCTATTTTCATCTTCTTCTCCAGAACCATAAGGCCTAGAGAGCTGAAACTTTGTGTATAGCCTCTTTGAAGAGTGAGGATTATAAATTGTAGCTTTGGTGGCCCTGTGACCCCTAATAAGGGCCACAGGGGCCACACCCTAAAAACCTATTTTCATCTTCTTCTCCAGAACCATAAGGCCTAGAAAGCTGAAACTTTGTGTACAGACTCCTTGGCTAGTGAGGATTATAAATTGTAGCTTTGGTAGCCCTGTGATCCCTAATGAGGGCCACAGGGGCCACGCCCTAAAAGCCTATTTTCATCTTCTTCTCCAGAACCATAAGGCCTAGAAAGCTGAAACTTTGTGTATAGCCTCTTTGAAGAGTGAGGATTATAAATTGTAGCTTTGGTGGCCCTGTGACCCCTAATAAGGGCCACAGGGGCCACACCCTAAAAACCTATTTTCGTCTTCTTCTCCAGAACCGTGAGGCCTAGAAAGCTGAAACTTTGTGTACAGACTCCTTGGCGAGTGAGGATTATAAATTGTAGCTTTGGTAGCCCTGTGACCCCTAATAAAGGCAACAGAAACGTCCTTCAAATCTATTTTCATCTTCTTCTCCTGAAGTATAAGGCCTAGAAAACTGAAACTTGTCGCCTATATATACTTAATTTTATGATTGGTGCCCCTGTGGCCTCTACAAAGGGGGTATCATTGGCCAAACTCTACAGCATAATTGATGATTAAGCCTGATGAGCTACAGAGCCAATGGCTCTATTTTTTATTATTTCCATGGAAACGGCTCTTATTTGCACTCTGTTCATGAAAGGTTTCGTTTCAAATATATCAGCTTATACTATTATGAACCTTGCTTGAAAAATTTACAATTATCTTTCAAAGGTTTACATCTTACGATCATGTGGAACCGGTGGGATATGTCATCTTCTGATGACTCTTGTTTTTGTATTGAAAATTTCCTTTAAATATGAGACTGAAGATGTTTACTTCCCCTTAGCCTTTTGTTAAGTTGTCACAATGGTCATCCTCAACTTCTCAAAAATTGCAATGTTTTCAAGACACTACATATTCTAGGAATTGGAAGTGTTAAATGTTAGCTTTGTATGCATGATGCGTGAGGCATGAAAGGTTTTGTTGATCTTCTACTGCTGGCTGATGTTATTATGTAAATCTAACAGCAAGTTATATTTTCAAGGTTATAAACATAGACCAGTGTTGTTCTTATGTCTGATGTAGGGATCATTTTGACCAATATTGAACACATGGGATCATTTTCAACAGTAAAAGTATCCTACTTAACTTTCAAGGGAAGCCAGCCAAAAATGAAAACTCCACAAAACCTGCCCCTGATGAACAATAAAGGTTGTCCCTGAAATCGGTAACATAAACATTGATCATCTTACTAATTTTTCAGACTCACAGATTATGTTGTACCCCCGACAATTGTTCGAGATTTGAGTTGGGTACAGAATGTGTGGCCAGACCAACTGCCTGAAGACAGCCCCTACAACCGCCCCGAGGTGCAGAAATACTGTCTGATGGGAGTGCGAGACAGCTTCACAGACTTCCACATAGACTTCGGAGGTACCTCAGTGTGGTACCATGTTCTCAGGGTATGTATGTCTATGGAACATAATGATCTGGGTCTCGTTCCACAAAACACCAAGTCTACAATCACTCATTGTAATCAATGTTTAAAGAATGGGCTAAAATCGATTTGTAGACAGCCCCCTGTTCAGTTAGAGTCTACTTATGTGCCATTGTCAATTTGGATTTATTATTTGTGATCTGAGAACAACTAAGAATTATTTTTAACGGTGGAATTTTCAATGTAATCCCCCCCCCCCCCCCCAAGTAATAGCATACATGCTTAACAATTTACAAAGGAATGTCATGAATCCATTGGTGAATGGTGTATCCATATTCAGAATGTCTTAAAATTTGTTGTTTATTTCAGGGAGAAAAAGTTTTCTACCTTATTCGTCCGACCAATGCAAATATCTCATTGTACGAGAACTGGATCTCATCAACCAACCAGAGTGAGACGTTCTTCGGCGACCAGGTGGACAACTGTTATAAATGTGTCATCAAACAAGGCCAGACTGTCTTTATTCCCACCGGCTGGATTCATGCCGTCTTCACACCCATAGACTCTCTCGTGTTTGGAGGAAACTTTCTGCACAGCTATAATGCATCCTTGCAGTTGCAGTGAGTTATCTTAGTGTTTGCATTGGTAAAGCAGCTCCACTTTTGGGTCCAAGTCTTATTTTAAGAATATCTATTTATTATATGATTGGCAGTTATATTATATTCTAACAATGGAATACTTCTGTAGCACTGCAAATTGCATTTGTGAAGATGTTTGACATGAGTTGAAAGATTTTGGAAACAGTATTTTTATATAATAACTACGGAAGAGATCTTGATAATCATATGATACATGTGGATCAACTTTGATCTGGATTAAACTTTCATAAATGTAAATATAAAGGCTTTATGATATAGATGTAGTTACAAGCATGTTGTTCTTTTCTTGCAGAGTCTATGAGATTGAACGGCGAGTGAAAACACCCGAAAAATATTTATTTCCATTTTATGAAACTATTTCCTGGTATGCAGCGAAACACTTCCTAGACACACTAAAAGGTAACTATCATGTCATTAAGTTGTTTTCTTTGATATTGTCACAATGTTTCTGATTCCTATTACAATGTATATCATAGACAAATATTTCAAGTGAAGTTGTAATGATAATCATTTTACCGGTTATCACTTCATTTCTTTAAAGTTTTGTTTTTCAAACTATGCTAATATGATTTTTGTATTCATCAAGGATGTTTATGTATAAATCCATCCCCAGTTTCTAAGGCCTATATGAGTATAATTTGCTCATCATTAGTAATATTTGATTTTTACAGCTAAGAAAATTATTTGATTGATCAAATATCCTTTTCCAACCTTAATTTTCATACCAGTAACTCAAATCTTCAGATTGCAATGAAGATCAACAGTCACCTCGGAAATATATCCTCGAAGGAGCAAAGGCCTTAGCACAGCATCTCAAGTCATGGACACAACGCAAAGATGTAAGTATATCCAGCTCTGTGATCAATCATTATCTATTGTTAGGCAACGGGAGATTTAGCTTTAAGTTATTAGTTGGTTTTGCTGCATTGTGATGTTAAATTTTCTTTGTGAAATTTTTGATCTGAAGGTTTGTGATAAAGTATATATACTTAGGATTAATTCATTCTTTACAGTAAGTTGTTTTAAAAAGTCCAATTACCGACTTAGGTATCAATATCTTACCTTGAGAAACTTAATTCAAATGATTTCTTCAATACTGCTTAAAAAAAGATCAGGAACTTTGTCATAATATCAAGAGATGCAAGAATCTTTTTGAATTCTCAACATATCAAAATCATTTGATATATGATAACATACTTTAGATACAAATATATGTTTAGATCATGAAAATATCATTTAAACATACAAATGTATTTAAAACAGGAGTTTTAGAAAACACAGGGTTTGTTATCGGACTGTATGATGTAACAATCACTGCTATTTTCCAATTGCAGTTGAACAACACCTACCTTGTAAGTGGCTTTGTCATATCTGCCTCTTACGGCAAGGTTACGATTGTATCGCTGCTCGTTTACACGCTTTATTTCAGCTGTTTTCTGATTGGTGGATTGTCGTATCATCCATAATCATCTGTATCATATCATCCTCATGATCCCATAGCATGCGTGACATAGTAGGCTAAAGTGTTGTGTTGTGAACAGCGCACTCATATATTGTAGCCAGCTTGTAGAATTCACCACTGACACACAACCTTCATCATCTTCAACTTAACATATACCCCGGTATCGTATGTGGAATTGTTCACATTCATAGTCTCCTGTTGTAATAGTAAGTTGTAATAGTATGTTAATGCAGTGAAGGACTGTTTATTATTCTTGTATGACTTACCCAAAGCCAAACTCAGGTTTATTTAACCAACAGAATTGTTTTATGACATGAATCATGACGTACATAGGATCAAGTTTTAAGGGGCACACTCTTTGAGGAAAAGGGTTGAACATAGATTTAGGAGGTTTAGAAAAATTGACATTAATTGATTGTTACCCACTCTGCCAGCAAGGCATAACTTGTGTCTGTCTCCTTGCTGTTTGCTTAGCAATCAAATTTATGGCTTGAGTGCAGCGTCCTCTTTCAGTCTTTAATAATAACTTGGGATCTTAGAATTTAATGAAGGAATTTCCAGTTCAGCTTCTATCGAATGGTATGATTTATTTATGATTTAGATATTGTGTGATTTTTACCTACGGTGGTATAGTAAAGATATTGCCATTTATTGATATTTGTTATTTGGCTCTCAATATCATTCTTGATAATTATTGACATATTAGCAATTGGCATGACCTATCGTCCGCTCGTTAACATTTGATATTTTTGACCATGTAGCTGATATAAGCAAGAGGCTACTGAGAACATAGATGGAACATTCTGTCCTGCTATTTTTAGATGCTTGGATGAATAAATATTTGTTATCCGTTGGCAAATAATATTTTCTTATAAACGGTGATCAATTTTGACAACAGCATTTGATTACCAATGTTTTTAAGTGTTTTTAATCATTATGGCCTTGATTTGGAGCAGTTATAATAACCTACAGTATCTGTATATGATAGGCCTCATATTTTTCAAAGAACAAAGTCACTCTTTCTTTTAGTAGCCATTGGTAAGGGAAAATCAGGAATTGTCCAAAATGTTGCTTGATCCTTAGTCTCCTGGACATGAACAATGAGGTTTTATACTCATTGCATGTGTAACAACTATTTTTTGTGTCACTTTGTTACCTTCCTTAGCCATGAAAGATTTGGTAAATGACTTGAGAAAATATAAAAATATTTGAAGTAACTGATCCCCTTATAGAAGTGTTATTTCCAATAAGACAAGAATTCTTTTTAAAGCTTATGTTAGAAGAAACTTGGTTTCAATGTATGTTGAATTTATCATTTGAGTGCAAGAAAATATGCTGTGCTCTATGATTTTGCTTTTACTCAACAAAATCTATAACCTATTCATGATTTGATGTACCTTCAAAAGTACAAGTGATATTACACCTTCAAACACATAGTTGACATGAAGAATAATATCAGCCTCTGCCCCTAACCATACAGCATTTGGTTCCTATGCAATAAAGTATGTATAGTAGTCATGGACAAAAAGAAGCACCAAGGTATGTTTTCTGCTAAAAATTAAATCACCAAAATGTTGATTCCCAATGCAAGAAAAGTTAAGATTTTCTTACCAGATCAGCACACTGAAAGTGTATGATATACATGTACATTTGTCTCAAGCATTGCAAATATCAATCAATGTGTGCATTTGATTTCTTAAGATTTCTTAGGCACTGTGTTAATATATAAGTGAAGTGTGTGTAAATTGTAGGCTTCTTGATTGTGTCGATGACATACATCCAACTTCCAGTTTCTTCTGTGAGCTTTTTTGACATAATTTTGTTGCAAATATCTTGCTGTTTCCTGTAAAATTCTTTATATCATTCTGCGAGTGAATTTCTCTAAAACTCGTGTCAGCTTTGAAAAAGAAAGATCACAAGTAACCAACACAGCAGTGAAATTCTTAGATACTGGTGTGATCATGAAAGGGACTACGTTTGTCTGTAAGAGTGAATTGTACTAAAACAACAGAAAGTTTTATTATTCCTGAGATGAAGCGAACAACCTGCATTTTGCCTTTAACGTCTTCAAGTGATCTTCAATTTGCCTTGAACATGTAGTTTGTGTTATGCCAAAACCAAAGCATTTTTCATTTAACAGTCATGCCAACACAGTAATTACTATTGTTATCAACGATGCAAGTGACATGCATTATGCCTTTAACATTTATCCACACCAACAAGAGCTATGATTGCAAATACCAGATCCCAAGATGACCTGATAACATTCCTGAGCATCCAGCACAAGAGCAACTACTACTACTACTACTACTACTACTACTACTACTACTACCGCTGCTTCCCGCCACTAACACTCACTAGCTACAGGTGGCTGATATGGCTGGCATTTCACTCATACTGTAGAGTAGTGACACTTGTAAATGTATTACTCCTAGTGATTGTCTGTCATACATTGTCATTGTCAAGTGACACGTCAGTTTCATGTACTTGTACAGTATTGTCTTCACTTATAGTAAGTGTGATTTTGTAATACCATTCAGAGTTTGATCTGAACAATTTATGAAAATTCTAATATCTTTGATTTCTATTCTGCTTTAATCTATAATGTCACAAATTCAAACAAATATTACCTTAACATATAACGTAAGTATGATTTGTCTGATGATTCATAGTTTGATCAAAATATTTCCAAAAAATCTTATCTTTTATACTTGAATGTACAATGTCACAATATAAAATGATGAAACATTCATATTTGAAATTAAACTCTGGGATTGCACTTGCTCTATTCACATGAACTGAATCTTACAAATTTTAGGGCTTCTAGATTAAAAGAAGGTACACTTATCTTTGGCTTTTGACATTCCAGAATCCTAAGGAAATATGTTTTCGTTGTAATGTTTGCAAGAACTTAATCACCTTTGTTTCAAATGAAAGGACAGATAAGACAACTACTGACAACAAGTATACCAAGTAGATATGTTTATCTATTAAAGAGATAACTTCAAATTTGTTTCAGACAAATATTTATAACTTCCTGGTAAATCTTGTTCCAGTTACAGTATTTGCATGATTTTATGATAATTGATCTTATGAAAAAGTATTCATTCATGACAAGTTACAAAATTCTCATTACAATTGAGTATTAACCATTATTCTCATAAAGATTTTATTTCTTTCATCTTCTTCCTGAAATGAATGTTCTCACATTGATATTGCATAAATTTTAATTTAAGTCCAAAATGTCTTCATCCATTATGATATTAAAGAGTTTTTAGTAATATAATTATTAGAATTTTGGCATATCATATAAAGAAAGAACCATATGTGGAAAGGTGGAATTCTTTAAAAATTTGATTAAGGCATAGTTTTTAGATTAAAATTTAATGATAGTCTATTCACTATTTTCATTGTCAATGTGAGTTCAGATTTATTTGGAATTTTTTCTCTTTTCATTTCTTTGTGTGATTTTTATTTTTAAAGTCTTTTCCAACATATTACTTGACCATGCAAAAGTTGTGTGAATAACATTAATAAATATGTAGAATATAAAGAATAATGGGTACATAAATCACCCGTGAAAAACTCCTGAGCTATGAAATTTCATATTTACAACCAAAATGTTTTTAAAAAACTGTGAACATTATAAAGCACACAACCCTAACTGCCAAAATAACCCTTTAGTGGTTTCTTAAGAACGTGCTGGACAGATAATAATGTTTGTTGTTTTAGCCACTTCTGACGTAGAATCCAGTGAACACTTGTCTTCATATTCTCCACAAAATGTGACATGGGATTGTTTCTGCAATTTTCAGTTTGTGAAGACCGCCAAGCATGAAGTCCCAGAGTACATCCAGTATGGGAAACTGTTGAAGGATATTGCCAAGGAACTCAAGCATTTTGAAAGTCAGGTAAGAAATATGACAAAATATTATGTGCAGAAACTCTAGCATTTTGAAAGTCACATGAAATATAGTGAAATATTATAAGTGAAGATAATATATTTCCTGACTACAAATTCTTATGAATTCTCAAGGTTCTTGTTAGCGTTGATCATGAAGTATTTAGATCAATGACAATTTGCTTTTAGAAAGATAGTTAACTTTGACCTTACTTTCCAGGGCAAACACAATATGTGTAGGATCAAAACCTTGCCCTCGGTGTTGTTGATAATGTAAGCCCACGGCAGAGGGAAATTGGAAAGGGCCGACAGGCTCCGCCCCAATTTCCCGAGGCTGAGGTCTTACATTATCAAACAACACCGAGGGCAAGGTTTTGATCTAACTTATGAACCGAGATAAACCGTAGTTACAAAATAATTTCAATAATAAGTATAAAAATGGATTCATTGATTTTTACTGGTAGGGAATCACCATGAGCAAACGGAGAGCACATCCGCGCCCTGCACGTGCTTTGCGCTCGCTACCCAAAACGTGAAATGCATGCGCTATCTGCCTCGTGAAGTTCACATGATTGTCACTGTGGAAAATACATCATTGTTCTCGTGGGCCTTTATAGCCGAGTTGTCAAAGGCGCCAGTTTAGTAAGCAAGTGGTGCAGAGTTCAAAACCAGCCATGCGAACATTATATTTGTTATTTGTAAAAAAATGTGATACTTTGTGATGGTATTTATTCGAAGAAGGACTTTGAAACAAAGTATTTCAAAACGTGTATAATCCCAATCAAAATTAATATCCGATAAATTCTAGAGTAAGCCCCGGGCTTTTCTAAAGAAAGCCCTGGGCATTCTTGGAGAATGCCCGGCAAAGAGGTTTATCCGGTAAAAGAAGAACCTAATAGAACAATAGAGTGACGTCACTGGAGGTTTATAAGATCACTTATGAAACTGTAGTTGATGCAAAATTGCACGACCTGTTGGACTTCAAGTTTGACAACTGCCTACCTTTTGACATTAAAAACATCTATCAAATGAGTGATAACACCACATTCGCCATCTGTCAAAAACAATAATACAGCTTCTATTAAACAAAAGAAATTGTAATCTAAACTTTAGCAGGAGGCTTTAATATTTGTTACTTATTACAGCATATAAGGCATACTAAGGTCATACTTAGCAAGATCTATATTATTACTGCATCTAATGGAAAGAGTTTCTTGCAGAAGCCAAGCCCCAAGAAGCCGGAGAGGAAACGTAGGAAAAAGGAGATGCCGACAGCTAAACAGATGTTCAACATCAACCTGCTCCACCAGCACACGGAGGAGAAGCTGAGGGAGGTGAAGGCTGAACACAGCAAGAATATATACAACTTTGATGTAAGTGATGCTGATATCTTTATGAGAACATTTAGTATTGATTTGAGCTGAAGTGGGCTATTGAGAAAGCATTTAGGGCTTGTTTTACAAAGATCATTGAAAAGTGTGAGCAGTGTCTCTTAGTGTGATGTAGTGAAATCTGAAACTAAGTTGAAAATGATGGATAATTATTACAAATTATGCAGCACTTGCTTTTCTTAGGACATGAAAAAAACATAATGGTGTAAATGTAACATGAACATCAACGAAACAAGTTTTCATTATGAATTAAGTATAAGTAATGACTTGTTTAAATGTACATAAAGATATGAAATTATCAGCAATCTTTACAAGACAATATCAAATGAAGTTGAATTTTTTTTGCATATATATAGTAAATTCCCACAATGTATGCTTGGTGCAGCAGATATTTTAGTAGAGAAGTCTCAATTGAATTTGTTTTTTCACCACAAAAAATCCTAAACCTAATCCTAAACACTCTCATGCTCCCAGGAGGAAGATGAACCTGCCCCTCCAACTCTAAAGGTGCGGATCCCCAAGGCAGGGGCATACTTTGACAGCACACTCAAGGCAGAGAAGGAGAAGGCATTGAAGGCCGAGAAGGGCGAGAAGGGAGAAGAGAAGAAGAAGGAGGAAAAAGGGAAATCAAAAGGCAGCAAAAGTTCCGCAGTCAAATCTGAATTGTTGCTTGACAAAAAAGAACCATTATCAGCCCTGAAACTTAAAGTGTCTAATGGAAAAATAGTCAGGTAGGTTTTTAATATATTTGGAAAGAAAAATGTTCTTATGTTTTCCCTTTTGCTGGGTGACTATTAGGATGGAGATGCTAATGCCGTAACAGGTAGTTAAATGTAAATGTCTGTGTGATGTTCAAATGTGAATTAAACGTTGCTTATAGGTGAAGTGTTGGCCAAACAGGGCTAAACTCTCTATTTAAAACAAAACTATCTAATGTATGATGGTAATTCATAAGGCTGCAACGATACACTTAGCTGACAATACGATACGTATCTCGATACTTTGCTCACGATACGATACGTATCTAGATACGCTGAATGCGACAAGTGTCAGAATGACAAATTACAAATGGACCAATTTATCATTATTTTAACTGTATTATCTATTGTCTTTAGCATTCTTCATTTAAATACTGTAATAGTGTTTATTCTTGCATTATTTTCTAAACTTACATTATTCATGCCAGCTTTGAAGTCAAGACAAAAAAACTAACAAAGTGCATCTTTACAAATTCGTTTTTCACAGTCATTCAAAAAGGCCTTCAGATATAAATAGGACTTATTCAAAAATAAATGCATTCAATTATGACATTGACAATTAAATCCAAGAACCTAGATAACAATTAAATCAAAAGAAATAACCCACGTGTATACCAGCATGTCAGTAGCAGCTGACTTCTGTGAGAGAGCACCTGTCAATCAAAGCCTTGACCTAGTTCCAAGCTTGTGTTGGCAGAATGGTCTATTATTGTTTGGTGGTGACTGGTATTTGCTTACTGTTATGTCCTTGTAAAATGTCAATCTACGTCTTAAAAACTATCTTTGTAAGACAACAATGACATTTATATTCATCCTATGCTGTGAAACATTCGTTAACAATTATTTGACAACACATAGTTAAATATATTTAGATGTTTTGTCACTTTCTTTCCCTACATGATAATGGACTCTTCTCACTTGCAACCCGATGACTGACATACAGGCACTTTGATTTTCTGTTTCAACTGTCGTAGCTAAACAAAATATGAAAATGGTGATGCATAAAAGCATGAAATTAGAGAGATAATACCAGGATGAGAAATAAGAAGCTATATGTGAAAGAAGCAATGTGATATTTATTGTAATACCTGCCCACAGGCAAGCTAAAGTAAGCAGTTCAGTTGCCGGTCATTGAAAGTTTGCTGTACCAAGTTGGCAATGGTATTTTTTAATCTCCATGGAAACAGTGCTGGCAAGTAAAATGAAATTAATTCCATACTTTCATCATAATTCATCATATATCAATGGAATTTGTAGTGATACAGTGGTTGATTTTTCTAGAGTTTAGTTAGATTGACATAAAATTTGTGTATCGTTTCTGTCCGATATTCAAATGTAATTGTATCGTGTATCGTATCGTGACTGTCGCATCGAGATACATCGATATTTCAGTGTATCGTTGCAGCCTTAGTAATTCATTGATCTTCATTTCTCTACCCGCAGTGAGAAAGGTCTAGAAGGAGCGAGCACTCCAGGAAAGTTCCAGCAGCTGTCTGCAGGTCTTGCAACCAAGGGAGATAAGTCAGAGAAGAAGAGTAAACCGGAGAAGAAGTTGAAACAGGAAGAGAAGGAGAGGAAGGAGAACGATCGCGATGTCGACAGTGACGAGGAACAGCTGGTGGTCGACGAGAACCCCAAACCTCGCCGTCAGCCTGCACTCTCTACATCAACAACAAAACCTGGCTCTCTCAAACTCAAGCTTTCAAGTATGTATTGACTCTAATGGGCACTATTGAATATGTTTGTATATTACAGTTGCAATCCACTTCAGTTGTTTAAGTAAGAAACATGGATAAGTAACGACTATTTACTGGTGTCATCACAACTATTCGTAACAGTATTGGTGTTGGATAATTTGAAATGTTGGATTAGTAATAACTTTCTTGGTTCGGTCATTTTGAACTTATCAAGTTATTCTCCATTTGTTTTACAGTTTTAGGAAAGTCAAGTGCAGATTCAGAAGATGTTAAACCTACCGAGGACGTTAAGCTCGATAAGAACGCAAGTCTAAAGTCAGTTCTAGCACAGGGTCTGCTATCAGTGGACCCAAAGAATGATGAAGACCAAGCAGATAGATTAAACCTGCCCACAATACGAGGAGGACTTAATGGCAGCATTGCAGATATACTTGAAGCCAGCGGGTATGGCACAGAGACGGAATTCAAGGTGGATGATGAAATAGGGTAAGATGAATAACCATTCAGCGAACTAACTTATTTGTTTTTTATACATTTGAAACTAAGGATATTGAGGGGAAACATTTTCTGTAAGTTTATCAGTATTGACAACTTTGCAAGCCTCAATATTGTTGATTTCCAATTGAAGACTTTTGCCTAGATTCTTAGGAATGTTATCAGTAACTTTTGTACCAGCTTCATACAATCTTTTTAGTTTTGAAGCCATCTTAAAAAAAAAAGATTATGTGCAAATTCTCATTTCTTACTTAAAACTTTTAAAAATAATTCCTGGATTGTCTAAGCTTATTAGAAATTTTGTCTGATCACCACAGAAAAAGCAGAAAAGAAAAACATGAAACAAATTAACAAAATAAACTTTTTTTCCCACCACAGAGGTGCTCCGTCTCCAAGTATGCGAGACGCTATCCAGGGTATGCTCTCTATGAGTAGGATGGGTGAGGTTGATTCTCTATTCTCTGGGCGACAGGGTTCCGCTAGGAGACATAAACATGGTCGCGGATCAGTCGATAGTGATGAGGAGGAAAAGATGATGTCAGAATACTACAGAGATGATGAATATGGTAGGTTGGAAACTTTTTATGTGGTATTTTATAGATTTTGTGGACTGTTTCACACTGATTCATGATGAGACGGGAGATCAATAATGGAATTATGTTTTATGCTTCCAGTGTATCCAACACTAGATTTATCTGACGAAGAGAGTATGGCATCACCAAATAGGGTCAAGAAACAAGAAAGAGATGACACTTGGAACCCTAAAGGTGAGTCTGACATAGTGAATTACATATTTCAGTTATTGTAAATCCCTTTTCTATGATTCTTTCACCAAAGTGTTAAACAGATTTTCAGTCTACATACAGGTAGAGTACTTTTAACCATTTCATCCTAAGTTGTCTATTTGCATCAAACAAATCGTCTTTAATAAAAGTTCAAACAGATTTCTGATCTGCAAAATAACAGCCTAGGAAATAACTAAGTTCCATCCATGGAATTACGAAAAATGCAAGGTTTATTGTGAGGAGAATATGCAGAATTACTGCATTATCACCTAAATAATGGGTGTTTGTTTCCAATTTGACAATCAAATGGTATGTCTTCTGCAGCCCGAGTGAATGTTGGTGCCCAGAAGTTGGAACGACCCCACCGGATGGACGTCATGAAGAAATCAGTGGAAACAGGTCTAGCACAGACGGCAGCGAAACTGGCAGAATCTCCTGTACTGGTAGGTCATCAACATATCATCTTTTCAGTTTCAAAATTGATTTATTTGATTAATATTTCTATCTGTTAAATGTTATGCATTCAGTTACAACAACAGTGTTAGTTCTAGATGGATTGCTATTGTCTAAAACACAGTCTCATTAAAATTGGCCTAGTTACGAGGAATAAAGGTTTAGAATATTAAATGTATTGAGAATTGAACTTGTTATATTGATCGATCCTAGGTCCGACCGCAGCCCCGTAGGTCGCATGTCCATACATTTATTTGGTATCAGCTAGGGCATGTAACTCCTGTTTAACCTGCTTCGCACATGATCACCACTAGCGGTCTTATAAGCGAGATGATGTGATAGGTCTATTAATGACTGGGTTTCAGCTGCACTAAACTGGTAAAAAATACTTGTGAGGTTTGGGGTGAGGATTTCTTATCCCCGTAGAGTTCAAATTTTGAGTATTTTATTCTTCGCAACCAGGCCAATTTTAATCAGACTGTCTAAAACTAAGCCAGCAATTGTTTTTGACACTGATAAGCAAAAAAACAAAAGACTATCATTAGAAATTGATACTAAGGAGTAAGAGAATATATATATTCTTTTGTAACAACCTCATTGTAATATAATCTAACTGATATCATGTTCATTAGCTAATGCATTTTAGAGTAAAGATCATTTGAAAGTAAAGAACATTAATGAACTGCATTGTTTCATTCTAATAATGGTGTCAAATATGACACCTGATTTGTCATATTTGGCACAATGTTGATGCAATGTTGCAATATTTTTGTTTTTAGATAAAAAAGCATTTAAATAAGCTCATTGTTGATGTTTAACATTTCAAAAATGATACTTTTCAGCCTCAAAAGAAAGTAAAACCGAAATTAAAACCGAAAGTAGAGAAGAAGGAAGCAAGCTGGATAGTTCCACAAGCAGGTCCCTCTTCAGAACTTACAGGTTGGTTTACCTGGTTGATGTCAAGCAAGTTTCACTTGTGTGATAAACAACGGTTATTTGAACTAAAGGGTCATGTTGACACATGCAATTTGTTTATCATATCAACTGTTGCAAACAATACACTCGTTTTAGTGTCATGAAAATTAGTAAGAACTGTAAGTTTGTTTTCTGTGGAAAATTCAGTAAGATTTTATCATCATTTAAAGTATGATTTAAAGTATGTGTTTGTAATACAATCTATTTAACAAATTACCTTTGTCATCTTGATTCAAGGCACTATCAAACAAGTAAGGAGTTATTTATTGCATTACTCTAGTTGGCTGTTTCCTGAATTTGATTTATGATCTTGATACTCAAATTGACAAATGAAACACTATTTGCCTAAAAAATTTGCAAGTCTAAGAATAAACAGTAAATTTGTATGTGGCATTGTTTGAGTTGCAACTATTTATGTTTGCTGTGTTACAGGTAACGCTTTCCGACCAGGTATAAGACGGCCATCATCAGAAACACCTCAGGCTCCAGACAGTCCCACAAAAGGTAAGGTAGAATACATTATCTAGTAGTAATAATATATCTTACAGGTTCCACAAAGCAGTTGTCAAGTTACAATTGATTGTAGTTTTTTCTTTCAACATTGGTTACAAGCGATCGTAGCCTGAGGATCGATCGTATGTATTTTTTGGAACGGATCCCTGCACTATAGTGAGCTTGTTATATAATTGTAACAATGCTTGTTAAGTGACAATTTATCTAGTTGAAATTGCTATAAATATAAATACGGTTTGATTGCATAGATATAGTACAGACGCATATTCAAAAGCACCTCTTTCTCATTCTGGTAGAACAAAATACCATTTAAGAGTAATTCAGAATTAAAAAACATTTTTACCAAAACAATGAGTTTAATTATAATCAAATATTTTATCGTAATTTTTACAGCTTAAGATGCTACAAATTCAGTGATAATGTTGATAAAGTGACTCCTTCAAATCAAAGCAATGGGAGATATGTTTCATTTTATAGCGAAGAAACCAAAGAAAGGGCAAGCAACAGCCAAGCAGCGGCTAGGGAAGATTCTCAAGATCCACAAGATGATATTCTAGTCTGAGTGAAGCCCGCGAAGTCCTGTCGCCGCCAGTACCTCAAGATTAACATGTCCTGCCAGTGCTCAATTATTTGTATATTTGTATAAAATTCTCCAGTCAAAGATTGGCTCCAAGTATGATTGCAATATGAAAAATGTCCAATATTAAAATGAATGTTTTTTTATAAAGTTGGGAACCGTCATGCTTGTGTATGTTTTACAAAGTTGATTCATAAACAATGCTGACAGTCTTAGAATTGTTCAGGATTAATTAACAATTATTTCCTTGTTTCTTTCTATGAGATAGTGGAATGGTTTCCATACGTTATTAAACAAAAAGTCAACAAAATTGAGTAAACATGTAAAGATGGTTCAGATCTTAGTATATTATTTGTGAAAATATTGATATTATCATACATTCGGGTTGTTATAATTGAATGACAGTCTCTGTGACTCATATTCAATCTAACCTTACGTATTCATGTATTTTTCAGTAACAGATTTCAAAGTAAGTAATCATTTCTTGGAGCTTATGTGTAAATATATGTACAGGCACACCAGTCAAACATGGTGAAAGTGAAAACAGATGATCTGCTAATATATTTCATCATCATGTACCAATAAAGAATAATTTCCCTTGATCAATCTCTTCTTGAAACATGTTGTAAAAATGCAATAGGATTGAAGTTGTTATCCAATTTATGATAACTGCAGGGTGGTTAGAATCTGTGTCAGTTACAGTGTATTGTTCCAAGTCTTGTTACACTAGTTATCACTACCTCTTATACAAAGGTTATCTAACTCTTGTGATTCCAATAATGATTCTTTCTCTACCCAGCTTCTTGAGTCATACCTTCCTTGATAGCTTCTGTTCCTTTCAGAGCTGGCTAGCAATAATGATTGGTTGGTATCAGGTAGAGGTGTGATGATACAGATTTTTTTCCCTACGATACGTATCATGATATAGCGATACAATTCTATATGATACATGCTATTTCAAGGTTTTTGACAAAATAAAACATTAATTTTTCATAAAACCTGTTTTGAGGCAAAATAAGTCATGATATGTATCATGATACAGAGAATGTATCACGATACGTGTATCGTCGGGTGAAATATCACGATTCATGAATACCATGATATCTCGTAACATCTCTAGTATCGGGTAATAATAATAATTTTCTGTCAAATCTACTGATAATCTACTATTTTCGCTTGAAAGCAAAGAAGATAACTTGTGCTGTAAACTTTCCTCACTAATTCATAAGTTACAAACAGACATTCCTACTTGACTTAGGTTACGTGTGAAGATATGACTCGAGAATTACTGTGGTGAGAAATGATTATGATCTACGACAGATTTTTATGCATGACAATTTTGTTCAGGTCCAATTATCTTGAAGATGCATCAGAGTATTTTCCTACTGCACGTCTTTGGCAATTCAGATCACAGATATTCAAAGTGTCTTATTATGTATTCTCAAAGATAAATTGCCATTGTCCTTGCCAGAGACTATTTCCAAGTAATTGTTAAGTAACGTCTTATCATGTTATCTTTTTATCAGAATTCTTTCTGCAATATCATTCCAAATTAAGTCTTATGTAGAAAGCTTCGTCTAGTGTCAAATCGTGAGGTAAAATTTCGTTATGAGAAGATTGTTTTATTTGTGGTAGGTAAAGATAAAATTCTTGTTAAGCATGATGAGTTTCTTATGAGTGACATCAGGAAGTTTGAATTAAATAGGAACATATAGAAATATCTGAATATTCTTTACAACTTGCATGGTAAATTTTATTAAATGATAATGAAAATGAAGAAGTCGGGCATACATTGCAGGAAAAAGGTTGACCGTCTTTAAAATTTAGTTTTCTTTCATCTACATATAAAGAAATATTTAAATATCATTTACTTCATGAGTCTTTATGCAGCCCCAATTAAATCAGTATTTTGGAATGATCTCGTGACAACTACTGTAATGTTGCCTTTACTAGTTCTTTACATGTACAGACTAGTGATATGAAGCATTACGATAGCATGCATACTTACACAGTTATGTACATATATATTCTCTCGCATCAAAACAGCTGTTGTTCAAGTTGTAACCTGACGGTAAAGATAAGGTTTATTTCATTTCTCAAATGATCCGGTTTCATCAATATTAGTTGAAAAGTCCATTCCCCAGAAACAGAAAATTCTTGTGGTTGACTTTTCAGATAAATTGTCATTATTGGGACTTATATGTTTCTTGAAATAAGGATCATAAGAAATTCTGATTTTTTTAAAATAAACTTTTTTTTATTTTAGTTATTAATCATCTGAAACACTTATGATGTGAACTTGTAATAAATGGTATTTTGATCATTGTCATTCAATATATGTTAAAGTATCTTGTTTTAAGATGAGAAATCAAATTGTTTTAAGATGAGAAATCAAGTCAAACTGGAAAAGTCAGCAACTTGAATTAGATGGTAGATCTTCTGTTTTGTATTTATATTGTAGACATGTACATTCTAGTTTGTGTCATGAAATTACTTGGTTGACATACATTTGATTGAAACAAAGCCTTTCTTCCCCTCTTTATTTAAACTTTAATAGGGCCTGAAAGTGTAAAAATATTTTGAAGTGTGATTTCATATCAGGATTTACCCTAACATGATTTTTTCAATTATAAATTGGTCAAGATCAAATGATTTATCACAGATAGCTTGCTTACAAGGAGCAAGTCAAAGTCTTTTTCAAAGAAATGTGTCAAAAACTTCCTTATGCATTCTTTTATAAGTTTAAGTGTGTCATGTTTTTAAGAAGCATGTTAGGATTTAATTCGAAAGAGTTTAGTTAATGGCTTTTCACTGGTAATTGGTTTCATTATGTTAGTCAGCATGTAAGTATTTATTTAAATGAGTAATTAGTTATTTACCTATCCTTGGAACAGGGCTAAATTTTTAGTAAGGAATTAATTTGAAATAAAAATTAAATATTGGCCATTCCAAGGAACGGGGTTACATTGCCTTCAGTATGTTAGAGTCAGTTTTTCATGTGTATGGTAGAAGACTTTAGGACGATGCATCTAGTCTCTGATTGGCTGATAGTGGGAAGGTTCATTATCACTGCTCCCACCATTAGTCTTTTTGTATACATGCACATGTAATATCATATGTACTGAAAATGCTTCAAGATTCTTATGCTTTGATTTTGATAACAGATAACTTTGTTTTGTAAATATTGTTTACTTGTATAATTTTGCCTATTAATCGAGAATATTATCATTTTCACCAAATACACCAAAACAATAATACTATCTGACCGGACGAGTCAGTGATCTCAATATATTCCTTGTTTTGTAACAGTGGTATGCCACCATGTCAAATTATGTAAAAATATGTCCAGGTCAAACTTATTCATTGAAGCTATAACTTTTTCTTCTGCTCCTGAGTTTTATGACTTCATATATATTTATTTTTCTTGTATTTTTATGCTTTTCTTGACAAAAATGCAACATTATCAATCTAATAAGCGCATCCTACTTCATAAGTTTTTTTCATTCTTATCCTATCATGACAGAAGCTAGTCTTTATAACAATGAATGCTTTACATTAAAGAAAAAACTCCAATCCCATTTACTTTTGCAAATGGATGATAAACAATCTTTCTTTATAAGAAATATAAGTACTTGTGAAGCATTTAAAAGGTGAATTATAGTATATTTACAGGGTTGTTAAATCTTTTGCCCCAGTTCTTAGGGGAAAAAGATTTTCTTCATAAATTTGAATATGTCATTTCCATTCTTTATCATAAATCATATTTAATGATTCAACTTCCATATAAAGGATTTATTGAAAGAAGATGCTTAATTTTTCAATATATCAAAAATAACAAAATGTGAAACCATTCTATATCATATTCATCTCATTTTGAATTCAGATTCGAATCGGTCAATCTTTTCTTGACCCCTAGGTCATTATGACCTTGCCAGTGCAAACATGTATAAATGTCAGGCAATGGAATGTATTTTGCAGCAATGAATGCCAAGATACAGGATATTTTGTTAAATTTCATATATTTTCTGTAAATAAACTGCATATATGAAAATATTTAGCACTTGTGATCTTTTCTTTTTTTCATTTCAGTTTGGTCTGAAAAGTTTTCAATCCATACTTGGCATTTCGGCAACATCAACATGACAACAAAAAAATATTTATTATTCCAAAATTAGGAGATATGAAATAATGTCATCACAATGTTACATACAATGTTGAAAATCAAGAGAATGTTTCAGTTCTTCTGATGATGTGTTCTGCCCAGTCTGAGTAAAATCGACTGTGCTTCCAGGAAAAAGAGTGTAAAAGTATTATCTCTATTGGGGTTCAAACCACACCCAGCCCGGCTTTAGTCTCCTTTACAGTCTGAAGGCACCCCCATTACCTACATGTTCTGACGTAAGCTCATCTAGCCAATCACAAGGACAGTGGCAAAAGCTTTCGATATCAGAGCTAGGGGCAAGAAACTCCTGTGAAATCCATTTTCTCAATGATAACCACCATGTTGGTTTTTGAAAAGAATAATGTGATTGGTTGGCTTTTGACTAGATTTTGTCTGCACTAAACTAGTGTTGAAAAAGTGCCTAGCTTGGCTGTTTTCAGACCGTTGTGGAGAGGAAAGCCCTGATACATATTTTTGATTTTGTTTCCCTTGAAACCAGGTCGTTTTGAACCAGACACTGTTCTGCCTTGTAGAGGCAGCCTGAATGGCTGCTAAATTCTATACTCTTGAGAGGATTCAGGGAAATTTTGGGGAATTCTAATTATTGGTTAACTGATTTAAAAGCTTATTCATCAAAAGACGAAAGGATACTGAACATGAAAACATATTTACTCCTTATTTCTTTTAACTATGAAAAATAACAGATTTCAACTTAGTCACAATAAAATAAGTTTGCATATTTGTTAACAAATTAATGATCTACTCAGATAAAAGAGAAGGTCATTATAAATTTGACCTTAGGAAATAAACTCCTAAGGAATTGTGCCAAATAACCTTTACATAATGTGAGTTTATTTCTAATGCTAAACAAGGTAAATAAAGAATGTGCATAATATTTTAGGATACACATTAAATTCGAACAAACCTGTAGAGGTTTCAGATTCTTTGAAGGGGATCCTCCTTGGGGTACTATTGCATAAAAATCTGTATTTTTTGCTACTATGACAGGTTGTGACTATTTTTGAATAAAAAATATACAAAAAACAACATTTGGAAAATGTGTTGTCGTTTGTCCTACCACCTCGTATAGAGCCCCATCCCTGGCCGTCACTATGACACCAGGGGCAGATAACTCTAATCTCACCACTTATCAATCTAACAAAGCAGACTGAAGAAGGGGAGGAGGGTGGCCGTACCCCAAGGAGGATCCCCTTCAAAGAATCTGAAACCTCTACAGGTTTGTTCGATTCTTTTTCAGAAGGGATCCTCCTTGGGGTACTATTGCATAAGTCAGACTCCCAGAGATGGAGACCCTGGGTGCGGTAGACAGTCTGCTATTAACTATACCCTAATGCCGTAATAAAGCTAAAAGAGTAAATGAGAAAGAAGCGTACACCCACCTGACCAAACACTTGAGATGTCTTGGCTCCGGTGCATGGCTCTGACCCATGGGGACTAATATTCGAAGCAGGAATGAAACCCTGCACAGAAATTAATTTAAAAATTAACCCTCTCCCTCCCTTTTCGTTACCAAAAAGGCTCTACAGGGGAAAGTAACTAAAAAGAGTACCCACTCAAAAAAGGCGATAACCCTCCGGGTGTCCTCCACTAGAGTCCGTATAAACATAAACATGAGATGTTAGTGGGTAAGTATTAATCCCGCTAATAAGATCTCAACTAAAAACTTAAATAACTAAGTCAAATAACGACTTAACTAACCAGGCCCCGAAGATACAATCAATTCGGGGGACCCTGGCTCTGCCCACTGGAAAGAACAGTCCTGCCAAACCGAGCACGCTCACTAGAGTGCTTGTCGAGTTGGTAGTGTTTAATGAACGTGCTCGGTCGGCTCCATATAGCCGCTGAGCAAATCTCCTCAATGGGCAGAGCCGCTGCATATGCCTTAGAGGTTGCCACCGCCCTCACCGAATGAGCCTTTAGGCCCTCCGGGGGCTGGTGACCCTTATAGAAATAACCCATACAGATGGCCGAAACAATCCATCTGGATATCGTTTGCTTAGAAGCGGGAACGCCCGACTTCCCTCCGCCATAGCAACAAAAAAGCTGTTTGTCCTTACGAATGCTTTTTGTTCTTTGGACATACTTCTTTAAGGTCCTACGCACATCCAGGATGTGCGGGATCGTGGACCTAGCCCCAGAGGACGCCGGCTGTGACATAGCCGGGAGCTCTATGGGAGCTGAAACATGAAAGGAGTGGGCTACCTTGGGACGATATGAGTCCGGCAGTCTAATGCTGACTCTGTCCTTATGGAAGACAGTCAGCTCGGGATCAGCAGACATCGCATGGATGTCGCCTACCCGCCTGCCAGACGTAATCGCCACCAAAAAGGCAGCCTTCCAGGTTAACAACTGAAGAGACAAGGAATCAAGGTCCCTAAAAGAGGGACCTGACAGCCAGTCCAAGACGTAGGATAGATTCCACGAGGGGCTGATCCGCCGCACAGGGGGGCGGATCCTGTCCACGCCTGCTAGAAAACGCTGCACCAGAGGGTGGCCACCTAGAACGGTACCATCCACCGGAATGTGGAACGCAGAAATGGCCGTAGAGTAACCTCTCACTGTGGACGAGGCCAAGCCGTCATCCAGCCGAGACTGTAAAAACTCGAGAACCGGCACTAGCCCTGCAGAAAAGGGATCGAGAAGCCCTCGACTTCCACACCAGCGCGCATAACAGGCCCATCTATCCTCGTACTGAATGTTCGTCGAATCCCTCCTCGAAGCCAGTATTGTGTCTGCAACTCGTGCAGGAATACCGCTCTCCTGGAGGCGATTCCGGACAGTGGCCAGGCCACCCACTGAATCCTGGGATTCGGGTGGGGCATTCCCTCCTGGGATAGAAGGCCCCGCCGACACGGTAATAGTACAGGAGGCCGTACCAGAAATCTGAGCACCGACGGGAACCAGCTCTGAGCCGTCCACAATGGGGTCACCAACACCAGAAGTCTGGGAGGTTGACTGCCCATCTGCGATAGAACTCTGGGAATGAGGGGCAAGGGTGGGAACGCCCACAGCACCCTGTCGGTCCAGTCTATCGCGAAGGCGTCTGAGGCCAGAGCTGCCGGGTCCGGGATTTTGGAGCAAAAGACCGGGGTCTGTCTCGTTGTCACGGACGCAAACAGATCCACCTGGAACGATCCGTACAACTGGGAGATAGTGTCGAATGTCCCCCGGTGGAGCATCCATTCGTGCGGGGCCAGAATGCGACGAGATAGCGCATCTGCCCGGACGTTGTCTATCCCTGGAAGATACTCCGGCATCGCCTTGATGTCGAGGTGATCGCACCACAGTAGAAACTGCCAGGCTTCCTCTAGAAGGGAAGGTGACACTGTCCCTCCTTGCTTGAGAATGTAGGTCATTGCCGTCTGATTGTCCATCTCTAACTGAGGGTCTCGGGACCTCCAAGGGAATGCCCCTGGATAGATTGTCCCTGTTCAGCCACCACTCGAGATGAGCCGGGAGCCACCCTGGAATGGGGACTTGCCGCTCGAGATCGTCCGCATGAGACCACAGACCGGCTAGAGCCTGCTGAACTGGTCTCATCCTGAGGCGGGCTCTCCACACTATGTCTACCGTGGCCGCCATATTCCCCAACAGCCGAAGCCAAGACCTGGCCGGCTGAGACGGAGACTGAAGGAAATGGGAGACGGCCAGGGAAACCTTGATCACCCTGTCCGGAGCCAGGGAAACTAGTCCCTCCGCGGTCCGGAACCTGGCCCCCAGAAAGACAAGGTCTTGTGATGGGGCAAGGTCTGACTTCTTCAGGTTGATGATCCAACCCAGGCGAACAAGAATGTTCATAATCTCCTGGGTGGCTTCCTGGTTCAGCTGACGTGAAAGGGCCCTGATTAGCCAGTCGTCCAGGTACGGGTGGCAACACCTGCCCCTCGATCTGGCCACTTGGGCTGGAACCAGCATCAGTTTGGTGAACACCCTTGGCGCCGTCGAGATGCCGAAGGGGAGCACACGAAACTGGTAGCACACCCCGTCGAAAGCGAAGCGAAGATACTTCTTGAACTGGGGGTGCATCGGGACATGAAGATACGCATCCTTGAGGTCGATTGAGGAGAGCCAATCTCCCGACCCTACTGATGCTATCACAGACCTGAGAGTCTCCATCTTGAACGATGGTATCTCCAGCATTCTGTTCAGATACTTCAAATTGAGGATGGGCCTGAATCCTCCGTCTTTCTTGGTGACCAGGAAGTACGTCGAGTAATACCCGACTTCCTCCTGGCCCACCGGAACGACTTCTATGGCTGCCTTGTCCAGCAGAGCTGTGACCTCGGCGCGTAGAACCTGCGCTTTTTCCGGGGAGGCTGGCACAGGTGTGCTCCTCACTCCGGTAAAAGGCGGTGGCCCATCTTTCCAGAGTGGCAAGTGACCATCCCTGAGTGTGGACAGGACCCAGGGATTCGAAGAAACTACTTCCCACTCCTCCAGGAACCGAGACAGACGGCCCCCGACTGGAACGTCTGGGAGAAGACAGTGGATTCCCGCCTCCGGCGACACTCCGGTCCCCTGGCGGTCCTCCAGAACAACTGGGAGAAGGCAGTGGATTCCCGCCTCCGGCGACACTCCGGTCCCCTGGCGGTCCTCCAGACTGGGCAGGAAGAGGCTTAAGGGCCCTTGTTGGCGCCCTTTTTGCCCCGAAAAGACGACTGCTTGCCCTCGCGCTGTCGGTTTTTCCCCTGGCCTTTCCCCTTCCCTTGCTGTTGACCTGAGCGTCCCTCGTATGGCCCGTTCCATGACGAATAGGACTTGGCCGGTGGCCCAGTGCTCAGGTTGTCAAGGGGGGAGGACTTCCGCTTACCAGATGAGCCAAGGGCGCCTTTGACGTCCCTAACTCGTGAAATCTGGTCCGCGGTGTCCTTGATGATGGTAGCGGACCCGGGAAACAGGGTGGAACCCAGTTCGTACGGGAGCTCCATCAGCATGTCTCGGGTGGGCTGCGGGAAGGAAGAGAAAGAAAGCCACACCCGGCGCAGCCCCATCACTGCGCACATCACCTGGCTAGAAGCGCTACGGATGGCGTCCCTTGCCAGGTGACCACTCACCTCAGCCAGCTGCCTCTGGAGCATAGCCGGAAGGCTACGGTCCTTTCCCTCGTCCAACGACGTGGCCTGGAGCGAAGCCAGGTACGCCTGATGAACTGCAATACGGAGCGCCTGACAGCCATTCCTGTAGGAGTCTTCCGACGTCCTGAATAGCTTCTTCAGGAACGCATCCTGCTTAAAGGGGGGCACACACCGGCCCTGGGCTCCAAGGGAGTCCAGGCTGACTGAGGCCGACACATCCGAGTCACAGACCGGTACCTCAAATAACCCCGCCTCCCCCAAAGGATACCGCTTGTTTAACTCCGGCAGGGAGAAGCGTGTTCTAGTACCCTTCAGAAGAGGCGCGATCATATCAGTGCGGACTGAATCCAAGATGCGGAGGCGCACCTGAGGAGTCTTGCGTTGAGCAAAAGCTCCTCCGGGAAGCCGGAACTCCTCCCCTACCTCCTTCTCGGGAACGGCAACCTGAGGGATGGCCTCTGCCACCTTGGCACGGATCTCCCTCAAGGCAACAGAGATGGGTAAGTCTAGTGGATCAGGATTCCCATCCCCCTCGACGTCCATCTCCGTCTCCGATCGCTCCCCCGACACCTCGGAATCCTCTACCGAGGACAAGGCATCAGAGGGAACGACCGAAGACACAGAAGGAGGAAGACGAGGGATGCGGAACGCCGAGCCACCAGACTCACGCCGTTCGAGAGAAGGGGGCGGAAGGAGAAGTCCAGGTGCGAGCCCCGGCGGCGGAGCGTCGGGACCCAGCCTCTCTGGGGAACCGGCACCGACCGTCACACCAGCGGAGCCGGAGGAAGACGGGGGAGGCCGTATGGTATTGCCCACCATGGCCCGGGAAGTACCGGGCACTTGGGCGTCGGGAACCTGTGCGACACCTGGGCCCCTGCCCAGGCTTGCGTCGGCACCGACGTCGGACGCGGTGCCCGAAGCACCGGCCGACGGAGCATCCAGGCATGGGGGGACCGACGTCCTCAGCTCCTGCCGGAGCTGCGACATTAGGTCTCCCAGCATGCCCTTCATCTGCCCCTTAATAATGGCGTTAATGGTGTCAATAGATTGTGTAATTGGACGGACCCTAGCGGAGGACAGCCGTTCCCCCACCTCCGAATCTGAACTCGGAGAGTCAGAAGGGAGAGCGGGGGTGGCCTGCTTACCCTTACGCTTACGCTTGGAGGGGGGGGGTCGCCTTGCGGAGATCCTCGCCCGCGTCCTTGAGGCTCCGGAAGAACGCCGTGTCCAGTGCCCTTCTCTTCTTGGTACGGTTGGAAAACCCCGAGCAGGTGGAACACGCTGAATCATCATGGTCGTCCTCGACCAGGCAGACGATGCACAACTCGTGTGCATCGGCTTGAGGGATGTTAGTCCCGCAGTTGAAACATCGTTTGAACGACTGCAAAATCATCCAAAAAGATATTTCAACCGTGCATGCGTGGAAGAATGTAAACATGTGTATCAAAGTGTACATGCGCCTATTCTAAGCATGACATAAATTGGCAAATTCGGCTGCCAAAGTAATGAAATTGCAACTTATGAAGCAAGCCAAAAACATAGCAGCCTGAAATGGAAAAGAGCATGTCAAAAAAACATGGCTTGCCCGTTCCACAAAAATAAAAATCACAACGAACTTTCGAAGTGAAATTTATTCAAAGGAACGAAAGGTTGCTTAAATATTTTGACCTAACATAACAACAAGCACCAAAGAAAGACGAACTCCATACGAAAAGATACAATTTTCCACTAGCAGGAAAAGTCTAATCGGGAAGTCGCCATCTTTGTCGAATTCTCGCCCCACAACGCGAGCACATGGCCGCGCTGGGTTTGAGAAACCTAGTCTACAACGCGAGAAATGCGAGAATGCGAACCTATTCTAAGAATAAAAGGTTACCACACATACAATTTCTTTGTCCATAGTATGTTTTCTTAGGAAACTTCACAAGAAACTTAGCAAAAGTCGACAGAAGAACGAAGACGTCCAGCTGGCTCAATGACAGATTGATAAGTGGTGAGATTAGAGTTATCTGCCCCTGGTGTCATAGTGACGGCCAGGGATGGGGCTCTATACGAGGTGGTAGGACAAACGACAACACATTTTCCAAATGTTGTTTTTTGTATATTTTTTATTCAAAAATAGTCACAACCTGTCATAGTAGCAAAAAATACAGATTTTTATGCAATAGTACCCCAAGGAGGATCCCTTCTGAAAAAGAATAATTAATTAACATGTTTTATATATTCATTTATTAAAAAAGACCGCAAACAAGTGTCATAGTTCACCCCAGTGACTTATAAAATTGATCCATGTTGTCACATTTGCAAAAAGAGATGCATTTCACAACATTTTCAAAGGGAGATATATACACTTGTACAATTATGAATAATAAGATACTGCTTATGTCTTGTGGGTCAAACAATGCCATCTAGGGACACAAACACAGCCAGAGCATTGATTGACAACAGCATGAATAAGCAAGATAAAAATGAAATAGAATGATGATGATGTCAAATTTGTGGCATGTATACTTAACATACCACTTACCGGTACATTTGTTTGCAAAAAGATATCAAAGAACACAACTTTTATTTACTTTGATTAACTTGACATGCAAGTAACAAATTTAAAGAAATAAGAACTCATAAAAAAAAAATGTTGAAACAATAAAAGGAAAATATTTCATCATAAAGAAGTTTGAATACAAAAAAAAGTTCACCTGATCAAGTAACACAATTGATGTGAAGAACGCGAGTACATAAAATCGTATGAAACTTAAATACAACCTGATTGACAAATTAACAGTACCCGCTTCTTTTGGACGCAGTAACTGCTAATCTGGGACTGACCATTATTCTAATTGTTCACACACTTGTATGAAGTTGATTCCAAATGACTTAAAAACACAAAATGTGAACATAAATGTCAATGATACATCATACTCGTTTCTGCCATTATTTCATGTAGGTTAATTACAGCTATTTATCAAGTAATCATATTCAAATGCTGCCTTAAAATGAAGTAGGTAATTGGGGAGCATTGAGCATTGAGATTTCACATTCTTTAAAATAGATGTTGAAAAAGTGAATTTGTATTGAGTTATCATAACTGCAGTAAGAATTTCTACCATGCTATTTTACATTTGAGTGACACTTTCAAATCTTGGTTAGAACTACCAAGTACATGTTTTAACACTGCTGTCAGTCATATAGAGAAATGTTTGCACACCATATGCATCTCAGTTCAACATCAGGTTTCAGGATACAATTGTTCCAAAGTTGGTCCATCATACCATGTCACAGAGATCACAATTCAATGTTGTTTTTGATGATGGAGGTCCTTTTTTTAAATACTTTTCACAAAAAACATTGGTTAAGCAGCTTTCAGAACATGTTTGATTTCTTTCTGTTCCGCGTCTTATTTCACAGTTACCCTATTTAACAACATCACATAGTCCGGTCAGTCTGTTTGGCTGCCTTCATTGAATGTAACTCCTCAACATAACCTTTCAAGGTCACCTCTTCTATACCAGCTTCTGTCTTTTACTATAATGCCAAGTCTCCAGCTTGCTACCTTGCTACCCACTTATCCAGTGAAGCCAGATCTTGCCTTTATTTGTATATGGATTAAACTGGTATAATGACCTTGACCTCTTTACTTTTAGTCTAGACATGACATTCAGGGCTGTATATAGGTCACTTCTATCTGTTAGCTTGTCTCTGACCATCCTGCCAAATGCTACCAACTTGTTTGACAATCGTTTGAAACCAGTTTTCGCTTATATTTGTATGACATAGTTTGGGATCATACTCTGTTTTATCAGTCCAGCCATGACATTCAGCTCTATTTATCAGCCTCATCACCTTGACCTTTATGATGAAGGTCATCAGGAGAGTCCAGTTCCTGTTTGTATGTAGAGAAGTCCGGCACTTCACATCCCACATACGCCCCCTTCTCCACACAGTACTCTATCAGGGCCCTCCACTTGTCATCCTAGAATAATTTAAAAAAATAATGTTTTACATCAAACCATAGTCTTTTCTCTTAGTTTACCAGAGCTATAGCTTAATTACTTCAGAATTCTGAATTTGCAAAGATTTGATAATGCTTGTTTTGCCTCGATTTACCTATGGGTTTAAATGAAGATAAGATTTGATAGAATTCAATGTCATGAGATTTGCAACGATGTGATCATGTAATTTTACTATGAAAACATAAAAACATGTTGTTACTTTGTAACCCTTAGAAGATTTTTGCAAGGACAAGGTTGCATGACTGATGCTATGAAAACTAGAATTAGAAAACATGGTTAACAATTTACCTGACCTAGAAAGAATTGAGAAGTCTTTATGATGAAAAATTGAAGTTTGAAATCAACTGACCTGAGATAGAACAAAAGGATTGCCAACTATGATAAGCAGAGCCTGGGCACGTGTGATGGATACGTTGAAGCGCTTGGCGTTGCTAAGGAAACCCAGCGTGTGTCGTACATCAAATCCAATGAGTTTCTCATTGGCTCTGACCTGTTGGAAGAGAGATTATCAGATTGTTGAACACAAAGTATTTTAATTCCATTGGTCAACCATGACAAGGTTACAAGAAAATGAGATATATTGACTTAAAGGTAAACTTGCTCTTACAAACGGCATCAAAGGTGTCATTGTCTTATTGCCTGTTTGGACAATCAGTGCCCAATGTTGGTGCTACTCTGAGGTTGATACTTTAAATTATGTCATAGAACAAGAATTTAAAGTATTTGGACAAGGTGATTCAAAACATAAAGACACGTCACAATGCTTACAAATAGATGCATTAGACAATAGACAAATAGAACTGAATTAGATATAATGAGTTAGGAAAGAACTGAACTAGAGCAAGAATGTGGTATAGTTATGTGAAACACTGACCGTAGAGATGATGATGACAGGTCTCTCCTGCCCCTGGAACTCTTCCACGGACCCGACCTTCACCGTCTCAACGTCAAACTTCGCCATCAGCAGTCGCAACTTCTCAACCTGCCGGGTACATCATACTCAAGGTTTAGAGGATCTACATAATGTGTATATTGAGTCAGAAGGGAAGTGTTCAGAATCAAACACAGTGTTGTAAGAGTATCAAGTGACACAGTCTTTGAATAATAATTAAATAAACTGACAAATTTGACCCGCCCTACAATCGGCCATGGGCCAAGATTGGAGTTGCGAATAAACCAGGAAATAATCATTATCCCCAATGAAAGAAGTGAAAGCAAGCTGGCAAAGGTTTTCTCAAGTCAAATCAAAACAGTTTTTGTTTCAAATTCATTGTAAGAGTTAATTCCCCTGTTCTTTCACTTAGATCTATTCACTCTGTTATCCAGAAGCTTGTATGGCTAATGGATCTGAAGAACGACAAGGGTTGCAGTGTTCACACCTATAAAGTGTAGTTAATATATTTTATGAGAGTTATTGAAATAATGTTCTGAAATAAGAGAGTACAACACTGACTGTGAACAAACTTATTTCTATTTTGTATTTATGGAAGAAACCTTTAGACTAACAAAAATGAATTTGATTGATGTCAAGAGGATGCTGTTGCCAGCTGCTCTTGCAAACTTGGCAATTTTCAGCTGATCAGCTGATTTCAGCTGTTTTGACTGTCTTAACTGTAGTTTTATTCATAAAACATGGAGGAACCTAAATTCCATGCATTTCAGCTGATTTTTACAATCTGTATTGGCATCTCTAGGGGCAACTGGTTGTTTTCATGACTATGCACAATACTTAATTTGATTATGCTTAAGATTCAATACATGCTTCTAAAGGCTGCAATCCATGATTCCAAGTCTGACCTGTTTCCTATAGGGTGTGATGATCCCGACATCCTCCACGGAGAGATTAAGGATGGGGTCGTTGAGAAGACTCTGGAGGTACTGCACCACTTGAACCGTCTCCATCGGGTTGAACCAGGACGGGCTGTCCGTCTCTCGCATGTCCTCTCCCTTCACAACAGTTCAATATGCTGGCTGAATCATTCACATATCAAAATCATGTGGACTGAAAGAGATTGAGTATGGCACCTCCTACATTGATCTCATCCTTTTGCATCAATGAGTCATGAAATAATTGTTTAACTCCTACAAGCTAGAAATTAGGCTGTGTTACTAGTGTCAAAAGAGTAAAAGGGTTAAAGATAAAAGCTTTTTACCTTGTAATCATTACCAATGTATTTTTGTTATATTTTGGATCACAATATCTCAATTTTTGTTATGTTTTGGTCCTACACCCTACATCCTCAGGTCTAGAACACCGCCAGCAACAACCATACCTGTACGTGAATGACTAGCCCATTTCACTATCAACTGTACTTTTGCAAATTGTGTGATCCAAAACATAACATGAGAGATTTTTTTTCATAGAAGACAAGAGTTGATATATGCTTTGCCAACATGAAAGAGGACGATGACAGATAGTTTGTGATTTTAGATTTACCGTTACACATGTACCCACCCTGACCAAATGAAAGGTGACAATAAACACTACCAAGTCTAGTAGAAGTTATGCTACCTTCTCTAACCTAATGAAAGACAGCAGTGACCTAGAGTGACCAGAAGTACATAATTTTATCCCCTGACCCCATGATAGATAAGAGTTACCTACCCTGACCCCATGGAAGATGAGAGTGACCTACCCTGACTACATGGAAGACAAGAGTTCCCTACCCTGACCCATGGAAGATGAGTTACCTACCCTGACCCCATGGATGACAAGAGTTACCTACCCTGACCCCATGGATGACAAGAGTTACCTACCCTGACCCCATGGAAGATGACGGGGAAGTCTGATTGAGGTAGTCTCTTCCAGCCACACAGAGAGTGGGTGAGACTGGGGTCAGCTACAGCGGTCAGCTGGTCGTAGTAGAAGAGTCTGGACGGCAGGGTGAGGATAGCTGGGTGGGACCGGTAGTTGTTGATCAGCATTGTCACCTGAATAAAAGATCACTAGACTATTCTGGTTTTTGGCGATGTAAAAAAAACAAAAAACTTTAACCTGAACCTTAAACCTTTTCTAATAGTAAAATGAAGCAGTTGCAAGAATTACTGGTGACATTAAAAATATTGGTGGATCCAAAGGAAGGGTGATATTTTGTTTTAACCTCCTCAATTTTGAATAATGGCTATTAGTGAAACCTTTCTTTTGTAGGAATAATGAAATACACACAATTGTGATTTCTTATATTATGAACTGTTCTTACTTCGAAATCTTTCAATTATAAGATCAAGATTTGTCACTACCCACCAACATGGAATCAAATCCTCCGTGGTCTGCAAAGATTCTCTCATTGCGCATGTAGAGAGACCTGTCCATGAGCCGTTCAAGGAAAGACAACTCTAGTCCATACATCTTGGAGTACTTGGACATGAGCACTGGACCAAGCTGTTTGGGATCTCCTGCTAATACTATCTGCACCACAATTGAAGAGGAAAGCTTGATAATATTTCATCTAAAGTGTTAGTTCAATACTCATTTCTTTTTCAAAGTTGAGCTGAACAGTTTTTTAATGTTAATATAAACAACAAATACACGTTAATAATATACATAATTACCTTGGAAAGGAGAAGCAGTAATTATATCTGAACACACTAAGAAACCAAATTGCAATCATTTCAAAAATTATCCTAATGCATGCTTAACCAGTCTTGTGAGAAATAATTGCAGAATAATTATTTAGCAAGTAAAAAAGGCCAAAGAGTTCAATTAAAGGTTATATATGATTGTATAACAGATATATAATATTTTCATCATAATTCTTTTCATGACTATAACTTACCTATAATACTACCAGTATATGTAACCATTTAGCAGCAGGGTCATTCTCAAAATTTGACCAAATTTTAGTCAGTAGCAAAATGCTCTAAAAATATGATTTCAAAATTTGTTTAAAAGCCATATCCTCAAAGAAGAAGGTATTTTGTACTTCTTTAAAATGTAAAATGCTTAAGGTGTGTTAGTATTTTTGGAGAAAATTTGGGTTTTGTCGTCATTGTGGAAGGAAAACCTCTGTCAGTTGACACGCGGGTGACTTTGCAGAATTTTAAAATGCATATTTTAAAACTTATCTGAACATTTTTTTAACACCTAAACAAAAACACCACTATACTAAACCCATTTTATACTAAATAATAATTATTTCACAAATAATTGCATAAATATTACAAAAATAATGACCGTCCGAAATATCATTGTCAGTGGTGTAATGATTATAAAAATCTGACAATAAATTTTTTTCTCCCTTCAATTGCATACTGAAAACTGACTGCTCCCTTTGCTGATGACATTCTACTTATGGCTGAACTTTAAAGGAGGTCATATATGAATTGCTGTTGAAGTTTCGTGAACTTTTTTTTAGTGTACCATATAACATAACTTTTCATTGTGTCAGTGGTGTAACAGTGATTACTTGTTCATATGAACTAATACAAACCCGTTAACATGTTAGGTCTATTAAACAAAAAGAAACACCATCATAGATGTTATTTGATCAGTCTTTAGGGATCATTAATTGTTTTAAAGCTCCTAAAATTGTGAATGGGTCAGTGGTGTAACAGTCAGTGGTGTAACAGAGGACAGAAATTACACCACTGACAAATCTTGTAACACCACTGACAACATTTGTTTTCAATGCAATATTCACAAAACTCAAACTGTTTACATTACATCTATTCAGAGCATTTCCATTTAGATTGTTTATTGAAATATTTATTGAAGAAACATACCACATAAAGTCATATCGCCCCATTTTATGCCTTATAGTTTGCTTGGTTTGTTACACCATTGACATGTTTGTGACACCAATGACATTTTCACTTCTTTGATGACAAATCTCCAATATTATTATCATTAATTCTATATCCTACTTCTTGTTTCCCTAATTGTGTCCTGTTTGGGGTCTCAACGAGGAAAGAATGGTCTACTTTTTTTTTTAAGGTAAAAAATTTAGATGAAAGTAAATAACATCCCTTATAAAAAAAACTCATATATGCAGCAACATTGCAGCGATGTTTTCACTCACCGTTGCACATAGTTGCGGCTGAAATTTCTAATTTACCATGCAAATGAGCGTGCGGCAAAGTTGCGGCTAATTCATTACGCATAAGTTGCAACAACCGTTTCCCTCAAGTGATCCGCAAGCGTTGCACTCAAGTGATCCGCAAGCGTTGCACTCAAGTGATCAGCAAGCGTTGCGCTCAAGTGATCCGCAAGCGTTGCACTCAAGTGATCAGCAAGCGTTGCGCTCAAGTGATCCGCATGCGTTGCGCTCAAGTGTTCCGCAAGCGTTGCGCTCAAGTGATCCGCAAGCGTTGCGCTCAAGTGATCCGCAAGCGTTGCGCTCAAGTGATCCGCAAGCGTTGCGCTCAAGTGATCCGCAAGCGTTGCGTTCATGTGATCCGCAAGCGTTGCGTTCAAGCGATATATATATAATATATTCAGTGTAATGTTTTGAAAGTAGCTCACATTGTTTCTCTCATGATGTCACCTGTATAAAAGATCCAAACACATCATATTCATTTTAATATTTTATTTTGATTATTCACTTGTGCATAAAATAACACACAAAAATATATATATCAGTTGTATGTACAGCATGAAAGTTTTTTATATGACATCATCAAGCATTCTAGCACTAAGAGATTTGAGACACTTGTTGAATAATTAACTGAACATTTAATATATTTAATTTTGGATCTTGTTTCAGGGTATAATAGATAAAAGTTTTTATGTGACATGAAAAGGCATCCTGGCACTAAAAGATTTGAAACAAATATATGCCAACAGTTGCATTCTAAAATAAATTACAAATTCAACTGTTAAGATTATACTCCAATATCTAAGATTTAATTCACTGATTAACCTTTATAGCTATTAAATGAAGTCCTTACAATAACAGGACCATTTATAGATTATTACAATTTCTGTTGAAAAGTGTCACATCACTAAGTTATGAATGACAATTTTTGGGGAAACTTATGCTAAATGTGATACATTCAAGTATATAAAGTGAATAAAATGAAAACATATTTGTTCAAATTAATTTGTCTGTGTTCACATCTGAAGAGTTGTGGCTTGGTCTTCATTCTGAAACAATAAACAAATGTTTGTACAATCAATTAGGATGCTCGCCATTGAAAATAAAACAATAGTTTCTCTTATACATGAATCACACTTTTATTGCATACATAGATATGAATTAAGAACAGAATTGCAATGTGGTTCTAATCTGTAACTAAATTGGTCAGAAGTCATTGATCAATCTGTTTGTTTATTTAGCACTTCAGTTTACTTTAATGACACTGCTTTGCTATTCCTGTCAGTTCCCTTATGTTGTGAGGTCTGTGTATTGTAAGCTTCAGTGATCACCTTAATAAACAATTTGAATACATTCCTTCAATGTATGGAAAGAGAAAAAAGACTACAACTGAACTCAGTTACAAAATGGTGAAATAACAAGCAAAAAAAAAGTATGACACCTGGATCAATTTAATTACTATTTATTATAATTAATCTATAAAAACAGATAGAATTTGAACTAATAATTTGACATTTGAATGTGTAAATGATTTTTATACTTATTTATGATTATTGTATTACCATTTATTTTATAAAATTATTATTAATTATTATTAAAAAATCTTATCAATCTTCAGGTGTCAGGATTTTAAAATCTAGACTACTTTATAACCCAAAATAAATAATAAAAAAGGTTATATGTCTAGATAATTTGAAGAATAATAACATTTGAATAAAAAAAATAAAAGAATATACAATAATTTAAGAATTGAACAGAAAGACTTTCATTGAAAATCTATATGATCAAACTTTAAAGTTTATATAAATATTTTATTAAAACTAAATGTGTCCTGAAGTAATAACAAAAATTAGTTAATTGATATATCAAAAGTCTTCAAATTGATTTACAGCTCATAAGCATTTGGAATGGTGTTATCCCATAGTGGGCCACGAGTAGATTACGTAATGAGCAGACCGGCGGGCCACTATGGGAGAGCTTTGGAATCAAGTGTTCCCTCATGTATTTACAGCATACAATCAACCTGTCTGGGTGTTAACAAATTAAAGTGTTATTAATCAAGTCCATTTATTTGCAAATTAGGTTGCAATTGTCTAATCTACAGTCAAGGAATATACAGGATGTTTATTCAAGAATTAAATCAGGATTAAGAACAGTATAGCAATGTGACTCAGATTGGTCATTTCTTAAACTGTTTGTTTATTTAGCAATTTAGTGTACTTACTATGAAGACACTGCCTCCTTATCCCCTCATGTTGCCAGGTCTGTGTATTGTAAGCTTCAGTGGTCACCTTAAATAAACAATTTGCATATTACAGTCCTTTTATGAAATGAAACAGGTATAGGGAAAGAACAACTGAATCTAATTATTCAGTTATATATATATAAGCAATATATGAAGAGTTAGCAGAGATAATTTGAACTAACAAGTTGACATTGAATAAATCAATAACTTTGATAGTAATTTGTTTGTTTAGAAAATTTTATCAATTCAAAAGGTTTATGAAACAATTTGAATTTGCATTCATGGTAGACTACACATTGGTAAATTAGTTATCAAATAGAAACTTCAACAGTTTCTACTTGATGAACAGTTATCAATTGTACAGAAATGGACACACTTGAAAATCTATTTGATCAATCAAATATATATAGAATTCATTGCAAAAGTTTTATATAATAAGTCTTTAAAGATCATAAGCAATTGAAATCAAGTGCTCCCGGTATATCTATGATATACAATTGACCCGTCTGGATGTTTACAAATAAAACTGTCAGTTATCAAGTCCATTTACAATTGCATTTTGAATTGTCTAATCTACAATCAAGGATTATAATGCATGTGTATTCAAGAATTAGATTAGCATGCCAGGTGTGCAGTTTTCAAGAATTAGATTAGCATGCCAGGTGTGCAGTTACCTGCAGTTACATAATCTCTGCCTGTGTCTAGCCTCAGTTGTCCTCTCATGGCAGCCATGGTCCAGTGCACACTTGTGTCAACAATGCCATCTTTTGCTGAAAATTACCAAGTAATAAAACCTAATGACACATCAAATCAGTATCACATTGCAAAACATAGAGGTACATAATAATGTAATATAACAATACTTTACAAGATATTCAATCAAGAAGTAACAAGGTTTGAAACCATTTGTCATTTTGACTGCATGTGAAGCCAATATTATTGAAACATCATAAGCTCTTGTTTATGATTTGGAAAAGAACATACAGGCAACATGAACTTGGAATAGTATTCAGATGTACTTACTCTGATATCAGTGACTGAAGAAATGCCATTTTAGCTGTTAATGGGCTGTGATTTAACTATTATATCCAGTTGTTTTGGTTGATAGACGCCATCTTTCTTCCCTCCTTCTTGCATGTGGCTTGTGCAGTGGTAAAGAGCTAAATATTGCAGAGATTCTGATTGGCTAATGTCCAGCCCAACTTGATTCTGATTGGCTAATGCACAATACATTGCACAGTGCACAGAGTACTTGCCTGATGGTTATGCAGAGGGTTTTGATAAAATGTATTATTTTATAGCTTGGAAATTGAATTGTTAATGAATTTGTTCATGCTGATAATGATAAGTATAAAAGTTTTTTTCTTTTTAAATCTAACAAATATTTTGTAGGTTTATTGTTTAGTGCCACAATTGTTATAATTGTGTTTCTTTTAAGTGACATTTTTACAATCATTTATTTCCTTTATAATTGTTATTCAAGAAGTTTTTCCATTAATTGATTACTTATGAAAAATAGAAGGTAAGTATCCAATACACATAAAGATCAATTTTACATTTTACAACCAGGTTTACAATATAAAATTAATCTTTTGATTAAAAAAGATAGAATTAGAATTAACAAGAAAGAAAAACCTGGGTTTACAATA
This sequence comes from Steromphala cineraria, assembly GCA_916613615.1. Taxonomy (NCBI): domain Eukaryota; kingdom Metazoa; phylum Mollusca; class Gastropoda; order Trochida; family Trochidae; genus Steromphala; species Steromphala cineraria. Next base: position 19,821,437 of record OU744726.1, read on the forward strand.
AATGTATCAAAGTATGTGAAGTCTTGAATAAAAATGAATAAAAAGGAAATAGAACCTGTGCACTAAGTGATTATTTGTTTTCAAATAAACAGATGTCACTTACTTCACAAGTTTTGAGTAATTAACAGATAACTGACAATAGACTAAACCAACAAACTCGTCAACACATGATGGTCAGTGTCAATGACAGGAAATCACAACTTGAAATAACAACTAATTGTATAACTGATATCCCTTACATAGTAAAATAACAAAGTTAATGACCCTTGAAGTAAATACCTTTTAAGGTAGCAATCAACAATGCTGCTTTCAGAGAGGGATAATGGATGCTTTTGTCATTGGCTAATACTGAATATTAGCTCCACCCATCTCTATCACTGTAACTAATTCATTTACATCTTAAACAATGTCGACACAAGTTATAGCAATGCAGAACATGTAAGTTTTATTTATTACAATATCATACATCTTTTATGTAGGAGGATAATAAAATTTATTAAAAGTGATAATCTGAATCAAAATTTTAAAATCTTATTTCAAATGATTAAAAGAGGAATATCCAAATTATTTGTACGGTACACTTCTGTGTGTTTGATGAATGTGTGATATCCTGATGTTTACTTAGAGAGCCCAACAGCAGGAGATTCATTTAATCTCAAATCTGTAATAACAATCCCTTTATGAATAATTCGAATATTGAGATTTAACTTCACAGCTTCTCCTCACAAGACTTACTTAGTTTGTTATGTATGATTATTAATATAGATTAAATTTTGAATAAAATGAACATAAAACCTGTCGAACACATTTTAATTCAGAATATATTTTCAAATAACCAGGTGTCATTAAGAATTTAACAAGTTTTGAGTAATTAACAGATAACTGACAATAGACTAAACCAACAAACTCGTCAACACATGATGGTCAGTGTCAATGACAGGAAATCACAACTTGAAATAACAACTAATTGTATAACTGATATCCCTTTCATAGCAAAATAACAAAGATAATGACCCTTGAAGTAAATACCTTTTAAGGTAGCAATCAACAATGCTGCTTTTAGAGAGGGATAATGGATGCTTTTGTCATTGGCTAATACTGAATATTAGCTCCACCCATCACTGACACTAATTCATTTACATCTTAAACAATGTCGACACAAGTTATAACAATGCAAAACATGTAAGTTTTATTTACTACAATATCATACATCTTTAATGTAGGAGGATAATAAAATTTATTAAAAAGTGATAATCCGAATTAAATTTTATAAATCTTATTTCAAATGATTAAAAGAGGAATATCCAAATTATTTTTACACTTCTGTTGTGTTTGATGAATGTGTGATATCGTGATGTTTACTTAAAGAGTCCAACAGCAGGAGATTCAATTTATCTTCAATCTGTAATAACAATCCCTTAATGAATAATTTGAATATTGAGATTTGACTTCACAGCTTCTCCGCACAAGACTTACTTAGTTTGTTATGTATGATTAATAATATAGATTAAATTTTGAATAAAAAGAACATAAAACCTGTCGAACACATTTTAATTCAGAATATATTTTCAAATTACCAGGTGTCATTAAGAATTTAACAAGTTTTGAGTAATTAACAGATAACTGACAATAGACTAAACAAACAAACTCGTCAACACATGATGGTCAGTGTCAATGATTTGAAAATTAACAGGAAATCACAACTTGAAATAATAACAAAGTTAATGACCCTTGAAGTAAATACCTTTTAAGGTAGCAATCAACAATGCTGCTTTTAGAGAGGGACAATGGATGCTTCTGTCATTGGCTAATACTAAATATTAGCTCCACCCATCTCTATCACTGTAACTAATTCATTTACATCTTAAACAATGTTGATACAAGTTATAACAATGCAAAACATGCAGGTTTTATTTACTACAATATCATACATCTTTTATGTAGGGGGATAATAACATTAATTTTATTAAAAGTGATAATCCAAATAAAAAATTTTAAACCTTATTTCAAATGATTGACAGAGAAATATCCAAATTATGTGTTGGATGAATGTGTGATATCGTGATGTTTACTTAGAGAGCCAAACAGCAGGAGATTCAATTCATCTTAAATCTGTAATAACAATCCCTTTATGAATAATTTGAATATTGAGATTTGACTTCACAGCTTCTCCTCACAAGACTTACTTAGTTTGATATGACATGAAAAACAACCTCAATAGAATGAAATTTCAAATAGGTCTTATTAATTGTTCTTAGAACATGGTTTGATTAGTCCTTTCATTAGCATTATAGTCAGTCGCTTCTAGTCTGATATCATATTATCATTACATATTTTATATTATGAATAAGAAGGCCATATACATTTTAGTGCAACTGGGATAAATCAAGCGTGTATTAATTGTGAAATGGCATGCTGTACCTGTGTGTTAAGCTGAAACTGCTTATTGAATATTGTATTGTTATGATGATCCAGGTACATATCCTTGAACATCGAATGTTATACAACTATTACAGTGTTATGATGATGAATGGTTATGATTATATGAATCGGCTAATTACACCAACCCCAATAAATGCAATGAATTGCATACAATTGTCTTTGTCTTTCTTTATCAATGCATAAAAGTGAAAACTTTGCGGCAATGTTTTCACTTTTTTTCCATCTAATTATTAATTGTCACGTTGCTGCATATGTTTATCTAAACGAGCACTTGCGTTTCACAACCGTTTCGCTTGTTAGTGAATGTTTCGCTCCTAGAAAACAATACGCCGCAATGTTGCTGCACCATTGTGGCTAACTATAATTTTTTGTAAGGGATACACCTTTTCAGTAGCATTTGGTGTGAATGATTTAAATTCAACATTATTAAAAAAAAATAAACAAAATAAATAATAACTTGTTTTTTCTTTGAAATCGTGGAAGAAATTTGGCATATCCAAAAGATAGGAGATTGTCAAAATGTTGTTCCCTGTGACTAAAATATGTTACACCAATGACATTCAGAAAGTACATCTTTATAATAAAGAAAAGGAGTTTTAAAAAACTACAAATGACGTTGACATGTATGAAAAGACCTCGGTAAAAAAAAATGTTTCAACTGTTTCCTTCTGAAAGCCACTGACATTTGCAGCCGTATCGTTTTTTTGTAAGACATCTTTAAATATGGGTACAAAGCCAATGTCTTTCGTTAAATTCCCATTTGCAATTGAAAATGTTTAATAAAAATAGAGCCATTGGCTCTGTAGCTCATCAGGCATCATATCAAGTTTGCTTTATACAGGCAAGATGTGCTAAAAATGAAACTGATGTTACCTATTGCAAGAAAACCTTTAAAAAATTTACAAAACAAATGTATTATTATTCAACACTTTCTAGATCGCCAATATCAGACAGTGAAAGAAGTCCACACTAAAATATCCAAGGAGAAATAAATTTGCCATAGACTGTCATCTAATGGAGAAAAATAGGTTTTTAAGGTTGTGACCCCTGTGACCCTATTTGGGGTCATGGGGTCACAAAACCTACAGTTTAGAATCCCAATTGGCCAAGGAGTCTACATGCAGTCTTTCAGCTCAATAGACCTTAAGGAGCTAAAGATGATGATAAAAATAAGTTTTTAAGGTTGTGACCCCTGTGAGAAGAATCCCCATTTGCCAAGGAGTCTGCACATATAATTTCAGCTCTCTAGACCTTTTGGAACTTGAGAAGAAGATGAAAATAGTTTTTAAGGTTGTGACCCCTGTGACCCTATTTGGGGTCACAGGGTCACCAAAGTTACAAATTAGAATCCCCATTGTCCAAGGAGTCTGCATATATCAATATTAACTCTCTAGACGTTTTGGAACTGGAGAAGAAGATGAGAATTGGTTTTTAAGGTTGTGACCCCTGTGACCCTATTTGGGGTCATGGGGTCACGAAATCTACAATTAAGAATCCCGATTGGCCAAGGAGTCTGCACATATCATTTTCAACTCTATAGTCCTTTTAGTACTAGAGAAGAAGATGAAAATAGGTATTTAAGGTTGTGACCCCTGTGACCCTATTTGGGGTCACAGGATCACCAAAGTTACAAATTAGAATCCCCATTGTCCAAGGAGTCTGCTCATATCGTTTTTAACTCTCTAGTCCTTTTAGAACTGGAGAAGAAGATGAAAATAGGTTTTCAAGGTTGTGACCCCTGTGACCCTAATTGGGGTCACAGGGTCACCAAAGTTACAAATTAGAATCCCCATTGGCCAAGGAGTCTGCACATATCATTTTTAACTCTCTAGTCCTTCTGGAACTGGAGAAGAAGATGAAAATAGGTTTTTAAAGTTGTGACCCCTGTGATCCTATTTGGGGTCACAGGGTCACCAAAGTTACAAATTAGAATCTCCATATGCTAAGGTACTTGTACACAAAATTTCAGCTCTCTAATGTGTATGGTTCATGAGGAGAAGTCGAAAGTGTCAAAAGTTTACGGACGGACGACGGACGGACGACGGACGACGGACGGACGGACGCCGGACGACGGGCCATGCCATAAGCCCATCTGGACTTTCAGTCCTGATGAGCTAAAAATTAATAATCAAGTTGACTTGAAGAAAAAAACAACAAATGAACAAAATGAAAATGGAAAATGAAAAACAAAATGATAAACTTATCATCACTTAGATAAAGATGAAAAAGATCAGGGTAATAGCAAAACTGATACATTGGAAAATACTTGATTTGCATTATGTAGCTGTCACTGAAGTTGAAGATACGTAATTGAACATTTCTCTTTACCCAAATTCTTGCTATTGAACCCATATAGTCTGTTAGTTAACAGTGCAAACTGTGTGGTTAAAAAATACTGAAAGTTATATCTTGCAAAATCAAGTTGTGTAAATAAATGTCACTGGTGTAACACTATTATTTGTTTAGTTCACCGTAATCATGTGAAGATATTTTTCTGAAAACTGTTAAAGTCTTACGAAGCTACTCTATAAGACTTCAAATTTGTAAATTATCAACTAATGTGCTTTTATTTGGCTTAAAATATTAGAGTAATGTCAAAGAAAATCAGGGGCGAAACAATCAGAATATGTCAATGGTGTAACACTATTCACTGAATTTGCACATTTTATTGATTTTAATATATAAATTGTGTAAACTTTTAAAATCCGAGTTTAAAAAAAAATCTTTTGAACCATTGAAATATCATATTTAACAAATAAGGTTATTTATTTGATTTATCTTGAAATTTGATCAAAGAAATCAATGGTGTAACACAATATGTCATTGGCGTAACAGTATTTCAACAACATGTTCATTTTATTTTTGTTAAGATTGTTTTTCAGAAAACTTTCAAATAATGAGTGTTAAGAACATACTATCGAACTTTTCAGATGTATCAATAAGCATCTAAATACATCTTAATTGGTTTTAACTTGAGGAAAAATATTTAAGAAGTCTTTGGTGTAACAAATATGTCATTGGTGTAACAGTGTTTTCTAAACTTGAACAATTCATTGATTTTCATATGGTTCAGGTGGAAACTCATACAATCTAAGTATTCAAGATTTTATGTTTATCCAAACAATATCTTGATAAGCAATTAAAGTCAATATCATTGTTCAATTTGATTGGAAGTAAAAAGGAAAAATCATTGGTGTAACAAAATATGTCATTGGTGTTACAACATTACCAAAACAAATTCATTTCATACACATAAATATTTTCCTTCTATCTAAGAAATTATTTGTGTTCATAATATGCTCTTCAACCCTTTCATTTTGAGTATAAGCAACAAGAAGCACTAAACTTTGGCAAATGTAGAGAAAAATCAGTGGCGTAACGAAACTTGTCATTGGTGTAACAGTGTTCATTGGAATTTTATGGCAGATGGTCTCATTTTGAAAGTCTATTATTTTCAATGCTACATGTTTGAAAACCAGTTCTTATCAACAGCTATCAAGTCATATAAATAATTTTAGGACTATTTGTTGAACTTATTCATTCAGTAACTTACATAAAATTCATTGGTGTAACAGATTATGTCAGTGGTGTAACAAAGAAAATCAGTGGTGTAACAAGCCTTTTTATCAATATTTAACAATTTTAAACATACATTTTTACAGTTTGAACTATGCTGTTCCATGCTCATGGAAAATACCTTTGATATTAATTGATAATAGATATACATTCTTGATGAGTTAATGTCATACCATAATAATTCTATATGTCAGCACTTCATTCTTCCCGTTTCAAAATCTTTTTGACAAATCAATTAAAAAATAATATAAAAATAATATTTGGTGAACTCACAATTAAAAAAGAGAGATAAATTATGGATAATGACAAAACTTGTTGTTTCCTTTTTTTACTTCAAAGTATAAAAATATCTACTTTTATGCTTGTTACACCACTGACATTTTTTCATGGTGACATCTTTAAAAACTTAATTAAAGAAATATTTAATTAGCCTCCTGCATGCAAATTATCATAACTGCATATTTCAATGTGCTGAGCATATCATAGCATAAAGAAATCATTAATTATAATGATTTGTATTTCTGTTTTTAACAAGGTCTAAATGTGGCCATTGTTTGAGAATGACCCAGCAAATGGCAATATTTTGATTATGTATGCTTTAAAACAAAGCAGTAGTTATTCAAATCCCTAAACCCAAGTTCACCGACCTGTCCATCTGCTCCAGCCACCAGGCCGAGAGGAACCAAACACTCCGGCTCTGTAGCTTGTCCTGCCTTCAACACAGGGAAACAATCGGGGAAAATGCACACAAGATTCATAAATGTAAACTCATATAGATTGACAAGAATCTGTAACTTCTTTATTGCAAAGGATACAAAATGCTAGATGCCAGATGCTAGGTTGAATGGACAGTTACTGTTCTATGTGGATACTTTTGTCTTGCAATGAATTTGAGAGGACAATTCTGTTTTAATACATATATATGTTATTAATACATGATTACTACACAATCCAGTTGAAAAGTGACATTTTGATCAAAACTAATCAGGATTCTTCATTGCTAAAAACCAAATATCATAAAGTAGGTTCCACTGGAAGATATGTTACATGTTGACAAAATTCTGTTAGAGAGAATGAAATCAAAGGTATAAGTTAACTCAACATTCCCAGCTCGACTCACCTCGTCAACAAAGGCGTGAGTGAAGTGACCCGGTTTCAGACCTAGCGTGTAAAGACTTCCTGCAGAGTTGCATGTGCTCACAACGATCCTGTACCGCGATATGACCTGCAGGTCATCGCCATAGCGACAATACTTCTCTATGCTTTCCGGAATATTCTACAATATAAAAAGAAAAGTGTATCAATGACATGAACGTTAATACAATAGTATATGTATTCCAGAATGTAAGAATTTTATATTGACGAGTTTGCAAAGAAATGGTGACAGAAACATCACTTTGCTGGTAATGTTTCCATATGAAACGTTTTTGATGACATTCTCTCAATACCTGTCAAAATGTTAAAATCTATTTATACAATTGTACATATATTCCAAACTTGAGGAATTATGTATATATATACATAGATACTTTTGCAAAGAAATTATCTTAGATAATGATAGAAACTGCACCTTGCAGGAAATGTGTCGATAAGAAAAAAGGTTTTGACAACATTTTCTCAATACTAATTAAAATGGTAAAATCTAGTTATAATTCTGTTCCAAAAAATAAAAGCAAACCTCAAACATTTACTGTTAAATTGATAAAATACTCATATCCAAATGTTACGGTTCTTACCTCTACGCCTCTGTTGAAAGCATTCAGCCTCACGATGTCCGACTCTCTCAACACTCCGCTCTCTATAAGTCTCTCAGCCTAAAACATATAAAATTTTTATAAACAGACTTTGTCTTCTTAAATCAAAAAAATAAATCATATCAATACAAGTGTTTGCTACTAACGTGGCAATGTCCCCCGCCGTTTGGATATTGCGATAGAATTGTAAGAATAAGCAAATGCTATATTCCCATTGACAATAAGTGCAATGGTTCAAGAGATAAGGCTTTAACAAGAGTTTCAAAAGTAGCCAAAGTGCTGTAGTGACCTTGAAAATAATGTCAAGGTCACCTGAAGTGACTGGTGTCTGCATACTCCCCTAATGTAGGCTGTGACTAAATTTGAAGACATTAGGTGCAGTGGTTCATAAGATAATAATAATAATAATAATAATAATACTTTATTACCCATGAGGGAATTTGTTTTACATGATGAACATCTGACAACAATGAATTACAGCATATTAACATGTGTGTCGCCACCGAGCAGCGCCACCTGTTTCAAGAGTTTCAAAAGTGGCCAAAGTGCCACAGTGACCTTGAAAATAATGTCAAGGTCACCCGAATTGACTTGTGTCTGTGTAATCCCTCAATGTAGGCTGTGACCAAATTTGAGGACATTTCATGCATCGGTTCATAAGCTTTAAGATGTTTCAAAAGTATTCAAAGAACTGTGGTGACCTTGAAAATTAAGATCAAGGTCATCAAAATTATTTGGTATCTGTGTAGTCCAAAAATGTAGGCTGTGACTAAATTTGAAGACATTTTGTAAAACGGTTCAAGAGATATTGTGTTAACAAGAGTTTCAAAAGTGGCCAAAGTGCCGTAGTGAACTTGAAAATAATGTCAAGGTCACCTGAAGTGACTGGTGTCTGTGTAATCCCTCAAGGTAGGCTGTGACCAAATTTGAAGACATTAGGTGCAATGGTTCATGAGCTATCGCGTTAACAAGTGTTTCAAGAGTGGTCAAGTGCCGTTGTGACCTTGAAAATAAGGTCTGAGCATCTACTACTGAACAATATTGTATCCCAGTAAAAGTCAAATATTGTGACAATATTTCACAGAACAGGATTGATTTTTGTTTATGATCTTATTGATATTATTCAAATAAAGACGAGACAGACACTGACCAGGAGATCTGCCGCACTGTTGGAGGGCGTGGCCGCTATGATCCTGCTGGACGGGATCTGTGAGTACACCTGTAGGATTGCCTCCACCATCGTCATTGTCTTACCTGTACCTGAAACATGAGTGTCTAGGATTAATTACCTTATTACAGGTACCGTATTCGACTTAATAAGCTCTCCCTATAAGCGTCCCCTAACGGTGTTACTACCTAAATAAACATTAAGAGCCCCCTCTCAAGGCATACCTTACATGACAAACTAACAAAATTTTACATAAAAAATGGTTAAAAGACTTGATTTCAGTCCTCCACTATAATCACAGTAATTGGATTTGTTATTTTTCGTCAAAAAAACTATTTGCAGATCAAGAATATATAAACATTTTTATCATTCAACTAAATGATTTAGACATTTTTAATGCGCCCCCTCTTTCCAAATTTTTAACCGCCCAGGGCATTTAATACGTTGAATATGGTATGATGAATTGTTTGAAAATGTCTTAAATAACATCTTACATTATGAACAATTACCAGTGGTTAATTTCTGGTAGGATTGTGATAACCATTTCCTCAAGGTGAAGAACAACTTATAGAATTACCTTTTGAGAATATTTCTTAATGGTATGCAATTTTTCCATCTAATAGATATCTCCCTTTGATCCGTGACAGTTGGTGATGAAATGAAACATTAAACTTACAATAAAGGATATTTGGGACATTCACAAATCATTTTGATAAAAGGCTGTACCCATAGAGTACATTTTGGTCCTAATATATCTTTGTGATGACAAACCATTGGCCTATGGTTCTAGTTACCTGGTGGTCCGAATATAACATATGGCACAGGTCGACTCTGACCCAGGAGAATCTTTATCACTGCTGCCTTCTGACGGTCGTTGAGGCGAGTGTTGTTAAACTTTATCTGTTCCATTGTCCATGAATTAATGGTTGACAAGAAGCTTGTCTGACTAGAATTATCTTCTGAGGATTCTGGGATACTTGGAGAGCCATCAACCCCGTCATAGCTGGAAGGAAGTTTGATGACATCACTTCCTGTTGCTGGCTTGTTGAGTTGAATTTGAGGTAGCTTTGTGTCAACTGATATTGGAAACAAAACTGAAAAAAGAAATTAACATTTATCACATATTTAACCCTTAACTTGACGGCCCTGTGCTAATTAGCAGATAATTGTAGGGAGCAGTGAGCTAGAAAAACTGGCCACAAGGGCTTAATTGGTCTTGGAACTATTCAGCACCTTGAGAGTTTTAAAGAAATAGTAGTAGAAACTCCTTGAAACGATAATATAAAATTATTGTTCATCTTTACAAAACATCACAAGTTTTCATTTAAAACAAACATTTTTAATATCAATTCCTCAATTTCATAACTGAAATCATGAATTGTTGAAAATTGAATCAACAAAGGATAGCATTAACACTTAATACCTGTGTCACCTAGTCTCTTCACAGCAAGAGCAACAGCCTGGTGGCAGCGTCGGAGTGATGTTCTACACACAGAGAGGCATCATTACTTTGTGCACTGTCATTCCAGAACCCTCATAATTACTACAAAATATTAGCAAGGTTGACATATGTTACCAAAGTGACAGAACATCATTAGTTTACTATGGCAATATCCACCTGGTCAATGACTCCCAAACGATTTATAGGATTTCAGAAACTGTGACCAATGCAATGCAATTGGTTCATAGTAAAGATTTCTTGCAAAAAAAAAAAAATCATGAATATGGTTTGGCTTAAACAATCTAGAAAAGTGATCAAGTAGATAAAAATCATGCCGCTTTGGATAGTTGATCATGTCTTACTTCTAAAGTATACAAGTGAAGAAGCGAGCAAAGCTCACATATCCCCGCTCCCCACTTTGTTCAAAGAATTTCAAATAGTAAAACTGATTAATATTGGTTAAAGTATGATAGTTGAGTATACAGTAAGTCATTGTGTAAGTCTTCTTTCAACTGAAACCCAAATACCGAATTCATTAATAGGTTTTACAATTAAAAGGGTACATCTAGAGATAATGGTTGATCTTTGTTTCAAATTTGAGGTAGTTATCATGAATATTCTACGAGATGCACTGAGGACAAAGAAGAAAATCCATAGATATCGTTTAACTCTCACAAGGCATATCCAGCAATCACGACTGACATATGTAGCAAATTTGGTGAAGCTGAGATGTATATTTCATGAAATATGTTCAGGACAAAGTAATTTATCATAGAATCACTGTTTTAGTCATGTTTCCAAAAATTAAAAAAATGTGATGGTCTAATCCTCAAATGGCACATCTAGTGAACATGGTTGATAAGTGTATGAAGTTTGGTGAAGCTAGCATGAATAGTTTGGGAGATATGCTCCGGACAAAAGACTTGGTCGAAGAGTCACTGTTTTAGTCATGTTTCCATGGAAACCGCAAAAAATAAAAATAATTTGTTGGTCTAACCCTTAAAAGGCACAACTAGGGATCATGATTGATAAGTGTATGAAGTTTGGTGAAGCTAGCATGAATAGTTTGGGAGATATGCTCCGGACAAAAGACTTAGTTGAAGAGTCACTGTTTTAGTCATGTTTCCATGGAAACCGCAAAAAATAAAAATAATTTGTTGGTCTAACCCTTAAAAGGCACAACTAGGGATCATGATTGATAAGTGTATGAAGTTTGGTGAAGCTAGCATGAATAGTTTGGGAGATATGCTCCGGACAAAGAACTTGGTCAAAGAGTCACTGTTTTAGTCATGTTTCCATGGATACCGCCAAAAATTAAAAGAATGTGATGGTCTAACCCTCAAAAGGCACAACTAGGGATCATGGTTGACATGTGTATGAAGTTTGATGAAGCTAGCATGCATAGTTTTGGAGATCTGCTCTGCACAAAACGACTTCCTCAAAGAGTCACTTTTTAGTCACGTTTCCATGGAAACCGCAAAAATGAAAATTCAGAAATAGTTCTCACCCTCAAAAGGCACAACTAGGGATCATGGTTGACATGTGTATGAAGTTTGATGAGGCTAGCATGCATAGTTTTGGAGATCTGCTCCGCACAAAGTTTTGGGACGGACGGACGGACGGACGGACGGACAGACGGACGGACGGAAAGAATGAACGCTATATACCCCCGCTTACGCTGTAAGGCGGGGGTATAAAAATTGGCCAAATGTGAAAGGGCAAATTTACACCTTTCTTTAAACGAGTTCTCACCGGTTGAAGGTGAACTCCACATTGTAATCTTCCCCGTTGTATCGTCCCTGAAAGTCAGCGTTAAACTTGAGCAGCACTTCATCACTGTGGAGCTGAAACATAATAGCTTTTTAATCATCAAATATTTGATGTCCAACAAGTGACAGTCTTTAATTAGCTGCCATTTTAAATGGAACTAAGGTGATGACAAGTCATTAAGATAACCATAGTCTAACATGGAAAACAGTTGGTAAAATTAACCATTGTTAAAAAATCACATTCCAAAATGAAGCCATTGCAAAAAAAAACAAGTATTTGTCACAAAGGTGACAAGATCCCCCGCCGCAAATTGATGTTAACAACAAGAAGCGGGACGGACGTATGGATGGACGTACGGAGCTGAATACTATGTCCCCCGTGAAGACTCAAGGTTAATGGGTTCATGAAATATGGCGCTAACAACATTTTCAAAACTGGTCAAAATCTCGCCGTGACCTTGAAAATTAGGTCATTGTCACCGAAAACTTTTCAGGTCTGTGTATTCCCCAGATGAAGACTGGTACCAAGTTTGAAGATTCTAGGTTGAGCGGTTCATTAGATATCCCGCTAACAACATTTTCAAAACTGGTCAAAGTCTGGTCGTGACCTTGAAAATGAGGTGAAGGTCACCAAAAACTTTTCACGTCTGCATATTCCCAAGATGAAGACTGGTACCAAGTTTGAAGATTCTAGGTTGAGCGATTCATTAGATATCGCGCTAACAAGAAGCGGGATAGACGGACGGACGGACAGACGGACGTACAGAGCTGAATACTATATCCCCCGCTTCGCGCTAAACGCACGGCGGGGGATAAAAACATATAAGAAATTTTATTTTAGTGTCATTCATCAATATTTCATTAAAGCTACCGTAGTGATTTAAGGAGCCTTTAAGTTTTGTACAATGGAGCTAAGCAAGTAACTCTACTATGTTATTCACCTCATGAACAAAGCCCTCATAGCATGGTCCGTCTGGGTCTCCAGGGTCTGTGAGGATGATCTTGTCCCCTATGAGTACCGAGGGTCTCCCCTCAGCTAGACCAGGGACCTGTAGACCCAGGAACTCTCCACAACGTCGCATACACACCTGGTCAACAAAAGTAGACATTTTTATCATAGGGAACAAAATATAGAGGTTCAAATGGTCTGTTGACATGGTAACATTTTGACAAAACATGTGAAGAATGTAAATCTGTTTGCCTCCTGTTTCAACCATGGTATCTAAAGGTACAACTGTACCCTTTCTAAAAACACCTGATGGTATCGTATTATGTTAGAGACACTTGCGCTTTACAATAACATAATATAAGTTGTGTATAAAAAAGCACCATTTAATAACATCAAGGGGAATAAATCTGATCATACTTGCTGCTTCCCATATGCTGTTTAAACGCTGTTCAATTCCATTTCTAATAAGCTTTTACACAGGAATTTATGTTTGTCAAACATAACAGATTGTATCTGCTCTATTTCCTTCTTATCAACGAACACACCCTGTGTAGGTCGAATGTCCTGATATCGATCTCCATCTGAATCTCCTCCAGGTGTAGTAGAGTAGAGAACCTCTTGATGTAGTTGGCCCTCGTCAGAACCTGCAGAGGGGAGATAATCATATGCATTTTATCTGAAATTATTATGTTAATTTAGCTTTAACATAAGATGTAGTTGGTTCTCGTCAAAACCTGCTGTAGAATGAAAAAGATATCAGACATTAATTGATAAATGTATTTTCCACTTTGACCTTGAAAATACTGCCAGGGTCACCAAAATTAATTCGGTCCTGTATCATCCAAAAAAGAAGTTTGGTGCAAAATAAAAATCTTGTTAATAGTCTTTGAGATATAGCGTTTACAAAATAAAGCCGATTTTCATGCTGAAACTTTTACCTTGGAATCATTACTCTCAAGGTCATCAAAACCAGCTGTGCCTTTTATTCCTGAGCATAATTGTGACAGGGTGAGATATAAGCATTCCTACTGGCTTTGGCTAGAGGGATATCTCTTTGGCCGAAGAGGTAGAGTGTAGGACTCTCAACCCGGAGGTCCTGGGTTCGAATCCTGGTGGAGGTGGTTTCAAAATCACTTCTGTTACATAATAAGCCCTGTTTTTAGTATAACACATAAAATTTACCAACCTCAGCCAATACTGGTTCAACTGTGGTGAGTTCCCCATCACTCCACACACAATCTCGCAGACTTTCAGGAACTGGGAACTGGGGCAGCTTATGGGGGAGTTTCATCATCGACTGGAACCTGATTATCACAAGTGATATTCCAATCACATTTAAATATACTGTTATGATATTTCTGTGATAATTAATGGTAAAAACAAAGAAATTTTCAAATCTAAATGGAAACACTTTTTTTTGCAACTAAAATTATCAAGGATATATTTATCCTTTTCATCCCTTCAAACCCGAAGTTAGGCTAAAAATGTATTGTTTTAGATTTCTTAGGGGTGACACTAGTGACAGATTTCAACAAATGATTACAATTAATGTTTTTAATTCTATAAACTTTGTTGATAACAGAATAAGCATCTTATCATAATAGTATTTGCATGTATTTCAGACTATCTGAACTCTGAACTCTAACCTCTGTGGCCGTTGACCTGGAATGACCCATCCCTCTCCACCAGCTGGTTGGTAACGAGGACCTTTGCTCTGATTGGACGACCTTTTGGAAATAATAGTACCGGTAATCTAAATCATAATCATGCAATCACCAAAAGAACAGAATCATCTACATAACACTGCACAGGAATTTTGTGGCTTTTGTCCTCATAACAGATAGCAAATTTTTTTTTCTTCTGACCATTCACATACAACAATATTTTAGCATCTTATTTGCCTTTGAAAAAATTTAGATGAAAAGACAAATTTGTGGGCAAACATTATAGTTCCTATTTACATACACTTTAAAAATTTGGATTGGCAACATTCCTACCTACCTATATCCCTCATCACTGGAGCATGGCACTACA
This sequence comes from Steromphala cineraria, assembly GCA_916613615.1. Classification (NCBI taxonomy): domain Eukaryota; kingdom Metazoa; phylum Mollusca; class Gastropoda; order Trochida; family Trochidae; genus Steromphala; species Steromphala cineraria. Next base: position 19,836,570 of record OU744726.1, read on the forward strand.
TGAGTTGCCCGCCAAGAGCATTTTCCCTGTTGACTTTCGAGTGCGATGACTTTGACTCGGTCTCGTTTTCTCGGTCGATAGTTGTTGACACACGCATCCAGAGAGAAGTACACCTCTCCGTTTATATACCCATGATCCTGCATGGCAGCGCTTATCTCCCCATTAAACGTCCATGTTCGTAAAGGCTTAATATTGAGAGCATATTTCTTTTCCTTATCCTCCGAGATTTTCACTATTTCTAAATCTGCAGTGATAAAGTCACCAAGCATTGGTTTGAAATTCTCAACACATTCTTCAATTTCAAATTCAACCTCTCCATTTATAAGCAAGAGATCTTTCGTCATATGTGTTATTCTTCCAATAAATGCTGATTTTTCTTCAACTTCTTCCTCTTTTTCTTCCTCCCATGTTTTCGAGGTAATTGATACATTTTCTGCATACCATACGCCATTTTCGTGTAGTTGCTTAGCAACAAGGTGAACAGTGTCTCCTATTTCAGGTTTTGTTTGACCGGAAACTTCATTGATAGAGAAATAAATTTCACCATCAATGAGTCCTTGCCCACTGAAAAGATGGGTTACCTTGCCATCAAGGTATTTAATGTTGAAAGCATCAATTTCTTGTTCTTCGATAATAAATGCTGAATCGGGCCACATATTTTGAACTTCATCTTCATTATCTTCATTGATTTCATCTTCATCACTGTTTACTTCTTCTTGACCAAAAAAATATCCATAAACTTTGCTGAGCGCTGTGAACATTTCTCTTGAACTACCTTAAAAGTGTTGATATATTTTCATGTTAACCTGAAGATAATCCTGGAAAAAAAACATGAAAGTTTAAGAACTGTTCTCAAAAGTTACACCCAACATGTAAAATCACCTAAACTTAGCCCCCAACTATTAGAAGTTAATCAAGGAAGGACAACTGAATCATTGAAGGTTCTTATTCTGCTAATTTGCAATTTTGCATAACATGAAAAAATGCTGTTCTATTACTTATTCAGTGTGGGATCCAGGTTTAGGGGTTTGAGAGGTTTGACTACCTCCCCTGAAAAGTTTTTTTCAATGGAGCTGCCATATTCCCTGTTCCTTTTTGAAAAGACATCATTAATAACACATGAATGGATACCATATGAACATCCTTCTGCCTAGTTTTGCGTTTTGCTCTCTAATTTGTCAAATTTCACAAATTTAAGCAACCAAAATGTTACAGTCACTATAAATGAAATGAAGTATGAAATGATCATGATTGTTTTATATATGTGCATAACATGGGCCCCGCTATCCGAGATCCCTTATGTATATTTATTAACACATAAGGGGTCTCCGATAGCGAGGCCCATGGTGCATAAACAGGAATGACCCCTTGGATGTTGTTTCCCAATAAATACCCTTTCATTACTCTTTTCTAAAATGACCTAGTTGAACTTGAAACAGTTTTTAAAGAGTGATACATTTTCCTGATATGTCTACTAGTTACTTGATCCTCAAAAAAAGACCAAGACATTGAATTTAATCTTTGCATTAGAGAGATCTGCCTCTTCGATCTGGTACTTTTTAAAGTGTTCAGTATGAACAACTGCTCATTTGGTGCCACTTTTAGTGTATTTGTTAGTGACAGTAACAGTTACTTTGGACATTTATTATCATGTCATCTAAGGCCTTCTTTTGTTGAAAACACACCTAAAAGCAAGTTGCAATGAAATAGTTGTAAATGTTCCTCAAATCTGAAATAAAAGGCTTCAAAACGTTGCACAGGTTAATAGCTTCTTTAGAGGTTGTTTTTAAATTGGAGTAAAAATGATGTATATAGGTTTGAAACAAACGAAAGTACACACTTCTTAGAAATGTTTACATGTGCCATTTGCTTTGAAGGAAGGGGAATTCCCGCTTTCCCAGAATTCTTTGCATATATTGAACTTCCGTCACCCGGTTCTAAAAATAGATTTGTCATTCCTCAAATTTAAAACAATTCTTAGTCCATAACAGCAAATTGGTATCAACGATTAATTTTTCTGACAACATATTGTGAGAGAAAAGTAATATTTATGATAAGAGTGTATTTACAAAACGTAATATTAAAACGTGCGTCACTTCCGTTTTCTCACTCTCCCCTTTGTTGGCCTTCATGAAAACATTGGCACAGTTTACATCTTGGAAGAAAAGGTTCGTATTAACGTTTATTTCACGTATCTTTAGATTTTTTCGTGACTTTTGATACAAAGTAAGCTTACCTTTTCTTAATTATCTGGACAAAATGACTTCGTAAAGTCTGTGTAATGTCCCCAAGAAGAATTTTATTGTCAAAGACGAATCATCTTTTGCCCGTGACTCATAAATAAATACAACAAAACAAAATGAAATGTCTCTTTGTGACATCGTTCTATTTAGTTTTGTCTGTGGTAAATAATGAGACAGTCCGTCTGCATTTTGTAGTTAAACAATTGATATAATTGTCTAATATTTGATAATGAAATCATCACCATAGTGTTATCTTACAGTTGTGTCATATTTCATAAAGAATTAACCAAATGTAATTTAAAACCTAGGAGGGGAATATTTATAGCCACATATTCATCATTGTTTTCGTGTATTTATATATCCTAATACATGGTGGTATAGGAGTGTTTAATTAATATGATGCAAAACAAATAAGGATGTCACGATACAAGGTACCATGCAACATGACACATACATATCCGATATACTTAGGTCATGTTACGATACATATCGCAACATACACTAAATGCAACATTATGACACTGAGATACAAGGATCTAAATTTCATATTTCTAATGGGAATTATGTGAGTAACCAGCAATTAAACTATAAAATAAACCAAATTCTTCATGCAAAAGTCATTTAATGCTATATTAATATTAAAGCTTTCTTAACGAGGATTTTAACCAACTCTGGATTTCTTGATTCAATATTCAACAACAATTTTACAATGTTCACTGAGAAATGGAATGATATTTGTATCAATACAGTTAACTGTATCGTGAACTGTACCACAAGGATGCATCTGTGTATCGATACACCCCTATTCCCTAGTACAATTGGTATACCAGGGGTATGTTGTCACATGTTATATATAGGATGTCTTGAACATTATGACAAGCTCTGAAAAACCTTAAAGAGACACTCTGTAAGTTGTTGGGGGTCACATAACACAAAGTCTACATATTGTGTCATTTTAAATAGAGGATATCATATGAGTGTCCATGACATACTATGTTTACGACACGAGTGGCTAAATATTAGTATTTCCCGAGCGAGAGCAAGTACATAATATGTCATGGGCACGAATATAATATTCTGTTTATTACCGCAGTCCTAATATTAAAGCAAATACATTAAACCTACTTCTCTGCATAGGAGGACTAGCCGCCACCGACCCGTATATATTATGACGTCATAGGTAAACCTTGACGTCAAAGCATTATTTATAACGTGACGTCACAATGAAAAAGTGATATTTTGCCCTAGGGCAAGATATGAAAAATATGAACCTCTATATGACTGCCCTCATACAAGTTACAAGTTGATAACGTAACTTGGACGTAAGAATTTGGTTGCCACAAATAGATATGGCTTTTAAAGATTGTCATGGTATCTGCAAGCATTTGTACCGAGTTAAGTGTCTGATTGTCATAACATGGTTTTGCACTAAGCTTCAAATTTGCAAACAAACTATTAAAGTCACATCAAAATTTGAATCAACTGCTGTACATGGTGAAATGGTCTGTCAAATCCGGGGTAAGCAGGTTGTCATGGTTGATTTCACCCGAGTTTCACGCCTCAGTGAGCGGAGGTCAGTCTAGGGTTACATCCTTCCAGTCTGGACTTGAACTAGAGGGTTTATTTCTATTACTCACACAGTATCATTTGAAAGGTATTGCTATTTTGTTTCATAATGCTATTTCATGCTTCTTTGCTGTTAGCTTTCACTATTGAATGTTCGACATAAATAATGAGTTTTGCTTCCAAACAGGAAGTTATTCTGCTTAGTGTGTACAATTTGTAGATGTGAATCACCAAATGTTTCAAATAGTGACAAGAAATGGACTTTTAGTATTTCAGTGAAGTATGAATAACTCTGGATTTTTAAATTGTTCTGATCTTGAGGTTTAGATGCCTGATCATCAGCAGTAATGGTACTTGAAGTATTATTTTTAAATGGCTAAGAAAAATGCCAAAATCATGAATTCATTTAGCATGGAAAGCATACATATGGACATTTATTTTGGAGTAAGAAATGTCAGGTTAAGCTTATGGAATTATTTTATTGAGAAGCAAATCTTACTAAATGATGAACTCTATATATACAGATAATCAGTGCCAACCAAATTTGCCTTTTTCTTTATTCGATAAGTTTCCAAAATACATTTGACTAATTCAGCATCACCAGGCCCCCAGTTAAATTTCAATCCAAATTCATTCCTTCATTGTTTATGAAGAGTCAACAATTGAACAAACTAAACCAATTTTTATTAAAATGTGAAATGTAAATAACCAAATTAATATTGATTCCATAATGACTTGGTTGCATGTAATAAAAACCAAAACTATAAATTCAGGAATACACAATAAACAGGTGTAATGGACCAGGGTAATATATATATATACCGGTATATATGTTTTCAGGAAATATACCATGAGCTGTCTGTTTTGATGACAACTTTGGAGTGGATCTAGTGCATTATGCATAGCTAAAAATAGGATAGTGTTTTCAATGGATATAGGATATTTCAGTTGAATCATTGTTCCGGGTATACCAGTCCTTGGGATGGGCAGCCTTTGTAAACAAATCCAGGGTTTATGTTTCCCGGTTTTGTATCTTATCTGAGATTTACAGAGTTGAGAATGAAAAACAAAATGACCTTGTTCCTTACACCAGTTTCATAATGTCTGTAGAGCTGTGCATGCTCCTCATATTAGCATAAAAGAATACTGTGCATAATTATTAATTTATTATCCTCATTATTAGTTGCCAATATGTTCTTCTTATTGTTGTAAACATTCATGTTTAAAGATATTTCCTTTTGTTACTAATAAGGAATTGATTTTATATACTGTTGTCAATTCATCCTTAACTCAATGTTCATAAAAACTGCAAGAAAGATTGTTTGAATATTCTATTTTATTTGGAAAGTATGCAAATATAGTTGTCATGAGTAACTTTCTATGTAACATTTCCTAAACAAGAAATCAATCATATGGCTGACAATTTATTGATTGTATTGATATGATTAGGAATATCTTAGAATATATTGATTCAGAAGAGAAGAGAGAGAAGTCTTGCAGACATCTGGTGCAGTTGAAGAATATATTTGCTTTATCATTCTTGTTTGCTTTTTATACGTTGCCTACACTGCTTATGGGCCCTGAACATGCTTTCTGACCCAAATTTAGAAATCTTGTCAGTACAATTAGGGCAGGTGAGAAGTTATATGAAAATGAATAAGAAAGTGTTTATTCCCTTGCCTAGTTTAGAATCATTAAACAAATGGTAAAACACTTATAATTAGACAATCCCAGATTAAGTGAACCAAGGATTTTAAAATAAAGGAACAGCATATTTCAGTTATGATAAATGAAGTTTAAAACTGTCCGTCAACTAAAATATATGTATGTATATAAAGAATCAGATTTTTATCATCGTTAATGTTATATAGTTCTGAATAATCATACTTACAATAACTTTCTATGAACAAAATTTGAAATGTTATTTTATCTTTTTATTCAAATATATAAAGGGTTATTTTCAATCTTTCCCTGCCATATTGGGGGAAAAAAGTTCTAAGATAAGTGTTACAACACCCTTTGAATAAATATGTTGATATAATCATATAAATGGATAAGGAAAAACCTTTTAACATGTAAAGTTTGAAAATTTAATCCTTTGTACTACCTATACTGAAAGCAATGAAAAAGGCCTTTCATTATCCCTTGTGAAAACACTGAATTTGTATTTCAACGACTGAGTGAGGTGCCTGAATGATTCAGTAGCCATATGTCATGACATCTTCCCACGGCAAGGTGAAAACGTATCGAGCAACTCTCCTCGCTTTAGACCTTGCCTTCACAAGGTAGAAAACTGGTGATCCGGAGCAGCGACACCTATCGTGATCACGAGTTACGCCCCTTATCAGCTCTTACAAAATAGCCAATGAAATTTCGGAACAAATTCAAAATACTAACAGACGATCTTTTTGAAAACTATCCGAGTGAAATTTAATTTCAAATTTCAGTCCGCATGGTTGTTTTCACGTTTTTGATGAGCACCGAGAATGCAGAGAAGACAAACATTTATGTATCACTCAAATTCATTGTTTCTCGCCCTTGTAAAACACATACAAAAGTATTTTTTTCAAATCGGTTCAGTTAACATGCTGTCTTCTGATTGGACTATTCTACTTCTGTGCAGCGGGTTGAAATGCTAGCACAGAAATCACGGCCAATGATGTCAAGGGAGGAATGGGAAAGTTTAGAAACTTTTTCGTTTCGCCCGTGACGTTGTGAAGATGTCATGATAGGGACAACATCTTCTTTGAGAGGCGTTTTGGTGTTCAAATGACCTCATGTGAGAGAAATATGTTTGTTTTAAGAAAAATTACATCTTAATTCAATTTCAGGTTTCAAGAATCTTTGTCCAAAAGTCACAAGTTGTCCTTATTTTCTTTAAATAAAGGTCAATATGTTAGAGATTTACAAAGTTTTTATTTTGAGATTCCATTTCATTCCAGATATTTGACCAGTGATCCTATCAAGGTGTCACAATGTCTTCTGACATGAAAAGTCAGAACTCGGACAATGAGTCCGACTATAGTGACGGCTCTAACGGAATGGATGAAGATGATGACTTTCAGAACATGCATGAGTACTACAATGACACAGATGACCTTGACCTTGAAAAACCAAAAAAGGGCGATGACCCTGAATATTTTGACTATGAACTTCTACAAATGGAGGATGTTGATCGTCTCCTGAATGAAGAGATAGAAGCACTGTGTACACCTTTGAAAGTAAGTAATTTACTTCTTTACATTTACAACAATTTACATACTTGCATATTTACAAGTGTTTGAAACACGAAGATGTACTTGGGTAATATCCTACCATTGGCTCGCTACTTAAGTGAAAATTTGTTCGAACTTAACTTGAAAAATTATTGTCTTTCTTAACCAATATGTGGCCTATGGACCCTTAACCATTGACCTATAGATAGTAATAAGATAGTCAGATATTAAGTATTTACTAGAACTGGACATCATTGTCCGTTTAACAATATAATCTGATCATCACCATGCCTCATGAGTAAATTGTAGTAATCGAAATAACGGAACAGTTATGTTTTATTCCATAAAAAATTAAGCAGTTTTGTTTTAAAACTAAGCTACAGTGTTAGGTAAAAAACCTATACAAACAACAAGCTGTTTAACACTATTTGTAATAAGTTGTTTTTGTTTGACAGATTCCTCCCTCTCTTGCCAAAATGCTGCTTTTGAGTCACGACTGGAAGCGGGAATACATTCTAGACAGGTGAACCTACTTTGTTACCCAATATCTTGGTAGAGTTAATATTTAGAAATAACATTAACATATGCTTCAGGGAATGGGAAAGACATGTTTGACAATGGGTTTTTGGTAATTTGCTGAATTTCTTATGGGCCATTGCCAATTATATCAATAGTAAACTTCAAAATTTCAATGGGCCATTTGTTCATCCAATTTGCAAAATGGCCCCATGGCCACTGCCTTTCCCAATCCCAAACATATGAGTGTTATTTAAGTTAATACCTTGAAAAACTTGTTTACTTCTAGTGTGTTTGTTGAATTTGGTTGCCTATATAAGACATATTCATTAGTGAAAAGTTTGATTTATGTACATTGTAATCAAAATTGACAAAGATATCAAATATGTTTTCAGACATCAACAAGATCCAGCGCAGCTTTTAGTGGATTCCAAAATTAGAAGTTCAAAGAAACATGATGTAAGTATCATAGATCAATATCAATATCAACTTTGGACGTCATCAATATCATGGAATAAAGAAGTTATGGAGAATAATTTGGTATCTAGATATACAGTTCTGTGCCATAATTTAAAAGACAATGACGTAATTTCCATAGACCTACATGTTAATTTGATGTGACAAAAATAATTTTCATGGGCACAATATTCCACAAATCAATATGTTTGTTCATTGTGAATCACCTTGGCTTCAATTTTGCAATTTCTATTTTAGTTACCATCATTTTTTATGGAATGAACACTTTTTTTTCCAAACTATGCACATGATAAGAACAATTAAGCATTGGCCTCTTTTGGAGATGTATTTTGGATAATGAATATATGTAGAAACAACTGCTTGCTTGCATTAGAAGATTGTCATTAAATTAAATCAAATTTATGTTTTCAAATGAAAATCGTTAATGTTACACTGGCTGAACATGTAAATCTATGGAAATTATTTCACTGTCCGTTAAGTTATGCCACAGCTGTGTATGTTATCTAAAGGCTCTACCAGGGAAACCAAGAATATTCATCATTCCTAGTTTAAGGTTAAATTACAATTCAGTTAAGGGCACAAAATTCAAGTTCAAAGGAGCATGATATAAGTAGCATAAAATCAATTTGCAAAATTCATTGTAGTTTGGACTCCATCATGATTATGAAGAAAAAATCTGGTATTATGTATGTTGTCCAAGGGAAAATCCTAGGTCAAGTTTTATGCACAATTCAGTTAATAGCACTGGGTAAACTTCTACAGTGACACATTCAATGTTGTTTCAGGAGATGATGACAGGAAGTTCACATACGTGTCGAGTGTGCGTGTGCACCGCAACACGTGACAAGTTTCATGCGCTGACGTGCGGCCACGCCTTCTGTGAGGATTGTTGGGACATGCACTTCCAGATTCAGATACAGCAGGGCGTCACTATTGGTATGAATATACATCGTCTTCTCTTGTCTTTCTTTGTACAGTTAGGTCGAAAAAGACGGTCATCCTTGATTAGATGAGAATTACACTCAAGTGTCTTTTCAAATCTATCAATACAGGTTGATGAAAATAATAATTCATCACATTTATAATTTTTTTTAGTCATAACAGTATGATTCATAACTTGTTAACACTGTGATGTCAATTATCGTTTCATGAGGTAAGACTGACAATGCATGGTACAAAATCTTGTTTTTTCATATAGGCCAATAGATTGTGATGATTTGACAATCCTCAAAGACAAGATGATTATCCTTCGTAGAATATTTTTTGTGTGTAAAATTTGTGCTATTCTGAGAGAAGGATCATCATCAAGATTAATTTTGTTTGTGAATTAATTTGTTCCTGTAAAAAACCCAATTCTGAATGGTAAAGTACTTTTTGGTTTGAAACTGAAGTTTCAATGAACTTTCCTTGTGTGCAGGTATAGAGTGTATGGGCAAGAGCTGCCCTGTTCTGGTGCCGGAAGACTTCCTGTGCAGTATTCTCAGCGACCCCAAACTCAGGGACAAATACTCCATGCTCTCCTTCAATGATCTCGTCAAGGTAGGCTCAATTATTTTGATATTATAAACTAACTTGGCCAAATGGCTGAAAAATAAGTAACTCCATAGGGAGTGGGTATTTTGAAGACAGGCATCAAATGATTGAAAGTAGCACAAAGCACTTTGGAGCAGCATGGCTGAATATTTGTGAAAGTAAGTAAATGTCATATTTGATTGACCTTGTATGGTTAAACTGATCCATTTGACATAATATTTTCCAAAGTAGCTTGAATTACTCTTTAGGTTTCTCTGAAATAGATAAACTTTTCATTTATGACTGCTACAAGATTTATTTGTACAATTCTTGCTTTATTTTAAGGCCTTTTTTTATATCTAACTAAAATATCTTATTTTCCAACAGAACCACCCGCAATTAAGGTTCTGCCCAGGTGCTAACTGTTCTGTCATTGTCCGGGCCAAGGAGCCGCAGCCCAAGAAGGTCGAGTGCTCTCAGTGTAACTCTAACTTCTGGTGAGTGAGTCATTAGATTGGTCAACATTTATCAGAGTAATAAGACTGTCCACCAACATTTCTCCATTGCACAAGAAGTTTTTTAATTGATGATAATATATTGAAAATCATTGGTGCTTTTATAAAAGTCCCATTAAAATTTTAAAATTCTAGGAATCTGTGTCAAGTTTGAAGTTATTGAACATGCTTTTAAGTCAATACATTGATAATGACATTTATTTCTTTTCATTCTGTAAGTAATTTGATCAATATTGTCTTCTATTCTAGTTTCCGTTGTGGTAACGAGTACCACGCTCCGACAGCCTGTGAGACGATTAAGCGTTGGCTCACCAAGTGTGCAGATGACTCTGAAACTGCCAACTACATCAGTGCGCACACAAAAGATGTAAGTCAATTAACTTGGTGACATTCCATTTTGTGTAATATGTCTTAAAGATATCTAAAAAAAATTGCCAATACTTAATCATTCACTTTGTTATCATCTGAAATTGTCTGGCTCAAATAAGTAGCTAGAATGTTAAATATCTATATCTTAAGAAAAGTTTACTTAGAAAACAAATAACTAAGAGAACGTAAACATTAAAAAAACACAGGAAAAACACAGTATACAGACAGGAGTGAGCAAATCTATTGCTATTAGTTTCAGAAATAATCTATTATTTTGCAGGACTTACCGCTTTGAATATGAATATATCAATATCTGAAATATTGAAATATTAACAGAAAATAATTTCCTTTTCAGTGCCCCAAGTGCCATGTATGTATCGAGAAAAATGGTGGATGTAACCATATGGTAAGATTGAGAATTTATCTAGACTATAGTCTCTTTTTTTTTTAAGATTTACATCTGAGGATAGGGATATTAAAAATACCCTGTTTTTGAAGAAAAAAAGAGATTTTATAACATGTTTTTCCATATTATAATTATCTTAAAATTAAAGTGCTATTCCTAAGTGTTTATGAAAACCTACTGCAAGTACTTTATGTCTAAATGAAATTGTTGTTTACTTTCATTTTCAGCAATGTTCAAAATGCAAGTATGACTTCTGCTGGATGTGTCTTGGAGGTAAATATGATTTGTTTGAAAGATGTTATTGACCATTCTTTGCATCCGGATTGTGAATTCTATATTATGTCATGCATATTGGAACTAAATATTAACTGGTGGAGATTTTTTAATAGTTACCACTTTGTGACAATAATATGGACTGTCATTTTAAGAAGCTGTTAAATGGGGGTAACAGCATGCATATCAGTGCTGGGCCAATCAAAGTTAGAAAATACTAAGAGAACAATGAAGTTTTCTGTACCACACTATGATGCTATACGGAAATTAGTTACGATTCCCATCTTTAACAGTGAAGTTCAAGGTTGATGAGTATTGACCCCTATTTGACAAGTATACCCGTGTGTTGTAGACTGGAAGACCCACGGCAGTGAGTACTACGAGTGCAGCAGATACAAGGAGAACCCCAACATCGCCAACGAGTCCGTGCTGGTCCAGGCTCGGGAGGCTCTCAAGAAGTATCTCTTCTACTATGAGAGGGTAGGTACTGGAGGAGCTTTAATCTCTAAAAAGAGTTTTTTCTTGACATTTTATTTGGCTTTGATATTTAAATTTTGCTGTATGTGCACGTGTCAAAATACGTTAAATGATTATATGAATTTTTAAAACCTTGCATATTCATCAAACAATGCCAACTATATGACACAAATACAATGAATGATTTTCTATTAAATTCTTCACTAAAGCCATATCCTTATACAAACTGGTTTTAAATGGTTAAATATTACCAACTTCAATCTCATCAAAAATAATGAATTCACTTAAGTATTGAACTATTCAACAGTAAATACTTATCCTTGAGAGAATCTGCCTGTTAAGCAAAATATGGAAGAAATATCCCCAAAACATCTTCCTGCAATTTCCAACCCTATTGCTCCTTACTGAGAAGTGACTGACCTTGTTGTACTCTTCCACAGTGGGAGAACCATGCGAAGAGTTTGAAGCTGGAGGAGCAGACGCTGATGAAGATCCGGAGTAGGATCCAGGAGAAGGTGATGACTAACGAGGGCACTTGGATCGACTGGCAGTACCTGCAGGACGCAGCCACTCTCCTCAAGAAGGTAATTAAACAATCAATCATTATTGTCTTGTCTGGTCATGAACATGAAGTACCAGAAGCAAAAGGAAGCATTAGTTGCTATCATTCTCTAACTCCTCAATCATTTATGCGTATCCCTATACAATCATTTTGAATATTTGTAAGTGTCATTTTCAGACTTCTCAAATGTTTGTTTATTTCTGTACGATCATTTTCACCATTCATATTATCATTCTCTGATTCCTCAAGCATATGTGTATTTCTATACAATCATTATCTCTCGTTTTATCATGTTCTATCTCCTCAAACATTTATGTGTATTCATATACAATAATTTTCTTCATTTGTAACTGTCATTCTCAAACATTTATGTGTATTCTTCTATCATTTTCATCATTCACAAACATTAATGAGGATTCTTATAGGTACCATCATTTTCATCATTCCATTTATAATTCTCTAACTTCTCCAACCCCCTGTGTATTACAGTGCCGGTACACCCTGCAGTACACGTACCCGTTTGCGTACTACATGGAGAAGGGTGCGAGGAAGCAGCTGTTTGAGTACCAGCAGGCACAGCTGGAGGCCGAGGTGGAGAACCTCTCCTGGAAGGTGGAGCGGGCAGAGATCACGGACAGGGGGGTCAGTAGTCCTACTTCTACATTTTATAGTGTAGTTACTTTAACATTTCTCCATCAGCCCTGCAATAAGGAAATCCTATGAAAATTTGCTGAGATCATAGACAGTAGGTTGAGTTCATATCTCTTTTTTTCTCGACCCTTATTTGCAGTTACAACTTGTGTTGCAGATGTTCTTTAAAGTGGGGATGGGGGATGGTTGTTGTTAAAATAATTTGCCTGATTATGTTGAATGAGTGTGAATGAGAGCAAAGGATAATATCTTTGTCAGATTTTGTTTAAGTAACATGATAAACTGACAAAATATATCAAGTCTTAATTGAAAGAAATAATTAAACAGAAATCTTTGTTTTTTAAAGAGATGTATTATGGTCGTATGAGTAGCAAAATATTTGCACAAAAAGCCTTGAATTTGAATCTTGAAATTCTATACAAAGAGTTATTCTGTTGAGCGTTTTAATTGTACATCATTGAGTGTCTTTTTTTTACACCAGGACCTTGAGAATCAAATGGATATTGCAGAGAAGAGGAGGTTGACCCTTCTAAAGGACTTCCTGTCCGTATCGAAGTGATCTCTGCCATCATCTCGACTTGTACAGATCATAATCATCCGCACCGTCAGAAGAAACAGATATAGAGAGTCTTTATACTTCCATGCATGAATACAGGCTGTAGCTGGTCAATTTAAGAGATAAACATAAAAAAGTTACAGGATAGAAGAAACGCTGGTGAAGAATGTTTGTATGATTCAGTGTATGAGAAGATTACTAAAGCATAGGGGTATTTGGTCAATTTGAGAGAAAAAAAACCCTAAGAATATTACCGAAGTAGGAAAAAGATCCACTGTTCAAGAAAATACTTACATGCTAAAATATTTTCAAAATGTGAAAAAAAGTAGCTACAAAAAAAACAAATAATATCAGGACAACCCCTGTTTTGTTTACTGATAAAAAAGTGTCATCATTCGACATTCTGCAACAGACAGTGTTGCTAATTTTGTGAAAAGACAACTATTTCACTGACAATTTGTTTTTTGTTAAAGTATTTGTGGACATGGAAATTTGAGTCTTTTGCAATGTTTAAACCTATTATAGAGTCTATCATAATCGATGCATTATTAAAATTACTAGATTCTGTTATTATCTGACATAATTCCACTTACTCAACTGGCAGCAAGCACTTGGCACAACTTGTAATAGTTATAGAACTTTAATTTAGTTGCCAAATAAAGGATTGTCCTAGTTGAGAGATTGACTTATTACAGCATTGTGGAGATCAAGTGAATTGTATCCATTTCTTAGGAGGTGTTTATAGATTGAAAGTTAAGCAATCCCCGACAAATAGAAAAGAGCATTACATTGCAAAACTCATGATTTACCTCCCTTGTTAAGTTGTTTTTAGAGTTACCTTCCCTTGCAGGTATTGTTTCACCATTTGCAATCTAGATAAAAGTCTCTGTAAGTCTCTTAAACACAAGGCTTTGGGATTATACTTCTTGAAAGGTTAGAGGTTATGTTTTTATCCCCCGCCGCGCGTTTAGCGCGAAGCGGGGGATATGGTATTCAGCTCCGTACGTCCGTCCGTCCCGCTTCTTGTTAGCGCGATATCTAATGAACCGCTCAACCTAGAATCTTCAAACTTGGTACCAGTCTTCATCTGGGGAATACGCAGACCTGAAAAGCTTTTGGTGACCTTGACCTCATTTTCAAGGTCACAGCAAGACTTTGACCAGTTTTGAAAATGTTGTTAGCGCGATATCTAATGAACCGCTCAACCTAGAATCTTCAAACTTGGTACCACTCTTCATCTGGGGAATACGCAGACCTGAAAAGCTTTTGGTGACCTTGACCTCATTTTCAAGGTCACAGCGAGACTTTGACCAGTTTTGAAAATGTTGTTAGCGCGATATCTAATGAACTGCTCAACCTAGAATCTTCAAACTTGGTACCAGTCTTCATCTGGGAAATACGCAGACCTGAAAAGCTTTTATTGACCTTGACCTCATTTTCAAGGTCACAGCGAGACTTTGACCAGTTTTGAAAATGTTGTTAGCGTGATATCTAATGAACCGCTCAACCTAGAATCTTCAAACTTGGTACCAGTCTTCATCTGGGGAATACGCAGACCTGAAAAGCTTTTGGTGACCTTGACCTCATTTTCAAGGTCACAGCAAGACTTTGACCAGTTTTGAAAATGTTGTTAGCGCGATATCTAATGAACCGCTCAACCTAGAATCTTCAAACTTGGTACCACTCTTCATCTGGGGAATACGCAGACCTGAAAAGCTTTTGGTGACCTTGACCTCATTTTCAAGGTCACAGCGAGACTTTGACCAGTTTTGAAAATGTTGTTAGCGCGATATCTAATGAACTGCTCAACCTAGAATCTTCAAACTTGGTACCAGTCTTCATCTGGGAAATACGCAGACCTGAAAAGCTTTTATTGACCTTGACCTCATTTTCAAGGTCACAGCGAGACTTTGACCAGTTTTGAAAATGTTGTTAGCGTGATATCTAATGAATCGCTCAACCTAGAATCTTCAAACTTGGTACCAGTCTTCATCTGGGAAATACGCAGACCTGAAAAGCTTTTATTGACCTTGACCTCATTTTCAAGGTCACAGCGAGACTTTGACCAGTTTTGAAAATGTTGTTAGCGTGATATCTAATGAATCGCTCAACCTAGAATCTTCAAACTTGGTACCAGTCTTCATCTGGGGAATACGCAGACCTGAAAAGTTTTTTGGTGACCTTGACCTCATTTTCAAGGTCACAGCGAGACTTTGACCAGTTTTGAAAATGTTGTTAGCGTGATATCTAATGAATCGCTCAACCTAGAATCTTCAAACTTGGTACCAGTCTTCATCTGGGGAATACGCAGACCTGAAAAGTTTTTGGTGACCTTGACCTCATTTTCAAGGTCACAGCGAGACTTTGACCAGTTTTGAAAATGTTGTTAGCGTGATATCTAATGAACCGCTCAACCTAGAATCTTCAAACTTGGTACCAGTCTTCATCTGGGAAATACGCAGACCTGAAAAGCTTTTGGTGACCTTGACCTCATTTTCAAGGTCACAGCGAGACTTTGACCAGTTTTGAAAATGTTGTTAGGGCCATATCTCATGAACCCATTAACTTGAGTCTTCACGGGGGACATAGTATTCATCTCTGTACGTCCGTCCCGCTTCTTGTTGTTAACATCAATTTGCGGCGGGGGATATTGTCACCTTTGTGACAAATACTTGTTCTTGTTATGTTTGAAGATTGAAATATGCACAACATTTCTCCAGTGCCTGATATTATCCCTTAATGTTTATATATTCTTCAACAAGTGCATATCCACCAAGTTTCCATTAAGCAACCTAGGCCAAGTTTGCCTCTTTGGGTCATTTATCATAATTGTTAAGAAATGGCTAAGCACAGCGTCAGTTGAACACTTTATCAATCACAATCTAACCACATTCACATAAACAGCCATGATTTTTCAGGCATTTGGGTTATTTGTCTTATCATTTGCAACAATTTCTGAATTGCTGTAAATCTGCAATCCTTCACTGGTAATATAAACTCAGCCTAACTTATGTTGTCAACTTTGAACAATAAACTATTATATGGTCAAGTGTCACTTTTAAATGGCTGCAATATTCTCAGCTGTGCTGGAAAACAACTAATTTCCTGTTATGGTAGTGCTGCTGCATTGAAATTAGTTTCAGGCCAAATAAGAGTTTATACATGTAAGGTATGACATTTTTACCTGTATCTAAAAAAGAGGTGTATGTAAGGTAAGGAATATTTTTACCTATATCTACAAGAAGCAGAGTCATGTAATGTTTGTTTGTGGAAGTTCAGGTATTGTATAGGTGTCTGTATGTTGACTGAGTGTAAACATATGTATACAGGTGTATAATATACAGGCATGGTCTGCATGGGTGGCTGAGTTGGGTACACATGGTATCATTACAGCTATCCATTTTCAGGGCCTAGCTTTAACCCAGATCAGCCCTGAATATGCATTCTCTCCAAATAGTTTGGAAAAATGATTTATGAATTGTCTATAAAGAGAGAATGAAGTCACTTTCAGGGTGAATATAACCTATTTGGATCTTTGTGCTAAGTGATGATCTGTTTCCTTAAATGTAAAAGATGACCATGTATTACATTGAAATTTGTCTGAAATTTATAATTCCAACTGATAGTTAAATGTTTGAATTAAGATATTCAGTGAGATACCTTATAAAGTTAAGATAGCATTCTAATTATTGTTGATGTGTATAATCTTTGATAGTATGTGTTTAAATGTATCGTCATTCCAAACATAACAGCTTTTAAGTTAAGCATTTATTAATTAAAAAAATGTATTTAGAATTATTTATGATACTTGAATAATCTTTCTTTAGTGGCCGGAAGGAATTTTTACAAAGCAGATATTTGAACTAATGTCACTTGTTTTCACTTGCAAATACATCTATCTCAAATAGAATAAATTTTCAAAAAAATGAATGTTATTCATTTAAGCTTTCACTTAGTTTTCTCCCTAATTTAATGATTTTCTCTAAGAAACAATTTTATTGAGTCACAATTACTTCGCATCACAATGACATTGACTGATCATGACAATGATGGTAAAATACTGGAAAGTAGCATCGAAATATTAATAGAAGATTATGAAAATGTCAACAACAACAAGGTTAAAATTATTAGATACAATGTTCATGGCATATACTGAAAGTATCATGTTGAAACTGGTTCAAGATTTCATCTTCAATAGAGCTTTAGTACTATCCATTTAGTGATTGATTCATAAGTTGTTAGACAATCAAGTGAAAATAAGATCACATTTTCACTCTTCCCATCCAAAGATAATAACATTTCAAATCTATGTTTTCAGACATGACTTTTCTTGATTTCGCAACCAATCAAAATTTGATTGAACAGCTTGCTTGAACATGAATTTCAGGCAGAAAAATCTAAGCAAAGCATCTCATATAGACTTATAAAGGATTGCACTTCAAAAACATTTTTAAGGGGTTTCAAGGAGCAAGTATGTGGAAATTTTAGTTGTAGAATTTTGGAATTGAATGATCTGACTAATCTAATGATGGAAAGAGACTTTGTGATCTGTTTTTTCACTAGATTGGATGATATTAGATAGTTTTGAATTCTGTATATATTTGAATTTGTATTGTTTAAGATTCCAGTTTGTTTCATAATTATCAGTCATGTATATAACTACAGCATATGTACATTGTTTTAATGTATTTATACTATTGTGTCAAATGCAGATTTAAAAAATCTGGTTTAATATGAATTCTGTTGATTTAAAACTGTGAAAATTTTGATTGTGTTTTGTTGTTTCTTGAGTACTGTCAATTTCTTCAGGTATATTTTGATGAATCATCGATAGTTTGCTGTTTCCAGCTGGAGCTTATACAATTCAATTCAATTCAATTCTTTTTTCTCATTAAACCACCTTGATGGTACAAGAGCATATTCACTAAATATAATACATATTAATAAATACATATATAATTCAAGATGGAAGCTAAAAAGTTTAAAATTTACTTATTTTTTCTCACAAGAGATGAAAGATGTTTGATGAATTTTGATAAAATTAACTCTTGAGATATGTTTGTAGACTTGATTTTTAAGGACAGCCACTGACATCTAACAATGACTATTGCTTATGTCATCAGAGGAAAGCGTCTGCATTTGAATACAAAGTTGAGATCTTCCAGTGATTGTTAGCTTCTCAGGGCCAGTCAGAACAGGGCACAGATGTTTCAGCTGAAATAGATGTCAGATGACGTCGTTGGAAGTTTGTTTTGGGGTGTGGTGAGACAGGAATTGTGTACAACTTCAGAGAAAGTAATGGCAAAGTATTAAAAGGAACGTGTAAAACAAAAATAATGAAACATTCAAAACAAACAATTATATGAATGTAACACCTGCTGCTAGAGGCTGAAATATTGCCCAAACGGTGGAAAACTCAAACTCGCTCACTTAATATGATAAACCTATAAGAAAAAAGAAAAAACCCACTGAATATGTGTTGTCACTTCATACTATCATTCAACAAATATTGAACCACGAGGGTGCATTCAGGAGTAATTCATCCCATATCAATCGAGCATCTTATTTCCTTACACTGCTTACTCACAAACTATTCAAGTGACAGAATGTCCACTGAACATTCAATTGCTTTATTTATAGCCAGACCACGATTCAAATTTCTTCTTCCTTAATCGCAGATGCAATTGTTACAAACAGTAAATCAAATAAGGATGTGATTTAACGCTGTAGTGATAGCTGTACATCGTGAAGGACTATGTCGGTACAAAACACCCGAGTTGTTAATGTTCCTTGCAACTTGATCAGTTACTCTGAAAACAACGATTTGTTTCGACTATTAGGACATGGATGCTCCGTGAGTACTCGCTAATTTCTTTAAAGGGACAGTCCTATCGGGGTGTGTCTTGTGGAAGCAAAATAGTTCTCCCCCTGTTTATACTTATTTACGATTATTACATGATTATTTCACACTTATCTTCATATATGTGAGTGAGGGTAACATTTTAGTTGTTTTAGATTAATAAATTTGACAAAAAATAGAATGCATCAATGCGCCCTCTTGAATTTTGTTTTCACAAAAAAATACTCCGATATGACTGTCCCTTTAAAGGAACAGTTAGACGGGACACTCGTTGAACGTTAGATTCTCAATTATTCAATAAATATAATCATTAAAAGGTCAGTGTCACCTCAATGTTTGTTTGGGATATGCTTCCTGAAACGCAATTTGATTGTATATCCGACCTTTGTTAACTAAATTGTGTTAGTATTGATTTATGTACTCGTTAACAAGCTGACCAAACAGTGACAATTGTGTCATTCAAAGGCGTATATAATTAGATTTTATTTATAAACTTGCATATTATAAAGAAGAAACACCCTTTTAATATAACATAAATATTTCAAATACTGTGTTGAAAAGTAGGTTGCTCCTCTATATTGAAGTATTTTAACTGTACCTTCCTCCTTGCAATAATATTTCAGCCTTTCAATTTCCTATTCAATTTAGTCACGACTTTCTGAGCCTTGGCCCTATCATATTCATATACTTCCTGTTTGTGTGTACATCGATGCTGAAAGATCACAAGTTTGATGCGCACAACTTTTCGTTTTATTTCATTCATTCATAAATACATTCTTCGAAAAGTTTAATGAATTAAACTAGCTTTGATAAAATAGCTACCTTTATTCACTCAGGGCTAATTTAAGAGCTTTATTTTCCATCAAAGCTTTTCTTAATCTGAACGATAGTTATGTACATTGTAAAATATGAAATTATTTACCAGAGTTTTCAGATACAAAAGATAACGCTCTTTTGGACTTTCTTTATCAAACACATGCTTTCTTTTTAATAGAAACGATAAACATTAACATATTTTTTTCGTTTTAGAGAAATAGTCACCAACATATCAAAATCTACCTTTTCTCATAGGAACAAGTATCAATTAATCAATTTCATAAATTGTCGTGATACAATTTTCTCCTTGATATAATCTTTTTAGAAGGATTGAACATCGATCCCTTTTGACAGAAACTAATATTTTTTAACTCTTATGAATACGCTTCATATCATACCTTATCACATACTTTTGAAGTGGAAACTAGGAAAATAATTGTTTTATCACGATAAGGACAAGGAAACATAAAATATCCATTTATGCTTCATTGATTAACACGGAAATTAAGTTATAATGAGGTTGTAATGTAAAGGTCACCAAGCATTAGGCAGAACATATGGATTGTATGTTTTATATTAAAAAATCCTCATAGCCCAGTATAGTTTATTAAAGGGGCAGTAGCACGTTTTAAGGGGGAATATAAGGTAATGTCAGGAAAATGAAATTTAATGGTTCCAATTGAAAGACAATGTATTTAAACTAAATGGAACAGTAATAATTCGAATATATAATGTAAAGTTTAGCCATGCGATTCCTTTTTCTTACACAAAATGAATTAAAGGTGTTCAACACAAGATGGCCGCCAATAGATTTTATGTGAATCTTCATACTTTGTCCACTGACTATGGATGAATGGCTTGTCTAATGAGATTTTTGACACTGTCAAAATAATACTTCAAGCATTAACTTGCAATTATCACTGAAAATTTTAAAATATAAAATTATCAAAAAACGTGCTACTGCCCCTTTAAGGGGGTACGGATTTATCTTATAATAAAAATACCATAGAACAAAATGCGCTATAGTTTATGGTTCAAATAGGTCAATGAATGTATTATAAAGGACGAAAGTGATTTGCCACTTTTACAGAGAGTGAAACCTCTATTTAAAAAGTCTTCCTGTCAAAGGGTACAGTGACGAAGGATTCGCTTTAGCATATCATTTCGTGCTCAACTCTCGTATACAGTTGTCATTATTTGTGTCAATGTTTGGCCACAATGGTAAAGGATTCAGGTTTTAGAATACACACACAGAAGCAATACCTATGTAAATAAAATGTTATCTAAATACACGTTTTCTTACTTCCATTGAGGATAATTAAGTGTGATATTTAAGCGAAAACACCATACTAGTTTAATACAGATGCAATTGAGGCGTAATTATTCTTTAAAGTCGTTTCAATAGTATCATACTTGTTAGATTTGCAAAATTTACATCACACCGTTAAAACGTGAACGCCTGGAAATCGTTACTCAATTAAGGAAGTGAACGAGTTTCTCTTTGAGAGGAAAGTTTCTTTTTGTGCAATTGTAGTATATTGTTCTATAAATCGTTTATCATGGGTTGTATTAGGAAAAAATTACAGGCTGTAAAATTGCAGATACTGGTGCGGTTGTAGTTGGAAATAATGTAATAGTGGACCCTTTTCTAATTAGTTAATGAAAATCGAACAAAATGCAAAGAAACAAAAACTTTTCTGTGGCAGAGAAACTCGTTCGCTCCCTTGACAAACGATTTCAAGAAGGACGGTCTGCATATGACTTTAATGGGACAACTTTCCCAGAAACTAAAGTATTAACGATAGGACAACCCAATTTTTTAGCTCACCTTTACAAAGTAAATGTGAGCTTATGTCGTGGCGCTTCGTCCGTCGTCCGTCTGTCTGTCCGTCCGTCCGTCCGTCCGTTTGTCCGTCCGTCCGTCCGTAAACTTTCAGGAAAAAGACTACTCCTCCTTAACGAATCCAGATATCATTCTGAAATTGTAGTATGTTATACCCATGGTGATTCCTCACAGAAAGGTAGACGTTTCAGTTTTGAGAATCCAAGATGGCCGCCATGGCAGCCATATTGAATTTTCAATTTGATTTCAGGAAAAAGACTACTCCTCCTAAACGAATCCAGATATCATTCTGAAATTGTAGTATGTTATACCCATGTTGATTCCTCACAGAAAGGTAGACATTTCAGTTTTCAGAATCCAAGATGGCCGCCATGGCAGCCATATTGAATTTTCAGCTGCAGATGACACATCATTATTATTAAATTTTAAGCTATCATCAAGTGATCACTCGCACCATATAAATTCTCTAATTTGAACTTACTAATCATAATATTATCTTGAATATGGAATATTTAAGATTGTCATGCAACTTGTTCTATATTTTTAAGTGTTTCTAAAACAAATTAAGATGAAAGACAAACATAATTTATTAATTTGTTTAAGATCTTTATGGCAACTAGCTGCAAAAACCCAATCACATTAAACATGTTTAATTTTAAACAATGTTATCTCCCTTATATTCCTTTAAATACCACACATAAGGGGTCAACCAGAGTTCAGATATTTCTGTTGAGTCCACTATGCTACTCTAATACACATCCCAATACAGGCTGCTAGCATCACAGTGTCAGCTGCTAGCCTGTTGCATAATCAACCCGACCCAATTGATATGGTAGAGCATTACGCTATATGGCCATGTGTATGCAATACGAGTTATGGAAATTAGACTTGTATTCTCATGACAGTGATATGTTCTTTCTAAGACAAACAACTTACACAAAACTTGTCAACAATAAGCTTTGTGTTTAGCAATCTTCATGATAAGTTGATGTGGAAAGAGTTATTTTGCATCAGGTTCCAGTTCCTGTGTAAAATTACTCATATTTGTACCATTTCTATATCTAAAAATCTAAAAAATCAATTTAGGAGATAAGCTAACTATGTTTTGAGAAAATTATATATATTTTTCACAACAATGCATGTTCTCTCCCGTCTTTAAATACCACACATAAGGGCTTAGCCCGAGTTCAGGTTTACATGCTCAGCACACTATGCTTCTCCAAATACACAAAGCCAAATACACAAATTGCTACACTCTCCTAAAAGCATGATGGCAGCCATAATCAATTATCATATAAAAGATGGTTACACAATTAAACCATATTAACAATTTACCACATCATTCATTTTAAGATGAGCTTCTGTACCCTCGGTACTTTTATTCTGTTATAAGGGTGTCAATATCTTGAGAAATTGCAAAAATTAGAAGCGTGAAACTATTTGTACGAGTTAATGACCCTTGTTTTGTGATTTTGGACCTAAGAACAGGTTGAAACATGCACTGAAACCAATATGGCGGGTGATGTAGATGACTATGTCTTCTTGTAAATGATTTTGTTGTTCACCACTAGACGTTATCATCAGGAGTCGTACAGTTGTATCTGGCGGAATCTCCGGACAAGGGAAGATGGACCAAGAGGTGCTGCGGAGTTGTGTGCTTTGTCAAGGACAATGAGAAGAGGTCATACTTCATCCGGGTCTTCGATATTAAGGTCAATGTTAAGGCTTTCTTTTTATCTTTCATGTTTTGTTTATTTCGATTGCAAAAGAAAGAAGAAATTTTGAACATTTTATCAATTTTTATGGACGACAACTATTTCATTGTGAAGTGACGTGTTGAAACTTTGACAATAACATATACATTGTACTCCACCTAACCGTCTTATATTTTATCCTGAAAATATTCTATAGTTTCAGATTACATGTTTACTTAATGCTTTTGCGGAGTTCCTTCCTGTTTCCTTTTTCAGTCATCTAACGTAAAGGAATCCTTCTTACAGGATTTTCATTGGGTTAGTTGCGCTCTCTATGTGTCACAGATACAACTATCCATGATAACTTTGGATAAAAAAATGTGTGTCATCAGGGCGACCTTATTGAGTCTGTAAAAGAGAGGTATAATGAAGATTACATATGTAGTATCTCTGGAACACATTAAGGTGGGGTTTGAACCCCGCACACCCTCTGGGTCCGCCAATGTTTTTGCTGCATGAAACTTCTAGAATCGGCTATCATGTCTATGACGTCACAGAGATAAGTTCATGATCGATAACATAATTTAGAGATGCTAAAATCATTGATGAATTGATCATTGATCGATATTAAATTGGATCTCATCTAAATCATTAACTTTATATATCATGTGACCCCAAAACACATCACAAACTTCATGCACTTAATAACAGGAAAGAACTTTCAGATAAGTATTGAATATTAAAAGCTCCTTGAATCGCCCCTTGATTGTTCATCAAACAATATAGTATACAAGCTCAAGTAAAATCCTTTTTGATAAACATTCCTTGTCTAAATTGCCTAAAATCAAAGTCCAATATAACTCAATCTAAAACAAGTGGTAGACAGTTCTGTATAATATATATATAATGTCAATGTTCTGATATAAGAAACAAACTGCTAATCTAAATTTAATGAAATTGACTTTCCACGATGTAAATAAATATGTATATCTAAGTCTTTGTTACGCTTTTTATGCCCGTTCTTCCATTTCAAAACTAGATGATGACATGCCAATACTTTACATTATCAAACAATAGCAATATCGAAAATTTGTAAATGATTGATATGAAGTTGAAGCTATTCAAAGGGGAAAAACACCTTAATAATACATCGTTATTGGTAGTAATTTATAGTTTTGTACACATATATCCGTCTTGATTATGAATATAACAACAGCGTACCGTTCACAGGGTCGCGAAATGAAACTTTAATCACACTTCAATATTGAAGCCTTTATTTAAAAACAATGCTTCAAAGTAATGAAAGTGAGTATGCATTCACGTACTTCATTTTACTTTCACTTTTTGTTTGCTATTTGTCAGTTCCCAGTCTAGAAGAATATTTCGAATGACCACCAAAGAATTGGACACACTTAATTACTTAAACAGTAATTTAATCGCACATCATAAACTTCTACTCATTGAATACTAAAGTGTAAAGATAAGTTGTTCTGGTTGAGCGGAAGATACACTATAATTTCGCAATTTTGAATTATAACAACAAGAAAAATCTTTATAAATTGTACAATCTAAATATAGACGCCTATTCTGTGACGTAACAGAAAAGTGACGTCACAATAGCAATGTCGACCTTCATGGCGGATCGCCTTGCCTCGTCGTCAAGCAACGGGGTCCTTCTTTGACGTCCGCACTTCATCAATATAAAGGGATGCAGTCAAATCTTGCGTCATTCTGCGAAAAACCATGGAAGCGAGAACACGGACTTACGTTGAGGGCATGATACGCTACACTCGAGCTACGGCTGAGCGAATCCGACAGAAGAAAGAACGGCAGTTGATTCTTTACATGGCACAAAAAGATGGTAAGAAAAATGTTAACTTATTGTTTTTATTCCAAATAGCTGCATTTATAACATGATTAAGATCTAATTCGCAAAGTTCATCTTGATCTTACGTTATAGTGCTGATCGTTAGAGACGAATTGATTTTGACATCTAAGTAACAAGATACCAAATATTGAAGAAAAAAAAGAATTTGCTGTAATGCTTCCGTCGAACTGTGATTCGAGGATTGTCCAAAGTAAAATAGCAGTGAAAATTGTAAGATAACCCGAATTGTTATTTCTTTTGGAGAATATCGGTTATCGACTTTTCTCTTAGATTTTAAAACGCTAGTTGTCAATTCAATTATTCTTTTGGTAAATGGTGGATGAATTCATCTTAATATGTAATCAATGGGGAACCAATTGGAATCGAGTAACTTAATCAAGTTAGGTACATCAAAAACTTTAATTATATCATATTTTTTTCACGTTGCAGACGTACCTAGACTGAAAACCCTCTTCAATCTCTGGGATTCCCTGCCCTTCATTGATGCAGATGAGAAGCCGGTTACAAATGTCATGTAAGTATTTTTGTTTTATATCATAATTTAACAAGCACATCATTTGAAACCAGAATTATACAGATAATTTTGATTAACATGCCATTTTATTACAAAACTAAGATACAATAATTATAAAATAATTTGTAATCATGTTAGTGTTTCAATTATTGTCATCGGCTTGTGCGTTATACCAAAATATTTAATCCCAGAAATATAACATAAACGTGGATCATAAATCGTTTCTCATAATAACTGCATCAAGATAATATACCAAGTACTTCTCTGACAACATTTCTAAAGGATAATGATCGAATTAAAACATCCAGTATGTGTATATCTATTTATTAGAATTGACTTCAAAATGTATAAAGTTTATGGAGGTATAAACTTAAAAACCGCTGTGTAAACTTGGCGGATCTACACAGTTTGCACAGCGGTTTTTAACTTTATACCTCAACGAACTTAATACATTTTAAAGTCAATTATTAAATAGATTAAAAAATATCAAGTGTATCCTGGACCTTTTTTTTCACAAAGCCTTGATCGCTAGTCAATATACGTTAACCATAGTGCAATCATTAGGTAGTAGAGTTACTTTACCTTAAGATTGGTTGCTTAATTTTGCTTTGTGAAAGGATGCTCGGGTCATTATGTCACCATTTGTGCAATAAGAATATAGATATACCGGTAATCCGGGTTTACATTAAAACCAAGCGGAATTGTTTTCGCGTAAATCATATCATCCTGCTACATCAGCGTATATGCCTTATGCTACAACCTATCCCCTGATATCCTTCTCTGGTATTCAGCCGTATCGCTATCTAAATCCTATTTGTTTTCAGTCAAACTATTTCGAACTCCATACACTGTTGTCTAGTGATGTAGCAAGTGGAAATCTAAGAGCGCGCGATGTGGAGCTTAGCGGGAGCCTGCAATGAGAATCAGATTTTTTATCTATTAGCACTCCAATTGGTTAATTTGAATCTCGAGGTGAGCACGCAGAACGAAGCCAAGAAACCAGTTTGCCGCTATCGCTGAAACGGCATAATTTGATTGGCTTGCTATAACGATACGGCAGAATACTATAGGAGGATATCAGGGGATAGGTTGTAGCATTACGCGGAGACATCTACGCTGATGTAGCAGGATGAAATCATATATCCTAATATTGAGTGTCTCTATTGCAGGGATATTGAAGTTACCGACGAGTCACAGCCTCTGGTTCTCCCAACTGATTCTATGAGTTCAGGGGATGCTCGGGTTGCCGACTGGCTGAACAAGCTTCGAATTCCAGAGAAGAGAACATGGCTCATTGAAGATGTCAACGTGCTGCCAACTATAACAGAGGAAGTGCAGATCGTTGAGAATGGAATGGACATAAAGTTCTCTCTGAGAAAACTGTTTTCAAGAGTGGCACGTTCTATCCATCGCAGCGTTATCAAAAAGTGACTCTTTTGTTGTTCGCAGACATATTATATATATTTAAACACGATATTTATACATATATATGTATATATGTACATGCTGTTTTTCACATGGTTATATTTTTTATATAAAAAGTTGAATTTCATTGAATGATTTGTTGTCATTAGAATTCCTGTGATAAGGTCAACAAGATTAATTTTTAACATCTTTGTTAAGACACTACGTTCAGCGTTTGCTTACTTCTCCATAAAGGGGATTCGAACATCAGATGGATATCAATACATTGAGAAGTCCAATTGTTTACAATATAAGAATTAAAAGCAAAATATTCTGGATAACATCTTCTATGACGATAATTACAAAATGTTTATTAAACGAGACATATCTTATATAGGCTTATATAGCTCATCACCCACATAAAGTAAAAGTAAAACATCAAGACATAATGTATTTTCACTTTTATGAAAATGTCAACCAATCCTGAAGAAAAACCGCCTTTAAATGGCATACATAGAAAATAGATTGTATTGAAATTTTTTTATATTGCGCCTATTTCACTTGTCAAACCCTACGAAGATATGCCTCTTTACAGAGAAAATTATCGAAAACCCTGAGGTGCAGTAGCACGATTTGGGGGGAATATATTAAGGTGATGTCAGGAAAATAGAAAAAATGGTTTCAACTGAAAGACAATGTATTTAGAATAACTGAAGCAGTAATAAATCATATATATATATACAGTCAGGCCTCGATAATCCGAACGATTCCGTTTTTCATCAAAAACGTTCGGATAGTGAAGCGTTCGGACTACTGAAATGAACCAAACAAGTTACTCCACTTTGAATCTACAGACAGACCAGAACGTATTTAGTATATCAAACGAGTTTATTTCATAAAGATATATACATAATTATAACTATTACACAATTTACTAAAATAATAAACTCCAGAAACACAAAGTGAGACATTTCAATTTATTACAATCACAAACTACCGTCACGCTCAACTCACGTGTCAATCCACTGTCATTGAAGTTGACCGATCCATGAATTAATTAATGAATCAACATTTAATGAGTTTATATAGATATTAGTTTGGTTACAGCTGGCTACCGTTCGGATACCGCGGGATTCGGATTATCGGTGGACGGATTATCGAGGTCTGACTGTATAACATAAAGTTTAGCCATGCGATTTTTTTGATACACAAAATGAATTAAAGGTGTTCACACAAAAATGCCCGCCAATGGATCTTTATCATTTGTTCTCTGACTTTAAATGATTGGTTTGTATAATGAGATGTTTGACACTTAACAAAATTCATTTACTATTAACGTACAATGATCAGTGAAAATTGAATAAAATGAAAATATAAAGTTGTCAAAAAACGTGCTACTGCACCCTTAAAATGCGTTGAGATGTCAGATATATCACATATCTCATGGGCGGATCCCGAAATTTCGTCGTTCAAATTATTACAATAGACCCAAGAATGTTATAATGTTAACTGGATCTGAGTTCCTTAGCCTACCCTGCACTTTTTGTATTCTTTTATTATGAATGAGCAATGTGACTCTCTACATTTACTATTTGTGCATGGAAGTTATTTGGAAGGTAGCGCAGCTCAATCCCCTTCCTGGATCCGTCAATTACTTACAGCCCTCAATGTCCCTTCCCCAAGTATATTTGACAACACAAATATTTTAATATGCTTTTAGCTGCACATTCATTTGAAGAAACACAGGACAAATGGTAATGTGACTCTTAGAGCCATAAACAAGATTGCTAAATATTATCGGTGTCACTTTATATTTTAACCAGGAAACATGGGTCCAAGTTCGTTTATCTCTTGTATGATTAAGTTTAAGGAGAATAATACAGACGGATTATAAAAGCCCGTAATGAAATCAGAACTTTCGAACCGGAAGGTAAACTATTCTTTAGTTCCTGGTGGTATACACTTTCAGTGATAGTGTCCTGAGGAATATATGTAGGTCAGCGAATTGAATTACTATCTGATTTGCAGCTATTTCAAACAACTACAAACAATATGATGAGATTTTAGGGGAAGAGCATCGGGTTACAATGTAAATTGGAAGAAAAAAAGAATAAGTTTATATTATATACAGCCAATGTTATCCCTCCAAATACCGATAGTATATTTATAATAACTCATATATATTTGAATAAAATATTTATAAATGATAACATCTTTCCCTCACACCCGTATCTGTTTTGAGTAAGGGAGGAATTATTTTCAATATTTCATATACGTGTATATAACATATACCTATTTGAATATTGTTGTTCTACTGTGGCATATTAGGATGTTTATCAAAGAGAACATTGACGAGAACATTATCTTATGATTACAGAATCAAGAAATAGAAGATAGGTCATTCGAACGTTATGAGAAATTTACATTGTTACAATGTAAATAATTTAAAACGACAGTTCAATATTTGTAAATACTATCAACAGTGTGACCCCATAAAGAAACTGCTAATCTAAATAAAATTAGTCTGACATAGTTAGGGTATAGAATGGAGAATAGAAACATATGTATATGCATGAAATATTGACAAAGACATAATTAGGGAGAAACAATTAGGGAGAAGCTATCGATCAAAAACTTAACAGTTGTGACATAATATTTTATGAAAAAATGTGACATTCAAAAATTTACCAGATAATGCAAATCTTAGCTAGATTATCGATATCCTCATCTTAATTCACAGAAGAACCAGATGGTATGGGAACAAGAGCTCTACACTCAATTCCGCTACAAGACACCAAAGGAGTTCTTCCATACCTTCGAGACTGATGTGAGTTGATGACGTTTGTCTTATTGTTGTTAATTAGATCCGCATTGTAACAGTAGTAATAGCTATATATAGCTTATCAAAGCCAGGTTATATATATATACGAGTACATGAAGCAACAGGGACATGTATCGCTTAAAACAGCGTTAGAAAGACATGTATACTCATAGACCCTACCCTAGTACAATATAGAAGGATCTACTTTTATATAGTATTAATGTAGGGTATGGATCTTCTTTTATATAGTATTAATGTAGGGTATGGATCTCCTTTTATATAGTATTAATGTAGGGTATGGATCTTCTTTTATATAGTATTAATGTA
The DNA here is from genome assembly GCA_916613615.1 of Steromphala cineraria. Classification (NCBI taxonomy): domain Eukaryota; kingdom Metazoa; phylum Mollusca; class Gastropoda; order Trochida; family Trochidae; genus Steromphala; species Steromphala cineraria. Next base: position 19,867,075 of record OU744726.1, read on the forward strand.
GGGTATCGATCTCCTTTTATATAGTATTAATGTAGGGTATCGATCTTCTTTTATATAGTATTAATGTAGGGTATCGATCTCCTTTAATATAGGATTAATGTAGGGTATCGATCTCCTTTTATATAGTATTAATGTAGGGTATGGATCTCCTTTTATATAGTATTAATGTAGGGTATGGATCTCCTTTTATATAGTATTAATGTAGGGTATGGATCTCCTTTTATATAGTATTAATGTAGGGTATCGATCTCCTTTTATATAGTATTAATGTAGGGTATGGATCTCCTTTTATATAGTATTAATGTAGGGTATCGATCTCCTTTTATATAGTATTAATGTAGGGTAGGGATCCCCAATTATATAGTATTAATGTAGGGTATGGATCTCCTTTTATAAAGTATTAATGTAGGGTATCGATCTCCTTTTATATAGTATTAATGTAGGGTATTGATCTCCTTTTATATAGTATTAATGTAGGGTATGGATCTCCTTTTATATAGTATTAATGTAGGGTATGGATCTTCTTTTATAAAGTATTAATGTAGGGTATTGATCTCCTTTTATATAGTATTAATGTAGGGTATGGATCTCCTTTTATATAGTATTAATGTAGGGTATGGATCTCCTTTTATATACTATTAATGTAGGGTATGGATCTCCTTTTATAAAGTATTAATGTAGGGTATGGATCTCCTTTAATATAGTATTAATGTAGGGTAGGGATCTCCTTTTATATAGTATTAATGTAGGGTATCGATCTCCTTTTATATAGTATTAATGTAGGGTAGGGATCCCCAATTATATAGTATTAATGTAGGGTATGGATCTCCTTTTATAAAGTATTAATGTAGGGTATCGATCTCCTTTTATATAGTATTAATGTAGGGTATTGATCTCCTTTTATATAGTATTAATGTAGGGTATGGATCTCCTTTTATATAGTATTAATGTAGGGTATGGATCTTCTTTTATAAAGTATTAATGTAGGGTATTGATCTCCTTTTATATAGTATTAATGTAGGGTATGGATCTCCTTTTATATAGTATTAATGTAGGGTATGGATCTCCTTTTATAAAGTATTAATGTAGGGTATGGATCTCCTTTTATATAGTATTAATGTAGGGTATGGATCTCCTTTTATAAAGTATTAATGTAGGGTATGGATCTCCTTTTATATAGTATTAATGTAGGGTATGGATCTCCTTTTATATAGTATTAATGTAGGGTATGGATCTCCTTTTATATAGTATTAATGTAGGGTATGGATCTCCTTTTATATACTATTAATGTAGGGTATGGATCTCCTTTTATAAAGTATTAATGTAGGGTATGGATCTCCTTTTATATAGTATTAATGTAGGGTAGGGATCTCCTTTTATATAGTATTAATGTAGGGTATGGATCTCCTTTTATATAGTATTAATGTAGGGTATGGATCTCCTTTTATATAGTATTAATGTAGGGTATGGATCTCCTTTTATATAATATTAATGTAGGGTATGGATCTCCTTTTATATAGTATTAATGTAGGGTATGGATCTCCTTTTATATAGTATTAATGTAGGGTATGGATCTTCTTTTATAAAGTATTAATGTAGGGTATTGATCTCCTTTTATATAGTATTAATGTAGGGTATGGATCTCCTTTTATATAGTATTAATGTAGGGTATGGATCTCCTTTTATATACTATTAATGTAGGGTATGGATCTCCTTTTATAAAGTATTAATGTAGGGTATGGATCTCCTTTTATATAGTATTAATGTAGGGTAGGGATCTCCTTTTATATAGTATTAATGTAGGGTATCGATCTCCTTTTATATAGTATTAATGTAGGGTAGGGATCCCCAATTATATAGTATTAATGTAGGGTATGGATCTCCTTTTATAAAGTATTAATGTAGGGTATCGATCTCCTTTTATATAGTATTAATGTAGGGTATTGATCTCCTTTTATATAGTATTAATGTAGGGTATGGATCTCCTTTTATATAGTATTAATGTAGGGTATGGATCTTCTTTTATAAAGTATTAATGTAGGGTATTGATCTCCTTTTATATAGTATTAATGTAGGGTATGGATCTCCTTTTATATAGTATTAATGTAGGGTATGGATCTCCTTTTATAAAGTATTAATGTAGGGTATGGATCTCCTTTTATATAGTATTAATGTAGGGTATGGATCTCCTTTTATAAAGTATTAATGTAGGGTATGGATCTCCTTTTATATAGTATTAATGTAGGGTATGGATCTCCTTTTATATAGTATTAATGTAGGGTATGGATCTCCTTTTATATAGTATTAATGTAGGGTATGGATCTCCTTTTATATAGTATTAATGTAGGGTATGGATCTCCTTTTATATAGTATTAATGTAGGGTATGGATCTCCTTTTATATAGTATTAATGTAGGGTATGGATCTCCTTTTATAAAGTATTAATGTAGGGTATGGATCTTCTTTTATATAGTATTAATGTAGGGTAGGGATCTCCTTTTATATAATATTAATGTAGGGTATCGATCTCCTTTTATATAGTATTAATGTAGGGTAGGGATCTCCTTTTATATAATATTAATGTAGGGTATGGATCTCCTTTTATATAGTATTAATGTAGGGTATGGATCTTCTTTTATAAAGTATTAATGTAGGGTATTGATCTCCTTTTATATAGTATTAATGTAGGGTATGGATCTCCTTTTATATAGTATTAATGTAGGGTATGGATCTCCTTTTATAAAGTATTAATGTAGGGTATGGATCTCCTTTTATATAGTATTAATGTAGGGTATGGATCTCCTTTTATAAAGTATTAATGTAGGGTATGGATCTCCTTTTATATAGTATTAATGTAGGGTATGGATCTCCTTTTATATAGTATTAATGTAGGGTATGGATCTCCTTTTATATAGTATTAATGTAGGGTATGGATCTCCTTTTATATACTATTAATGTAGGGTATGGATCTCCTTTTATAAAGTATTAATGTAGGGTATGGATCTCCTTTTATATAGTATTAATGTAGGGTAGGGATCTCCTTTTATATAGTATTAATGTAGGGTATCGATCTCCTTTTATATAGTATTAATGTAGGGTAGGGATCTCCTTTTATATAGTATTAATGTAGGGTATGGATCTCCTTTTATATAGTATTAATGTAGGGTAGGGATCTCCTTTTATATAGTATTAATGTAGGGTATGGATCTCCTTTTATAAAGTATTAATGTAGGGTATGGATCTCCTTTTATATAGTATTAATGTAGGGAATGGATCTCCTTTTATATAGTATTAATGTAGGGTATCGATCTCCTTTTATATACTATTAATGTAGGGTATGGATCTCCTTTTATAAAGTATTAATGTAGGGTATGGATCTCCTTTTATATAGTATTAATGTAGGGTAGGGATCTCCTTTTATATAGTATTAATGTAGGGTATGGATCTTATTTTATATAGTATTAAGGTAGGGTATGGATCTCCTTTTATATAGTATTAATGTAGGGTATGGATCTTATTTTATATAGTATTAAGGTAGGGTATGGATCTCCTTTTATAAAGTATTAATGTAGGGTATGGATCTCCTTTTATATAGTATTAATGTAGGGTATGGATCTTCTTTTATATAGTATTAATGTAGGGTATTGATCTCCTTTTATATAGTATTAATGTAGGGTATGGATCTCCTTTTATAAAGTATTAATGTAGGGTAGGGATCCCCAATTATATAGTATTAATGTAGGGTATGGATCTCCTTTTATATAGTATTAATGTAGGGTATGGATCTCCTTTTATATAGTATTAATGTACGGTATGGATCTCCTTTTATATAGTATTAATGTAGGGTATGGATCTCCTTTTATAAAGTATTAATGTAGGGTATGGATCTCCTTTTATATAGTATTAATGTAGGGTATTGATCTCCTTTTATATAGTATTAATGTAGGGTATGGATCTCCTTTTATATAGTATTAATGTAGGGTATGGATCTCCTTTTATATAGTATTAATGTAGGGTATCGATCTTCTTTTATAAAGTATTAATGTAGGGTATGGATCTCCTTTTATATAGTATTAATGTAGGGTATGGATCTCCTTTTATATAGTATTAATGTAGGGTATGGATCTCCTTTTATATAGTATTAATGTAGGGTATGGATCTCCTTTTATATAGTATTAATGTAGGGTATGGATCTCCTTTTATATAGTATTAATGTAGGGTAGGGATCTCCTTTTATATAATATTAATGTAGGGTATGGATCTCCTTTTATATAGTATTAATGTAGGGTATGGATCTCCTTTTATATAGTATTAATGTAGGGTATGGATCTCCTTTTATATAGTATTAATGTAGGGTATGGATCTCCTTTTATATAGTATTAATGTAGGGTATGGATCTCCTTTTATATAGTATTAATGTAGGGTATGGATCTCCTTTTATATAGTATTAATGTAGGGTATGGATCTCCTTTTATATAGTATTAATGTAGGGTATGGATCTCCTTTTATATAGTATTAATGTAGGGTATCGATCTCCTTTTATATAGTATTAATGTAGGGTATCGATCTCCTTTTATATAGTATTAATGTAGGGTATGGATCTCCTTTTATATAGTATTAATGTAGGGTATGGATCTCCTTTTATATAGTATTAATGTAGGGTATGGATCTCCTTTTATATAGTATTAATGTAGGGTAGGGATCTCCTTTTATATAGTATTAATGTAGGGTATGGATCTCCTTTTATAAAGTATTAATGTAGGGTATGGATCTCCTTTTATATAGTATTAATGTAGGGTAGGGATCTCCTTTTATATAATATTAATGTAGGGTATGGATCTCCTTTTATATAGTATTAATGTAGGGTATGGATCTCCTTTTATATAGTATTAATGTAGGGTATGGATCTCCTTTTATAAAGTATTAATGTAGGGTATGGATCTTCTTTTATAAAGTATTAATGTAGGGTATTGATCTCCTTTTATATAGTATTAATGTAGGGTATGGATCTCCTTTTATATAGTATTAATGTAGGGTAGGGATCTCCTTTTATATAGTATTAATGTAGGGTATGGATCTCCTTTTATATAGTATTAATGTAGGGTATTGATCTCCTTTTATATAGTATTAATGTAGGGTATGGATCTCCTTTTATATAGTATTAATGTAGGGTATCGATCTCCTTTTATATAGTATTAATGTAGGGTATGGATCTCCTTTTATATAGTATTAATGTAGGGTATGGATCTCCTTTTATATAGTATTAATGTAGGGTATGAATCTCCTTTTATATAGTATTAATGTAGGGTATCGATCTCCTTTTATATAGTATTAATGTAGGGTATGGATCTCCTTTTATATAGTATTAATGTAGGGTAGGGATCTCCTTTTATAAAGTATTAATGTAGGGTATGGATCTCCTTTTATATAGTATTAATGTAGGGTATGGATCTCCTTTTATATAGTATTAATGTAGGGTATGGATCTTATTTTATATAGTATTAAGGTAGGGTCTATGAGTATATATGTCTTTCTAACGCTGTTTTAAGCGATATATGTCCCTGTGAATGAAGTGATGAACTGCATAATTTCAAGAGAATAATTGATACTACAGATGACAGTTCTATTAATTCAACTTAAGCAAATTATTTTTGAAATAACGTTACTTTAGTGAAAAAAACTATTATAATAAGGATTTTAAAATTTCATTTGAATATTCAGTTGAAATCTTTCTTTACGAAAGTTCTGGTAATACCAAGTGTAAAATTTCGGCAAGGAAGGCTTGATATTGATCCAAGCAATATGCTCGCTGTTCATCGGTAATATCTTCATGTTTCAAATTTAGGAACCATCAAATCACATTTGAATGACTTGGTGGTGCTTATAACGTCGATGGTCTTGATCGAATATCAAAACCTATCGATTACCGGTTCAACATTCTTCTGTGTTCAGGCTTTTGAAGCAACCTTTCTCATCTTCTATGACATTCTCCTGCTTTGTTTCAGCACTGCCAGGCCGGTCTGAACTTCGCCAGTGAGGACGAGGCTTTGGCCTTCAAAACTGCTGTTGAGCACAAACTGACAGAACGTCATCAGCGTCGTATACGTGAGTAGCGTGGAGGAGTGAATAACAATCTTAATATCATGGGTGACTTTTGACTAAAGGCAAATATAGAGATATTTTGTCAATCATTCAATGTCACCAGTAACATAGACGCTAAATAAAACTGTTTTCCTTCTGGATACCTATCCTTGAATCACTTTTCGACTACTTGGACCAAACAGCCACCCAAAAGAATCATTGAACTTTCAATAGAATATTAATTTCTAAATCGGACATGCACAATCCGTAATGTCAAACAGGAGTTGCAAACTTGAAACCGCCATGGCGATAACACAACTCAGATTGACACTTCAGTAGTCTCTTCGGTGAGAACAATGGGCCCTAAACTATCTCCTATACTATGCATGTCCTCTGGTTTCGATCTTAACCTAAGTTGCTAACTAAGTACTATTGAGAATACTTCTCTTAAAATTTCAGAACGCACCCAGAAGAGGAAGCACGCTCCCACAGTGAGGAGCCCCCAGCCCGCCAGCATCACCCCCTCATCCCGGCCCCCTCTGGGTAGGTACCTTATGTGCGATATGGGCCACCCATCTACATCAGCATAAATGAATCCGGAGAGCTCCTCGAAATATCCTGACATCTATCAGGTGTCTTTTTGTTATGCATATAATCAACCATGCAACAAATTTGTTTGCATTCAACAGACCTCCGTCAAATAACTCTCAGGCATCTTGTCGCCTTGTGTGTAACCAACCAACAAAATGGTTTCCATTCTGCAAAACTCCTTCAAATATCCTGATATCTACCAGATCTCTTTTGATATGCATATATAACCAACCAACAAAATGGTTTCCATTCAGCAGACCTCCTTCAAATATCCTGATTTCTTACAGTTGTACGTCTTGTCTTTATTTATATAACCAACCAACAAAACGGCTGGCATTCAGGAACAGCACTACTCGGATGACAAGTCCGTTAACTGGGAGTAACTTGCTTCAATGCCAATGCATAACGGTACTTCTCTGGCTGAAATACATGCTTAAGACAGGTATATATATGATCATGTCAGTGAAACGAGTTCGAGGCATTTGACTATATAGGTATCAGGGAATTGTTGGAGCTCTGTGGATACAAGACACGTGAAGAAACTTCCATTGCAAGTCACATTCCGTTAGTTGCAATCATTGACATATTAAAACTTGCTGCATTGCGGAAAATTGTGTTCATTTAGTGACCAAATTCCAAAGAATAAACAGCTTTTGCTGGGTTGTTTTGGTGTTTAGCGATGGACTGAGTTTTGCGAGTAACTGAAAAGGTAATTCAATATGATTTAACAAAACATTTTTATAATAAGAATTATTTGACGATGATTTCATTTCATTTTTTAATGAATGGTATATGTCACTAGCTGCAACCCCCGTCAACACGATTGTTGAAGAGAAATCAAAGAAGCGAGCCAATAAAAGCAAGAAAGGAAAATCTTCAGTTACGAAGGCGGATATTGGAGCACCGTTAGACTTCAGGTACCCACCGTTATATGTTGTATTTTCGCACACTTTATATAGAAAACAAGAACATCAACATTCCACGCCAAATACAAATAAGTTTTCAGTAAAGCTCCCAACATTTTCCTGCAATGGCCATAACTCTGTAACTTATAATTGCATAACTATCAATTTCGAACTCTATCAAGGTATTGATACCCTACAGTCTTTATGTTTCGTTCCTTTCCATTCGTAGAAAGAGTAACTATAAGTTGGTTAGACTTCTGTATTTCGATTTACACATCGTGTATTACATCCGTTTGGAATTTTATTCAACACAAATTACTCAAATATTTCAGACATGTCAGCCATGTTGGATGGGACCCTGACAAAGGCTTTGATGTGAGTAGAGTATTAGTGTACCCTTACTGACAATCTACTTTTTTCAACAGCTTTTTTTATATTAGATGAAGCAGTATGGCCTAAATAAAACAAAAGTTTTGATTTAAGATATTTTAGATTGAGCTTCATACCATCCCAGTCAATTCTTGAAACAATAAATAAAGTGAAAATCTAAGGAAAACACAACAATATTATAGCCACAAAATAGGTAAAAATGAATCTTTAAATTTGGTATTCCTCATCCACCTTTCCCCCAGATGGACAACCTGGACGGTGACATGAAGTCGCTGTTCCAGTCGGTGGGCATCAAACCAGAGGACAACGTGGACAAAGACACCATCGAGTTTATCTACGACTTCGTTGACAGGAATGGTGGGATCGAGGCAGTCAGGAAGGAAATGGCGGGGCGACCCCCCGCACCCCTACCCCATGAAAAACAAGCAGGTAGCTATTGAGCCAAACATAGAACCAATTGCTGTAAATAGCTCAAGAACTGTCAGTTCAACTGATAAAATATTGCCAATGACCATGGCATCCTTACTCATAGCAGAACCAAACCAATTCAGTGGCTCAGCTCATATGGTATCTGACATTATACATACGTCTCAAAGGACATTTCATTCCATTTCAAACGTCGCTATTCTGTGAATAAAGAAGGTGCATTTCCATAAAATATTAAAGTTTATTACCCTACAACTCCTTGATTGCCGCTCAAACAGTTTCAGTAGCTTTATAGTAGCTTTTAGTTCTACGGGTACTGGGGGGAATAAGTTAAGACTATATTGTACTTTTAAGACTGATTTTACTGTAGCTCACTACGTAGAACATCCCATCCCCAGGTCGCACAGAAGAGCACTGGCTCAGTTTAGTTGTGGAGTTGCCCCTATTAGAATTGAGACTGGCCGGTATGATGGCACTATTTTAAATGAAAGAGTGTGTCTATATTGTAAAGATGTGACTGAAGATGAGTATCATGTTTTATTGAAATGTCCATTGTATGAGTGTGAAAGATCTATTTTAATGAGAAAATGTCACGCGGAATGTGAGGATTTTATCAATTATACAAATGACCAAAAGTTAAGATTTTTGTTCTCCAGCCCTAATGTATGTTTTATTGCGGCCAAAACCTGCCATTTTATTCTTTCTATACGCAAATCTTATGTATATACATCCTAATTTTAATTATTTATTCTTATAATTTAAATTTTTGTAACTTGTAATTTCGTTTATCCATGTATATACTATATGGCATGAACAAAATTGTGCATTTGTTTCCGTTGATAAGTTGGATAATTAAAAACCACATAATATATCTCACTATATTGCAGCTCCTGCTCGCGTATCAAGCAGACCCCAGCCACCTCTCCCTCGATCTAACGCCCCACCCCCGCCGGGTCGTCGACAGCTGCCCCCGCCCCCTCCCTCCCAGAAAGGAAGAGCCCCTCCCCCTCCCATCCCAGCGGGCACTCGAGCTCTACCACCCACCCCTGACCAGTTTCCTCAGTCACCATCCCGTAGACCCCAGCCTCCACCCCCAACGTCTCAACCATCATACCCTCAACCCCCACCCTCAGCGCCAAAGCCCCCAATCCAGGCTTTCGGAGGACCACCCCCTCCCCCACCTCCAGGAGGCGGTCCCCCTCCCCCACCACCACCGCCTCCCCCTCCCCCACCTATGGATGACGAGGAGGCGTTTGATGAAGAAAGGGGCGGGCTATTGAAACAAATACATCAGGGAATGGCTCTCAGGAAGACGGCATCCTTTAAGAATACCGGAAACAAGTCTTCTGGTGGTTCTGATGCGCGAGGCAATCTGATGAAGGCCATTCAAGGGGGAGCAAATCTGAAGCGGGTTGGTCTGCATTACTTATTTTTTCACACAGTTATCTTTAGACTAAATTTTAGTATCTAAAATGAAATTATAATCAAAATGCAACGTTTTATTTTTAAAAGAGAAAGAAGCTATTCATTTTCAACTGTAGTGATCTAGACTTGCTACAACAATATAGACTTGCGTGGGTCTTTAAAGATAATTTTTTTTAGGGGGGTGTTAGACAAACTAAGTTATCTTACATTTTGATAAATAAAAAAACCATTTAATTTGATTTTAGATCAATTTATCAAGTATTCACACAATTTCAGTTTTAAATGCATAATTTAATTTCAAAGTTATTTTGAAAATAAAATTTATTCTTCGTTTTTGTCTATATCGGTGTCTTATTATTTAGAAAAACCGAACATTTTTCAAACTTCCTTTAATTGAGAATCCCTCATAAGACTTCGCAGAAAGTCAAACATCATTAATAATGCTGATGTGCCCGCCAGGTTGAGCAGCCGGCTGAAAAACCTGTTGAGGAGGATGGGGGGTTGGTTGGGGCGCTCGCTCTCGCTCTTAACAAGAGACAGAAGATCATACAGGGCTCAGGTATTTCTTTCTGTGGTTTGTTGTCTTGCTGTTAACATGTCATACAATCTCTCTATAGATGTGTAAATGAATCTTAAAAAAACGTTTCCCCCACTTTTTTGTTAGACTTAATTGAGGGATCCCTTTCAAACCTTGAATAGACTTTCTGCACCTATCGTATTCTATATTATATTTTCAGATGAAGAAGATGATGACGATGATGATGATTTTGATGACGACGAATGGGACTAAACAAACCAAATACAAACTATACCTCATTTCGTTTAACCTTCATTAATTTTAATTTTCATTGCTTCAAAAGGTCAGAACCCTTAAGAGAGCATCGTTCACGCATAAACATCAAGATATGTAGCCTTATATCATTAAATATCAGAATAAAAATGCTTTGCGTTTGTACTCTTTGGAAGTCAAAATGCAGACATAAATTCATTGAAGTCAAAGATGAACTAACCTCGCCGCGTATCTAAACTGAGTATTGCTCCTTAGGGGTCATGTAGGGGGGCCGTGTTTATGACCTTTCACCTTTTGCTGCAGTGCAAAGGTCACCTAGCACGACCGTTGCTCATGTCAGAAGCGCAAAGAGATACGAGTGACCGATTCGAACTGATTTCAATGCATCTTGTATCACTCATTCTCAATGAAACTGCACAACTGAATATGTTTTTGACAAAAATCGAAAGTCAATATTAAAGTTTTTAATTGATGTTGTTTGAACTTCTTGTAATCATAGATTGTCACTATGAAGTTTCATCAAATAATGACAACCAGATTTATTGTTATCGCTGTCCCAACATGACGTGTCAATGTCTCAGCGATTAAACGTAATGCTATTTCTAACGGACCTTGAAACCATATCAATCAACCTCATTCTACCAAACTGTTCGAATGACATTAATTTCGATTAGATTAAAACAGGTAACACTGTAGCTATCAAGTTAAAAAGTTTTAGTGTTAAAACAATCATATATTTTGACAAATGTAAATGTTACACTATGTTAAGGAGAGATGGGACGAACAAATAAAATATTTTAGAATTTGTTCATATTTTCAAAATAGCAAGTGTATAATATCCTTTCTTTACAAATGTAATAAAAGTTTGGGGTCATTGAACGATTATTTTAGTTATTGGCGTTAATGATATTACTGCTGTCAGAAAATAAATAAAAGTCCGCGCTTCCTATGAATAAAGAGCCTATGAAATAAAACACATTTCAAATACTTAAAGGGGTGTCTAGGGAACATATATTTTGAATAATAGCGAAAAAAATAATTAATTAGGCAGTTTATAAAGAAAAACGGCATATTTATCATCGTTTTTCGCGTACTAACAGGATTTTAAAGTGATGCACATATTTTAGATATTGCTAACAATTACATATGATGTGCTCATTTGAATAACAAAACAAATGCAATAATGATACTAGGGGGTCAGCGAACATACAAAAACGTATAAACCTGACGTCACGGCACTTTTGATCATTTAAAGTACAACTTTGACGGCCTATCATTTTATCATTAACAACAGCAATCTACCTTACTATGACAGCGGAGCGAAAATTAACTATCACTTGATTATATGAGGCAATATGAATTTGCAACAAATATAAGGCATACATGTTATTTCAATAACAAACAACATAATAAATTTACCACGAATATAAATGTCGATGACGCCATACGGCATGTCGTAAAACGACCGTTAGAAAGGCGTTGCGTAATATTAAAGAGATTTGGCTCAGTGTACGTATAAGCCATTATTTCAGTAAATGTAATGAATATAGTTTCGGATAAATTGATAACAATACCATGTTGTCGAAAATTGTTACCGTAAGTGAGTACGATTTCCGGGTCCCATCTCTCTTATAATTAATATATTTATCAATTCTCATCAATATTTATCAAGATTAAGTCATTGATACACCTACTGTTCGTCGAAATCCGTTGGTTCCGGCAGTGACCCCTGGCGGAAAAAATTGCACCACAATCCATTAAATTGAATTTCTGTATCAAATGACAACGCTTCTCGCATGGAAAGGGTGGTTCATATAACAATGCTTTTGCCATGATTCAGTAGCCAAAGAGATGATTTAAGAACAGCGTCGCTGATTGCACAACTAACTATGATTGCCTCCAATCAGGCATCTCCCACTCTATCCCACACAGTCGGCGTAATAGAAAAGAGGCAAAATCTATCATGACTTTATCTGCCTCTGTCAACGTTACAAGCAATTTCACATTTTCATGAATTCGAATTTCGAATTTCATGAATGTTTCTCTGTCTCTGCAGTCGGTGCCACAACCCAAAATGGCTTTAGTTTTCTGAATGTTGATAAGAAAACACCGTGTCCGGGATGCTCACTTGTATACTTCATGTGAAGGTTCTTCACGCTATCAAGCAACACTCGTTTCTGTTTCTTGATTTTCCTCTGTGTAACAGTTTTTTTTCCTGTCGTCATTCTTCTGTTACCATCTCTTATGAAGAAGTGTCGCATTTCTCCAGTGTTGACAGTTTCAGCCTGTACCGTTTCATGTCTTCGACTGAGGACCTGGCACTTTTTGTTGTTTTGAGACGTAACTGTTTCTCATTTAGATAATTCTTTTGTTGCTGCAAGAACAAGGAGGTACTTTCTAAGTATCCTTCCAGAAATGATTCTACTCAATATCTACTATACTTTTTGTTGCTACATTCAATTTTATTTTCAGTTCGGCAACAATACCATAGTTAAACAACAGGTTCCTGATTGCTGTTATAAGGAGTTTTTCCTTGCCAATAAGAGCCTGAACCTTCTTTCTTGGACTGATATTGTCAGTGTGTACATTTCCACTAGTAGATTTAGAATGAGACAGTCTGTTTAGTCGTTTCCTGTACTTCACTGTCAACTTTTTTTGCCTATCTAACTGAATTCTTATAGAATTCAGGAGTCTATAAGCTTTAGCACCGTCCTTTCGATCTTTTGGCCTTCCTCTGTTGCGCCTCTTATCATTTTCTGAATTACTTTCAATTCCAGGGGATGTTGGGGGTGAATTCATGGTTAAGAAATCTTCCATTCCTTTCTTTAAGACTTGTCTTTCTTTGTGTAGAAGGTAGGATTTTCTTCATTGTCTCCTTTTGTTTTCTCTTTCTGAAAGTGTCATATCTTCTACACTTTTCACTTTTTTCTGTTGTTTTCTATCATGCCAGCTTTGTCGTTCCTTCGCCGCCCCTAGCCATGCCACACAAGATGTTGCTACAAGTGTAGCGCATCTTAAGAATGCAGCAAGTTGTGAAACTTCTGACGAATAACAGCTACAGCAATAACAGCTACAGCGGAGGTATTAAAATCGAATTCGCCACATTCAAAAGAGGTTTGTCGACCCCCACTACATGTGGCAAAAGTTGATCTTTTAAAGCTTTGCAGCGGCATTTGCCAAACATGCCTTGGTGAGATGTGAGAGAAAAATTTCAAAATATTAAAGAACAAGAAAGAATGAAGTTAAAAAAATAATTGTGAAAAAGTCATAGACTTGAAACTAAACATCTATATTTACCAAGCATGTCTTTACGCAGTGATTGCCGGTTGGTGTCTCATAGTTATCCTTAAAACGATGTCAAGGTTACCAAAACCAACTGGTGTCTGTATATCCGATAAACAATGACAATGTAGACTGAAAAAAAGGTTTTTGGTGATATTGCGCTAAAAAAGTTTGATGTATCGGTGTATCATGTTGTGATCTTGAAAATTAGGCCAATGACATCAAAACACAAAATCAACTGGTGTCTGCGTAACCACACAATGAAGGTGGATACTAAGTTTGGAGGCTCTAGGTTCAAGATTTTGTGAGATATCAGGATAACTATGTTTCCCTGTTTTGACCTTGAAAATTAGGTCATAGTCACAATAAATAGCGTCTGCATATCCACCCAATGAAGACTTACACCAAGTTTTCAGGCTATAACTGCAAGGGTTTGTGAGACATCTCGCTAACAAGATGTCATGTACTAAACATATTCCAGTTGTGACCTTGAAAATAAGGTCAAGGTCACAAACACCAGTTGGTGTCTGCATATCCACCCAATGAAGACCTCATACTGAGTTTTAAGACTCTAGGTGCAAGTGTTTGTGAGATATTGCACTAACAAGGTTTAACATACATGTCAAAGTCCTGTCGTGACCTTGAAAATAAGGTCCAGGACACCAAAACCGACTTGTGTCTGCGTGTCCACCAAATGAAGACTGCTACCACGTTTGAAGGCTCTAGGTGCAAGGGTTTGTGAAATATCGCGCTAACAAGGCTTTACACACTGGTCAAAGTCCTATCGTGACCTTGAAAATTAGGTCAAGGTCACCAAAACCGACTTGTGTCTGCGTGTCCACCAATGAAGACCGCTACCAAGTTTGAAGGCTCTAGGTGCAATGGTTATTTAGATATCCCGCTAACAGGAAACGGGACGGACGGACGAACGGACGGAGCTGTATGCTATACCCGCTTCGCGCGGCGGGGGACAAACATGAGGCCATATTTATGCAATGGTCAAGTAGTGAAAATGTAAATATCGCCGTACGTCAGATTAAAATCTCTGTTTCAAACTCTGATATTGCCTGCAATGGGAATGTTCATTTGAGCACCATATGTAGTCGTTTCCTCAATACCCATTTTCGACAAAAGATGCCAATATTATCAGTACTATCAAAGACCAAAATATTTACATCCGGGTCAATTATTTGCGGCAACGTCTTGTCACAGCCATTAAGATTACATAACAGATCCATGTCTTGTGAAAATAAGTCGACAATACTTTAGGGAGCCGTTTGCCTGAAGTGGATATTCGACCACGAGAGCCAGCTATCGGCCCTGTTTTAAGAGACTTAAAAATATGCAATCGCCGTCAATTGTGTTTTAAGAAGTGGAGGGTCAATCTTTGAGTCTTAAGGATAGTCTGCTTTGGTGATTAATTGCAATTTCCTCCAAAATTATGAGATGAAAAACAGACTTTCTCAGTATTGTTTACTTTCTGAAAATAAATATTTGGCCTATAATTTTGTTTGAAAGGTCAACATATTCGTTTTAGAGGTTGTGATAATGTAAGTAACAAAATTGAGCACACAAGATCTGCTTAACATCGTTGTTTTAGGGGAATCTGGCTGATAGTCTGGATATCACGAACGTCAAATGAATCATGTTTTTGTTCTGACAGGGGAAGTTTTCAAGCATGGTGGCGTTCATTCACATACAGAAAGCCGCTTGTTCTACATCTATGTCAAGATCAAAGTTTTGCACAAAGTCCCTCAAACACAATATAAAAAACCCATTAGAACGTACGTGTTATGAACTTTATTAACGTGCACGTAAACGTCATATTTACGTTTTAGGCACTTCAAAGACCGGCCATCGCAATGCTGGAAGGGTGGATAATAACTTCACCGTTTCCATTTATTGCCAGAAATATGACAATCAAGAATTGCTATATAGTGTAACAAAATAAATAAAATCTTTTTTGTATCGGTATTGATTGACCTCGGTTAATCATTTTTGTCAAATCTTTTTGAACAATGGTTTTCTTGGTTGTTTTAGAGTTGAAATACTTGGACTGATATATTAAACGTAAAATTAAGAAAAGTATATTAATTTGCACTTTACAATTGTTCGACAAAAAGTAAACAATAGTGTTCATGTGTTTGACCGAATTATGTAACAGATGAACGCAAATCTAAGAAACAAACTTTATTCAATTAACAGTGTTGTTTCAACATTAAAGCATTTATCATACTCACAACAGTTGAGGAATATAACATGATATTTTCATCTTTGTGGCGTGGTACAGCAAAAGACAACTTTCTGGCTAAGTTCTAGTGGAACATGAAAACAATAAATGTTGCGGAAAAAAAGGTGTCAAACAGGATAAAAAGATAATCCACATAGATAAAAGATTACCATATTGGCACATTGGTGAGACGATGACACAAAATTGTTCAAATGCAGTCTTCATTTACACACTATTTAAAACGTAAATTGTGACAGTAACATAGGGCAAGGTTTGTCTATTCGATAACCGTTTAAGATATACAGGACATTTTTGCATGAATTGAAAGTCTAAATAAAGGCTTCAGTCAAATTTAAAACAATGTAGAGATATATACTTAAGTATAACAATAAGTCCCAACAGAACTTACGAACCCCTAACATCTACCGACAATTGATTTTAAATCAAACCTATCAACCCGAGTACTGTTTCACAGGGGACCTTGCGTGTGACCTTCAGCCATCAATATTGATAGATTCAGAGGTCCCTTAAAGGGGCAGTAGCACGTTTTTCGACAATTTTATATTTTCATGTTTTAACTGATAATTATACATTAATGCTAAATGTATTTTTTGGATAGTGTCAAAAATGTCATTGCACCAACCCATGATGCATAGTAAGATAACAATTTATTTTGTGAGCACCTTTAATTCATTTTGTGTAAGAAAAAGAAATCGCATGACTGAACTTTCCATGTATATATTGGAATTTTTGCTGCTTCATTTAGTTGAAAGACATTGTCTTTCAATTTGAACCATAAATTTTAATTTTCCTGACATCACCTTATATTCCTCCTAAAAATGGGCTACTGTCCCTTTAACCATTCGATGGCTTTCTAGCGTACTTGCTTATAAGCTTTAAATAAAAATGGTCAAGTGACATTGCTCCAACCGAGCAGTAGGGTACTCAGATAAGAAACAAACCGAGGTACGACTGAATGGTTCGAGCTGAATTCAGTTATAATATTGGTATACTATGCCATTGTGCATTGTTGGTCTACACAGCCCAATCACCATTTGGGTGACTTGTTTTCGAACAATTAACAATTTAAAACAAACGAACTCCACAAATGCATACAAAGATTTACATGTCTGTTTTTGGTCTCTTTTCAACCCAAGCTTTTATCTTTGGGTCAGCGCCGACCATTTCCACAGATTTTTTGACGAGTGGACATTTTTCATGCATATCCCATCCAAAATCCTTCAGCTTGTCGATGGTATCGTAAACTGCAATGTCAGCAAGTGTGAACTGAAAAGAAAGTATTTTGAGATGAAAACAATGTATTAACGCTTTAGTCCTTTATACAATGCGTTATGTCATATCTTAGTATAGAGCGCCAAATGGCCAAATGTGCTATACAAATATGGAGACAAATTTTACTATGATTGCAATCTAAATACATTTAGAACAAAAACAGTATGACAAAATATAAATCTGTTGATCTATATTCATTTAGATTGCTATTGTTAAAAACAAGACGTTTTTAGTATATTTACTCCTCCATTTGGCATAAGTAAGCATATATTGCGTCATGTATATTCATTGTCAAAAAGTTTTTATCAATGAAGATCTTAATTTCTTTTTACCAACCGTGTTTCCGACGAAGTATCCCGTGCTTCCATTGGCTGTTAGAACGGTCTCAAACATATTCAAATACATCGGGATCCTCTCTTCTTTGGCATTCGTTTCGAATTCGGTCTAAAAAAAAAAAAAATAGGGAAATAATGAAACGTACAGTGCAACGATAGTGAAAATGTTAAAAAGGTAAAATAAATATTGTTACAAAATCTATTACATAATTAATGGTCAGTATTAGTGTTTATTTATATTCAATACTTTAATAAACAAAACAATAATGTTAAAAAGTGCAAATACCTGTTTATATTCTGCATAGTGCAACATGAAACAATTATTTGAAATCATCAATATATCATGTGAAATCTTTAACGATTCTATAGATCAGTGGTTGTATGAAATAAAAATTTCATACGATTCGTAACAGTATCTAGAACAGATATTGCATATGATGGTTTCGTCTCGTATGTTTTCAATAGGATTGACAATATTGATGGCTTCAGTGTATCAAATAAAACCAGTCAGTTATGCCATTTGCCTGGTTGCTTTTGGTCCGGGCTGTTAACTTTCAGTGTTTTGTCCAAATTTACAAAGAAAGTTAACGAAATCCTACTTCCTGGCTGAACACATTTTAGGCTCATAATGAATGGCTTCAATTTTATGTCTTATTCATCGAGAAAAATATAATGTTCGGCTTCACTACTCCAACGCATATTTACGCTACAATAGCTTTATTCAATGGTTGAATCTCAAAGCATGAGTGTCTAACCTTTCTTTCTGGGTCCTTTTCGTAATAGACCTTGCCAAGGACATTGAATATATCCTGTATGATCCCCAGTACTTGGTCAATCTCCAGGGCTTCTATGTCGCTTTTACCGTACAGGCCTTAACATGAACAAATATATATAAAGATATTAAAGGGGCAGTAGCACGTTTTTAGGGGGAAAATAAGGTGATGTCAGGAAAATTAAAATTAATGGTTCAAATTGACAGACACTATATTTAAACTAAATCGAGCAGTAATAATTCAAATATGTAATGTAAATTTTATCCATGCGATTCCCTTTTCTTACAAAAAATGACTAAAAGGTGTTCATAAAAAAGGTGAATCTTCATACTTTGTCCTCTGACTATGGATGGTTGGTTTGTGTAATGAGATTTTTAGCATTAACGTACAATTATCAGTGAAAAGTTGAAAATATAAAATTGGCAAAAACGTGCTAATGCCCTTTTAAGCCACTCAAAGCATAAATATTTTATCAACATAAGTAACGCATAGATAATGAATATGTCTCAACATAACTATTCTCTAAAGATATTTGTTCAGGAAATCAACCAGAGAAGTGTTTTGATAAATATGTAAGTTATTAAGTTAATTGTCTGCATTAAATTCGCATGAAATACGATGTCGGAAGATTGTGGATATAACCTAAAACCTTACACAGCCGCCATTATATTCAATGCAACAACAGTGCCTGATACAAGAAATATTTAATCACTACGGTATCAGTGAAGTTGCAGCTCATCTTGAAAAGAATATTTCAATCTGTGTTACAGATAAGGGTAAAATGATTGTTTAAACACATCCTATTTCAGTCGTTTTCAAGATTAGAAAAACCCATTGGCGATTTTTGACATCGATCCTTAGCTATTTGAAATGACTGTGACTGTCTCAACATTTAATAATTTACTGTAATTCAATTCGAAAAATTAAATCTTATTACCACCAAAAGAAAGAAACGATGTCATCATATTTAAAAAAAAATTAGAATTCTATTGCTTACCGAAAGTCCTCGCCAGGTACCTCGATATAGCGCTGCTCTGTCCATAATGTTTACCATCCACCGTTAGAAACGGCGCTTGTCCAAGTGGGG
This sequence comes from Steromphala cineraria, assembly GCA_916613615.1. Classification (NCBI taxonomy): domain Eukaryota; kingdom Metazoa; phylum Mollusca; class Gastropoda; order Trochida; family Trochidae; genus Steromphala; species Steromphala cineraria. The sequence continues at coordinate 19,886,682 of OU744726.1, forward strand.
AGGCTAGATGTATCAAAATATAAAGTTCTATTGATTAAAACTCAGAAATTATTATATTAATGAAAAACTAACACATTCGTAAATTATATTCAATAATAAAGTCCTCTTTCCTAAAATGATGGAAATTATTGCGCAAATCTATATTATTAGACGTTATACGGTACAGCCTGCCATTTCATGTCACTCCGATGCATGCTATGTGCAGAGCGCTTAGAAAATCGAACTGACTTATGAGTTGTACAGAAGATATGATCGTGTGCGTACTTGGTTTTATCTCCGGCCAGGTTTCCTGTGTGAACCTGATATCTTCATATTCCTGGTCTGCCAGTGCAAAGAGTAGTCTAGACACCTCACCGAATCCTCGGGAGTTGAAGTAGGACAGTTTGAAGGAAGGCATCTTGAAGTCTGACTGATCACGTGACCAAATGGCCACATGCTTGCATAACGGATTTAATTTCAAGCCGTAATACTTCCAAAAAAACGAAAGCGTTTTGTTAAACGGCATAATGTCACATCTTTAATCGTTACCTTCCATAATTACTCTGATTTGAATTGAATGGGATTTTTAGTCTGATTACATAATAATATTATTTACAACTTTAACTTCTGATATACTGTTATTATCCCCCCGGCATATGATGTTGGGGGATAAAGTCGTTGGCTCCGACTGTCCGTCAGTCCGTCTGTATTTCTGTGATCACATCGCATGTAGTTGTGCCATTTGGGATTTTCAACTTTCAATTGTTTTATTTTTAACGGTTTTCATGGAAACGCAACTTAGAAATTTGTTTCCGTAGCAGAACTCGAAAACAGTTTGACCCAGCTCAATAAAATTTAGTATATTGACCAATTATGACATGTAGTTGACATGTTGAATGTTTTAGATATTTGCAATGTTAAATCAATCGCTGCAACGCGTACAGATACATCTCGAACTCGGTTAAAATAAACAATGATCAAACGGAAGTATCACTATTCATAACAATCTTTCGTTTTCTGATTTCACCAGATTTTCGAAGCTCGCTCAGTTAATATATGGCGCCTTCGACTATCTTTGCACAAAGAGAGCTTAAAAACTCGAGGCTCGAAGTCAAGGAGATAAATATTCATTTCCACTGATTCACCGCTAAGTCAATGGGCAGGACTTTGCACGTGCTGCACGCTTTTCTCATGCTACACGGAAGTCCTCGGTCGCGTTACTGCTAAAAGTCGAGTAGATCTAGCTCGTAGAATAGTTCCTAATGTCACGTGATTTTCTTAACAAATGAAATTACCGCTAGGGTTTTATTACATATGTGCAACATATCGTAATTCATGTCATGACTTATTTCATCACAGATGGATAGTACTACTGCACCTGAACTGAATATTCATTTTTGGCGAATTCTTTGAAGGCTTTACTTCCTAATAGCCAATGATTGAGACTGCCATGTTTAACACTTGGCGGGGTAGTTGGTCCCATCTACTGCCATGTTAGTGACTTGAATAACGGCAACAACGTAAAATAGATCCTGTCAACAATTCTTTATTTATAGATTGGTAACGATCTCAGAAAATCATGTGAATCTTTAATAATGAACTTTGAATAAAACAAATCCTAGAAGTTTGCGAAACAAGGGTTCTGTGTCCATACAACTGTGACCATTTATACCTATACCATTTCTCTGACACTAAGTTGTGCTGTCTGTCTGCAGGTCGGTGAACATTTAGGGTCCTTTTGCACAATCCGTGTTTTTTCACAATGAGAACTAACTGAAATCATTTGGGTGTTGATATACACGATGTAGTATGTAACATTTTCTCTAGGGTCACCCTGCTGAACCTCGGTTAATCAGGCCTGAATGATCGGATTCTCTTCATTTTTTCACTCCGGAAAGTTTATGAATGTGCTTAAACAACCCGCCCTTGAGTCTTTGTATACTATAGTAGGAAAATGACGGGCGGTTAATTTCAATACACATATTCCTGTCGAAATGCCCCAGGGATGATATAATGAGGAACGTTTGATATTTCAATCCTTAGTCTGCAAAAATTAAATAAAATAATAATATAATATAATATATATACAAAAAGATAAAATAAAATAATAATAAAAAATATCAATTTAATAAAATATTGACTACACGTGCTCTATCGAGAATCGAACGTGCTCTAGGCCTATTAAAGGTCTTCCCTCCAAAGGACCGTGTCGGAGAAACCCCAGATGGATTGAGTTCGAACCCCGATCGATTTTATTATTATTTCAATTTAGGATGATTCAACCCGTGGAGACCGAGGGCGGTTAATGTTCCGAAATCTATTGATTTTTGCATGACCTCAATATGACTGTTTGACATTTCTGTCGATTTTGAAATGAAATCAATCAAAGCATATTTTATTTTTTAGACTAGTTAAATTAACGTTCATCTTTGTGTCAATGGTCTTTTCTGAACCCATGCTTTGATTCTTGGATCTGCCCCAACAAGGTCTTGTAACCTCTGCACTAGCGGGTAGTCCTCAGTGTTCACGATAAGATGAATCTTCTCACACAAATCATACACTGCAACATCAGCTACACTCAGCTGAAAAAGAAAAGGAACATGTTTACAATATAAGAACACTCGGATTCCGAATTGGAGCAAAGAAAAAAATAGAATCTACCAAATATACAACAAGAAAAAGAAAATGTTTAAAAACCACATGTTTGTCATCATGTCATGATGACGGTTAAAATGACCTGGCAATAGTGATTTATACATACCTTTTCTCCAGAAAAATACCCCGTACTTCCGTTGTCCTCCAAAATCTTCTCAAACATTGCCATTAGATTTGGTAGTTTTTCTTCCTTGGCTTCTTTCCCCAATTGAACCTGAATATAGATAAAGGCATTAATATATCCAATGAATAATCTTCAAAAAGTAATACCATCAATACCACTGCCCGTGTTAGGTCAAATGTTTTGTCAAGCATCAACAACGCCGTAAGGTGACGTCGAATGGCGTTGGCATTAGAGCGGAATATTCTATAGTTTTAATTGCCTGTCAACATGAATAGTTGCACTCTAAAAATATAACCTTGCGATTGGCTTAATTTAATTGTAATACATGTTCATCACATCTTATAGAAACTTCGTAATCAATTTTCGATGAACTTTGTCAGTTTAGTCATGCGACGAAGACTCAATCATTTCTTATTAGCATCTATATCTCCCCGAAGGTTTGATATCGTATTCGAATAATGTAACATATAAGATATATCACATATGATCTCAAATATGATAATACATCATTTCTAGTTTAAATGTGCCATTGAATAAACATTATAACACAATTTGAGTGTAAAGATACATGCCAAGCCTGAAGGTTGTACATTCAAAATTTGCATGTATATGATCTATGGAAATGTTCTGTATAGATGACACGAACCTTCCTTGCTTCGTCCTTCTCGAAGAACATTTTGATCAGTACATTGTAGACGTCTTGCACAATACCAAGGACAGTATCGATCTGAAGGGCCTCTAGGTCGTTCTTACCGTAGAATCCTGAAATACGGGTTCATTATTAAATATTTTTTTTGTACCAAGCTTTCTTTAAAAAAATGTCCGTAGAATCCTGGGATATACTTGTTTATTGTTATTTTCTATCCTTAGTATTATTTTTAAAATCTTGCCAAAGAACCCCTGATTTAAAAAAAAAAAGTCTATGGATAGCGTTTAAAGGCTCACCAAAGGTTCTGGCCAGGTACCTTACTATAGCGCTGCTTTGACCATACTGTTGACCATCAATCTCCAGCACCGGTAGTTGTCCAAATGGGGTATCTTAAACAAATATTGCAAATTATTTAATTTTGACGGATTGGCGTGGCCCCATTCCAGTGAAACGTCCATAAAATATACCAATCACGAATCAATCACTGAGAACATGTTATCTTTAATTTCCAATTGAAAAAATGTTTTCTTATATATATCTGATATATACTCTATTTCTAATAAATACATATTCTCAATATGATTCAATACAAGATAAGACTCACTCAAACTCATATACAGCATTTACCTTACAAACGAGACTGTACGTATTCTCATTGTTAGAAGAGAGTATACTATGACCTAGTTTATCGTATGTATATATATCCATGTACGTACTTGGTTTCTCGACTGGCCAGGTTTCCTCTGTGAATCTCACATCTTCATACTGTACCTCCGCTAGAGCGAACAGTAATCTGGAAACCTCGCCAATACCTCGAATATTGAAGAATTTGAGTTTATAGGACGACATGCTTATAAAAGAAATTCAACATCATCTCCTCCTTGAAGTAGGCCAGACTAGTCGTTGGATAGACTGTGTGAGGGGTTTTCATTCATTTGAGAATTGACTTCGAAATTGATAAGGCTTTTGGAGGTATACTAATTTCGTCATGGGGGCGTGGATTTATATGATATGACTTAAATAAATATTTTGTCACAAAATTTACTTTAAACAGGTATTAAATGAAGTTCTTTTCAGTGTTAAGCGGATCACATACATTAAAATTGTTAAATTTACCTACATTTAGTTATTTTGTAGTGTTTTGGTTTTGGCCTGATAACAACACTTCTGTCTTTGCTTTAGAGTGAGTTACTGATTTTGAGTTTAACGAGGCTTCGGCAATATTTCAGCTAATAGCGGTGGGCTTAAGAAGTAAAATTGAGGTATAAAACATGGAAATGGGGAAATGGATTGTAACATCACATATCAAAATGATAATACGATTGTCCTTTCTTATCAATAATTATATAATTTTGCAGGATATGTCAAAAATGACGTCTGATATTTGCAAATATATCGTGAATAACTTCTCTATTCCAATTGGTGAAAAACAAGTCCAAGTTTTGCGACAACTCAAGTTACTAGAATCATTCTCCATCAACCGATTCCTGACAGACGTGAACGGAGACTAAGGAAACATACAAAGCAAGTGTTCGTATTGAAAAAAAAAACGCCTCTCGTGTTTACGTTTGAACCAATGTATATACATTTTGTCCTATAATTGTTTATTTGGTAATCTCACGCGCAAAAGGTTTCTCACTAAAATGCAAAATGCGTAAAACTAGCAGATAGTAACATCAAGTTTTCACACACCTAAGTAACTTGTGATGTTATCGGGTCCTGTTTCTGACAAAATGTCTCAAAATGTCTCTTCTTATAAAAACTAGACAAGACGAAAATTGTTTGACAATGTTTATAACCAACTTTAACGCCAGTTATACGCCAAGGAATTAAATTCTAGGAAAATGTATGTGCGTTTCTTAAATATTTCTTCAATATCTAACTTGAATGCAAACCCTCTATTCCAAAACACTTCAGAACCCTATGTGTGTTTGAACAGATACACACATCTGATGGTCCATGTCTTGAAGAATTAAACTGTGTATACTTTTTATCAATGACGTTCAAATGCAAATGTCTGGTAGTAGAATTTTCTTCTGGATTCTCTTGAAAGTAAGTTTTTTTTTACTCTTGAACTTGTATGTTGCTTTGGTCCCCTAAAAGACTTCATGTACATATTTAGTTGATTAGAGAATTCCATTTCCCTTTGAGGTCACTTTGACCTGATGTTTGGGAGAGGGATAATTGACACATTTGAACATGCAATAAATAAACCTTTTATTTTTGTGCCTTATTCATGTATTCACAGATATAGTCACAGCTATGCGATGTCTCACTAAGTAATGATCATTCATATCAGGATATGCAGAGTCAGGCCGAACGTGAGAACTTACAATCAGGATTACATATTTGTGTAAGAACGTTGAGATAGGAAAGTCGTTGCTGGAGAAACGTTCCGAAAAGTAGAATTCATATTACCTTTGCTGCACTATGAATTATAGATTGAGAAATTCTTTGGGTCAGAGGGAGAGGGGAAAGAAAATTTCAATGTTCTAATAATAAATATTCAGATTTGTAAAATTTTGAGTGAATGGTATTGCTATGTCAATCACCGATGATTAAAACAAGACCTTTTAGTACGCTTTTCGTTCCTTACTTAATCCTAATCATAAAGGCATATATATAGCCATCAAGCTGCAGTAAAGGAAGATATCAGTGGCTAGCTTTAATCTTTGTTTCACCATCACTGTACCTAAGGTGATGCTGGTAACGATCGTTACCAACATCCCAAGATGGCGGAAGGAAAGATCGCTTCGCGAGTATTTTACATGATTTAACAGTTTTTAAGTGTTTTTGACAAATCTTATTTTGCACATAAATGCACTTTGGTGGTGCCAATAGATTTGATCCACTGAAATAGCGTATCAAGGTCCACGTTTTGAAGAATTCTAAATTTAAAAATCGCTCAGGGATGCTGGTAACTTCAAATGTGGATGTTGGTAACGTATCTGTTTATGAAGCGAATGATGCTGGTAACGTTTAACGCTTTATCTGCAGTTTTCTTAAATCATATCAATGAACAAAAATAATATAATGAAACAAGTATTTGTCACCTTGACTTTCGACGGGATTATATGCTCTTTAGGCTTGTAATTCAAGTTTATTCAAGTACAGGTCACTGACCAGTTATGAATATACAGGTTATTATAGCACAAACACAAGTAGGCATTAGATACATTACTAACATATTATTTTTATGACATCATTGCATTATTCAGTGTGATAAGATGGAAGTTTGTAAATTTGCGTTTGGTAAACATTTTCTATAATTCTTTAATTAAGAACCAAGTAAAGTAAAAAGGGATCGAAACAACCAACCAATCTCTGCGTTTTAAGTTTTTATCATTGGACTATTTCATACCTCAATACACCAAATTTTTCAAATATTCCAATAGCACCAAATATCATTTTACAAAGTAGGGGGTGCTTAATTATTTGTGTATATATCGCAATCGCGATGTTATATTACTCTAACAGGTTTCACTTACTTTGTGTTACTGACAATTAGCCAGCTTAACCTGAACTGTAAAGCGAGCAAAATATCATTTTTAAGTCATTGAAAGATTGATGGAATACTTGCCTGTAGTGCTTAATCTCTTGGTTCGCAAAACTAAAACTAAAGCAGTGTATGAATGAAACCTTACACAGTCTATGCACAGGAACCCGATATTGTAAATAAAATGTAGGTAAAACGTGGGTAGGAAAGACCCGTCCCCTCTGTAAATAGAGTAAAGGAATAAAGGCATCCATGTTGCCGATCTCGACTCGCTTCCGAGTTTAGTCAAAATTATCGCTTCAAATTGGTGACATCTCATACACATACACAAGAACCTCTCAGTTATACATTTCTCTGCAAAACTTGGCTTATTTCCAACACATGTCACCCTTCAAATAACTTTTATATTTATTTAAATTCGCAAAACGACCGCAAAAACCTCTGGGGTGAACGTTACTCCGCACCAAATGCCCCTCGAGCGATCTGATAGGTCGGTTAAACGTAAGGGCGATTTTCTCTAGATAATTTCTAAAAGTCGCGCAAAATTTAAAAGGCGATTTTTATTGATGTTTCACCATTTTCAAGCCAGGTTGTGACAATGGAGTCAAAAGATTTTTTATTTTGGTATTTGGAATCTTTTTTGCACTAGGGGATTGTCACTGCCACGCTCTTGTCGTCACACACTGTAGAATTATTAAATGGAAATTCCCATTTCATTATCTAAAAAGGAGAGGTTCAAAATGTGTATATCTCATGTGTATAATTACAAGAATTAATAAATATCTAAATAATTCATAATACAAACTTTTACATATCAGTAAATTTAAATTGATGTATTATTACCAATATATCAGTGAATTATTTCAAGTGAATAAAGCACAACCAAAAGATTTAGTTATACAAAAGTGTATCAAACACAATTAACACAATCTGTGGAATGATAACTTTTTTCTGAAAATTGTGATTTGATGGTTCTTACCAGTTACGTTATGTAAAAGATAGTTTAAGCATATGTTTTATTAATGTCAATTTGGCATCAAAGAAATACTCTTTTATACCAAAACTGTAAATGCATATTTTTGTTAACATAATGAACAAAATGCTGGCAATCATAAATATACTTTCAGACAGATTTGTTTTGTAAATGTTAATTTAACATTATTTCAGAATAAACAGCCGATTGATAAACGTATTGATTTTTTTTTTGATGTTTGGGGATGTTGTTGTACATGACACTGAAAACTGAAAAGCACAAATATCAGAATAAAACATCAGAAATTAATAACTAGATATATGACATTAATATTTAGATAAATAACTGTGGAAAATCACTCTTATGTTTCTTCTCATCACTGGACAGAAAGTTTGGCAATTCAACTTTAGTGAAACGTACATCACTGAGCCAGAAGAGTTTTTACATATTCATTGATACTTTCTTTCAATTTTTACGTAAACAAACAAGACAGTATTACAGGTGCCTGCCCAATGATAACAACAGAATGTGTAATTTCTACTAAAGATAAAGCACTCTTCTGATCAGAAATTGATAGCGAAATCATTCCCGAAACATTGCACTGTCCAAACCATGCCGTTTTGTTTGTTAAGCAATGCTTAAAATAAATTCGCCTAACGGACCAATCAGATAGCCCTAGAGGCATTTGGTGCGAAGTAACGTTCACCCCAGAGGTTTCTGCGGTCGTTTTGCGAATTTAAATAGATATAAAAGTTATTTGAAGGGTGACATGTGTTGGAAATAAGCCAAGTTTTGCGGAGAAATGTATAACTGATGGGTAATTGTGTATGTGTATGAGATGTCACCAATTTGAAGCGATAATTTTTACTAAACTCGGAAGCGAGTCGATTTTGGCAACATGGATGCCTTTATTCCTTTACTCTATCTATAGAGGGGACGGGTCTTTCCTACCCACGTTTTACCTACATTTTATTTACAATATCGGGTTCCTGTGAGTCTATGTTAAGTTAGATGATGCCATGCAAACGCAAATGCACCCGTGAGTCCTTTTGCACAAGGAATAAATTTACATAAAGTAAAGGAATGGTGCAAATGCAATATTACACATGTTCAAATCTGCACAGTGTGAAAAAATATCATCATATATTCACATGTGTAACTGTGCATATATCAGTATTATTTAAAATTACCCCCAAAAACTGAGAAAGCCGACAATGCAGAATTAATTAGTTCATTGTAAGCCTTGTCAGACGGAATTAAGTAGATAATCGGATAGTAGAAGATATTATACAGGTATGCCAGAATGGTTCCTTAAATATATATTATATATTATGACGTGTAAATGATAATCTTGACTTTTTACAGAGCTACAATCTAAAATCGGAACATAACACTTGGGTCCTTTCGTTTTTAAATATCTTTGTATATACTCTATGACTCAAATGAATCGTAAACTTCTTTGGTATCTGATAATGTGTAAATATTGTAAAGAATAAATTTTACACCAAGATTATAATACGCAATTGACACCAACATGCGAACAACCACAATTTCTTGAAATCATGTAGCATTATTTATTATTAATTGAGAATACGTAAATTTTGCTTGAAATGTAATACTTCACACAGTAGGCCTATCAAGAAACATACTTATAATCAAATATGAAGTAAATACAAAAACACATCATACACTATCTTATTTAAATTTAGGGCATTCTATTATAGCGCGAGGGTTCAAATTTTGATAATGGAGACCGAATACAAGTCCCAAACTGATTTAATTTTCTGACAGAATGCGACATCGAATAATAACAAAATCAAAGGCTTTGTTTACCTTTCTACAAAAGAGTACATATACCTTAGCTAAAAGTTCACATTTATTTTACATTTATTTCTTTACATATGATATGACACAAGAGGTTCAAAAGTTGTACATGCAAAAAAAACATTTATTTAATGTCATTTACGATTGTTTTTCTTTTAAATATTATTGGAATTTTTCTCAAGAATTGAATAGTGTTTGTAATCTTAGTTTGAAATGAATGAATCGGAAAACCTTGGAATTTGGGAGGGTCCTCAAATAGTTGAAGTGACTTGTCTGTACCAACGGCACCATAAATGAAACCAATTTCGACAATTTAACACCCGATTATGGAAAATAAAAATGAGTTTTCTCCTACATTCAGAGGAAAGTGAAATTAGATAGCGTTTGACAGGAATGAATCAAACCACTCACTGACTCTTCCTCTAAAAATCTGTCAAATGTGTCAGTTAAAATTCAAATTTAAGTGATTAGCTGTGTATCCAACTTGTTTTATTAATTCCAACGAACTTCTTTGAGAGGCATTTTAGAAGTTGAGATGTCAATAATGCTGAGGAATATATGGATGACAACTTCTTTGTTCATTGTATGCGACGTTTCGACACAGATTCTTGTGTCGTTCTCAAGCAGAGGAAGAGTAATGAGGAAGACTTATATATATGCCCCTAGCTCATTACTCTTCCTCTGCTTGAGAACGACACAAGAATCTGTGTCGAAACGTCGCATACAATGAACAAAGAAGTTGTCATCCATATATTCCTCAGCATTATTAATTCCAACTAAGCTTGATATGTATATTTAGATCAATCATACAATCAGTCATTAGGTCACATCCTAAGATAGTACAGAATAATCATATAGACTAGACGTATTGTGCGACGTGAGTTCAATTGATTTTCATTTGAATTCAACGAAATTTTAATAAATAGATTTTATATTTTCTTTTGATAAAAAACAATTCCGATGCTAAAATTATTTGTTTCGCCATGTCATTTCGTTGAATTTTTGTCAGTGGGATACTTAAAAACTTGCATAGATAAGTATGTATTTGAATTTCATAATTTATCCCGTTGAAACAACGAGAATCGTATCATATTATGAACAGAACTAACCAAACTGCTTCGTCGTTACCGACATCGTTCAATTGTCGTTACCAACATCTTGTGTCAAGCTTATTTGTAAGTTACCAGCATCCCATAGCGATTTTTAAGTTGCTCATTTCACAAGACGTGGACTTTAATATGCAAATTCAGTGGATCAAATCTATTTACACCACCAACGAGCTTATGTGTGCAATAGAAGATTGATTAAAAACACATAGAAAACTGTTAAATCATGTAAAATACTCGCGAAGCGACCTTTCCTTCCGCCATCTTGGGATGTTTGGCAACGATCGTTACCAGCATCACCTTAGGTACAGTGACCATGTAATCGATTACAAATGAAGCTATACAAATAGTTTACCTTTTTAGCCTCATCCTTTGCATAGAACATTGGAATCAGAACGCCAATGACATCCTGGATCACGATGAAACAACGTCGATCTGAAGGGCATCTAGATCGGTCTTACCGTAGAAGCCTGCAACAGGAGTGGTTTTACATATACTGCAGGCAGGAAATAAGGGAACTTAAGAAATGACAGTTCAATATCTCCAAATGTCAAAATCGTTCATGAGAAGACTGAAATGTGTGACCCTGCTGTTTGACAAAAGCACTAATGTAAGAAGGTTAAGATAAACCGAAGGAGGGGGTTTCAGGAATTGGAGTGCGACAGTTTTATTTACTTTGCTAAATAAAGGGATGTGTCTTCATTACATCCATAGTGAGTCTGAAAATCCATTGAAATCAAATCCATGCCATCATCATGTCCCAGTGTCTAATGCGTATTCAACACTTTACACTAACAAAGTAGAAGATCATTCCGCGTATACGCAGACCAAGTATGCATATGGGCAACACTTTACGCATTTCGCATAACGAGTTTCGCGTTCATGGAATCAAATTCTATTATCTTTTAGTGCAATACGCTTTGAATATCAAATTGGATACTCACGACATACTATTCCGGATATTACGAAGTACGAAACATGCATCACGCACAAATAGTTCAATGCCAGCTTGAGTAATCTCATTTAAGTATTTTAATCGAATGAAATTCCATCTGGTGAAGAACTAAGAGTTTACCATAACCCGTCGTGATAAATAAAGAAGTTCTCATCTAGAAAATATTGCAAAAAATTGTCTCATATAAGAAAAGGACTGCATATATGTGTTGCGAGTTACGGCGTTCAACTATATTTCATAGTTAATTTAGATTGATCCAACCGTTATCTTATAGATTCATTGAGAAGTTTGTTTATTGCATACCCAGATCACAAATTAAGCAAACTAAGTAAACTCACCAAAGGTTCTGGCTGCTTTGACCATACTTTCTACCATCTATCTCAAGAACTGGCAGTTGTCCTAACGGGATGTCTGAAACAGGATTTAAAGGCTTTAACAAAGATGCATCTAATTACAAAATAAAGTGCTGAATTCATGTATGTAAACTTTGGTTGCATATTAAAAGATAATTGTACAACATTTTCGCTTTTACAAGATAGAGCCATTGGCTCTGTAGCTCATCAGGCTTCATATTCAAGTTTGGATAACGGCGTGGCCAATGTGGTTCCCCTATATAAGCTTAAAGAACAAAACATGACTTGACAGGGAGGAATTTTCTTTCCAATTATATTACAATTGTAAGATCAATGTGTAAGAATTATTATTAAATGGTTGCGATGAGATTTGTTTTTTTGTTTTTCCCAAACAATATCTTCCTCATATTTCATTTGCAGACCACAATTGATTTGGAAAATCGCCCGTGTTTCAAAATTTAAAAAAGTTGCAGTCTGTATCTTAGGCTTGTAATAGCTGCTTTACCAGTGTATTGTCTCATAATAGGTTATAAGGTTCAATTTGACTCGAGTACAATTTGACTTTGCGAGAAGAAAAGAAACTCTGAAATATCAGTGTTAAAAGACTTAGCAAATTCACTCCAGAGAAGGGTAAAGCAGGACAGCGGAACCTATACAGACATGTGCAGAGGAGGAGATCAAATAAAGGGGTGTGGTTCGTCTGCATGCAGTGTCATGTAATTCAATCCTCATAATGGGTTTGAGTAAACATGTTTCAGTTGCGAGCTATTCATAGTCAAATTTGAATTCTGAAGAGATATAAATATTACCGCCAGTAACATTCTATAGCGGATTGTAATAATCATGTATAATGTCAAATAGGTTAAACATTAATAAGTCTTTTCGTATCATTTCCATAAAAAATCTTGATAAGCTTCATTATAATCCATGTCATAATGTTTTGCATCTTCAAATTTCTTACAAAAAGGTCTTCTTACAAAAAGAATGAAATAGGCAATGTTATGGTATACAGCTTCTTTGTTCAGTATTTGAGACGTTTCGACATAGATACTAATGTTGTTTTCAAGCAAGTAAGAAAACGTTCATGAAAACAGATAATAAATGATATGCATAACAAATACATATAGAATACTAAAAATTTGGAGACTAACAAAATGTTTTACTATCATGTAGTGTAACAACTAGAAATTTGGTAAATGAATTTGAAATTTGAAAAAAAACCCACTGAAATAGATTTGCTTTTTATTTTAGGCTCTATCTGACAGACGTACACGCTACCCTATGACAAACTGCTGCGTCACACCCAGTGTACTGAGGCCACATAATCAACTCACTGACCTATTTCTTACAACTAGACAAATCTGAACGCTGCTGCACAACTGTGTTATAAATATATATATAGATGTCTATAAACAGTCTAGGCCTTCATGCAGCAAATAAATATTTCATAGTCTACAGCTCCGTTTAGTCTGAACGCTGCATGCTTGACAATTAAAGTCGACTGGTTTTAAGAATTTAAGAAATACAGCTAAGTACACGTGTTCAGCTTTTAATTCATTCCTCACAATTTGTGTTTACAAACTGCTCTAGCTGTGCTCTGTACGAGGCTAGTATTTCCAACACTCATGCAATGACACCATTGTGTACCAGATGGATCCTGCCTTTGCAATGTGAATTAGCTTGACTTGAGTCCGCGCGTTCAAGCGTACAATTACGAAGCATGTTGGATATGGTTTAAAGCTGAATTGAATTTTATGCACCCGGTGTACTACTAGCTAGATAAGGATTTCATCGTTTTAGTTGACAACGTATTTCGTTCCTAAGGCATGTATATGTTGAATATGACAGGGACAGAGATAAATATGTCTTCCTTGCCGCCAATCACGTGGTTGTTTCACAGTGAACCAGTGTTGCGTGAATTAGCTTATGATTGGATCTTGCAACTGCAGCGCATGTGTCTCTAATCCGACACCTTTGTATTCCACACTGCCTCTATACCGACATATTCCTTTTGTTAAAGAAATCATCTAATCATGTCAGAAACTTCCTTTAACATTATAAACTCGCTGTAAAACTTGATCCGCGGCAATGTCGGCTTGAAGGGAATGAACACACTTATTGTTAAAATTGCATAAACGAAGTTAACATCTTACATGGTTTGTATAAAATCCATAAGGAGAAACTGATGATGTTTATCTTTCTTAAACTTATATTTGGTTACAAAATATCTAATATGTTGATTGAAGTTCATATCTGATCACTGGACTTGCAAATCTATCCATTTATGGTTGATATCTGATTTGATTGATTTTATAAAAAATCGAATAAACATCTAAAATACGTTTAATTATGAAATGTAATTATGCATCCAATTAACATACCTATTAGTTACAATACCTATTAAACACTATCGAATCGAATATATCTCCCTGTCAGCTGTTGATAAAGTTTCAGAAACACGTTTGGCGAATTAGCGCGTGCCACTCGAGCCACATTGTCCGGTTTTCGATTAAAATTCCGACTTTGAATGGCCGTATTTCCCCTCAAATGTAGCTATTGACCTTGAACTTCTAATTTTTAGTAACAGTTAGTGGTTCCCAATGTAATAACATTGATTTCAAAATGTGACATATGTGATCCCATCAACATATTCTGTGTGACTTTAACAACACTATGTTTCAGTTTTACATATCAGGATTTCTTTCCGTATCAGATGCATATTCTGACACATATTTATCCATCGATTTGTCTGTTTCAGGTCTTTGGCTAGTGGTATCAAACTTATTTCAAATTTAAAAGTCCACTCAATATAACACATCGGTTTGAAACACTTTATTTCTAATCAACAATGTACACTCAGTCAAACATAATTTGTTCGTGCTAAATAGTGACTGTGTAATGGTAAAAAAGTCTCACACTCAGAATTCAAATATACATATATATATGAAATCAAGTACCATACCATACCATACTCAATTGACATATGATTTATGATTTAAACTAAGTAAAGAATCAATCATTGTAATCATGATTGTCTTCATACGTGTGTTCAAATATGCTTAATCGTTTTAATCAAGTTCAGAGATATTGTCATTTCACGAAAGTAAAAAAAACTTTATTATTCTAATTTTCACTTTCATTCACAATAAGTGGCGCCTTTTTCGTTTAAAGTATCACTTACATTCACAATCATTCATTACAGTGGTGCCTTTGTCAGTTTTAGAAATTTTGTATTTCATCAATTTCTAGGTGACTTTCCTAAAATTGATTTTAACATCTAAAACAGGACATTGCTTTAACATAATTATATTCTGCATCTTAATCAGAAACAAACTTGCTTTGGCAAAGCAATTTTTTAATACCTAAACCAGGAAGTTATAAGAATGCTGCCAGTGCATCGTGAAGGATGTCAGAGGATCTATGTTTCGGTCACCGGTCTGTTCTCGAGCCAGGTTTTGATCTTTGGGTCGGCACCGACCTGGTCTCTACACTTCTTCACTAGCGGGTAGTCGTCAAACTTGACAAACACCTGCACCTTCTCGCAACAGTCGAACAGCGTCACGTCCGCCAAACTGAACTGGAATGGAAAATTAGAAATAGGTATACTGTCATGTTAAATATAGTTATGCTTCATAAGAGGATGTTTTAAACAAAGAATTAATGATTGACAGTGGACCTATCTTATGAGTAAATCATCAACGTTAGAAGATATGGGCTACCTGTATTAAGAAAGTAATGCGTGGTAGTAACAAATAAGGCATGGCAGTAAGAAAGTGAAATGTGGTAATGAGAAAGGGGAGCATGGCAGTTAGAAAGTGAAATATGGTAATGAGAAAGAGGAGCATGGCAGTAAGAAAGTGAAATGTGGTAATGAGAAAGGGGAGCATGGCAGAAAGAAAGTGAAATATGGTAATGAGAAAGGGGAGCATGGCAGTTAGAAAGTGAAATATGGTAATGAGAAAGATGAGCATGGCAGTAAGAAAGTGAAGTATGGTAATGAGATAGGGGAGCATGGCAGTAAGAAAGTGAAATATGGTAATGAGAAAGGGGAGCATTGCAGTTAGAAAGTGAAGTATGGTGATGAGAAAGGGAAAAACAGAAACCGAAGCATTGTAGTAAAAAGGTGAAACATGGTATTGTGTAAGTGAAGCAAGGAAGTGAAATGTGGTAGTCTTACCAGAAAATTGCCCACGAAGAAATTGAGCATGGTGGTTAAAACGTTAGCAGCTAACGACTGACTTATGTGACTCCCGGTCTCACCTTATCTCCGACACAGTACCCATTGCCTCCATTGTCCTTCAGTATCTTCTCAAACATCCTCATGAAGTTGGGAATTTTCTCATTGGCTGCTTCTTGGCCTAGCTCGGTCTAAATATCGATAAAACAGTTGAGTTAATAAGTATCCTATTTCTGCGTATATAACTTTAAGGAAGCATTTATCATATATGGAAGTTTGGTGACTAAGTATAACAACTTCACAGAATACAAGTGCTTTATTTGCTCACCTTTTTTGCTTCATCCTTTTCGTAGAAGATTTTGACCAGTACAACGACGACGTCTTGTATAATACCCAGAACCGTATCAATCTGGAGCGCCTCGAGGTCGTTCTTGCCGTAGAATCCTGGAAATGTTTACAGGTTAAATATCCCTGATAGTTGACGGTCTTAGTTATATTAGATGTTGAAACATTGTTCACGTGTTTGTTATTTGCAAATATTTAGAATATGTTATAGATAATTAATCAAGATAATTAGTGACTAAGGAAATGGTTTACGTGGCAAATTGAGGAATCAAAACGAATATTTGATATCTAAGTAAAAATTGTGTCATTTTCTAAAGCGAAAACTGACATAATAATGAATAAGTGTATATATATATATATGGACTGCTTAGATAAGACATTAATGATAATAATCTATTTATTTTCATTAATTAAAAGGATTCTTGTTAATGTTTCTTAAATGCAATCCCCTTTTATTCAAAAGGAATCTGCCTTTTATAAACAAAACTTACCAAAAGTTCTGGCGAGGTACCTGACTATAGCGCTGCTTTGTCCATACTGTTTACCATCCACCCCCAGAACTGGCATTTGTCCAAATGGTGTGTCTGAAACATGCAAAATGATCACAATGTGTATTTTCTAAAATACGGAGCTAAAAATCTAATTTCAAAATATATCAATATGTTTCTTGCTTTGAAATATGGAATACATGAAGTCCTTGTCGGGATTTAAAAAGTGGTATACAAAGGTAATTTCTATTTTACGGAAAACAACTTCTTTATTGTCAAAATCAAGACGTTTCCTCCTATACGCTAACACCTCCATCGTGATGATGATATCGCCCATTATGCTTACTGCAACATTTCATTCAGTTCCAGTTTGATACAAATCGAAAGTGTCCCGGGCAACATAGTAACGCTGTCGCTTACGCCATGTGCGAAGAAAATATTGATTTAAGACTTAATTGGTTTTTTAACCTAAAAAACTCTCTCTTGTCTTGTATCTTGGCATAATTGACCATGTTCGTATATCATCAATACATGTTTTACATCCGGGAAGTTAAGCTAAGGTTTACCTAACTGTCAAGTATCACTTTTGCACTTGGACTTAGATATGACAAATAGTGGCAAGTATTACTATTGTGCTAGGACTTCGGTGTGAGGTAAGCTAAGGTAAACCTTAGTGTCGAGTATTACTAACGACTAGCACTTTGATTTGAGGTAAAATAAGGTTAACCTTAGCGTCAAGTATTACTATCGACTAGAACTTTGATTTGAGGTAAGCTTAGGTTAACCTTAGTGTCAAGTATTACTATGGACTAGCACTTTGATTTGAGGTAAGCTAAGGTTAACCTTAGCGTCAAATAGTTACTATCGAATAGCACTTTGATTTGAGGTAAGCTTAGGTTAACCTTAGTGTCAAGTATTACTATCGACTAGCACTTTGATTTGAGGTAAAATAAGGTTAACCTTAGTGACAAGTATTATTATTATAATAGACCTTCGATTTGGATAACCTTAGCCAAATTATTGTACAATCTGATCAGTGAATATAAGCTGGCATTGCTCACTAATGTCTCAAACAATCACTGATATTGAGTATTTGAGAATTGCACCTTTAACAGTAATAGCTGATAAACGATTAGTAGGTCACCCCTTATAAACCGTGTTCTGCTTACCAGCTTAATATCATGATGGGGTGATATTTCTAGATAGAAGATAATGAGAAAGTGAAATGTTATAAACAAACATAGACTATCTGTAAAATCTGATGAAAAGTTTCTAATGGTTATAACAGAGACACAGATATTTACACAATCAGCATGACTTTGCAAAATCAACCATCTTTAAAGCTGCATTATCATACTTGCATGATGTTCGGGGTGAAATCCAGCTATTGAAAATATGAATACATCAATCTGTAGAAACATCTTTCGTCGAAATTTTGGTATCACATTTAATTTTCTTTATCAAACAGTTACATATATATTTTGACGTCAAGATCACAGTACCCCTGTTAAAAGGGCATAGCATTTAACGAACCCGCTTTCAGTGACGTAATCATTATGCGTGTAGGATTTACACCGTATCTCAACTACCGTAATTGCGTTGGATGGGTATCAACTTTGGCAGCAACGAATACTTTATTCGAGAAAAAGAAAATAAAATCTACGGGTTTCAAGCGTATATTTAGAAACCGGAAGTTGTGAGATGGAAGTTTGTGTCAGCTGCCGTTTCGGTAAATTTGGTAAATTACTTCCTATTTAATGATGTTTCCGAGGTTGGTCGCAAAATTTTGCAACAAATACAAGGAAAACAGTAAAATTACTTTTAATAATATTGAACTCTGATAATGGATCTCTAAACTTCTTCGTGGCGGCCTGCATTGATGTTTTTTAAATCATAATGAAATAAAGTATTTCTCGTTAGTTACAGTAAAGATATTGTACATGTAACATCTATGACATTTCTAAATGTGCAGTCAAAATTGTTGCAAATAATGCGAGTACAAGTGGAACAATTTGATTTCTCTCACAGTCGACGATAAAAGACCAATTTCGAGTTTTCTTGGTTTTACTCAAGGGGAGAAAGTTGGTGTTTAACGCCACTGGGGCAATATTCAGACAGTAGCGGTATTTTTACTGAAGGAGTAGCGAGTGTAGATACATACATTTTGAAAAAAATCCAATATTCACCTTACTTGTAAATAAGTCTATACAGTTGTGAATAGTTGAATCAGGCATAAGCAAGTTGCCTCAATGAATGGATGTGCTGCGTTTATATATTACTTATTGTTCACAATTGAAAGCAAGGTCATGTTTACACAGATCGATATATCGAACTTACTCGCTTTCTCCGCAGGCCATGTCTCCTGTGTAAACCTGACATCTTCGTATTCCTGTCCAGCCAATGCAAACAGAAGCCTGGACACCTCACCAAACCCTTTGGCATTGAAGTATTTCAACTTATAGGACGGCATCGTGTGAAGAGAAGGGCGAGAGTTACCTGAGCTGAAGCGTTCACTTGTAGGTTACCTGTCGCTTGTTTCAGGTAGACTGACCTTTGACCTTTGTGCTGGTTCTTTCTCAGCGTACTGATAAGAGGCTCGTGTGTGAACGCGCTTTTTTACGTTGGTTCTCTGTTTCTTAATCCATGGCGATGATGTTATTATTTTGCGTTAACAATAAACTGGTTCATTCCCGGTCCAGGGAGATGTCTGATTTAATTTTTTTAATTTTTTTCCTCTTCAAGCATTCTCTGTACTAATCCATTAATAACTTTACAAACCTTAAACCTCTCTTAAATTGTGCGTATGTTCCCATATTGTACTGATAACTTTTCGATGCACACTTATCGGGTTCTTTACACAACCTTGAGATGAACATGAAGTTGATTCGTTCTCGCACGTGCATGGTCATTCTTTCAAGCGCAGCTATGTGATTGAAAGCCAATATCCCGCACTGCACGTGCGGTCCACGATTTACCTGTCAATTTAAATATACATGTACATGTTCTTACTGAGAAACTTACTTAAGACGTGTGTCACTGGCCCTGCTTGATTGGTAACCCGGCGTACTATCAGGCGTACGCCGCAGGAAGTGACGAAACGTGCAAAGCACTTTATTGGTACCAATACGCCGGTTTGAAAGACGCGCGAACCCGGCGTATCATGGCGGACAACTATCTTCCGTGTGACATTCCACAACTAATTTTTGTGACATGAATACTTTTGATGATAACATATCAAAATTATTATTTTGAATAAAAAAAACAATCATGACTTATTTAAACATTGTACAGTGCATTAAACGAAAGTTGATGTTTTATCAATAATTCGAAAAAATGTTAGAATTAAACTTCGTCTGACATGAATAAGATGTTTATTGAAGCTACTTTAAGGTATGCTCATTACTTCCTGTGTGCATACGCCGATACACTTGATTCAACTTCTGCCTGTTGCAGACCCGGATTATGCCGGACACGTGACAGGCGTATACACCTCTAAGACAAATCAAGCAGGGCCACTGATACATTTGATGAATACGCTGACAATGGGAGGGTTGCATGTTCCAGTCTCCATATCCACACTTTCAAAAGTAAAAACTTCAAATTCGATGTGTTTTATTAACATATTCTGATAAACCATCGAAACTTGAGAAGACTGTACTATTAAAACCCTTTTAAACCACACTATCACAGAGACAATCGATGAGCAGTTTATTCACAGGGGATACTACGCGACCTTCAATCTGATATAATTTTTTAAAATATGAGTGAATAATGATTAAGTAAAAAGCGAGCGTTAGCGAGTTCGATATCAAGTCATGAGTATTACAAATAGAATAAATGGAATTAAGTTTAGTATTCTGTTTAATAATCGTCAGCATTTTTTGAGCGACATTTGGAAGAGTGGAGAAAAATAAATTCCGAGTTGGCCGCCATTGTGACGGTGGTGCAAACATTGCGTCATCACAACTACACACCTTTGTGACGTCATATGTACAGCGGTATTACACTAGTCCATTATTGCTGTATGAAAATAACACTGCAGTATCTTATACGGGTAAGTACCGTATACCGGGAAATTTTCGTGGTTGGTAATTTTCGTGGTTTTCGTGGGTAGAGCTTGAACCACGAAATTTTCCATACAACGAAAATTTTCCGATGAATTGCATTAAAAATATCTTTACCACTCTCTGTACGACCCATCTAGCTGCATGTTTTTTAAAGAAAAGCGCATGCACAAATTTAGGTGCTATTCACTGACAACTGCTAAAAATAGAGCTCTAATTCAGTCGTTTATTGATAGTTTTAAATTTATACTTTGATAACTTTACTTAATATGTAGCCAAGTGTGATTGGCACTCCTCATTGTATACAAATCTAGTTCTACCGGCAACTAATTCTAAATGAATGCTTGTTTCCAACATAATTAGCGGAGCTTAACACGTGTCACAACACAATGCATCCGGTCGTAGTTCATGTTCAACAGAGTGTGACAAAGACAAAGAAGCATGCTGAATTCATACAAATGAATAAAAACTGGATTTCACAGACAGACAGACAGACAGACAGACAAATGTTTTATTTAAGTCTCACCTCTTTAAGATTACAAATATATACAAATAGAACACATAGGTTAAGAGCCACCCGTTGAGGGTTATGAGAGACATTTCACATATCAACTGAAATATTTAATCTGGATCATCAACGCTCTTCTTCAGCCACGCTACGAGGTTCATTTTGCTAATGTTGTATAGATTAACATGTAATACTGTTTTATATACGTGTAGGTAAAGCGTCAGTTTTATTTGTCAAAGCAAAAACTGACAGTGAATAAAGTAATACTTTATTGAAACATTGAGTTAGAATTGTCATCTTTGAAACAGGCCGGAAAATGTGATTCGTGTCTTCTCCTTATACATGTTGAACAAACTAGATCGTTTTATCAATGATATCAAAAGCATTTCGACTGATGACTACTGACCCTACTAATCCGATTGTAATAAGTTGATGGGAAAGCAATATGATTAACTAACATGACAGTTTAACATCAACACGCTCACAAACACACGATTTAATTTTTTTGACTCACAGGAAATAAATAATGCGTGTGTCATATGCACCTGCATACTCGTGCATGTGAAGCATGTGTGTGTTTTGTGTGTATGTATGTTTGTGTTTATTGATTTATAACTGCATATGCCAATTTCAACTAAGTCCACCAACTGAAGGATTGCTTATATTTTTCAAGCCAATAGATTTCTTTTACGATCGTATTGAAATGTCAAAATAATTTCATACACTTTAGTGATCATAGTCTTCTTCCTTATAACGACTTTCATAAAGGACACTACACATATTTTTGAAAGTCAGAGCATTTCGATTATGTTTTAAAATCAAACTTGTATTCTTTTAAATACTGTAAATTTTATTACAAATGTAGACATATGCTTGTGAAGTACAGCAGATTTTCTTCAAGTACCTCTGAAAATTGAAATACTAAAGGGCAAACTAGCATGACCTTATATACTTCAAGTGTCAAATTGCATGAAGTCACAACAGATTAAAGTGACATTGCAGAAAAGAGGATTCGAAACCCCCGTTGCTCGGGAACATGATTATGTGTCAATTCATTGAAGGCACAAGATAAGGTTGTCAATTTCCCCAATAATCTTATTGATAAAAGAAAGAACTGGCCATGGATACAGATACTTAGCTAAAATATGCTCTTTGATAATCCTGAAGTCGCCTTTATGGTCATATTAACGAAAAGGTTATAAAGCTACATTTATATAAGTTTATACGAGTTTCTTATTTGTGCTTAATATGACAAAATCGATAAATAGATTCAAGATTCAAGATGTTGTATAATGGGTCGGTGGCCCCTTTACGAAATAAACTTGAACCTTGATTTGTAGAAATGCAAAAGACCCAAAGTAAATATGAGATTACAAAACTTATTACAGTTATATTTTGGGTTTGTTACATTTAATAAATGCTTAAGAAACTGTACGATAATCTTGCAAATCGTTAATTTATATCGAGAACTAGTAATCGTTCTATTCGAATGTCTTTCAGTTGAGTATATCAACATTATGAAGGTTTTTATCAGGGTCAATTCTGAGACGTCATTTTGGAAGATTATTTACTGCAGGCTAAAGACATGATGGTTGGTAGTGTCAAATAAGTAGTATCAGTGTAATGGTAGCTACGTTTTTTATTATTTAAAACAACATGTATATATAATTATCACGAACAATCTTGTTTTTAGGAAGTTCATAAAATTTATGCGAGGGGATTTGAACTTCACTGAGGAAATATAATATTTGGTTCTTATTTAAGACACTTGAAATCATGAAATATACATGAACCTTATAGTAAGTACCTTTAACCTATTTGATGAAATTTAATAAGGCAATGATAGCAAAATATACGATACCCTTGCTGTAGCACTTGAAGGTAGGTCTAGCTTTTGTATTTAAAATTTGATAATTATCACATTGAGCATGATATTAGAAAGCAATATATATTCGATGTCTTACATATACCATCTTGATATACAACTTTTCAGTTTCCAGAGAGTTAGGTGTGTTCCTGCAAAGAAGGGTTTTTGTCTAGGGCCATCGCTAGGCTCAGGCAAGGACTTTCCTCAGGTATATTTGGTTTGACCAACTGACGTTTCGCGGTACGCGTCTAACAGGTGCGTGGAGTGTTAACTGTGTTACACTCATTATTTGCGAAAAAATCTTGTTTATTAACGTCGACGTTTTGGTTCTTCTGAGATCTTTCTATTACTTCAAATATATTATCAATCGATGAGTAATGTCTATAATATTTGGAGGATGTTTGCTTTTCTTGAATAAAATCTTTGTTATTTTCAAAATTTTGATGTAGAAGAGTACATTATCAAGAGTCGAGCTATGAGATAGCCATGCCTGTATTAGTAATGAAGATGTAACAATGTTATATTTGGGATCATTTATCTCTTATTAGTCATGAAGAGTCAAATGTTCAATTTATTGAATTGTCAATCTTTGCATTTTCACCAAATTAGGCTTGTATTTAAGTATTACAAGGAAGAGGATTATATTGAAAATATAAGTTATACCATTGAGACGCGGGGATCGCGGGGATATATCAGCCTCTAGCTTTGTGCTATGCAACATGCCTAAGGCTGAATGGTATAACGAATTTATCTTACCGAATGTTTAAACAAACGCATATAATATGAAAATAAAAAGTAAGAAAAACGTTAACTGCGTAAGCACTTTGACTATAGTTTGTTCAAAGCTAACATATCGGTTGATCAAAAGTAACCAGCTTGGTCATGTGTTCGAGGGTACATACATAGTACATTTCGAAACGACGAACTTGCACGCATTTTTCATGCTTTTTATGTGCCGGGGTATAAATAATTTATCCCCCCGCTTAAGAAGGTGATATCAGTACATGTATTCATCTAGGGTGACGTGTACCAATCAGAGGTTGAGATTCTTACATCAGGTAAGATAACATATACTGAGACGTTTCGACAAGGTCCATTGTGTCGTAGTCGAGCAGTGTTCAGCTTTTGTCGAAACGTCGCATTACATGAATAAAGAAGTTATCCATATAATCCTCAGCATTGTGTCGTAGTAATGTATATACACGATGATTCTATTTTTTGAACGATACACTTTATTCTTTGTCAAATTGTTAAATCTTGAACAACTGAAATGCTAACCTCACAAACATATCTAGAAACTAGATTAGCGTTTGCGGGATACCGCAAAAGCAGAGCAGCCCCGGAACTTGGGGTTTCGCCTTACCCTGTTCCGTCTTTTACAGGCCTCACCAAATTGGGAATTTTCTCGTGACCTTGACCTTTGACACTCAAGGTCACACAATCAATAAACACATTTCATTGAGTATAACATTATTGTAATGAAATAAAGTGTTAAAAATTAAATTAATCCATTTTCTCCATATATGTTGCTGTGACCTTGACCTTCGACAGTTCGTACCAAAAACTTTTTGAAAATTTTGTACTTCTCAAGAGATAATATATACAAAATCTAAACTTCATAGCACAAAAACTTGTCAAGTTATTATATTTACAAGGAATTGCAATAACTCATATCTCATGACCTTGACCTTTGACCTTCAAGGTCACACAATAATTGAACACTTTTAATTGAGTATAACAATCATGTATTGATTAAAAGTGATCATAGTTAAAATTAAGCATTTTCGTTAAACCATGCTCAAGTCATGACCTTGCTGTGACCTTGACCTTTGACGGATTGTAGCCGAAACCTGTTCAAATTTTTTTACTTTTCCAAGGATGATATATACCAAGTTAGAGCTTCATAGCACAAAAACTTTTCAAGTTACCGTGTTTACAAAGAATTTTGCAGTGATTTTATAACTCATGACCTTGACCTTTGAACTTGAAAGTGAACATGTCATAATGATTCCCTGGAAGTATTATCATTAAGACATGTTCATGAGTTCTGAAAAGCTAAATGGGATAAAGTTATACCCAAATTTAGTGCATTTTGTAATAACTCATATCTCATGACCTTGACCTTTGACCTTTAAGGTCACACAATCATTGATCACTTTTTATTGAGTTTAACAATAATGTATTGATTAAAAGTGTTCATAGTTAAAATAAAGCATTTTCGCTAAAACATGCTTACGTCATGACCTTGCTGTGACCTTGACCTTTGACGGATTGTAGCCAAAACCTTTTAAATCTTTTTTACTTTTCCGAGGATGATATATATCAAGTTAGAGCTTCATAGCACACAAACTTATATCGCGTTTACAAGGAATTCTTAGCGTGGATACATATTTCGTGACCTTGACCTTTGACCTTGAAAGTGAACGTGTCAAAATCGTTCCCCCGAGGTATGAGTAGTAAATACCTAAGAGTTCTGGAAAGCTAAGTGGAAAAAAGTTATAGCTAGTAGTACGAGTGCGGCGGCGGCGGCGGCGATGGAAACTTCACAAAAACTGATAGCAGCCCCGTGCTTAGACGGGGCTGCTAATTAAGCGTGAAATTATCATGTAAAAATCAAATATAATTGTAAACAGGAAAGTCCTCCTCCTGAATTTCGTTTCCAAAAAAAATACCCCGCTCGAATAGTCCCTTTTAATAGGGGCCACAGGGCCACCAAAACTACAATTTCTAATCCTCACTAGTAGAGACATCTGTTCACAAGGTTCCAGCTTTCTAGGCCTTATGCTTCTACAGAAGAAGATGAACATGGATTTTATGGGCGTGTTCCCTGTTATCCTTATTAGGGGCCATAGGGCTACCAAAGCTACAAGTTTTAATCTTCACTCGTCAAGGTGTATGTACACAAAGTTTCAGCTTTCTAGGCCTTATGCTTCTGGAGAATAAGTCGAAAAAGAACAAAGTTTCCGGACGGACCATGCCATGCCATAAGCCCATCGGGCCTTACAGGCCAGATGATCTAATAAAAGTTCACTAGTAAAGATCATCAACTGATCTCAGTATTTCGAACTATAAATCTAAAATAACAACCATAAGGCATTGCTGTTTTAAGTCCTTCTTTATTCTTTCTTTTCACCAAGGAGGGTGTATGTTTTTACCCGTTTTCATGTTGATGACGCCACTCTAGCTCAGACAATGCATTTGAAGCAGTTACTTAATAAGAGCAATACCTTTTAAAGCTTCTCAGCTTATCATCCTTTCTTGAATACGTGTATGTATTCCAGGCTATTGGTGAGTTAATACTGAGGTTTTACGTGATTTCATCAATATTTCCGTTATTTATAAATGCGAGAATATGAACATTGTATAACATGACATGAATCCGTTCAAGGATCTCCATGCTCATCGTTCTGTGACCGGCCTCTTCTCTACCCATGTCTTAATTCTCGGGTTCGAACCCACAGTGTGGTGACATTTCTGTACCAGAGGGAACTTGCTCAAATCGACCAGATCCTTCAGAGTACCGCATATGTCGAATATGGCAACATCACCTAGGCTTATCTGGAACATATTTTAAAGATTTATGTTTTACAAAATCTGATATTTATTTATATGATGGTTATTT
Organism: Steromphala cineraria; assembly: GCA_916613615.1. Classification (NCBI taxonomy): domain Eukaryota; kingdom Metazoa; phylum Mollusca; class Gastropoda; order Trochida; family Trochidae; genus Steromphala; species Steromphala cineraria. Next base: position 19,913,867 of record OU744726.1, read on the forward strand.
TACGCATACGTCGAGAAGCTTTTCGAGAACATTATTTGAAAAGAATCTGTTTAAAAAAATTGGATATCGATACAAAAAGAAGGTTAAATTAGAACTATTTTGTAAATTACTTTGATAATCAATAAAGATTATAGAAAATGATTATCATTCTTGTGCTTTTTTTAAACCCTTGTATGCGAATATGCTTGTATGAGGAGATCATGTACCGTTCCATCATCTATCGGACACTCTAAAAAGAATAGTGACTTTGAAAATTATCGCCTTTTTACATAAACATCACTTAAACTTAATCATATGTTTGATATGCAAATTTTAAAATGAGAACAAAACATTCCAACCAAATGATACATGAAAAGGTAGGTTTCTGGTGAGTCAAAGATACAGAACATGACAACGTCTCATTTCAGCAGGTCACAATTAGGCAATTTCTTATCCGGTAGGTTCATCTGGTATTTAAAATCGTACAGATATATTTAAGGGGTCTTGTCCCTATGGAGGACTAGAATCTAGACTGAGAGTATTACCTGAGCCCCCACACAGTGCCCCGACCCCCCGTTATCTGTGAGGATCTTTTCAAACATTGCCAGGTAGCTGGGGAGCTTTACGTCTCGGTTCTCCTGGATCAGCTCAGTCTGTCAACAGAATAGCACGTACAATGAGTAGTACATTCAAGGATAGCTTACATAGACATGAGTTATGGGACAAGAATTAATAATATTCTATATAAGTTGTGTATTTCCACTTAAGGTTATTAATATCATCAACCTCTTTTCAGATATGGTCAAAGATACATTACATACCTTGAGTTTACTAATTTAGTTGGTAAAAAAACAATAATATTTCATATTTTGTTTCTATGTGAGCATACAATTCATATAAAAATATCGCAAATACTTAAGTTTAGATAACTCGAAAGTTGTGTAGCATGTAGTGGTTTATCCGTGTGTTTGACTAGTTGCATTGTTTTTGAGAAAAAAAAATCTTGAAGCTTTCTTTATCCGCATTGGAACTTATTTGATATGTGTTATTCAATAATATACTCTGCAAATTTTATTTTTAACCCTTTTTTAATTAAACTAACCTTCTTGGTCTCATCTGTCTCAAAGTGAGCCTTCATCAGTGTTTGGTAGATGTCTTGCAGTATTCCCATCACCGTATCAATAATCAGAGCTTCGATGTTGTCCTTCCCGTAGAAACCTAGCAAGATACATAAGATGTTTGAGAACTAACATACCCACTTCGATCTTAACGTTAACCACACTGAATTATCCTTTAGAGGCATTTGCTATTTTTGAATATATATAAGTTTTGACAGAAGTGCCGACTTCTTTAACTAATTTAAAATTGTATGCTATTTTTTTGCCTTAGAAATTCGAAAAGGTTTACTCAATATGTACAGTAGTAATTTAAAAACAGAACGATTTAATTTGAAATCAACTTAAACCAACCTTGATTTGATTTGATTCATATGTCCAAAGAACATCGTTGTAACAAGAAACTATGCAAGAGTAAGTTTATTTGTTTCTTATCTGAACATGTCGTTTCTTGTATAGCTTATCAACCCGGTGTATATTGAGACTCGGGTGATGGTCCATTATATGGAAACTAGATCTATTAGTTATTGCGTTTCTTTATGATGAAGATGATCTTACCGAAGGTTTTGGCGAGGTACCTCGCTATAGCGCTGCTCTGACAGTAAGGTTTGCCATCTATCTCCAGGATTGGCATAACACCGAAAGGAGTTTCTGGAACAGATTAGACGGTTAAATAATTGAGATCACCTCTCGTTCAATTTCTTTATTCATAAGATTTTAAAGTTGTTTATTTGACACAAGGCTTTTATGACCTTTCAAAAGAGTATAATCACTTTGATAATTGCAATGTCATGGATATGTTGCAAGGTTCCATTGTCATGGACACCTTCATTAACATATGTATATCTACATATATACTTATGTATTCACACGTACATAGGCTGGCCTACACGGGACAGAATTCAACTTGAAATTTGAAATAACCAACTTTTATGCTATTGAAGTATTACATGTATGTATGTTAAATTTGACTATATATCTCTAAAAGTCTAAAATACCTTTTCAACTGTCAACTCTCATTAGAAATAGAATTGTTTTAGCAGAGAAACTTTAAGTACATGTACAATTACTGTAGCATTGAGTAAAGAAAAACTACTTTTCTTCTAAATCTTTTATAAACTTTCATATGTATTTATTAAGTTGAGTTTTAACAATCATTATGTGCGTTATCAGATAAACTCTTTGGCTAATCCAAAGCAACCACAATTACTAATCTACATTAATTTCAAAAATCCCAAATGGGGAAGACCTTTCAAAATCAGAGATTGACTATTTCATTCACGGCTATGCGGAAGAATTTGAAGTTGTTTTTTTCTTCTGGTTTTGATAACTTTCTTAGCTTATATATAGCGTGTTACTTCAAGTTCTTGTTTATACGGCGGCCTTTGCATATATGCAAGTTTGCTTAGGGTAGTATTTATACACACGTATGTAAAAGTATTTTTGCTATGCGTTCATAGGGGTTTTCTGTCACCTAAGCAGTTGGGTTTTCAGTGCTTACGATACATATCATTCACCTATAATCATGGAGAGGGTAAGACTTGAAACTTTCCGGAGACACAGTAAATATCCATTTTACGTTAGTGCTTGTCTAATATTTAGCCTGGCCAATTTTAGGGAATGTCGAAGAAACCTGCGATCAAGCAAGTGGTTTGAATATGATGTTTTGAATCATTTTAATGATTCAGAGTGGCATCAGAATGAGAAGAGAAACTATGCATATCATTTGCGAGAAACTAAAAGACGAAATCGCCTTCAGCGCACCCTGTGGCAAAGCCCCTAGATCTTGAAAAAAAGGTTGCAATTGCGGTAAAGCTCTAAAACAAGGGTTGATGTAAGATTAAGGCGAAATTTGCTAACTTCAATATGAACTTCCTGGAATTTTATGGAATTATAAGATCAGTGAATAAATACCTGACACAATTGGATATTAAAAAAGATTCAAACTTGGAAATAACAAATGATACAAATATTTCTCTTTGCCTGCAAACCTTTTTCAAAGAAATACTACTATGTCAAAACTCAAACTAAGGATAATTGGAAAGCCATTGAAAAATGGGAAGAATGACTCTTAATCGCTGTAAACTGGTCAAGCCTTTTTGTTAAAGCACATAATACTACTCCATACTCTAAACTAAGATCGTTTCAGCTCAGATTGCTCCATAGAATTCTACCTGTTAATAAATTCTTAATTAAGATGCACAGTGTTTACAATAATGTATGTACTTTTTGCAAGGCTGGAGCAGAAACTATAAAACATCTTTTTTGGGACTGTAGGGGAAGTAAAACTTTATGGAACAATTTTTCAGAATTGTTTGAATCAAAGTGCCAACATGCACGTAATAAAGATCTTACTGTAGACTTAATCAAAATCAAAAGTTATCGAATTCTATCAGAAATGGGCTTTTTATGAAAATCTTCTCTAATTTCATTCTACTATAATTGTCTACATAGCTTCTAGCCTGTGTGTAGTGTGTATGAATGCTCTAGGTTATTTTGGGTTTTTACTTTTACTCTATCTTTTTTTGTAAATCCTGGTATTGTATTACTGTATACTACCCATAGTTACCATTCCCTATTCATGCTGTACAATTTTTCAGGAATAAAAAAAAAGAAATTTGCTAACCCTGAGCAAAGTTGCTACACGTTCATACAGCGTGATTTACTTAGGGTAGTAAAAATTCGACATTTACTCACGGTAGTATCGCATTTACACCTGCCCCTGACTAGGTGCAAATTTGCTTACGGTAGTGAAAAATTTGCTTACGGTAGTAAAATATACATATGTGCAAATGCGTCCATACGGCGAATTTTACCCATATGAGCAAATTTGCATATATGTGTAATGATTTACTCATATGCAAACGCTCGCCATATAAACAGGGCTTTAGATAGCAGAGCGAGTGCAGACCTATCTTTGTCCCAGATTTGAAATTATTTTTTCCGGACGTGATTGTGCATGTTGGTTATGGTACTTTTTAATGAAATATACAATCTAAATGTTTTCATACAATTTAAGATATATAATTTATTAATTTTGCGTGAGCCATATTGTTTTTATTTCATATTGTTAAAAACATCACTTATTACTATTTGCATAAGTGAACAATGGATTCTATTTACCAAATATTTATCTGTGATCCCTTTAATCAAGTGGCATAATTTTACAAAACGATACCACAACATACTCCTCCAATATTACAATATTACAATATCAAAATATTACAGTATAAAGTATCACAATAATACAATATTACAATATTATATTCAAAAGAACGTACTTGGTTTCTCTGCTGGCCATTCCTCACGTGTAAACCTGACATCTTCGTACTCTTGTCCAGCTAGAGCAAACAGGAGACGGGATATCTCCCCAAACCCACGTGCATTGAAGTATTTAAACCTGTAGGTAGGCATGCTTGATGGTTGTGATAGTAGAAACAACGCCGACTTGCTGAGTAACCGCAATCTGATGTCGCAATACTGACCTACATTTCCTTATCGGTATGGCAAGCCAATACTGTCATAATCGTGAAAACGACGAACTCTGTCCATCAGCATTGTTGAGGTCTGTTTTCAACTGTTTGGAATGAAAATTGTTTTTAGGCCAGGCATTGCTTAATAACTCTGACAGAAGACACCACTCGCGCTATTTTCCGTCAATGACTATATCAAGACTTGCTACGCCAAAAGTCGTGTTTTATGTACAGTTTGTTGCAACTTTGAAGGGAATTCTGATTAGGCTGGTTTTTTTTAAGCTAACATTGAACAGGTGTCGAAATGCATTAACGGCGCGGTTTTTTTTTTATACAGTGAGTGAAACTGACTCAAGTTATACCTTGACATTTCAAATGATATAATAAATCCTCATCCTGCTATCCATCAATCTATAATATTGTTTATTTCTTTCCCACTGAAGGAATTTTGTTTAATGAAATGTGCGTGTTACAAGAATGTTCTTGTGTCAAGTTGGAATCAAGTAGAGGTCATATGGTTAAAGGGGAACACCCCCCTGAACCCTTCCTGAAACCAAAAACTTCTTTTAATAAACTGGAGGCCTCAAAAGCATTATGATTTGTAGAATCGTTATGTTGTTGTGCTCTTCAAAATGTGCCGAGTTATTGTAAGCTTTATTTACAGAATACGGTTGTCGATCGTGTTACATCTGACCGATGATACATGTACCGATTAACCGATGAAGTCATAAACGGTACAACTACTACAACACTATCTGAAAGAACTCTAAGACACGTTCAGCAAAGCAAAATAGAATAATTAGTATTTGAACCACCTTTTTTATGTCTTTAGAAAAGCCATAATTTTATCTTGTATCAAATGTATGCATTCAATTTCCCCGAAGAAATACTAAACGCTTTTGCATCAAAACATTGACCAAGGAACGAAACTGATATCTCGGTAGACTTGCTGGAGACGGAGTGATATTCTTGAAAACAACATCTACTACAATATAGGATATTCCCACATCCTGCCTGATGGAGCAATCGAATCAATTTCACATTAAATATGCTGTTTTCTTAAATATCTTGCAGTTATTTTTACTTCTAAGTAACTATTAAATACTTTCGACATGTATTTTATGTATCTGCATGTTTTCCTTTCATATTTTAGTGTAGCTTAGTGTATCCAACATTACAAAATGAAAATTCAGTAAGTAACCCAACTTCTGTAAAGGTTTACATACATGTACGTGTAAATATAGATCCAAACGTAACTGTGTGATTATTTATTCTGGCCCTCATTGCAAAATGCAACAGTATCTGGACTTCATTTTGTAACTTAAATAACTTTATGATTAAAACCTCATTCTGCTACCCGGGATGTGACAGTTTGATTAGAATCGACCGTGCTTCGAGGAGTAAATTGGCTCTATCGAACCAGCCGGGATATCCGGTTCGAAGGGGATATCCCGACTGGTTCGAACCCTTCGAGACAATATTTTTACTATTTTATTCCTCGGAGCACGGTCGATGTTACCTTGGGTTTATCGCCGCTTTCAGGAGTACTTCCAGACATCTAGTATTATTGCAGGGAGAAATCCCGCAACACTATTGTGGCTATGCATTGCGGTGAAACCTGCGAGTATCGGCTGGTACTAGCGAACCATGCTCTGAAATTCGGTGTAGCGTTGCACCCAAACCTTACGGTCGATTTTAATCAGACTGTGAGATGTGGAAAAGGCATCTATATTAAAAAACTCTTGACAAATGCTACCCAAATTATTTCTTCAGAAGTAACCTGTAGTACAAGTACATTAAGTCACATTAAGCAGTTCTTATTCCTAAAACGATATTACACACATTATTTTACATTTTCTACTTACTTAAACTTATCATCATTTCAATCGCACAGATTTTTCAGTTGTAACAGAGGTTACATGGGAACAACAAATGACTGAGTAGATTCTTTAGAGAGAGATTGGAGAAGAACACAAAGAAACAGATGATTCGAATACGGTTTGGATATTGATTTCTTACAAAAACTCAGATAGAGGTCAATATTTTTATTCAATGGTGAGAACAAGAGTTTTCAACTTTAGTACATATGAATATTACTAATATAATAATGCATCAATGATGCGCTGCGGGTCTTTTGGCCAACCACTGAGCGATACCCTGGTTTGCGCGGACCTTCTCCAGGTTAGCTTTGACCAATGGGAAGCCTTGTAAGATAGTATCGTCAACCCGTATATCCAGAGTGTCAAATGCAGCAATATCAGCAAGTCCCATCTGTAATAAGACATATATCAAGTACTTTAAAAACAACTGTCGACCACATTTAATTGTACATAGAATACTAAAACGATGACAATTGATGCGATTTTCTCATACGATTTGGTATCGAGCATAAATAAGGACATATACGAGAGGGGCGAATTTTACCATAAAGAAGGATACATAAACATACATTCATATTTTTGTAGACGTTTTCAAAGCATCAAAAAGGTAACAAAACTGTTGACTTGGAATGTTGTCAGAATATTTACCTTGTCACCAACGTAGAAGCCAGTCTTGTTGTTTTTCAAAACCGTCTCAAAGAAGCGAACAAATCTTGGGTAGAGTCTTTCCTTGTTGTCCTTTAGAATGGCTGCCTATAATCATTAAACAACATGGAACAGGTAAGATCAGCATGATTTTCTGGATAACAAATAATTCATTGTGAAATGTCCAAACTCTTACTACTATTAAGTCATTCCTTCCCACCTAACCTCTCTTTCAGGTGTAATTCATTCGCAATTCTTTTAGAATCTCCATTTGCAACACTGATGCTATCCTGATTCTATCATATCAAGTTCTGTGTTAATTTCCGTCTCGCTATATGTGCACATCGTAAAGTTGTTTGAGTTTAAAGGGGCAGTAGCACGGTTTTCGATAAATTTATTTTCACTGATAATTGTAAGTTAATACTAAATGTATTATTTTGATAGTATCAAAAATACCATAACACAAGCTAATCATCCATAGCCAGATGACAAAGTATAAAGATTCACATAAAATCCATTGGCGGCCATTTTATGTGAACACCTTTAATTCGTTTTGTGTAGGAAAAAGGAATCGCAGGCTAAACTTTACTTTAAATATTTGAATTATTACTGCTCCTTTTAGTTTGAATACACTGTCTTTCAATTGGAACCATCAATTTTCATTTTCCTGACATTATCTTTTATTCCCCTTAAAAACGTGCTACTGCCCCTTTAAGACGTCTCATTGATAACGTCAAAAGTACACAAGTAACTAGCTTACAAAATGCTCTAATTGAAGAATTAACAGGAGTTGTTGCAGTTTGATGGAGATTGTGTCTAAAAGAATGCCAAGGATAAATAATGAGTTTTCAGGAGTGAGTTAAACAAGTCGAGTGATATGGCACATTTCTATAGAAAGGCAGTGATTTATAACGATACCTTGTTGATTTTTATAATAGACGTCTTTGCAGTCGTCAATTAAATGTTGAACAGGATTGTTGAGATTTTCACGTAACCATTTTGAGGTTCCTACTGTGTCAATATAATAAAAAAAATTGATATATCACATTTATGATATTCATTATTCTTCATGAAATTAACACATACATGTATATTATTGTTATGATACTTATTTCCTTGGTAAGCATTACCTTTCTTTCTGGATCCTTTTCCAAATGGCCTACAACGAAGGCTCCAAGTACATCACCGCATATTCCAAGCACCTGTTCAACTTCAAGAATTTCCTTGTCAGTTTTTCCATGGATGCCTAAAATGACAACATTCAATTGATGAAATCTACATTAAAATCAATTTCATTATAACATCGGAAATGAAGCTTATTAAAGTCCAAATAGGTATATCCTCGGTCTAATATGTCATATTTCATAAATAAGGTTATTTCATCGATAAATAGTTGTTGTCTCTGAAAATAAATTTTTTTCTGCTTTCGTTCAAAGGTTTCCGTTTTAAAAGAGGAAACTCTTGATGAAACGAGCTCCAGTCCTGGTAAATTCAACATTCCAAATCTTTTATTCTTGTGAACACATGGGATATAAATCACACTGCGCTGAATTCCAATTACAAAATGTGACAACTTGTGTTTGTAATGATATATCGTTTGTGATGTTTATAAGGTGAAATCCACATACCGAATTGTCTAGCGAGGTAACCAGCAAGGGCCATGCTCTGTCCATAGGGTTTACCGTCGATTTCTAGAATAGGCAGTTTGTCGAATAGATAATCTGAAAATAAAAACGAGAGTCTATGAGACAAATTTATCGAAACATTATATCATCTTAATTCTTCTACATGTACATGACTCTACGGTATAGAAAAGTACTATAACGAAGGATATTCAATAATTCAATAATCTGTAAATAATTGTGTTTAATTAAAAAACAACATTACGTATGACTCCGTATACTTTGCTCCACACTGTCCCAATGACAAGGGTCTGTGAGACAAATTTATCTAAACGTTATATCATCCTAATTGTTCAGTGCATGACTAATTCGATATAGAAAAGTACATTTACATTAACGAACGGTATTCAAAAGTAGCTCTGTAAATGATTGTGTTTAATTAAAAAATAACAATACTTATGACTTACTTTGCTTTACACTGTCCCACGATGGCCTCGGAATTCGGATATCCTCATACTGTTGGCCTGCATAAGCGAAGAGAAGACGCAATATTTCTCCTCTCCCTCGGAAGTCGAAATAGTGGAGTTTGTAGCTCGACATTTGGTGACGATTTAGAACACAAGCTTCTTTAAACCAAGGACGTCAAGCTTGAATGTGATGTATGCTTCTGTAACTGTTTGTGAAACTAGGTCACGGGTCTTGCTATCATATAAAGTTGACCCTACCAGTGTCTGGACATGAGTTAATGTATAGCGAGCTGGGCAGGCAGATACATTATTTTACTGCATGCTTTGAGATAACTGGAACAATGAGGTCACTGTGATATTTTATCAACCAAGGTCAAGGTCGGACGTTTTCATGATCACGTGACGTTATATTAGTCAATGATTGGTTATGCTTTTTTGCCCTTTGCTCGATTACATAACGTGTGCACTTGCTTTTATATGATTATGCATGGACATTATCTGAACTTATTGTTTGAATATGACGAGGTGTTTGTCAAAACAAAATGTATACATATACAGAATAATATATCTATCAATTCAGAGAGTAAGTTTCTAAATACATGTAAGCTTTGCTGATGAAATTAGGAAAACAAATTGATGCTCTTGAAAATTAGTCACAAAATGCCTTGAATTAAAGCTTAGGTATTTGACGATGGGCAAATGAAAAGGAAAACCTTGATATTATAATGGTGAGGAGACATATACCAGATTTACTCGTTGTTCCTCCGCGTCCATGACATCTTCTCGTTCAATACAAACGACCCAAATGTACACATATGACGTTCTGCATAATTACTGACAGAGTAAAACACTATTATCGAGTCCAATGAAGGTATTGACAGAATACAACACTCCATAATTATTTCATTACGCATCTTCTTGAAACCCCAATTATTTACAATAAGAAAGGTATTTTTATTATATTGTTAAAGCTAAGAAACCAATTATGTCATAGAAGATAGAGAGATCGATATGACTTTGACGTCATAGCATTAATTTGTTTTCACCTTTACTTTTCTGATCAATACGACTGCAGAATTATGCTATTCTCTTTAAAAAGACCTAAAAATAGGTTTAACTATGTTGAACAGAATTATGCAATATCGCTCGACGAAGAATATAAGTAAGGGATGACAGTTCTTATTCGAAAGTAAAACTTGCGCAAGACTAAATGTCTGGTTAATTTAAGTCTTGCAGCATTGTGGTAATATGGTCAATAATTGATTTATATATGATTTGAGTATGAAAAACTTATACCATCGGTTGTATTAACGTTGAATAAGCGTTAAAGTCTAAGAATATAAGAAGGTAAGTTTGTGTATACATTATAAACAAATGTAGGCCTTATGGCAGATATATGTACATTATCGATGTCTTACATTTGTTAATACACACTGTAGTGATATTATTCGTAGAGTGACACATATTATGAAAACCCGGATTCAAATGTCATGACATTCTGACCTGGTGTTTTTAAACCATTGTTTTCCATTCAAATGTTTTCCAATGTATGTAATGCTGAATCATATGAACTGGCTATTTTTTCTTTTGAGATGTACCGTTACAGCGTTGCTAATTTATTCAATTATTGAACCTTTGTCTTAATTATTTTTAGAATTACTATTACAAGCTGCGTTAATGTAGCTACTTTTCAAAGTAATGTGTAATGTTTGGATTATTGTTATTCGATCAGCATCAGTTAACAAATTAAAAAGATAAGAATTAAAAAAATTATTTAATTAAATTTGATAAAACAAAATTCTTGCTTGTTTTTAGTATAAATGAATGTTAAGACATGCTCGTGTTGAACGCGGACACAAAAAACCCGGAGAAAATCAATGTCAACAGAACTTTGAAATCAGAAAACCTTCAGATCATTCTCGGCAAATACCTGCCATATTCATTTACCTAATTTTCTTTAGGAAAAATCATTGAATTAAGATCAAATTAAGGAATGGTTCTTTATCAAAAATGAATAAAACTTAGACATACTGATGGTTTAATAACCTTTGAAGTCTTTAAAAATATGTTAACAGTAATGTGGCTAGTTCTTCCATTTAACAATATTATCATCTTTATCACAAATCCGTATGTTACAGAAACGCTACAGCTAAAGTAATAGACGTGTATTATTGTGTGTATACAGATGTGTATATAGGCTACGGTCATATGTCACCTTTTCAAGAGCCACCATAGCTGTAAATTTTAATTCTAACTAGTCAAGGAGTCTGTACATATAAAGATTCAGCTTTCATTGCCTTTCAATGCTTCTGGAAAAGAAGATGAGAATAACTTTTAAGGGCGTGGTCCCTGTAGCCCTTATTAGGGGCCACAGGGTCACCGAAGCCATAAATTGTTATCCTCATTAGTCAAGGAGTCCGTACACAAAGTTTCAGCTTTCTAGGCCTTATGCTTCTGGAGAAGAAGGCGAAAATGTCGGACGGACGGACGGACGGACGGACGCAGGACACCATTCCATGCCATAGGCCCATCGGGCCTTACAGGCCTGATGAGCTAAAACCTTAATTCTTTTATTTAATTGTCTGTTTGCCTCTTGGCACTAAACTGGTCTCCATTCAGCTGCCCATAACTTATCAATCTTACTTCGCTGCATTTCTGATTTGATTACTTCTCCAAATTTGTCAAGTCAGGTGAGTTTGAAAGCCGCTTAGATATCAAATGGTGACGTTGGCCAAGTTGTAGAAAGAGTGCAAATAACATTTAGTATATCAGGTCAAACACACAGCAAGGTACTAGCGATAGAATCGATCTTATCTGAGCTGTCACTAGTTAGATTTCTGTAGTATAATCATACGTCCTTTTGCTTAGACATTGTGATTGTATATATATATATATATCTTACATCATGGCTCACATAACAATAACCATTATCCTACCTCGATCTCTAAATTAGTCGACGTGACCCTGGATAAATACTGATATCACCCTCGGGGCGGGGGATAAACTATTTATTCCCCACCACAAAAACCATGAAAAAAAACGTGCAGATTGAGCGTCTATAAATGTACAAATTGTGTAACCTCGAACACATCAAGCTTACTTTAGATCAACCGATATGTAGTTGTGAACAGACTGTAGTCAAAGGGCTTATCAGGTGTTCGTACTCTTTTTATTTTCATATTATGTGCGTATATGCGGCTCGTCGCATAACACCAAGCTAGAGGCTGATATATCCCCACAATCCCCGCGTCTCAATTGTATATCTTTAATGTTGACATAGAGAAACCTCCCTCCAAGGTATAAATCTCAGTTTCAATCACCTATTTCAAGCCTTGGTGAAATTTTGCGATTAGACTGTAGCGCGCTCATTTGCGATAAGAAGAATTTTTTATGGCATTCTCAAAGTATGATTTATGTGAGTTGAAGAAGAAAGAAGAGCTAGTACTGGAACATTAACACAATGCCGAAAGCTATATTTTGTTATTGTCAAGTCATGCAAGGACGAAAGACACAATGCTGTTTATTACCCAATGGTTTGAAAAAAAGCATTAACATATTTTCAATATGAGCACATGTGCACTTATTACTCTTGCCTAGCAACGATTGTTGTAGCGCAAGTTCCAGTATTTCTCGCATGTGACGTCATTACACCGTTGTCTGTATCGTCACTCTAGCAAGGGAAGCGAGCCGTTCTTGGATATTTCCAATGAAAATGTAAAATGAAATAGGAACGGTAAAAAGGAAATGATTACCCTAGAAAGGACTTTTACGAAACTCGTCTCAATTTGTGTATAAACGTGTTCTGGCTTTGTTAATTAAAACAATCACACTCGTTTCATATGAAACACTCCCTCGGTTAGTTATCTCTATATCCGAACGCAAATATTACAAAACAGTGGACTTGTAGTGATGCAAGACACGCACATGAATGAAGCTAACTGTTCAAACATTTATATAAATAACAATATTTACATCATTTAGATATAATCTATTTTAATACAAAAATACACTCTACAAAACAATGACAGGAAAGCAAGGATGCTCAGAAGTTCAATAAATTACCAACGGCAAATAAACAACATACCTGGACAAATATTCTGGTTTTTGACTAAAAACTGATCTATCATTTCTCGCCAGAGATTTTAAAAAACTTTCGAGGCTTATGAAAGATGATATTTTATAAGAAGACTAATGTTATGTTTCTTGCTGTTATTATTGAAAATTGTCTCTATGGAACTCTGAATCGAAATTAGTCACAGAAAATGTCTTTAAAAAGGTGTCTTCTTCCTTTGTTCCAAATATTTTTTGATTTTGGGGTCGTTTCTTACGTTGTTGACAACGGCTAAAACACAAGGACAGTCCTTGAGCTCTTCGTCAGAGATCCTTTCGTCGACGATTTTGAAGATTGCAATGTCCCCAAGACTCATCTGAAAATGAAAACGTAAAAGCTATGAAAAACAACAACACCTTGTTCAGCTAGAATCTATGAAGACATGTTATATCACCTATTCGTAATCAGCCAACTCTCCGCAGGAATTCTGTCAGATCGTTTAAACATCAAAAGAATTATAGTATTACACGGCTTTCATTAAGACTTAATAACTTACAAGTTTTACAAATGCATAGACTAAATTTGGTGAATCGGCTAAAACTAGCAAATCAAGGGTGGGTGCGAGGGGTGCGGGGGTGGCCGGGACGTGGGGGGTGCGGGGGTGCGCACCCCTACCAAGAGAGTTCAAAATATAGATAAACAAAAATCATTTCAAAAGTTGCGCTTGCGACAACCAATGAGCGCAACCGGCCCCATCTTCCTACGCAGAGCCTAAAAGGCCAGTTTCCAAACTGTCATTTTATGCCTTGCTGCATAGCCTTGAGTTTTCTGTGCTTGCTCTCTACTCTGTAGGGGCACTATAGCAGCACAGAAAAGTAAAGTCTCTGCAGCAAGGCATAAAATGACAGTTTGGAAACTGGCCTTTTAGGCTCTGCGTAGGAAGATGAACCGGCCCTGGAGCGTCTAGGCATTCGTAAACAATCACCTTATCTCCAATGGAGAACTTCTTTTTCTTGCCCTTGATAAGTTCCTCAATGTTGGCCATGTATCGTGGAATATGTTCTGCCTTCAGAGCCGTTTCTAGCTCTTTCTGTGACGGGGGAAATAAATAACATCAATTACATTCAAAAACAAACAAATACAATAAATAGAAAAACAAAAAATAATAGGGACCTTTTGAAGAAAAGAAAAAAACAGTTTAGCATTACCAATTCTGTTATGTACAACCTTTGGGGCAAAACGCTCACATGATAACAGTATTTACAATTAGAAATAAAAAATTCAAGACAGATAATAGTCAGCAGAAGATATAACATTACCTTTTTAGCGGCATCTTTTTCGAAGATTGGCTTTACGGCCTTGTCGAAGAGATCCTGACAGATTCCCATGATTTGGTCGATTTCATACACGTCCCAGCTAGTTGAACCAGACATACCTGTACAAATCATAATCATATACAAATGCATTCTCTTCGAACAAGTTTGACCAAATGATAAAATTCTACGCTTACCCCTGTCTATAAACATGCACTTATACGACTTCCGGTAGATTCAGACAAAGAACTGTTACGCAAACTGCAAATTTTGAGTCAATGAAAGCACTAATGAAATGTAAAGTAGGTTTAGTCGTATTCCAGCCGCAATATGACTTGACGGTGTTCTGTCAAAATGCAAAGTACACAGCGATAAATTCTAGTATTCCCGAAGCAGGATGGCTAATAGTATGTATTTCGAATGATCGCTTTTGTCGGTTTTTGAATTTATAGAATTTAGCACTCTATCGCTATAGCATTTAACACTAACAGATTTTATGTCACTGAAAACTTTACTGTCTGACAATGGTCTAATTAGATGCCTTTAAAACAAGTTTTGTAACCAACCCGCCCCCCCCCCCCCCCCCCCCCCCATTAAATCGAATGTTATCGTAATATATTTGAATTCAATTCAATTCAATTCTTTATTTACGGTTGATATTTCGACCACATTTATGACAACATAGAATACATATAATATCCGAATGTCATCAATATATTTATATAACGACGGTCAGTATAAATCAGATGTTACATTTCATTTACATGTTTATATCTGGAAACTAAAGATTCACTACAATGTTGAGGCATTCTTACCCAATTCCCGGGCCAAGTACCTCTGTATTGCCGTGCTCTCTGAGAGAAACTTCCCATCTATCTCCATCACCGGCAGCTGTCCGAATTTGATCTCTGGAAAAAACCCAGGAGTTTATACATACCAAACGTTATTACCGAAATGATGAACCTAAGCAGTCTATACACATGTGTACATATCAAATGTGTCAAAGTTTTGTCAAAGAACGAATTTTCCAGCTCAATTTCGTAATTAGTCGTCGTTGACGTCATTCGTAAAGAAAAGCCTGCTTTTTAACTTTAATGGGTACTAACTATGATAAATTCACTGATTTTTGAAAAAGGACTAATATGACGTTCAAACACGTGTTAAGTGTGTAAAACCATCGTACTTGCTAAATATAATCATGTTTGAGTCATACTCTTTCTTTTGTTCAAAACGCTTCAATTATATCAACGTTGCAAAAAGTCAATAATAAGTTGTAAGTAATAATACACCAAGTCAACAATGGTTTCGAAAATATCCCTTGTGAAATTGAGATAGATATTTACAATGATGCATAATTGATAAACTCCATTTCCATGGGTCAGTTAGGTGTAAGCTGCTTGCAGTCAACCTGAATGCATTCCTCCACAAGGTGTATTCAAATATTTGCACAACTACAGGGCTGTATGCTACCTCCTATCTTGTTATTTATGGCTGAGCATAAGCTCAATTTCCATTGCGACATAACGCGGTTCTAAACATTGTTTATTTCAATCCATACATTTTATTCAGAGAGATTCTACGTAAATTCGTTAAGAATAATATTAATCATTTGACAAGACATGTTTCTAAACACATTTTGAAATCCCACAAGTAATTATTGAACGAAGATTAAACTATTTTCCTTGCAAAATTTTTCGAGTCATTTGTAGGAATCAATCCCAGATCCTAAGATTCAGGAAAGATCCGCTCGTAATGACCATACAAACAACTTGTCCACTTGCAAGAGACTCAGCCAAAAAGCGATCAACAATTTGAACCATTGTAGGAAGCGTGATCCCCAATTTACCATTTCTACACTATCTAAACTGATTTTTTTCAAAAACAAAATTGTTATCTGACAATTCACAAACATATCTAAAATTAATCAACGCGTTGGCATAATCATTGAAAATTTATCTTCTAATCCCTGTAAAAAAAGTTAATTAAAATGAAGACTCACTTGGTTTCGCTGCTGGCCATGTTTCCTGGGTATAACGTTCCTCTTTCAACTCGATGCCTTTATATGCCAGCAGGAGGCGAATGATCTCACCCCTGGCGCGGGCATCGAAATACTTCAGCGTGTAAGAGGGCATGTTGAGTGTAAATGTTCTGCAGGGAATGCGCAACCTGGACGGACGCAGGCTTTATATCTGGGTAAAATCTGCTGAATCATTCATTCCTTTGTGTCATTTGGTTACCAGATCTGCTATCGACCCGAAACTGAAAAGCTCTTATTGAACGTATTAGAAGTTTCTTTGACTAGTGACTGTGCTATTCGAATTCATTGCAGAACAGTTTTTGTCATAAGGTAAATGTGGGGCATATAGCCGGTTGTTCTGTTGGGCACAATGGTGAAGTGGTTACTATGTTGGCCTCTCACACCATTGGCCGGGTTCGAATCTGGGTTAAGATGAAACCATTTTCACCTGTTTTGTGTTACAGAGCCAGACACTCAGTCCAATAAACTATTTTAATGTGAATCTTAAAACAGAATGCACATGTGCAATGTCGCTACTTTACAAAAATAAATCCTTCAGGATTATGATAAAAGGTTGAGCAATACTGGTTTCAGGAAAAAGCAAAAAAGAGTCGCAATTCATTCAGAGCATATTGGACTATAAATATACGGGTAGTGATGTTGCATCATACTCGTATATGACAATTTGTATGTTTACTCGCCCGTATAGGGTTGCGTTATGGAGACGTCATTTAAGCAAAAGTTGTTAAAAATTATCTTTTCATCAACATTTTTGTTTCAACTTCTTTTCTCTCAGAATACTTATAACTTTCAACAATAGTAGATCCAGTCTCTAAATATTTTCCTTTGAATGATGCAATGTTGAAACATCGCGTACTGAATTTCGGCTGAATCATGATGAGTACGGCAAGGATTGCTCTTTCGCTGGTGTGATTTACTATAGGATTACTTCGTCCACATACAAACAATGGTGACGATGTTATTTTCTGCGGAGTGCATACATGTACCTCATTTATCATGCTAATTCTATTAATAAAACCCATTTGGTGCACGCAAAAATTCTTTCAGTAAATTGCATAATCATGAGACTGCAGGTTAAAAATAGAACACGCACTGCTGCACTTTTGCGCTTTTGCTAAAGAATGTCACACCCTGTATAGAATTGTTGCAATATTTCCTTTAAGCAAAATTACTTAACATACAGGGATTTAAAAAATATCTCAACAATATCAAAGTTAAAGATAAATCTGTATCAAGTTTATTGACAAATTCATATATAAAAAAGAAATTCAACTGTATTTAACTTATTTTGTCAACGATGACAACTTCATAATATCGATATCAAACTTTGGGCTAGAAAAAGATCACCGAGTTTAGAAATGAAGCGGCCTTGTGTGTTTAGCCTACTTACATTCTACCGTACACGGCCTATGTTTGTCTATTCAATATAGAGGGAGTTCAGTGAGAACGTCTAGTTGCTGTGTAAGCCGGTATAATAGGTTCCCAATACCATCAGTGATATCAATACAGGTAGTTTCGTGTATCTACACGTGTCTATGAAGCTGTATGGAAGATATTCGTAACGTTGTCAATACAAAAATGTCATTCCGTCCACTAATTTCAAATTTGATGTGATTAACATAAAGTTTAACATCTAACAATTTTTTAATTAGATTATTATATGAAATAAATGTTTAGTAGGATAGCGTCTACCCCAATGCTTCAAGAACGACGAATACCTTTTAAACTTGAAAATAAAATTTGGAAAGGACGTGAGTCAAGAATCGAATGGCAACCCTCAGAATAATAACTCAGAGCTAGTATTCAATAGGTTATGGAAGGCAAACAGATTTAGAGAGTTTGTTTGTCAGTATAAATCCTGTGTTGTTCATTTGAGTCATTTGACTGATGAAGCGGTGAGTGCACGTGGGGAAATGGTAACGCAACCCTCATGAGTTGTCAATTGCATCACCGCCGGGAATAATTGCAATAAGCGTGTTTGTATTAACCCATCTGTAGCGCGGCCTAAAGTCTTGTGCCATATCCGATGAGTTAGCAACGAAGATCGTTTTGTTTTCATAGTAGAAAATGGGAATTATAATGTAAAATATGTGTTTTTTCGGTGTCAAAATCAAAACTCAAGAATCCCCTCCACCTTCTCCATTACATAACTCCTTCTAATTCTTTTATATCGGTTTACAAGTAGGCCACGTCCCGTGTAAAATACACAAGATTTCTTGCAATGAATAACTACACGTTTCCAGCCCTTGATACCAGGCTCCCACGTACAGCAAGATTGATTTTTTATATTAAGGGCCATTTTGGGTAACATTAAATAAATTATTAAAAGAGAATACAACTTTGCCTCTGTGAAATTCAAGGTTTATCTTCCCAGTGAAAATAGAACGAAAGAGCGACGAACATATGTAGGCCTACATTTTGGTATGACGTCACGGTAATAATCTATATCATGCGGTTGCTATGTGATGAAGTAATCAATTTGCTTCTTGGCGTTTGTTGTTAACTTGATTATTATATACAATTATAAATATTGAAGTTACGACATTTCTAATTTTGTGTTGGATCAAATAGATTAAATCCAGACTAAAGGCTATTCATATACATGTAGTTAATATGTCGAGTATTTGCTTAAAGACACTTTACGTCATAATAACCAGTTTAAACGTAAAGACGAATTTGCACGTGCATTAAACTCGAAAATGAAAATAGATAAAATGTAAATGTTTTCCATGGATATGAGACAAATGGGTATTTCAAACTTTTATATTGCAAGGAAAATTGCAAGTAATAACTGCTGCGTCATAAAGGAAATCTTAGGTGCATATTCAGATTTGTCTTTCAAGTAACAATGTGTTTTCAAATTCATCGTTCAGTAGGAAAACCATCCATAATATTCTGACACAAAAAGTGGAGTTTTAAAATGACGACCAAGTATACCACTCGTTCAAAATTGCCGTCGCTGGAATGAAACCAAATTGTCAATTGATAGTCAATTTCACAGTTGCTGTTGAAACGCACGTGCAAATGAATGTTCTTGCTGAGTGACCATCTCATTGTTGATCATGACGCATCTAATATGTTTCTTAATGTGTTTACGTCCTAAAGTTCCTTGCATGACTCGGCAAATAATATGGCCCCCATCTATTTATAGAAAAATAGCGATGTTGGAATGATCTTTCGTTGCTTTTCATTATGTCTCCCCCGGAGGGTCGGGAGACATACACTCAGGGGCAAAAGAAACGATACCATATAAACTGCATGATAGGTTAATCTACGATTGATAGTTACGGCTGAAACAGGGTTAATTCATGTATTCAAGAGCTAACTGAGCTAAGTTTTTAATTTCAGAACTATATCTGTTAACGCTTTTGAAATACAAGCCTTTCAAAAAACGCTGTTAAAATATCGGCTTAACTAGACGAGATAGGATAGTGAAAATGGACCTTTTTCCTGTTTTTAAACCAAAATACAGGCAAAATGCGTGAACAAATTAACTTCTACAAGGGTTATTTATATTGATAACATCTTAGATTTTATAGATATTTAAATTTCATAATTATTTTATTCCAATTCCAAAGATTATGACCAAAAATAACATCGAAAAAGCTGTTTTTTGACCCCTCGTGTATTTGAACAGTCATACAATTATAAGTATTATACTTTGATGTTTGAAATTGTGAGTACTTCTTCACAACTGATGTGCCTATCAGAAGGGCTCGTAGTCGCATTTCATTTACAACAGGATTTTGTTTTGCATTCTTTTGAAAAGTTGGTATCGTTTCTTTTGCCCCTGAAGGTATTGGTTTTAGCTGAGTTCCCGTCGGCGTCGGCGTTGGCGTTGGCTGTCGGCGTTCCCATTTCGTTTCCGGAGCATATCTCTAAAACCATGTGACCGATCATCACCAAACTTGGTATACTGTCTCTCCATATCATGGGATGTGCCTTTTGGAGGTTATATATTTTTTTCAATTTAATTCTTTTATTTCCATGGCAGCAATTTGGACTTAGTCTTTTTCAAGGGTAGTGTTCGTTTCCGGAGCAGATCTCTATAACTATGTGACCGATCATCACCAAACTTGGTATACTGTCTCTCCATATCATGTAGATGTGCCTTTTGGAGGTTATAATTTTTATTTATTTCCATGGCAACAATTTGGACTTAGTCATTTTCAAGGGTTTCAGCATCAAATCATTTAGAATTTTGAATATTTTGTTTGCTACAATTGTGGAGTTGAATTATACAGATAACGTTAATGGTGCTTTATGATAGTATTGTTTAGAGGTTTGGAGCATTTGGGGAAGGGGGAGACATCTGTTTTTACGGGTAAAAACATTTTCTAGTTAATAATGTTCTTAACTTTGTTTCTTTGGTACCAACTGTTTGCGTATCATAATAATCATGCATGAAGAGTACTTTTATACATCGTAACGTACGCATCTATAAGCTGCAGTGGCTGGAATCACGCACCATTGAACCATTTGAATATGGTTGACATTTTCTGAAAAGTTTTGTGAATTTGGTGACACCTACATCACTTCATGAGTATTTCTAGATCCACCACTGAAAGTTTCCAAAACCCCTTAACCATCAAGCCGCTCCTCTTTGAAAAAAACCCAAATGATTTCCATCACTGAACGTTGTAAAACCGCAAAACTTCAATTCGTCACTTTGAAAAATCATTGATCTTTCACTGACCGTTATTAATCCCCAAAACGCGATTTTTTATAGCTGAACTTTGTATTCCATGCTTGACCAAATTACTTCTCGACATTTGACCCTGATTACATGTAGAGACATGGGTATTCACAAATCAACCAAATGCTCCTCAATACTCATCCTGTCTCAGGGTAAAACGTATACGCTGACGCTCCACTTTCATACCCTGGGTGAAGACCCCACTGAAACCTGCCTGCTGTGACCTCTGATCCAGCCAATGATATAGTTTTATCGCGATGGTTCGCGATAAAATTTCAGCCAATCACAGACCGCCTTTTAAACAACTTTTGACTTACGATCTTTGCAACAATATGATCTAGCTGATTAAAATGATATTCACATTTTATTAAATTCTGGTAAATTCTGGAAATCTGAAAGAGTTCCGTAACGATTCACACATATACCCCTATGAATAATAGTTTAACCCGAAAGCAAATGATCGTAAATAGATTAAAACAAAACAAAAGTTGATATAAAGACATGTTAAATCGGACAATTGTTGAACATTTATATTCATCAACAATATACAAAATAATTGCTGTTTGAGAAACCATCGCTATTTAGATAAGATATTTCACGCTTTGTGGCAAGGGTGTAGTGAGGCCCAAGCTAACAGCCAGGTAAGCAAGATTCACGTGCAATGTACATTTCACTGTTTAGCGATCGTAGCAAAATGCATCACAAACCTGATACTTACATTTACATCTTAGGAAGGACTGATTAGTTTTCATTTCTTTTTGCAATATTCGTATTGATACGAGACAATTTGTTTTATATAAATTTGGTGTCTATTCACTGGATGTTGTTTTTGGACTAATCATTTTATTTTAACCATTTTAGTTTTGATAGGACTCTTCTCATTTTCACTACTACAGGTGAGGTGTTTTTCTAAAATGTTTTTTTAAAAATATCGTTTACAACTTTTGCTTGGTTGACAACACAAGTACAGTATGTTTTGAAAAATTATATAGAACATTATAGACAACGACCTTAAAACGTGAAATATTATAATCAAGCAAATGATGTTTTTATTGACATTTTTTTATTTCGTTGGCAAAATAATGTAAAAATAATTGTCGGAGTTGATATGCCGTTTCTATCAGCTTTAGTGTTGTTTTGAGTCATAAACGATCATTTGTTTAGACTTAGACAAAGCACAAAGGCGTTCTTAGCAACGCATTTTTGCTTATACCGACTCGCCTTTCAGACGATGTCATTGGTTGAGTATTATTAGATAGTTCATAGGTCAGAGGTCACGATCGCTAAACAGTGAAATGTACATTGCACGTGAATCTTGCTTACCTGGCTGTTAGCTTGGGCCTCACTACACCCTTGCCACAAAGCGTGAAATATCTTATCTAAATAGCGATGGTTTCTCAAACAGCAATTATTTTGTATATTGTTGATGAATATAAATGTTCAACAATTGTCCGATTTAACATGTCTTTATATCAACTTTTGTTTTGTTTTAATCTATTTACGATCATTTGCTTTCGGGTTAAACTATTATTCATAGGGGTATATGTGTGAATCGTTACGGAACTCTTTCAGATTTCCAGAATTTACCAGAATTTAATAAAATGTGAATATCATTTTAATCAGCTAGATCATATTGTTGCAAAGATCGTAAGTCAAAAGTTGTTTAAAAGGCGGTCTGTGATTGGCTGAAATTTTATCGCGAACCATCGCGATAAAACTATATCATTGGCTGGATCAGAGGTCACAGCAGGCAGGTTTCAGTGGGGTCTTCACCCAGGGTATGAAAGTGGAGCGTCAGCGTATACGTTTTACCCTGAGACAGGATGCTCAAAACTGTAAAACCGTTGTAAAATTATTACAAAAACAGACACTCCAAACAACAAAAATGAATAATTTTGATGTTTTGTCTTTATCCATTCAAGCAAATTACAAATAAAAAAATACTTATTTACAACAAAAAAAGAAAACCAACTTTTGCACAAATGACTTCTGGCCTTGGTCATTCATGGCGTTGATGGAAATGACCGGTATCCTGAAGACATCTATCAGTGTTTCGACTTTTCATAACTTATCTCATAAAGTCAAGAAAAAAATTGATACACGAAGAGTGAAAAAGTAGATCAGAAATGCTTGTGAAATAAATATAGAAGTCGACGTAACGGCTTCCATACTTTGACAGACCATTTTTTCATAATGATTTTAACTATAATTCTATGTATCAACAGAGAATCAAAGTTTACGCCATTATATATCCGTCTTCTTTCTCTGCTCCACATATTTCTTGATTTTTGGGTTTCCTTTGACGTTGTTAACAACGGCCAATACACGGGGGAACTTCTTCAGTATTTCGTCTGAGATTTTACCATCCACGATGTTGAAAATTGCCAGGTCACCATAGCTCAACTGAAAATAAATTGAAAAAGTGAACCTTACACATGATATTTAGAAAAAAACCATCTTGACTAAAGCTCAAATATTGATTTTTTTATTTATGCAGGTATCGCGCTTACATTGATGATACAAAAATGAACTCACCATAACTTCAACAACTAACGTAGCTTGAAAAAAACCTGTTTTATCCAATTTTAACCAAGGTTATAACTTCTCCGGCATGGTATCACTTGCCGAACATAGTCGTTCTCACTGCCTATTAAACCTTGAATCACTACGTAACCTTTTTGTGTCAGTTTTGCAGTGTACTGCGTCTGAACTTGATAGTCAAAACAATTATGCTAATGCTAAATGCCAATGATAACAGTGCTCTCAAATCCCGAATTTCGGGTCACTGCCAATGGATAAAATCTCCCTTTGCACTTCTGTGACAACTGATGTAAACAAAGGTATGAGGTATGCAAACGCGAGGGAACACCGATGGCGACGTAGGGCTGAATCAGCAATTTAAAACTTCTTTTTCCTTCTTTCCTAAGTTATTGCCTCCATTTTTCCAATCAATTAAGCAAAGGTTAGTGTAACCTTCGGTGTTTCAATGATCCATAATTTGTTGATCAAAGTATATAGTGACACGCGTATACAGTGACACGAACTAAATTTCGACCATTCTCAAGTGTACATCTCTGTAAGAAGTGTACGATTCTACACAGTGATGCCGAAGCATGAGAGGTTCCAAGGATAGACTCACCTTTTTGCCAACCACGAAGCCATTTTCTTTGCCCTTTAGAAGCTCCTCGATGTTGCCCATGTATTTAGGAATGTCTCCAGTCTTCAAAGCTGTTGCAAGTTCCTCCTTTATAAGAATTATATTATAGGATACTGTTTAGACGAACTCAATCTTTGATGATTGTTCCATATAAATTATCATCCTTTAACATGGACAATATCATCACCTAAGACATTTAAACTTATAAGAGGTATGGTGTTCCAAATACTGCTTGACTCAACCCTTTAACAACCCCTGTCAAAAACATTCATCACATATCACATGTTTCCTTCTGATCCTTACGATATCCTTGTTTGTTTTAATAACTACATCACTTTTTGAATGTCCAATGTTAATGCTGGATGCCTTGGTAAACCTATACAATAAATTCATTTATAGTCATACTTGTTTTTGCTTGACCAGCTATTAATAGCGAGAAACAAAAAGCTAACTAAGTGTTCAACTAAAATTCAAAGTTTTCAAGGATTAGCTTTAAGAAAATTGAAATATGGAGTTTAAATACAACTAAAATAATTGTTAAAACAACAATTGCTCTGTCAAAGTTTTATCTACTTACTTTCTTTTTAGGGTCTTTCTCGAAAAATTGTTTACCAAACTTTTCGAAGAGGTCCATACAGATGCAAACAACTTGATCTATTTCATAGGCTTCCTCATTGTTACATCCGTACATGCCTGAAGATGACAATTGACAGCATACAAGTAAACCGAGATGTGTTTGTTAAACACCGATGCCCCCGGATAAAAGTAAATTGTAAATGTATATTTTTGTGTTAATTTGTACCGGAGACATTTCTCTAAGGTATATCTCTATCCAATCACAAGTTAGGGCCAAGGTTAAAGTTTTCGAAAAATGGTTGCAGCGCCATGGTCAAGGTCAACGGTTAAAAAGTATGACATCATCTTTAAGGTCATATCATAATAGATGCACATATGAAATATCAAAAGTCTATCTCTATGCAATCACAAGTTATGACCAAGGTAAAAGGTTTTAGAAAAATGGTTGCTGCTCCAAATTCAAGGTCACAAGTAAAAAATTATGACCTCATCTGAAAGGTCGTTACATGATTGATTCACATTTCAAATATTATAGTTCTACCACGAAGCAATCAAAAGTCAAGAGCAAGGTTAAAGTATTTTATGACTACAGACAGAATGACAGACGGACAGGACAAAAACAATATACCCCGGAATCTCCGACTCGGGGGCTTAGCAATAAATAGTTTTCTCTGATGGTACTGTCTTGAAAGTAATTTTGAAAGATATGTAACCTGCAACGGCAAAATCAAACCGGCTGTGTGACCATTGGTTCTTAAGCGAGAAAAGGTTAACAAGGACACACTACTTATCAAAACAATTATTTTTCATTATTCTTGGAAAAGATATATGTTTCGGCTTGACTTAAGTTTGTTGATTTCTTGCGGAATCAAATATTCAAAATCATACATACCGAATTCTCTGGCCAAGTATCTCTCAATAGCCGAGCTCTCTGTCAACAATTTGCCATCTTTCTCCAGGACAGGGAGCTGGCCAAATTTAATTTCTGAAAACGAATTAAAGAGTTTTCAAATGAAATGAAAGGGGCAAAGTCTGTTTGAAAGTAGACGGGGCAATATAGAAGTAGACAATGTAAATAATGTAATCTCATCTTCTGATCTTGAGACTGGTCCATAGAGTATATGTGATCTTATTTGGGACCTTTTTCTTCCATTAATTGATTAATCAGATTCCCAGAAATAATTTAAACAAAACTTACGGTTATCATACCTGGTCTGAAGTTAAGCGAGGTAGAAATGCTACGTTTCACATCATTTTAATCAGAATTGCGTCGAAAGGATTGTCGTTTACCATGCACATTTCACTTGTTTGCTTCAGATAACATGATTATATTTATAAAGATGTTTGAACAGACTCGGATTCTTACGTCATTAAATGTCAACCTTTGATTCCTATAAAAAAACGTTTATGTAAGGTATATATTTTGCTGAAAGGCGAAACTTGGAATGGTGTGTGACTGTTCGAAGGCATGCTCAATGTATTCACTGGCTTTACGCCATTGTCAACATACTAAAAGCGGGAAACGCCATCTTGATTAAATATTTGCAGGGTGTTATACTCTGTCCTATTTATTAAGCATTGACTGCAAATCAGTTTCGCTTCTAATGCCAATATCGCATAGACACTTATATTTGAAAACATCACCCATAAGACAAAACGATACACCGAACAAAGTATATTGCAAAAAGGCGCTTTAAGTCAAACCCTTTTCAAAAACATTTGTATCGAAATCAATGATAGTTCACATAACAAATAATTTCAAGTTAGGTGAAAGAAAATAATTTGTCAAACATTAACTGATGGAAGACTGTTAGATCAGTGAGTTGAGATTTGATTTACTGTTCAGGATGCTAAAACAGTGTAAACGATATT
Organism: Steromphala cineraria; assembly: GCA_916613615.1. Taxonomy (NCBI): domain Eukaryota; kingdom Metazoa; phylum Mollusca; class Gastropoda; order Trochida; family Trochidae; genus Steromphala; species Steromphala cineraria. The sequence continues at coordinate 19,940,751 of OU744726.1, forward strand.
TTTCTCACAAATGCAATAAAACTCACTTGGTTTTTCAGCTGGCCAAGTTTCTTGACTGAATCGTTCGTCTTTAAACTGGACACCATGGTAGGTAAACAATAGGCGAATAATCTCGCCTCTTGCACGGACATCGAAATACTTGAGCGTGTAGGTCGGCATTTTGAGTAGTAGGTATCCTGCAGCAAATGGGCGATCAAGGTGCAAGCTGCATGCATAAATAGGGGTGGTAAAGTGCTGAATCACCCAAGCCTTACTTGCATCTTGTATCCCGTTTTGAATTACACGATTTCTTTTTTACATACTGTGTACATCGACCGATTGGACACTCAACTGTAATGGTAGAGAGGGTATCTTTAACGATGTAATTGATGTATTAAAGGGACAGTAGCACGTTTTTTTTATATTTTTATATTTTAAATTTTTCGTTGATAATTGTAAGTTAATGCGAAATGTATTATTTTGACAGTGTCAAAAATCTAATTACTCAAGCCAATCATCCATAGTCAGAGGAAAAAGGATGAAGATTCATATAAAATGCATTGGCGGCCATGTTGTGTGAACATCTTTAATTCATTTTGTGTACGAAAAAGGAATTGCATTACTAAACTTTACGTTATGTATTTGAATTATTACTGCTCCATTTAGTTGAAAAAACATTGTCTTTCATTTGGAACCATTAATTTTCATTTTCCTGACATCATCTTATATCCCCCCTAAAAACGTGCTACTATCCCTTTAAATGATGAGATAATCGTTTATTTATGGAATGATGAAGAAATGTTCTTAAATGTTTGTTATTGGGCGAGATACCTGTGTTCTGTGAAGACATATTGGAATATGATATTTGGAAACATGTTAGCTTAACTGTTAGCTCTGCTGTGAACAAATGAAAACGTTTATTGTAAAATAATTGTAATATGTGGAATATCCTGTTTAAAACATTTTGAACTTTGTAGTTTTCAACTAATGGAGGAAGTAAAGAATATCTATCTATCTATATTCAAATTCAAATTGTTTATTCAGTAATATTTTGGCCATAAGACCTATAATACAATTGACAGATACAGTATTGATTTAAACGTGATCATTTTGATTCATTGCATTTAGATCTTAATGTAAAAAGTTGGCGTAGGAAAATTGCTGTTAAATTCTGTACATTGCTGCTGTGCGACGTGAAGATTGTTTGGATGTTGAGTGGGCCTTTGTAGAATGATTGTAGTCTCTGTATGTATAAGGACCTGGCTCCATTATATTTATCACAAACGAAAAATACGTGGTGTTCATCTTCAGGCAGTTTCAAGTTACAGTTATCACAGGTAGGGTTAATTGAGGGTTCACTTTTCTTCCTTCTAGTTGTATTTATTTTAAAGTTAGTTAAAGATGCTCTGAACTTGAAATAGACTCTTAATAGCTGTTTGTTCCTGATGTTATCGATGTATGATTCCTTTTCCAATGAGAACTTTAATGAAGCGTAATGCGTTAGGTAGTTTGAACTGCTTATTTCTTGATGCCAGTTTTGAAGTGCAATGTCTTTCAGGCGTTGTAATAGACATGATAGAAACATATTTAAATCCCCAACATCCTGCGCAATCCATACATGTGAAAATCCTATTCTAAACAAAGTTTCTCGTATTCCGGATGTCCAATTTCTTTTTCCTGTATCATCAAGGGATTTAAGCATTCGGTAACACTGGTGTGGTAAGCGATCAGATGGCATTCGTACTGCTTTTATCCAATACTTGATGGCTTTTACTTGAGTAGACACAAAAATTAGATGTCTACCGGTGTCGCCTAAAATTGCTTTGTTTGAAGCGAACTTTCCAACTTTGAAGAGATGTTTAAAGAAGTTTGTCTGGACTTTTTCGATAGAGGCTGAAAACGTACATCCCCACACTTCTGCTCCATAAAGGAGGATTGGTAAAACTTTTCTATCGAAAATGGTACAGGCGGTTGAAAATGAAATTTCAGAATTTGTCTGCAGAATCCTGTTTACTGCAAGGCATGCTCTGCTGGCCTGATAGGCGAGAGTGTCACAAGCTTTGGTCCAAACTAGGCGTGATGAGAAGATGATTCCGAGGTATTTATAGTAGGTAACTGTTTCTATAGGGAGTCCTTTATAAGTCCATTTTTCCTTATTTGCTAATTTTCCACCGTTTCTAAAAACTATAACCTTGGTTTTATTTAAGTTCAGCTGCAGCCCTGAATCCGCGCAATATGCCTCCAGTGTGTTAAGCTGTTTCTGTAGATTGATGATTGTCGACGCAAATAACACAACGTCGTCTGCAAAAAGAAGGAGCATCAAGTCTTCAATATCTTGGGTAACAAATATTCCACTAGCAGAAGATTTGTACATGGCAGCTACAAGTTCATTTATAAATAGAATAAATAGCAGCGGGCTGAGTACGCAGCCCTGTCGGACACCTACAGATGTTGAAAATAACTGAGTTGTTTGACCCTGTACTTTCACACAAGCTTTGATTGATGAATACATGTTTTTGAGAAGTGTTAACAGTTTTCCATGACACCCTTTTGGAGCAGTAAAGTCAACATTCTTTTCCTGTCCACCAAGTCAAATGCTTTTCGGAAATCTATGAAACAGCAGTAAAATCTGCCTTTTGATTTACAAAGATATTTTGAGCAAAGTGCTTGAAGCGTGAATAAATGGTCTGCTGTAGAATATCCAGGACGAAATCCCGCTTGACTTTCTGATATAAGTTCGTTTGTATCTACCCATTTTCGCAACCTCTTCTCGACAATATCCATGAATATCTTCCCCATTACGTTTAAAAGCGAAATACCCCTATAATTATTTGGGTCGTTAGGGTCTCCTGATTTGAAGATTGGGATGACCATTCCATTATTCCATTCCGCTGGGAAAGTTCCACTGTCAAGTACTTTATTGAAAAGCATTATGAGGTGATATATATGATATTTGGAAACATGTTAGCTTAACTGTTAGCTCTGCTGTGAACAAATGAAAACGTTTATTGTAAAATAATTGTAATATGTGGAATATCCTGTTTAAAACATTTTGAACTTTGTAATCTTCAACTAATGGAGGAAGTAAAGAATATCTATCTATCTATATTGTGTGCATACATAAACCGCGGCTGGTGGAACGTGTGTTAGAGATAGAATTACAGTATATTATATCATATGGTAATTTTAAGAATTATTTAAAGCACACATCGTCAAATTTGTCAAGAGTTTTCAATTTTATTATTTTGTTAAAGCAGACTTAGATGGGAATTACTGGTAAAATATTAATGTGTTCAGAATGTAGCAAAGACAGACGCTATATGGGCTAAAGCCATGTCAAACGTATTAATAATGTCATGAAACCATGTTTGATTTTCATTGAAAAAAGTAAATGCTATAAAATGGTCACTAACCGAAAAACATACATATTGTGGGGAAATATTTGAACTTAAATCAGTATTTGGTAATTCCTTTTATCTTATTTCAGCAAAATAAATGTTTATTCTTAATATGATTTCTCTGTTGATATTTATTTTTATATATTTAAAGGGGCAGTAGCACGTTTTTTGAAAATTGTATATTTTCAAATTTCTACTGATAATTGTACGTTAATGCTTAATGAATTGTATTGATAGTGTCAAACATTTCATTACACAAGCCAATCATCCATTGCCAGAGAACAAATTATAAAGATTTACATAAAGTCCATTGGCGGCCATTTAACTCATTTTGTGTAAGAAAAAGGAATCGTATGGCTGAACTTTACATTACATATTTAATTTATCACTGCTTCATTTAGTTTATATATATTGTCTTCCAAATGGACTTTTTATTTTCATTTTCCTCACGTCATCTTGTATTCTCCCTAAAAAGTTCTACTGCCCATTTTAGTGACAATGCGATGCGACCAATCGTAAAGTGACAAGTAATATCAAGAAACTATGCCTTTCTCATTCAGGGTAGAACACTAATACACTCAAGGACAAAAGAAGCGTTACCACCTAAAATGTTAGAATAATTGAGAAAAAATAAACATAGATGTCCTCTGAAGCCAGGAAAAGTAAGTAATAAATTGTGACCCATCATCGGGTCATGTTCTATCCCACTCTTTTAAACTAGTTTTTGTAATCTTCTGAAAAGACGAGATAGAAGTATGAAATATACTCCTCAAAATAATCTAAGGAACATTTGTATAATGTCCCCTATATACTTAATATTCATTTTTTTTCATAGAAGTATGAAATATACTACTCAATACAAATCAGGAGCCCAATGTCAGATATGCAAGTGGGTATCAAAACTTCAAACAAAACACTTCTCTTTGAGCTGCTGACATTTAAAGTCAGTGCACATGATATTACTACTTGAGTGTTCCTTAAATTCTTTTGAGTAGTATATGACCTTTGTCATTTGTTATGACCTCTTACTCTTATCATGCTACATTTATTATTCTACGAGTGTACGTTACGTAAACAATAAATATTATATCTGCTTAGTATACATAGTTTCATCCATATTTAACGTAAATGCTAAACCTTGTTGCAAAACCAAAAGTAAAAGCCAGATTTTATCAGAAGTTATTGGTGTGTGTCCTGATACAAAATGTTGATAATTTTAGGCATTCAAAATATTGTTTAAATGACAGCATTATTGCTTGGTGCCCCAAAGGGCACCAAGTATTAAGATTTGATTCTCCTAAAAGTTTTCTGAATTCTCTCTATATTACTCTTGATATTTTCAAAGGGAAGCCGCGCCAATCACATGTGTTGTATCCAAATCAAAAGACCAATGAACAGAGCTGTAGCAAAAAAATGCATTACGTCACCATGTGGGTAATACAAAATATTTGGCACATTAAACTGTAGAATATGATTTCGCTTTAAATGTCATGTTAAAAGAGAAACAATATTTTCTATTAAAGACGCTGATAAATGTTAACAGACTCAATCAAAAACATCTTCATTTGATGAAGAGTCTGCATTTGTTCCAGATAAGAGCATTATTTCGTATTCAATAATCGCAGAATCCACTTTTTTATAACCCACGCGATTTAATTTCACGCTGGGCTCGCCTGGCGATTTAAAAGTAATATTTGTGTAAGAACGATGGTGACATCGAAAAAAGACTTATGTTTACTAATTAGGTAGATCACTTACGACCACGTGACAAGTCATACTTAACGATGTCACTAAATGTTTACGTTGAAAACATGTATTTATTATCAGAGCTACTGAAAGTGAAATTGACTCGTGCTATATTTAGAATATGACCTACATCGCTGATTCCATACGGTTACTATAAGGCCGCGGCTTAGCTCAGCGGAGCTGGGTTAAAATCCCGTCAGATCATCGGAAAGTATTTTGTTTATTATCTGTAATACTACAGTTAATAATTAACCAGCATGACAAGGAGATATGGTTTTGGCAGTGCGTTTTGCACAATTTCCTGTCATTGTCAACGCTACATGGCAATCCATGCAGTGCTTTTACTTCAAGTAACAACATCACAATGCCATAACATCATAAACTGTCACTGTCACATCACTGTCTTGAAAATCTAGTGTTGTTGTATTCAGAGATTTACATTTTTTCTCTGAGATCTCAAAAAGAGTGAATTTGAATGATAAATAGAATATCACCCTCGTGTGTTTTGATTTGAAATATACCAACAATCGTTGATGAATGTAAAAAATATTCATTACTTTCAGCAATTCGTGTTGATAGAAATTAATTTTGTGAAATTAACTTTGAGTAATACTCGTGTCAATATTACTGCTGTTATCTAGTGTTGTATATATTATCACTCAAATTGTTCGACAAATCACAATCTCCTTCATCTGCCTATGTGGCACCAAGCATGCCTTTTTAAAGGCTTTTTTTGTTTAAAATATCTCTATTTAGGAAAAGTTTATATCGTTTCTGTTGATCGTGATTGTATACTAATATTAACGGGAGCAAATGGTCCTAAATAGGAAGATGAAAAAACATTTTGATAGACAGACGCATTGCTATCCCTTAGCCTACTGTTAATGTCAAAATGCTTTACTGCAATTTTAAACTCCAAACTTGAAAGAATAACTTATGTTGCTACTGATATAAAACTTTTCAGCTGACTCATTTAACTGTCACAGAGTAGGCAGATGTTTAATTGAGTCAAATGCGTCAAACTATATAATTGGTTATACATGTGTGTGAATAATCAGTTTAGTGCTTATCAGTTCAGTACTGTGACCATAAATAGGACTTGGGATCGAAATGTGGACAATGACTCGCGCCAATACTAAACAAAAACGAAAAACAATTTATTACAGATGGCATAAGGAAAATAGAGGTTGCCGTAGTACATGTAGGCCATATTACATACATGCAAAAGATACGCAGATGTCGAATTTACATTCATATGAATTCTAAAATCTCATTAAAAATGTCAATGTCATAATTTTAGCTTTTTAAAGTTATACATAATCCAAGATTAGACAGGTGTTAAGTCAGAACACTGGAAATTAAGCTCTTATTTCAGCCACGTAAAATATAAAATATAATCTGTGTGACTTTTAAGATAGGAGTACCGCAGGGTTTACTGCTTGGTCACTGAGTTTTGCTTCTAGATTAGCTCGTATCCACAAACACTGATGACGGTGCTATTTTACAGTCCGACAACGAGGGTATGTCAACATAGCGCCCACTCTAATCTATCATTGTAGTCACTGTGTATGCGTAGATCTGTGCTGTTCCTACGTTTCGATAACAGTAAATTCCCTAGCTTCAATGGAACTTGTGGCTAAATTTGTATCAAGATAAATTGGGCTCTTACATGTTGAATAAAGAGTACCAGTTTAACAAGGGGTTTATGAGTCAGTTTATCTGTTTAACCTCCCTTACAATATTTCCCCTTTGGAAAATAAATTACTGAAAATATGCGAATTTATGGCAATTTGTTATGAATAACGACAATTTTCATATTAAGGTCAGAATTACCTAACCAACATTTGTGCAACTGCATCTACAGGAAATGATTAAATTATTTGGTTCATTTGTTTTGAAGCAGCCCACAGCGAATGCAACGCAGTTGGACTATTAAAAATGGTATTTAGAATGCACCTGGTGATATGATATTTAAAAACATTTAAGATAATTCGAAAGTTGAAAATAGCAGCAATCACGATGCATTTCGGTTCTTGTAAAGCTCAATCGGGAAAATATTATAATTTACGCTGATTTTTTTCGGATATTTCTTTAAACGTCATCAGGATGTATTGGAGGTGAGTTTTAAGAAATCCTTTAACATCTTACCATTGCGTTTTCCTTTGTATTATTTTGCAAATCCCATGGGCGGGGAAGCGTAATGAACCTAAATACTTTCAAAAAGGTTATATTTACTATATTCCAAAAATGCTGACTCTCAAGGCAACTGTCTACTGATCTTTTAAGTTAGACAAAAAGAAAACTTGACAAATATAATACTTTAATTCTCACATATATCACATCGAGTAATCTTAAGCGGTATGTCACTCAAATTCTAGTACTGTGTGTAAAAGAGAATGCTTATATTTCAACTTTCTGTTCTTGCAGATTTAAACCTCAAGCTCAGACAGGTAAATATTTGCATAAAGCTATGAGCATTCTTCTTAGTGTTGTTTTGGTTAATGCACTTTGAAAGTCTCTAAAGATCAGTCTGCTTTCGTCCAGCCAAGTACTTCTTGATGTTATCATTTGCCTTCACGTTATTCACTATGGCCTTGACATTGGGGAACTTGGCGAGAATCTCGTCGCTCACGTGAACATCAACGATGTCAAAAAGGGCGAGATCACCAAGACTCAACTGAAAAGAGAAAACAGGATTGGTTTTAAAAGAAAAGAAAATGTTTTTAAGAGTATATTGAAACTCCATGCTTTTCTCTTGAATAAATGGAAAATTTTAGTTTTTATTCATTTAGGATATACGTAAATTTGTATCTGACGCAAATCTTGAAATAATGGATATTGGTTTCAATAACATGTTATTTGGTCGGTTTCTGAGTTCAGCAATTTGGCTCTTAATGTAACCAAACAAATTTAACATAAGAAAACCAATTTATGTGGTTTCTTTAGTGTTTTAGCAATTGAAGCAACCTTAAAAAAAGTTAGCTTTATAGTCAAACACATTGAATATTATAATACGAAGAGGGAGGTATAACTGCAAGAACAAACCTTGTCTCCGACCGTATATCCGTTAGGTTTCACTGATACTATCTTCTCCAAGTTGCCCAGAAACTTAGGTATTCCTGTTTCCTGTAGTGCTGTCTTCAGCTCGCCCTGTAAATGATATTAGATGCAATCAAGTGAGTTCCAGATATACATAAATCAACTGTCCAATTGTCAACACTGGTTCTCTTGAATGATAAACTATGCGATTATGTAAGATCCAGCTTTATATATTATATACTTGAATGAAATGAGATACTGGTATTAGTGAATTTCTCCCACATAATGAATTCATAAAATGTTGTAGTAAAAAGTAATATTAAATGGCTATCATTATTCTTGGATATCAATATTAACTGATTCTTTGTTTAAATAGAAGGCATTTCTTATCCTTTATTGATTTCAAAATGTGGAATGATAGAGTAAATGTATAATATGTACATGTATGTATGTATGTATGTATGAATAAAAATAATTTTTCAAAAGATCTCCTGAACTTGCACTGAACCCATTGTAAAACAAGTTATTCCTGGTCACCTTGCACAAAGCCCTAATGCAACCCCAACTTCCTAAAGTATCCATAGTTGAACGTTGAAAGATTAAACTGAGGATAGACTTAGCGTTTGGGATTGTGTTCGTTACAAGCCCTATTTTTGTACGTCCTCGTCCAAGATAAAAAAAAAATGATTTCATGAGTGTTGAACAGGGGTTGAATATTTCAAAAGTTTGGACGTTACAGTTTTTAATGAAGTCCCCCATTCGTCGATTAAACACAACAAGCCTTGACCTGGTTCACAGAGCGTATCCTTGGTCTTGGTAATTAAAATCTCTTTAGTGTGGAACAGGGAACAATCTTTCTAACTTTCAGATCTAACAGTTTTCAATGAATCGTCCATTCGTCGATAAACAAAGACAATCGTTGCTGAACGTCATAGCTACGATTGATCAAATGTCGAATCAATGAGTATTGGTTCGTAATAGAAACAATACAATGTCATCAATCCAGACTTGGTATTTACCTTTTTCTCTTCATCCTTCTCGAAGAACACTTTAACGTATTCCTTGAAGAGATCCTGACAGATATCGATAACCCGGTCTACCTCGTATTTGTCCTGGTTGGTAGCTCCGTAGATATCTGAGTACAAAAAATTAGTGAGATTGATTTGTTTACAATGTTGATTGCTTTATTGGTATTCTAGAGTTGAGTTGATGCAAACTTCACTTCCTTGAAAAAACGTTGCCAACACTGAATAAAGACGTTGTACACCCATAACATTGCCCTCTTCATATACGGTGATTTATAACAATTTTGATAGTCATTCGTGCACGTTACAAGTATATTTGTGTGAGTGCCTACCTAACTTTACTATGCAATTTGAGTATTTGTAGAGTATCGTAAATCTATAACGAGGGTACCTGCTCTCTCTTATATTTATGGTCTTGGCATCAGTGATTGTTATTTATCACATGTGTTTCCACTATAGGCGGAAGATTGGAAGTAAATTATGTATTTTTTTCTCATGTATTATTAGCAGCCCCGTCTAAGGACGGGGCTGCTATCAGTTTTTGTGAAGTTTCCATCGCCGCCGCCGCCGCCGCCGCACTCGTACTACTAGCTATAACTTTTTTGCACTAAGCTTTCCAGAACTCTTATTCATACCTTACTTCTCATACCTCGGGGGAACGATTTTGACACGTTCACTTTCAAGGTCAAAGGTCAAGGTCACGAGATATGTATTCACTCTAAGAATTCCTTGTAAACGCGATAACTTGAAAAGTTTTTGTGCTATGAAGCTCTTACTTGGTATATATCATCCTTGGAAAAGTAAAAAAAATTGAAAAGGTTTTGGCTACAATCCGTCAAAGGTCAAGGTCACAGCAAGGTCATGACCTAAGCATGTTTTAGCGAAAATGCTTTATTTTAACTATGAACACTTTTAATCAATACATGATTGTTATACGCAATAAAAAGTGTTCAATGATTGTGTGACCTTGAAGGTCAAAGGTCAAGGTCATGAGATATGAGTTATTACAAAATGCACTAAATTTGGGTATAACTTTATCCAATTTAGCTTTTCAGAACTCATGAACATGTCTAAAAGTTAATACTTCCAGGGAATCATTATGACTTGTTCACTTTCAAGTTCAAAGGTCAAGGTCATGAGTTATAAAATCACCGCAAAATTCTTTGTAAACACGGTAACTTGAAAAGTTTTAGTGCTATGAAGCTCTAACTTGGTATATATCATCCTTGGAAAAGTAAAACATTTTGAAAAGGTTTCGGCTACAATCAGTCAAAGGTCAAGGTCACAGCAAGGTCATGACTTAAGCATGGTTTAGCGAAAATGCTTAATTTTAACCATGATCACTTTTAATCAATACATGATTGTTATACTCAATAAAAAGTGTTCAATTATTGTGTGACCTTGAAGGTCAAAGGTCAAGGTCATGAGATATGAGTTATTGCAATTCCTTGTAAACACAATAACTTGAAAAGTTTCTGTGCTATGAAGTTTAGATTTTGTATATATTATCTCTTGAAGTACAAAATTTTCAAAAAGTTTTGGGTACGAACTGTCGAAGGTCAAGGTCACAGCAAGGTCAACATATATGGAGAAAATGAATTAATTTAAATTTTAACACTTTATTTCATTACAATAATGTTATACTCAATGAAATGTGTTCATTGATTGTGTGACCTTGAGTGTCAGAGGTCAAGGTCACGAGAAAATTCCCAATTTGGTGAGGCCTGTAAAAGGCGGAACAGGGTAAGGCGAAACCCCAAGTTCAGGGGCTGCTCTGCTTTTGCGGTATCCCGCAAACGCTAATCTAGTTTATGTTTATTAACGTGTCGTGAAATATGCTCAGATTCGTACTTTAAAAAATGTTTGTGCCAAAACAATGGCATCATATTGCATTTAATTCCTTGTATATTTTTAAAGAATGCGTTTCTTTATAAAGCGAGTACATCATATTTGTATCAACATTCAATATTGGGACAATATTGAAAAGTAAGAATGATCGATGGTATTGCAGAGGTATACCGTGTATTTAATACAGCAACTTACCAAACTCCCTTGCAAGATGCCGTGCCATAGCCAGACTCTCTGTGTAATCCTTGCCATCTATTGTCAGGACGGGCATCTGGCCGAATGGTGTGTCTGTGTTAGGAAATAAGACATGATACCATGTATGCTTTTTGTTTCCAAAACTAGCACTCTTACATAAGACTTTGTCTGATACGCTTGAGATTCGAATTCATTGATTCGTTAACGAATAATTGTTAAGGTGACGTGATGAATTCAGAATATTAGATTATCTTTCTGAAACGTTTGAGATTGAAAATAAAATGATTCTTCATCGGATTTGTAAGGTGACAAGATAATTAATAGATATACTGTTTTCTTATATTATTTTCTATTTACAATATTTATATGTGTTACAATAATTACTTATTAGTATGCGTTTTGCGTTATACCTACTCACGTCCTATCCTGCAAAGGCATACTAATGAGTAATGATTGTTACAGATACAAGTAAACGAATTTGGGGGATCGTGAAGATACACTTATGAAGGAATGGATTTGATAATTCTATCTTGAACAATCATTGTCGTCGTCATAGTATCATAATTATTATCATCATCGTTGTCAACAATGCTAAATAAATCGAGATTAAGTTACTTCATAATATTCTTGTTTCAAAATATTATTATTGATTTAAGGACGTGTTACTTATGGTTTTTATTGCATGTGACTTACAGAATGTCATTGCAGACATAACAGGTTCACCAGCAGGTGAACTAAATATGTTTGTAAATGTTTGTTAAGTGTATCAGGTTATCAGTCTCAGTAACAATAGAAAATGGCCACAATGTTATCTCAAGATAGGTCATCGTGACATTTAACCGCCTTACTATACATACGCCCACCATGTGACTCTTAATCTTATGTGTAATTTAACATAATGCAGCGCAATCTAAATTCTGATCTCATTTTAATTTTTGATGACGTTTTGGTCTAATTTATGCATACGACACGTAACATTGTATGTATTAAAGTAACTTTAAATGCACCGACAACGTATCTGCTGTAGCAACGGTTTCCAACTCTGCTTAAATAAAATATTATTTTTAAAATATTTGAAAAATAATAAAGCCAATTTAATCTTACCAACTTAAAGCCAATTTCCACATACTAACGAGTTCAATGACAGTATTGTAATACGCTGTACATCATTCATCAAAACCTTATAACCATTGTCGATTCTGATCCTTCTAATTCTTTCTACTTTGAGGAAGAGATACAACGCAACAAAAACAAATTATAGGTAATAAAGACAGGAACAAATTACGTTTGTCTTTAGGTTAACATCTACATGTACTAAAAACGCCTCCAAGAACTCAATTTTCACTTACTCGGCTTCTCTGCAGGCCATGATTCGAAAGAGAATCTTTTGTCCTCGAAGTCAACTCCTTTCAGAGTCAGAGCTAACCTTGTGAGCTCCCCCCTTGCTCTGACATCGAAGTACCTGAGAACGTATTTGGGCATGATGGCGGGCTAGTCTGGAGTGTGATGTGATTGATGTGTCCTCGTCACTCGCTTCAGACAGAAGGGAAGATGTGACCTGGTTTTCCTTTATATAGGGCCAATGGAGGTCATGGCATTATCAGTTGGCCCGGTGTGCTTGTTTGGTATTATAAATCTCAATAACTGGTGTCAGCAGGAGAAGTTGATGATAGTGATTGAGTGAAGGAACATGGTTTGCATGTCTGTACGTGCTACATGAATGGACATTTTCTGTTCTTGTGTAAACATTGGTCACTTTAAGTTTTGAGATATTGTTAATGGTGTAATGTGAAGGTTGTTCATCAAAACTTGTTTGTTGCTTTACACCGTTTGAACTGTGCATATGCAACAAGCGGTGGAAACAGTGACAATAGTTATGTCAAGTGCAAATAGAATTACTAGATAACTTTATTTTGTACTTTAAAGTTATTTAGTTAAAGAAACATTAGTATGAACACTGCTTTTAATTGGTACCATTTTAAAAACCTTCATACCGATTACTTTACATTTGTATCGGGTTCAAATGATGATTGATATCGAAATGGGTTTTTATAGAGAGTATTTGTTTAACCAGACTATAATAAAATGCTACGTTTATGTCACCTGATAAATAACTTATGTCGAGAACCGTAATAAATTTTACTGTCTCTACTGGTGTAACTTTGCAGATGAAGTTAAAAACTAAGCAATCTCAATACATTATTCAATTAGATCAACAGCTTTTTAAAGATCAGTTTTAACTAATGTGTATATGTCGATCTAATTTCATCTAGATTGTTGATTAAGGAACGTTAGTTAACGTTATTTTACATTTAGGTAAATGGTGGAGGCGATAGTGATCATGGGTGATGGAAACATTTATCAAATAATTGATATCCAATTCTTTGTTCACGAAGTTTTCAATTTAATGTCATAAAATGGCGAGTCTTATATTATCAATAGGAATTCAGATTTAGAAATTAGAATAAACGTACTTTGATTAACATGCTGCAGAAATCCTGCTATCCGATTCCTGATGATCAACTCAGGCATTTCCAATCAACGAGTTCTATATCATCCAGATTGATATCTGCTTTAACAGAGTTTGTTGTACTTTATATTGACCAATAGATCGAAGTGCTTTATTTTGTGACACGAATGGACTCCATTTTGAATTGTCCAAATTAGAAATAATGACATACGTAATTCCAAAGTGTTTCCCTCTCTTTCAAACATTGAAAATACAGCAACAAATAGTCATTAAACAAATAGCTGCACAACGTTACCATCAAAATTATTTTGAATAACAATTTAACGATCGCTCAAATTTTATTACAATAATGTTGTATTCTAAGCAAAGAGTAAAGATTTAAATTTTGACCTTTAGATAGGGATTAGCCTATGAACAATAGGGGAGGAAGATATTCGGATAAGGAACAACCTTTCAACCCGCTAAGGGTATGCATCCTGCATCATGTTATGTCATCTGACGGGTATGATCATTTTCCTTTTAAACAATGAGTGGTCTGAATGACAAAATATTAAGAAGCTAAATGTAGGCATCATATTATATGAAAGTAGAGTTTAAGTATCCAAGACCATGATTAATGTTCATGTTTTGTGTTGATCCATGTTGCTTAAAAAAAGCATTGCGTCCGTACATATCGGTCTATTGCGTTATCTCGTCTCACTGTATAGAAAATGTTCATAAATATAAAATATTTCAAATAATTTTGATACTGGTAATTATTGTAAAGTCGGTTTGCTGATGTGGGATTTATCTGCCACACCGAATAATCTTTTTCAAACACTAACAAACTTAAAGAGACAGAGTATGTTGATAGGATCACATATGTCAAATTTTGAAATCGATGTTACTATATCGGGAACCACTTACTGTTACTGAAAATAACAAGTCAAAGGTCAATCAGTACATTAGAGCGAAAATACGGCCATTCAAAGTCGGGATTTTGATCGAAAACCGGACAACGTGGCACTAGTGGCGCGCGCAAATTCGTCAAACGTAATTTTGAAACCTTGTCATAAGCTGACAGGAAGATATATTCGATTCGATAGTGGTTATAAGGTATTGTAACTAATAGGTAGATTAATTGGATGCATGATTTCGAATATCAAACGTATTTGAGATGTTTCCTTGATTTTTCCAAAAATCAAGCATTTTAGATATATTATGCATAAATGGATATATTTGTAAGTCCAGTTATGAGATATAAACTTCAATCAGCATATTAGATATTTCGTAGCTTATCAAAACCAAATAAAATGTTAAGAAAGATACTCTGTCTTCACTTTAAGAGACAAAGTGAAAAGAACATTTTCGATAATAAGAGGTTGTAAATATCATAATTAAGAGGGTCTGTGAAAGATTTGTGATTGGTGAAAAGATGTATGACGAAAGAATAACAAGAAATACATATCTTTTGAAGGTTGAGCCTTCCTGTAGTCAGTGGTAGAAGTGAAGACACATTGCCGCCATGTTGTGAAGAAAAACTAACCTTGGCAGAACATATCCTTGTCTATTCCACAGTGATGATATGTAAGGAATAATGCAAGTAAGAGTAAAAAAAGTGGGAAGTTGAGGATGATAGTTGTTTTACGCACATCCTCTAAATATCCATCTTAATCAGACAACTCATTGAACCTAGTGATAATTGACACAAATGTTCATGCCAGAAACCAGTTTAAAGAAACCTAGCCTCAATATTACCCGTTTCACTCATATATTGAGTCTAGAAAGGTCTAGTAACGGGTCGCGTCATCCGACCTTTCTGCGACCTATGAACCTCCAACGTTATACGTGTGAAGGCAGACTATTGTGGCTTGGTAAGAAGCGTTCTGATTGGTCAATTCGATACGTGGGCTGACGCGACCCTCTACTAGACCTTTCTAGACTCAAGATCGGAGTGAAACGGGTAATCGGCCAGAAACTAATACAACACCTCCTTGTCCTAACATCCGTCTGGTGCCAAGCACTCTTTATTGTATCTTTTAAAATCATCACATGGCAAACATGGAACAATGACACAATTCAATCTTTCACTTTATTGTAAAAAAGAATACAATATATATGTATAGATGTATATATTTATATATACTTAAGTTTCCCTAACAGTAACAATTAATCTGCTTTGAAAAAAATGTTCTAAAGGGAACAAAGCTTAAGTGAATACCTATGGTATCATTTAGCAGATAACGCAATAGAAGAAACCATTTGTTATTGACCATGGTATCACGTTCCTTTACTGTTCATTAGATGTCAGTGTATTACAATACAAGACAAAAATAATATTACGCCCTTAATTTTTTCTAATTAAAACATTGTCTCCTTTCTGCCCTTCAAATGCTCTGCAATACTTTTGTTTGCTGCCACTTTGGCGATATTTGCTTTCACAAGCGGGTAATCTTTCAATATGTCATCTGTGATCGTGTCCGCCATGTCGAACACAGCTAGGTCGGCAACGGTTATCTGAAACATTTTTGATTTGGATGATTTGGCCACATAAACAGAGTTAATATATCGTCATATTTTTCGTAAAGATGACAGAAACTAACAAATAGTGTCTTTATCTCAAGGATGACAAAATGGATTTCACTCCAGCTAACTGTGTAATATAATCTCATTAAAATCAAATCGGACTCGAAATGCAATTTGGTATGAGAGGTACGTGCCAATCTGATTTTAATGCGATTATATTACATTGTGAAGAAATCATGAAGCACTCGTTTCATAGTCATTCTCTTTATAAAACACATTGAAATAGTTATGAAATAGATGCACAAGCCTTTTCCCGAGCAATTTTGCTACATTTAGAGATAATGAGTGATATAAACATTAAATACCGATTTTCCAACGAAGAATTCCCCTTTATTATTAGAGATGATTTGTTCAAGGGCGGTAAGAAACTTTGGTATAGTTCCGTTGTAAACATCATCTTTCATCTTTTGCTGGAAAAGAAGTATCAAGTAGTTCACTTGTATTCATAAACTTAAAATTGACAATGGTTTATCAGCAGAGAAAATCAAACATTTATGAGTAAAAACATGAATATAAATCTTAACATGGGACGAGATTGAATATTGTTTATGCATTCATGCCTTACATGCGATATCTGGATGACTGAATCCGTTTTTAAAATGTACAACGAATCGAGATTGGGAAAGAATTGACATGTAGTACACATAAACCAGAGGTTATGCAGCAAGATAAAAACGTCCCTGGGGGAGAGAGTGCATTTAGAACCGGGGACGTCAGTTGGTTGGAGCTAGTACAATGTAGTTGGTAGGGAGTTCACTCACGATTCCCGGTCGCGTCATACAAATACACGTTGGGAGCTGTTGCTTCCTTGCTTGTCAGCACAACGCTTAAGCTGATGCTACATTGTTGCCACTGGGTGCACGACCCTTATTTCCAACATGCACATGTACTGAGGAGAATACTGTTATTACTAATCATTATTAATTAACTATCAATGATATGGCACTAATACAAGCTATACGGCCTACACTATACGATTCGGCATTTGGGCCAATACAGGTAAGCTGGACCAATACGGGCAAAACTGGGCCAATACGAGCAGACTGGGCCAATACGACTCTGAGCATGCGCATACACACAGACGGCGCAAGTCCGAAGCCATCGCTTCAAAACTTTCAACATATCTCATTTATTATTTTGATTTCAATGAAAATAAACTCTTCAATGTTGTGCGAGTAAATCACAAAGAATTTAATTAGTAAAAAATGTCATTAATCAAGTTTCTCCGTATTGGCCCAGTTTCTGAAGATAATACTGTTATTATTAGTCTTTAAGAACCTACCTTGGCGGCTGGGTCGGACTGGAAGATGATGTCCAGGAGCTTAGTGATGACGTCAGACACCATCCCCAACACCATGTCTATCTGCAGCATCTCGAGACTAGTCTTCCCTCCCAGACCTGGCCAGTAGAGATAGGAGATAGTCAATATTTAAAAGAAATCATTCATAGTCGATTTTAATAAGATTGTACGCCGAAGGATTTTAGGGGTAAAATTCGATTTTTTTTTTAAAAAGCCAGTCTCAGTAAACTTAGCCTCAATATTATCCGTTTCACTCCTATTCCAGTCTAGCAAGGCCTAGTAGAGGGTCACGTCAGCCGACCTTTCTGCGACCTATGACCCTCCAACGTTATACATGCGAAGGCAGACTATTGTGGCTTGGTAAAATGAGTTCTGATTAGTCAATTCGACACGTGGGCAGTCGCGACCCTCTACTAGGTCTTTCGAGACTAAAAATCGGAGTGAAACGGATAATATTGAGGCTAGGTTTACTTAGACTGTAAAAAGCAATTGTCTTATCCAATTCGAGTTATGGAGTTGAAAATGAGAAATATTTCTAGATTGTTTTCTCACAATCTTCAGTTTGTGATCATTTCTTGATTGTACAGAAATTTTATACATCTAAGTTATATTATTGAATAATTTGAAAAATTGCCTTTTGCTCTGATTAATTATTGCATGCAACATTATTTTTAATTTTAATATATATTTTCTAAAACTGAACATGAAAGGAATGAACTATGAATTATGACAG
This sequence comes from Steromphala cineraria, assembly GCA_916613615.1. Taxonomy (NCBI): domain Eukaryota; kingdom Metazoa; phylum Mollusca; class Gastropoda; order Trochida; family Trochidae; genus Steromphala; species Steromphala cineraria. The sequence goes on from OU744726.1 coordinate 19,959,049, forward strand.
GTTTTAAATATGCATTATGACAGTAATAAAATATCATTTGTGACAGATATATCTTTTTTTTAAAACGTGTTAAAAGTCGTCAAGTTCCAACACTTTGAGATTGACTGTGGTACGAAATCTTTGTTTATGATAATGCAAAATATCGTTTTAGTTTTCTGGTAAAATTGATAACAAAAATATATTTTTTACCACACTCTCTGGCCACGTATTTAGCGATGCCCATACTGTCACAGTATTTCGTTTCGCCTACAGTCAGGATAGGTAGCCATCCAAACAGGTGTTCTGAAACAGGGTTAAATACATCGGAATTATATCATAGAACTTAATTGTTAAATCAGTTTTGTACAATGGCCTCTTAAAATAAAGGTTGTCAAACAGAAACATCGAGACAACTGCGTGCTTTGTAATTATTGAGGACACCTTAAGTACATTTAACAAGAGCTATCAGATGACATATCCCATACATGTAGGTCCCCAATTTATTAGAAAATGTATCTTAAATTCATCCAAGATTAATTTAGAGAATAAAGTTGTCTGTGGATATGCCATGGGAACCGCCAAAAATACAAATTCGAAAACCTTGAAACTTCAAAAAGGCACATCTACACATGCTGACTGATCCAATGAGCAGGATCCAATAATTTCATAGTTATACTCGGGAAACGAAAATTAAAATTATTTCATATGGAAACTGCCAAACATCAAAAGTTGAAAACTCAAAAGGCACATCTAAAAATGCTGACATTTTTGGAGTTATGCTCCGGAAACGAAATTCTACATCCTTTTTTCATGGAAAACGACAAAAAATATCCGAAGGAATTAAAGCATCTAAAATCGCACAATTACACATGCTGACTGGCCCATATACACCAATCTTCAATGAGCTACGTAATATTGTTTTCGTGTTATGCTCCGGAACCGAAAAGATTACGCACAGACGGACAGGACGGGACTATAACCCACGATATTACTTACATACCGGTTGTATAATATTATGAATAGAGCCATTGGTTCTGTAGCTAATCAGGCTTATAAGGGGTCACAGGGCCACAAAAGCTTTAAATATTAATCCTTACCAGTCTGTACACAAAGTTTCAGCTTTCTAGGTTTTAAGGGTGTGGCCGCTGTGGCCCTTATCAGGGGCAACAGGGCCACCAAACCTACATTATTTATCCTCCCTATTCAAGGAGTCTGTACACAAGGTTTCAGCTTTCTAGGCCCTATGCTTGTGGATAAACAGATGAAAATAGGTTTTAAGGGCGTGGTCCCTGTGGCTCTAATTAGGGGCAACCGGGCCACCACGTTACAATTAATAACCCTGACTAGTCAAGGAGACTGTACACAAAGTTTCAGCTTTCTAGGCCTTATGCTTCTGGAGATGAAGTCGAAAATGCACAAAGTTTGCAGACGGACGGACTGACGGACGCCGGACACCATGCGATGCCATAAGCTAATCAAGCCAATGAGCCAAAAAGGAAGTCGATGCACATAGTTTTACTAAACATGTAAAGTTTGTATGATATCTCACAGTCTTGAGTAATCATTGTATTGCAATTGTTAACAATAAATTTGTTTAGAGGTAAATGCCATTTAGATTTAGTGAACAAATGTAACAATGTTATATTTGGGATCACTTTATCTTGAATAGTACAGATTTGATTTTCTAGGCAAAATTTGCTTTTCGAAATTTCCTTTTACCTAAAACGCGCTATCTACATTCACACTGTCATGCTTCATGCATTTCCCATATCTTATTTATTCAAAAGTGCGCTTGCACCCATGTAGCGGTAGTCGTACTGCACAATTCCTTGAGGCGTATCGCAGTGCTCATGTAACCCAGACGGATCACATTACACATGTCACGAAGGTTTGTGGTATGTGGCTGTCTACATGTTAGATGTATAATATTACTGATGGTGCAAGCGATTGTGCATTTCTCTTGGAGCTGACAGTAGAAAATAATAAATATAGAATAAGATGATCTGATCTATTTATTTTGGATGATAAACATCAGGTGTATACGTTACTATCATTGCACAACAGAAGCATTCGTGCGTATCGCACTTACCGTGTATAGGCTGTTTGGATGTACAAGGAAAGAACATACGCTTCGTGGAAGTGTTTTGTGTTAGAATGTTTTTAAGGTAAACGGAAAGTTACAGAGTTTAAGGTTACGACATGTAATGTTGACAAGTGAAGTGAAAGCATAATTGACATTAATGCAGCTGTCGATGTGTCAATAATGAAACCTTGCAGTTGGCATAACAAAGATCAAATGAAAACTTACAGTGAAAGTACAAATATGCCCGACCGAACATGCAATCAAATAATGCCGGTCAGACATGCAAGGATATGTAAAGATTAGCAATAAGTACACCGATACAGAAGATTGCAATAAAGCAATTTAAGGACAGAGAAAATAAATGAGAGGATAACACTCACTTGACTTTTCTGCGGGCCATTTTTCAACTGCAATTCGTTCATCCTCGAATGACTTTCCCGCATAAACAAAGACCAATCTAGTTAGTTCTGCTCTCCCTTTTCCATCGAAGTATGTCAACTTGAACTTATCTGCCATTGCGACTTCTGACTACTTGATTTTACCTGTTAACCTGTTCCACAGATCTGCACCGAGAGAATGTAACCAAGCTACCCGTATGTTCTCTATAATGGTTTCCGCCTAGCTGCGCATGCGTTTTGAAGGGATTGCTCGACCATGAGGGCCTGTTGTCCAATCACTTAGTTACTAGATCAGGAGCGCGTACCTTTTAAACGATTATACAAGGTGTACATTGTTCAAGGTACTTAGACCATGGCCACAGATGCCATGTCGCAAACGTTACGAAACCTCTAATATTGATATTATTTTTTGGATATTGTTACGACCTATTTGATGGCGACCGTGTCATACAAGAAATCGACATCAAAACAAAACCACCGAGTTCGTGAAATTAGTGATAGGACACATCCCACGAGATGATCATGAAAGTGCAATTTCATTTTTGAAATGCGGCTCCGCGTTTTTCTCCCTGGGGAATGAATATTGAAAGGTTCAATCTAACGCATGTTGAGTCTTTGAAAGGAAGTTGTGCGTGTGCTTATGTTGAGTATCGTAACGAAAAATAGTTATTATGTTATTATATAAACTTTCAAATGCATAGTCTATTTAGTTGAAACTTAAGTTCATAACATGCCATCTTGGCAATTAATGACCACGTGATGGACAATATTTCATGATATTAACCATGTTTTTATCATATTTCTTTACTATTTTAAGCCGTTCTCAATTTCAACCTCTCTATGCATAAGGTAAAAGCTGGGATTGAAATTATGTCATTGGATATCTAAATCAGACTTTGCTAGTCTACAGCCCGGCCTGGTTCAGTGTTAGTTTTCATCATTTACAGGCATCGTCAAGTCAACTATTTGATAAAAGACGAATTTGACTATAATTGATACCGAATATCAAAGGAAAAGATGACCTAAATGTATCTTTAGGGTTCCTTCTGACGTCGCTGGATATGCTCAAATGCTCAAATAGATTTTAATACTTAGAGTATAAATGAAGGTTGGAAATGTTGCTTATAACACAAAGGACCATAAAAACGACATATAGCCGAGAAGGATTGCCCTAACACATCATCGAACAAATTAATGAAAACAACAAAATGCATGCACAACACACAGGAACAGCACAAATTGCATGCGGAAAACATGCTGAGTCGGGGTATAAATAACCGTCAGCATTAAATCATCCTCATTTCAGCTGTACCTGTCAAAGTAAAGTTTATTTTGCAATGCCAAGATTGTCAGCAGAGGAACGAAAACGCGCCTTGGGCATGTTGCAGGTTGGCACATCAATGTGACAATGCTTTGCAACAAGAGTGGAATTGAATTCCTCAGAACACTATTCAGAGGCTTGTCCGCTCAATGAGGAGACGGTGCACAGCCTGTGTTGCTGTTAACGGTGGTCATACACGTTACTGACTTTCCATTTGGACACCACCTTTCTTTCATGGTCAACTGAATTAAAACTTCACTGTTTTGTTTGAATTGTTCTTGTTTCTTTTCTTTACCAAACATTGGTCTACAAACGTATGGCCAATATACACGGATTGCTCGCTTATGCTCTTGGAAATCCAAACCATTAAAGGTGCACGTGGTGCGTTTTCAAAGATGTTCAGTATATTTTAGATTCAATCACAAATTATAACAGTTTTGATAAAAGTCGTAACAAATATGTACATATTTGTATCTATGCTTTTCTCTGCTCTTTTGTCACAACCCTCATTACAATATGACTTTCTTTATTCAAGCTTCGTCAAGCAACGAAAACATGAATTAATGCTTCCTTATGCTACCATCTGTCCTATAGAAACGCCAATACAAAACGGCTTAGTGAGTTATTCTCATTTAATCTGATTTTGGGATTAATGGTGCTGTTTACCTAACAGTAACACGTAACAATAATCGTTGCTAAGGAACTTTCAAGCAGCATTTGAAGTAGTTTTAGTTGTTCAGTTTATTGTAAAATACTTCGTTACTTTTAAAGCATTATGGCATTGTTAATTTGATTGCCATTTCGCAGGGTAGTTATTTAAGTTTCCCAGCAAGCCATTACTCGCGCCAGTTCAAAATTAGACAAATATAAGACTTGCTGTTAACCGCCAAAATGCTTCGTTTAATTACAGCGAATTATTTTTCTATAATTGCAACGTTGATGATATTTTGGAAGCACTATCAAGTCAAGTCGCAGTTCGCTGTAAAGCTAGCACAAAAAAACAGGAAGGCTTTAATTTATCAGCGAATAACAGTGAAATAGAATATGGCTTTCACATTTAACATTGATTCTTTCTATTGTAATAATTGGAAATACGTTTCAACGCCTAACGTCGAACCCAAAGAAGAAATTACACAGTTGAACCATCAATTATTTAAATAAATGTTGATAAGATCGATTTGTGTCTGTCTTTGTTGTGCTATTGTAGTCTTGGTGATGAAAGGAAGATTCAATTTCTATTTCTTGATATTTGTTTATATTGCTTGTCTTCAGAATCATAATTTTGAACAGTACGGGACAACATACAATAAGCATGAATCCTTCTCATCATAAGCATGATTTACCTCTCAAAGCGAATCAAATTACAAAGCATTTTAAAATGTATGTTTATTTCACCTATGTTTTGTTTGTGTATGTAAACGAGAGTGTATTTTCAAATGTGTGCTTTATCAATTTAATCAAAACAAGCAGATTATTTTGCACCTTAGAAACAAATGAAGAATGGAAATCGATTCATGCTCGGAAATCATTAGAAATCTTTTTTCATAGCTAGCATACTGTTTACATGCAAACGTATGAGTCGTTGTGAAGAGACCATGGAAAACATTGGTTATGCGTTTTGTTTCTATTTGAAAAGTGTATGTTTGGTTTTTATCACTCAATTGTTGATTTAAAACAATTATGTTTACCGTTGCTTCATATTGATGTTGCTCAATTACTTGAAACGGATTTCAAAATATTGAAGTTTCAATATTATTCAATTCAATAGGCACCAAAGACAAGAAACGGTAAATTAGATAGATGTTGTCTTACGGTTGAACACCCCACCATACAACACGCAGCTTTCGTTAGTACACGGGGTGGGATAGTCCAGTGGTTAATGGATCCAGACAGAGGCTCTGGAACCATGTCTACAGTAGAGAACTTACAAGTTTAGTCTCAGAAGTATTTTTGCAATATTGACAATATTTGAAACAATTCAGGTATCAAATACATGAACAAAGAAGTTGCATACAATGAACAAAGAAGTTGTCATCCATATATTCCTCAGCATTATTGTCATCCCAACGTCTAAAATGCCTCTCAAAGAAGTAATTCAGGTATTATAACAAAAAGGAGCCAAGAAGATGCTTTAACTTCAGAGCTGAGGTATCTAGACTTGCTATACTTTTCTAGACAGGGTTGGTCGTCAATTGAATATTTTTGCTTTAGGATCTGGATAACAGACTCTAGAGAACTAGTCTGCACGCAGTCAGGTTTGGGTACAATGCCTTACTGAATTACAGTGCAGTATCAGCCATGGTTCTATTGCTCCAGCCGTTGCTCTCAGATTTCACCGACATGCGTTTAATTTACCACAATAGCTTTCTCTCAGCAATAATATTAGCACCCGTGATAAACATGTAAGTGAATTACTCTTGAAAGCGACGTTTAACCCAAAATCCCCTCAATTCGTTTAGTTGGGTACTTGTTCATCAATCGGATAGTTTTACAATTACATTAAAGAATGCAAAGGAACTGTTAAATGTTTGCATTCCATTATTGATAGTCAGGTAAAGGAAGTCCAAATTTTAAGATTTCTTATTTTTAAATTAATACAAGCTTCTAGAAGATACTTTTTCACACATATTTGGAATTCTTATTCGTATTTCATACATAATGAACACTATGTATAGATTTGCAAAAAGGCAATAAAAGGTTTCGTATGGAGTATTTTATTATCTTGACAATAAATATACCATTACAGAAAAGAATATACTTTATGAATCAAAAACGTAAGGGATATTGGAATTTATATTGATAACATCCCATCAGCAAATAAAAAAAGAAACCTATTATAATTCATAAGTTTAAAATCTACATCTATTTAATTACATACTATTATTTTCCAGTTCACAAAATCAAATCCACAAAAACCAAGAATACAGCTTGATCTTCAATCAAATTTTGATCGTTAATCAACCTCTTAATTCTGTGAAAGTGGCGTTTCGACATACACTCTGATGTCGTTTTCTAGCAATCTATGTCGAAATGGCGCTTTTATGGAATAAAGAAGTCGTTTATCCTTCAAATAATTTTCCTTATTGATCATCACACCAACTTCCAGAATGCCATTAAAAGAAGACACATGAACAGCGAAATGTTTGATCGATATCTTAACCAGTTTTAATACAAGATACATGAATACGATAAATACGATAAATACGATAAATACGATAAATACGATAAATACCATGAATATCATGAATATCATGCTCCCATTTATCCATCTATGCCCGAAAGGAGCTGTTAGGAAGTTTGGACACAATCTCCTGAACTATAAGTGTTCATCGAGTGAATGAATGAAGAATGAGATGATCTAGAATGGTGTTTCCGGTCTCTGCTTTATATATTCGACAATTTTAGGGTTCGATCCGACCTTCTTAACAAGAGCCTTGAGTTTAGGAAAGTTGTTTAACAGGTTGGGCTCTGTCTTCAAGACTTGTTCCAGTACGTTGAAAATCATCAGGTCTGCGACTGTTAGCTGTTTATAAAGATAAACAGTTCAAATTATATCAATTAGAATTCAAATATGATAAAAAATATCAAAAATTTCCAAATAAATTAAATATAAAAAAAACCTGTGCAACTATGTGCCTGTTGTTTTCCTTTAAAAATCTATATTTGCCTGTGCTCGTCTACGTTGTACCGCCGCTAATGGCTGAAATAATGCCCAAGCGGAGTTAAGCATTAACTCACTCACTCACTCACTCACTCTACGTTGTAAGATAAGGCAAGAAGCTAAACTCGACCATATGGTAAAGGATCCAAGGATTATTGATACGTGATTACAGAGAAAATGTGGAGATACATACCGAACCACCAATGAAGTATTCGCCCGACACTTTTCCTTCCAGGAACTTCAGAGTTTTTGGCATCATGTCCTCATTGATCTTCTTGATGATTTCCGCCTGTGTAACAGGACCATTTAGACTTATGAAAGTTTCCGCCAGTACGGGGAGGTTAATATTCGTAGAAGTGCGTTCTTGTCAGTAATCGTATTTAATGATTTTTCTGTGACTACTTATGGGCTAATTTCACAGAGGCTTTTGAGGTAAAAGTGTTGCATTTTAAGAAGCTTTTCCTTTCAGCTTTGATGTAAAACAAAACAATGTACATGCGATTAAAACGATAAAATGAAACAATTAATTGAGATTCTGACAGTTGAAATGAATATTATATCTTCTGAATAGGTTTATCTATAAAACCTTCTTAAACATGAGTGAATATAAAACTTTCCGGTCTAATTATTGAAGTACGCAAATGTATATTTCAATGTAAAATCTAAAGGAACAAACTGTCACAATAGGCTATACTTTAAATTCTATCAATCGTCACATAAACAAAATTTGTAGTGCATAGCGTGTGTTTCACCGCGTTTATACTGTTGAATGAATTGTAATCATCTCGCTGGTTCCATGGTTTACAGTCGGTTCTACCAGGTTCATTGTTAAAAATTAAATCGAAAACCTTATAAGAAATGTTATCTTATCCTCCGGATATAAGTATTCTTTTACCTTTTTAGATTCGTCCTTTTCATACCTAATCTTTGCCATCGTCTCAGCCAGGTCAACCACCGTTTCAATCACGATATTTATCTTAAATTGCTCCAAGTTGTTTTTTCCTTGAAGGCCTGGATTGAACATAAAATTAACACCAGAGACAATAATATTATATGTGTATGCTAAAAACCGTTACTTAATATGCCTGTTGGTGTGAAGAAGTCATGAATCGTTTCAAAACAGGAAGACAATCATCGAACATTTATGGTGATACAGTATATTTATGGCAAGAAAATTACTTCCAAATTCCAATTAAAAGCAGGTGGAGTTTTAACGGCAAAGATACTATTATTATAGTTTCATTAAGAAAATTACAATTCTATGTTCAATTCAATGGTATGAGCTCAAGCGACCTATATGTAATATAGTATATCAATTAATGTATGCGTTTAATGGTACCATCAGTTTATCAATTAATGTATGCGCTTTAACATAATTTTACTAAGTATACCATTTTCATGAATTTTATTCTTGGTCCTTTATTATGATTTCCAAACGTTTATAACGTTGGACTAACGCGCCTCATTGTCTTCTTAAACTCCAAATCACAACTCTCAATTAAAAATGAATAATACTACTATGTAACAGTCGATACTTCTCGTTCAAATGACACAATAGTTTGTAATCAGTGACACAAACATCTCACGGAATGTCTCATTAGGTCAAAAAAGAAATGCCCATTAAATGACATTAGTATGGGGTTCAACAAAATAAGGAGTTCTAGAAATGACTTACCAAACTCATTAGCCAAATAGTTGACCATTGCCTTACTCTGAAAATACATCTCTCCATCAATGTTTAGACATGGCAGTTGGCCCATTGGCGTGTCTGTAAACAAACCATTTAAATAATTATATATTTAGGTGATAAAATAACAAGACTTGATAAACAGAAAAACGAACAAATCACATGTAACGAGTACCAAAATAAAGGATATCGTGCACTGCGAGAATGTGTAAAGATGCATCGTGAATGGTTTCCTAACATATAACGACAGTTTCTGTTATATATTCTCCAGTTATAAATGAAATGAAATGACATTTTCCGGCACCAGAGTAATAAAAAGCGTAGAAGCAAAGTTAAAATTCCTCTGCATCACGCATTTCAAAATATTCTAGTTACAGGCACATCCAGGATAAATAAACAGATTGTCAGATTTAGAGGTGTTTCCAAGTTCTTATTCATAAGTTCAATCGCAAAAATGATAAAATTCAGAAATTCGCATTTACATGTTTAAGATTAGAACATGGGCATACATCAATGTATAGATATAACGTGATTTTTATTTTCCTTCAGCTGCAGCTACCGGCTACCATCTATAGTGCAGCAGTTGTGTTTCTTTTCATAACTAAGCTTATCATGTTTCCACGGAAACAACGAAAACTGAAATTCATTGATAGGTTATACCTTCGAAAAGACACATCTAGGATTTATTGTTGGTCTGTGTATAAAGTTTCATGAAGCTATCACGAAGGATCTCCGGTCAAAAATATATTGTAGAGTCATTGTTTTATCAATCATGGAAAGACAATCCATAGATCATGGTTGATAGTTTTATACAGTTTGTGAAGCTAACATGTCTTGTTCTGTCTCAAAAGAAACATCTATGAATGATTATTGATAAGTGTAAACGGTTTAGTGAAACTAACATGTCTTGTTCTAGATATATGCTCCCGACAAAGAAATTTGTCAAATTGTCACTGTTTTAGTCATGCTTCCATTGAAACCACAAAAAAAACTTCGTTTGCTTGTTTTACGATAAAAGGCACATCTACGGATCATGCCTCATAAGTGTATTAATTTTGCTGAAGCTTACATGTTTAGTTTAGGCGAAAATTATGCTCTTGACAAAGTTGTGGGACGGACGGACGGACGGACAGGCAGAACGAACCCATTTACCCTTACATGTACTTACACTGAAGGCGGGGTATAGATATATATATAGATATATAGTGTACTGGCGTTAACAATATAGCCTACTATATACTATTCGATATAGTTTTTACAACTTTGAAACTTAGATTTTGTGCAGCACGTTATATATGCCGCTCTGTGTTAACAAAGGTAAGTAATGTTAGACGTAACATAAAGACTTGCCCTTTCACGCCCCATACTCACTGCACATAATGAGCTACTGACATGGTTAATTCAGCCTACTTATCCTACCCAGGGGCGGGTTAACATATATTACACATGTACATGTACAGTGACATCTGACTATAGAGATTAGGCGGTGAGCTATTACTACTACATGTATGCTTACGCTTTAGGGTGTTTCGGTAGGAAACTTGTCAATGGATATATTGCGATACTAGCATTATACTTCAAGCTTTAGCTAGGACTGGGCTCATTCCTTATGTAAACATTTATATTCATAGATCATATTTACACTGGAAATGCCATGTGAATAAATATAATCTACTACTTTAACTAAAGGAAAGTAAACGTCAATGAACAACCATACAACCATACTACATACAAATATATTGAAACAGTCGCCTTTTCATGCACATTTACACAATTGTCTGACCTCTTGACATGGTATTGAATATATAATCTTACTTTTATCTCAATGTTTCCTATAATAAAGATTGAGATATTTTGTCATAGATGGATGAACCATCACTATAACTAGATAGCGAACTTCTTTAAGAGGTATTTTAGATATAGCGAAAGTTACTCTTCAACTTTAACGGGAACATTGAAGGTATTTAACGAAAAAAGTAAAAGTGAAACGTTACTTTGTTTGAAAGCAGGCCATGACGTCTGATCGTATCTTTTATCTTCGAACTTCTGACCAGCTACAACGAAAAGAAGTCGACAAACTTCGGCTCTCCCTCTTCCATTGAAGTAATGCAGGGTGTAGGTAGGCATGGTGGCTTATCTCTCTTCCAGTGGCAGAATGAGTTGCAGAGAAGGGATTGAGCTCTTTATTGAGGAGAAATGCTGTGTCATTTCTATACAAATCCATAATGTATAGGTATCTGAGTTCATTCATCATTTTACCATAGTGTTAGGTGTTCCTTTGTTGTTGGAATGAATTAATCTATTTGTATCCTTCTCTAGCGGACCGTTACGCACTACTGATTTGTTTCATGGATAGTGACAAAGGTGTTATTCAAAATAGCATAGTAATAATGGGTTGATTCAAATGTTCTATTCTCTGTTCATCACTAACGTTGGTACAAGAGCATTTGGATATGTAAAAGTGTATTAAATGAATACAATGTAAAGTAAATTTTACACCAGTTCTTTATTCCAATTGTAATAAATTTTTTTTTTTTTTAAGTGAGAGACTATAATAACACATTTTGGATTTATAAATATAAGAGAAAATATGAAATTATGCAGTTTTCTTTACGCGATCAATATTCCGCTTTTGAAGAAACGAAAATTCATTTCTAGTAAATAATGCTATATGAAGGATTTATCATCTATCTCATCTGATAGGTGTATAGGACATAGTGGTTATATCCATCTAATAATGCATGTGCAAACTTGATGAAGTATAGTACTTTCATTATAAGTTTATTACTCAATTTTGTATAAAACGCAAAATCATTTTCCCCAATAACGCGATGTGTTGGCCAATCGTAGTAATAGTGTAGTAATGATTTATGGAGCAACTTGCTAATAAAGAATGTCCACACATCATGAAGTTGTGCAACTTTCTTATACTATTGATCGCATCGTTCAATACCCTGAAGACGGGAGCTAGGAGATTCTATGAAGTCATTGGTGCCTGGGAATGACTGTGCAGTTTTCTATGTTGTATAGATATTACTGATCGATGGTCCATGACAACCGTATAACAAGCTGTCACAGGCATTATGCAGATATCCTGAATAAACAAATAGCTAAATCATCATGAAATTCCATTAAAGTAATCCGGAGTCCATGTTTTCCCTCTAAATTCAAGGCTTGTTGAAATTTTCCCTAATTTGTGTATTTATGAAATGTTTACACTATACGACAAGTAAGAAATTGATGCGGAAAATCTATACCTCAAATGATAATTGCATGTCTCAAATTCTAATTTAATAGCAGAGCGGACCTTTTATTCAACATTGTATTGTTTATTCGACAATATTTGCTTTCGTTTTTAGGACCAGTTAGTTGATTTGATGATCAATATTCTATGACTTATTAAAGGAAAAACGCGTATTTACCCCCATTGTGTCAATATCATTCTTTGACGAGGGAGCTTTAACGAGTAAGCAAATATATATATTGTATCTGATGCATATCCAGAGAAAATATTGGCGCCTTGCGTTCAAGGCCTCCTCCATTGTCAATTTTCCGCCGATGCTACAACGTTCTTAACGTGTTGTTTTGAACATCGTAAAAAACAGTTAAAAATCACAACCATATAATCCATTTATTACTTTCACACGTTCCAAAAAAATGTCACCTAAAATGAAACAATCAATTTCTACCCAATATTTATAAAAGTCTTTATTTAGATGAGAATACCCTTTTGTTCAGACGAGCGATTGTAAAAAAACTAATACATCTATAAACATCCAAACAGCGTCTCTCTGCAACGTCTACAGATGGTGCAATGGTTACACATAAAGTTTGGTGATGTTCGTACATGTACATTTTGTCTCTCAAAACTGGGTTTCGGGCCTCTTGGCTATCCACTTCTTGATCTTGTCGTTATTCTGCACCTTCCCGTAGTTGGCCTTCAGTTTGGGCATGGAGTCGAGAATGTTTGGTGTTTCTTTCACTAGACCACTCAGGAGGTCAAATGCAACCACATCCGCTAGTGTCAGCTGAAACAGAACGAACAAAGTCTCAAAGTTCATCAATATGTATATCTAAGACAAGGAAAGTTTAACCGCCGCTAATGGCTGAAATACTACCCAAGCGGAATTAAGCATTAACTCATTCACTCACTCTATGGATGAACAACTCCAATATGCTACAAAACGGTCTAATGATCGATACAGAAACGTCAATGCTGTCAAATAAAGAAGTTGTTCATCCATTGAATTTTCCTTGTTTTCCTTATATTATATTAACTTTTTTCTTTATCTGACACTGACCTTTTGTGCTTCTTCTGCCCGTTATTTAGGTGTATTTCTTTTGAATTCTTCAAAGGCGTTTAGAAAGCTGGTTTAGTGATGAACGACACTCGTTTGTCAAGCAATATTACACCAACTAATAAATACTTTTGAAAAATTAAAATTTAGTAAGTTAAGATAATAAGTTATTCATTGAACTTGATGTTTTACACCGTGATCTTCAATACATCGTTGTCTTATCAAACATAAAATAAGATCCGATGTGAACTTGTTCACATGAATTTTAACGAAATATGCTTAAATGAGAATTGTAAAAAGGAAGTACATGCATACCTTTTTCGCTACAAAGAATTCATCAGATGTTTTGGAGAGGTTGCTCTCTAGGATTTTGAGGAACTTTGGAACGGTTTCTTCTTTCAACTTCTTCATCAACTCACCCTGAAACAAAGGAATTAAAAAGAATCAAAAAGGTCATTGAAATATTTCAGACTGAAAACGGATATAAATACGATAGTTCTGGTAAGTCTTTGTAAATAAACAATGCATATGAGAAATCATAAGTAATTTACCTAAACATACCCTTTTAAAATGAAACATGTCATTTATAATTATTTATGTATCACTACTTTCTGATTATGTACATCACCAATAAACACATTACAACAAGGAATTTAATATTAATTTACTTAATTAAGATAGCGTTGTTCATGCAGAACAATGATTAGCATTTATATTTCTAATGGTAAATGACACATTTTAACATCATTATCTCAGAATACAAATGCAAGTCACCTTCTTTGCTTCATCCTTCTCGAAGAAGGCTGTCACCATCTGTTCTCTCAAGTCGCCCACAATACCCACAACCTCTAGAATCGCAAGGTTCTCCAGGGCGTTGCTGCCGTAAAACCCTGGAATACAAGTCAATGGAGTGATTATTATCTATCATTAACCCCTGCACCCAAACGAGCAAAAAATCAGGCTCAAAACGTATTAGTTCATTTTAATCGGGGGATGGGCTAGGTAGGCTGTTTCTCACGTTTTGGAGAATCATTTGAGGGTACAGTATCTCTTTGGAAGTCAGTGTATAATAGTATATGATGTTATCTGTTGTAACAGTATTCCGACCTCACATGACTGACTTCAAGAAATGTGATGATATAATTCAATACAATATTACCACATTTCACTAGGCTCTTTTTTTATTTCATCATATTTCAAAAGCACAATGTCTATTTTAATTTTTTTAAAATTAATCAATGGGGGGAAATCGGAAGAATATGACAAGGCATCAAGTACATCACAAGAACATTAAATACAACACCATCAATATCAACGTTTTTAAACCTTACACTTACACTTTTCTCCAAGTTATCCTCTATACTGATAAAGTCCCTGGACAAGTTACCTGATTATGTAGTCCCTCGGGCATTTTCCATGACACAGCTTCGTTTTGAAATGCCCGTGGACCACGTTTTATCCTTTATCCTTAACACTTACCAAACTCCGTTGCCAGGTAAATTGCAATAGGTATACTCTGTGAGAAGAGTTTACCGTCCACATCCAGCACGGGTAGCTGGCCACTTGGTGTCTCTGTCAATTGTCAAATAAATAAAATATGAAATTTTTGATTATTAAACAAAGATAATTCAAATTATGAGATACATCCGAATGAAGAATTATATAGGTAACAATCACATTAAAAATGTTAAAAATGTTAAAATACAGTTCCATTTATAGTCAGTGTCATTTGCCAAATACGATAGATAAAAGAACATGATTCGTGCTGATTTTAGACCTTATGTCTATACGTTCATATGTGAATAATAGTTTCTAGAAATGTGCAATATGTATATATGTATATATGTATATATGAGTTCTTACACTATCATTCATTTATGCATTTGATTTGAAGACACACATTGAAACGACAATACATTACGTCCGTCGGTTATTTGAAATTTAAAGAGTGATATTTGTACATGTAGATAAACTATTATTAAACTATTAAACTATTACTAAATTATAGTGTCTTGAACTTTTACATTAAATTCTAATATACAAAAATGTTTGTTGTTCTAGTTCACTTTTTTCGGTTTTCGATAAATTTACTTACTTGATTTGAAAGGAGGCCACGTCTCCTTGTCGAGTCGAACATCTTCATATTCAACCCCACCTAGTGCAAATAAATACCGAGCAAGTTCTGCTCTTCCTCTAGCACCGAAATAAATGAGCTTATATTTTGGCATCTTCGAGTTATTGATCTGAAACGTTGAGAGCCAGAGCTTTAAACCTCTTTATATAGCACAGTTGGTAGTATGGCAAGGTTGTTTACTCTCTCCTATCATATTCAGCTTAGCTGTGAAAGAATTCAGGTCATCACTATTGGCCAACCAGGACACCAAGCTATTTTCCTCTTTTTATCTCTTTGTGAATTGGTTGTCAATATTTGATTGCAATAGTTGTGTGTAGCAATTGGCATACAAATGTGTTTGACGAAAATATATCAATTTATCATATAATGGAGGGTGTTATCGATGCAATAAAGCTATCTGATAAACTTGGTATCCGATTGCCTCAAAATCTGATAAAGATGCAAATTAGGTCAAAACACGAACTATTTTCTTAAAACTCCATGCATGTCATGCGAGTCCTAAAACGGTCACTGACCATTGATAACGTCGTCAGGAGTTTTCAGGTTTTGTGTTTTTTATCGAATAAAATATCGTACAAAAGCCGTCAGGGTAAACTTATCACGCATTCGTATTTAGGAAATTATAGCTTGGTTATCGAAGCATTTCAAGTTGTTTTCATCGTTCGTTTACAAAATATAACGATATGCAGCTAATTAACAATATCGACTATCGAAAAAATATGTGCTTCAATTTTCGTGAATAACATAGGCCTAGATCGCTTTGACCATGTCGGTTACCAACTTATCAGCAAAAACAAATCATATTCTAGTGATAATACACATTATCTAGTAGCGGAGTAACAAACGCAACAACCTCACCTTCGCAAATAGTCGGCGTTTGGTCTAAGGATACCGTAACTGAACTGGCGTAACAACAATGACAATGCAGCTTTTCAAAATGCAGTTAGAGTTACTTCCCCTGTTGTAGCGACGTTGACAAGTGGTTCTTACACATTTTGTGTTATAAAAAAATACAATATTTACTCGTGCGCTGGGAATAATACTGAAAATGTTGATAGATTGTAGAAGACGTTTCTAACACTGTGAAAACAATAGTTTAATGAAGGAATATTTCTAGACTGTTCACAACTATACATCGCCGACAATACGACCTTCACCTTGGTTTATTGTGAAAGCAATTACTCCGCGAAATCTAGGTCAAACATATTTTAAGTAGGAATTATATTTTCGTTTAAACCCGTCTATTTCAAAATGACATTATATGATAAAGAAAGTATTAACCTCGTGTGTTACCGTATCATTAATATCATATAATAGGAATAAAATTATATGTATTTTGCGAGCCTTTGGCGAGCAAAATACAAATTTTATTCCTATTATATGATATTAATGATACGGAAACACACTCGGTTAATAATCTCTATTTATTGCTCGGTCAGTGCTTTTAATCTACATACTTGCTTTTACTTTTATGTACATGATATTGCCACTTCAATCAACCACATATTCCATTTACTGCATATCATTAGAGCAAATTAACAACATTTAGAACATAAGAGGTAGAAGACTTGCATAACCGGCAACGAACGACTTTATAACGTGCAACGAAGATTTACATGTTTATAAAAGTGTACAACTTTACGTGTGGTCTTCTTGTCGAGTTTAGCCTGCTCAAGCAATATTTGGAAAATATAACAGTGACGTCAAATGATAAATTACAAAAAGTTAAGACAACATGATGAAATGAGCGGGTACCAGTTCCGGACAGCCACATACCTGCATTTCGAAAGAAGTCGGAAGTATAAAAAAGGACAATCATTTAGGGACAACAAATGAAAAATTCCTGAATGCTAATAAATTATAGTGGTAGTTAACTGAGCCAAGTAATCAACTTGTAAAATATGATGATTAATAATTTGCAAACAGTAAATATATTTACACAAACGTACCATATGTACATACATAAACAGAACATTATTAATTGCTTCTACACACAAGTTATCATGGTGAAGTTTCAATTATTAATAAAACTCATTTATGCGTTGGGAAGAATGATTTACAAATGCTTGATTGTGTACGCTAAGTACAAACGCTTGATTGTGTACGCTAAGTACAAACGCTTGATTGTGTACGCTAAGTACAAACGCTTGATTGTGTACGCTAAGTACAAATGCTTGATTGTGTACGCTAAGTACAAACGCTTGATTGTGTACGCTAAGTAAAAACGCTTGATTGTGTACGCTAAGAACAAATGCTTGATTGTGTACGCTAGGTAAAAATGCCTGATTGTGTACGCTAAGTACAAACGCTTGATTGTGTACGCTAAGTACAAACGCTTGATTGTGTACGCTAAGTACAAACGCTTGATTGTGTACGCTAAGTACAAACGCTTGATTGTGTACGCTAAGTACAAATGCTTGATTGTGTACGCTAAGTACAAACGCTTGATTGTGTACGCTAAGTACAAACGCTTGATTGTGTACGCTAAGTACAAATGCTTGATTGTGTACGCTAAGTACAAACGCTTGATTGTGTACGCTAAGTACAAATGCCTGATTGTGTACGCTAAGTACAAACGCTTGATTGTGTACGCTAAGTACAAACGCTTGATTGTGTACGCTAAGTACAAACGCTTGATTGTGTACGCTAAGTACAAATGCTTGATTGTGTACGCTAAGTACAAATGCTTGATTGTGTACGCTAAGTACAAACGCTTGATTGTGTACGCTAAGTACAAACGCTTGATTGTGTACGCTAAGTACAAATGCCTGATTGTGTACGCTAAGTACAAACGCTTGATTGTGTACGCTAAGTACAAACGCTTGATTGTGTACGCTAAGTACAAACGCTTGATTGTGTACGCTAAGTACAAATGCTTGATTGTGTACGCTAAGTACAAATGCTTGATTGTGTACGCTAAGTACAAACGCTTGATTGTGTACGCTAAGAACAAACGCTTGATTGTGTACGCTAAGTAAAAACGCTTGATTGTGTACGCTAAGAACAAATGCTTGATTGTGTACGCTAGGTAAAAATGCTTGATTGTGTACGCTAAGTACAAACGCTTGATTGTGTACGCTAAGTACAAACGCTTGATTGTGTACGCTAAGTACAAACGCTTGATTGTGTACGCTAAGTACAAACGCTTGATTGTGTACGCTAAGTACAAACTACGCTAAGTACAAACGCTTGATTGTGTACGCTAAGTAAAAATGCCTGATTGTGTACGCTAAGAACAAATGCTTGATTGTATACGCTAGGTAAAAATGCTTGATTGTATACGCTAAGTAAAAATGCTTGATTGTGTACGCTATGTACATGCTAAAAATGCAGAGTCATCAGATCCACCCCTCCTTCTGGCCCAGAATATTCGAGGCTGATAAATCGTGGTACGTGCCGGGATGCACAGTTAGCGTGAGTCGGCAAGATAAATCAAAATAAATTACAGGTGGGTCAACGAGGTAGATAAAATGAGTCACTAACTGACTTGATATATATTTTGCTCATTGCAACATGTCAACGAATTATATTTAGTATTATACAAGTCTCCTTATTAAATGAATCATTATGGATGAACATGTTTTAATTGAAATATACAAATAGTTTGAAATATGTCTTGATTGGTTGGCTCTTACAAACGAAAAGGTCTACATTCAAAACTCTTTAATGTCTGAACATATCAAAATGAATTTCAAAATTACATCAAATATATGTAATTTTATGGTACAATACATCCTTTTTGAGTCGACCATTCAATGTTATTAATTTGCATGTTGTATTCTAATTACGCCTTATTCGAAAAATCCACTCAAAATGTTACCCGTGTTAATTGAGCAAATATGCAATTAGATATGGGACAGGAATATTGATACAGATTCAGGAAACTAAACTTTAAAAAAATATACGAAAATTTGTCTGTTATGGGTGTAATGGGATTATCTTTTACTCTGAAGAAAATAAACGTATTTCTACCAGCTAACGTACCCAGAGAGCTCAGAATAGGGTCAACTTATACGCCGGGTGACAACTAGTCGCCACCAGTATGTGTAAACATCGGGTATATCAACAACTCCATTCAGGAATGTTCCTCAATGTATGCTTTTAGATCAAACACACTTCTCATCATGACTCGTCGCAATACCAATAGAAACTGACAGGGGAAATTTACCCTGAATTAATTCTAAACCTGATTCTGAATGGAAAATACCGAGGGGAGGTTCTAGCTTTTTAAATCAACAATGTGAACTCGGCATGTTGAGAAAACAAGTTTCAAAAGTTTTCAGTTTGACAAAATATATACATATAATGAATTTGCTTTTACTTTATCATTTGTTGAAATTAATTCAAGAGAGTTTATTTTTTGTATTCACGTATCTAAAACTGTTTCATTTTCTCGAAATTATCAAATTTTGCTAAAAACTATAAATTTATTGCTATTCGCATCGTTAGAGTGAGATAAAAACTATAAAGTTGTAGTTGTGATCTAAAATTGTAAAATGGCCCCAGTCAACCTTTCAAATAAAATTTAACATAAATCATTAAAAAACACTTATGACAGAGTGACAAATATCTCTTATTAAACAAAAGCGCCCTGGGCTATTTAGCCCACCTTGCTGATATCCATGCCTAGATTTATAACACTATATATCAATTATTTCTCAACTTCGTACACTGAGAGCGATATGAAAGAATAATTATTATTAGGATCATAGTGTATACCGTAGTTGTGAAAGGTGTGATTATAAGCATAAGTAGGTCACTATAACAAACGCGACATTCCCGTAGTAAACGAGTTTCGTTGTTACACGATAGACTGAATGGGTTTTGTCTGGGGACCTTTACTATAGGAAATGTGTCCTATATCCTGACCTACATAAACCTCGACCATTGTAACCTTCTCAATGATTATAGTTGAGTCAGCTAGCTACCTATACGCAACATGTGTAAACCGTAATTTATACACCAATACAACTCTGGGCCATTCTCGATTATCCAGAGTTTACGTTCCGATTATATCTCCAGTGAAGATATTATCGGAACGTAAACTCTGGATTATCGAGAATGACTCTGGGCTAAAGGAAGAGTAGGCCTATAGCATAACTAGATATTATTTGTGTCATGCCATCAGTGCTAGGTGTATGCTAATATTATAGCACGAATGTCGTCAACATAGCATGTAATTCACCCTATATATTTCATTTTTTTCATATTAAAGGAAACATTTAAGTGAAATTTATTTGTAATGTTTTATATTCCTTAGCCAGAATTGGGCAATATTTTAGCATTTATCGAGATTTATCGCCTTGAGTACATTTGGAACACAATGTCATACTCGAACACAGACGTAAAAGTATATATTGTTTAAGTAGTGACGTTTCAATTACTAGTAAACGATGAATTGATGGCTGGGAAGTCTGTGGGACATTTATAATTTCCTTCCTTGGTTACAATACTGTGAAATAGGTACATGTATAATGTTAAACGAATAGAAATGTGTATAATAAATAAATAATAACTGTATACATGGTTTCGATCAAAATTATTTATACGACTTATGGTTTTAATAAGACGATTATCTATGTGCTAACTAGAGGTTGAGTTGCATATTCTGCTTGTATCCTATCTAGTATGACAGCAGAATCATCGCACTTTAAAGAAAAATTAAAATAGGATAAAATAGAGTTCATGCCAGATAGATCACCTTGATTTATTATCATCTTTATTATAATGATGCAGAGAGCCAAAGACGAGCGAGGCGTAAATCAATTTTTGGATCCAGCAAAAGAACTAAAGTTCTCTCAGTTTTCAGTCTGAGGCTGGTTCTTGAGCCAGCTGCTCACCAAAGGGTTAGAGCGTAACTTATACAGAGCCCTCCTAACAATTTCCATTTGTAAGAAATTAATCACCAGCAAAACTAGATTGGTGATTCGTTGGAATGTATTTAAGAATAGATTGTATCAAAAGTACAAAGTAAATTTTTATTAGAAGTTTACAGAAGAAATAAGAACCAAGGACAAATATCTGATATGGCGACGAGTCAATTTTATTCCATTCCATTCAGTGGGACACGTCTACTTAATGTTCAGTGTGGGGCCGGTTCTTCAGCCAGCTGCTGACCCCTGGGTTCGACCGGACCTTGTCCATGTTGGCCTTCAGCTTCGGTGCTCCAGACAGGACTTCCGGTTTCCTCTCTACTGTCTTGTCCAGGGTGTCAAACACTATGATGTCAGCTACAGACAGCTGCAAAAGGTTAACGAAGACTTGGTAAAATGGTAAAAAGGTAAAAAGGTAAAATGGTGAAACATAGAACAAAAATAAACCTTTTTAAAGATCTAACATTTGAAGATACGAAGATTGAGTCTGTGTGGGGGGATTATTAAATGGAGTGTACAAATCAATGTGAAACTAAAAAAATAATAGTAGGGGAGACCGGGGCAGGCACGTCCCCGGGGCATGTTCGTCTTTTCGCTGTAATTTTTGTTCGGGGCCATTTTAACTTAAATTGGTAATTCCTAAAAGACAACATGACCTTATTCCCACACTGACTTTAAAATGGTGACAGTCCAACATGTTCTTTACAAACTGTGGAAGAAAACCCGTTTTTCAACTAGTTGTGTAAAATATTCGACTTCAGTTTCTATGTTTTTGACAAATATTGACTATGTTTAGGAATATGTTCTTAATTGAGCATAAACCAACATGCCGAGACGTATATGTAACCAACAAGTTATTTTGGTTCGAGGTCTGTGTATTTTCGCAGTAAAGAAAAAAGAGCAACCGTGGTTTGTGGGGTACGTTCGGTCATTACAGGCGGGGCACATTCGGCCGTGAGGACGGTCACAAAAATTTTAAGGTCCTCCTCGAAACCATTTTTCTAAAGGTCATCCTCCTCAAAAGGACCCTCTTGAAGGTCCTTGAATAGTAGGCTCCTCTTCTCCTCCTCTTACGAATTCTTTTCGTAATAGAAAGTTAACTGAGTCCAGATCGTTATAAAATATGTTTTTGTAAAGTAATATAGTATTTTTTCTGTCCCAAATATTGAATACTATGAGTATCATCTTATCTCTCTTTAATTGTTGTAGGCTGAACATGTTCTGATTGTTCCCAAGGATGGCCGAACCTGCCCCTAAGGGAAACCGAACTTACCCCGATGCGGGGCATGTTCGGTTTGTCAACTCGTTGTCTTTAAAGCAAAGTTATTGGCAAACTAGTTACGTTAGGCACTTTCGACCATTATTGCAATAAAGTTAAGATATGGTTCAATTTATGTACAAACGTACACTAGTATATTGCGAAAGAAACAACTCATTATTTACATTTTAGTGAAAAGGGGACGTGACTGCCCCGGTCTCCCCTAAACAGTTAAAAGATAGATAAAACGATAAACAGACCCAAGACCTGAATGTAATTTGTAATTTAGAGTCTGAGTGATAAGAACTTACGTTTAAAATAACAGTATGCATGCTTTGAACAAATACCTCGTGGGACAGAAAACATCTATTTGATTTTCAAATATTCAATACCTTTTTTGAAAAGAATCCAGAGTCAGACCTTCCAAGAAACTTCTCAAATATCTTTACATATTTTGGTATTTCTTCTTCATCTAATTGCTTCTTAATTTCAGCCTGTAAAACAGAAATATATCTTATTGCATAATGATGCCAGTCATATTTTTTGTATAACTATAATACTTGTTGTGAAGAATGTTTACTTCAATAACAACATAAATGCGTAACTTTGGCTTGTCCTGTATTTTCAATAATCAGCATTATTGCTTCAAAACTTTGTACCTGAACGACATGTGGAGAAATCATAGACTGAGTTATTGTAAACAAGATATGTGTGCCATTAGGGGGAAAATGCATTTACTCTTCAAATTATTTTATTTTATATATACTATGGTTTTATAATATATATTATTTTATTCATCAGTTTGGTTCATCACCTTCTTCGTTTCATCATTCTCGAAGAAAGGTTTGCTCAGTTTTCTCTTCAGTTCGGACGCTGTGGCAATAATCTCGTTGACCACAAAACACTCCATCGTCGAACCACCGTGCAAACCTGTACAGAAGTAAATGAATAATAAATGTCATTTAGATAGTGAACAAATGTAACAATGTTATATTTGGGATCACACTATCTTGAATAGTTCATGTTTTCACTTTTTCGGGCCGAGTCCAATGCGGGAGTCGAACCCACACCCTCAGGGTCAGGCAACACCGCCAGCAATGACCATACCAGCAACTAACCGGGACAGGAACATTACCATAAATAGGCTCAAGCCTACACATGTTATCGATACTTAAAACGGAAAAAATCCACAGTCATAAGATCTTATCCAGAACTTCTCATCCTCGGTCACCCAGGGCTAAATATAGATTCCGATACTCTCCACTATACCACTTGGTATAGTAGAGAGTATCGGAACATATACAAAACCCTGGGTAACCGAGGATGGAACTTATAGGAACTATAACTAACTCGTTATGACAGAATTTCTTGTTTCACATATATGCCAATTAGATATTGAACAAATGGTACATTGTCATATTCAAATCAATTTTAAATATGTTATCCTGTTTACGACTTATCGAGGTAATAAGATTCCTCGGGGTACCAGTTTGAACTTCATATACATGGCTAAGATATAAAATTATGGAATATTTTTATTCATATTTCTCAAAATGAGTTTATGTCAAATGTCTTAACTTCAGATGGTCCTTTACCTCATTACTTAACACTATTTTCCATGGATGAAGTTATCAAGTAAAAGGCAAACACTGTGATCGGTCATTTCTGTGTAAACGCCTTTTTATCTTTAAGGTATGGAAGAGGTTCAAATAGGTTAGTTTTAGAATTGATACGTTTGATTTAAAAACAATGTCATGCAATTGGTACAATCTATTTTCTTTTTGTGTGAGGTCACTTTATTTACCCCAAACCTTGATTCTGTCATTTTGGACATTAGTTTGGCTAAGAAGAATATTTTGTGTGTTGACATTACCGAAAGCCTCGGCCAGGTAGACA
Organism: Steromphala cineraria; assembly: GCA_916613615.1. Taxonomy (NCBI): domain Eukaryota; kingdom Metazoa; phylum Mollusca; class Gastropoda; order Trochida; family Trochidae; genus Steromphala; species Steromphala cineraria. The sequence continues at coordinate 19,983,637 of OU744726.1, forward strand.
GCTATAGGTATACTCTGGGAGAACATCTGACCATCCACCACAAGGACAGGTAGCTGACCACATGGTGTGTCTGCAACATTGGTACAAGGACGACATTAAAGACATCGAACGAAGACACTTTCATCATAGATCTAATATACATTTAATTAAATCTGTCAACCTTTGCCAGTCATGTTATTCATGTTATTTTTAACATGCGCCTGAAACATTTGATGAAAGTATGGTCAAGAAAAATGCATTTTTAAGAAAGTAATCATGTTCGGTACAAGAATGCATTAAGTCTCGTCTTAGACACTTTCTGAAGCCAAAAGTGCTGTTCTGGAATATACCTTCGAGAACCACATTTAAGACATCTAACGAAATACGTTTTAATGAAAGAAATTTCTAGGCACTTTCATCATGATGCATGTTAACCCACTACCGACTAATTCATTGCATCTCTATTGTGAATTGCTAGAAAAAGATTGCTCCCAAAATGCAAAATTAAAATTGAAAAGGGTTACACCATTTCGAATTGCAGATGAAAATGTGCAAAATTACGTTTACGTACAAACCAACTGACCAGGTCGAGAATATACGAGTTTGTGCAATGATAAGAAATCTTATCGCTTACTGATACTGATTGACTTTCTTATCATCAAGAGGCTCTTTATGTTATCAGGCATGAAACTATTGGGAGACATTAATGAATCCTAAAGTAAATCTGTTTTGAGGGTTATCAAATTAAAGTAATGTTAATAATTATTAAATATTTATCAATTTATTGAAAATTATAGTCTTTTCTCACCTGCTTTCACGGCCGGCCAGGTATCTTTATTATACCTTTTATCTTCATACTTCACACCTGCAGCGGCGAATAGCAATCTCGCAATCTCGGCCTGGCCTCGGGCCTCAAAGTACATCAGCTTGTAGTCTGGCATCGTAGTTAACTCTCTGACAGAGACACTATTTAAACTCAACTAGATGATTCTCTATACTACGCTAAACTGTAGTGGTTTTATCGGGTCACTTAAGTAAATATAACCTAAATGGACAGAGCTAGCTATAGACACGAAACTTGGCCTAGATTTAGGAAAATCCTTGGTGATGATGAAATTTGTTTTGCTGTGTCAGTGATTATTTGATATGTAGAATGAAAATTTGAACTACTATAAAAGAACTAAGGGAGTTTTTGAATTTTTTTTGAAAGTGCAAACATGCAAAACAAGGAATATTAATGTTTATTGCAAATGAAAATTTAACATATTGTTGATATATGTTGTCAACTGACATTTGTAGAAAGCTCCAATGTGCACGCTATTTGGACCTTGTTTTAAATATTTTACAGCTGCTTCAAGCGAAGTGCGAGCAAATCCAAATATTAACAACAAAATTGCCTTTGCAGAATTGCATAATCATACGTGCATAATCATAACTATGTAGAAGAATGTTTATTGTAACAAGCGTTCATTGTAAATTATATGACCGAATTTACTTTAAGCGCTGACTTTCCAGAAAGTATCATAAAAAGCACTGATCGACGTTCCAGAAGTTATCAAAATATGAAATGACGTTCAAGAAGTTATCATAATAAGCACTGACGTTATTGAAGTTATCATAATATGCAATTACGTTCAAGAAGGTATCGTAATACGCACTTATCGACATTCCAGAAGTTATCATAATATGCAATGACGTTCAAGAAGTTATCATAATAAACACTAATCGACGTTCAAGAAGTTCCCGATATAAGCACTGACGTTCAAAAGTTTTCATAATAAGCAATGACGTTATTGAAGTTATCATAATATGCAAATACGTTCAAGAAGGTATCGTAATACGCACTTATCGACGTTCCAGAAGTTATCATAATATGCAATGACGTTCAAGAAGTTATCATAATAAACACTGATCGACGTTCAAGAAGTTCCCGTTATAAGCACTGACGTTCAAAAGTTATCATAATAGGCAATGACGTTATTGAAGTTATCATAATATGCAAATACGTTCAAGAAGGTATCGTAATACGCACTTATCGACGTTCCAGAAGTTATCATAATATGCAATGACGTTCAAGAAGTTATCATAATAAGCAATGATGTTCAAGAAGTTATCATAATAAGCAATGACGTTCAAGAAGTTATCATAATATGCAATTACGTTCAAGAAGGTATCGTAATACGCACTTATCGACGTTCCAGAAGTTATCATAATATGCAATGACGTTCAAGAAGTTATCATAATAAGCACTGAAGGTCCAGAAGTTATCATGATAGGCAGTGACGTTCTAGAAATTATCATAATGATATTGTCATTACTCAGATGACTGTTAATAGTGCTATATGTGTAAACACACATTGAAAAGCTGTACGTCTCCATTGAAATATGCATGTGCTTCTAATTCTCAAAAAAGGCTTCGATTTCACATCAGCAGACGTTAGAGATGAACATTTCCTAACGAAAAACGTTTTTGAAGATATAAAAAATATAATGAGAGAGGGTTTATAGTAAATCACTATGGGAAGTAAACACAATAAGTTTTGATATTTTCAAAATTTAACAATACATTTTCACTAGTTAGACTTGGCATTTATAAATGGGTAATCAAAACTGATAAACTAATACCCGTTTTTGAAAATTATAAAGTAAATCATAAATTGAAACCGAACGCGTAGGTTCCCGTAAGCAGTGAGATGTTACCGTGAAAAATCAAACAATTATTTTGATAGTATCAAAAATCTCATAACACAAATCAATTATCCATAATCAGAGGACAAAGTATTAAGATTCACATAAAATAAATTTGCGGCCATTTTGTGTGAACACCTTTTATTCATTTCAAATTATCATTTGAAATGTTCCATGACTTGTGCATACAGACAAGATATTACGTGAGTAGTAACTTTTACCAAGTAGATCCTAATAGCCTTGTCAACAGCGTAGTATAGCTTAGCTCTCGTGTTCTAAATGGACTAATTATAGATAATTGGTTTTAACAGTTAATTATGACATGGGCCGTCTTGACCTTCTAACTGTTGACTAGACATCGCTATTTGTGGTCGGCGTCTTCTAACATCCTGGTTTTGGATGGATAAAGTGAGAACGTTTAAAGACTCGATTTACTTATGCGTTTGTAAATGTCAACTGCGTGAAGGCATAGCGTTTGTAAGGCTTGAAAATGAAATCCTTTGAACAAGGTGTTATGGTGATCGTTATGTTAACAATTGTTACAACATCGGCCAAAGTTCTCCAAAGGACTGAGTTGGAGAATGCCGAACCTTGCAATGATGATCTGAGAGGTAAGTTCATCAATGATCTTATTTCACAATTATTTGTTTGGAAGACATATTATTAAGTTGATGGTGACAAGAAGAAATAGTGATTTGACAATCTACAACTTCTCCTAATTGTCTTTCTTTTACTCAATGGCTTTTCCCCGCATTGCCGTCAATCCAGTAAAATATGGCTATTGAAGATGTGTATTTGAAATTTTCATGATAGTTAATATGAAGACATTGATAATCTATCATACTTATTGTTGCCACATCCAAATCTAAACAAAATCCATTGAAACACCATATTCCTAAGCTAACAACCTAATTCATTACCGTCGTTACATAAATAACTGTACAGCAATGACATTATTGGTTAATTATGGCAGTGCAATAATAATGATTCTGCTTCTTCAGCGGTTGTGTATCCGCGAAACTCCTACATTGCCTGATAGGACAAAGTCGTTGTTTACATGTACATGTATATAACCAGTCAAGGAAATTCTTTCCACTTAAACAAATATTGCGACACGAAGTTTTGGCGTTTACATATTTTTAAAGTAGAACATAACGAATAATATAGTTATCATAAATGACACAGCTGTTTGAGTTGCATTCTACAAGTTGATGGTATAAGGAGGACAAGAGAAATTCTATGGATAAACAACTTCTTTAATTGAATGTCAAATAAAAAGTTGTTCGTCCATATAATTACTCTCGTTATGTTCAACTAAGAACTCTCCTCTTCCCTATAAATGCATTCTCTCCCAACAGAGAACAGCTCAGTCATACCCGAGTTAGCCCCTATTCTTTTACGCCAAGATCCTGGGGTTCCGGCAGATTGCCCTAGCGGCAACAAGTTGTAACTTGAGATATCTCCCTTATTTGCATCCAATGAAAACTACTTATGGATATCCACGACTTCGGAAATTCTTAACGGTCGTAAAGTGACTTGCAAAAGCATCATGCCTTTAGGATTGTTTTAAATTTACAGTGTGAGAGGGAAAATATTCGAAAATCAGATATGGATAGGGTTTTTCATTAGAAACATTCTGTTTTATGGTTGTGTAAATTGTTTTGTTTTATGATAAATTTTATTTTTTATTAATTTACCATAAAAACTAATGAGCGGTTAAAAAGCAATGTTTTGTAGAAGGAAGAGTTATCTCCCCTGGATGCCGAACCACACGGGAATAGCCGAGCTTTTGCGAATGACCACTTTTGAAACAGCGTCGCTGATTGCACAACTAACTTCGATTGCCTCCAATCAGATTTCTACCTTTCTTTCCTATGCATTAGCCGTAATAGAACAGAGGCTAACTCAGGTATGACTGAGCTAGCTACCTCTGTGGGGAGAGAATGCTATAAATGACACTGTGGTGAATTAATGTCATAAGTATTTTTAGTGCATTGTTTCCGCTGAGCAAATGCAAATGTTCAATTTGTTACTTAACTCTAATAACTTTGAAAGCAATACTTGAATGTTAATGGTATGATAAAAACGCTGTTCCAGAACCCCTGACCACGAGACGTCCCACTGGAATCGGTTCTGGCAATCATCACCGGTGCAGAATGTGTCGGATGGTGGGACTTCAGGAGTGCATCAACCGATTCTGTGAAATAAGTAAATACTAATAAGTGGATTTTATTTTGATGAAATATCCTCGAAAATGGTAGACATTTTATTCAATTATATAAAGTCATATTTCATCCTTTTATTTGTGTATGATGAAAAACGTCCAGGAATCAAAGCAACGACATTGAAATCATTTATATAACAATGGCAACTCAGCCACTCAATCTGTGCAGCTTCAGTAAATATCGAAGCTAAGAAGCTCATTGTTGATAGACAAACAAGAGTTTCTTAGTTTACATTCCTGGATTACATTCCTGGAAGTGTACTCGCTAAATGATGTTGGCATGACAATTTCCAACTTGTCTGAAATATTGAGGACTTAAGTTCCAAATAATTGCCATTACAGAAATACAAACTCGTTCCATAGGGTACAGTGTTGGTTTCCCACAGGAAATTGAAAATAGTTAATTTTTATAAGGGTAGAAAACATAGAAACCAATACCCGTCCCCTACATTATAGGCTCAAGAAAGCTATTGTATAGAGCAGGGGTACTTATTTCTATCCACGTTTAAATACTGTTTACTTTCAATTTTCTGTGGCTTTCTCTCCTAATGGTTCTGCAACAACCTTAATAGTCACATATCCTGTTACCAGTTTAGTGAAATAAAAGTCATTATTTAATCAATCACATCCTGACGTTTAGAATAAGGATGGCGTTGGTAACGAAGAAAGAATATTTCAAACTGGTTACATATTATTTTCATGTAGTTAAGGCTCGGAATCCTCTCAATTTTAATCAAACAGTAAATAATAATCCCCACCAAACTGAATCATATATTTTCCCCAAACCAGCATATCCTTAATCCGAAATATTCTAAACTGACACAAAATTAGTCCCTTGTCTACTTGTTTTCAGTGTATCAAACCTAAATAGTTTTACTTGTTTTGCAGCACACTAACGTGGTTTGCTAACTAAATTTGAAGAGGAAACTAACAACTAACCAGCGATGCATGTCTTGTGACCTGCACTAACACTACAACTAGTGTCGTTGAATTCCTTGATATCAACCCTGTCTTACCACCAAACCTGAAGTCTTTGTGATCAACTCTGCTTCACCACATTCTCTCCACACAGAGGCAACTCAGTCATACCCCAGTTAGCCTCTGTTCCATTACGCCAAAATCCTGGGGTTCCGGCAGATCGCCCTAGCGGCAAAAAGTTGTAACTTGAGATATCTCCCTTATTTGCAGCCAATGAAAACACCTTTTGGATGTCCACGACTTCGGGAATACTCAACGGTCGCTCAGTGACTTTTAAAAGAATCATGCCTTTAGGTTTCTTTTTCATTAACAGTGTGAGTCTCAAAATCAGATATGTATAGGGTTTTTCATTAGAAACATATTGTTTTATAATTGTGTAAATTGTTCTTCGTTTTATGATTAATTTTATTTTAATAATTCACCAAATAAAAACCAATGCGAAGGTAAAAAGCGATTGTTTTGTAGAAGAAAGAGTTATCTCCCTTTGATGCGGATCCACACGGGAATAGCCGAACTTTTGCGAATGACCACTTTTGAAACGGCGTCGCTGATTGCACAACTAACTTCGATTGCCTCCAATCAGATTTCTACCTTTCTATCCCGTATGTTAGCCGTAATAGAACAGAGGCTAATTCAGGTATGACTGAGTTGCCTCTGTGGGGAGAGAATGGCTTCACCAATGCAATTATTTTAATTTCTTCACACCAGCTATATATGTTTTTCGAAATAAAAATATCCTTGACTTTATGGTGAAAACTGTTTTCAGTATAAGTGTTTTCGTTGTCAACCCCTTGAAAAAACTTTGTTTAACTGTCGGTAACTCATTTATCATTATCTATCTGATATATCTGATATATATGTAATAAATAAACCATAATGCATTTGTCAGAGTTGTGTATCATTCAAATCGACGAAGTAAGAAGGCGTAGAGATATTTTACAGCCGCTTCAAAAGAAGCGGAACTCAATAGTTTGCTTAGGGTAAATATAATCCATTGTTTTGTTTCGCCAAGGATACATAACTGGACTCAACAACGAATGTCGGGGTATTGTAGTAAGGACCAGTCAGTAATGGAGACGGGCACTAGATTAATATTACTGAGGAAGTAACATAAACTCGCGGATTTAACAAGTAAAACATTACGTACAAATAAAAAACGAGTAAGTAAGTTGATGAGATAGTTTTATTTTGGTCATCATCTAAACACCTTTCATTTGATTTCAGTAGTTAAAATTAAATACGACCTTCTCCAGACTCACTACATATAAATGCAACTCAAATGATTTGTGCATAGAAACCTTATACCGAACTATCATATATTAAACAGATGGCTTGCTATACATATTTCAATATCTTTCATAAAACACGAATTACGTTAGTTTTTACACTGACATCAAACAAGACAATAGCGTCGACACAGTTAATGAAGAGGTATAGCGCCAGATCTACAATGCCGACTGGGACTATTATAGATAATTGGTCCATTCCGACTAATTATAAAATGATGCGACTGGGCATGACATTATCTCTGGGCGGAATGTTAACCTTGTTTTATAAGTTCTTTTCCTGCTAATATATAGACAGTGAGAAGGCGTTGGGGAAGAAAGGTTTGAAAATGAAATCCCATGGAAACGTTATTTTGATGATCGTTATATTAACAATTGTGACAACAAGAGGGAAAACAGATCATCAAATTTCTGATTCTGAGATTGTCGTACCGTACAAGGTTGATCTTAGACGTGTGTAACATTCTTGATACCCTTTTGACAAAATACAAAAACGATTGTGAAATAAATGTTCTCTAATTAAAATATTTGCAACAATGTTGATCATCAATACGATTTGTTTCACCTTTTTAGTTACATCTTAGTAAAGATCTACCACAATGCCGTCTATACCTCACATTTGTAGATTCATTATAATGACTATATACGAATGCAATGTAATATGTAGACGATCTTCCACACTGCATGCATTGTTGTTTTTATTGCATGTTGTTTAACAAGGTAATGTTAAATCAGATAACGTTTCACTACGTTTTTGTATATTTGCGTTTTTAGATTTTGGCATTTTAATATTCCAAAATATGTCTAGCTATACTGAGAAAATGAATGAATATTGGTCGTTGTAATGTTACAAAATTAATTCTGTTGGGTCATTTGACCGTACTTTTAGTCACTCTCGTTGAACAAAAGTCACTAGTATCAACAGTTTAAGAGGTTAAAATCGCAAATTTGGAAAGTTGACAATTCTGTAAAAGTTACCTAGTGATGATCAGATAACTGAAACTATCTTAACTTTTCTTAACTTCAAATCTTATATTCAAAATAGAATGCTGCAAACATTTATCAAGTGTATATATCAATATTCAAATTTTCTTCTAAACCTTCTTTTTACACTAAGTGTCGTCAAAGTTGTGCCTCTTTCGATGTATAACATGTATACATTGATAGCATCCTGTCACAGGGAACGAACGTTACGCTAACTCCACTAATCTGTACCCTGGGTTCAGAAGCTAGATTCGCTCGCGCGGCCCGACTGGGGATGTAGCCAATCAAATCATTTTCTCGCCACCTTCTCGATAAAATTTGAACGGGAAAATGATTTCATTGGCTTGTCGGGCCGCGCGAGCGAATCTAGCTTCTGAACCCAGGGTACAGATTAGTGGAGTTAGCGTAACGTTCGTGCCCGGAGACAGGATGACATTGATAGAGGCACAAAACATGTAAAACAATCCTTATAATTACAAAATTGCAAAAAAATCTAACGTCCATGTCGTGAGATTGTGGTTTGTAAAGACGAAACAATACAAAGTTGAATCAAAAATGAGAACTTCATTTACTAAAACGGAAGGAGATTTAATTTTGTTTTTGCAACCATTGACACCCATGCAATCACAATTTGTCTAAACTGGAATTCGAAGTCCGCCGTTTGCGTGACGGTCGGAGCGAACAAGCTTGAGGACTCTTGTTTATTAAAATAAAGGTGAAGGTAGGGATTCCGTTAGGGAGAGGAAAGTATTTACTTGTCTAAAAACGCAGGTAAGAAGTGATAAGATATTTAAATATGCCTTTGCAACAGAACGTAACTCGCAATTGTCAAAACCGGACTATTGCGTCAGGGAATTGTGACGTCATAAGGAATGAATGCACGGGGTATGGTTGCACATTTTTTCTGCATTTATCGAGAAATGGTTGCATGTTTTTGAGAGCTTTCGACCAATCAGAATCCCCGTAAAAGTGTAACAAAACTATTTTGTAATTATGAAATAATAACAATGATGATAATGATATTACTTATAATGCCACTTATAAGTCTAATACCAAGAGGAAGTGCTTCTCATTGACTGTACATTACCGGTATTACCCTGAGGGAATTTCAAAGCAGGTACTAAGCAATGAACTACTATATAAGTCTGTACTTCCCCTATCAAGGAACCTAGTTGTACAGGTTAGATGGACTGATTGCAATGTTGATGAAGTGCCTTGCCAAAGGACACAGTGTAAAACCCAAGTCACACATGTTTGGTGTTTTCTGGATTCGAATCCGTGATAAGCAAGCACCCTAACCATTACACAACCGTGCTACACAAATGTTGTTTTTTTGGTGACCAAATGGTTTTCTGGTTGTCATATTAAAGTTCAGGTCCCATACTTTTAAGAGACGTTCCTGTGTTCGTGCATTTCGTTATTTAAATAAATGAGTTAAAACACTCAAATTTAAAAATTACTCTTTATGTTGTCTCAGTGCCACATACGACCTACCAAGCTACTGGAGTCGGGTCCGGCAACAACAATATATGCAGTCTCTGTCGGAGGTTGGGCATACAGGAGTGCATCGACAGATTCTGTCAAACAGGTATTTACAGAGCCATTGATAATAATAATGTAATATTAATATTGTCATCTGTTGTATTGTAATTTTTGAGAAATATTTTGATAACCAACAGATATGATTTAGGTTGTGTCAAAAAAATTAAGATTTAAAAAACATTATCTGCTTAAATATCTTGTTCTTCTTTGCGATGAATTCACTGTGGCATAAGGAATTAATAATATATCGCGGTATTGAATGTCCAGACAACTTTAAAACAAACTCATTCGAAGCCAAGGAACTTGTTCTTAAAATTGAAAACGTTTGTCTAGTTAAACAATGAATGTAAAATCCTTCTTACAGATAAGGATGATCAATCAACATTGATATATCTAAACGTGTATAAGTTCGTTTTTGAAAACTTTTATTCACCAATAAGTCAAATCTTAATTGTAGGAAAGGTTCTGCATGTCTGGTGGGGTATTGAGACACGTTTGACATATTTGTGTTTAATGTCCTTTATATATTTGAACTTGTTTTTCAGTGGAGATTGTGGCTGCTGTAGAGGAAAGTTAGCAGTCACTCTAAACTTGCGTAATCTACACCGTACCATCAGTAACAGATCCTGTTATCCTATGTTATCTCATTTGTGCTATTAACCAAGACAGAGTCATTGATATTTCATCAATGGAAACTCACGTTTAACAAAACAATGAGAGTGCCTATAATTCTTTGTTGTCACATTCTTTTCACAAATCGGAAAATTATTTGTAATACTGTTTGCAAAGTCTTTATAACAAGACTCGAGGAGTTTAAGCGCTTTATACAACCTTCATTTACTAAGATCAGATGAGTTGTTGTTATCCCGTTATGCTAAATACGTCAACCAAGGCAATAGGAGCCTTGTAATCCATCTACACAAATACAAATATTTACCCAGACAAGGAGAGTGTCTGTTATTCCTTTATGCAAACTATATTTACATAGACTATAGGGGAGTCTTTGTAATAATTCCTTTATTATAACTGCTTTATTATAAAAGCTCTGTAATTCCTTAATGCAATCCACATATACCAAGAATAAGGGAGTATTTTATTCCTTTATGCAAACTATATTTACCAAGACTAAAATTGCCTTTGTAATTCCCTTGTGCAAACTACATATACACCAAGTCTTGTATCTTTGTAATTCCTTTATGCTTACTATATTTAACCACATAAGAAGAGTGTCTGTGATTCCTTTATGTGATTTCCGTTTACCAAAAACAATTCTATAAATTTCCTCTTTTAAAAAAAATGTACGATGAATGTACTATGTCTGTCGTTTCTTGTTGCCGACTCGCTATTGAGTTTGTTACAAATAAACAGTATCTTAACTTGAGTTCATTTGTCTTGTCTCTTAATACTTATAAAATAGATTCATAGATGAAATAGTTTTGATTCGTTCAAAGAGAAACGATATCTTGTAAATTTAGATTTTATGTTATCGGTCATCATTTATCATAAATGAAAAATTCATGTGCATTTTATCTAATATTTGTTAAAGTTTAAATAGAAATATGAAATATAAAATATTTGTTGGATAGGACTTTGTCAAGAAATTTGTGAAGTTGTATTTGTTGTTGTTCGATCAATGAACAATTTAATTAAAACAAAAACTGTTAAAAAGTTAAAATAATCTTTTGACTAGAAGCTACACGTATATAATAATTAAGGATCTGTGATGCATAACATTGTAAAAGATCATCAATAACATGTATCATTAGAACCTCATTTCAATTTATTTTTGTATGGCTTTCAACTCAACTCTCTGTTGACAGAATATGTCAACTAAACAATCTTAAATGAAATTCAAGAGGACGCATTGATGTATTCTTTTCTTTGCCAAATGGTTAAACCTAACAACTATAATGTAAACCTTACTAAAATAAGATGGATTAAGCGTGAAACAATCATGTGATAAATCGTTATTAGTACAAACAGGGAATTACTCTCGAATTTTGTTTTCAAAAATACCCCGATCTGACTGTCCCTTTAACATATGTAATGATACAAATAAAAAGCAGCAAATCTGACGTGGTTGAAAGGCTGGCCAAGTGAATTGTTTTGATTAATTAAGTTCTGAAAAGTAGGGGAGACCAGGGCAAAGCGCGCCCTCTAACATATAAACGTGTTTTCTGGGCATATAAACATGTTTAGAATGCAACTTGCAGCATGTCTCTAATTCTCATCTGATAAACTATTTTATGACAAATGCTTTTTAAACTACCATGCCTGCATAAAGAGATATTAACGAAAATGTATTTCGTCAAAGGCGGTGCACTTTGCCCCGTAGTTTGGGGCAAAGTGCGCCATGCGAATTGTGATATGTCAAACACCTATAATAAGCCATTACCATACAAAAAAGTTTTTAAAAGTGCCATGCAGCTCACAGGCACCCTTATAAAACTAAACAAATAATACAAATTCTAAGCTTAGTATTCAAAGAAGGACAAAATATGTCATGTACCTTTATTTTCGAAGTTCTTATCCAAAAACTTACATGATTAATATAAACGAATTTCTAAAACCTATAGGAGTCTTGACAATTTAACTCATTTACGATCAGAAACCAGCAAATATAAGAAAGAAATAAAGAAATTGATTGGTTAAATGACAAATTTAACATTCTACAAACATCTAAACTCTGGCGGACTTGCCCATACGGCCTGTCTTCTTAATTGTTTAGGGATAAATCAAAATCTATGATGAATATCTAACTAATATTAAAAAATTAAAGAAAACATATGTGTTTTCAAATGAAACAAAAACCCTATAATATATTTTTATTCTTCATTTTAATACCAATTTTAAAAAAATATAGGAAAATAATAGAATGAAAATAACAACTTTATTTTACAATATTTGCTTCTAAAATTAATTGATAACTCTGAAACTATAATGTGTTGACCATAAATATATATTTTAGATCACTCGGGGCAAAGCGCTCCCCCCGGCTCACTTTGCCCCTTTGAGGGTAGCATTCGCTTTTTGCATCATAGAAAATAACTAAAGCAACGGATTGTAAATATCCTTATTTAATGAATAGATGATATATTTTTGTGTAATAGGTGTCCTAGAGTTTAATGTTGCGTTTTATGTTTATGTGAAATATTGGAATTCGGACATATTCTTTCGTTAAAGAAAAATGACGTTTTTTCAACTTTTTGCAATGGTAAGTCTCCTACTCACGCTAACGATGCAAACGTCGACCACAACGTTTCTTAACGTTTGCTTGCATTGTTTGATAATGACAAACCACGCCATCTGTCAATCGTTAAGGAGAAATAACGCTTAGTCACTTTGCCCCGACGGCGCGCTTTGCCCTGGTCTCTCTAATTGAGTAAAATATTGTGACAAGCAATGGTAGTTTTACTTTTCCAAAATTGTGAATTTTGCTGATAGCTTCGTAGACAAAAAGTGACTTATAGAACAACAAAGAGTACAAATGATATATTACAATAATCACGATCATATGATTGCATTGACTTATACGATTCATATTTCGACATAATGCATAGGTCATATAGGTTATGTAGATGCTAATGTACGTATTACTTTAAGTTCAATCTTTGTTGTCTGTGCAATTGGCATTAAAAAGAGTCAACAATTATCAACATGATATATTTTCGAGCTTCGTATATTATAACTTGATTTCGAACTAATATTATTTGTATAATTATATACAATCTTCGCTTTCTCCGTAGTTCTTGTAATGCTTCCCAAAGATATTCATAATAAAGACATATAATAAGTGTACATTTTGGTAAACCAGAAACTATTCTTGCTGCTTTTAACTGAATCTGTTCAAGCTTACTAATCTGTTCAAGAGTACAACCGTCCCGAACTTATTCAAGATGAGGACGAATAATCACGATTTTGATCTTCTTGAGAGTATGTTATATATTTCAAAAGTCGCATTGAGATAACCAATTTTGAATCACTTAGTATCATGGTTTGAATGTGATCTGTCCATTTTCCATAACTTGCAGAGATAAGATAATCAACTAAAGTGCTTCAAATTCAAATGAAATCGAGCAAGAGTCACATGATGGAAAACAACTTTGCCCGAACTGATTATAGTAGGTTTGGTTTGCCCAACCTTACAGTTAATAATAAAATTTCAATAGTTGGTGTTCTTAGGAGGCCTTTTGCAGGGAATTGACGATAAGAAGCATCTACTACAGCACACAGCAACAACAACTATACTATTAATACTACTACCGCTACAACAACAACTACTACTACTACTACAACAAAAGCTACTACTACTACTACTACTACTACTTCTACTACTACTACGACGACGACGACTACAACTACTACTGCTTCTGCTTATACTACTACTGCTGCTACTACTACTACTACTACTACTACAACTAAAGCTACTACTACTACCTATTACTACTACTAAAGCTACTACTACTAATAATACTAATAGTACTTATTTTACTACTAAAGCTACTACTACAACTACTACTACTACTACTACCAGTACTACTACTTCTATAGCGACTACTACTACTACTAATAATAATAATACTAGTACTACTACTACTACTACTACTACTACTACTACTACTACTACAATAACAACTAAAGCTACTGCTACTACTACTACTAATAATAATAATAATACTAGTATTACTTTTACTACTAAAGCTACTACTACTGCTACAACTGCTGCTACTACTACTGAATTATTACAAACACACTAGGCTACTGTCCCTTTAATAAAGACAAGACACATGTTATCATTGGAAGGACACGGTGAAACAGCTGTAGTGTTGGGTACATAATGAAGCGTTATAAAATAATATTATAATTGAATATATGTGAAATGAAAACATGTGGTATTAATCAAATCACTTTTATGTCGAGCAGGGATAATAAAGCGATAAAATACTAAATTATCTTCACAAAACATACACAGAATAGATTGAAATGAAACCCAGACGATGAGAAAACTTGTCACTTTTATATTCTGCTCTTCTATATCTCAAATTTAACTATACTAAATAACATGTAATGATATTTTCATTAAATGAATCATTCAAAAAGTAAAGATTTTAATTTTTTTTATTCGTTTTAATATATCTAAAATTCAAATCTGTCTTCTGTAATTAGTTAGTAATTAGAACATAAAGAATGTAAAAAAATCTAATGATTTTCTCGAAAACAGTTTCGTGTTATAAATGTCTTTAAACTAATATAGGCAGGAAAAATGTGATTTATGATTGAGAATTGTGTAACACATGTAGAAAATAACGATTTTATATAAGATATTTCTGTAGCAATGCACATTTATACACTATTTCCGGTTTGTATATCAGACATGTCACAAAACGGTTACGTCATAGCATTAACCGTTACCTGAGACAGTACATATGCGCCCAGTCAAATGGTAACATTTCACTCCTGTTTATACATGTCAGCATAAACTGATTACTGCTAATGTGAATAACAATGAAACTGTAATCAAAGCTAATCTGTATTTATCCATGAAACATATGTTCGAAAATTTAGCAAATGCATATGGAGCAAATTCGTGTGATATCGGTCGTTTATTATCGTCGAGCAATGACACAAACAAGGACATATAATTAGAATGGTTGCACTTGCCTATTGTTTAATAATTAGAGAGGTTTTAATCTATTTTGAACTGACTGCATTTAATATGAATCAAAATAATTAAATTCGCATCGTCTACCATTTTCAAAATTAACAGCTCATGCGGCGCACTCAACAATACATAGTTGACGATACCATTCCAGTCGAACAAAGCCAGGGATGCGCCGGCTGTTGCGAAAACATAACCTTTGACATTGCAGCGTCACGAGATAATCGTGCAGCATGGTCCATTGTGGTCACGTGATCAAGTTGCACGCCATTCATAAACAGAGGCCTCAGACTCACCCAGACAGTGTCTTATTCCACAATGCCGTCCTACAAGCTGAAATATTTCGATGCCAGGGGGTTGGCAGAAACTACTCGGCTACTGTTTGCACTTGCGGACCAGCCATACGAAGATATACGAGTTGCAAGGGCAGATTGGCCGGCCACCAAGTCATGTGAGTATTTTTAGCCTTGCATCGAAGGCGTTTTCTTGTCGTGTGGTGAATGTACGGGTTATATAACGCAAAGATAGTGATGATCGGTGAAGGGATAGGTGTTTAAGGAGACGTTAATGGGTATGAATGGACATATAGTAACAGCAGCAAATATCTATTGAAGTATTATCGTTTGTAGTAGTATTTGAAGAACAAAAGTAGAAGTAGTAGTTGTAGCATAAGAAGAAGCAGCAGTAATAGTAGTAGTAGTAGTAGAAGTAGTAGTAGTAATAGGGACAATATAGCTAACCCGATTAGAAAACGACGAAACACTTGTAGTTGTGCCTGCATCCCGAGCAGTGGAAGTAGAAGTTGATTAGTATTTATTTAAGCCAGCGGTTTATATATATTTGTCAGCAGCAATAAGAATATAAAGCAATAGGTTTGTCCTGAAATTAGCTATATATAGTGACAAGCAATCGTGAAACTTTGCTGACAACTTGACGGGAAGGAGCTGATATTTTTAGCAGCATACATGCTACTTCTAGTACTACTTACTACTACTGCTGCTACCACATCTACTACTACTACTACTACTACTGCTGCTGCTACTACAACTGCTACTGCTACCGCTACCGCTACTGCTACTGCTACTACTACTACTACTACTACTACTGTTGATAATGTATTGGTTACTTGAATAGTTTGATTTGCACAAGAAGTACTAGATTAATATTTAATCCATAAAATATTTTTAAACAATAACTGCACCTTGATTTATAGTTTTCCTTCAGGCATTTCATTTCATATTGAACTCAGTTATTCTAGACTTGCAGAATCAAGACCTAGGCTGTATAAGGCTGCTATATAATACAGTCGTTAAGAAAGTCTAAAGAAGTACTAGAGGAAGTGTATTTCTGTTTTGATTGTTATAATCTTGAATGGTGCAAACAAAAATTAAAACGCTAATTCACTATACCAACATATTCAAAAGTTAACCATTGATTGTCTAGACAATCAAGTAACGGGAGGTCCTAATCCAAAGTCAATGTTTGTATGTGTCAGATTATTGTATTAATGCTCTTATATCCGTGCCATCATTAGGGCTGATCCTCTATTTCTTGTGGACCATGCTATAACTGCTTTGATCACCTCCAAAAATAGACTGTTATTATCACTTCTATGTTTAGTTTCCATGGCAACGTTGACAAACCAATCGATGAGCTCAATAAGGAAATCTTTCTTGATCTTATGGCGATGTGCAATGTCTTTTTTAGTATTCAATCACTGATAGAAGTCATTAAAGCCGATTATTAAACATTTTAGGTTATCCCTCAATATATATTGATATTTAAACATGCCCATACCTGACAATTATGATAGGTATACAATTAGCAATTATTTGTATTACATGTTTGTTGTACTGTGACATTTTTGTTCGATATCAAATAACCTGTCATTAAAAAGGTTATTTGCGGTGACTTTATACGATAAAAAATATGCGTTTGAACATAAAATGAAAAGGCAATCATCGAATCTATTGTAAATACCAAATTCCTGTTGTCAAACCACAGCTCAATCTGGTACAAACTAGTTGTTACGTTTACACATAGGTCCATAAATTTTATAGTAATGTAGGACTGTAAAAAGATAAGTAGAACCCTAATGGTATTATTTGCACTCACAGCCGGATAAGATATTTGGGGTTAAGTCAAGCCAGCGGACCGCAGTTCATATTATATTTTACTTGAATTAACCCTTGAATTAAACATTACATTATGGCAAGCAAATTTTCATTTTGGAAAAATGTACATCCGGAAATTAAATTTTCTTAGACCCCTCTTGAATTTTAAGAAAATATTTATCATCCTAGTTTCAAGTTTAGTTTTGGGAATACTTGAAGGTAAATGCAACTTGTAACGGTTAGTTTCGTTTCATGAGATCTTCTCCTTTACCGTAAAACTATCTACTGTCCCTTTAAACTAACAGTGCGCATCTGATCATGACCCAGTCATAATGACCCGGTATGTATGTGTGACATTTGCCGAAATAACCTGAGAATAACACCAGGTAGCGCATCCCATGCTTTTGATCAGCAGTGAATGACTCTTGTAGATTCGTTTGTACATAAGTATGCCCACGACAAATAGGTGTAAATGATACTTTACTCGAAAGAATTTAAGTAACACAAGTCAGTTGTCCTCAAAATAGATATATATGTACATTGCTAAACCTTTTTTTAAAAGGAACACACACAATCTTGATGACATCTTGGGATCATATACTGAATTTGATTCAGTTTCTTCAATCAAGTTGATATAACAAGAAACATACATGTACTTAAAACAGCACATGTCTAAAGGGTGACTTTATATCTTTTGAATTGGTAAAAGATGAAACATTTCATAATTACAAAATTAATCAAATTTGGAAAAAAGCACCATAAAGATATCAGTAGTTCCATTTCAGGTGTTTATATGGATATTATATATCCGATATGAGCACACCATGAAATAAATACTTTCCTTATAATCTGCAGATATCTGAAGTTGATGCCAATGATGTGTACTAATTGAGTGTTCCTTAAACCTTTCGAGTATAGCACATTATGTGCTGAGAGGTTGAGCTATCAATACTTCAGCATGTAGCTCAGAACAGTGTGCCTTTAAAAGGTATAAATGTACCGTTTTGTGAATTGCCATGTTTACGCAGGAGATAACAGCTTGTTTTCAACCAATAAGGAAACCCAATGTATTCATGTTTAATGCTTTTGCTGTAGTTGATGAACAATAACTTGAACACCGAAGAGAGAAAAGAAAACATAAAAATCTTGATTTGCCCGACTTGTATCTAATTTTCACCTGTGACGTTAATCAGCTATTTCCAAGTCCCATTTAATACATGTATGCTTAAGAATTACTGTTCTTTCTTCATCACGTATGCTGAATCCCATGCTGAAACGTATTTTTTGGGTGTATTCACAGCATCATACGCTTCACACGCATCACACATCTATGTATATATGCACACAGCTTTTAAATAGATAATCACAGTGATTATCTTATACATTTGAAATAAGCTGTGTCAAAGCTCATGGTTCAAGGAGCACGTACATATATTGTTACATGACGCGGAATGAGATAGCTTGATTTCATAGCTTACTCTCGAATACAATGTAGATTGAACATGGCATTATTCAGGCCAACATAATATTACATTCGAGCATTGTATATATATATGCTTTTCACTATCAATCATTGCTATTATGTTAATGTCTGTAGCTTAAATCAATCAATATTTATCGGTTTAGTTAGGTGACAAAACAAGGGTTGAAGGTCTAATCTTTGGTGGAAATCCATCATTTCGTTTTTACTTTGGATACCTTTGGTATCGTAAATACACATAATGACAGATTTTGGATTGAAAATGTTGAATCTGGCGAAGACATGATATAGTAATTGTAATGAATTTCGAAGATATATATACATGAAGCTTTGAATAGAGTAACTTCATTTTCGTTCTTGTTACTGCTTTGAATGTAGATTTTCGACAAACAGCTACCCCACTGATGATCTATACACATGAGTAATTCTATAGGATAAATACATTAAAGGGACAGTAGCACGAATTATCAGTGATGATTTTATATTCTAAAATGTTCACTGATAATTGTAAGTTAATGCTTAATGTATTATTTTGACAGTGTCAAAAAGCTCATTACACAAACCAATCATCCATAGTCAGAGGACAAAGTATGGAGATTCACATAAAATCCATTGGCGGCAATTTTTCGTGAACACCTTTAATTCATTTTGTGGAAGAAAAAGGAGTCGCATGGCTAAACTTTACCTTATATATTTGAATTATTACTGCTCCATTTAGTTTAAATACATTGTCTTTCAATTAGACCCATTCTATTTTTATTTTCCTGACATCACCTTATTTCCCCCTAAAAACGTGCTACTGCCCCTTTCGGCACAAAATCAAATCTAAATTCTTATAATCGTAAAATAATTTTGATTTCTTTTTATATTTAAATGTGATTCACACCCACGATATGCATATTCATTGAATGTTTGGGTGTAAAAGGCCTTAATGGAATGCTCATTGTCTTGTTTTCAGCGACTCCATTTGGTCAGATGCCGATCCTGGATATAGATGGTAAAGAATACTGTCAAAGCAGCGCTATTTCTAGATACGTAGCAAGGGTTTTCGGTATGTATGTCCTCACAAATAATCGCTATCATTGTTTTTCATTAGGAAATGTAACATATTTGCAATTATATACATAGGGTTTATTGCACCGTTCCCATAATGTCAGCGTATATGTTCTGTTCACACTGCTTTGTGAACTATAAATGCAGATTAGCAGATAAATGAGCTTTGAAATGTTGGATTTTCTTCCACTTGTTAGATTAATCGCCCCATCAACAGATCGTTATGTGTTGAAAGGAAGAACATAACTGTTTGTAGTAATGATCCCGCTCGAGAATGCCTTTAATCGTAATTGTAATGTTATTAGGAGAAGTCATTTGACCAGAAAATATCTCTTCGTCATTATGTTAGAAATGAAATACACATTTCATATCTCTGTTAACAGCGTCAGAGTGACGCAAACGTTATTCCCACTGAATTTTCTTGAGTCCCACCCTTCCTATTGAAAAATAAAACGACTGCATTGTCGGTTGAAATATATTCATCTTGTAACGTCATTGTTATGAGTTAAGCAAACTCAACCAGAAAAAATACTACTTTTTTACATGCATTTGTTGAATGTTAATTAATACCAGTTGGTTTGGTGATTTTGAGTTTCAAGGTTGTTTGTAATATAGAGATCTAGAGTGGTAGTATTTGCATATACGACAGAAATACATTGTAATTATTGAATCATATTACAAATATATATCCTGAAGGTATTTCAATGTTTTGTGCAACTATTCCAGGTTTCTACGGTAAGAACGATATCGAGGCTCTAGAGATCGACCAAGTGATGGGTATCTGTCTCGATCTCGCCAACGCCTTTCTCAAGGCTCGCTTTGAGAAGGATGAAGCTAAAAAGGTGATCTTACCCTAATCATTATTTGAATCGATTAAGAGGCAAACCAGTTCTTATGCATTGTACAACAATTAAAGGGGTATTTGAAAATACTAAACTTGATAAATAATGATGCCTTTACTTTACTGACCATCAGATGAAAGTATTACGTGAAAACTATTCATCCGATTTATTTCAAATTTTGCACATGTCTTCTACCCTACAAGGAGGGGTGCAGTGCGAAGTTACAGCAAATTTCGTTAATATTTTTTTTTTTTTTACAAATTTCCATGTTTTGAACTTAGTCATTTTCCAATATCAGATTTGTCCGACCTATTACGTGAAAACTGTTCATCCGATTTATTTCAAATTTTGCACATGTCTTCTACCCTAATAGGAGGGGTGCAGTGCGAAGTTACAGCAAATTTCGTTAATATTTTTTTTTTTTACAAATTTCCATGTATTGAACTTAGTCATTTTCCAATATCAGATTTGTCCGACCTATTACGGGAAAACTATTCATCCGATTGATTTCAAATTTTGCACAAGTTTTCTTCCCTACTAGGAGGGGTGCGGTGCGAAATTGCAACAAATTTCATTGATATTTAATTTTTTTACAAATTTCCATAATTTGAACATAGTCATTTTCCAATATCAGATTTGTCCAACCTATTACGGGAAAAACTTTTCATCTGATTCTTTTCACATTTTGCATGTGTCTTCTTCCCTACTAGGAGCGGTGCAGTGCCAAATCAAAACTAAAATTGATACGGGTTTTTTGTGTGTTTTTTTAAAATAAGTTCCACTTTTTTGATAAGTCATTTTTCTCAATTCCTCTTTGGAGGTCAAATGCTGTGCAAGAGATGACTACATGTACATTGAAAGTAAAAAATAATTCAGTGAGTCAGGGATGCACGGTCGGGGGTATTAGTGAGCCATGCTCACTTTTCTGCTTGTTACTGTTGTCGTACTGTCTTTAAACCTGACAATAAAAACATCGATGATCATATGGATTGAGATCGCAAACTAATGTTTCTATCCATTCTCAGGCGGAGAACAAGGAGACGAAGATGCCTCTGTATCTGGGCATGTATGAGAAAATCATAAAGAACAATGGGAACGGGCACTTCGTCGGAGATAAGGTACTCGTGACACTGAGTGAAGCGCTCATAAAATAAGCACGTTGACAAGACAATGCTTGACTCTGCCTTACAATTTGCAAAAACAACCAAATCCGACTTTATTTATGGTCACTATCACTAGAGCTCATTTTAAGCTCCAACATTTAATCATAACGATGATGATATAAGAAGATAATTTAAAAAATCGATTAAAATTAAAACATTTGGTGACGTTGATGAATCGACTACAAATAGTCGAAGTAAACCTTACCTCAATAATACTCGCTACACTTATATTGAGTCTAGCTACATGCAGTAACAGGTCGCGTTCTTTGCAAGAACATGATACGTGTGGGAAAGTACTAAAAGGTGTCGTTTATATTGATTGCCATAAAAATACCTATAAGTTGCTACTTGTATTGTATGAAAATGCATTTTTATGGAAAAAACTACTTCTTTATATTGAGTAAAACCGTAACAAGCGTTCCTATCTGCTTCTATATTTTAGAACAAAACATAGAGAACCCCAGTCTTCAACTCTTAATAAGGGCGATTATTTTAAAAGTACCATTTCAAGGTTCAAATCATTCATATTTCATTAAGGAAAATGTTTCATGTTTCAGATAAGCCTTGCCGATGTGTTTGTGTTCGACCAGTGCCAGAAGCTTGAAGGTACCTACAGTCTGGATGACTACCCGCAGCTCAAAGCGTGTCGTGATACAGTTGCATCTGATCCTAAAGTCAAGGCATGGCTCGAGAAGCGTCCAGTCACAGACATGTAGTGTTGTCATAGATAGAAATATATCAATACTCATGTGAATTGAGGAACATCTTCGATATTGTGAATCAATTAGTCCGATTTTCCTTTCATTCCTACATTGTTGTTTTTGTTTGTCATTGTTTATTTAAACCACAAAAGTAATAAATATTGCTTTTTATCCCGTCGTTTTTAATCATTTAAAGGGATAGTTCTATCGGGCTTTTTTTTGTGGAAACGAAATTCAAGAGAACACAGTGGTGCATTCTATTCTTTGTCAAATTGTTGAATCTAGAACAACTAAAATGTTATCCTCACTAAAATGTTTGAAATTAAGTGTGAAGTAATCATGTAAAAGCATATATAAGTATTAACAGAGACGGACTCTTGAATTGTTTCCACTAAAATTACCCCGATAGGACTGTCCCTTTAACAATGAACTGTTCTAGAATGTTCTGTAAAGCAAACAGCCTCTGAGTGTAACACCAATATTTACATGTAAGTTCTCCGTCATGTCGGCGTATTTACTCCACAGATCTCCTTCAATACCCTCAGCCTGGTGTCTAAAAAAATAAATGTCTCGTATCGCTGACAACAACTTGTACATTTCCAAATTTCGCAACAGAACAAAAAAGGAAAACAGAATCTCATGATTATATTTTGAATAAACTACTCAAAAGTAGTTACGGTTCAAAGCAACATTTCTTCCTGACATCTTTACAATAAAAGAATCTTTGCGTTCCTGTAGGATGGCTCCACAGAGAGGGATGTTTCACAGAGACTTAATCAATGTCACAAAACAAAAAAGTACTCTGATGAACCTCCCTGTAGCCGAGCAGTGATTTCATCCCCTTTCAATATGGTTTTGCTAACGTCTTTCCATGACAAAAATTCAACCGAAAGCATCCGCAGCACGGTAGATATGTTTGTGTTCAAATTGTACTAGAAAATGGAAATGAGAAATGTTGAGAAATTTGAATTAATATACTTTCTGTGTGTAACAAAATGTCAGGCAGAAGATAGGTTTGACCCTGAATTCTTTTAGGTAGTAAGTATACATAAAAGGAGCATTTTCAACATTGCGCTTGAGTTAAAAACAGAACATTTTTGAATTGTGATGCTATTCTTTAAACAAGACAAGAGAGACGAATTATGAGCAAGACCGCTCATGAGATGTTAATGAGTATTTTTACGACTGTTAAGTGAAGTCTCTCCTTTGCGAGGCAAATGCTGATCAAAAGTCTTAGAGTTGTAGTTTGACGCTTCGGGAAGCCTCCATATGACATGTCAAAAAACTTTCTAAAGGTTGCTTTCCAAGGGGTTATTCAGCAAATGTTCGCATCGGTGCAATTCCACAGTGTAGAGCGGTGTACTCACGATTGTCAGTACTATGCAAGTGTATTCAATTTGGCAGTACTGCTGCAGCTTAGATATCAGAAAAATATCATAGGTGGTCCCGGATTTTGGTACGAAGCTGGTTAAATCAAAACCCAAGGGCCAAAATAATGGTATACTTCAGGTCCTAAGGTTTCAAATCATTAAGATAACTTTCAGAACCCATAACTGTCGAATAAGAACGCTATCAGGAAGTGAAAACGACTTAAGTTGTCTTTGTCCCATTTTTTAGCTCACCTTTACAAAGTAAATGTGAGCTTATGTCATGGCGCTTCGTCCGTCGTCCGTCTGTCTGTCCGTCCGTCCGTCCGTCTGTCTGTCTGTCCGTCCGTCCGTAAACTTTCAGGAAAAAGACTACTCCTCCTAAACGAATCCAGATATCATTCTGAAATTGTAGTATGTTATACCCATGGTGATTCCTCACAGAAAGGTAGACGTTTCAGTTTTGAGAATCCAAGATGGCCGCCATGGCAGCCATATTAAATTTTCAATTAGATTTCACGAAAAAGACTACTCCTCCTAAACGAATGCAGATATCATTCTG
Organism: Steromphala cineraria; assembly: GCA_916613615.1. Taxonomy (NCBI): domain Eukaryota; kingdom Metazoa; phylum Mollusca; class Gastropoda; order Trochida; family Trochidae; genus Steromphala; species Steromphala cineraria. The sequence continues at coordinate 20,008,259 of OU744726.1, forward strand.
AAATTGTAGTATGTTATACCCATGGTGATTCCTCACAGAAAGGTAGACGTTTCAGTTTTGAGAATCCAAGATGGCCGCTATGGCAGCCATATTGAATTTTCAATTAGATTTCAGGAAAAAGACTACTCCTCCTAAACGAATCCAGATATCATTCTGAAATTGTAGTATGTTATACCCATGGTGATTCCTCACAGAAAGGTAGACGTTTCAGTTTTGAGAATCCAAGATGGCCGCCATGGCAGCCATATTAAATTTTCAATTAGATTTCACGAAAAAGACTACTCCTCCTAAACGAATGCAGATATCATTCTGAAATTGTAGTATGTTATACCCATGGTGATTCCTCACAGAAAGGTAGACGTTTCAGTTTTGAGAATCCAAGATGGCCACTATGGCAGCCATATTGAATTTTCAATTAGATTTCATGAAAAGACTGCTCTTTCTAAACCAATCTAGATATCATTCTGAAATTGTAGTATGTTATAACTATGGTGATTCCGCACAGAAAGGAAGACGTTTCAGTTTTGAGAATCCAAGATGGCCGCGATAGCAGCCATATTGAATTTTCAATGAGATTTCATGTAAATGACTACTTCTCCTAAACCAATCTAGATATCATTTTCATATTGTAGTATGTTATACCTATTGTGATTCCTCCCACAAAGGTAGACGTTTCAGTTTTGAGAATCCAAGATGGCTGTGATAGCATCCATATTGACTTTTCAGCTGCAGAAGACACATCATTATTACTAAATTTTAAGCTTTCATCAAGTGATCACTCGCACTATATACATTCTCTAATTTGAACTTACTGATCATAATATTATCTTGAATATGGAATATTTAAGATTGTCATGCAAGTTGTTCTATATTTGTAAGTGTTTCTAAAACATTAAGATGAAAGACAAACATAATTAATTAATTTGTTTAAAATATTTATGGCAACTAGCTGCAAAAACCCAATGACATTAAACATGTTAGATTTTGAACAATGGTATCTCCCTCATATTCCTTTAAATACCACACATAAGGGGTCAACCAGAGTTCAGATATTTCTGTTGAGTCCACTATGCTGTCTAATACACATCCCAATACAGGCTGCTAGCATCATAGTGTCAGCTGTTAGTCTGTTGCATAATCAACCTGACCCAATTGATATGGTAGAGCATTATGCTATATGGCCATGTGTATGCAATAAGAGTTATGGAAATTAGACTTGTATTCTCATGACAGTGATATGTTCTTTCTAAGAATAACAACTTGCACAAAACTTGTCACTTGTTTTGTGTTTAGCAATCTACATGATAAGTTGATGTGGAAAGAGTTATTTTGCATCAGGTTCCAGTTCCTGTGTTTTACTCATATTTGTACCATTTCTATATCTAACAGAAGTTCTTCTTGACACAAAATCAATTTAGGACATAAGCTAACTATATTTTGTGAAATTATATTTATTTTTCACAACAATTCATGTTCTCTCCCGTCAAGTCTTTTAATACCACACATAAGGGCTTAGCCAGAGTTCAGGTTTACATGCTCAGCACACTAGGATGCTTCTCCAAATATACGTACACAAAGCCAAATACACAAATTGCTACACTCTCCTTAAGGATCTGGGGCTAGCAGCCCTGCCTGCTTGTATATTGCATAGTAATCCTGACCTAATTGATAAATAGAACATAATTGACTTTATGGAAAGTATATAAATTGTCTTTATGAAAAGTATACTTGTATTCTATTAATAGTAATACTTTTTACAAATAACAATTTAAACAAGTCAAGAATCAGCTTTTGTGTTCAGTAATGTACATGATTAGTTAATAATTGAGGTATTTTGTATCAGGTTCCAGTTCCTATACCATGTGTTTTATAAATACCTGTAAAAATAAATGATAATTGTATCATGCTGAAAGGGTTCTGGGAACAACATGTCATCATAGAAGTCATTATTTTTCAATTAGATTTCAGGCCAAGTACTACTCCTACTAAATCAATTAAGATATCATTCTGAAAAGTGAGTATTTTTTTATATAGTGATTCCTGACAAAGACGCATTTATTTTATTATCAAGAATCCAAGATGGTCAATATGTCAATTATATTGAATTTTCAATTAGATTTCATGAAATTCATTGAAAAGAATACATTTCCTGATCAATCAAATCAATGTCATTATATTTGTATTGATACGCTTGTTGTAATATTTATCAACACTATAAATACAGTTACAAAAAACTGTATGAATCATCTTAATCTGCGAACAGCCTGAAGCATGACTGTTTTAATAAATCCTTTCGGTTTTACATAATTCCTGACACTTCATATATGGCAAATAACATAGCCAGTGAGGGATAAATATACATTTTATAATCATCTATATCTGATTACGGTCTGAACAATGATTATCTAGATAATTATAATGATCATTCAATTCAAACAAATCCTTTTCAAAAGCATTTAAAATGATTAAATTTGTTCACTCCCAACACTAACTGTTACGTTTTTTAGTCCTTTATTCCCATGCAATTAATTTATTCCAAATTGAAAATTTTGGTTAATGAATAACAAATTATCTTTTATTTTGTTTGTCATGCTAATAAAATATATCATTTAATATTCATCTTCAAAACTAATTGAACAGCTGTCTGAACAATTCTTTTTTTACAAAGTCTTTCTCACCAATTTTCTCTGTTAGTTAAGATACTTCAATAAACATATTACTGAGTTGACCTCCAGATTATTTCCATTGCAAACCTCTCTTCTACCCCCACCCCTTCTATCCCCCCTTTCCCTCCTCCCCTTTTTTCTCCTGTCCTTCCATTGCAAACCTCTCTTCTATCCCACAATCCTTCTATCCCCATCTATCCTTACAGCCCCTCTCCTGCAACTCTCCTCTAAAGAGTATCTGTATTGCATATTGAAATGAGGGGGGGACACTCACTATATGGAATAACAGTAACTTACATAAGAGGATAATTACATAAGCTACATGCAGGTGCAAGAGGTCATCATAGGTCATCATATCTAGTAATTAGCATAAACCCCCATGTTGCTAGCCTATTCTGACCAATCAGATTGCACTAACATTTGTCAAGATTTAAGATATTCAGAAATCTTCAGTTAGAATTACATGAGACATTGACCTGGACAGTTTACTTTGGCAATTGGACCTATCACTAGCTGAATTTGTGATTTGTGTCAGAGGGATATATTCCAAATGTTTATGTGCATCATCTTTTTAGTTCTTTGGAAGTTGAGAGTGTGACTAAATGAATACTCCTAAACCAATCAAGATATCATAATGAAATTAATACAGATGCCCACATAAATGTAGCATTTTGAAGATTAAAAAGTCCAAGATGGTCACCAATTTAGCCATAGATATACAAAAAAGTTATACAAAAACCTACTGCTTGTTAACAAATCATGATTATATCATTCTTGTATTAATGTTTGTTCAAGCTCTAGTGGTTTCCAACAGAAGAATAGCATTTTAAAAGATAAAAAAATCATGATGGCAGCCATAATCAATTATCATATAAAAGATGGTTACACAATTAAACCATATTACAACATCATTCATTTTAAGGTGAGCTTCTGTACCCTCGGTACTTTTATTTATATTTATCATGTTGTATCGTTTATCAAAACCTGTGAGCTTCGGACACAATTTTCTAGATATAGTTTTCGACATTCTCTGTCAATTTCACTATGATCAGTGCAGTATTTTAGATAATGTATGCAAACATGGATAGTACTCAATCATTCAGTACTCACGTGCGCGTAGGATTAACTGTACATGTACTCAGTTAATAATAGTGAATGTACGCAGTACTAGTGTAAAACTGGATTAGAAACTAATGTGTGAAGTACATTTTCTCTTCAATTTACTAAATAAAGACAACAATGTTTGATGATCCCATTCGCCCTGATAGGTATTTTAAGTATACCACCAAGAATACATGATTATACAAACTGACATGCACGTCGTTAATCATTTTCTCATTTAAACTATTTAAGATCTCAGTTGATGTTGAGATCTTTCGTTCATAAGCGTTGCAAAGTAGGAAACAAGTAGTAGCATATCGACTGTACAGAGTCCTCCTGCCGCAGCGGAAAGTCAACCAGTGTGGCGGTTGTTCTTAAAAAACTCGATAATTTTCAAGTATGAATCAGCCTATGATTGGGATATATTTAAATGCCATGACTGTTCGCATGTATGCGTTAATGTATTTGCTAGAGAAAAAAAGTTTAGCCATGAGTCAGTTTGCGAGCACTGGGGGGAGGGTTTTTAAGAGCCATACTGGATTTACGTCACATATCTAACTCACACATAAGAAAACTGGACGTTTCTGTTGTCCTATCTGTAACAAGACTTACGATCAAAAATATAGATTAAATGGTCATGTTTTACGTCATGCTGGGAGAAAATCACTTAAATGAAAAGACAGCGAAAAGGACAACATGTTCAGGCAATGTATCAAACCGATGCAGTGGATCATGTATCTGCAAAGTCAGTGGTCAATCTTCTACAATACCTCAAGTCTCAAAACACACACTTACGATGTTCACAAAGGAAAAAATGTAACGATGTCTCTGTATGTTAAAAGCAGTTCAAATGGCGATCACGACGCCTTTAACATACTAAGAAGACATGTCGTTTTACAAATTTTATTTCGAATTTGTAGTTAAAACAGTAAGCTTTTTAGATTTAGGTTGAGGATGTTTTCAAAACATGAAAATAAATCAAAGATAACAAGTGTTTAGAGTCTCAAAATATTATCTTTTTCTTCCCTCACCCAACTTAGTAACTGTAAGACGTAGCTCAACGAAACTTCTATACCTTGTACATACCTTTACATTTCTCAAAGAGACCAAATATGCTTAAACTTCAAAATCTTTTTATGTGTAAAAAGGTATCTATATTAAAAAAACTTAGCAAATTTTGTAAAATCATAATGCAAACTGTAAAATCTTCCGGCTAATCACTTATCCGCTTGTATGATGCATTTACTGTCATGTTGTACCTCATATGCCGAGGATATCGGCCTGAGTGTAATAAAGTTCTGTTCTGTTCTGTTCTATAAACTTGTGATAATCTTTAGTACTGAAAATCGCGAGTACACCGCTCTTACACTGTGAATTCCAAATGTCCGAATTGACCAATCTAGTTAAAACTAGCTGTAATGTTATCGTCCCCTAAGTCCTTTAGAATCGGCCAATCTAGTTAAAACTAGCTGTAATGTCTATTTCCAATAAGTCATACATTAAATTATTGATATTTATGCTCATAATGTGTAAAATGCAATATTAATCTTAACGATATCCGATTAAAAGAGATCAGCCAGTTCTTTTTCCATTGGTTGATTTCCGCGCATGCGTGACACGGACCAGGTGGGTTAGTAGCTGGATGTAACTTAAGGACTTAAGGGACGATAACGTTACAGCTAGTTTTAAGTAACGTAAGGACTTAAGGGACGATAACATTACAGCTAGTTTTAACTAGATTGCCGAAATGACATGATTCTCATAGTCCTACGACAGCGGACAGGGACAATGCGGTTCGAAATATGATATTGAGGGATATAGAAATCATAGAATGAATGCAATAATCAGAAAAATTTTGCAAACGACAGGGGAACGGTTGATGTAAGTGATAAACTATCTGATCGAGATGCATAACTCTTATCAATATCATCATTCAATTGACTTCATGCCAAACTATATCATTATCAAGAAAACTAATTTTGAATCAAGGCACGGCAAGACAAGAGTTCTTTCCAAGTCTGTTAACATACAGCGCATGCACGAATACATGCATCAACATTCTGATCAAACGTCTTCTAAAACAACTATTTACTCCACCCAAATACAAACTTCCGTACACAAGGTCTGACAGCGAACCTGTAGGTCCTATGATTTTTTAACAGTTTACTGCAGGTACAACCTATTCGCCAGCGGACCAATGATATAATCGAATTTAAAAGGCCCCTAGCGGTGGTCATGTTAAAAGCATAGTTCATAGGAGTTACTTGCTCCTTGCCTTTCATATCGTAGGCTTTTACCGGACAACTTAATTTGTGATCTTACGTCAGAAATTGCAACCAACGAGGCTGCTGTCTAACTTAGTGTAGAGGAAAATTCTCGTAAAAACAGGTTCGGTTATCAATAAAGTTAAAATTTAAAAACTTTTATCCCTCCAAAATTGGTCGATTTCATTCAGACTACATGCATCACTTGCACGAAAACACCGATCTCTGTTTTAAATTAAATTATTGATGTTCTTACATGTATCTATCAGCCGGACAGATATCAAATCAGTTCTTACAAAGCCAACAACTGTTAGACGTAGAACGCCAAAGTTTAATTTTTTCAGTAACTTCATAGAATATGAGTAAAATGTATAAGCCTGAAAACAGATAATGTGCGTTCAAGCTATTTCGTTGTGGAGGTATGTAAAGTGAACAAACTGCAGTGGATCATGTATCTGCAAAGTCAGTGGTCAATCTTCTACAATACCTCAAGTCTCAAAACACACACTTACGATGTTCACAAAGGAAAAAATGTAACGATGTCTCTGTATGTTAAAAGCAGTTCAATTTGCGATCACGACGCCTTTAACATACGAAGAAGACATGTCGTTTTACAAATTTTATTTCAAATTTGTAGTTAAAACAGTAAGGGATATAGAAATCTTTGAATGAACGCAATAATCAGAAAATTGTTGCAAACGACAGGGGAACGGTTGATGTAAGTGATAAACTATCTGATCGAGGTGCATAATTCTTATCAATATCATCATTCAATTGACTTCATGCCAAACTATATCATTATCAAGCAAACTACTTTTGAATCATGGCACGGCAAGACAAGAGTTCTTTCCCAGTCTGTTAACATACAGCGCATGCACGAATACATGCATCAACATTCTGATCAAACGTCTTCTAAAACAACTATTTACTCCACCCAAATACAAACTTCCGTACACAAGGTCTGACAGCGAACCTGTAGGTCCTATGATTTTTTAACAGTTTACTGCAGGTACAACCTATTCGTCAGCGGACGGTCATGTTTGAAGCATGGTTCATGGTTTAATTTTTCCAGTAACTTCATAGAATATGAGTAAAATGTATAAGCCTGAAAACAGATAAGGTGCGTTACCGATTTCAAGCTAATTCGTTGTGGAGGTATGTAAAGTGAACAAACTAAGTGTAACTAGAATCTAATTTGAACATTCAAATTTCATTCCATAGGCCAAGCCTGTATTTCTTAATATTTAAAATTCTTATATAATAATCACATTATTTTGAGGTTTGAGGCATAGCCCAATAGGGTATATCAATATCTCCAAACCAATTCTCTGCAAAATTTTGACATGGTGTCTATAAGGACTTAAAGAGACACAGAGTATGTTGATAGGATCAGGTATGTCAAATTTTGAAATCGATGTTATGACATCGGGAACCCCTTACTGTTACTGAAAATAACAAGTTAAAGATCAATCAGTACATTAGACCGAAAATACGGCCATTCAAAGCTAGAGTGGCGCGCGCAAATTCGCCAAACTTAATTTTGAAACCTTGTCATAAGCTGATATGAAGATATATTCGATTCGATAGTGTTATTAGATATTTTAGCTAATAGGTAGATTAATTGGATGCATAATTTCGAATATTAAACATATTTGAGATGTTTTCTTGATTTTTCCATAAAATCAAGCATTTAAGAGATATTATGCATAAATGGATATATTTGCAAATCCATTGATGTGATATAAACTTTAATCAGCATATCAGATATTTTGTAGCGTATCAAAACCAAATAAAATTTTATTAAAGATACTCTGTGTCACTTTAAGCTTGTATTATTTCACATAAAGAATTTAAAATCTTGATAATCTTTTGGTAAGATCAATTAACAATGATATCTAAACGTACTTCAAAATCAAAGTGAGAAACGGCTTCCTAAATTGACACATTGTCACCACTTGTCAATTTCAATCGACGTATCTTGTCAAGCGCACGTGTAATTGACAATGCTCGTAAATCACGTGACATCTCTCGAACACATTTCACGAGAACTGTATTATTCTAGGATTCAACTTTATTGAATAACAACTAATATACTTTTTGTGTATGGTAAAAAAATGATTTCCTCGCAAAGCTTTATTGAATAATTTACAACACAGAAACTGTTACACAATATTAAAGGTAATTTGATTTTAACGACTTTCTGGAGGTAAAACGCAACATCGACTAATCGTGCTCTCGAAACCGACAGCTTAACTAAGGAAATTTAACGGAAAACTTATCGTTACAAAATGCAACTGACATGCATGAAAAGTGGATACAACTAACATGGATAATAATAACATACATGTATGTAGTTTAAGGTAAATTCGGTATGGAGGTTATTCACCATGGCGACATCCATATCAAGTTTGTAATATGAGCTATGATTGGTCTGAATTGTGTTGAATTAAATAACGGTGATTTTCATTTGTTCTAGGTCGAATGGAGATAGTATAAGAAGCCTTTCCCCCCTTATCAGGTGAGGGACGACCGTCGATCGAAGGACAACAGAAAGAGTCCCTTGATCAAAGGACATCCGTCGTTCGACGGACGTTCCAGTTGGAATGAAAAACAGAGAATTTCTTTTATATTATAAATTCAGGGATTGGTCCAATGCAACCAATCGTTTCTCTCGTAACAAATTCACAAATAAAAACTGACACGAGGTTCCAAACTTTACCGCAAGCTAATCTAATGAGCGAAAATTAACAACAAACCATGCTGGTTGACATAGGGTGTGTGGCTTTGGAAACGCGTTGTTCAAAATATATCGACCGGGCACCTTGTTTAGATACATCTGTTGATACCTTATATGTTGATCTACAGTTATAACATACTTTTATACACTTTCTATGTACTATAATCATGTTATTTTCATGAAATAAAACACCCCCACGTGCCATGTCCGCGTCCTTTGATCGGCGTACGATTGCGTCCCTTGATTGAGGGATGTCTTGCTCTGCTGATGATTTTGTGTTTTCTATTCAGATTAACACTGATTAATAGCTGAACGAAATGGGTTAGGCAAACTTTTAATGAATACTGTGTTGTGAATACTTGTTCATGCTATGTTTATCAGCTTTTATTTCTTAACAGATTGAGAAAACTTCAGTAATGAATTAACCAAAATATCAAAAAAAGGCCGAACTTCGTAAGAGCAGTGCTGTTTACAATGAGATGAATTATCTATTTTTTGCATATCATTTATTGTTTTGCTGTATATTTACTTTTACCAGCAAGTTCTAGTTATTTATTCTTAATTCTTGTTTTGACTTTTGAAGTCAAGATTTTAGTTTCAGTACACCTCCATGCGCCATGTAATTTCTCACTGGCACACGGTCTTGAAAAGGTTTTTTCTTTCAAATATAGATCTGAACAAAATGCAACATTTCCTAACACCATGGATTCTGAATATATTGGACAGAAATAATTAGTAAATTTGTATTTTATTTGTAAATCATAAAATTGGGAAATACGATATATTCATAAAATTACTCATTAGTGAAATATATCATCCATTAATATTCAAATATCCGTAACTTATTGTGTCCAGTTTATGATATTGATATCAATGAATAATTACATTCTTAAATCCTCCTTGATAGGCATTTATTGTCAAGTTAATCAATAATATTTTTTAAATAATTAATTCTAGTGGAAATGTTTTCATTGGAATATACTTTTGAATTTACAATAAACAATTCAAATTAACACTGATTAAGAGAAGTTGACTTTTTTAATAAATCTTAAATCGCACATAAATGAGACAAAAAGATCAACAGCTGATCAACGACTTCATGTTATTGAAAATCAGTGTAAATTTGCAAGAAGCTCATTATCCAGTAACTAGCTATTAGTTTTATCAGTGTATAAAAGCTGGTTTAAGCTAACTGCCAATGACAACTGCTCAACAGTAAACAAAGCGTCCCTCGATTAAAGGATGCGTCCCTAGATTGAAGGACGTGTTCTCAATGTTGAAGGGTACCCCGAAATATCACTATTGTAAAGAAAACTAGTACATAGAAACACATTTATGTTTAGTTTTATGAATAGCTATGTCATTATTCTATCGGGATTCATTATCAAAATATGTGCCCAACTTGTGTTATACTCGAAACTTACACTCAAAAAGCTACATAATAACGTTTCGGACGATTCCTTTGACATTTGATGGTAATTTTCTCTATCTTTTAACATTGAACAGTGACTACTCCGGGGTTTAAATGACGCATGTGGTCACATATAATCACTTTTCAACCAGCTTTGAACATTTAATAGGACATTCATGCCAAAAAATGCAAAATAACTGTTTTTAGCAGGTGTCCTTCGAACGAAGGACGCCGTACCTCGATCAAAGTACGTTACTAAATGGAGGTACGTCCGTCGATCGACGGTCGTGCCCTGACCTGCTTATCCTTCATATTACGAAACAAACACTATCAAGTGATCAAGTGACTCGAAAGACGAAAAGGAATGAAGGTACACTTCTAAACGGGCAATTATATAAACTAGAACTGTGTAATTATATATAAAGTTTTATGAATGTTTTTTAATGATGATGATTTATTAGCAATGAAAATGTTAATGATAACAACTAAATATTGTTTTTGATGCTTCATATTTCGATTTTATTTCTGTGAAGTAGTTTAAATAAATCAAGATTTCAGGAGAGAATTCGAAATTGATTGAATTATATTCAAATAAAATAATTTGATCTTTCTGTCGTAGTTCCTGAAGCTTGAATGTCAATTGCACTGTTGATATGGTTTTATGACATGCCATGTCATTTCCTTGAGTATTTTTAAGAGTATCGGTTCATTGCAGCTTTCTGGTGATTTACTATTTTACCTCTTTACTTAGGTTGATGAAACCTAAAATTATAAAATACGTTTGTTTTATATTTCGTGTCAAATACAAACAAAAATATGATTACATTAACCGAACATTATTTCTTGATCGAATACTTTCGTCTATAAAAGGTGTAAAGAAGCAAAACTTTCTGATCTAAACTTGCAATCTTAAAGTGCAAATACTAACGGAAGATGTACTTTAAAAGTTTTTGTAAATCTAAAAAATTCAAATGCTGAAATATATATATATATATATATAATATTTATACCAATGTTTATCTTCCGCTCCTTAAACTAATACATTTTTTTCCGACAATCAGAAAGGTAAACGGAAGCGGAAAAATAGAACGTCAACAGTGGACAAGTTGCCCCCAAGGCGCAATGACACAGGTGCAGTGTCCACAGCTTTACTCGATGACCCAGTGGCGGATATTCTATTGAAGGAGGTTCTTCAAGAGGTAGGTGTTTATCAAAACGATTTGGTTCTTAGCAAATTTGTATTTCTCTGTATATCCTATGTTTGTTTTTTATGTTATGATTTGAATATAATATTTTTCTTATCTAAACTTTGTCCTTTTCTAGAAAATAAAACCCTTAAATATTTTGTCCTGTCTTTGGTGTCGAATAAAGTTGTTAATTCATAGAATTTTACGAATTGGAAAATATTTTAGAATTACGTCTGCCTTAAACCAACTTCTAGAAGGCCTTTCAAACGGCCTTTAGTATAAATACTCGAGTACCCAATGTTAAGTCATTCTATGCATAAATAACATAATTTGCTTTTAATGAAGTTCGGCATTTGGTAAACAAACTTCCTGGGTTTATCTTCCAGATGGATGCCATTGAAACTGAGACTGGAGCGAAGGGTTACCTGTATGTTAAAACACCAGACGGCCAAGAAATGAAGTTTGAATCCAGAAATTTGAATAAACAATATGAAACCCCATTGGTAAGAAACTAGATAAATTCATATTTTAAGGGTACATGTAGGTTGCTTAATATGTATAGTACCAAGTACCATATCTTGAAATCATGTTCGAGTTTGTTGCCTAGAACCTTTTGAGTGTTTAAAAGCTAGATTTGATCATGATAGATGGTTCATATGGCTACAATATATTCAAATATATTGCTTCTTGCCTAAAAAGTATCTATCAACATCTCAAGATATTCCATAATCATTAGACCTATCTCCTTCAAGCAAAAATAGTTAAGTAGCAATATTGACATTTCTAACATTTTAGCACGGTTTGCAATCGAGACCGGCAACATGTATAATATATCGAGAGATGAAGAAATATAAATCGTGCAATTCCAAGAGCATCGCAGATGAGTATCAATATGTTTTTTTTCATTTCATTACACTTGGGAAACTATTTTTACTGAACTATTTACCTAGCACGTTCTCCCTTGCATGTATATGGAAAATATATTTATACAAATAATCTAATCTGCAAAGAAATCAAAATTTCATGTAACCTGTGCGTATGTCTTATCTTGAAAGGAAGACATAAATTTTCCTGTTACTTCGTTAGTCTTTATGTTATGAATGTTGTAGATACTGTTTCTGTCATGAGCTTTGGTGTCCGAAACATACATAGCTAACCATAAAAACCCCAAAATGTTGTTCAAAACGCTGCAGTCATGTATTTGGTGATCTTATTGCTTAAGTTTGTAAGTAAGAAGTTATATTGATGATGAATAATTCGATAGTATCCTATCCTGAGATTTAAAGTAAAGAAATTAATAGCTCCATATCGGGTGTGCATATGGGCATAAACTTAGGTTCAATAAGTTTCTATTAGAGCTGCAAACGCTTAAGTCAGTGCAAATGATGAATAAAATTTGCGTGTAGGCATTTTTATACCCCCGCCTTACAGCGTAAGCGGGGGTATATAGCGTTCATTCTTTCCGTCCGTCCGTCTGTCCGTCTGTCCGTCCGTCCCAAAACTTTGTGCGGAGCAGATCTCCAAAACTATGCATGCTAGCTTCATCAAACTTCATACAGATGTCAACCATGATCCCTAGTTGTGCCTTTTGAGGGTTAGAACTATTTCTGAATTTTCATTTTTGCGGTTTCCATGGAAACGTGACTAAAAAGTGACTCTTTGAGGAAGTCGTTTTGTGCGGAACAGATCTCCAAAACTATGCATGCTAGCTTCATCAAACTTCATACACATGTTAACCATGATCCCTAGTTGTGCCTTTTGAGGGTTAGACCATCACATTCTTTTAATTTTTGGCGGTTTCCATGGAAACATGACTAAAACAGTGACTCTATGACCAAGTTCTTTGTCCGGAGCATATCTCCCAAACTATTCATGCTAACTTCACCCAACTTCATACACTTATCAACCATGATCCCTAGATGTGCCATTTGAGGATTAGACCATCACATTTTTTTAATTTTAGGAAACATGACTTAAACAGTGATTCTATGATAAATTACTTTGTCCTGAACATATTTCATGAAATATACATCTCAGCTTCACCAAATTTGCTACATATGTCAATCATGATTGCTGGATATGCCTTGTGTGAGTTAAACGATATATATGGATTTTCTTCTCTGTGGTTTCTTTGGAAAACATAACTTACAAAGTGACTCAACAAAAATAAGTTTGTCCTCTGCATCTCGCAGAATATTCATGATAACTAACTCAAATTTGAAACAAAGATCAACCATTATCTCTAGATGTACCCTTTTAATTGTAAAACCTATTAATGAATTCAGTATTTGGGTTTCAGTTGAAAGAAGACTTACACAATGACTTACTGTGTACTCAACTATCATACTTTTACCATTATTAATCAGTTTTACTATTTGAAATTCTTTGAACAAAGTGGGGAGCGGGGGTATGTGAGCTTTGCTCGCTTCTTCACTTGTATAAAAATATTTTTGAGTAACTATTGTATACATGACTGGGTGAAATTGGTTTAAATTTGCTGCAAACTTATATGGTGAGCATATCGGTTTTAAATGTAAAGGTCACAAAACATAATTTTCTTTTAAAATTTAATTTAACGATCTGAACATAGACCATTCAAAGGAAGTCAAAGTTATTTTTCTGCATAGATGAAGAACTCTTTACTGGCTGCATGTCGCCTCCACACCAATTTTGTCGTCAGGATATACTGACCAAATTATTTCTAGTTAAACCTAAATTAAGTGCCATTATGTGTATTCTGCTTATATAATCGTAAAATTACAGTCCAATATATCTGTCCTATTGGTGACCTTTCCTGCACGTTGGCGTCCTAGTTCTGCATATTGGCGTCCTAGTTTTGAATATTGGCGACCTAGTTTGTAATATTGGCGACCTGATTTGGAATATTGGCGGCACGTGTAATAGAAAAATACAACAAAAACAATGTAAATGGATTTTATTGTATTTTCGAAGTAAAATGAAAATTTCTTGTCAATTTGCAACATTTTGAGATGTAGTTTAACAGCTCTGAGACGAAGTGGACGCTGTTGAAATCTTTCCTCTTGGAGCATCCACCTAAAGACTGAGCATTGGTGAATCTCTTCAATCTGAAACGAAACAAGAAAAGCCTTTAAAAAGGCAAGCTTTGGGGCACCCGGTTATGTATCACTATCTAGAACCAGGAGATTCAGGTCAGGGAGGACTGGGCCGGGGACTTTTACTTGAATAAATTGTTCCAATCGGAGACGCATGTTCTTTGCACTTTGTTTTGATAGTTTTCAGTACACTATAAACATAGTAAAACAACTCGTTCGTTCCGCTTAAATTCCAACAAATGATAGATACGTCTCCTATCTCAATTATGATATAATTTTTTAAACATTAATACGGTAATTCAAATTTACGTTGCTTTAAAAGAAAGCTGACGGTGAGTTTAATACAAGAGCCAGTGATTAACTAGAAGATAAATAGTTGCGCTAGTAAACTTTCCGGGATCCATTGCTTTCCAATACCCGCAAATTTAGTTTAAACCCGACGAATTCCCTATTGACCTTCAGGTTAAATACATGTTGCAAGAATAATTTTCCTTAATTGAGTGTTGATCGAATTACAGCCGAAAGTTGCTGATAAATTCAGAAATGATCTCGGCTACAAGTTAATAATTGTCATCATGTTATAGGATGACATTTAAGAATAGTTTATCATACTTTAGGCTCTATGTCGATACTTTCTTCGATAGGCACCTTTAATTGTAAATAAATCATCCATAACGTTATGTTTTGAAACATGAAATTTGAAAATGGCCGGTTCAGTACAATTTTTTTCCCGTGAAGCGATAAGATGCATTGAGTGAACGATCAGTCATTGACAAGGCGGGACATTCAGCGCTCGCGTTAAGTAAATAAATTGAAGGAACCGAATTCCTAGTTGATACAAAAATGGAATGTCGTTTCCGAATGTGGAATGCAAAAAAAACCAACAACAAAACTAAAAAACAGCTCACATGCATATTCAAAATTAATATTTATTAAGGGTGTAAACGCTCATCAATAAATTGTTGAAAATATACGATATATTTTACATCTTAACATTATTATAATAATCAGTTTCCAAATTAAAGCTTGCCAATTATTTCGTACCACCCACATGGTCACATGGGTATAAATTTGGTACAGCTCTGTCCACTGATCGTTCGAAATGCCAGGATATGCTTAAAACAAATATCATTGGCTGAAACTTCTCTTTGAAGTTTCCAAGAGTAATATAGAGAGAAACTTCTGCCATTAGTTTTCAATATCAAATGTTACATAACTTTGGGGTCTCTGGTCCCCAAAGCAATAAAAACGTTTTTGAAATGATGTTGCCCTTCATCAAACCTATCACCTAAAAACAATTATATATAAGATTGCTAAGGGTAATCATTATGAAAAAAATTGAATAATTTTTGAATAGGTATTGTAATCTACCACCGGATGATTGCAGTTTCAAGTATTAACATTCATGGGGGATTTCGCTTTTGATGTTTAATTAGCAGCCCCGTCTAAGGACGGGGCTGCTATCAGTTTTTGTGAAGTTTCCATCGCCGCCGCCGCCGCCGCCGCCGCCGCCGCCGCGTCCGCCGCCGCCGCGTCCGCCGCCGCCGCCGCACTCGTACTACTAGCTATAACTTTTTTCCCCTAAGCTTTCCAGAACTCTTATTCATACCTTACTCCTCATACCTCGGGGGAACGATTTTGACATGTTCACTTTCAAGGTCAAAGGTCAAGGTCACGAGCTATGTATTCACACTAAGAATTCCTTGTAAACGCGATAACTTGAAAAGTTTTTGTGCTATGAAGCTCTAACTTGGTATATATCATCCTTGGAAAAGTAAAAAAATTTGAAAAGGTTTTGGCTACAATCCGTCAAAGGTCAAGGTCACAGCAAGGTCATGACGTAAGCATGTTTTAGCGAAAATGCTTTATTTTAACTATGAACACTTTTAATCAATACATGATTGTTATACTCAAAAAAAAGTGTTCAATGATTGTGTGACCTTGAAGGTCAAAGGTCAAGGTCATGAGATATGAGTTATTACAAAATGCACTAAATTGGGGTATAACTTTATCCCATTTAGCTTTTCAGAACTCATGAACATGTCTAAATGTTAATACTTCCAGGGAATCATTATGACATGTTCACTTTCAAGTTCAAAGGTCAAGGTCACGAGTTATAAAATCACCACAAAATTCTTTGTAAACACGGTAACTTGAAAAGTTTTTGTGCTATGAAGCTCTAACTTGGTATATATCATCCTTGGAAAAGTAAAAATTTTTGAAAAGGTTTCGGCTACAATCTGTCAAAGGTCAAGGTCACAGCAAGGTCATGACTTAAGCATGGTTTAGCGAAAATGCTTAATTTTAACTATGATCACTTTTAATCAATACATGATTGTTATACTCAATAAAAAGTGTTCAATTATTGTGTGACCTTGAAGGTCAAAGGTCAAGGTCATGAGATATGAGTTATTGCAATTCCTTCTAAACACAATAACTTGAAAAGTTTTTGTGCTATGAAGTTTAGATTTTGTATATATTATCTCTTGAGAAGTTCAACATTTTCAAAAAGTTTTGGGTACTAACTGTCGAAGGTCAAGGTCACAGCAAGGTCAACATATATGGAGAAAATGGATTAATTGTATTTTTAACACTTTATTTCATTACAATAATGTTATACTCAATGAAATGTGTTCATTGATTGTGTGACCTTGAGTGTCAAAGGTCAAGGTCACGAGAAAATTCCCAATTTGGTGAGGCCTGTAAAAGGCGGAACAGGGTAAGGCGAAACCCAAAGTTCCGGGGCTGCTCTGCTTTTGCGGTATCCCGCAAACGCTAATCTAGTTTTATAATGTTTTAATAACATTTGAACTTAACAACCATTTCTCAACTATTTTAGATATCTGTTAGCTTACTTAGCTGTGATAATGCAATACTCGTTTACATTAGGGTTGCTCTAAAGATATCTAGATGTAATGCATTCCTGAATTCAACACTTCTTAATCTATTTTCTAGTTCATCATTTCAATTTTCATCATTATACAATAATCCATCCCTCGCTACATTACCAAATACAACTGCTACTATTACAATCTGATTGATATTAAGTGGTAAGGTATCGTACTTTTTCATGGCTTAATGACATTTGAACAAGAGCTAGTTTTTAATCAGTGTTTCAAACCAGCTTTTTAGATCAAATATGGTAAAGAAATGTTTTATGGGACAGTAGCAAGTTCTTAGGAAAACAAATAATGGAAATAGAAACAAACGAAAAGGAATATTAGACATGTTTTTGCAATGTATTTTTTTTCAATCACAAAGAGCAGTTATAAACGAACTAAATTCTTCCTGAACCTTTTCCCTACCCACATGGCAATGATGCTAAAAAATGTACTGAAATGGCCGATTGCATTTTTAGCGCAATACGTGATAACTTCGTCTTCTAGTTACTGATAATCGGTTGAGTAATGGATCTGGATCTGGTTATACATTTTGCACAAACTAATATTGGGGGGGTGGGTGGATTTCATGGATTATAAAATTCAATGCAGCAATTCAGTAAATGCTTTTTAGAATTTTAAGAGGATATTAAAGCGAGGAATATCATAAAGCTTACCTGACGACGAGAGATTTCATTTGTTGTTCCATACGTCACACACGATCCCTAATGGAAGCAATATGCGAGTATATATACCTGTCCAATACTCCTTGAGTTCATGAACCTCGTGCACTTGTTACGATGCACGTGCTTCAACATGCATCCATCAGATGTAGGACGCCAATATTGGTAGATGCGGTAATCACAAAACTAGCACGCCAATATGTACGAATTTAGGTTTAAGTGGAATAAACTCCGAAAACTCGCCAATATTTTCGGAGTTTGATTCTAATTTTTAAGTAAGGAATATTCTCTTTCTATGCATATAAACATGTATGCAAAAATAGGATCCATAACGTTTTTTAGGCTATGTTAAAATGGTTGTACAGCCATGTTTATTATTTTTATCTTGTGGTCAAAATCGATATGATTATAAGAAGCGGACCATTATTATAAACAAACTTATACAATAATATATACATGTGGCAAAATTCTATTTGATTTTTATATTTCAGCAACAAGCAGACCCGCCGTGTACTTCTCAAGCGACCCAGACTGTGTGTTCATCACTGCAAGCTGACACGGACAATGATATGTGCGGGCTTTGTGGCAACCCCCGCGAGGGAACGGCGGACAGTGACATGGGTCCCTGGATCGGATGTTATAAAGTCAACTGTTCCTACTGGTCCCATTTCAGATGTCAGGGATTCAGAGCCACCGAAGAGGATGTCGAAGAAATGAAAAAGGACGGAGACATAATCTTTTATTGTCCGGAACATCGTTGAATAAAATCATACAAGCTTAACCACCTGTCTATCTTTACTTATAATCAAAGCTGATTCGTAATCTGACAAAATTGAGGTATCATTAGTAAAATGTTCATAGAATGGACATTTCACTAATCCAGTCTGATTAGAAATCGGCCTCCTTCCGAGGAATGAAATATTAAAATTATTAACTCGACGGAGATAAGAAATTCGCTTCAGATATTTGGCCAGTTTAATAGTAAAGGTTAATCTTCAAGTAGCACACAGTTTAGTCGTTGAGTAAATCAAGTGCGCTTTTTTCACATAATAAATGAGATATATCGAACGTCTAATAACTGCACTGTACATACTTATCACAGATTTCTTCTTGAGACTATATCATATTTTTAGTTCTTTCTGTATATAAGGTTTAGAATGAGCTATTTTCATTGTATTGCAATTGTGAAGTCCTTTTGTTCCGACCTTTTAAGAGGTGACATTGTTAGTCTGAGTTTAAGAGCCACTACGTGAGTCGTTTGAGTCACATATGTAGAAATTTGTCAATAATGTGATTTGATTGATAAATATAGATTTGAATTAAGGCTAACGTTGTTCAGTGACAATAGGAACTTCAAGGTTAGAAGTTGAGACTATGATCGGAAACCGGAAAATGACGCTCGTCAATCGGTCAAACATAATTTTTGAAACTTAATGAAAGCAGTCAACGATTTGATACTGTTGGATGGGCTAAATAACAAGTATCAATGTAAATTGGAAGTGTGAATTTGCCTCCGCGAACATATTATGACTGTTATAATATTTTTATTGAAAACAAGTTTTTATCATACAATTTCCATTTTGAAATCTATATGTGAGCAGTTTTGAATTTACATAATTAGGTCATTTACTTTCCTCATGAAGCACAACAATTTATTGTGAAAATCACGGAGTCGCAAGTCACTACAATAGATGAACTGTGTGTCAGAATTCATTGTCCAACTAAAAGATACAACGAAAAGTTAATGAAAATTGATACAATGTCATGATTTCACGAGACAAATTTACCAAATAGGAATATGAGTCGAAAGAAAATGCCCTGAAAATAATTAAATTGGAACTGATATGTTCACATAATCCTTGATTCGGTTAAAATACATTTGGTATGTTTTTGACCTTTAAAGGGCCAGTAACATTATTTTAGGGGGATTATAAGATGTCAGGAAAATGAAAATATATGGTTCCAATTGAAAGACAATGTAATTAAACTAAATGAAGCAGTAATAAATCAACTATATGTAATGTTATGTTCACCTATTCGATTCATTTTTATGCCCCCGAATCGGAGATTCCGGGGGTATATTGTTTTTCACCTGTCCGTCTGTCTGTCTGTCCGTCTGTCCGTTTGTCCACAAAAACTTTAACCTTGGTCATAACTTTGGATTGGTCAGAGCTAGGTCTTTGATACTTGACATATGGATCCCTTGTGATGAGACCTTTCAGATGACACCATGACATTTGACCTTGACCTTGACACAGCGAGCAGGCTGCATCCGGGGGCATTCGTGTTTCACAAACACAGCTTGTTTTTACATAAAATGAATTAAAAGTGCTCACACAAATTGACTTAATGTGAATCTTTATATTTTGTTCTCTGACTATTGGTTGTTGGTTTGTGTAATGAGATTTTGACACTATCAAAATATTACATTTAGCATTAACGTACAAATAACCGTGACAAATTTAAAATGTACAATTTTCCAAAAAACGTTCTAATGTCACTTTAACAAATGGACAACAAAAATTAAGAATACATTTAACTGTTTCCGGTTTCGCCATAAACGTTGGCTGAAGGTAAAACACACGTTACGACTGCTCAGCTCTGCATAGCATTGTACTCAATGTTGGGGTTCTTCACCAGGACTGGTTCTGGATTTACTCCTGCAAGTAAAATTGAAATTGAAATTACCTCCCCATTAGATATTAAAGTCATTTGAATAAATGCATATCGCATAATGCTGTGACTGTAAAAGCTCTCCTAAAATATATCCTATTCCGATATCATTCGCGGAGAACGTTTCTTAATTTGACTATCGGCTTGTCCAAAATATCTGCATATCTGTCAATAGCTCCTTCTATTTTGTATAAATGTTTTGATTTTGGGCGGTTCGGATTTTAGAATTCAATCAAGATATTGATACCCTGGAAACACAGCAAATTTGGTTATATTTTATTATATTTTAGATACTTTTTAGAAAAGTTGCACCATCGAACAGAGTAGAAAACACAGCACAAGGGCAATAACTCGCTAAAATATAAGTGGGCAGTTCTGATTTTCAAACTCAATCAAGACATTGATACTCTGAAGACAGATATGTGGTTATCCTGTCCTTCATAGTTTCTGAGAAAGGTTCTCCCTTTAGACAAACCATTGAACAGAGTATAAAAAACACACATGGGCAAAACCTAAAATTAAAATTATTGGGAGGTTCTGATTTTCCAAGTCAATCAAGGTATTGATACCTTGATGAAACACAGCAAATTTGATTATCCTTTCTTGAATAGTTGTTGAGAAAAGTTGCTCCCTTTGACTATACCCTCGAACAGAGTCCAAAAACAAGGAACAAGGGCAAAAATAGTTGCGCTGTTCTGATTTTCGAACTCAATCGTGGCGGGGGATAATAAATATATCAAATCTATATGTAAAAGCTAAAGGAGGCCGTCCTTGAAGTAAATGTATGAAATAAAACATTTCAGACGACATTTGCATTTTGACTTGTTCACAAGTTCAGCAAAATCATAATACTGCTGCTTGAAAAGCTGAATTTGAATATGCTTCAATGAGACGTTTAAAAAAATTGAAATAGTTTGTATAAATCTCAATTTTAATCTGTTGGCTTTGGCGAAGAAACGATCTGTTACCAGTACATGTACTTATGATTAGATATATAATTACACATGGTTTGCATTTATACTTGCGATGTATCTTTATAGACCGGTACATAATGTCAAGTACACAAATCAATACTTACAACAAGAACTTCTTGATCAATACAGCTGAAATGGTTACTGTGGTTACAGAGGCAGCTGTAGCTCCGGTTGCTATAGCGACGGTAGTAACAACTTTAGCGGTACCATTCTTCGCATCGTCAAAGCTAGCGTTGCAAGGTTTCTCTATTTCGCTGCTTTCAACCCCTTTTGTTTTGCACGACCTTCTGCAAGCTACAGAAATGCAAGAAAACAGCTAAATATCAGTCTAACCAAAATGCAAAATATACGACAATTTCAGGGGTCAAGAGTCTCATATGAAGAAGTTTCGATTGTTGAAGGAAAGTATCATCTTAAAGCTAATCGGGGTCGCATAGTGACACCAGTAAGGTTTAAATCCACGATTCTGATAAAAAAACTAGACATTGACGCGCGACAATCAGTCAAACATAATTTTTGAAACTTTTTTAAAGCAGTCAGAAGTTACGAGTTGATATGTTTGATAGATAACATAACTAATATTCTTAGATTACTTTTAAGAATGCAAAAATCATGCAAGTACCAAGGTAAATGTTTCTGTTTATTATTCAAATAAATAAATACTGACAGGCTTTCATAAACAGGTAATTAATGTCAAGAGTAAATGTAAATTGATCGATAAATCTGTAATTTCAGTAAACTAACAATTTTGTAGTATGACCTCTTTTATCGAATTGACATTTAAAATGTATATCCTTTATGACAGCTTTTTAGTATGAACGTTATATTACGCTTGACGGCAGGTTACAAAGTCTGACTTGGATACGTCAATGCGCTATCAAAAAGGTAACTTGCATGTACATGTATATCGAGTTAAACTCTAAACCTTACACTTGAATATCAAATATTTACCTTTGCAGGTGCATGGCAGCCTAGTAGAAGTAGACGACGAAGTGACGTCATAATGGGCAGCAGTTTTTGCACTGCTCCTCATTCGACGAAAGGTTGGTGACGTCACATCCGGCTTCGTAGTTGTCATTGTAGGGCGAATTGTTGTCGAGGTTTCGTCT
The DNA here is from genome assembly GCA_916613615.1 of Steromphala cineraria. Lineage (NCBI taxonomy): Eukaryota > Metazoa > Mollusca > Gastropoda > Trochida > Trochidae > Steromphala > Steromphala cineraria. The sequence goes on from OU744726.1 coordinate 20,031,017, forward strand.
TCTGAGAACGTCTGACAGATTGTAACGAGGTTCATAGGGTTGTCAGAAACATGTGAGGACAGCTTGGTATCTTCACTGCTAAATATGATTTCTGTATTTGGACTAACGCTTGCATCTACGCCCGACGACGTCGGCGGTTTAAGTGACGTTACCGTCGGTTTCATTGACGTTACGGTTTGCATTGAGGTTAGTGTGGTTGTCGTGATGTTTGGCTCACATGGGGCGTAAATAATCATCGCCTTAGCTTTAGCAAGAAACTTCCGATCGGATGCGATGATTGTGATAACGTCAACTGAATCTGATAGGTTCTTAACGTCAATGTTTGAATGCAATCTCAGAACATAGTCACGCCCCTTTTTGTGAACGGAATAACGCTTGCTACTGTGACTGTCAACCGTTACTGTATTGACAATGTCGTTATCAAGATCTTTTACCTTGAGATCCAACAAATCAGCCCGTGCATCATCACCGCAAGTCACTGTTCGTTTATAAAGTAATTTGTCCATAACAGGTGCATTGTCGTTCACGGCAAGGAGGATGATCTTGCCATTTGCTATTGTCATCATTGGTTCCTTTCCGTTATCCTTGGCGATGATTGAAATTGAGAAGTATTTTGTTCCTCCGGTCCTCTTGTCAGCGTCGAGTGGTCTCGCCACGGTTAGATTACCTGACACTGGGTCCATGTGTAGGTACATAGCAGCTAGGTTGGGCTTACCTTTCTTGGATTCTGAATAAGAGGTCAATGTAAATAATGTTACGTCGTGAAAACTTTTAGAGAATATTGTTTTAAGGAATTTATTGAATACAGTAATGTACATGTAAATGTTTTTTTTTTCTGTTGGTACAATATTGAAATTGATAAATAAATATTATTTATATTTATCTTAAAGTTATTCGTACCTTTCTTCATTAAAATATGTATATATCGTTCCTTGAAATGAAACTGTTATTAAAAAACCCAAAGAAAACCCCACTAAGCTAAAACTTTATTGTAATCTTCACGTTTACCTCAAGATCGAAATTCGGACAACATGCCCTATTTGAAACCTTCAAAATCGTTGTTTCCGACACATTATTAACCGGCCTAATATCAATGTCAGAGGTTATGATTAAGAAGGTAAAGCAAATGTTACCTTATAATTCAAAGCATTGTTACTTGTAAAGCAATTGAAATTCATCTCAAACATTAGATACACATGGTACTTCTTTCACAAGTTGATCAATCTGATAATTTATTAAGGCGACTAACAAAATAAAACGCTCACAAATAACACTGTAGAAGGCAGAAGTATGCAACCAAGGGAAAACAGATTTCAAACCAGTGTGAACATCTACTATCTGTCTGGCTGTTTAATTGATATGATATCAAAATATACATCCTATCACTTATAATCATTATCAGGATGACTATCCTGAGCTGAAAGGACAGCTAGAAGTGAACTTTCTGTGAAATATGCTTTCAAGAAGACTTTTAAACTACCAAAAACTACAAAAAGTGCTTGAAGAAGAGAAGAAATAAGAAGGAATACCTTGATTTTTAAAATTTGTTAAGCTTTGAAATGACGATGCTATTGAAGATAAACTGCACTTTTATTTAAATGTCCTTGTTTTTATTTAATCAAGAAGATAGACCAGTTTGAGTTTATCCCAACTTATCTGAAAATGTTCATATAAACTGAACGCCAAAAGAAATGTTACACCTCTTTGAATTTGAATATCATTTAAAGTGACGTGTTCAGAGGAATTTGCTTTGATGTGTTGTAACACTCCATTAGTTTGGTGTTTTGTGCTAAAATAGCAGACCTGCAACTTTGATATATGTGGATTGGTCAATACATCAAATTAATCCAAATAGTCCAAGAGCACCCAAATTCATTTTACAAAATAGGGGGTGCTTAATTAAGTTCTTTGTGTATATATTACATGACAGTAGCTCATTAGGCTCATATCAATTATGGTTCAGGGTGTGGCAAATGTGGTTTCCCTCTTACATGGGGTCACAGAGTGAAGGTGAAAATGCACAATGTTTACGGACTGATGGACGGATGAACACCATACCATGCCATAAGCTCATCGGGCCAGATCTTTCAGGCCAGATAAGCTAAAAATCCAGTCCATTTTAAATTTCTGAATATCTGAATATGGTTTTACAGTAAAAAATGAAATGGTGAAATCCGTTTTGTAGGAAAATGTTATCCAAAGGACCACTTCTTTTACAATGGGACAGTTTAAGGCCTCGTCTGGAATACGCATGATGTGACGTTTCAAAGAGTAGAAAGAAGCAATGTTAGTGGTTAGAATGATTAATATAATTAATATATTTATACCTTAAACTACATATAAACGACAGATAACACAATTTATCCATATTGTCTCAGTAATAAACTAGTGTCCAAAAGAAACGATACCATACAAATGGCAAGATTGATTCAGATTGATACGACTAAAACATAGTTTTATCATTTCTTCAGTAGTCAACTCACCTCTATGCAAAATTTCAAAACATTATCTTTTCATGCTGCTGATATGGTAATTGTTGCCGGACTCTACCCGAAGAAATCGTTTAATTGAAGATAGTTGCATTCAAAAATAACACATTACATTGAAAGAAATTATAGATGAAATGATGAAATGATGAAATGATGAAATGATGAAATGAAATTTAACGAAATAAAAGATCCATTATCAGAATTCAATATTTTAAAGGGGCACTAGCACGTTGTTAGGGGAAATAAAAGGTGATGTCAGGAAAATGAATGTATTTAAACTAAATGGAGCAGTAATAATTCAAATATATAACTTAAGGTTTAGCCAAGCGATTCCTTTTTCTTACACAAAATGAATTTAAAGGTGTTCACAAAAAATGGCCGCCAATGGATTTAACATTAACTTACAACTATCAGTGAAAATTTTTAAATATAAAATTATCAAAAAACTTTAAAAAGTAATTTTACTGTTTTCTTTTTTGCAAACTTTTGCGACCAAGCTAGGGAAAATCGGACCAAAATTCATTAAATAGGGGATCTTTTACCAAAATGACTGAAACGGCAGTAATCATTAATGCGAATCAAGTGTGGCCATCTCATACTTCCGGTTTCTAAAAAAACGTTTCAAAACTATCTTCGTCGCACACGACTAAATTTTAATTAACACGGTGTAAATCCTACACGCATAATGATTACGAAAGTGGGTACTTTAAATGCTATGGCCTTTTTACAGGGAGTACTGTGTACTTTTGACGTCGAATTAAGTATGTTATTGTTGATAAAAAACTGTAAAGGTAATATAAAAAATTCGACAAGGATTGTTCTACCGAGTGATGTATCTATATTCTCAATAGCTATATTCCACCCGGAACCGCATGCAAGTATGACAATGGAGCTTTAAAATATTACTTACTACGTGAGTAGGGCATGAAAGTGAAGCTGATTCGACCGGCTTCCCCTTTATCCTTGTCCTTGGCCTTCACGTCAAGGACCACAGTTCCTGGCGCGGCGTCTTCTCGGACTCTCACGGTTCGGAACTTGTCTCTCTCGACTATTGGACGTACAAACCTTGGGGGATACACATTCTCATTCTGACTGTCCGTGTCTCTCGGAGACTCTTGATCTCTTGATTGTACCTGAAGGTATTTATTAACAAAAGGTAATTTTAGAATAGCCAAATATTATTGTCTTTGTTTGTGGAGAGAAATCGGTAATTGTAATGGTATTTTAATTCGTTAATAAAATCTTGATCATTTCAATGTGGGGTTCTGAAGCCTAAATCACACGTACTATTTAGATAATAGTAGTTATCTAAACTTTCAATCACTGTCGAGTCCAATTGCGTAATGATTGTCCGGTTGTTATTCAGAATCGCGAATTTATACCATCATTGTGACATCATTTTACGTAGCCGATTAGCCGATACTTTTAATACACAATTCCGGGGATATTGTATATGTAACTCATTGAGGGCTTTTTAACTAATGATGCCCCGTTCCCTCTGACGGACGTCATCCACGTCACCTGTTTCATTTTTTTATCAGATTTAAAACCTTTATGCTGACATTCGAATAGAATAATTAGCTTTAAAGTGATTCTTTATTGCAACAGCCAAAACAGAATTCCAGGCCGACTTTGTAACTAAAAATGTCCCTTTCCCTGTGATGTACGTATGTAAGACGAACTAAAAAACGACATATAGGGCATATTTAGCTTAACCGGAAAGTTGTCTAATGAACTGGCAAAATGGGACCTTGAAAAGAATGGCGACGTCTTTTAATAAAGGGTTAACGACGTCAAATATGAATCAAACAGTCTTGAAAATTGACATCAATTGACCAAATTTTCTCCACTGACAAGAGAGCGAAATTCAAATAGATCCAAATATACACCCGATATATAATTACAATGCCACTAGTGTGCTGGTCTTCGCCGGAGACGTGAATAGAATCACAGAAATGCCCAACTATTTCAATGACTAAACACAAAAAAGGGATGGATAATACAAATCCTAAAAATATACCCAACACTTACCATAGCAATGACACTCTTGGATTTTCAGCGATATGATAAAACCCCCAATAAAAAGGTTTAAATCCCGATGTATACAACGGGAATTAAAGATGTATAAATCCCCAAAATACGATAAACTTACACTGACAAATTGGGTTTCCTCAAATACTTTTAACGAAATCATTTAATGCCTATATAATTTTAAAAAGGAAACGCATGAGTCATTTTTGAAGAATGTTTTTCTTTTAGTAAAGAGCTTGTAATATATTGAATTAAAAAACCACATAATTTCACCGATAAGAAAGTCACATTTAACGATAATTTCAACATCAGTTCATTTGTTCGTTTGTGTTATTAGTCCAGAGTTGGCATCGAAATCATTTTGTATTGGAGTGTAAAAATCCAAAACTTACCATAACAATAACACTAACAAATTGGTTTTCATAGATGGATCCAACCACTTTTACCAACAACACGTGTGTTGGCCCTCGTTGCTTCAGTTCCTCTACATTCGAGTAGAGCACGGTATATCTGATGTTGAAGATGTTGTCAGAATCGCCGGATACAATGGACATGTTGCATAATCTCTTGTTATATAGCTGGACATCCGCATCAGAGCAACGAAGTTTCCCAATGGTTGACTCTGAAGATGGATACATTACAATTGTAAAGGGGCAGTAGCACGTTTTAGAGGGAGTATAAGGTGATGTCAGGAAATTGAAAACAATAGTTCCAATTGAAAGACAATGTTTTTATACTAAATGAAGCAGTAATAAATGAAATATATAATTAAAGTTCAGCCATGCGGTTCCCTTTTCTTACACAAAATGAATTAAATGTGTTTACACAAAAATTGCCGCAAATGAACTTTATGTGAATCTTTATAATTTGTTCTCTGAATATGGATGATTGGTTAGTGTAATGAGATTTTTGTCACTTTCAAAATAATGCAATTAGCATTAACGTATAATTATCAGTGAACAATTAAAAAATTTTTTTTGTCAAAAAACGTGATAATGCCCATTAAAGGAGCAGTAGCACGGATACATATATTTCTTCAAATTCTCCCAAATAAATATATGCCATATACGTTATTTAAGAGGATGAAACAAATGATTACTTAAAAACTTAATAATGTAGTTTAAAACCAACTTAGTTTTAAAAACAAATGTTTATTATTGTGTAAAATTAATCAAACCCAAAAAGCATATTTAAACATTCCCGGCAGTAATGTTTTGATTAAAATTTTCAATAGAATTAAGATTATATGAAATTATTTCAAGGTTTCAAGATAAACGTTCTGTAGATGGTTTTAGTTCATTACCTGTAGAATGGACTTGCTTAAAGGTGTGCGTCATTTTAAAGTTCTACATACCTTTGCTCTGGGGGTGAACATAAAACACGTATTGTGCCTCTTCGAATCGTGGCGGGTTGTCATCGACGTCGACAATCTCAATCACCAGTTCCTTCTCGTCGGAGTTATCCCCCCTGTCAGTGACTTTGACCCTGAGGCCATGGAGGACTACGATACCGGATTCCCCGTCCCTGTTGATCTTATGTCTAATGGTGATACGTCCTGTTCGTGGATGAATGTCCAGGTACTCCGAAAAGTTACCTTTGTTAAAAAGGGAGCACGACTTCTCGTTATTCACATCTACATCTAAGCTCGTATCAATCAGTTGAAGCAAAAGGAATCAAGCATAAAACCGATTTATTTCAATGTATGAACTAATTTATAGTTGGATATTCTTAAAGCTTTCTTTCTTATTGAAACTGTAGTATCATGACCTGTCAAATTCATTTACTCGTTAACAATATGACATCCTATGTTTATTCTGAAATGTATCTGCAACGTTTACTGACAACCTGATAATGACTTCTTTGGGAGGCATTTTAAAAGTTTAAATGACTATGGACTATATAAATATGAATGACAACTTCTTTATTCATGGTTTGCGACGTCTCGACACAGGTTCTCATGTCGATCTCAAGTTATTCCCTGCTTGAGAACGACACAAGAACCTGTTTCGAAACGTCGCATATTATGAATAAAGAAGTTGTCGTCAAAATATTCCTATCTGTTTACCATATAGTTGAAATAAGTGGTGACGTATTTTAAATATGATCACTAGTGCACATATCAGTTTTGCCTAGCAACGATTGTTGTAGCACGAGTTCCAGTATCTTTTCGCCTGTAACGTCATAACAACATTGTTCATGACGTAAGTAGCCGGCCGTCGCAAGGAAAGCGGCCCGTTCTTGGATATTTCTAAGAAATGGAATAGAAACGGTAATAAAGAAATTATTATCCTCAGAAGTGTGTCATCATTCTCTCCCCACAGAGGCAGCTCAGTCATACCTGAGTTAGCCTCTGTTCTATTACACCAAGATCCTGGGGTTTCGGTAGATTACCCTAGCGGCAAAAAGTTGTAAATATCTCCCTTATTTGCAGCCAATGAAAACACCTTTTGGATATCCATGACTCGGGGAGTTCTTAACGGTCGTATAGTGACATAGAAAATATTATGTCTTTACCTGTAATTTTCATTAACACTGTGAGAGGGAAACTATTTGAAAATCAGATATGGATAGGGTTTATCATTAGATAGAAACGGTTTTATAATTGAGTAAATTATTACTTGTTTTTTGATAAATTTTAGTTTACTAATTAACCAAATAATAACTTCTGAGAAGGTAAAAATCGATGGTTTGTAAAAGAAAGAATTACCTCCCCTGGATGTTAAATTTCAACGAAAGCTTTGACGAACCACACGGAGATGGACGAGGTTTTGCGAATGACCACTTTTGAAACGGCATCGCTGATTGCCTCCAATCAGATTTCTACCTTTCTATCCCATGTACATGTATTAGCCGTAATAGAACAGAGGCTAATTCAGGTATGACTGAGTTGCCTCTGTGAGGAGAGAATGGTGTGTCATACGAATTTTACGAAACTCGTGCAAATTTGTGTATTAGCCTCGCTCTCGCTCGGGTAATACACATATTCACACTTGTTTCGTAAACGTCATATGAGCCACTTCCTCGGGTAATAATCTCTATTTATTACCTGATAATGAGTAGTGATGAAAGTCGTCCACATCTGTGTCTGTAACGTGGAACATGGTACCCACGTCTGTTCCTAGGGGGAGCTCCTCAGGGAGTCGACACGCTTCGTACAGTACACGTATCTTGGGGGGCTCGTCGTACTCGTTCTCAACACGTATAAGCACGGGTAGAGTCTTTGTCGCAGAACCTATTGCAATCCTGTATGTCAAACAGGGTATGGTTATAAAGACAAGAAGCATGTTTTCTACATAAGCATTCGTTATGAAAATAATATTTTCACTCGCCATATGTAGTTTCACTGCATGATCTTATTTGGTTGTTTCTTTTTGCTTTGGATGTTAAATTTTAAAAAACCTGGATCAATTGAAATATTTAATAATATCATCAACATTTGTTTTGTTATCATTCAGCATTCTACTGTTATCATGAATAGATAATAAGTCTTTTGTCCTTTTAAAAATTCATCATTGTAAAAATTGTTTTTGATTAAGCGTTGATAGTTTCATTCATTTTCAGTGATTTTATTTTCAAGTCTTTATGACTTTAATAACGTTAAGCTTAAAGGTGACTTACAGCTAAGCTGTTTCGCAGACCAAATACGTACGTCATATTTATTAGGTGATTTCTCTGTTTCTCGTAGTCAAGTCTTTGATGTAGTAGAATACTATATCCGCTGATGTTCAAAGGAATTTGGACATCCTTTGGTGTTATACCCGTCGCCGTCTTGCATACATGAGTTCCTTCTCTGGTGCCTTCTTTCAAAGTCAGCACGATAGAAACTGTCTTCTCGTTGACTATTAAAAACATGTGAATATTAAGTTACCGTACTCATAAGACAAATATCGTAAACCGCTGACATACATGTAACCTGCACATTTTGACTATGTTTTCCAACGCTTCCTGTGTTTATACTCGAGGTTTTACATATTTTGGATTTATCGATTTTCGCCATTATGATTTAAACAGATGGCACTTATTCTTGAATGTCTCTATAAGAAAAGCATTCCGCATATTGATTTGATTTGGTTCACAGGTTTTTTTTGCGGAAGATAGACTTACTGTTTTCGAAATTTGGTCACATCAAAAACTGTTACTGTTAGGTTTCTCATACGAATATCTTAACGTACAATGTTTAACTTCTGTAGTGCATTTTGAACATGGTCCGCAATGTTTCGATGTTTTAAAGAAATTACAAGATTAGGCTACTCAGATAAGTACTAAACAAACTGCAGTTTTCGTTTGATATGCAACTCTGAATTCTACGATTATGGCTGAGCAATAATAATAATGATAACTAGGACTGCCGAGGCAGTACGTAGGTCTTCAAGATTCCTGTTTGACCTTCACACAGTGTTTGGCATTTACATGCATTTTTGTTAAACTGAAAGTTAAACAGAAAGTTATATATCATCAAAATGAGTAAAGATCACATGGTATTCAGAGGTTTGGAATCCAAAATCATAATGCATAAAAAAGATATGTTATGCCATTTAACTGTAATGTGACCACAAGAAAATAAAAAGTTCGATCTGCAAAAGTTTGTTGCCTGAAGCGGGTTTTGAACCCTAATAGTTGGCACTTTGGATTCAGAGGCAAAGGCTTTTACCACTAGACCACGAAGCTCGCTGTGTTTAGAATGAATTTTTAGCACTAAGATTTTATATTCATAAAGGCAAGACGGAGTCATGCAGGGGGGTCCCTTTGACCGTTTTGAGCTTTGTGATGTGTTGTTTTAGGTCAGAATGTGCTTTTGATCACTTGAACTCTTTGATGTGTTGTTTTAGGTCGAGATTAAGATTTCTAGCGAGGTTAGCATTATTCTTAGTACACAGAACGTTGGAGCTACTTTTTCCGGTGTCCTGTGGCGCTACGCAAGGATTTAGTGACAAAAATCTAATGTACATGACTTGATTGCGTGTTTGCATCAAATGTCTACAAACACAAAGTGGAGAACATGCAGCTGGGAGGAAATGCATTTTTCAAAGTTCCACGAGGATGATAGGCATTTTGAGAAAAGAGTTAATTGAGGACGTCACACCTTTCTGAGTCGAATCTGCCAAACACTTAGGCAGGAATCAGGAAGCCTCAATCTATGAACCAAAAGCCCACAGGTTTCCCCTCACCCCTCATATTTACATTTCAATAAAACCCTAGGGACAGGTTAATATCCTTTACAGAGATACTTCGGAGCATGTCCTGAGAGACACTGGGACACTAAGCATGGGATTGTTTCGTCTCTGAAGTCTGAACTAATATTCAATTGAGAATATTTATTTTCCAGAAACCATTTAAGAAAACGTACTAAGGTGCTTGTACAAATAATTAAGCTGGACAAACGTACCTGTCTTGATCGCATGCAACCCACACGGCCACATCGCGGCAAGGATGATTAAGAAACTTGAAATCATCGCGTAGTTTCCTTTGACGGGATATCGTCAATGCAAGGGTATGAAGTACGAAGTTTGTTTTAGTTTTCCCCTTTGGTAATTATGCTGTTTCTCTACAAAATTCAAATTTCAGAACGTGAATAAATATATTGAAACATTACATTGAAATTTGAAAGAAGTGAAATTGATTAACGTTATTTATAATGCGTGCTTTTTCTGTTACGAATATTAATATGAAACGATTAGTTTTAAAATTAAAACTTAAAATCGATTCTATAATATAACTGAAATAATCGCACTTAAATCGCACAAAAATCAAGGATCAAGTCGCAAATGCCAAATGTTGCCAATGATGTCATTTTTTTCGAGCATAACTAACTAAACGATTGAGTAAAGAAATTTAAACTGCAAATTGTACGTTTGATTGACAACCGAGGTGATACTTTAAAGGGGCAGTAGCACTTTTTAAGGGGGGATATACATGTAAGGTGATATCAGGAAAATGAAAATACATGCATGGTACCAATTGAGGGACAATGTATTTAAACTAAATGAAGAAGTATTAAATGTATAACAGTTTAGCCATGCGATCCCTATTTATTACAAAAAATGAATTAAACATTTTCACACAAAAATGGCCGCCAATGGACTTTATGTGAATCTTTATTATTTGTTCTCTAACTATGGATGATTGGTTTGTGTAATGAGTTTTTTGAGACTATTGAAATACTACATTTAGCATATACTTAAAATTGTCAATAACAAATTGAAAATCTAAACTTTTCAAAAACGTACTACTGCCCCTTTAAAATTGATAGAAAACCGGACAAAGGTCAAACGCATTTGTTCAAAAGTTATTTAAAGCAGATAGGAGGACATTTAGGGGTCAATATTGTTTGAAAGGTTGAATGGTAAATATTCAAATAGTTAAGGGGAATGAAGATGTTAGATGTCTGAATTTGTAACATCATACTTGTTAAAATTCTTTTCAATATTATTGATAATCTTTTCTGTGAACTACTGATGACAGCGAATTCACAAAAGAGAATCGACACTAATGTGGGCGAAGCTTAGGGCCAGTTTCATTGAGGTCAAAACAGTTTTCCATTGAAATAAAAACCTCAAAAATAAGAAATAATTTTCATTATGTGTTTATCCACGTGGTTATCATCTGTTTGAAAGTTGTAAGCTACTCGTAAGTTTAACTTTGTATAACTGACTGCGCAAGCTACAACAGTTATACAAGTTTATATACAAATTTTAAACAGGTTATAACCGTTTGGACAAACACATAATGATATTCTTTTCTTGAATAACACTTATATCACATGACAAAAAACAAATATTCAATTTATTAAAAGTATTTTTTCAAAAGTACGAATGTACTTATGTGTAAATAAAAAAATACTTGAATTAAGTTTAAGTTTTAAATTGTGTTACTATGTAAGCCTTGTTGAATAACGCTTATTCACTACGAATTAGCATTCACGATTTCAAATTTTACAACATGAAATGTATACATAAATCTAGCTTGTAATTTGAGGCAAAACAACGATGCAAAATTACCTTGTTTTATGTGACCCAGCATGTAATCTTTAAAAATGAATTTCATATAAGACATGAAAACAAAATTTCCCCGATATTTTCAAGTTGTTTTCTTTAATACTAAAATGTATCTAACATTTATGTTACATTTCTGTTTGTTTTTAGTTTCCATGGCTTTAACGTATTTAGAGTAGTTTGGAAAACCTTTATTATTTATGCATGCAAACCAGAAGGTGATTTAAAAGCTTATTGAATTGTGTATGAGGTATATACTATATACAAATACTATTATTCGCTTCCCACAAGGATAATACGATGTGATGTATCATGTGTATTAGTGTCACCCTTGACTCCAGTCTAGGGAAGATATATGTACACAGATTGTAAGGCATACAACGTATCTATTTTAAATCCAGTTTTTTCCATTTGATCTCAAATATCGACAACAGATAACCTTGCAACGCTTTAAACGTAATTTAATTGGAGAATCGTGTAAAGAATAATGATGCTTGAAAACGAATTGGTTATAATTATATTGAGTATATTCATATTCACGAAAACAGTTTAGGAGAAATCTGAACATTGATAATTTAAATAAATTTATACCGACAGTTACATATACAGATATTAAATCCTGTCGATATGAATTAATTTAGATTTGAACTTGGTGTAAGTCATTTGGTAAGATCTTTTTGTTGTTGGACACTTTTTCTTTGAGAGAAGCTGTACGATCAAATGTATCGACCGTTAACAAAAGAAAAGACGAGTTTAATAAAGTTGTAAGTTAAGATAAGAAGTAGACGATCGTATGGAGAATAACTCTGTCCATAGGTATTGGTAATTTAGATCCCTCAACTTAAATTAAACTAATAAATGTTACACATTCCTCACACACCAATAATATATTAAACTATTTGTTATATGTCGACACTGTTCACCCAAAATAATACCCATTAAATTACAAACTAACTTTTGAGGTTTTTCATGGTTTTGGGGAGGTTTCACATTTCCCTAAAGGTGTAATCGCTCATATTTGAAATATGATTTTCCCTGGAGTACATGAACATTCTGCTACATCAGCATATTTGCATCCGTGTACTTGTAACTCCTAACTAACCCTTATAATTTTCAAGGCAAATGCCTCGTTTCACTGACATGATCCTATTCTTGGTATGTATTCATCCAATGGACTGTCGTTTCCCAAGGAGCTCGAAGTTTAAAATCACGAACGCCTGTGTTCTGTTATTTGGGCACTACCGTTATTGGTGGATGCAAATTATTTTTTGGCCGGGGTTTATCGTGAGCGATACGAGACAGCTGCCTTGATAGATATCAGGGTATGATAAGCGTTATGCGGATAGATATTAGGGTATTGTAGACGTTATGCGGATAGATATCAGGGTATTGTAGACGTTATGCGGATAGATATCAGGGTATTGTATGCGTTATGCGGATAGATATCAGGGTATTGTAGACGTTATGCGGATAGATATCAGGGTATTGTATGCGTTATGCGGAAAGATATCAGGGAATAACAGGCGCTATGTGGATAGATATCAGGGTATTGTAGGCATTATGCGGATCGATATCAGGGAATAACAGGCGCTATGTGGATAGATATCAGGGTAGTGTATGCGTTATGCGGATAGATATCAGGGTATTGTAGATCTTATGCGGATAGATATCAGGGTATTGTATGCGTTATGCGGATAGATATCACGGAATAACAGGCGCTATGTGGATAGATATCAGGGTATTGTATGCGTTATGCGGATAGATATCAGGGAATAACAGGCGCTATGTGGATAGATATCAGGGTATTGTATGCGTTATGCGGATAGATATCAGGGAATAACAGGCGCTATATGGATAGATATCAGGGTATTGTAGATCTTATGCGGATAGATATCAGGGTATTGTATGCGTTATGCGGATAGATATCAGGGAATAACAAGCGCTATGCGGATATATATCAGGGTATTGTATGCGTTATGCGGATAGATATCAGGGAATAACAGGCGCTATGTGGATAGATATCAGGGTATTGTATGCGTTATGCGGATAGATATCAGGGAATAACAGGCGCTATGTGGATAGATATCAGGGTATTGTAGGCATTATGCGGGTAAATATCATGTATGTAGGCGCTATTGGGATATATATTAGGGTATGGTAGGCGCTATGCGGATAGATATGAGGATATGAGGAGCTATGCGAAAAGATAGCATGGTATGATAGGTACCATCAGGATAGATATCAAGCTATGGTAGATGTAGCATGCATCTATGTATTTGGTTTACAGTAATTAGTACAAATCGACACCGTACGGGTGGTTATGTTCCCTTACATTATTTTGTGTAAAGGCGTACCCGTCCGTTCTAAGTTTCTATTGTCCAAGAGTTAATAAAAATGGTGTTTAAAAAAAGTGTTGTTTACTTTTAAAATTAACCCGACAACAGTAGATGAGCAACTATCAATATTTAAGGGAAACAGTATAAATTAGATACCTAACTGCTATGGTTTTCCAAACAAAATCAAAATCAATTTAATCAACTAACAAACTTTTCGTTATTTATATATATATAAATAGATAACAGGTATATACACATGTATAGTGAATCATTTTTTATGATAATTATATTTTTACCTTGCAGCAAAAATATAGCAAACTTATTTGACGATAGGTATTGTTGATAATAACACACAAAATATTTTTTGTCAACCGATTATGTTTGAATATCCTGACAATAGCACATGTACTTTCTTCGTCTCAAATTGAAGGAGGCACAAATACACACGTGCCATCCTCGATATTCGATATAAACGCTCCTATTCAACTTCCCATCTGTCTACTGTATTTTGGTCACCTTTCGTATTTTTGCCATCTACCTTTAATCTGTTAATAAATAGTTGCCATTGCTTTGACAATCTTCAAACATTAACCAATATTTTATGTGCGCATCTTTTGCGATAACGCTTCATCACATCTGAAGAAACAAATACGATACTTGATATTTGGATGTGTTGCAATGATTTGTCTAAAGGTACGAGAAGAATTATTTAAGTTACCCACGTGTATGGTAAATGAAATATCCTCCTTTTGTTAAAATTCTATCTTCTGCTTAAGACTAAAAAAATAGGCGAATTTTAAACTAACCGAAATAACATGAACATCCGTTTTTTGAAAATTAAAGTTAAAAAAGTTAGAATCCAACCATTTTCAAACACTATGTTTCTCTTTGTGTATGTTGCACAGAAAATAGTAGTTGTCGGGCGAAAATGCGTAATGAGCATGATTCAATTCAAATCACCTCAAACATACCAATAGACAAATATATTTACAGTTGCTAGTTTTCCAAAAGGCAATTTAGTCTAATCTACAAAACATGCATTATTTATAGATTCCTTGTAGGGCGGGAGTGTTAGGGTGTGCTTCGATTTCAAGGCCCGACAGGCTTTCCTGTACGTAATGACATGAGCTTTAATACCGGTTTACGTGATCAAAACATTTCAAGTTTGTAAAAATCTGGGGGGGGGGGGGGGGGGGGGGGGGGTGGGGGTGGGGGGGGGGCAGTTAACGAACCGATAAAGAAACAAAAAAGGTAGCACGTGTTTATGTATATATTTTAGGTATACATGTACATGTATCATTTTGTACTCAAAAGTATGCATTTTAAAACCAACATACATTACAATATTCGGTTAAGCTGATGAAATCCGTTTCCCTATCTCAAACTACTAAAATGTGTTCACAACAAATTGTAATCTATGCTTTGCTTTGTAAAATATGTTTATCTCACTAGGTATCATGTATTTTGGAAAATTTGATGAAATAATATAAAATACAATAACCCGCTACTGCCCTTTTCGTAGACCAAGAATGAGTAGACAAAGGATGAATAAAACCATCAAGATTTTTTTACCGTTTCCAAGTATTAATGTTTCAACATTCCACTTTGAATATTTCTCCATAAAAATATTTGATTTTAATCACGACATACCTACGTCACTATTAAAATCGAGTAACTAGCATATATTCAATTCAATTCAATAGTTTTATTGTTTCAAGGCCAAATGACCCATAATACAGCACATTAAATAAATATCGTACATGAAAATATACACATGCGAATTAGATCCTTTCTCCTCGTACACGAAATACATTATACAAGAATTTTCCTAACATGTAAGCATAATCATTAGAGTTCATTAAATATTTAAGACCATGTATATTTCTGTTATTATTGAATAGAAGCGGTACATCAACACGAAGAGTTTGATACATTGGGCACTGATATACAATATGGATTTCATCTTCGGTTACATTACATAAAGAACATTTAGAATCAGAACTTTCATAATCATTAAAACCTTTTCTAATACATTGAATTCCAAGACGATTATAACAGCTTCTGAAAATAAGTAGTGCTTTCCTGTATTTTACATTTTTCAGTTCATAAATATACAATTCAGAAGTAAATAATGACTTTATGGTGGAATAGAATTGTAAAAAGCTTTTATCTGTAAGTTCTGCGTGCCAGTCCTGTTTAGCACAATCAAGCTAACTAGAATTACTTGCGTTATAGGTTTGACATTTTTAAATAATTGATTTAAATGTTGTGGAATTCATTCACAGGTAACATTGAATTACAAAGAGCTATGCTGTCCGTTTGAACTGAACATGGAAGCCCTTTTTGAAAGATAATGGGATCGAAACAATGAGTCTCAAGACATTGTCTTACCTACTAATACTCATCATAAGGCTGACCAAATTAACGGGCAGAAAATAAAAGGTTTGACTTTTACTGTTAAAGGGGCAGTAGCACGTTTTAGGGGGTATACATTTGTATAGGGTGATGTCAGGAAAATGAAAATTAATGGTTCCAATTGAAAGACAATGTATCTAAACTAAATGGAGCAGTAATAATTCAAATATATAACGTAAAGTTTAGCCATGCGATTTCTTTTTCTTACAGAAAATGAAGTAAAGGTGTTCACATAAAATGGCCGCCAATGGGTTTTATGTGAATCTTCATACTTTGTCCTCTGACTCTGGATGATTGGCTTGTGTAATGAGATTTTTGATACTGCCAAAATAAAACATTTAGCAATAACTTACAATTATCAGTGAAAAAAATAAAATATGAAATTATCAAAAAACGTGCTACTATCCCTTTAAGAGTCTGATAATGATAGGCTGACGTGATCTAGGACCAGATTAAGTAGCGAGTAAAAAAATTACGAGGGAGAGTTGACCTTGAATTTCTGTAAATGACACACGTTTAAAGAAGTACTCACAAGTTCATACATTGTACATCAGAGCTTGAAACTTTTATTTTGATGTTTGAATACACTTCGGATATTTAAATCGTATTTTGTATGTATGTATGCACTGAAATGTAGAAATTTGATAAAAAGATGTTACATTTATAAAAAGTCTTCAGGGGCTTAAATTTTCTTAAGCACCTTTCCTGTTGGATGCAGAAAAAATCAATCAGATAAAACCATTTTGACACTCCTATGTCGTCTTGTTAAATAGATATTCCAACGACGCTTTTTCTTAAGGTGTAGTATTTTCAGGAACACGTGCAGTTATCGTTTTACAAACAATTTATAGCAGCTTTTATTACATTTAGGAGTAGCTTTTATTTATATTAGGAGCAGGTATTTCATTTTGAAGCAGGTTTTGAATTTTGTAGCAATTATTACAATTTGGAGCAGTTATTACAATCTGGATTATGTATTACATTTTGTAGCAATTATTACAGTTTGGAGCAG
This sequence comes from Steromphala cineraria, assembly GCA_916613615.1. Taxonomy (NCBI): domain Eukaryota; kingdom Metazoa; phylum Mollusca; class Gastropoda; order Trochida; family Trochidae; genus Steromphala; species Steromphala cineraria. The sequence goes on from OU744726.1 coordinate 20,048,292, forward strand.
ATATTACGTTTGGAGCAATTATTACAATTTGGAGCAATTATTACAGTATGGAGCAGATATTACAATTTGGATCAGATATAACATTTTGGAGCAATTATTACAATTTGGATCAGATATAACATTTTGGAGCAATTATTACAATTTGGAGCAGGTATTACATTTTGGAGCAATGGTTAAAATTGGGAGCATTACACTTCCTGTGTTTAAAGTGACCAATAACACACATTCGTTAAGTCGTTAGTGACGACTTTTATCTCTTCATTACTATGATTGATTGTATTTCATATGTGTGTAATGTCACGTTTAACATATACTTCGGGACCGTATTTCCCTTAAATGAAAACTTTGGAAACAATTTACTTTTTTATTTCAAAGACAACATAAATTACATATTCACACGGATATGTCACAACAAAAATGAATGAGATCATTCTTTACTATTGAGAAGAACCCGTTAAATATTCATCATTGACTATTAACAATAAAATATAGATGAGAAAAAGGCACTTCGAGCGAGAATAGAACATGGAATGTAATTTTGCTACAGTGCTTTTTCTATCTTTTACAAATAATTGTTGATGGTACAAGAATGCCATGACACTTATAATAAGAATTAAGAAAACAAACAATGTTTTCATATTAATAGATGTTTATATTTAGTTATCAAACGATAGATTTATCTGACTACTTTCACAAAATAAAAAAAGAATATTGTTGATTCATCAATCTCTATGATTCGTCGATTTACAATTTACATCAAGCAAAAAAGGCCTCATCAAAATTTCTTCTCAAAGCTAATATATATCTTTACATAAATATTTACAAAAACAGCACGAAATCGATTAAACTCAGACTCCTATAAATAAATACATCAATCTCTATGATTTGTCGCTTTACAATTTAAATCAAGCAAAATGCCTCATCAAAATTTCTGCTCAAAGCCAATATTTAACTTTACATTTACATGTATATTTACAAAAAAGCAAAAAATCGATTAAACTCAGTGTCCTAAAATAAATACATCCGCTTCCATGCTTAATTGCCCCTCAATGGATATTTATGAATATATAGGAATAGTGCAGAGCAGACTTTTTTAGGGTGTACAGATTTTGACATCATATGATTACTAGGTGTCACATGTCCTGTAAACACTATGCATATAAAGCAAAAATGCGCATAAACATCCGCATCGGAATACACTCCTTGTCATGTTACTATTTAATCGCGATTCAGTTTCAACTAACTACAAATTTAAGTACCTGAAAATTATACATAATAAAATGTACTTTAATGACTGGATCTTGTTTCACTGAAAGATATTCAACAAAAGTTGATGGAAATTGATTGGGCATGTAAACGAGACACAGAAAACTAGTGAAATGAGATATCGTTTGCAATATTCATAACCTCATATTTTAATCTAAGGACTAAATTGCATGTCAACGATAGTATTTCTGACCCATTTATACCTCTCTTTCAAGTAATAGTCTTAATATCCCAGAACATAATGATTTATCGGTACTAAATCAAACATTTATTTGACATTGCATGCAAATTGAACATATAATGAATATAACCTTAATTACCTTTTAACATTATTAACATTTTTCAATAATATTTCATTAGACATATATTTCATATATATCCTGTGTATTTCACAGGCAACCTTAAAGGGGCAGTAGCACGTTTTTTGAAAATTATATATTTCAAAATTTTCACTGATAATTATACGTAAATGCTAAATAAATTATTTTGATAGTGTCAAAAATCTGAGATTTTTTAAAATAGATTTTGTGTGAACACCTTTAATTCATTTTGTTTAAGGAAAAGAGTCGCATGGCTGTACATATATTTTTGATTTATTACTGCTTCATTAAGTTAAAATGCATTATCTTTCAAAAGGAACCATTTATTTCACTTTTCCTGGCATCACCTTATATCCCCCCTAAACGTGGAAATAGAAGAAAAGGGCATCACGAAGTCCTTATTTCATCATGTTTGTCAGTTCCACATACATTTTGTTAACGTATTAAATCAAATTCCATTGCAACTAACTCTCTACATCCATAATTAATATAAAATCCAAATTGCTCTGATAAATAATAAAGATGAAAGGCCAAGCATTTTTTCACAACGAACATGCTTTTTTATGTTAATATGTGATTAAATATTTTGGGATTGTTATACTTGATTTATGTCCCTATCAATGTTTTAGAGCAACAATCAATATAATCGCTTAAACGAGTGTATCAAAATAATGTTGTGTTTATAGGATAACGTGTAAATAATGATAATAGTGAAAAAAAATAATCAAGCACTCTAAAGTACATTGTATGGTATAATAAATATACGTCTGAATTACATATTATTTCTATAAGGGAACAATGTTTTCATGATGTATTTACCATGAAGGATTTACATTTTGTCTTTTAAACATTCAAGAAATATCATTTAACATTAGGCATCGGTATTTCGGGCAAGCATACGAACGAACTCTTATACCAAACATATTGTTACAAAAGCGATGGCTATCATCCAACTGTTGACAATATTCCCATTTAAAGGGGCAGTAGCACGTTTTTTTGACAATTTTATGTTTTAAAATTATCACTGAAAATTGTAAGTTAATGCTTAATGTATTATTTTGAATCTTATTACACAAGCCAATCATCAATAGTCAGAGAACAAAGTATGAAGATTCTCATAAAATCCATTGGCGGCCATTTTATGTGAACACCTTTAATTCAGGAATCGCATGGCTAAACTTTACGTTATATATTACTGCTCCATTTAGTTTAAATACATTGTCTTTCAATTGGAACCATTAATTTCATTTTCCTGACATCACCTTATATTCCCCCTAAAACGTGCTACATCCCCTTTAAAGTGACATCTTGTGATGTTTTATCAGATAACACATTGGAGGGTTGAGGATTTATCATTGAAATTAATTCTAGAATCTGTAAAACAAAATACTGTCAACAGTATGACTTTTCGAAAAGAATTGTCTTAAAGTTATCTTTTTTTCGTAATTCATGTTGTCATTTAAAGTTGTCACATCATTATTTTGCTGATATCGGCTGATATTACAACCCTTTATGGAATAACTGAGCTCCTTAAAAAGACCCCAAACAGGGTTTGAAAATTCTAAATGGCTGAAATAATGCCAACTTAAGTCACTTATGAAGATAACATTGCGTTTTTCTACACAAGCAGATAATGTTTTAACAATTATGAAGGTAACAACGGGCTATTCTACATAAGCTGATCACCTGACAAAGAATGATAGTAAACATTCTCTCCCAACAAAGGCAATGAATTGTATTAAAATATGATCTATTTGCTACAATCTGCGTAACCCAGTGAAGAAAATTCTGATCTGAATCATGGCAAAGCAGTTGTGATATGATCCACCATTTCCATGCGAGAATCGTTGTCATTTGCTAAAGAAATGCAAATGGATTGTGGTGCAATTTTTTTCAGGTGAAATTCTTGAACCCACGAAATTGGTCTTATAAGAGCAGAGGCGCGATCAACATTTCATGATATGATCTGCCTCTGTGGAGAGAGAATGGATAGTAAGATGAAGGAAGCATCCTGAACAGATCATCTTGCTGCCTGTCGCTTGCTCTTCTTTGCTTTCACGCCATCGTGATCACTTAAAGCCAGCGGTGGCAAAGATTTCTGAAAGCATGAATATATTTAGAATTAAAGCAAATAGTCTATTGATATCTATGTTTCAAATGCAAATATTTCATCCCCTTTAACTGACAGAGGCGCTATCCATGCATATCACGAAAGGGAAGATGTTACTGTCTTTCTGCAACTTAAATATCAATCTGTAGAATGCAAACACTTTAAAATATCCGATTGGTCCTTAAGCAATGTCCTTAAGTGAGAATTCACACAGTAGACAAGGTTAAAGTCTTTGGAAAATAACCATGTTACAAATGGACTTGAATCAATTTAATAAGCGCTATGCATAGCTATGACATACAAAAACTAAATAACTAAATACTAAGTTCGTGCTTACTGTGATATGTGCCCCCCAAAAACTTTCGAAGAATGTTTAGTAATGGGTTTCAACTACTTCTCTAGACTAATTAGAAATGTGATGGCAAAGCCTCTTTCGACGTAGTCTATCAGTAGACTTTGCCATGGTCGAGGCTGCCCAGGAAGAATCAAAGGATATGCACGTACTTGTCTTCACGTTGAACCGTTAACTCACCGTAGTGGAGGTATTGCTGTCACGTCGTTCTTTTGCACCTTTGGTATAAGCCTCGGCAGACTCAGAATACGTGGACCCTGGTCTGTCCCTCGACGTCTGCTGAATTAACGCCATTGTCTTCATCGCCAGGGCATCAGCCATATCCTTCATTGGGTCCATTTTTGGATCATTCCATGCTGGTCTGTTACTTGCTGGGAGTTGGTCAGGGTTGAGAGAGCTTGCCTTGCTTTTAGTTTTGGGCTTGTCAGGAAGGGATGGAGCCACCCATTGAGGTCTGCTTGGTACTTCATCTGGGAAGTCCGGCATTCTGTTCTTCATCGGATCTGTCTTAGGATTCTCCCATTGAGGTTTGTTTTTTGCTGCGTCAGGGAGATCAGGAATTGGACTCTTTTCTGGTTCATCAGGAATCTCTGAACACCGTTTCTTAATTGAATCAGGTAATTCCGGTATCGTCTTCTTTGTAGGAGCTGGTAAGTCTTCTATCGCTGTACCTCCTTCTTTCTGTTTGTCCGTCGATCCCTTCTTGGACATCTTGCCTATGGTTTTTGCTTTGGCTAATGCTTTACTCTTGGATTTTGCCAACGCTTTCTTTGATTTCTTCGTCTCTTTGCCCACTGATGGTTCCTCGTCTTTCCCATCACTGCTTGTGACAGCAGTGGAAGTGGCACTTAGAGTTATGTTTTCAGTCTGGCCTTCTGACGTTTCTTGAGGTTTTTTCTTGGAGGTAATCTTTTCCGATCCAACTTGTTCTTGGCTGTTACTTGAATCGGTCGTTCCTTTCCCCTTTTTGTCACCACTAATATCTTTCTCAACCTTCATCTGCACAATATTCAGTAAGTCTGATTTTTTGCCACTTACAGGGTTTTTTGAGCATTTCTTATCCTCAGATTCTGCATTCGATACTTTTTTAACCTCTTCAGGCTTTTGAGTAGGGTTTTTGTCAGAGACAGAATCTTTCTTCTTCTTTTTGTCATTCGGTCCAAATATCCCCAAGACAGTTGCTTCAACCGATGGCGTGGGTTCACCTTCCTTAATCTTAGCAAGATTTTCTTTTTTAGCGGTTTCCACTTCAGCCTTATTTGACTTACCTCCCTTTTGTTCGTTGCCATTTTCTTCGGGTATTGTTTTAGTATTGTTTTTCGGGGGCTGAGTAACTCCACAACCAGAGCCTTTACTGTTCCTTCGAATGTTTTCATCATTTTTCTTAGTGGGAATTTCTGTTTTCTTTGTATTATCTTCCTTTTGCTTTGCATTTTCGTTGCGTTTAGTTTCGTCTTCATTTTTGGCACTTTGAGCATTGGGTTTAGGTGGTTGAGGTTTGTTAGTTGCAGGCAGTATATCGGGAATTGCCCCCTTTTGACCCGTGTTCCTCAGATTCTTACCCCTGTTTGCTTCAAGATCGCTGTGATCGTCCGGTTTCTTAGGTCCTTGTCCTGGCGGGGGGCCTTTGAAAAGTATAGAAGTGTTTGTTATTATTCATTATTTGTTTGAGACGTGTTTTCTTTCAGTTGCACAATGCAATTAATTAAACTTGTGTGCTTTTGTCATTCACGATTCTTGTTTTCATTAAATATGAGAAATCGCAAATTTAATGTTCAGTAAAGATACTCAGACATTAAGAATCTCCGACTCGCATAATTGCACTGTAAAATGTTCAGTTTGGAACAGATATTTTAACCTTGCAAGCAAAGAGGCCCAAGGAAAACGTGTACGAATTAACATCAGGAGCCTATTCTGGGAAAAGTTTACGGGATCTTGGGTATATTTACTTACGGTTATTTGCCTCCGGTGGTTTATTGTCCTTCTGGCGTTGATTTTTCCCACTGAAACGTTCATTTGTAAAACAGTAATACTTGTTTAAAAAAAAATTTAATCAACGCATTACAATATACTATACAGTACTTGAAAAGCGAAAATACTTTAACTTTTAATGCCTCGTTACTGTCAGATTACTTAACCAATGCAGAAACAGTTAACCCTTGTCGACAAATTAACAATCACAAACGTTTGGCGTTAAGTCCTTGGTAATCACAACAGTATACCAACATCCAGACGTATTGCATTAACCATAAATATTAATCACTAGGTTCCGAGATATCTGGTTTGTTCTGCTTCTAAACCTTTAAAGGAATTATACTTTCAATTTTTTTATAAAAATCGTAAATTTAGGGTTTTCTCAACGTTCGATCTAATGTTCATGTACCACAGAAACGGTATGATGCGTGAGCACGCGTCGGTACACAACCCAATAAAGCAATTCGTCACCATGAACTTATAACATATATTGATTTGTATTGAATTGAAACATAAAGAAAATTAATTTCATGTTAGCGAATTATGTGTATCTCGTACTCAAGACATTTAAAGGCACAGTCCTATTAGGGTATTATTGAGGAAACAAAATTCAAGGGGACATATCAGTTTATGTATATAATGCTATTAATACATATCATTGATTCTATCACAACGAAGTTGAAACTTGATACGGGGGTAACATTTTAGTTGATTTATATTTGACAATCCGATAAAGAAGAGCAAACAAGCGAATTTCGTTTCAACAAAAATACCCCTTTAGAACTGTCCGTTTTAATGACTTGTCAAATTCTGTAATAATTATTGGTAATAATTATACTATACTGTTATCATATGCGGCAAAATAAGGTGTTCGATAATTGTATTTGTTGATGTCATTAGTCAAAAAAGAATCAGCCTGAGTGTCTGCGCTGATAAAAGACATCCTCAGGAATCCAGGTTAACGGTTCTATAATGATACCCTTACCCTTGGATTTTAGGGATGACGTGGACCGTCGAAAACAGAAATATGTTTTGAATAAAAGTATCCTTACAATCCGTATTTTTTGGCAATGCAGAAAACAGCTGTACACAGGAGACAGGCTGCCAGGACGATGCAGGTCGCCTTGATGGCCCACCCCGTCGCTCCATTCTTCTGAGGAATTTCGCCATCACCTTCCGCAAGCTTGTCTGCAAAAGGAAATCATGTAGCTGAGTTGGCTAAATTTCAGGGGAAATCCTTACAAGAGAGCCTTGTTTCAAACATTTGCCATTTGCGGTGATTTTTGTATCTCATTATCGAATACATTATGTGGAATATAAATTCTTAAAAAATATTTAAGAGCCTATTCTATGGTTATGAATAGTGTCATTTTATTGATAAATTGTAATTGTAATTGTAATTACGATGCTTATCAATTCAACAAAGAGACAATTGCAATTTGAAGATTATGTAGGGGCTCAGAATGAAATCCGGACAATGAAGTGCGTTAATTTGTCAAAAGTATTTAAAAAAAATTATGTGAGGATAGCAATCCAAATCGGAAATGTATATTTTAATCCAAAACAAGAAATCCAAAACTTACCATCGTACAGGTGTTTGACGCGTTCGAGTTCTAAAATGGAAACATAAGATATAATGATTAATGGAAAAGAAAAATGTCAAAAAAGAATGTAGTTTAGTACACAGGGACATGTATCGCTTAAATCAGCGTTAGAAAGACATACAATGTATTAGTCACAGACCCTACCCTACTTATATAGAATAGTAGGGCATGGTTTTTGAGTATATATGTCTGTAAGCGACACTTGTCCCTCGGGCTTAGTAATCACTTTCATAATGACATTATTCATCAGGGTAAAAATATACCTTTTAAAATATTCATTTTGATTTTGAAAGACGTCAAAACACTACAAATTGTCCTGTTTGTTGCGGATTACAGACAAGAAACTCAAACCTTTCATATTGTTACTTTACAAAATTGATTTACATTTAAAATTGTAATATGCAGCAGAGTCAGGACATTGGGAAAACAAACTCTGATTTATCACCATACTCTCTGTCCCTTTAGGTCATTGTCTCAGTTTATTTGCAAGAAATATATTTCACTATTACATCAATCTTTCCTTTATCGTATATAACAAAAGTATTAGATTTTTCTCGTTTCTCGTCTTCGATATAGAATTTATACTTCCATATCCCTTCCTGTTGTCTTAAGACAAGGAGAACCACGGCATTCGCAAAAGTGGTTACGTAGAGCACTATTGATATCTACTGCTGAAATGCAATACAATTAGTCCGTTTTGGACCCTTTTCAGGTACAGAAAGAAGATACTAAATTAGTAATCCCGATTTATATCAAGTAGCGGCAATGCAATAAAGACGTTCTCAATATATTGCAATCGCGTCTTTAACAGAGTGCACTTGATTTGTTCAACAAACTTCCGACTCTCCGTGTAGGAACCGACCTCACCTAAACTATGAAACTGACAAAAATGGATTATCATTGCAAACGCCACTAAGTAAGACTTGAACCTACCGTTACAGGAACAGCATGGCAGAGTAGAGGTGGCAAGAGTCCGTCGGGGAGTGGTGGGGCGTATGGTGGTCGTAGTGGTGGTTGTGGTGGTCGTGGTTGTGGTAGAAGTGGATGTCGGTGTTGTACTTGTTGTTTCTGTTGTTGGTGTCGTAGAGGTGGTAGTTGTCGACGTGGTTGTTGTTAGTTCGGGTGTTGGCTCCTTCTTAACCGTTGTACACAGTGTCACATAGGTTTCTCCTTTAGTGGAGATAAACTCTGTTGTGGTTGTTTGGAGAGCTGTGGTTGTTGGTCCAACTGATGTTGATTCTGTAGTTACCTCTGTATCTGTATCTGTCTCTGTACCTGTTGCAGATGTAACGGCAGCTGAAGTCACTGCCGGAGTGGACGGTTTCACAGTGGAAGGTTTCGCAGCACAACTCTTAAAGCGAATTATTACCAATGCTTTTGCAGTGTACTTTTCGTCTGAAATTGTCATCGTAATAATATGGGTCTGGTCAACGGATTCATCCATCTTGACTTTCGAACCGAGCTTCAACGATTTGTGCCTGAATTTGGATTTGTATATCATGTAGTTTTTATGTCCATCTCCCGTCAATTCAGGCAATTTGATTTTGTCTTTGTCATAGTCAGTGTAGGTAAAATTTAACAAAGCATTTTTGTGAAAATGAGTACAAGTAAATGAAGCGTAGTATATGGACTGATTAAACATTGGTGGGTTGTCGTTTACATTCGTCAATATAATCTTCAATTCGGCTTGTGATGACTTTGGTTTGATTGCACTGTCTTTTGCGTATATATTTATTTTGAAATATTTAACCCCTCCACTTTTCTTATCACAATTCAAGGGCATAGCGACTTTTACTTCCCCAGTGAGGGCATCCATCTTGAAATACATTGTTGCATTTGACGGTGGCTTTCCTGGAAATAAAAGCAAACAATTTTGATAGACAAAAACACCTGCATCTATTTATTCTAAAACTGTTTTCAGGTGAATCAATTAGTCAGATAATAGTAGGATTTTTAATAAAATAAAGACATATTGTACAAAAACGAATTTCTCTTAGAATACTTCAATTGCAAGTTATAAGATTTTTAATTTCTTAAGCTCAAATGTAAAAGAGAACATATATAAATTGATACAACTCTCCTTTATATTGGTATGTTGTTTGTGAAATTGAAATATACACATTTACCACAAGGTTTTTGTTTCGTAAAGAATGACGTCAAGTGAAATCATCAAAACTTTGTTTTCCGTTTTAAAAATTGCTTTATATAATTTTATATTATATGTCAAACGGTTCCACATGGTCGGTTTGAAATAGGACCAGGATAATTAAGATCAATTGTTAAACCTTTAGAGTAGAAAAATTACACATGTATCATAAAAATGTCCATAGTTATGGTCAATTTAAGAGTGAAATCTACGAAGTGTGTTTGTCAGAATTCTTCACAAAGAGTCAAGGTATATCGTTCCAAAACGTTTTTCCATGTGGTCAAAATCAATCTTATTGGATTGGATCAAAATACACTTGCATGCCGAATAGTCGATGTTGTCACTTTTTCTTATAATATACTGACCACTTTCACAACCTTTACCTGAATATATTTCATGCGCACCTAAACCAGTAAATGTAAGTCAGAACTGAAAACCTGATATTAAAACAACAATGAATTTGAATATTACCTATCATACACATTCTAATTGCTGCTACCATTTGAATAGTTGATGTACGTCATTGTGAATTAATTAATCATAACCGTAACTTCATACTCTCACTTTACAAAATCGATTAGACTGAAACTGACACTTTTCGATCATTTGATACCGTTGATAGATTTTGCCATGTGAGGCCAAAAAACACGGAAAGGCTCTTTTGCAAGTCAACTACAACTTTGTATGTACCTCGGGCAAATAGTCACTTACATAAATCGCTGTCCTTTGCAATATATATGCGCGCATAAAATTCCCTTAATATGGATTTTCAAATCATACTGCCCTTGTCCGTTGTCTAAAGATAAGGCTGTTCACGTCATTTCGAAGTTACAAGTCCGGACACGTACAGCGTGACGATTGACTGCATCGAACAATGGGATTTCACTTACTGTTTAAACAAAGCCTGAACTTATTCTAACCTCTCGATCATATTTCGATGAGGATGAGTATGAACTAACTTTATCTAATAAACACTCAGACATCTGGTCCATGGTGGAAATTACACATTAGAAACTAATGTTCCAATTACATTGCTAAAAATCTTGATTTTCCATTTTCCTTTGAAAACTGAAGCTTTACTTAAACGCAGTCTGATTCAAATCGGCCTATTTCCGAGAAATAAATTATTCAAAATATTTAGTTTACGGTGATATGATATCCTCTACACTAGGTCTGGCCGCGAAACCATTCAAGTGAAGTCAAAACCAAGTCGTTAGCTGACCAATCACATCGTCTCGCTTAGAAGACTGCTAAACCGAGGCGGCATGTGATTGGTTAACTGAGTAGACGTAAGGACAGGCGGACCTAGTGGAGAGGACCTATTGAAATAACAAGTTCGGTTCTCGATAAACTTAATATGTTTAAACTTATTCCTCGTAACTATGCCGATTTTATCAGACTGTACTCAAACGGGTTCTGCACAATATAAATACAAGTTCAAAAATAGTACCTTTCTTAATTACTGGTGAAAATCCATATACAACTTTTCCTGCAAGTCCTGAGTCCTGATCGTTTGCCTGTACTGTAAATATGACATCACCAACTGTTGTATTCTCTAGCACCCGGATCATCTTGAACCTCTTGCCTTTGGGCAGAACTCCTGTCCACTTGGGGGCGTAGTTGTTAGCAACTGCTGCGTTGTCCTGCTTCTTTCCAGTCATGACCAAGTCCTCGATTGAAGAGACCTGTCAAAAAGACCACATACATTGATAGAGTTGACTCCCTTGGATAATTACGTATCACGTTGTTCAATATCACTAAAATAGTTCTCTTAATGGTTTTCCACTGCCCTATGCAAGTTTATTAAAATGTGTTTTCATATTGAATTTTCAGTTAATCAGACCTTTATGCAAATAAATCACAACAAAAGTTATGAATGATCACATTTTTATGCCAAAGTTAAGAGTTCCACGCTTGCAGTCATGGTGTTTGGCTTTATTTCATGATTTTTTTCTTTCAATGACGCGCTCTATTCTTTTTTAAAATTGTCAAATCCATAACATCTTAATATCAAACTCAATACCATATTTCAAATTGTGGTGAAATAATCATGTGATAATCAATCACATATATGACTTGTATAAAATAATTTCGTTTCAAGAAAAACCAAAAAGGCTTTAAACAAGGATGTTACGAAAAAATCGCGACAATGTACCTTTTTTGAACAAAGGGTCACAGTAATTGAAAAATGTTATTTCTTATTTTTTTTTTTAATCAGAATTTGTTTTTGCCGAATGTATGATCTTCAGAGAGGCATGCCATTGGTCAGCCCGATCATGCGTAACTGTAGAAGAAATTGTTAAGAATCAAACAAAAACACAAGCGACCATTTCAATGTGAACATTCATTTGTATAGCTTAACTGAACATTGCTTGTTTTGGAGCAGCGTTCTTTTAAAGAACAACACATTATTACTGCTTGTCATTAATATCATTTATTTTCAGTTTCATGAGATCGTTTTATCTATCAAAACAGATGCTTGTGCTCCCTTCACATCTTCCTACCCAAAGCCTAAAACGCCAGTTTCCGGACCGTCATTTAGGTCTTGCTGCAGACCCTTTACTTTTCTGTGCAGTCTAAGTAAACCTATCCTCAATAATACTCGCTTCACTACCGATATTGAGTCTAGCAAGCAGTAGCAGCTGATCGCGTCAGCCGATCGATCTTATTGACCAGTCAGGGATTCGCACATATAATGTAGAAGGTTCATAGATCGGCGTAAGGTCGGCTGGCGCGACCTGCTACTACTACTTGCTAGACTCAATATCGTAGTGAAGCGAGTAGTATTCAGGATACGATTACTTAGACTGTTCTCTGTGCTGCCATAGTGCCCCTTAAGGAAAGAGAACAAGCACAACGAACTAAAGGGTATGCAGCAAGGAATAAAACTGAAAGTTCAGAAACCGACGTTTTAGGCTTTGAGTAGGAAGATGCTCCCTAGCTTTTGAAACCTAATTGACCATCGTTAATGAGAGCGTCCAAACGGGTAAGGGCGGGTCACGTGACACAAACTTTGTACTGGTTGTCAGCGCTAAGTGGTACGTAACCAAACGATTTTGTCCCTTCCGAGCATTTTCGGGGCCCTGCGAATAAAACTCTGGATGTTAAAAAAATACGGGTTGCAGACCCCCTTTAATCACCTTAATCACAACCACCGTTGAGGCGACAAGCGGAGGTCCCGAGGTTGGTTTGTCCTTGGCTTCTATCACAAGACTATAGCAGCCCTTTACCACCTGCAGGTTGCCGCGGTCCATCATTTTGTTGATATCTGCTGTCAGTTGGTTATGGTCCAGCGTGAACACGCCAAGCTTGTTTCCCTCCTTGATACTTAAATCCACGTCGAATTTCTTTTTGCCTTCTCTATCGAGATCCTGTGCTGTAATGGCGCCGAGTGTTTTTTCTGAAGCATGAATGGTTTCGTTTAACTTGATTGACGTCCCTTGTAATTTTGTATCTATTTTATATTTGAAAGTAATTTCAGTTATGATATCTTCAATGATGTAAAACAAGATGTTAAAGATATCACTTTTCATGATATTTTTTGGACTGCAATGTACAAAATATGACTCATCTTTATCATATTTTAATAGTGTTATATAGTAGCCTTGAATGTGTTTAGTTAACTTATAAATCCTTTCTTGTAATAAACATTAAACATTTAGGAAATGGAAAAGTTAAATTCTTGTTACTTTATGAACAGTAAACTAAATCGATAAAATGACGGCAAAATAAGGCCTTGTCTCCGTCATGTTAGAAGGAAGGATTTACCTTTAGGTTTAGAAGTTATAGCAAAGGTATACATCGTTTGCTTGAAAATCGGGGGGTTGTCATTTATATCGACAATTTTCACGGCAAGTGTAGCGTCATTTGTTTTCTTGCCCAAGTCCGTCACTGACAATTTCAGGTCCAACTTCTTTACCCCGTTTGCACCATCTCTGTCAATTCGGGCTTTGATCTTCACAATGCAGGTTTTGGGATCGATTACCAGAAGGTCGCTTCCTGAAACATTTTTTGAAAATATATTTAAAATAATTTCTCACCGATAATGTGATGTCATTAAGTTTTTTCATGTCTACCATAATCTGAGATGAGTAACCTACCCGTTAGTTTACACGTGTGTTTGTCTTAGGGGTCTAGATCTGAGATGAATTACCTACCCGTTGTGTGTTTGTGCCCGGAGTCCAGGTCTTAGATGAGTTACCTACCCGTTAGTTTACATGTGTGTTTGTGCCCGGAGTCCAGGTCTGAGTTGAGTTACCTACCCGTTAGTTTACATGTGTGTTTGTGCCCGGAGTCCAGGTCTGAGATAAGTTACCTACCCGTTAGTTTACATGTGTGTTTGTGCCCGGGGTCCAGGTCTGAGATCAGTTACCTACCCAATAGTTTACATGTGTGTTTGTCTCCGGGGTCAGGGTCTGAGACGAGTTACCTACCCGTTAGTTTACATGTGTGTTTGTCTCCGGGTTCAGGGTCTGGGATGAGTTACCTACCCGTTAGTTTACATGTGTGTTTGTCTCCGGGGTCAGGGTCTGAGATGAGTTACCTACCCGTTAGTTTACATGTGTGTTTGTGCCCTGAGTCCAGGTCTGAGATGAGTTACCTACCCGTTAGTTTACATGTGTGTTTGTCTCCGGGGTCCGGGTCTGAGATGAGTTACATACCCGTTAGTTTACATGTGTGTTTGTCTCCGGGGTCAGGGTCTGAGATGAGTTACCTACCCGTTAGTTTACATGTGTGTTTGTCTCCGGGTCAGGGTCTGAGATGAGTTACCTACCCGTTAGTTTACATGTGTGTTTGTCTCCGGGTCAGGGTCTGAGATGAGTTACCTACCCGTTAGTTTACATGTGTGTTTGTCTCCGGGGTCAGGGTCTGAGATGAGTTACCTACCCGTTAGTTTACATGTGTGTTTGTCTCCGGGTCAGGGTCTGAGATGAGTTACCTACCCGTTAGTTTACATGTGTGTTTGTCTCCGGGTCAGGGTCTGAGATGAGTTACCTACCCGTTAGTTTACATGTGTGTTTGTCCTTTGGGTCCGAGTCTGAGATGAGTTACCTACCCGTTAGTTTACATGTGTGTTTGTCTCCGGGGCCACGGTCTGAGATGAGTTAGCTACCCGTCAGTTTACATGTGTGTTTGTCTCCGGGGTCAGGGTCTGAGACGAGTTACCTACCCGTTAGTTTACATGTGTGTTTGTCTCCGGGGTCCGGGTCTGAGATGAGTTACCTACCCGATAGTTTACATGTGTGTTTGTCTCCGGGGTCAGGGTCTGAGATTAGTTACCTACCCGTTAGTTTACATGTGTGTTTGTGCCCTGAGTCCAGGTCTGAGATGAATTTCCTACCCGTTAGTTTACATGTGTGTTTGTCTCCGGGTCAGGGTCTGAGATGAGTTACCTACCCGTTAGTTTACATGTATGTTTGTCTCCGGGGTCAGGGTCTGAGATGAGTTACCTACCCGTTAGTTTACATGTGTGTTTGTCTCCGGGTCAGGGTCTGAGATGAGTTACCTACCCGTTAGTTTACATGTGTGTTTGTCTCCGGGGTCAGGGTCTGAGATGCGGAAGAGTTGTCCCACCACACTGTTTACTGGCATCTCTTCTGGGATGACCAGGTCTGGACTGGGCTCGATCACAGGCGGTTCATCGAAGACATTTATTACATCGACAAACAGGGTGAAGTTCACTGTAGCCAGACCATCTTTGACACTGTAACATAGCACAGCCCTTGTCATGTCATTTCCTCATATTCTTAATGATGGACAATTGACAATGTTTACAAGAGACACTGTCATGTATACGTGCCCCACCATATTTAGTTAAGGTGTAGCTCCGGTTATTTTCTTTGGTCCAATTTCATATAACAATGGCGAAATCTCCGTTAAAAGTATTGCACGCTTATTCCAAGATATTGATGCCCTCCTCTGAAGATACCATCCAACAGAGTCATAAACCACGGATCAAGAGCTATAACGCCGTCAAAAAATGCACATTTATGATTTACGAACTCAATCTATACATTGATACCCTGAAGAGACAAAACATTTCGTAATCCCATCTTGGATAAAGGAAACATGTCCCCGTGAACTCAGAAGGACGGACAGACGGACCAAACTTGTGTTTCGATTACAAAAACTTCTGGAGAACTCAAAACCTAACATGCTGATTGTTACATATACCAAGCATCAATGATGTAATCTTCATAAATCCTGGCCCAGAAACAAAATTCTATTCCACGTTTCGATGGAAACGGTCAAAATAAAACGACGGAAGAGGTTTAAAAAATCACCTCCACACAGACGATGATTTCTACCATGTATCAAATTCAAATGAGCTTGGCCTTTTGAGTTCTGGTCCGGAAACAAACTTCTAACTTGCATTCACATTGAAATGGACAAAATATAAGTAGAAAATGAAGAACCCAAGAGCTAATACTAGACACAATGATAGGCTAGGTCATATGGATTTAAAGTTCATATCCGAAAACGAAATTCTAAATTGCGTTTCCCACAGAGGCAGTTCAAGTGATGAAATTTGATACAGCTCCTGCTATATTACGCCGTAATCCCTGGGTTCCGACAGTTTCCCATGGCGGAAAAAAAATTGCACCACAATCCAGAACAACCCTTCTCGCATGGAAAGGGTGGTTCATATCACAATGCCTTTGTCATGATTCCAATCTAGTTAAAACTATCTGTAATGTTATCGTCCCCTAAGTCCTTACGTTACATCTAGCTACTAACCCACCTGGTCCGTGTCACGCATGCGCGGAAATCAGCCAATGAAAAAAGAACTGGCTGATCCTTTTGAATCGGACAATTTAGTTAATACAAGCTGTTAGAATCGGTCAATCTATTTAAAACTAGCTGTTATGATTATGTCCAATTGGTCATACATTAAATTATTGATATTCATGCTCATAATGTGTAAAATGCAATATAAATCCTAACGACGACCGATTCAAAGAGATCAGCCAGTTCTTTTTCCATTGGTTGATTTCTGCTCATGCGCGACACGGACCAGGTGGCTTAGTAGCTAGATGTAACGTAAGGACTTAGGGGACGATTTTATTACAGCTAGTTTTAACTAGATTGTCATGATTCAGTACCCAAAATGATGATTAAAGAAGAGCGTCGCTGATTGCACAACTAACTTTGATTACCTACAATCAGGCATCACCCATTTTATCCCATAAAGTCGGCGTTATATAACAGAGGCTGTTTCAACATTTCATGACTTGATTTGCCTCTGTGGGGAGAGAATGCGTTTCCATGAAACGGTCAACAATAAAAGTAGGAATATATCGAGAACCCTTGAAGGCAACACTACAAATGACGATTCTTTCATCAAAAATTTAATGATTTATTTATTGCTTACTTATTAGTAGGTAGAAGTGAAAAAAGGTATCACTTTTTGTGGTGATTGGTTACATATAATTTGTATACCCGCGAAATTTCGTTGGCGAGAATAAAAGTTCGTTTGGAAATACTATAGTAGGTATGATGGCCGAGAGATATAGCCTCGCCATGTGTATGTCTGCGCATGCTCAGACTCTGTTTGAAACAGCCTGTCTCTTTTTTCGATTGGGTCTGTCCAGGTTTTGTTTCGTATCTACCGAGAATTGAATGAAATGGTATATCAAAGATACTTAACCAATCAACAGGAGCACGATACATTTGTCAGTCATTCGGGAGTTGTACATAAACTAATAATATCATTAAAAATATGATCTATTTGTTACACTACGCTACGCATGTAGATGATCTATAATCTGCGTAACGTAATGAATAACATAAGGGTCTTATTTTAATGAGATTAATAAATGGGTTTGAAGATAGAAATAATCTGATGTAATGGGATGTTTCACTCACAGAACATCCAGGACATGGCTTGTTTTCTTCTCATAATCTAGGGCGGTCTTGATGTGGATATCCTCCTTCTTGAGTTCGAACGTTGTCTCCTTCGGGTCGACCAAGCTGTAAGTGTAGGACGACTTCAGGCCCTTGATGCTATACACTTTGGTGCCTGCAGCTGTGTTCTCCTCAAGGGATATATAAGCGGACGGGGGATCGAGATTAACTTTCTCCACTTGAAAGAAAATCATATATTTACCCAAACGGGCCTGGGTATGACAAAACAACTATTCTTACCAAAAACATAGGCATGGAAATTCAAATTGTTACCAAAATGAATAATGGCAGATAAAAAGTCATTATCCAAACAATAAGATATATTTTGGATAAAAATGAAATGTGTTGCCGTTATAGTAAATTGAACGTTGATTATTAAGCCCACTCATGTTCTGAGATGAGACTCTTAATGCTGAATACATAACATAAACAAGCTTTTAATTTTTCTCCTTCGGGACAACATCTTATATAGGAGAAAAAAAAACCATCTTCGTAACATGTATTTCTTTTTAACTTTATTAGAATTTAATAATCGTATGAAATTTAAACAATATTTGCAATTCACATATTTGTTCAACGGTATAAATGAGACACAACTATTTAAGAATATTTGTAAATGTTGTTATGTATGGTCTACTTACACCATCATTGTCTATTCATTGTTGGACACTCCTAAAAGTTTATTCATAAAAAATCAAGGTTCCTAAAATTAAATTTTCAAGTATGGTAAACATCATATCAAACCTTTAGCAACTTTGATCACAACGTTTGCTTCTTTCAGGGCAACGGCAGCTATGTAGTTGACCGGGGTCTCTGTCTTGGGTCCCTGGTACTCCAGAAGTACGTTCTGACCCGGGGACAAACCAGAGCCTATAGCCAAGTATCCGTTGAGACTCCACTTAACCCAGAGATCACTTGCAGCTGGACACTTCCACAAATCCTTTTCAAGATGTTTAACGGGTTTACTGCTACAGGTTGCTTTGGGTAGGTTCACACAGTCAAAGATCTTAGTGACGCCATCGAGGGATATCCAAATGCTGAGGTAACGTGTGTCCGAATCGGGGTAAGTTTTTTTAAAGGCCAGTACGATGCCCTGACAAGACTTTATCCTCATTGACATCGAGTTCTTGCCTCCAACTACGATTCCTAGGTCGTTAAGTTTATAAACATAACTCTTTTTCTCAAGAACAGCCGTCTGAAAACCTTCATCTGGAATTGGTATTTATATAACTGTGACAATAGGATATTGTTTCATATATTTTAATAGTATTTTGAATTGATAAACCAATTCCAACGATATATTTCAAAGATATATGTAGTAGAGCATGTAGTAAGAGAACTTGAATGTTATAGCAGCAAAATCACTTTGTATATTCGTAGTTCTTTTAGTAGTTTTGTTCGGCAGTAAAAACCCGAGTTTTACCCATATAAGTATTTTGCAAATACTGAAGGAAACTGACTGGTGACACATTGTCAACATAAAGCATTTTGAATTAATTCAGACTTTGAAATGTAAACGATATGCTCAATTCTGATTGGATCTACAAGGTCATGTAATCGGTATATATTTCAATGAACCCTAAAGCGCAGGTTATACAAAAAACTTTCAGTTAATGAAGATTATACGATATCGTGCCGGAACTTAATTTTTCGGGGATTCTCCTGATCGTACAGCCATTCCAGGCTGGCCCCAGTCTTGAGGGTCACTTAGACTCATTTGATACAAATATTATTTCTGTTATATTGGCAACACTCGCTCTAATAATCTGTATTTGGTGTTTGAAGAATAAACATTAAATATTAAGTTACAAATAAATATAAAGTTGTACATGTACATCTCCGGAGACAGAAATTAGGATAGTGGGCGAACTTGCACAAGGGTATGTACATCATTTCAAAAGTATGAGTTGAGCTCCATTATGAATGACCTGACTGGCGACAACACAGTTTCAAGGCACCCCATTCCATGTACACCAAAGAATGTCGTGGCGCGCTCTCTGCCTTCATTGACTGTTTCGAGGCCCCCGATGATCAACACGATGTTGGCGTGTTTGAAAACATGTACTCGTCATTGTCAATGACATTGTCTAATACTCCCTTTACACCAAACCCGTTCTCAATACGTTCTTGGATTTTTCTCAGAACGGGCTCAAACTGTCTGAGAACTGTCCGAGGACGAAATGGACGTTGTTGCAACTGTTTACGAACTTTATGAACTGGCTCGGACGTACTAAAACGGGAAGGTGCTCAAGAACGTTTGACATGTTAAACGTTCTCCCCGTCCTGAAATTGGACGGAGTACAAACGTACTGAAAACGGGATTGCCGTACTGCGAACGGAACTGCCGGACTTCGATCTGCCTAAGGACGAGTAAGAACGTAGCGCAGTCGGGAATCGATTGCATTACGTTTGTGCACAGTTTCCACCCCGTCCATTCCGTCCTCAGCCACAGTGTAACTCGTTCTCAGTACGACCATAGTCAGTTTTTCGTACGTCCTAATAAGTGTAAAATATTGAAAATGTTCCGATTCAGTGTGTAGTACGTTCTTACGCAGTCATAAACGTCCTAATAAGGTCCTCATTGCGTTCTACTCGTTCTTGGTACGTTTGCAAAATTCTCACACAGTTCTTACTACGTTTGCAATTCGGTATGTAAGGACGGGTATAAATACACAACGACTGCTTAGAACCTGAAGGGCTTATCTCACAAAATCATACTTAGCGGCAAATCGACTTTAAAGTTTGGCGTTGTCTATAAAATCAGTACAGTATATGCATGTACAATTGTTTCTTTAAGTCCATGATGTACAACACATGCCCCTCAACATTTACACTGAATATTGGCGCATAATTTTCAAATGTGAAGTAATTAGACCCTCATTAGGAGATAAGCCCTTCTGGTTCTGGGGCACTTTTTCCAATGTGTTTAGCGCCAGAAGGGCTCAAGTCACCTTTTTCAAGTTATAAGTGTATGTTTCAAGTATTAAATTCTGTGGATTTTTTATGATATATGTAACCTTTTTACTGATCTGACAACACATTAAAATAACTCAAACAATAAATTTTGACAAGTGTGGCTGAAGTGTTCATTGACTCAATTTTTCCTTGAATCATTTGATATTTCATGCAGTTATTCCACTAAGGGAAGTTTTTTTAATGAACATATTGCAAATGTTCGACTTTAATCAGTTGATGTGTGTATTTAAAGTTCATTTGAACATAATTTTGCTGATATGTGATTGACAATTTTTGTAGAACCAGAAGGGCTTATGTCATATTCTCAACATTGAAAAATCAGTGTTACAGATACAAGATGCTTTGATAATGTTATTTTTCCACTTCAAATGGTAATATATTGCAGTGTTTTAATAAGTATTGCCACAGTGTAAAAGGGATGATAAAAACACTATAAATATTATATTTATAAAATTTAGTTTTTTTCCATTCCAAAACCAATTAAAAAACACTTTTCAGTATATTTTATTGTATTTTATTATTATTGTATTCAAGTAAACTATTTCGCACTCTTTTGATCAGAAATTTACCACAATAAATGCAAGAAAATCAAAATTTTTGAACATCTTTGTATCTTTAATTGTGAAAGTACACAAAATATTTTCCTTTTGGAAATTAACACAATTACTACTGTCATTAAATCTAATTATTCAATTAATTAACCCGTTTTAGAATACTCAATTATTCAGGTTATTTAGTAAATGTATAGATATTGTAAGGCATTGATACAATAATACATTCAATTGAAACAATACCAACAAAAGTTACCTAAAGCAATACCTTTCCTAGAGCATTCCCGTACTTCAATGTTACGTCAGATAGACAATTCTAATTACCTACTAACATTTTTTTATCACAGTTTTTGTTTAATAAACCTTTTCAGTTTCTTATCTTTTATCCTTGTTGCATTCTCTTCCAACTTAAAAAATATATGACCATAAACATGGCAATTGAAAGGGACAGAAACTAAATAAAAGTAGGGGAAGATGTTTGTTGAAATTCGAATTTAACAAATTCATGTCTATCACTATTTAACTATCACTATCACTAAGTCAATGTTTGTTTGAGGTTTTAGAATACATTAATTTCGTAAAGAACATAAAGTTTAAATTTTGAAATGATCATTTCTATCATCATTGTTAGCATTACATAACTTAAACTTGGTATAATTTGCGTTTTGATAACACCAGTGAAATTATAAGTTTTAGTGTTAGTAAAAACAAGCTGTTTGTAGTTCAATTTGGTTGTGTCTTTTTGATGCATATGATAATCTATAACCTTCTATGTGACTCTCCGCACTTGTCTTTTCAATATCTTAAATTAAGGTAACCATATATGTATAGATGATAACGTAAAAACCTCACACATAATATGATTGCATTTAGTTTGGCAGTTAAAATGAAACAGTATAGTTATAGTTATAAGTGTTGATATGATGTTAATTAAGGAAGATTGACAGGTTAATGTAATGACTTTTTTGAACCAATAAGATGCTTTAAAGAGTAAGTAAATGAAATAATAAAAGGGTGTAAAATAGTATATATGCTACAAAGTGTTTAAATAAAGGCACTAAATCTTTATATCAAGGTCACATTGAATCCCTCTTTTATACTTCAATATAACCATTTACTATTTTACTAAAGGGTGAATGTTTAATTATGTTGCTCGTCACGTTGGCAGTTTGTGAGAAACATAGAATTGGAGATTGTTGAAGAAGTGTTGGCAAACTTCTATTGAAAGATATTGGAACATAAGCCCTTCTGCTTCTAATCTATAGCACACTGTTACAGATAACCCTAGAGCCAGAAGGGCTTATCTCTGCAGTTGAGCCCTTCTGGCTGTAAGCTGTATGCAGATAAGCCCTTCTGGCTCTCAAGTTTTAGTCTTTTTTATATAAGCCCTTTTGATTCACTTCTATATCTCATTGATTAACTAAGATAATGACTTGACAATTTTTTTTATGATAGATATCAATTAGAACATAAAGATTATCAAAAAAAAGCAAAATCACCAAAATGGTGACATAAGCCCTTCTGGCTCTAAGCAGTCGACAAGTAAAAATTATAATTTTATCATTCGGGATACAGAAGTGATAGGAGAAACATGAAGCAAGTTACATGAAGCTCTCGGCATGATAAATAAGGGCTTTCTACAGTTTGTGATGGAAGCAGAGAAACAATGTTAAGTGTTGTTTGCCTCGGCCACTATGGCTTCTACAGGGCTAGTGGATCTGGTATTTGATTTCCTGTGAACAACCTTCCTCTGACCATACTTCTTCTTTGAAGGCATGATGTTTTCACCTTGAAATTGAGAACGCTAATGAGAACGGGCAAGGACGTGCTGGTTTTTTATTGAAGACGGGCCAGAACTGGATGATTTTACAACCAGGACGCAGAACGGAATCAGGACGTAGTGAAAACGAAAAGAACTGTTTTACAACGAGTTGGTCGCAGCTAGGACGGAATTGTGCGTATCAAGAACGAGATTGGTCTAGTTTAGAACGGATATGAACTGTCTAAGAACGGAATTGAACTGGTTAAAGACGTCCTGAAACAGGCAATACTATCCGATCTAAACGTGTTAGAAACTGCCTGAGTACGGGATAAAGACTAGATGAACGTGTTGAGAACTGTGTATGAACGAACTGGCGTCACGTTTGGATAAAATATAAACAATCGTTTCTCGTATCCATCCCGTCCGAGGCCGTTTTGCTTTTAATTTTGGACGGAGTAGGACGTATAGTGAGAACGACCTTGGTGTAACTCAGGCATTACATCGTCGGGCCTGCAAGTGGCATTACGTCTTTAGGGAAATTCAATAACTTTATGTTTACATTCAATGTCAAACCAACAACCCAAACACGTCGAGCTCTAACAGCTGATACCCTACACTAGATACAGGACAGTATCAATACGCGAGTGCAAATTGTTAATTTTGAAATATTTAAATCAAACTTAACATTTTGTTTTACTTTTTCCTAAAATATTGTCATTGTTAGTTACATGATAAACATTAAGGATTATTTGTAGAATACAAAAGTGTATATTTTCCTTTTTTGGTTATGAATTATTTATGCAAAAAAAAAGCTAAACTAAAATCAGTTACATTTCATTCATCGTCAATTATTATTTTTTAAAACAAGGGGTGGGAGGGGTATGTTCCTCTTCAACATTGTACACCGAGGTATCATCTGGAAGTGACAGGCCTATTCAATTGCAACCCATTGTATTAAGACATCAATTATTCAAAAATCTCAATGATGACAATTCGATGGACGCTCTTTTCCGGTCATGAAGGGTGGCTGTAGCACTATAGTGGTTGCGTAGAATAAACAATGTACAATCTACTACAACATCAAATTACTTGAACATAAACTGTTAAAAATGTCAAGAAACTAAACTTACACTAGTTTTTGATGACGTGTTATGAGAACTTAACACCGTTGCAACCCCTTAACGTGAACAAATATACAGTCATAGATAAGTAACCAGTCACCAGTGTGTTAGCCCCTCGAGTCAAACATTGTCCATTGCATTACATATCTGTTATTTTGATTCTGTCCCAAACTCTGCAACCAACTCTTCTACATGCCAAACTACAAAAAGTAACGGCAAGATGAATCTGGACTACCTATAGTCCCAGGGTAAGGATTACAGAGGGCGGCAGACAGGTTTTTTAACAACTAATTAACTGTTAGGTAAGATCAGGGATTATAAAATACAGATGTGTCTTATATGATCCCTGGTAAGATAATGTGTTTTAAAACTGAAATTGTACTGATAGGAGTTGTTAAAGGAATGTATAATTATAGTTTAACATCAATGTGTCCTGCTGGCACGACTGAATAAAGTTGCACATGAACGCGTTCTCTGCGATCAGAGTTATTCTACCCGTGATATAATGCCTTGTTGACTGATACTTCAACCAGTCAGCTCTAAGGACTCGGTAAAAATATATTAATTATTGAACATATGCCTATTGAATGTGTACAAGAATGCTTAAGTTTACATACGTTTTCCTTTTTTTTGTATAGGATAGTTATAACATATTAAATGATCATAAAGCAGAATGATTTAAAATTTCGATATTTGAATAGTTGTTTTGAAAGTATATTTAACAAGTTTTGAGAGATTAATTCTAATCAATTCTAATGCCATGTTATGATTAATTGTCTGTTTTGATAGATATTTGAATTATCTTACCGCTAGCCGATAATGACATCTGCAGTACCATAGCCAAGGCTATCCATATCAACATCTTGATAAGGATCTGAAATCAAATGAAAGGGTCAATAGTTAGAATTATCTAAAATAATATGAAAGTGTAAATGATTATCAATGTCAACCTCTTGACAATAATCTGATATGAAATGAAAGTGAAAATAGTCTTCAATGTCAACATTATGATAAGGATCTGAAATAAAATGAAAGGGTATCAATGTCAACGGGATAGCTCAGTCGGCAAGAGCACCGGTCTCACGTTGCTTAGGTCCGGAGTTCGAATCCCATCCAGGCCAAGGTGTAAAACCCTAGAGTTCACCTCTGTTAGAACTCAATAAGTGTCACCCTGGAGCCCTTGTGTGTAATGCAACAAAAACTGCGCACTTAAAAGATCCCACGAATTCATGTCAGTGGCTGAATGATGGAGACATGAACACGTGCATACGCCGAGCTGTCGGTTATCAGTGTTCAGCAGTGTTGGACAAACTGCTGTGACTATGTGTCTCAGTTCACCCAGCTTTGAGTGGGTACCCTGTGAGGCATAGAATGGTCCCTGACCTGAGCGCCACATATCTTGGATGCCGGTTGAATACTCCCCAGGGAGTTAGATTGGAAAAATGTTTGGACAGTGAAAGAATGACCAGGGGAAACAATGTAAGCGCCTTGAGCAACCACCAATGGATGGATATGTGCGCTATATTAATATTCATATAATAATATAATAATAACATCATGATAAGGATCTGAAATGATAGTTAAGAATTAAAGATACATGCTATTTTTATAGTGAAATTACGTTAAATTGTCAAATGTGGGATTAAAGTTTATGCAGTTAGTATACAAGTCATAAGTATACAATTTATTGTAGTTTTCCGGGTCGAACCCGCACCCTCAGACTCACAACGCCAGCAAAAGACGCGCCCGTCTTGCCGAGATAAGGGATATGCAAATGTAGATCAATATTTGTTTAAAAGTTAGTAAAGCCTTCGTTAATTCCGAATGAAATATATTTCATTTGTTGATGGACCAGGTTTTGGAATCCAAAAAGGTTATTTTTTGATAATTATTGATTATACTTTGATAAAATTTAATGAACAGACGTGTATCTCTTTATATGAGTATATATCACGGATACTCGTAGTACCCGCTTATATTTTACAAACGATTAACATAACAAGATCATCCTGTATACTATTTGATTGAACGTCATTTATTGATTCATATTTCATTGTGATAGCGGCTAAAGAAACCCTAAAACTCGAGCAATGGTCAGTGCAATGATTCATTCATTTTTATTTTAAAAATAGCCATGACGGTTTACCATTATTTAGTAAATAGTCGTAATTCTGCCGAAAATATTAACTCAAATTGAGTATATTACATTATTCCCTAAATGTTATCGTGTCTGGACTTTAAAGGGACAGTAGCGCGTTTTTAAGGGGAATAAAAGGTGATGTCAGGAAATAAAAATAAATGGTTTCAATAGAAAGACAATGTACTTAAACTAAATGAAGCAGTAATAAACAAATTGTATAATGTAAAGTTAAGCAATGCGATTCCTTTTTCTTACACAATATGAATTAAAGGTGTTCACACAAAATGGCCGCAAATGGACTTTATGTGAATCTTAATAATTTGTTCTTTGACTATGGATGATTGGTTTGTGTAATGAGATTTTAGAAACTATCAAAATAATACATTAAGCATTAACGTACAATTATAAATGAAAATTTTGAAATATAAAATTGTCAAAAAACGTGCTACTGCCCCTTTGAATTTTGCTTGAATAAGATAATTACGCTCGTATTTTAAGCTAAGATGACAACCAGATTAACACACCTTTTATTGAGTAGTGTGACAACAAAATCAACAAACACTTGATGTTATAAAAAGTATGTACTCTAGGAATCTAACTAACAACATTGACAAGAAGAAAACATACGTTTAGTACGTTTATCACGTCATTCCAAAACATAATGAAATGAGTTATTTAAAAAAACAATCGTTCTTTCCCTTACCTTTTATGTAGGTCTCGTAATTTGTACATCCCATTATACGAAGACATGTTTCGCTTATGACATCCCATTAAAAGAACAAATATTTCGCTTATGACAAGTATGAACATTTCTTTAAAATGTCACCGTTTCATTATTAATTTATATGAAATTCAATCCTTGTCTTTGTCTTGAATATTTCAAGTTGCTAAATGAGATAATCTAAATCGATTCGTTTTCATACATCCTGTTGGTGTAGATAGACCTGCAATCTGTTAAAGCAAATGCCATGCATTATGAATTCAGTCGAAGATTTTTATTTGGGCTTAGAAACCAAATTAAACAGACCCACTTTAGCCTTCTACCAGTGAAATAAAATATATATCTTTCCAATTAACATGATATGAATTTACACAGGACAAAGTTACTGAGGAATCTCATGAGCAAAAAAAAGTAAAAAAAGAATATTGGAATAATCTATCTTGAGTGAGAAGGATAAATTATTCTTTTCCTTTTCTTTTCTTTTTCTTACCTTTTCAAGTAATAAGTGTTGGCGTTCTTGTTGAATAAATATAATAGCATTTTTTGTCATCAATACGAACAATTTGAATATTGACGATACTTGTTCATTCAGTTTAAATGCAACGTCACAATAGTTACTCCCAGCTCTTCAAAAGTATAACCTGAATACGTACATTTCCGATTATATACATGATAGAGTACCCAGTGTGGAATGTTAGTATTATCAGTAAAGACACTGACGCCCATCACAATGTCTCAATAATATACAAAACCCATATAAAACATTTCCCTTGACAATACCTGGCATTCCACACAATAGACTGAAAACAAAATGGAAGATATCAAACGACTAAATATGTTACTGATGAATTTCTGCCTAAGCGCTTTCGCTATGTTATCCAGGCGAAGGGCGAAATAGCGATGCGATTTAGAACAAAAATAAATATTTCAGATGTATATGTAACTGAAGACTTACAGTTAATAATGATATAATATTTTCAAAATCAATTTCGAGGATGGTGTTAGCAAATTACAGAATATGAATGTTACATATCTGATTCCTTTACTTTTTACTATTTCCTTCAATTCCTTTTTAATCAACACATCATAACATTAGCAAAATGTTTTTATCTTAATCATCAATGTCATTCTATAAGTTAAAAATGCAAGTGAACGAACGTTTCCCTGCATGTTATTTTGTCAAAATGACAATTTAACAACTTCTACTGTATGCTCATGAAAATAAATATGAAATGATATCTTCCTAAAGGGACAGTAGCACGTTTTCAGGGAGAATATAAAGTGAAATCAGAGAGATGAAAATAAATGACTCCAATTGAAGGATAATGTACTTAAAGTAAATGAAGCAGTAATAAATCAAAAATACAATGTAATGTTAAGCCATGCGATGCCTTTTTCTTGCAAAAAATTAATGGTGTTGGCACAAAATGGCCGCCATTTGATTTCATGTGAATCTTTAAAATTTGTTCTTTGATAACGGATGATTGGTTTCTGTAGTGGGATTTCTCGCATTATCAAAATGGATTTAGAATCAAAGAACAATTATCAGTGAAAATATAAAAATAAAAATTTAAAAAAAAACGTGCCAGTAGGTTAGAAAAATACAACTGACATGTCAGGCGAATGCTGCGTGCCTTCTTCATTAAAGGATAATGAAAGTGTATGGAAGAAAATGGATAGACTTGGAGGATTACCCGCTTCGTTCATGAATTTGAATCAAATCTATGATTATTTACTGCAAATGGAAAAAAACAACGACGATTTAGTTTAATTGAATGATTAGAGTTTGTTATTGCTCATTCGAAAAACCACGTTTAAAGCTTGACAAGATGTAAGGTGATAATTTATGAAATCATGTTATCATTGTACTGGTAATATTGAAGAGTTGTAAAGATTTTTGTATCATGGGATTGTTTATCACTGTATTTGGGCAAGTGATAAATGTACTTGGAAGGAACTTGATGATGATGATCTACGTTATGAAACAGAAAGGCAGAAATGAAGCTGTTAACTTAAAACATAACACATTAGCAGTTTAAAGGGCCTTGCATTTGATTTGGGTACAAATAAAAGATTTCAACAAAACGAATATTATGTTACCATTGACAAGCGAAGTTTTTTAATCAAAGTGTGCAATTCTAGAACTGACGTACCATTGTTAATTAAGCTACGCAAAAAATATTTACATCAAATAAACAGTCGTGATTATAATACAGTACGCAAATAGCTTCATGACGTCATTAAATGTCAATAACCAACTTGTCATTCTCTCTGTTACAAGGCGATAATTCAATAAATAGTTATTGTTTGTTATTGTAAAAAAATGTTCACTTTATGCTTGGCATTCTGAATGCCTGATCATATCTTATTCTCATAAAGGGATTCATCCTGCGATAACCTGAAAAAAACAATTGAAATCAACTTTTCAATTATCGTCTTTTAATTTATTTTCATACATAATTTGTCAATAATTGCATTTGCATTTAATATGTGATGATGACTAGGCCACATCAAATTATTTTTTATTCATTAGGTATTCATTACAAAGCACAAAAAAAAGATGTGATCACGTGGTTTTCTGATTTTTGAAAAAAAACCCCAAAGCTGCTTTTAGAAAAAATGAAAAATCATTTCATAAAAATCATAATAGATGAAAATTTCAACTCAGACCTTATACTTAGTATACCAACTACCCTGGTATAAAAACCGTTTTGTTTATTTTAAGATCAAATGGATATCAAAATGATAAGTGAAATCAGTCATACATGTAGATTTTTATCCGTACAGTTGTTTATAAGCACGAACATAAACTTTGACATAAATTACAATATTTCTTATACATTATCACCACTTCTATTCATCTCAACTTCCGTTTGTTTTAGTATTTGTTACTGAACGCTGCCGTTCCGTTAAACTGAAAATTGACATTGGAATTCCCGTAGTTTGGCAGTGGAAAGATGAGTCGATGATTAATGTTTCTCTATATTTAATCTCTTTACAATGCAAACATACCAAATGTGAGATAAAAAACGACAGTAAAGTGCTATCGCTAGAACGTTAATGCTAAATGTATTATTTTGATAGTATCAACAATCTTATTACACAAGCCAATCATCCATAGTCTGAGAACAAATCATAAAGATTCACATAAACTATACAATGGCCGCCATTTGTGTGTGAACACCTTTAATTCATTTTGTGTAAGAAAACGGAACCTTAAGGAAGGCTTAACTTTACATTGTATTGATTTATTACTGCTTCATTAAGTTTGAATACATTCTCTTTCAATTGGAACCATTTATTTTCATTTCCTGACATAACCTTATATTCCCCCTTTAACGTGCTACTACTTTTGAAAAGATGTTGATTTTAAATTCATAACATCTCAGTTAGGTGTTAACGATTTGAATTAGTCATGTTTCATTAATTTTATAATTATCACTTATGGCTTAAAGGGGGTCTCCAACTTCTATTATTTAGTTACTAACCTCCGACAAGTGACCTTAGCCTTGTTAGCCATATAACATGTAATCGACTCATTCCCACAGAAGTAATGAAAACATCATTACGCAGATCAATCAGAGTTACCCGCCCGTCACTAGTCCACTGTGTGGCGTGACCTGTCATCCAATTAGAATCATTCACATTACAGAGTCGGTAGTGTGCAGACGTGTTTCTGTATCTCTCCCGATTGTATTGAGCTATATAATTAACGTGTTTTGTTGTTTCTGACTCTATTGCTTACCTTATTTAAGTATCCCCGCTGTCTTTCGTCGTGTTCATTCCTCGTGAGTGAATTCGGTGCTCTGACAGGGGTGTTTGTAGTTAACACAGCCGTGTTGACCTGGTTTGTTGGAGCGCGGGTTGACTTGCACGTGCAGCCCGTGCAGCCCGGGGGTGGACGGTCGCTCTACCCCTCTGCGTGACAGCTTCGGTTGTCGTGTGCGCCTGCCGCCTGCCGCCTGCCGTCTTCTAGGCGATAGTTCGCTAGGCGCCTGGACGGGCGCTTGCCGCCTGCCGCCTGCCGCCTGCCGTCTGCTAGGCGATAGATCTCGGAGGCGTCTGGACGGTCGCTCTACCCTTCTGCGTGACAGCTTCGGTTGTCGTGTGCGCCTGCCGCCTGCCGTCTTCTAGGCGATAGTTCGCTTAGGCGCCTGGACGGGCGCTTGCCGCCTGCCGCCTGCCGCCTGCCGTCTTCTAGGCGACAGATCTCTTAGGCGTGTGGACGGGCGCTTGCCGCCTACCGCCTGCCGCCTGCCGTCTGCTAGGCGATAGATCTCGGAGGCGTCTGGACGGGCGCTTGCCGCCTGCCGCCTGCCGCCTGCTGTCTGCTAGGCGAGGGATTTCTTAGGCGTCTGGACGGGCGCTTGCCGCCTGCCGCCTGCCGTCTTCTTGACGGGGTTATTGGATAGGCGCGTGCCGCCTACCGCCTACCGCCTGCCGCCTGCCGTCTTCTTGACACTCCCGCACTAGTGTAGGTCGCGCTTGCCGCCTAACAGGAGATGGACTTAGTTCGCTGCGACTCAGCGACCCCGTACCGGGCGTACTGCGGACGGTGCGGGTCACGCAAGTCGGCGAGCTACGACCCTCATGTCGTCTGTCGCCTGTGCAGGAACACTTGCCCGGCGGATAACCGGTGTGCGGAGTGCGAGGATCTCTCCCCAGAGCAGCACAGGCGTTACCGCTCTTCCATCCGGAAGAGCGAGTCGCAGAGCCGCTGCAAGTTTACTAGGCGCCCCACCCCGGGTGCGTCTGCCGCCGCAGGCAGGCGCGTGTCGCCGGAGAGGTCGGACCTCATCATTTCCGAGGACGCAGGGGAGTTTGACTTGCCGTCCTCCCTGGCGTCGGACGTGGGGTCCCTCCGCTCGGACAAGTCGGTCCGCGACCCGCTGTCTCGGGACTTGCTCCCTGACGTGTCACCGCCTCGTGACTCGTCACCAGAGGAGCCTTCTGACCACGGTCCCCCCTCCCCCCCTCGGGAGGAGCGACGGAAGAAGGCTAAGAAGGCAAAGAAGCGCGCCAGGGAGTCGCGTCACGATGCCTTCGACGCCAAGTCGTTCAAGAACGACATCCTCACATCGGTCAAGTCGATGTTGGAGGAGTTCACCCAGAAGGGATCTGGGGATCAAGGCGGGAAGGCCCCGCCTTCACCACCTCCTGTGACGCCGCCGCCCAGGCGCGTCCGTCGGGTGACGCTTGTGTCGCCGCCTCCCTCCCCATCGGACACGTCAGTGCCTCCCTCACCGGGGTCGCTGTCTGGGGACAGAACCGAGGGGGATTCCCCCCCTCGCGTTCCTCCGTTGTCCGCCGCAGGCGGCCTACGTGAGGAGGAGGCACCTGATCAGGGTGAGAGGATGGCGGCCATCGCTGACTGGTGTCAGCTGACCCTACAGGAGGTGGATGAAGAGTGTAGCTTCTCGAAGCAAGCACGTTTCGAGACCTTCTGTCAGGAGGAGGAGGTAGTGAGTCCGCGAAGCGTCCGCTTCCCTCCCCACCGCCTTCTCCTGACAGCAGCGAAGGACTTTGACACCCACGTGTCATCCGCGGCGCCGGGCCGTCTTGTTCCGCCTCTGGTGATCTCGGATCGTCAGAGGTCGGGGCTCCCGGTCGCCTCTTCTCCCATACCACTTTCTCCCCCCGTCTTGGATGACGATATCAGGCGTGTGGCAGCGCCAGGAGTCGGCCATTCAGTGTCTGACGGGCACCTGTCCCACCTGGACAAGGAGGCCAGAAGCATTCTGGGCATGGCGAACTCCGTCGCCCATGCTTGTCAGGCCATGGCCGCCTTCTCCAAGGAGGCGGGGATTGAGAAAGGGGCGAGAGCACTGTATCGGGGGTTCGGTTCCGTGGCAGGGAACCTAGCCCAAATCATGCTAAGTGCCTCCCGCATCTCAGCGGGGGTCACTAACCTGAGGCGGGACGGATTTCTCGCGCGTACAAATCTCCCGGCGGAGATGCGCACCCGCCTCAGGAGCGCTCCAGCAGCGTCGTCGACGCTGTTCGACGGACAGGTCGCAGAGGCTCTGCGACACCGCCAGGAGACCCAACAACAGGAGCTCACCAACCGTTTGGCAGCGGGAGGTGGCAGGGTCTCTTCGGCGGTGACGACACCGAAGAAGCGGAAGGGTGGCACTCCGCAATCCCCCGCCGGCTCTAGGACCGGCGGGGTTTCCTTTCGGGACGGGGGCCGGCCAGGCAAGGGCCGCGGCGGCTACAACGCCGGCCCCTCTCCCAAAAGGACGCCCAGCAAGTTGCAGGGCAAGGGACGCGCCTATGGAGGAACCCACAAGAAGAGGTGACTCCTGGGCGCCTCCTCTCCTGCCGCCGGCAGCGGTAGAGGTTCGAGACGGGGCCGTGGGAGGCCGTCTCTCAACGTTTGTGGCCAACTGGAGGCAGTTGGGCCTGGACGAGTACGTCTGTCAGACACTGGAGCGTGGGTTTCGTATACCCGTGCACACCCGCCCCCCTTTGACTTGTTCGCCAGTGGAACGTCCGCTAGAGCCGGAACGGCTCGCGCGCACACTGGAACAAGTGGAGATCCTAATCACCAAGGAGGCGGTGAGCGAGCTTCCGCTCCAAGGTCTGACACCGGGGTTCTACTCTCCAGTATTCGTGAGACCGAAAAAGGACCCGAAAAAATGGCGGCTGATTCACGACTTGAAACAGTTCAACCGCTCCTACCTCGAGCGGCCGCCATATTTTCGGCTCTTGACCGTGCGGTCTATCATGCGGTTGCTACAACCATACAGCCGCATGGTGTCGCTGGACCTCCAGGACGCGTACCTGCATATCCCAATCTGCCCCGCGGATTGCAAGTACCTCCGATTCGTCCTGGCGGGTCGTCACTTCCAGTGGAAGGTGTTGCCCTTCGGGATTGCGACAGCCCCTTGGTTATTCACCCGGGTGACCCAACCCATCGTCCAGTTCCTTCACAGGCACGACATCCAGTTCGCGATGTACCTGGACGACGGGTTCGGGAGCCACTGCTCCCCGTCAGTTCTGACCGAACAAAGGGACTTTGTGATCACTCTGTTCAGACGCCTGGGTTGGCTTGTCAATCTGGACAAGTCGGACCTAGTACCGACGACGTCGCTCGTCTTCCTAGGCGTCCGTCTGGACACGACGCAGGACAAGGCCTTTGTCACGGAGGAACGGATGGGCCGTTACAGGGAACTCCTAGCGGACGCGTGTCGCGGGCCTCTCTCGCTCCGACGGTGGCAACGTCTGCTAGGATTCTTGACCTCAGCTCAAGACTTCACGAGGAGGGGGAGGCTTCACCTCCGGCCCCTCCAAATAGTACTGAACGGGCACGTTCGGCAGGTATCTTGCGGCCATCACATCAGGATGCCGCAGGACCTCATTCACCACCTACGATGGTGGCAGGACGAGAGCAACGTCTTGGCGGGGGTTCCCCTCCGGCAACCCCCCGCCGGGAGCCAGTTGTATGTGGACGCCTCTACCCAGGGGTGGGGCGCGCACCTGGGGACCGACCAGGCGGCGGGCGTGTGGTCGCCGGCGCAAGCCGAGCTTCACATCAACTTCCTGGAGTTGAATGCCATACGTCTGGCGATCGATCACTGGTCGGATCGTCTCGAGAACCAGGTGCTGTGTGTCCACACAGACAGTTCGACGGCAGCCTGGTCGATCAACAAGCAAGGATCGACCAAGGCGGGATCGTTGTTACAGCTGGTGATGGAGCTGTTTCGACTGGTAGACGAACTCAACATCTCAATAAGAGCGGTGCACATCCCGGGAGCAAAGAACGTCCTTGCGGACGCTCTTTCTCGCCCGGACAAACCTCCCTCCACGGAGTGGATGTTGCACCCTCGAGTGTTCGAGGCGATCTGTCTCCAGTTCGGCAGGCCGCATGTCGACCTCTTCGCGACACGGCTCAATCACCAGCTGCCGGTATACGTATCCCCAGTGCCAGACCCTCTGGCATGGGGATTAGACGCGCTCGCGTTAGGATGGGAGGGGATGGACGCTTACGCTTTTCCCCCCCCCGCCATTCTGACTCAAGTGGTGGCAAAAATCCAGGAGACGAGACGCCTGCGTCTGCTCCTGGTCTCACCGAACTGGCCGGCAAGGCCGTGGTATGTCCCCCTCCGGAGACTCTGCGCTCAGGAGCCGGTTCCCCTGCCATCCAGGTGGGACCTTCTCAGGAGCAACCCAAGCAGACGGGTGCACGAGAACCCTCAGGTTCTACATCTGCACGTATGGGTTGTCTCCAAGACGGAACGAGGAGCGCAGGGTTCTCGGAAGCGGTAGCCAGCGCAGTGGCGACCTCACAGCGGTCATCCACGCGCAAGCTGTACGATTTCCAATGGGCTGCTTTCATGACCTTTTGCGAAGGGAAGGGGTTCGATGTGCGGTCGGTAACGGTGCCCCAGGTCGCGGATTACCTGGTCCACCTACGCACAGTGAGGAAGCTTAAGGCTTCCTCCATCAACACGAACCTCGCGGCCATTTTGTCCGTCCTTCGCAAAAAGGACCCCGACTTGAACACCTCGGTCCTCATTAGGACGTACAGGAACGTGGATGGCCGCCACAAACTGAGACCGCCAGAGTGGGATCTGGCGATAGTTTTGAATCACCTCAAGTCTGAGCACTATGAGCCGCTGACGGACACGACGCTGCTGCGTCTCACCATTAAGACTTGCTTCTTAGTGGCAATGGGGTCAGCGGCCAGAATATCAGAGTTGCACGCGCTGCAAGCTGATTTGCTCAGGTTTGAGGTAAGAGATGGAGGGTCAGCGACTTTGGGTCTAGCACCGGAGTTCTTGTGTAAGAACCAGGGCGCTGACGAGCGTGGACGGACGTTCACACTGCCGTCAATCTCCTCGGCTATCGAGCCCACGGACGAACAGGAACGCCTCCTCTGTCCGGTACGCGCTCTGCGCATCTACGTGGAAAAGACGCGCACGCTGAGACAGGGGAGGCGCAGGCTCTTCTTGCCTCACTCCCAGACAAGCTCAAAGGAGTTGGACAAGAGGCAGCTGGGAGTTTATCTCAGGTCGGCAGTAGTGGACGCCTACAAGGCGGCTGGACTGCCGGCGCCGGCGCGGACCAACCCGCATGAGATCAGGGCCATATCGGCGACTATGGCACTGCACAGCAACTTGTCAGTGGCGGACATCATGGCCGGCTGTTTCTGGAAGTCGGGCTTGGTGTTCGCCAACCATTACCTGCGCGATGTCTCCACGGAGGACCTTGAGGGCGTAGCCCGTCTGGGGGCGCAGGTCTTTGCCCAGCAGCGAACCACGGGGGCCCCCCCTGGCAGGGGGCGCAACCATCCACGCTAACGGGGCCTCACGAGTTGAGAGGGGCTCTCAACCCATTTAATAAACTTGCTTGTTGAATGGTTATAGTGGTTTTGTGGTGTTTTAATTAGGGATCGTCGACCGCGAGAGGTCAGACAATTAATCCTCATTAGAACGGCCGCTCGCTAGGTCGCCGATCATCAGAGCAATCTTGAGAGTTACCGCTATGCGACGAATTCTACCCGCCTCCTACAGTGGTATCAGGCTAAGGTCACTTGTCGGAGGTTAGTAACTAAATAATAGTACGTTTTTGATTAAACGTCATTATTTTTACTTACCGTAGACAAGTGACCGTCGTCATACCCGTCCCGCCTCCCCTCTTACGCATCCGTCGTTAATTGGGACTCCTAGGTAATGTGAATGATTCTAATTGGATGACAGGTCACGCCACACAGTGGACTAGTGACGGGCGGGTAACTCTGATTGATCTGCGTAATGATGTTTTCATTACTTCTGTGGGAATGAGTCGATTACATGTTATATGGCTAACAAGGCTAAGGTCACTTGTCTACGGTAAGTAAAAATAATGACGTTTAATCAAAACGTACTATTTTTTAACTTCCAGTGTTTTATTAGCGAGGCCCTCTCCGACCCTCTCGGGGCCTCGCTAATAAAACACTGGAAGTTAAAAATTAGAAGTTGGAGACCCCCTTTAAACTATCTTGCATTTAACGTCTATCGTTTCCTTTGTCCGTTGAAAAAAGATGTGCTTGGCGATACTTTATCATATCATATGAAAACTTCTATCAAGATTAGGAACATAGATTACTTATAATGGATTTAATCATCCATCAAATAACAGGCATATAAGTGTGAAAACGAAGCAGAGACACACAAACCAGGATAATATATTCGATCTATAAGAAGAAAAAGCTGCATCGATTTGATGAAAATTTCATTAATATTTGAAAATTTACAGCGTAAATAAGTACATATTTTCAATGGTTTATCACATACGATGATCAAAAAAGGTATTCGTTAAAATTATTTATATTTTGAATATCTCGAAAGCAAGCGATTGAGTACAATATACCATACCTGAATATAAGGATTAAATAAAAGTACATGTATATGATTAATGAAGAGGCTAACACACAGCATGTCTAGAAATCAGGTGCGCTGGACACGAATTTCAGGCGTATGAATGTGCGAATCATGAACATGTCGTATTCAAAAGAATACCAAAGCTATCTTTATTGAATAAAATCAATATAGATATTTGATTAACAGTTACTACAAAACGGACAATTTACTTACATATCATGGACTTGGACTTCAGATTTTCAACATGGCGTCGGTATTGTGTATTTTGATATGTTCCACCTCGATTCCACATCAGCAAAAGACCTTAATAATTCATCGTTTCGATTTATTTTAGCATAGCCTTGAAATTGTTCCATTTGCATTTGTCTTCTCACACGTTTTTAATCATAAATCATTTCTAAATGAAAAATTGGTAAAACTAAGTATATACTTATCATTTGTTTATGATTGCATATATATTTATTTAATGATTTTTAATTAGAAGCTTATAAGATGTCACCCTTGACGTCACAGCTTTTTTATATTTCTTAAGTCTGTTAACTTGTAGGAAATACGTTTTTCATTAAGGTCAAGAGAGTTCATTTGTTCAAAAACTGCTCAGGTCGATTAAAAATTAACGAACTAAAATTAGACAATGAGTCAAAACTGAAAATAATCAAAGATTCAGAAACAGTTATCTGTACGAAAACGTTTCAGGTCGATTAAACAATAAAGAACTAAAATCGGACCATGAGTAAGAACTGAAAATAATCAAAGATTTAAAACAGTTGTAAAAGACGCTTTTAACTATCAATATAAAATGGAACATAAATACAAAATGGGAACAAATAATTTATTAGTTTACATGCCTTTTACCTCATTTAAGTGGTGTATTCAGGTGATAATAAAATATTAATTTCCAATTGGTGCTTGTGTTTTAAGGAGAAAAGTCATAAAGAAATATCTCAAGATTCGATTGCTTTTAATCTCCTGCTGAAGACAAGTCCGTACAAGACCGTGAAGACGATAAGAGGTTTGAATGTTCATTTATCATTTGAGTCTACAAAAAAGGCCACAGTCAGTTATCTCAGCATCTCGCTCTAACCAAATAAAATAAGTGACATTTCACAATTGAATAATATGTAAATTATGTATTTCTCTTCAAATGGTAATTGTTGCTGCACGGTTTTTATAAATTGACATTTAAATGGTTATTTCTATATGGCCTAAGATACATTATTTAAAAACCTGAATTTATTTTAAACCTGTTTACGTCATTGTTTTATAAATCATCGGAAAAGGGACCTGATTTTCAATGAATTGTTATTTGGATGGAGGGATCTGTTAGACGAATATCGTCCATTCATTTTGACATAAAACTTCTAATGAAACTGATGCAAACATAATTTATGAGATTTTCGTTTCTTTTGTATATTTTCACCTGTTTTTTGTTACATAAAAAGCAGATTTTAACAAGTCACTTAAAGACTTTGTTTTTTTAATGTTTATACTTGTTTACGTTATAGCATAACCGAACAATAGAAATTGAAAGCAGAATATTCCCTTTAACTTCTTGATACCTGACTGTATAATTCATTCCAACTAGCATATATTGCGGTGTATTTCTGCTCTTAATAATAATTCATACAATTTGTTAAATTGGGCTTTGGCTTAAGGGGACAATATGCGTAGAAACTGAAACCAAGGCTCAATAATACTCGCTTTACTCCGATATGAGTGAAGCGAGTATTATTGAGGCTTGGTTAACTTGAACTGAAGAAACTGTTGATGGTTTTGTCATTAAAAGTATGACTTATCATTATGGTCTACAGTTGATGTATTTCCCCTTAGATGTTCTGTTCCTTTACACACATTCAACGTACTACACATACATTAAGTACTAAGAGCTGTTGATCGTTTCAATTTGAAACTAGACAATCCTATTTAGAAAAATGATTATTCACTTAGATAGAATTGCTTTCTTAAAACATTTACTTAATAAGTAAAATGACCTACAATGTACGATAGAAAAAGCTTTTCTGTATGTTTTTCTTATGTTTATTTTTGGTAATCTTCTTTAGACTCACATGCTGGTGAACTTGAACATGTACCAAGGGAGGTAACTCCAGCATTCCTTGACTATTCGTTCCCTACTTAATCAATAACCCTTCTCAACTCTGAGTGTAGGCTGCACAACGTCTTATACACTACCATCATAGGTTAGCCTTATACAAGATAGGGTATATACCAACAGTTTATACTTCAAAATTAACATAGTCGTTTAGAAGATATTCCCATCAAGAAAAGATTGTTCTTTTTTTTAAACACAAACGAAAGATCTACTTTGTTTAGGATAGATAGTCATGATATATGCAACAATGTTTAAAATTAACTTAGTCGTTTAGAATATATTCAATCAAAAAAAGATTGTACTTATTTTCAAACACAACGAAGATTCTACTTTGTTTAGGATAGATAGTCATGATATATGCAACAATGTTGAAAATAAAATCATATACATTTATTACGAGACTCGACACATCTGTACATACATTGGATTATAAAAGGTTAGTTGATATATATATTTTCCATAAACGGAACAAAATTTGCACGTTTCCGTAGCAATACCAATAGAAATTCTCTCATTTTCGAAAAGAGAAAAGGCCTTTTCAATCTTCTGTATTTCCTTTTCATGGTAAACATTAACATGTACCTCCCCAAAACGGTGATGTAATGCATGAAATTGACATACTTTACACAAATCTATATATGACAAAAACATTCATTTTACTTGTTACTTAGTTCAAGTCAAGAGATTATGAGTATTTCAAAAGGAAGACATCTCACGTGAAGTAAATGTAGATATGAAAAAATAAATACTTAAGACGACGCTTGCTGTAAGTAACACTTTTGACAAACTTATTGAGTCGTATTTCGACTTGTTTACATATTTATATATATCTTCCTGAATTAAAAGTGTTATCAAAATTAAAAATTGGGTCTCTGAATCTAACTAGCTCTTATAGCTGAACTTTTCATCTTGAACTAGCATGCGTTGTCCGACGTTTAAGTGCGACATGGTATATGTAAGAAGTACTCCCTGAGTGGTTTAGTCTTCAGATCAACAGAATTATAAGGTAAGCTGTGTGCATGTAGATGTATTATTTTAATGTTAACCACATGTTAGGG
The DNA here is from genome assembly GCA_916613615.1 of Steromphala cineraria. Classification (NCBI taxonomy): domain Eukaryota; kingdom Metazoa; phylum Mollusca; class Gastropoda; order Trochida; family Trochidae; genus Steromphala; species Steromphala cineraria. The sequence continues at coordinate 20,088,772 of OU744726.1, forward strand.
TAAGGAAAATAACATCCTCCATAATACAGGGTCAACATTCCGATAATTCCCAATTAATGGAAGCTTGACCCTGGGTTACCGAGGATGGAGAAATAAGGGTTTGAAGTAAGTAAATCTAAATTGATTCCAAAATAATTTCACTACATCTACTTGTTTCTCCTTGGAGTTTGAGTAATAGATCAACAGTTTCTTTATAAGTATCAACTTCATGACTCATTGAGCTATTCTGGACACTGTTTTATAGCTTGCCTGAAAAATCGCTAGTTCAGTCAAGCGCAAATCTTACAGATTTGTTCCGACTTATCGGAATTACTTACTTTGAAAATCCTTCTTTGATGATAATTCCTCCTAAGTATCGCGATTTTGTTTTGTTGAAAAAAGAAAATATTCTTTGATGTCGGTTTCACCTTTCCTTTGATTTGTCAAAAAACGTTTACAAGTTTTTAGATTATCTTTTTCTCAAAATGAACACCTTTCAAAAAGGAAAGCAGCTGCAAATTTCAACACAAAATGGACATATTAAAAAGTTCTGTTATATCATACCTTAAATCAGTCAGATAGAATTTGATTTAATACGTTGATTTGTCAACCAATGATGTTTATAATATTGAGTAGAAACGAAAATACTTCATTTGAACGTAAGTTCTAATCTATATGAGACGATTGTCTGTCTGTATAACGTTACCATATTAACATCCAAAAATAATCATCCGATTTCAAATGCAAATTTAGAATAAAGAACCTGATCATCGACAATGAATTGCCGCTTTATAGTCAATCTAAATTACTTAAAACTATACCTTTGCATATGAAAAACGATATCACGTAATATCAAAACTGATGAGTACATGTTATTTAAATTGCTTTTTACTGGTTTTTTTCGGCAACGACATAAATAATGATATAAGACTTACACACGGTTCTTCAAAAGTGCCAGTCGAAACTAACTGAATCAATTAGTCTTACATAGAAGGTCTACCCCCACTCAAACATCCACATACATCTTTACTACTTGTACATGTATGCCAAATACCATGTACCTCGGTATATTAAAATCATAGATGGGTTTCTCTTCAGCTTATATCAAGACTGACAGTGGTTTTGCATCGTTATGATAAACCCTGTCATCCCACATCAACTCTAAAAGAGACAAACCTTTTGCACTAGGGGTATAGTGCATCATGTGTACCTTATTTACCAGTATGTACTTTAACTGATTAAAGCTCTCAGTATTTACAGTAGTCAATTATTGATGGCGATCTCTGTCACAGTAATAACCGCCTACGAACCAACGTACTAGATCAACCTCCGCCAATAGTGGTTCTATAGTATATATTTTACTAAAACATTTTTTTGTTTATGTCATTTATATTAATGTGAATGGTATCAGATACCCCTTAGATATATATCCACACATTTGAATACAATACAATAAGTAAGGAAGATTTTTAGTTTAATGTTTATTCTGTGATTGGAATTTGAAGCCTGGGTGCTATTGCACGAGAAAATAAGGTCGCTACTACATAAACATGTAGCTTTAGTGCAATATTAAAAGAGTACACTAAGGTTAACCTTAGGGCTAAGTTTGTTTGTGCAACGATTTTACTGGAATACATACAAACATGATTTTATGTACCATAAGAATATGTTTACAAAAAAATATCTATATTACAGTAGCAATATAATAAAAAGAAGCTGAACTATATGATATAAAAATAAGTAAACATTCAATTATTTTCATATCTGTCTAAGATGTAAGTTTTTATTTTTATTTTAATTTTAATTTTAAAAAGGTTTCATTTTACTTCGGTTCAGATAACGTTACCGATCTTTTTGAGATGAATAAATAAATATTGATATCTTTTTAAAACATCTTCTCTGTCATAATAAAGGAAAATGTAAAATTATTAGTACAGGGATTTAACACTGTAATATGAACTTGAAGTTGATGCTTATCTTAATAACAACAGTTTTCATTGCTACGAGCCGAAAATAAAAATGCAGTGGTAGTCAAATTTCCAGTCATTAATAAATCATATACTTAAACAGCATCATTAGGAAAAAATCCATTTTCCAATTCACAGGTCTGTTCACTTAAGTACAATAATCTAGGTAGAATAACTAAAGTAAAAGTTGATAACCCTTACCATTTAGTAAATCGGTTCGGTCAACGCAGTTTTTATTTTTTTCTATTGCAGATCAAACAGGAAAATGCTACAAAATCCCATAGTAAAATTACTGATTTGTTGAAACTTATTCATTTTGTATAATATTGACTGAAAGGACATACAACCTGAAAACAAGGTATCATAATGCCAGAAATCCAAGTTCTTTATTAGACTAGTAAATACAGTTTTAATGTGACTTCACGTCTATGGTAGTTGGGGATTTTACTCGCCGCTTCGAGGAACGGACACACCTTCACACTTTCGTTTCTGAATGGCAATATCCATATAATTTCTTACCTTTTAAAAATATTTGAATGGTAGTCTGGCAGGAAAATGGTAGCTTGGTCTTTGAACTATGTGTTCCTTGAGAACAGTTTTAAACTCATGTTAGTCAGTATAAAGATAAACCATATCTAATTTTCCTTTCTTCTGGTTCCTTCACCATAAAAAATACTTTCATAATAATGATTTGTCCTGCAGTTCTTGATGACTATGATTTTTCGTATGATTTGAAGCATTTTTATATTTTCGGTTCATACGGTTAAAACTATTATTTCAATAGCGCTTTCAATCTAATCAGAGCTATTAGCAGTGGTACATCATTTATGAAATAAGCAAGAAAGTTTTTTTTCTAAATTATCTTTGGCTACAAAAAGATAACTACTTGTAAATATGCATTCACATCTTCAAGATAAATCTTAAGACAGGCATTATCCCCCTATGGCAAAGAAATCCCCCATAAATATTTGTAATCTCTTATTTTGAATGATAAATTATATGGTTAATCAAGAAACATAATGATTGCAGTTGCCTAAGGAAGAAACGCCCGTTCATTAATTTTGCTTTAATTGAAAGCAAATATGATTTCCAAAAATAAATCACAAATGCCATACAAATACCCAATTAGCAAGTTCTAATTGAATTTCTATACTCTTTCAAAGGTTAAGGTAGGTTCAAGCTTTCATAGCGGGAATAATTGTAGGGTCGACCAAACATTTAGCTCCAGAACCGTTAAGCTTTGCATCAAGCCTGTCTTATCTTAGAGGTGGAATCATTAGGGACGGTTGTCAATCTTCATAGAAAACGTGATAATTTGGGATTTGAACCCCGGTACAGTGCAGTCCAAGTGTCGTTCAAGCTAACATTAGCTGAGTGAACATAAGATAGAGTTACTATATAACGGAGATCTGCACGAAATGAACCTTTTATTGGTGTTAATGGTTCAGTTGGTTATTGTCCCATCCATTCCATGTAGGTTGTACGTATCCGTTTGTACTAAATATGTATCATAAGAAAGATGTCAAATACATGTAGATTGTATGAATGTATTCTACAATATACTTATGAATTAAAAAAACCAGAAAAGGGTAGGATATTACTTGTATATGGATAATTCTTTTAGATTAACGTATGAATTACAAAATAGCAGGTTAGAGTCCGCTTTGTACAGAAAAGCTATTTAGAAAATATGACCAAAAGAAAGAACGTTTTAAGAATATACATTTATATGGTAACAATTAATACGCTATTTAAGTAAATCGATGTGCAGACATATATGCATACACATGGTTGTATCGTTACTGTATATGTGCCTGCAAATTCTGCCAAAATCAGAAGACAATGTTCAAACTCTATATATATTCATATATAACGTATTAAAGCACATTTTTTGAACATAAAAGGATATCCCGAAAAGAATAATTATGTGTTCAATTGCCAGGTGACAATATAACAATCCTTAGAGATAAATGACATTTAGATAGTGAAATGTAACGGTTAGCTGTTGGCATGGTCATTGGTTGTGGTGTTGCCTGACTCTGAGGGTGTTGGTTCGAATCCCGCCCTGGACTCGTCCCGAAAAAGTACAAAACTCTTCAAGAGAGTGTCATCCCAAATATAACATTGTTACTAAAGGAATCCATTTGATAACTCGAACAATTTCAACGTGTTCAATAGCCAATACTTGGTCGAGGATACAACTCCGACGTGACACTTACAGTTGTCCCTTTCCTCTGTCATTAGAAGTGAACAAGCAAGGTGACAGCTCAACGTAGTTCAGCTCCTCATTGTTCTGTATTAGCATTGTAATGAAGTTTTTTGGGGAGATTTGTGAAAGCAAATTGGCTAAACCATATCGTAATCAACCATGATTATGTAAATCATTGTGTTGTGCCATTAATCTAACTTGAATATTATCAGAGAACATTTAAAATGGGAAATATTTGACAAACACTAGGTTTTTCTTGATTTTATTCTTACATATATTTTTTCAAATTTATATCTCAAGTTAATTTAATAACATAATGCGTCATACAATTATTAAGCACACGTTCCATGAAGAAAATATTGATTTAGAAAAAAATTGAACAATTCGATCTCCTTCAGATGAAAGCTTGAAAAAGTATGTTGCTCTTTCACTCAATCCATTTTCATATTTGACCAATAGAAAACATCACAGTAAAATGTTTTAGAAAAAGTTAACTCTACAAAATCCCCCATAAGTGACCGAAAGCTATAAACACAAGTAATAAATGCTTTTCATTAAATAAATTTTTCTTTTTTCTTAACTGATTCTCTTCTGACATACTCAATATTGATTATTTTAATCAAAAGTTTAGAAAATGTTTGTATCAATTCCATTATGCAAAAATCTTAATTTTGCACAAAAGAGCAAACATGTATTAAAGAATGATTACTTAAGACATATACAATAGTTAGTTCTCCTGAAGCTATTAAATTGTACCATAAATTACTGAATATTTGTACTAACAGATACAAGCAAGTGAACAAACAAGGTACGCAGCTGTAATCCGAAATAAATTACCGAGATGATTATTACTTGTTGCGTATTCAGGCATATGCTTTACACTTTCATGGGAAGTTATGAGTTTTCTGATTGAGTTAGTAATTCATTCTTTTATTTTAATGTTCTGAGTGGAAATGGTTGGTAATAATACATCATAAATAATTCCAGCTAGATTAAATTTTTTGTTTAATCCAATAAACTTGATGCATATATTTCAATAGTCATGGTCTCTTAACCACTGAATACAGTGGGACAAAAAAACAAAATCATAAGTCAATAATCATATTTTATTTGTTGAACATTTAAAAAAGAAATATGTTTCAGGTGCTACTTAATTGATTTACTGATGACTATTTGTCCCTAAATACAGTGACTAATTATATTACCGTTTAATATTACAAACAGTATCTATTTAAAACAGAGTTAGTATGCTAAATAAATTGATGCGGTTCTTTTTAATTTTGTATTCTGAATGCTAATAATTATAAATAATGACGCAAAATACTTCAGCGACCCAAGAGGGTAAAGAGTGGATATTTAACAAAATTTACCCTTTTGAAAAAAGAGAATCTACAAATCAATACAGATTATCATACATACTAAAATATACTCTTAGTATATGTATGGATAAACTGTCCTTTCCTAAACTTTTCTCAAAATCATAAAATGTAAATCGAGTCTGAGGCTAGGTTACACACCATAAGGTCCATGTCAGTCGATACCCAATCATTATGAGATAATCAGGGTCTTTCAAGGGATAATAGGATATCTATGCAATAACACATCAAGGTAATGATTATTGTCTTATGCAACACACGGCGATCAGACCGAGTAACGTCAGCAAGCCCGACTTTAATGATGAGGTTCGGATGCTTTTAGTGCCATTATCCATTGATCTGTTGTACACATCGCAAAATACCTCATCATAATGCGATTGTCTTCGTTTACAAAGGCCTATAATGGAATCATGAGCTACGTAATAACTAAATCTGAAAAGAAATCATAATCAACATAATGCATTAAACAAGAAATGCTATGTCATTACTATTTCCATATTAACTGAAACTGATTGTTGATATCCTACCGAGAAAACGTGCAGTATAGTAATAAAATTCCAGTAGAAATAACGTTGCAGGTTTATTCTCACATCCATTGCTGATGATGACGTAAGCTAAACTGAGGTACAAAAGAAAGTATCCGCCACAGTTGGTTTCGATTTATTTGCTCTCTACAACTGCGTATCTAAGTTTGTTCACTTGCTTGTGATCTTAGTGCAAATATGATGTAATTTGGGTTTCGTGTTGACGTTCATAGAATAAATCTGTCCAGGTCCACTTACAAAACTGCCCATGTGTAAAATAACCATTCCCAAACCATATTTCGGGGTCGTCTCGTCTTGAATGTCAATATTTGGCATGGTTAAATAGACAGTTGGGGTCATATTTGTGAAATTCGGATTTTCTTAAATTTTGTTTAAAGTCATCCATGTAAACTAAGTAGGAAAACAGTTACCATAGTTACGTTGCCTTAGCGTAAAGGAACACAGATGAATAAGATCTAAAGCTGTTGATCACTTATGAACGATTTTGTAGAGCAAAATAGAAATCAGTGTTTTCGAAATTTTGACCCCTGGTCACTTCAATGACCTGCCAAATTTGTTACAGCTATCTGCTAGGTATGACATAAGAATATGTTAACGCAAACGGAATCATTACTTATGCAGTAAAATTTCATCTTTATTCCTTTCGTTTTCACAATGCTAAGATGCCTCAAAGACGTTATAAATTACACGATATTTGCACTAGAATACGAAGGCACATGTAAGTGAAGAAACTTAAGATACGCAGCTGTAAAAGGCATGTGGTGCATTATTATCACACGGTCAAATTAACACATATTGTTAAGACGAGATGAGAAAAAAAATGGTATTTGTCAAGAAAGACACATTTTCTATTTATTTTATGATTAATCTTTTTTTTCTATCAAAATTGAAACTCAGTTACGTTGAGTCGGCCGCAAAGAGAGTCTGTCCCCTAAGCCACAACATGACGTCTTGAGCGTGTCATTGCATCAGAGCATTGTTCGATGACGTCAGGTCATTGTTGTTATCAGTCACTAGTTTTATTTATTTTAGCATAGAATACATCTTAAATGCCAATATCAGTATTCTTTGGCTGATAATTGATCGCCTTTACTTATCAGTTTTGAAGTACCGTACCACGTCAAAAACAATTTATAAATATAATTTTTGTATTTAAAACCACACATATGAGAAGTCAATTTGACTTGTTTACCCCCTTTGTACTTCAGTTAATAACATATATTCACCTTTCGGGCATTTTGACCTGTAAAGAGGCAACAGAAATCCTATTTTTGGAAATGCTTTCATAAGACCTACATGTATTTGGGAAATATTTTAGGAATATTGGAGAAGAGTTTATGAACAACACAACCGTAGCGAAACGTTTGCAGTAACACATATTACATTTTACAGAATATGATACAAATTCATTTATTCAATCAACTTAACCCATATAAAAAAAACTATAAGGGCCTTTAAAAAAAGTTCAATACATCTTGTTACATCAAAATATGCTCACAAAGATTGGATAGAAATGTATAGGCACAAGTGTTCACATTCTCATTGTCAAAAGTCACGCTAAGACATATTTAATATTTATGATCAAGAAACTAACAAAATACAGAACTCAGAATTAAACAATGTCCTTATTCAAGCATAAAAGTCGTTGAACAACACAAATAAGGTAAATTAACACATTAAAAGATCAGTTAGAAGAATAATACTGATGAAATGTTAACGATCATAATATAGCAATTAACCTTTCAGTATGATGGAGTTAATAAAACATTACTAATTGCAAGCGACGAGTGTACGACCAGTAATCATTGTTTCCTGTGTTAATTAGGGACACAGTCAATCAACTGATCAACTGAGAATCAGTGGCATTATCAAAGTGATCAGATCGTTAGTTCTGATGTCAAACTTGACGGAAAGGGTGATCATGTGGGATCACAATACTGGCTTAAGGTGATCCATGGATCTGTAAAGCCATAGTCAGACTTTGCATGGGAGAATTACTGTAACTTGCCTTGTTTTGACTGTGAGGGGTAATTATATGTGGCCTTCCTGTGGCACGTCAATCCAGGGCTAGGCATTTAAACCATCGAGTGATACAGGGTATGGTATGGATAAAAGCTTCTTAATCATTTACTTGACGCCGTGTCTTGAACCAGGTGTATGAGAATAAAGGTAAAATAGTGAGTGAGCTGGAATAAAACAACATAAGGAATATGTAAAGAGATAAAGGATTCGAATTTCATTTCTGGTAGCATTGTACAGGCTTCATGGTATTCATCGGTATATAAGATTTAATAAACTTGTGATTTCGAGTCTTGGGACTAAACAGAGCTATGTTTACACTAAAGTGCACAGAGAAAGAAAACGTAACTTTACATACTACAGTTGCATCAGAAAAGTAAACTTGAGGTTTGAATTTTTCACGTTTTGTCCCCCAGTATACTCATCCTTTAGACGTTTTTTTAAAAAAACCTTGGGCTTTCAATTGGGAAAACTTAAGTACAAGAAAAGATATTTGAAATCAAACGTCTTCTCAATTAGATCCATATTAGGAGAAAAACTTGATGTTTGGCGAAGTTCAAAGGTCACTTTTAGATTTTGTCAAAAACACAGGCAAATATGATGTTATCTAATCTTTTAATCCTTTCCTTTTTTTAAACAATATTTTAACATTACCTTTTAATGCAGGGCGCATATAGGTCATTTGTGGCCCAACGTCTCCCTTAAATCCACCTACCTACCTACCTACCTACCTACCAAATTGTAACCCTTGCCTCAAGAGATACCTATTGTTCCAACTTCTTGAAGAAGCGACAATGTTAAACAAAGTCTTTTACCACCTATTTCATCGCAGATACATCTAAGTTGTATTTCTATGTTACAGGAACCAAAATGTTTTTGGAAAACATTTCAGATTATGCATCTATGAGACGGATTACACCTTTATCTATGCGAACATTTACATATCTTTGTAACTTTGAATCTATTGGCGAATCTGCAGAGAGCATTAATAGTGATAGATGTATTCAGTTTGTTACATGTCGGAATAATGGGGATGATTCAGGTCCTTAAAGGAATACCAGAGTTGTATGATCAATGCAGAGGTCGTAATGTTGACTATTAACAACATTTTTGTTTCCCAATTATTTCGTGTTGTCACTTTTGTTTCGATAAGCAATGGCGACCCTTTGTCAATACATCGTTTATATCTGTTTGGGTCATGTTGAGATGTCTATGTCATAACATCAATCCATTATTTTGTTGACTATCTATTCCGTTTCATGTATTGTTATGTAACCTCTGGACCTATTTGTCTAAAAATATAATTGGATGGATTGCTGTGAAAAGCGAAGTGATAATCAAGGAAAAGAGAACATTTGGTCTGTTGAAATATAAACGGTATTTAAGGTTTTGTGGCTTTTGTTGCTGAATGTGGACATAGACTGTATTAAAGACTCCTATTCAATATACAAATTAAAGACTATCTAATATTCTTTCATCAAAAAGAATCTGGGGTTCTGAACTAATCAATTATGCAAACGCTGTGGAATCATTAATCATATAGTTATGAATTGTCCAGAGGATTCAATTTACTGTGAAAATTATGTCGTTAATAGTTTTTTAGATGAATAATGACAATGTTGAGTCTTCCCAAACTAAACAAATGTTTAGCCGCAATTTTGCTTCAAAGAAAACTTTACTGATCATTTATGTAAATATTATGTTCCTTCATGTGCGGATATAACACTAAAAGTATGACAATAGCATTAAAACTATTGCAAAATATTTATGATTTAAAGTTACACTTATTAGTCATTGTTTCATTTGACTATTGAGGAAATGAAACGAACTCAGCCTGTTACAAGTCAAAATGACATTCCTATAAAGAGTGTTAAGTAAATCTGAGTAGCATTGCGCGTGAAGTTAATTACATAACGGAACATTGTACTTGAAGGTCGTTATTAGAGATATTTCGATAAGGATGTAGTTTAGTGTATATTAAACCGACCTACGCATTGTTGTTAAAGAGGTTAATATTGAGTTGTTATCCGAGATTACAAAAACACTTGCAATTGTGTTCCTTTCGATCTGAAAAATAATGGATGCACATTTTTCCAACGAAACGATGCAATGTTACATGTGTAACTTAAATATTTGAGAGTCTTCATTAATTACATAATTGCAGTGGCAAATGAAACATGTCATACCAAATTTATCATAGCATTTCATTTCTTTTACCCAAGGGGAACACACAATGGAAGCATACATCTACCTGGATCAGTATTTGTGTTATGCAACGTTCATATTCATGTTTCTACTTGTACATATATCTCAACATTATTCTGACATTTTCGTAACAATTAAATATTAAATGCATTAAGTACATTAAAATACCATATAATTTCCAATGAGCAAACGCGTAGTAGCAACATTTCCAATAAACGTTTTAGGGAAAGGTATAATTATTAACCCTCTCAGCTTAATTTACATTATTCGGCATAGATTTTCGAAACTCTTTTTGTGCTTTTGTGCTAATGTTAATGTATGGTACTAACGAATATCTTAGCACTAAGAGGTCTTTGAAAATCTAGGCCCTGTCTTTTTGAAGGAAAAAATCAACTTCAAGTTATCAATGACAGTGCGTTGAAAAAGGTAGTAAGCGCTGGCAATTACATTTTCGTGTACTCTCAAGTTTACGTCAAAAAGGATTAACGTGTCGGATCACAGAGTAAGCGTTGCATATGCTGCAAGGTCAACATCCGAATAACCCTGCCAAACTGTTTGAAACTACTGGTCAGAATTTGACACAGAATAAACCTAAACAAACTCCTATAAGACATAAAACAATATTTCTCTTCCTTAAGTTTAAAATAGTGTCAGAGTGTTGTCTACTTGTTGAATTCGCCCCCTTTTCAATTTTTTTTTCGAAACTGAATGTAACAGCAGATCTGTGCGATTACATGGCGACATTGCGCCATGGCTTCGTCATTCATAGGAAAGACATTCTTATGTAAAATCTCACCTTTCATAATCCAAAAACAAACGGATGATCACTTGAGTGGAGTAAGTGTTGCTTTGAAGGACCGTACTACTTAAGATATTGACATTTGACATTATGAAGTTAATTTTGGTATCGCACACTTCACTCTTTCATGAGGGGAAGCGTGGGGGAGGACACGTGATCGATCCCTTTTCTCTCTGATTTGGAGAATCATAATATTAAATAATATTAAATGTAATGACTCTTTTATAACATGGTTATATTCACAATAAAAACAGTAAGAATTTCTGATCAGAATTAATGAAAAAGTCATGTTCTATTGTAGCAAGAAAAGGCAAAGTTGAGTACTGTTCTATAGCAAAAGGGCAATAAAGGTAACTAAAATTCAATTGGTCTACCTATACATGTAGTTTTAACCCCAAAAATGGCTAAGCTCGAAGTTTCCATGGCAGAGTCAAACATAAGAATTAATTAACACACATACAATACACTTAATACATGATATTAGACTTAATTCAAATTACCCGCAATTTTGAAAACAATGTAACTCGGCCTTTGGTTCTCCTAAGAAAGGGTTTTAGAATGTCATCTTCAATGTAGAACATTAACTTTTATTTACAAATTTATAGCATCAAGCAACAGATAGATTTACCAGGTTTGACAAGCAATGTAACAGACTTATTCGTAAAGTGTTTGCTCAAATTGCAATATGAAAAAAAGCTCACAATAGGTTTTTACACTGAAACGAGTTATAAAAAGTGTTCATTAACGAGTCAAACAATAAAAGTTCATGAATTAAAACAAAAACTTATTAACAACTACAAACAGTTCTGACAAACAACGTTGCTCCGGATTGGTCCTAGGATGTTTACTAAAGCTGCCACATAAATAAAGCTAACCATAAATAAGTTTGATACACTAAAACCGTTTCTCCTCCACTTGTGTATTTTCAATGTCAAAGTGCGTCTTCCTGCTCCTCTTCACAAGGCTAGAAGTAGGCTAGAACACGCCAGAAGGATCCGCTATATACTTAGTTTTCATTTGCTCTCGACTAGGCCAGTCAATCCCTGAACCTGCTGTGATATAAGTGAGTACATTTTATATTTGTATATTTTATATTTATATATTTTCTTAGCATCATCAAATGTTTCGAATGACATGAATTTATCTTTTTTTCAATGCTCTCTGTCGTTTTAGATATTAGTGACTAGCTTTCTTGTTATATGTTTTCAACCTGTTGACCACTATAATCAATAGGTTTTGACGCTTTAAAGGTTAAGAGATTGGCGTAGACAATATCTAACCAGCTGAATGTTAAAACTAGGTTAGGAAACTGGTCGAGAGGTAATCGGTCGTACCAGGGACTCGATTAGATTACATAAGTGAATACATGTTTGATATGTACAGTCATGTATGTATGCATGTTTGTAAGTTAAGTACCTCACTTCTCCAATTTATGCAGATGGTATATTTTAAAAGTTTATTTGATAGTGACAAGCTAAGGGTTTCATTGCAACAATGAAAACGCTCAGCTCTCTCCCATTCAGCAACTTACTACACAATCACCTTTTTTTCAAATTGCTTGAATCTTTACTCCAAGTCATACATTAAATTGCTAGTGGTAAAAAAAGAGGCATTTTATCTTTCGAACATTTGATTACAAACACAACAAGACAGTTAACATTCACAACATAAACCGTCAAGGTACAAATAAGCACATATTTTACACAAGGATAGCTTTCATGATATGAAATGCCAAAGAATAAATTGTTTTTATCACTAGGCCGGTATGCTGCTCACTGAAATGAAATGTCTGTGTGCAGCGTACGAAAACGACACGTGCGTTTTTCTGCATATGAGAAAGTGATATCGGTACAAAATTACAATTTACAATGTTTACGTCCATTTTATGACGTGTTTGCTCCACTTGTTATATGTCTATCATCAAATGGATATCAAAATCCTTTTCACCTGCTTTAACAGATGCTACAGCGAGCACAAAAACTTTGCTTTATCTTAATCAGTTGGCGCCATGTTTCTTACCCAACTGGAACGTTTTGATATACCCTTAGATTCAATGAAACTACCAGCACGCGCTTTAAAAAGTATATCACATGATTTAACATGATTCATTCAAACTTGAAATGAATCATATTCACGCGAGTTTGTATATTATCTATGTATGAAGTTTAGCATATCACAAACATTACGTGATATCTATTATGATACATGTAAGCAAATATTTATACACGTGAGTAAAATACGATAAAGAGAAACATGACCTTGACCACGCATGCATGTTGATGGAATGAAGTTCATGTATATACACACTGATGTATATTCAAAGTTGTTCAAAGCTTCACGGCAGACCAAGATATTTATCATGAACATGCAAGCCTTATACACAGAGCATTGGGAGGAATATTATTTTAACGTGTTATCTCAAATCGCCATGTATCTCTAATATGTTATCTCAAAGCAGATAACAACCGCGTAAGAAAGATTTGATGATTTAAACTGCTAAAGTTAATGGAAACAAATAAGACCAGAAGCAAATGTCCTGTAAACATGTGATTCACTATTGGGTGCTATCAAAACCATTAGACCTGTAAGCAAGGTGAGAACGAAATTGAAAGTTGTATATAAATCAACTCAGGTCCATTCTTAAAATGCAGGTTAATTTAACGAGTTGCATCTGGAGAGGTGATAAAACACATATGGCAAATGAATATAGTATCTTTTCCGAAGAATACTCTATCGGCATGTAAACACTATAAACGTCTGGCATGGACACATCTTCTAAAATGTCGAGTCTGGTGTAATTGATTTTGTTTAATAGATACTGCAGAAGAAAGCATGCAAGAGTGGAAAGAATATGCATAGAACCCAGAATAAACTGAAACGAACAATGCATATAGTTACACACTAAAATGCTTTTTCCGATATTGTTTTGTTAAAACCCTAACCCCTGACGCGTGTCAGCATTATAACAAAAATCATTCAGTTTCGTACCATTGGATTAACACTTTTTCTTACATAGCGCATTGTATGTGTAACTGTTGATACTTTGACACAAACGCGGTTATATACAATGCCAGTCTCGTAACTTCCAACGGACAGATACGGATTTTAAAGGTGATCTATTATCTTTTATTATAAATAAGAGTCTGGAAAGGAATCATCACTCCATGAAATTTAAGCATTATCACATTGAATCTAACTATTGTAAAACGTATGTTTTTTCTTCAACTGAATCTCCTTGGGTCAGAAAGTTTTGTTTCACAAAACAACCTGAACTAAGGTTGGCCTTAATTTCCATGCTTTAACATTGCACTAAGGCTACCTTAGGGACTTACGATCACCTTAGTGCTTTGTGAAATGGTACTCAGATAGATGAATATGGACTTAAAGAAATGCGACGAAATCCTATTGACATTAATGCTATAAGCCAAATATAGATAATAGCACAAATGTCCAATAACATGATATGGATCTACAGCACTAGTTATTAGGTTTGATGCTTGGCATGCCGCAAGTTTTAAATCGTTATCATTTGGGCTCCAAACATGAATACACGACAGTCAAAATGATACACAAAGTGGGACCTTCCTTGATATGATTGAAATGAAACTCTGAATACCAATGTTTATGCTGTACACTATATGAGTCATTATCAAGATCTCTGACACTTGTCAGTTTAAGCAACATTTGATATAGATTATATACTTATGACAGTGAAATATGTCATTTGATAGGCGAAAATATGCAATTATTATATCATCTCATTGACGTATCACCTCAATGAGTAGAGTGACAAAGGGTAGCAATTTTACTGTAGTCTCAAGAGAGGTTTCACCCTTCATAAACGTTGTTAAGTTCTTTAACTAAATTAACATTTTTATTGGTTTCATCTGGTTAAGTTTTCAACGACTGATAACTTTTATACCTTTATATGTAAATGGTTTGTCGTTTCCTGGGGTTATCTTCAAGTTTTATTTCATGTGGTGATACATTTTAAGGTCGGTTAATTTCTTCGAAAACACAAGCGAGTTTTATTTATTAGATAAAGGACAAAAATTACAACAGTTACAGTACGGATGCATTGACACCAAATGATGCGTTGTCGGATTTCCTATTCATTTTGCATTTAAAGCCTTAACTCATTCCTGAACAAATAAAAATACGAATTTATGACGTTAAATCACGCATTATCTTTCGCGAAGATTTCGAAAAATATAAAAATAATGTTGCTCGTTAACGATACTCTGTATCTGTGTCATCCAGTCACAAGTTAATCATTGTTGAAACTGATTGAAAATCTATTGAAATATTGTAAGTGATGATGCATTTTATTTCAAATTTGTTTATAATTAAAAATGTTTTTATCATTTAAATATTGTGTAACTTTACATGTTTAAGATATATATTAACAAACCGTCAATATTTTTTTATTAAAACATTGTATAAGATCCATTTCTCCTAAAAACTACTCTGAAATCATTCTGTAAATTTCCCTCATATAAATCTAACCTCAACACTGCAATTTTAATTGACCATTGTATATTCAATCCTGCCCATGCGTGCCGTCAAGAGATTGAAAGAGGAACAGTGCTTCTATTGGACAGAACACACAAAGTTTCTTCCTCTATCATGGTACCACTTCCTTCCTGGACTATTGTCAAGCAGTTGATCCACTTAATACACTTCTCTTCTTTTTCATCGAAAGTCTTGTAGTTGTCAAAGTTGATAATGAAACTACTTATGTACACTGTGTGCATCAACACAAGATGTTATCAGAGGAAACAAGATCTGAACCTGTAAATAAAAGAAATATATTAAGCATTTACATTGACAGTTTAATCACAACCCAGGATAACATTATAGAAGATTATTACTGTAGACTATAATTCAAGAATTAATTTTGTTCAGGAGCATCTTGTAGTGATAATTCGTTTATCATTATAAAGTGTTGTGTCAAAGTTATAGTTTCTGAATATATAACTCACCTTACATAAGTTACCATGAGTTTATGTATTCACGCTTCAATTTGTGATATGTTTGGTAAAGACTGGTGACCTTTTATCATGATATTTTGTTGTCGAATTTTATTTATTTTATCGTATATTTAACCCTATTAAAATCGATTCTTTAAAAATATGGTTTGGATAAAAGTGAAAATCTGAAATTCATCTACATGTACATCATCTTCAGTAGATTAAGTATATAACGGGTTCTTTTCATCATTGAAGTAGCTATAGTGTGAAGTTGGAATGTTCACAGGTTATGGTTTTGATATCAGTCTATGTATTTCTAATAAATCTGTTGCTTGTTGCTCCAAAAAATTGTCTTCAGCACACGTCTTGTGTACACTGCTACCCACACACTGTCAGTGTCGCAAATGACCTAATTGGTTGGGTTTGAAATAAGTGTCTTCCGGTGCAAAAACATAACATTAGTTCATTTTATCACATCGTGTCTACATTTATAGGTTTAAAATTATGGTTTCCTAGAATTACCGTAAAGACAATATACAGAGAAATAATCATTTAATTTGTATTAGCCATTGTCTCCTAGGAATACTACTTTGGTTAATGTCGAAGTCTTATGAACCTTCTGTAAGATTGTGTCTGAACTGAACTCCTCGTTTCTAAGAGTATAACATTGTATTAGTTTGTCACCATTGATATGTTAAAGTGAAAGTAGGATATTTACCTACTAGGGCCCCGTTAATTCTATTCATCTCACTGTGTTAATATTCCCCAGAGACGTGGCTCTAATGTTTCAACGTGCTTTATGGAAGTTCCATCGATTGCATTAAATGAAGGATAAATGTTTTCTCAACCTTTAGTTTCTAATGTGTTGTTGTATTTTAGCCACCGCTACTAATAACAAACATGTTAAAAATAAATGAAATGAAAAAGAATGATTTAACCATTTCTCTTCTTGTTTTGTTTATAAAAACAAACTTAGAGTATCTTATTATATGCTTCATTAGATAATATGTTGTCATTATAATTAATGCATTTTGTGTTTAATTATCCCGAAACACAAAAATAGACGGGTTATGCACCACATTGAGTACCTAATCATTTCACATTCTAAATTTACTTGTTCAAATGAGAGAATGTTTTATTGCCGTCATTGTGACCGAAAAGGGTAACGCTTGGCGGTTTAGAGCGTAAATTCAATTGCACACAAAGAAAAAATATATAAATGTACAAACAAAAGTTGATAAATCTTTTTAAAGATGAATTTGTCAAAATATTATAAACATTTTTTTCTTAAAAAAACCTCATTTTCGATAATCAGACATTAAACCAAATTTACACAGGTACAGAGACATGATTATATCTACTTATTCTCTTGATTTATTGCTTTTGATGTGAAAGAAGCCAGGACACTCCTATTCAGACATGGTATGGCTGCAAGAGGTTCCTTCTCATATCAATGTCACTGAAAAAGATTTTCGAAAAAGATAGAAATCGCAAGAATTTTGGAACAAACTTGACAAAGTTATCATAACAAATGAATCACGAAAGAAAATTTAATTACATCAAGCTCATAAGCCGTATGTTATTTAGGATGTTGTAGTTCTCCCCATAGTTCTTCAGTTGTAAATCAATTTTAAAAAGGATTACTCAAATACTCAAATTACTTAAAAATTACAAAATATGCACAAAGTATCGTATGATATAATGTGAGTACCTTAAGAAACCTCTGCCATGCATATTTGGCCATGGTTGTCTACAAGAAGATAGAATCCCATAACCTTTATCAGGAACACATAACCTTGGCCGCCACATGCTGCTTTTATATTTTATTGGTGGACTGGGGGATTGACTGTATACACTAAAACAAATCGGTTAGCACTGTTTCTGGTTAACTACCAGATTTATAAAGTTACTTAAACGCTTTAGTGATAGGTGATGGATAGTAAAGTTAGAGACCAATTTTAAGAGGTAATGTGCATATCTATCCTTGAAGTTCGTGCTCAACAAATATTTGTGTTATGACATGTCATATGTTAACTTCGACTTTGACTATCAATATATTACTCGTGTGGTTTGTCTCATTAATTTCCTTGTTTGTAGCGAGTATAGGGAAATATATATTTAGAATTACAGGTGAATGGTATCGGTAATTATGTCTTCCAGGTGAATTATAAGGTAAGTTTGATTATATGATAAAATGTGGTTATGAAAGTTACCTATTAGTGGAGAAAAATAAAAGTTGGAAATTGGAGTGAAAAAGCTTGTTTAAGACATAAACAAAACACATTTTTTTTAGCCACGATACTTCATTGTTCATATGTAAAATCAATTAAACTTAACCCTACATGTAAGTGAAACGACAGGAATGATATATTGACTACATGAATAGTTAAATAAAAAAGGGCAGCATACAGTCTCTAAAACATACAGATTAAAGTGACATAAAAGTACCTAGAACTGAAGCTGAAGATTGAAAAAATAAGATCATTTTAACTATGAAAATAACACAGACTCCTAAATAGCCAACAGTTCTGGTTTTTTTTCAACTTATGAATGATGTTTGCTTCTTAACTGATTTTCTCTTTAGGATTTAATTGAATTTCTTCCGCCATCTCCTTAACGCAGGTCAGTCAGAATAAGAGAGCTCTAAGAGGTGGCACCTGTTAATCTTTCTGTATGGCGAGGGTCAAGCCCTTTGGCAATTTGTGTAGAGTGCTTGAAACCTTTCAGCAGTTCTTTAAGGTTATATTCAGAAAGATGAAAGTTACAAACTCGTAAAGGGTTCACAAATATGTCTAAAATAAGTTTTTTCCCCGCTTCCCAACAGAAGGTACATGTAACTTGTACACTTTGCTAAAGAAATTCCCAATTCCCGGTCATTGAATCTTTGTTGAAAAATTTAGATTGTAGGATAAGAATACTGCTGACAAAAGGTGCTTTGAAATAACTGTTAAGATCGAATGGCAATATTGAGCACTTATTTCGCGTCAGCAAACGACACTTAGGTATACTAGTGCTTAGTTTCGGTGGTTTAATCCTCGTAATTGTGTTTAATATGAATATCTCGTTTCATTGCTTGTACCGATTTATTCAAGTGGAACTGAAATTTTAACTTACTTTCTTCCTGTCAGAGTCTTCATTGCACTGTTATGATATTCCTTTTAGAGTTATACATACCACTAGTGAAGTCCCATGATGGTATTTATTCAATGAAGTGCGTTGATGAAAAAGAAATGCTATCTAATGTTTTTCGTGTGTTGTTACTAATAGTCGTTCATGTTTTAAAAGTTCAGAGGTTGATTAAATGAGCTAGAATAGTTAAGCAACAATAGAGCATTTCAATTTTGCTTTTTATTTTATTGCGTCAGTAGATAATATATCATCAATAACATTTTAATAGATTTAGTGACAGGTAATGCAGTAACAAGAACATAAGGACATATGCTTGTCATTGGGACATTTGTCATCACTCTATTCAATATAATAACGTTTTCAGTTTATTAATTTATCTTGGTATGAAAATGAAAATATTTATACTCAAATGTTGTTTTTCTGTACCTGTATAACGGATGATGTTGACCATCAAAGATATGAAGAAAATAACTACCTGAACTGTTTACCTATTGACCAGCCTAACTGTACGTACACTTTGGTTTGTTCATTTATGTTTGAAGGATGCTTTAGATGTGAGAGAGGGCAGTACATACTCCTCAGACATGACATGGCTCAGAGAGCTTCTGTATCATGTCAACGTCACTATAGGGTTTTTAACCACAGAAACATCAGGAATTTGGTTACAAACTTGACACAGTTATAATTATAAATAAATATACCGTTGGAGATTCATTACTGAATGAAGAAAGCTGGAACAATAACGATATGGATTGTAGAAGTTGAAAGTTACAACTGATATGGTAAGAAATTTCTATAATGTAAGCTTTGACAAAAATGGTTTACTTGTGAAATCAACTTCAATGTTGCATACGTCAATTTGTACGCATATTTTCCCAAAAATTCTTAAATATTTATGAATATTTATAATATGATATACTTAATTTAAACTTTCGTTTCACCAAAAATTCTTTGAAACTAGGAATAAAAAGAAATTTAGATTTAGGGAAACCCTGTCGGGAAATTTGGTGATCTTAACCGAGTTTTCGATTTGTTTATTCCAGAGAGGATCTGTTGTGTGTTCACATGACGCATGCAAATTACATAGAATACCTTACAACGTTTATAGTTTCTTTGATTCGTTTGACTACTGCATTTTAAATTATCTTTATGATAAAAGCCTTAAAACATTTACATAAACATACAACATAATCTTATGAATCGTACAACCCGACTGATACAACCAGTAAAATGAGGTAGCTGCATCATTGAAAGCTGTGGTGTTTGTTTGACCATTAATTTTTCTGAAAATGATCGTTCATGAAGCAAGCGATGCAATTCCGAACAGTATGATATATCTTATAACGACCAAGTGTGCGTCCGCCATGATGGTCGTTGGTCTTCATATTAATAACAATCATCTTAAGAGGTAATAACACACATGTAGCTTCCAAATCAGATTCTGTTCCACGCCAGGCCTGTTCAAATGATGATTGATCATATCGAGTAAGAGTACGTCTGGTGCAGAGAAGACAGTCGATGCTAAAACAACGGTAAATGTCAGGGAAACCTGTCGATGCTAAAACAACGGTAAATGTCAGGGAAACCTGTCGATGCTAAAACAACGGTAAATGTCAGGGAAACCTGTTCATTTCAAGCATGAAAGTTCAAAGGTTAGATAGTAAACGTGTACAGATGTATTTTATATGGTATCCATTTCTTACAAACTGGTCTCTTTGAGTTATTTAATGATCTTAAGGCCAGTAGGTAAGATTAATTGTAAGTGAGTGAGTAAGCAATATTTCAGCTATTAGCGGCGGTAGATTGATTGTAATCAGGGTCCCCTATATGAACTAATAAATATCAGATTGTATAGATCTGTCAATATGTATATAGAGATTAAGGAAATTATAAATAAAACAACAAGGTTATTACTTCAACTGTTTCTTCTTCTAATACAGCTAGGCAGATGTAATATTAAAACGTTACCTATAAAAAATAATGATGATGGTATACACACGCATAAAGGTATAAGTGTATTTATATCTTTTTGAAATCTGTAATAGGCAATTACATAATCTCAGTGAAAGAAAATTACGTATATTAAATATGACAATGACTAATTAAAGGACCTGCAAAGAACAATATGACCATTACCCGTTTTCAAACAGCCTGCTCAGCTATTCTCATTCTAGAGAGATATCTTAACATATTGCTCAAAATGGTTATTTCGGATTTTTTAACAGGTTCACGTTAGAGTTTAATATCTGAAACATAAAACGTTGTAATATAAGGCATTGTCTATCTATTACAACAGGCATTTAAAATAAAAATTTAAAAACTTGATGATAATAATAGGTTCAGTTCTTATGAACACTTTTCACTTTGAAAATAGGTTAATTGTATGTGTGAAGAAAACACAATTATTTTTTTTATCCTCATAATCATCATACGATTGGTATACGTAATCATATACATGTAACAAGATAAGAATTTGAACAGCAAAATACAAGGCAAAGTAAAAGGTTCATGCAAAGCAGTTTTATACATATCCAAATACATGCAAATTCTTAACATGAAAATTCGTATCCGCTTCTCTATCAACTATGACAAAGATGCCAAAAATTCAGGGTATAATATTTATTTGGTCATAAACGTAATGCACAAAGGGAAGGTATTTCTAACATGAAAATAAACTCTGGTTAGTTACAATTGTACAGCTTTAGTTTAAATATGTGAATAGATTTTATTAGTATTTTTTCCTACAAACTAATGAATCGATGCTTTAACACCAATCGCAAGAAAGATCTTGTATTTGAAGAAGGAGCATATTAAGAATGCTAACGAATTGGATAGTAGCACTGGCTTAGGGGGATAATGACATTTATATCCGGGTCCCTGGAACATAACAGAATAAGGATAATCATTTCGTACTAAGAATCCCTCTTTAGCACACCCAATAGGTTAATTTGGCACAATGAATGAGGGCTTTTATCATGTTCGTTGACTCATTACTTTGTTTCTTATTGAACTTCGAAATTGCACCCTGTTGGTAATAAAATAATTCAATTGAGTGACAATTGATGAAAGATTTTCACTTTCTATGACAAATCAATTTGACAACAGTCACATTACTTATTGACTTATTCATATTAATCATCGAAACATTCCTTTTAGGTTTTTGTTTATGTTTAGTATATTTAATTCTATTGGTTTGCCCGAACTCAGCAGAATGCATTCTATGCTAAACCTCGATGACGTCGAACATTTTCCTTTCTCCTTGTTTTCATAAATAGTTGTTATTTGTCACACCATACTAAAGAAAAGAGGAAATTTAACTATGATAAGCGCCCCTTACGTTGAACCCAAGCCATGTATTCAAGAAATACATTAAAATGTTTACACCAACTTTTAAAATTTCAAGATTAATTAACTTTTAAAACATTGCAATTTTGATGTAACTCATTTAAAAAAAATAATCATGCAGATTTCTTCATTCTCATTCAAAAATCAACTTTTGCTACTTAGTAGATTTTCTTAATGGAATTTCTTCCGCCAGATCTCATCAATGCACGGTAATTTGGATTAGGAAAACCAAAATGTCATTTTGGGGAGACACAAGTATTGTCCACTTTATAGCCAGATACAGCCATTGGAAATATAATCTTTTACGGTAGGTGCTCTACCACAGATGTTTTCATTTCCATTATTATAAAATATATATAGTACCATGAAAGATCATTGGACTATTATTGTTAAAAGAACGAAATCATGTTTTAAAAAGAGATAATGCTATTTTATAAAGAATATCGCAATAGAAGGATTGTTTATATTCAAAATCAATAGTACAGAATGTTCACAATGGATAATATAATATGTGGTTGTATTCATAGATTTGACAGACTCATAACTCTTAGGATAGGGGCCTTACTAGGATAATGCTTTCGCAGATAAATAAAAAACCTGCAAAAGATTTAAATTACTTGTGGTCATGTAACAAAAACCTTTTAACGAACGTGTGAATGTGATTGAATGTTTATTTATTATTCTAATTCAGTCAGTGGCAAGCTAATTTATTTTCCTTTATGGATAATTTCACAAACATCCAAGTGTGATTATTACCTAAAGCACAATTCAAGTACACCAGAAATTCAAAATCGTACTTCAAACCGTTCAAATCATTGAAGCACAGTTAAGCGATGTTTTAAGGGACTTACAGCAGTAAATGAGTTTGCAGAATTCAAGTAAATATTTAACAAAAACTTTGACAAAACATCATTAGTGAAGGCATTCATGAGTAACAAATTTGTTTATAATGTTGTTGAACTATTTTAGACTACACCAAAGAAAGCACACTTATTTTGATAACGTTGTTTTGTAAGCAAACGTAAGGAGGCAGAACGAAATATTACTACAAACCACACACATTTTACTAACATCTTTAGTCAAGATAATAAACAACCTAGAGTTCGAATAGTATTACAGACAACGTTGGAGTTTTAGAATTATATTTATTTGTAAAAACATTTCTAAGAATGGGTGAAAATGAAGCGGAAATAAAATACCAGTTAACATTAAGTTGAAACCTGTTGGTGTTTTCAAATCTGCTACAATGTTAAACCCTTTTTTTCCACAATATCTCTTTTCTTCAAAATTACATCCTCTGTACAAACATGTTTTCACACAAAAAGTATTCATTAAGAAACCCTTCATTTCCTTTGCAGTCATCTGTAGATTTTAAGAGAACCTGGTGTGGAAATCTGTTCACTTGCTGTAAACACCCTTATGCTTCATTGGTTTATCACATCAAACACTTTAATATCCCGGGGCTACAGAATAAGGAAAACCTATAAGTAATGGTTAAAAAACAAAACTATATCCATTCCTTGATGTCAAAGGCAAACATAATATTTTTAACACTCTGGATATGTTGTATGTATTTTATGGCCGTCATGTTTTAAAAATATGAATGATTGAACCTTGTAAAATATTCAGTTACACCAAAAGATAATATATAGAGGTAAAAAATGCAACGACACTGACTGCAATACCCTCAAAATACCACGAAGGTCTCAATAAAATTGAAGTATTAATTAAAGAATTGCTTAAGTCGTCAATTTCTTACTTATGGACTCATGGTCTTTAACATTGTTCTTAATACCGATCTAAGGATACAGGATATTCAGTCTCAGAATGTTTGCAGTTCGTGCATATTTCCAGTAATAATAGGTAATAATTGTTTATGTTGATTGTGCCAAGAACAGTGAACAGTGAACAGTGAATTATTTTTTATCTCAAATGAAACACAAACATTTTTAGTCACATTTTTGTAACTTTGTCATTTTTTAGCATTAAAAGGATATATCTTTTTTTGCGAATTCGTTTCACATGAGGACGTTCTCACTGTCATACGGTGCAAGGCTTTGTAGCTACAACTGAATGCAAACATGATTTTAATTTCACATTAAAGTGAGAGAGTAAGTAGAGTTCAACAAAATTTCAGCTATTTGACCCGTGGATGTTGCAATCCAAAAGAGGTATTACTGATCAATATTCAATAGGGGAATAATTGATAATTTATCAAAAGGAAAGACCAAAGAAAGAGGGAAAATAAAGAAAAAAAGAGTTTATTCATCCTTGTTTCAACCATTGATTAAAATTCATCATTATGATTCATTACCAATGTTTTGCTTATATCTTAAATGAATATCGGTTCAACCCATCATTGGTTCATAACCATCAATAAGATGATATGTCAATTCGTTAATATACTTCACAGGGAATTTTGCAGGTTTTAGATAAGGAAACAGATGAACTAAGTTTGCAAGACAAGACACGCTTGCAAGGATTAGCTAGGCAGTTATGATCAAAATCTTATAAATCAGGAAGAAAAGTTTAATTGAAGAAACCACCAAAGCTTCATGTTTTTCATATTATGTAGTTTACATATTGTTATGAGTTGTCAAATATGATCCGCGTCATATCATAACAGCTAAATTTCTTCCTATGTACACCAGATAAAACATTACCAGAAAAACATTTCTCTGTTTATGTTTAGTCACGATTAGATACATTATTAGAGGTTGTTGGTGAAAAGATCTGAATAATGGTTCCAAACCCCTTCTTTGAAGGACATTTGAACATATGAAAAAGAGTTGAGCATGTTTATAGAAAGGTTATAAGTCACTTGTTTATAAGCAATTTGTTTGGTTGAAGTGATTTAGTTAATGAAGTTTTAGAATCTAGTTGGCTGAAACCATTTATTAAAGCCCCTTGATCAGAGTTTTAGTACTATAGTTAATTTTTAAAGTATTTTTAACGTATTCTCTGAATATTAAGAAATCAATAGGTCGTTTATTAAAAAATCTGTTTTGGTATAAAAAAAATTTTTTCTACCCAACTATGTGCTCCGATACCATATTTTTTTCGGATGGCTTAACTGGAAATGAAAGTCTTACCAAGCAGCTTTAAAATCAGGTGTTCCAGGCATACATCATTTAAAGGAAAATATGTGTAAATTAAAAAGTTGATATTGGAAATTGCCATAATTTGATTACTTAGATCAACAATAAAAAGGATGCATTTGTTTTATTGATGTGACTTGACTTCTTTGTCTGAGAATCTAACCAGGTGTTTCTCGCCCTGATTTAGAAACAGTCCAATCGCTATTGATTGCTTGGAATTTAAGCCCACATTAAACCAATGATTTCTTGCTGGATGTTTAAGTCAAATCACTTAACATGCATTCCCTCTCACATGTTTCCAATGGACATGAACCTTATCAAATTTAGATTCTAAAATTGATTTTGTTATCAAAATAAATCTGAAATCATTCGAGTTCCATGCTTAATAGTTTTGTTCATTTATAGGTTGTCTTGAAAATAAATGTTTTGACCTATTGACAACAAAACATCAACCATGGAAATTGCTTAATGATGTGTTGTACACAGAAAATATAATCATCATCTATTCCTTTCTCAAAAAGAATAAACGCCGCTCATGGCTGAAGTATTGCCCAATCGGCGTAAAACAATAACTCACTCACTCAAAAACAATAAAACTTGTACTATTTTCTTCATATGGATTTCAATGGTATATGTCATTTGGCTCTTCCAATGTAACACACGATAATAACATAAATACTTTATTTCCCTAATTAAATAACTATTGAGACAGTTTACTTTCATTATGACACAAATTAGAAAGTTAATGACTTTGCACTTGTCAAATTGCAGGAATTATCATATTTATTGATACCATTAAAATGCTACATTTTTCAAACCATTTAACATTAAAGATAAGACAATTAGTTTTGATTTTAAAAGAACATGTACATGTAGTCTGCTCTTATACACGTATGAAACTAAACCACCAATTCATGGCCCCCGTTTGTTCTGAAATGTCTGCATACTTTCTTTAGAAAAGCAAGAGTTCTAACAACCACTTTTTAAAGTCACCAATTAACTTTCCTAACTCACTGCATCATGATTGCGTTTAATTCTAAGCTAACTTAGCTGTTTTTTCAAAATAAATGTATTGTGATGAATAGGCTGGATCACTGATAATAGTAAATTATGATAAGAGAACAGATATGAAATACCTTTACGAGTGGAAACAAATAATTAGAAGATAAATATTCTGTGTTAAGAAATCAGCGGCATATAACGATATCATCTCTGTTCTAAATGTAATCAAAGTCGAACGCGAATCCTTACGCATTAGACGAAGTAAACAGAGCACCATATAACTAAGTTAGATGGCCTTTAATTTTTAATGGTAGTCAATCAGAAACGAGTTTTAAGGTAGAATAGTTTGTGTATAAGCATAACGTTACTTGCTTACTCCTTATACTTTGATGTAAGTAGCCATCTTAAACAATTGAGCTAGGCAACTATATTTCAGTATCATATTCTATACATCTCTGTAAGGTGTTCTCACAAAATATATAATCCAATTCTATAAGTCTTGTCACCTGCACACATCGATTGTGCCTTATATAACATTTCAAAGTTATCTGTAAGTGGTCGGACTTTCAAATGTACTTTGTATGGGTGTTGATATACAACATATACTTGACATGACCTTGTATGGATGTCCTAGATCTCCAGGCGACCAGGAAGTAAACACACTCATGAGTTGTTCATTATTAGCGCGAATCTCTTTCTTCTTTTTGACTCCATTTCCTTTGGCAATTACGTACTTAATAGAATGAATTTAAATTAAGAAAGTGTATTTTCAAGAGATATTTGCGTGTGCAAATTAGGTAATTTGAAAATGTAATAAGAGATTAAAACGTAACAATCGATTTCTTAAGCATATTTTAATTTGAATATTGATGTTAGATTTAAAATCAAGTTTTAATACATAATTGGTAATGAGGAAAATGAGAGTATGCCTGTAATAGCCTGTAGTCTGTTAAATTGAATAGCAGTTAAAATGTTTAATGTAACAGACACCAAATAAGTCTACATTCGCTCTCCATTTGATATTTCCAAGTCATATTTATGTACATGATTGATTACTGTTAAGGTCATTTTGAAAAGGCCAACATTTCTTTACTGAATACTTTACAGATAATCATATTGAACAAATACGCCAAGTGTACGCTACATAAACAAGACACATATATGTTTAGTCGGAGACAATCTGGCACAATCAGAAATACACAAGGGGTCAAAATGACAAATTTCATATACTGATATTTATGCAACAAACGAGTTATTATTGGAATACATAATGATGTATCATTAATGTATGGGTTTTTTCCAACACATCCGGAAATAAAAAAATATTATGCACATAAACATTTTCAGTTTTTGCATTTTTGAATCAAATGCTAAAACAATCATGCCAAATGAGTTTTAATATGAATACGAATATCATCACATTTTGGCAGAAAGATGATTGAATTACGGAACTTTAACAAACATTTTATTACATGATGACTGAGATAAAACGTATTTTAAAAATAACTGAGATGCTTATACAGGAAACCTTTTTATCTGAGGCACAGGATACAATGGTTAAGGAAAGTACATGTATGTTAAGTAAGTCCCGTCTCTAAACCAGTTTGTCTGTGTTATCAAATGATCGTTTACCCTGTCAATAAGTTTTGTATCAATCGGGATCTCCTATATGAATTATCAATATCAACTTGTACATGTGTCAGAGATCATAACCAAGACAGCTTATTTCAACGGTATCGTCTAAGACCTGTTAAGTCACTATTAGACTATTAGAGAGTTAATACTTGCTATGTTGCTGTCATAAATCTCGTAGCTTTCAACAAAGCCAAAAGGGTTAGGGCAGGTATTACGTGAAGGAAACTGATTAGACATGGGGGTATTTATATTCATTTGATATCGAATTCAGCACTCTAATGAATTGAATAAACGTCTTCTTTTGATTCTTTAAAATTTTACAAATATGTTTATGTTTCGACAACGTGCCAAGCTGTTCTCATTTATAAATCTTTAAAGATGTCGAATGTTGCATGTTGTAAAACATTCACTTACATTTGTGATATTTGTATATCCACATCAACACCCACATCAATCAAATCTGGTATTTATTTGATTATAAAATCACTTAGACATCAAATTGAAAATGACGTGAAATGGGTGAAAATAATGATGTCTTCTTTATATTGCTCATAATAAGTCTAACTAAAACCATCACAAGAAGTGAGAAAGGACACAAAACAACGTAAATTGGAAATATAAAAAAACAAGTCTAAGCTGGTGAAATAAAGCAATATGAATCCATCGAATAAGTATGATATACACACATTAAACAAAATTGTGAAACAAACTTTTATTCAGAAATTGTACTTCATAGTTAAGCAGTCTCCACGCCTTGTCTGTTTACTGCAGAGAGAGCATCCACCTGAACGAAATAAGGAGTTGATATTGGGTGTAGAGAAACCATAACCATTGTTTAATATTCGACCAACACAAGACCCGAGTAATTCAATGTCTGCGGTAAGTGAAAGCAAGCGGATTGAGACTTTGATCTAACATCACACGGCTTGGCACTTAATCAGAGGTGTTCCCCAGTCACGGAAATTATACATCAGAGTTCAAAGTCTGCATATCCTGTGAAGTAGAGGGCACCGTTGAAAGAAAAATGAAGTCAAAATAAAAAAATTAAAAAGTTATTCAGAGTTTAATAAGTTCAAATGGTGTTGTTCAATTTTAATATTTTAATTGAAATATTATTTTGCGCATTAAGTATGGTGTCTGTATGATGGCAAATATAAAATAAGACAAACATAGAAGTGCTGTTAAAGGTCTTTACGATTAAGGCAAATACATTTCATCCTTTGGAATACGCAAAAATAAGTCAGACAATTACGCTTTTAATGAGGCTTACCAAGTTTATTCAAATAACGTATACCAAACATAGTTGGAATCGTTTTTCTTAACAGATAAACTCGTGTACGGTGCATTGAATATGACAATGGCCATGGCTATGCTAGAATCATTAACGATGAAAGATACATTAATTTATTGTGAACGCTGATATGTTTATTTGGATTATGTCATTTAAGAAATAGATTCACAGTGACGAGATGAAACACATTCACATAACAGTTTGGTTAACTTGTCATTTGATATTTTTTTTCTGATTTTTCAATTTTAAAATTGATTAGTACTAAGAGTGTTGAAAGCAATTACTTTTGAACAGTGAAGTACTCTTTGGCCAAAAGGAACAGCTTTCGTAACTTAAAGGAAATCAATGGTAAATTGGAAAATAAGATGCCTTTATAAAAAGCGTTAATCTGTGTCATTTCTTGTCACTCTAAAGTGTCTTTATTCCGAACGTGTTTTGGTTAAATTGATTTGGAATAATCTTTCCATATCTGAGGATGCAATGCAAATTTTTTGAACATTTTTATTAAAATAAGATATCGCCAAAATGTAACAACAAATGAGGTTAATTTGCTGGTTCCGTCATTACCAAATCGAAGATGTAATCACGAATATTAATCATTACATTGTATGTCTGTTTAATTAACACGTTTTTCTTATTTAATTAACGTTATATAAGATAACAGACATGCAGAAAGCAGACTGAGACATCATTATTTTGTAGTCGATTTCATTATATAAGGCGTGTCCAATTGTTGGACTGAAAATCAATCCTACCCTTCCAGTACTAAACTGGTTAAATGTAGGACAGATAAAAAACTACAAAATTATATACTGGAAACAAATGGTATCTGTTCTATTTTAAGGATGCTATGACATTCCTAAAATAATGTATGAAGTATAGATGGACAAAATCAAAATGGATTACGTACGCATGATATCAAATTAATTGTAGCCATATTAGAGACACCAAAAGGTAGAATAAGTACTTATTATATGCTGAGCGATGAGAGACTGAGTTTTCTCAGTCTTAGAAAAGTTTTCTCGCCATTGAGTGTGATGTCATTTTTTCAAGTCAGGGTAAATATCACAGAGGGATGACGTCATGTGTTCAATTGTTAAACGTCACTTCTACAATCAACACGACGTCATCGCCGTCGCTAAGTTACGATCAACAATGGTATGACGTGGTATGACGTCGCCAGAAAACTCTTGAGTCAAGACCTTTTGGACATAAATTACAACATTTTCGACCACAGAGGCATATAATAAACAAAATATATTTTTTTAATTGTGATATCACTTATCTCTCATGGAATGACGGAGTAGAGCCAGTATTTCATGAGTTGGGCAGAATATTTATGTTGTTGTCAATAAGTTAAAAAAGAACCTATTCTTAAATATATGTAGCGATATCTTGTTTAGAAGAGTTAGTCATTATACACAAATCCATTGCTGCAGTGTATTCCTACAGTTTCTAACGTTCTAAAGTTCTTCTCATAGTGTATTCGTTCATGTGTACTGCAGGGTTGAAGTAATTCCTGTGAAAATATTGCTTAAATATAATAAAGTTGTCTCTGATTCATAAACATTATTGAGAAATCATCTTTGTGACCTATACACAACATGTATTTACTGTTTGTTTCTTCTTTCATATGTGAAAATACATACACAAAAAAGTCCTTTCATAACGTAATTTTATGTCCTCACAGTAGAATGTTTACGTTGCCGTCGACCATAGGTCATGGGCGTGCTTAACGTAACTTCTAAACAGTCAGACACTGACAGAACATTGTTTCTTTCTGATGAGAATCGGGTTTTTATTGGCGCTGTCGAAGGCAGAATCAGGATATGGTGTCAAAAACGCAACATATTCGCTGAAACCTGTATGTTAGAAAGACACCTTAGGTAGGACCGTCTTGTATTCAGTTTGGGACGGCAGGTCGAAATAATGGTCAGGGTCATGGTAGGTGGCTTACTGCGCAACGTTACATCAACGAAGTGTTAAAACCAATAATTCTTCCAATATTTGCACAAAGGGTACATCTTCTTGTCCAACAAGATAAGGCGAGATCGCTTACAGCGATTTAAATCTCGCTGAACACCCCTGGGATAAGTTGGAAAGAATAATTCAGCAACAATCAGTTCGTCAAGGTAACTTGGAGCAACTGCAGAGGAGCGTCGTGTAAGCTTACAGCAACATCCCAAGAAGGTTCATCCCCATTCTCTTTAATATCATAGGAAGACATGTGCAGATGTTACTAATGCAAATGGCGGCCACACATTGCTTTTGTGAAAAGAACAGTTCATACTTGGTGCCAAAGCTGTTTTATCAGATATAGTTGACAAAGCCGTGGTAAAGGCGGTAGAGTGAAGTGCAAGTTCTGAATGTTGACAAAACTTGAAAATAAACAAAGTCTGTTCTTTCATCAAGTCATGATCCTCTTTTATGACATGATTATTAAGGTTGGAACAACGACATGATATTTATAATTATAAGTGTCTATCAGCGTTTCTTTTGTCGGTGAGTATCTTAATGACTGCTTTAAGATTTGATCGAAAAACAGATTTTGCATTACACTTGTCAGGATCACTTATCTTTATGAAAATTTTATATTTTTAAAATTCATATCACCAATCATGGCATGTAGGATCTCATCAAAGCTAACATTATATGATAAAAATCAAGGAGTGGCTCTTTCACCAAACATAACCCTATGAATTCTTAGATGATGGAATTATTTGCAGATACATCTAAGGCCTTCATAGATAGATAAATTCCCACTACATGTCCATGTAATAGAAAAATGTAACATTGCATGTTCTCGATTATCATGTCCTTCACCTTAACCAGGAAGTATACAAACTCATGACATGGAAATAATTAGCTAGAATATCTTATTGCCCTTTTCTTGATTTCATCTGAATCTGCTGAGTCAATTAACTATTTTAGAGCAAATAAGGGTTGGATCAAAATAGATGTTGTTATTTCCAGGCTGAGTAATTAGGATTGTAAATTTGATAATTGTAAGTTGATAACGTCAGCGCCCCTAAAACGAAACGATTACATTTCTGAAAAATGTTTAATTAGAAACGATTAGAAAGTTGATTTCCTTTTCAATGATTAAGGTTTTACAACATTTGAACAAAGTCATGAGATAAATATTCATTCGGTACATGCTAGAAACTCTGAAAGGTTTTAAAAGTGAAATGCTATGTTGGCTTGATAATCAATAGAAATCCATGAAGAAAGCCTGATATTCAAAATGAGGGGACCAAGCAGGTGTGAGTATTTATCTTTTCTGATATGAACATTATTTAAATATCAAACAGGTCAACAGTCACTTTTGTTCCTTCTGTTGATCCTCTATTTGTGGTATCAAACATAAAGATAAAAACAATTTAGTTTTGAATATAATTATTCCTTCATGAATCAACAAATTCAATATTATGCTATCATAAAGGATGTTTACCAAGAAACCTTTCAAGTTATATTTAGTTGTAGATAATAAGAGGGTATCGTATCTAAACAAATCTTACACAAAACGTCACGTCAAAATGATCTTAGGGTAAACAGAACTTTTGAAACATAATTGTAACATCGTTAAAACATCGACACAATAATACCTGTTTGGTGAGTTTTGATTCTAGGCCGTTTTGTTTAATAATATATCGGTCTTTCATTACCTTTCCCCCAAAGAGTTAGCAATTATGACAGAAACTCGCCATTTGGACAACAAACACTCAGATCAACATTGAAGCAGCACTGCCTCCTGTGTACCTCCCCTTAAGCTTATGCCACAGTGATACACCACGGTTAAAAGTTAACAATCCTACGGCTACAGGAACACGATTCTACACGTGTTGAAAGTGCCATAAAACAAATTATAAAAATAGGTATGTTGTTTCGCTTAGTTACATCAACTCGTTTATAATACAACTAGATTTACAGTTGAAACCAGTGTTTGATTAGTGGCAAGCATTCATAGACGGTATCTCAAGCTTGTTTTCTCGGTTGGGTAACTTCCCGAACTAATCAGACCTGCTTGAGGTCATGTCAAGCTTGGTAATGCTCTGAACTTATTACATATCACATCAATACCTTGTCATGAATTTCTCACTTGATTAACATCATGTTTGATATAACGAGATACGTTTGAGTTAGCAACTTTCTCAGGTGTTTCCAACTTCACCCAAACCGCCTTTAAAACTTTGAAATTGATTACCTACAGCCAGGGTCCAACCTCTGAATATGTGTTTCCCGTTATGGCAGTTCTTATGATATCTATCTAAGTGAAAGTGAACACTTTTTTTTATCTTTTGTTGATTATGTACTGAGTGTCTGCTTCAATAAAGAGACGTGGCAACATATTTTATGCATATGATAATTATATACTGTCGTTTTCTAAACATATTCAGATAAATATTCAACATAACCTTGATTGCATTGATAATATCAGTCATTCATAATTGGTATCAATAAATAATCTGTTAAACTTTCAATTATTCTCGAGCAAAATATTCTGAATAATTTCTGAACCATGAATGCTTTCATGAAAAGGAAAATGATAAATTGTAGACTATCAGTGTCTAGTTAATGTCACATGCAACAGATCAAGAGCACTGTCTAGTTAATTTCAAAGTTAATTTGATAACATATTCCTTGACCAAGCCTGATATTAACACGAAGAATTGAAGAAAATGTGCCTGTTGAATGGTTTTGATGATGTGAAATACTCTGGAAGAAGGCCACAGTCACCACTCAGTGTGAAAATGGTGTTAATATTAAGGAGTTGTATAAGCATTACCATCAGAAATCAAACAATCGAATTTATTTACTATTTACCATTAACCAATTGAGAAATGTGACCTTAGCAGTCAAAATTAAAGTATCATATTAGAAGAGTAACTGTTTTGAACTCATTTCTGAAAGAGCAAATATATGTTCTAAAGCGATTTTGAAATTGGATGTTAAATCAAAAATATGTTTTTATTTGAAGACCTGAGCGTTACAATTTTGTGGGTGTCAAAGATATAAAAAAATGTTGAAAAAACAATTAATATATTTCATTGTCAAAACTGTTTATTTCAAAGTACAAACATTTAAAATAACATTGATATGTTTATTGAGCTGTTACTCAACCTTAAAATAAATATTATTCAATATTTATTAAATCATAATTTAGCTTCAAATGACTTATAGATTTTATTGAGGTCTCTCATTTTAGTAATATTTATCAAACAATTATTTCTGCCGAGAGCATGTTAAATGTTTGATGGAAGTCTGGTTCATAATGGAATTTATGTTATTAGACATTGATAGCTGATTTCTAGATCCTCATTGAAATAATGATAATTCAGATATTGTATAAAAACTCTTTTTGAGTTTGCAACAGCTGGTCAGTCATACCAAAAGTGTTAACATTCAATGCGATATATCGTTCATACAAATTAAAGAAATAGCAGGTTTAAAAATGAAGTACACTTAATATTTAAAAAATGCAATGCTAAGATTCAGGCTTTTCCTGTTAATTAAGAAGTTTCCGCTTACTCTGCTTAAATCAATTAACCTTTTCTTACAAGTAGCTTCTTTCAACTCTATAAACTTTTCATTGATTGAGTTCAATGATTTCATTTCACTTGAACGCCTTATTGAGCCTCTCAGCAGATTGAACAGAGTTGTTTAAAAGAAAACACCTGGTATGTTTAAAGTTGTTTTCCTACAGCCTGTTCATACATGGTCGCTTCGGATCAGGGGCAAATGTAAATGTTGAGATATTTTAGTTATCTAAGAACCGGTGTCACTAAAAACTACTGGTCACAAATTTGTAAACACTAAAATGTACATTTCTAAATTATTTTCCTCTTATGCTTCAATGGTTTTTCAAACTTTTGTCTGCTTTATGGCATAACATATTAGATTGCCACCATCCAATACAAAACCCATTCACAAGTATAAGATAATATGATCACAATTATTTACTTGGTATTTTTGAGTTAAGGTGCCCAAAGTTAACATAGGCTCTGCACACATAAAGATCTCAATTGCTTCCCCTCTCATATTCTGTTAAAGTTATATAAAGGTGAATGACAATGAAAACTGCAAATTGGCTAAGGCGAATCACAACTAAATGATACATCGTGTCTACTAAATTTATGACTCAACATTTAATTCTTCTATTACTCCCAATATCTGTGCTTAACTCAGAATTAATAGGTTTCGTAGTCATTTTTCAATTTGCATTATACGTAGATGACACACATTATTTTCGTTTTGCATTTTTTTATTTAACCAGACAGTTTTTAGTTGTTACGTTTTTATTCATTTGTCATTTTTTTCATGCTTTCAGTTTATTTCAAATGTTATTCCCAGGGCAAGACGTCACAAAGGCAAAAAAATATGACGTCATAATGCTTTTTTGGTGTTTTTCTTGTTGATTTATATAACTGTTTTCTCCACCACCCGAATTTTTTAACATTCGGCAAACACCGTCAGTTATTAATTTCATTTCAAAGTGTTGAATCCAGGAAATTTTACAAACTTTTTTGCTTCTCATTGAAGGTAAAAAGACACTTACATGTATGACGCGCATTGACCTATTCGGATTGGGGTATTCATTCTATGTAAAGATTTATTTGTAAATCATAACCTTGCAAATTGTCTTTCAACTTCTTTAAATTGAAAATGTAAAACATACTTTATCCCTTTTTGTAAAACATGCTGTTAAGAGATAACTTATTATCTAAATTGTGAATTCTGTTGTACATTTTTAATATTGTGATATATGACCCTTCCCCTTCTTCTTTTTGAAGAATAGGAAATCATTTCCTCAAAAGGAGGTAAATTAAATATGTTTATATTTTGATAAAAACAATGTCCTTAATTACCGTTTATTCATCCATGTTAATAAAACAATTCATAAATATTTAAATTGTCATTTTTATATCTGAAGTATAACATTTTGTTCCTTCCTTATACTACATACTGGTTCCTGGCTACTTTACAAAAACAACATAGTTCCTTTCGATTTTGATATAAAAGAAAATGGGACTTGTCATGTCGTTCCATCAACAAGGAAGTACTATATTCTCAGATATTGACAATGTTGAACATCTTTTTGCCGTATTAGATGTTCCAGATCAACAAATAAGTTAAAAAATGTAGAACATATAAAGAATGGATTGAAATTCAAATTGTTAATTCCGGGCATATGTGCTTACTGTGAAATTGATAATTTGTTTGTTTGTATCTGCAAGAATGTAATCAGTGTATTTATAATACACTCAGGGGCAAAAGAAACGATACATATAAAATGCATGATAGATTAATCTACGATTGATAGTTAGGGCTGAAACAGGGTTAATTCATGTATTCAAGAGCTAACTGAACTAAGTTTTTAATTTCAGAGCTATATCTGTTAACGCCTTTGAAATACAAGCCTATCAAAAAACGCTGTTAAAAATCTCCTTAACTAGACGAGATAGAATAGTGAAAATGGCCCTTTTTCTTGTTTTTAAACCAAAATACAGGCAAAATGCGTGAACAAATTAACTTCTTCAAGGGTTATTTATATTGATAACATCTTAGATTTTATAGATTTTTAAATTTCATAATTATTTTATTCCAATTCCAAAGATTATGACCAAAAATAACATCGAAAAAGCTCTTTTTTGACCCCTCGTGTATTTGAACAGTCATACAATTATAAGTATTTTACTTTGATGTTTGAAATTGTGAGTACTTCTTCACAACTGATATGCCTATCACAGGGGCTCGTAGTCGCATTTCATTTACAACAGGATTTTGTTTTGTACTCTTTTGAAAAGTTGGTATCATTTCTTTTGCCCCTGAGTGTATAGGAGTTACAGATTCCTTTCTACGTTTTCTTTTATTCTATTAAGCAGATCTAGATAGATAACTTCAAATGTACTTTTCATAAATCAGACAATGTCTAAATGATAGCATTATGATGCATAAACCAATTGCATGTTATGTACTTCCTTCCCCGTAGAAACTACAATATATTGCTTCCCAGTAAATCTTTTTAAAATGACATAATGTCGTGTAAAGGTAAATTAGACTTATCATAACTTTCAATTTCCTAGTGACCAGGAAGTAATACTCAATACTATTTATAAGATTAAAAATGATGAATTAGAATATCTTCTTGCCGCCTTATTTGTTAAATATCTTTTTCATATAATCCATTAATTTGGTACATATAAAGCATGGATCAAAATACGATTGTTGATTCCAAACTGGTCCGCTAACAGTGCATTTGATAATTGAATATTTGCATCCTAAACGCTCCTCGAATTCAATTATCTACATAAATGTTTAAATCTAAGAAAAGTTGCGAACCATGTTACCAAGGTTCTGTCACTCAAATTAGGTATAAAACATATTATTATAAATGCCACACGATCATGTTAGTTCCCCTTGTTGTAAAATCTAAACAGTCTATCATTCGGTTAAGTCGGTAGTCTTTTGTAGACGAGACATTTGCATATCCGTATATGAGAAACACGAGAGATTCCTTACATGTTTTTGAATTTCAAGATCTCAATATCATGGATCTTGGAAAAAAAGGTAATTTTTTTCTTTTATGTAACTACATTTACGATTCTTACAATTGGGGAATCATAACTATAATTTGACATAACGAAGACATGTTGCAATGGCAAAACCTGTTATTTAAAAGGAACACAATTCTGGATTGGAATTAACATGTCTTTTTGGATCATAAAGGTATTAGGCAAATCATACACCAAACATTTCATTAAAAGTATTTTGTTAATATATTTCCTAACTTTTATAAAGAACGCACCAGTCAACACACTAGGAACAATGTTCCTTCTGTGAACCTCCCATTATGCCACATTGATTCATCACCTTAAGTCTACAATCCTGGGGCTACAGAAACAAGCTATCACACGTGTTGAAAGCGCGGTAAAAACAATGCGGAAAAGAGGTATGTTCTTTCGCTTAGTTACATCAAGTCGTTTGTATTGAAACTTGAGATTCACTGCTTGAGTTGAAATCAGTGTTTGGTTAGAGGCAAACAATACTTAGACGGTATCTCAAGCTTGTTATCTCGGTTGGGTAACTTCCTGAACTAATCAGACCGGCTTGAGGTCATGTCAAGCTTGGTAATGCTCTGAACTTATTTCATAACACATGAATACCTTGTCATGAACAATATTAAACAGATACATTTAGTTCTCTTTCAAATAATGTCATTTTCCCTTGAAAGTCCCTTAAAGATGTAAATGGGACTATCATTACAAAAGAAAAGTATCTGAAGTAAGACGCTCTGTCAGCTCTCATATATTGTTGCCTAAAAATTATTGTTGACATTTAATGACATTTTCAAAAACTGTTGTATCTTACATGTACATAACACTTACCAGCTACTAGGCCATTTCATTCAATCAGAATTGCTCGTAGAAGGGTAGATAAATAAGTACATACTACTATAAGCTAAGATTAGCAGTGCCAGTCAAAGGTCGAAGTGAATGTAAGTGAGGCTGGCTAAAATACTGGCTTATAAAAACAAGTTACCATTATCATTGATTCTTTACTTTATGATTATTGTAGACATCGTTTTTGACTGCGTCTTAGCTTTATCTTATTTTTGTCTGCTAGCAATACTATATTTTTTGATTGAGTGTAATTTAAATTACTTGTAATTTTGTCAGGATTCAAGTAAAATCTATTCAAGTGTTTGTTTAATAAAACTGACGGTTTTGCAAGTTTTTTTAAAATTAAAAGATACTTAATAGCATAACCAGTACAATTAATAGAGCAAAGTCCATTGCACAATTTGACAATTTTGTTATTAACTGGAAAAGACAAAAACTAAATTGTGTCAGCTGATTTTATGTGACTCGCCATGTGTAACATTTGAAGACGATCTGCCATTCACAGACCTGAAGCTGAAGAAATGTTAATTGTATTGATTGAAATCTTGATAAATAATGGAATTTTAGATAATGTTATTGAGCAATATTGACAGAAGGCCTTTTTAGATTCTTTCTCAAGAAACGATAACGATCGATGAATGCTTAACATATTGGGACACTATGCAATGATAATCTATGCGTAATTTGAGTTATGATTCTAAAATATTAAGAACTCAAAATAAAGTACACTTTACAATTTGAAAACTTGCAAAGTTAAGATTAAAATTTTCTCTAACTCTACTAAAACCAATTAACAGTCCCTAACAAGTAGCTTCTTTCAAAATATTTATTAAGTAAGATCAATGATTTCAATTCATTTGAACGCCTTACTTGGCCTTTCAGCAGAGTGGACAGGGATGCTTAAGAGAAATCACCTGGTATTTTCAAGGATGTTTTTCAACACTTTGTTCATGCATGATGCTTTCAGTCTAAAGCAGGCGGAAAAGGATGAGAGCTTGAAAGTTTCTGAGAACACGTGCTACTTAAAGTCAAAACAAGAAAAGCCTTTAAAAAGGCAAGCTTTGGGGCGCCCAGTTATGTGTCACTGTTATAGAACCAGGAGATTTAGGTTAGGGAGGACGGGGACGGGGACTTTTACTTGAATAAATTGTTCCAATCGGAGACGCATGTTCTTTGACCTTTGTTTTGATAGTTATCAGTACATTATGTACATAGTAAAACATCTCGTTCGTTCCACTTAAATTTCAACAATGATAGATATGTCTCCTATCTCAATTATGATATAGATTTTTTAAACATTAATATGGTAATTCAAATTTATGTTGCTTTAAAAGAAAGCTGACGGTGAGTTTAATACAAGAGGCACGTTGCTATGCAATGCTATGATTAACTAGAAGATAAATAGTTGCTCTAGTAAACGTTCCGGGTTCCATTGCTTTCCAATAACCGCAAATTTAGTTTAAACCCGACGAATATCCCATTGACTTTCAGGTTAATGACATGTAATTGAGTGTTGATCAAATTGCAGCCGAAAGTTGCTGATAAATGTAGAAATGATCTCAGCTAAAAGTTCATAATTTTCATTAACTTATAGGATGACATTAAAAAATATTTTATTATACTTTAGGCTCTTTGTCGATACTTTCTTCGAAAGACACCTATAATCGTAAATAAATCATCCATAACGTTATGTTTTGAAACATGAAATTTGAAAATGGCCTGTTCAGTACCATTTTTCGTGATGCATTGAGTGAACGATCAGTCATTGACAAGGTGCGACATTCAGCGCTTGCGTTAAAGTAAAAACAACTTGAAGGAACCGAATTTCTAGTTAATACAAAAATGGAATGTCGTTTCCGAATGTGGAATGCAAAAAAATACACCGAATAACTACAAAACAGCTCACATGCATATGCAAACTTAATATTTATAAAGGGTTTAAACCCTCATCCATATATTTTTGAAAATTTACGATATATTTGACATCATAACATTATTATAATAATCAGTTTCCAAATTAAAGCTTGCCAATTATTTCGTACCAACCACATGGTCACGTGAGTATAAATTTGCTACAGCTCTGTCCATTTGTTGTTTGAAATACCATGATATGCTTAAGACAAATATCATTGGCTGAAACTTCTCTTTGATGTTTCCAAGAGTAATATAGAGAGAACTTCTGGCATTAGTTTTCAATATCAAATGTTACATAACTTTGGGGTCTCTGGACCCCAAAGCAATAACATCTTTGCTTGGTGCTGATTATACAGATCTGAAACATACATCACATACATCTTCTTTTCTTTGCCGCTGGCATCAAGTTTTGAACCGTTCTGTTGTCATAATTTTCAATATGGAATTAAATAATCGACACAAATTTTGTAGGATGTAACTTTTCTCTTCTTTTCCAAAGTCATCATGTTAATGAAATACCTTTTGCAATGTCCTTTGTTACTTTTGTTAAAGTCATGATGTAAAACACATTGAGTTGCCTCGCGGTGATTCGGTGATTCCGTTTTGTTTATCGGTTAAAAACATGCTTTATTCATTGACATAACATTGGTTAATTCTAATAGATTCTTTCATATTCTTATGTCCTGCTTGTAAATTACAGTAAAATTATATTCTGAGTCAACTGTGCATCCACTGTGACACTTTGTGCGGTCGCTTGCTTGTGCAATGCGACCATGTCTAACATACAAATAATATCATGTGATGAAATTTAAGGATGTGTATCATATATTTTGTCAAACAAAATCAACTCGTTACATACATAGCACCTTTTTAAAAATACTATTTCTCTAAAATGCAAACCACCAATCCACCCTCTAAACCGAAAAAAGGTAGTCAAACCTGAAAGTCATAATCTGATTGCTAATGGTACTGCCAGTGAATCAAACAATTAGGGATTGTGAACAAGAGATGGATGATGAGAAATGGTAATTAGCAGATAAAACTTATGTTATCAGTTGATTTTCAGAATATAGGTACTTCATATCAGTAAATATGTTAAAGAAATGTACATATGCTATGCAGGCAAATGGTTTTCGAATTTCTTTTGCCAACATGGTTTATAGGTCTGAATACTAATAACATTATCTTTTATGCATTGAATAATCTCACCCCATGAAAGTCTTTACCCACAATGATTGAAACAAAAAGTGTTCCTTGCACCTCTCTAAAGGTAAGTTTGATGTAAAAGAAATACGTGTACTGTACCACAGCCTGCAAGTAACAAGGAAGACATTAAACTTAATGATCAAGGGTATATTATTTATTCATTTTAGTTTGTTTTCAGATAATGTTATAATTTTATTCTATTAAATGATAGAGGAACAAGTTGACTGTGAACCCTAGTCTGAATCTCTTACTGATATTTGACCGAAGACTACTAGTATTTTCAACGAATACTACTAGTATTTTCAACGCTGTTTGAAATCAAAATATGAATAATAATTATTATCTGGATAATTTTTTCGAATACATGGAAAGTAGAGAACAAGTTTCAATTTCAAGACTAGTCCTTCATATGAGTTCCGAAAATAATAGATATTCAATATTTCATTCGATATCGAATCCTTTGAAGAATAACATTTATTGATATTTACATTTTTAAATCCCCATGATGAAAAATATTACACATTGCTTACATGTGTACTAATTTTACGTAACAATATCAAGAAGATGAAAAAGGTAATTATTTTCAATTATGTTACCTTATTGGCAATCTATGCAAAGAAAGGCTACGTTAGGTTTATTGAAATAAGGATGCTAGATTGCCATGGCATCACCTGATATCTAGAAGAATATATCATTAATTCTTTGAATCTGCATGTATTTGAAAATCATAAAATTGGTAAGCAAACTACATGTACAAAGTGAGTTCTTTATAATTTGTTTTGAATATTTCTCTACAGGAAGTTTGTTTCACTTACCTGTGTAACCTTGTGCAAAAACTGTGTTATTTTGGATGTCATGTTAACTAACATGATTACTCTGATATTTCACAACAGATTTTTATATTCACTGTGCCTGAATTTCCAAAATTGTAACCCTACCGTGTGTTCCATCATGCCAAAACAATACTATCACAAAACCACTTGAAATACAGTGAAAAATGAATAACTAAAGCAGATATATACGGTCTACATCCCTTAAATATTGAAGTGATTTCATTTATATGACTTATAATATTGTGACTGTAAACACTATTTATAAATAAAGTTGAACAACTGGTTTAAGTTCATCATATCAATTTTGCAGAAGAAAGTTAATGTTTTTAAAAGAATGAATTAAAAAAAGATTATTCATCTGTTTCCTCAACAGTTTGACCCGAATGTCTAACAAAACAAAATTTCATAATCTTAAAATCCTTAGTTTATTGAATTCTAGTGAATCAATAACATGATTAAAAACTCAGATAGTTACTCTATTAATATCGTTATTATTTGCGTCATATAGAGCAGGTAGTTCCTCACAATTATGACAGAAACTCTCCACTTTGAACGCACCACTCAACACACTAGCATCATTGCCTCTTGTGTGCTTCTGTGAACCTCCCCTTATGCCACATTGATTCGTCGCGTTAAGAAGTTTACAATCCTGGGGCTACAGGAACAAGATACCACACGTGTTGAAAGCGCTGTAAAAACAACGCGGAAAAGAGGTATGTTCTTTCGCTTAGTTACATCAAGTCGTTTGTATTGAAACTCGAGATTCACTGCTTGAGTTGAAATCAGTGTTTGGTTAGAGGCAAACATTACTTAGACGGTATCTCAAGCTTGTTATCTCGGTTGGGTAACTTCCTGAACTAATCAGAGCTGCTTGAGGTCATGTCAAGCTTGGTAATGCTCTGAACTTATTTCATATCACATCAATACCTTGCCATGAATTTCTCAGTTGATTACCTACGTGATTTATTTTCACCGGTAGTTCTTGGACTGTTTTGTCAATTTCAAATGATGTTTTCGGTGATTTTGATAAGCAAAGGTGTATTTTGAATGACCATTCCATATATATTTTTCGTCCTAGTCGTTTACTAATAATTCGAGCTATAATCTTCAATACTTTTGCTCTTTTTCAAAATTTAGAATCTCACAATTCCTTTAAAATAGTCTACATGTAAAAGCTAACATCTTTGAAACATTTTACAGGGTACTTGATGTTTTTGTCATGGAATATTAACTCTTCGTCATTCGCAATTCATCATTTGAATTCAAAGGAACCAAAATTATACTATTTCATAATGTTATTGAAATAGCAATACATCATTTTAATTGTTATAGATCTATTGATAAATATCAGATGCTATAGTATAATTTCGTTCAATAAAACGCAGATATTTTAAGGTTTTCTCTATGAAAGAGTGATATATTTGCTAGTTAATCTATTGAGTAATTAGTGGGATTTGGTAAACTGCATTCAAATCTTCTAACTTCAAGTACATTCATATGTTTATTTACGTATTTATTATACTATCATAGCAACAAATACAATATTATATCGTGGATCTACAATTAGATTTTTTATCAAAGTTTCTAAAAGGTTTTGATAAGACACAAAGGAACTTGGTACTCTTTAATCTGCAGGAGAATCTCCCAAAACATGGATAAATGGGGACACATAATATTGAAATGGAAATATTGTGTTGTATACAAGCTTCCCCAGTCTTCTCTACATGACTACTGCAAAAACGTTATGAATTGTCTTATTTATTTACTTGATGAACGTATTCTTCGACAATAATTTGTCATGTATATAGTCATTACTGAATAAAAGTAATTGAATTT
Organism: Steromphala cineraria; assembly: GCA_916613615.1. Lineage (NCBI taxonomy): Eukaryota > Metazoa > Mollusca > Gastropoda > Trochida > Trochidae > Steromphala > Steromphala cineraria. The sequence continues at coordinate 20,133,531 of OU744726.1, forward strand.
AGAAGCCTAATTTGTTGAAGCCTAAATCTTTCCACGCACAGCAGGAAAATTAAAATCACCAATGCACCTGACAGAGAGACAGGTAGTGCACATACAAAGAGAGTCTTAGTAAACTGTTTGTCAATGTTAAGAAGAGAAAATATGTAATGTAAGAACTTAACGCTTTATTTTCAAGACTTCCTACGTTAACGTTCACTATTTACACCATCATACATGTAAACCACTTGCAAAAGTCTCGAAATATATCGTGAAAGTTCCTTGAGGCACACAAAAAACAATCTTTATATTATACAAACTCCAATATACAAGATATTTTTCAGGGAAAAACTAGCCAGTGTGTCGGAAACTGTGTTTTTTCAACTGTACTAACAAGGAATCCACATGTTTAAATGTCAATGGGACGTCGATGCATGCAGCGAGTCTCCTATATATATATATATATAAAGGTCAAATGTTGCAATTCAATGATATATATACGGAGTTCTTTCCCTACTTTTTATTGTTAGACTTGTAATAGCGATATATCTGATGATAATATGAATAACAAGTTAAATGTTTTTTATTAACCATTATTCAACATTGTTAAACCTAAGCGTTAAAAATTGTTGTTGACAAAAAAAATAATTCAATTTTAGGGAATCATCAGCTTTTATTTGTTGAATAGACATTTAAATGTATTCAAATGAAACTAGAGTGAATCTAAAGTGAAACTAGAATTTTAGCTTTACATGGCTTGTACAGTCGTCCATACCCAACTCAACATAAATTGAAAGGATATTGAGACCACTTGCTATGTATTTGTAAAGGAATCTGAGCCATGCGGCCTTCAATACATGAATCAACTCGCTCTCTAACATCGCTCAGCTATATGTAGTGAAATGTTTTAACTACGACGCTTATGGTTGAAAAGTTCCGAAACGGCTATTAGAAATCGCAGCTTAACAACGACAATAATATTTTTTAACTTTGCCTTTTCGATATAGAAGACACAAGAATAAGATATCCAATGACATGCCGTTTTCAAAAGTAGGAGAAAATTACGCAATTCTGAATATCAATCACAGAAATGATGAGCACGTCTTGCTATGCGATAGCATTTAAACAGTAATGTATATATGATGACAAACCACTTACAAACATTGAAGTCATGATCATAATATGTTGGATCAGAAATCGCGGTTTTGAGTGACAAGTATTGATTAATATTTAACATGTAAATTCTTGAACAAAAAGATGCATATATTGACAAATGTTTGTCCTTGACCGATGTAAAGTCCAATACTTTCACTCACAAACCACCTGAACTTCAAGTTACATTTGACCTTTCGGCTGATGCTCCCAGGTCACGCATGTAGCTCTGAGCATGGAAACCATACACAGGTTCTATTCTCTGTGGCACTGATCGCCTCTCGTTACCAGAAGCTGGGCCGGTGGTCTGAATCAGTGCTTGCCAAGTCATGCTTCTTGTGGTACCTTAGGGTAAATGTGTATAGGATTGATTTGTTAGCTTCTTGTAGAAACGTATTCCATATTCATGAGAGATGCACTTCTTAGGTCAATGATATTTTGTTGTACATCTGTACTGCCCTTTGGAAATTTGGGATAAGCAAATTTAAGGTGAATCTTAGATCAACTGCATCAACATTTTTATTTAAGATATAGAAGACGAGTTGGTGTGCATCTATCGTTGAATAAAACATAGCAGAGAGTATAAAACACTCAAGGCTGCGCCCTTCGTGTTTTATACTCTCTGTTATGTTTTATTCAACGATAGATGCACAACAACGAGTTTTCTATTTCTTATATGAGATATCCTAAACAATTACTCGCATTTTATAAAAAAACAGTTGAAAATTATGGTAAGTTTAAAAAATACATTTTGAAAATCGTAGAACAAATTCAGTAGCATTGGACGTGTCAGTCATTTTTTAAGGGGTGGGCTCTCAAATAATAACAAAATCAAATGAATTTAACAATCTATGCGAATCTTATTGATTGAACATGTTTAATTAAACATGGGCACAGAATATCTATTCTCAATGACATGCGATTTGGTTTCGAATCGTCAGACGCCGAGTCAGCCATGATAGACAATAGATGCCCCCTCAAATTTGATCGATGGACTTGACAATTATGATGTCATTTGAAAAGTAACGTTTCATTAACTGAAATGACGTCATTAATCTCGCGCATGGTTGTATCGTCAAATAAAGCACATCGTCGGTCCCATTGTCCGCCATTGTTTTAATGCCGTGGCTATCTTTTATTTGCTTATAATAACATGTGCTTATTGAGTATCGATATGTATCGAGTTATAATGTGAAATGGAATATATGATTGCACAAAAAATCTTTACGTGTGCCACCGGTCAGGCTATACTTGTTTCTTCCTAGGGTTAATACCTTGTGTTGCAGAAAGGATCGCATTACCATAAAGCTTTAAAGATTAGCTTTTGATTTGAAATATATGTACATTACCAGTAGATACTGATTTAAAGTTAAAAGATATTATGTGTATTATTTCCAAGGTACATACATATACATACATGCCAAAGCCGTAAAAACAACTAGCTTTTTTAACTAATAGATCAGCAAATTGTTGAATAATCGTGAGAAATGATCATTATCAATGGCAAATAGATGTTAACGTCTATTATGATCGGAAATACATTGTTATCTTTAACTGGATTATTTACAAACCTTCTATGCTGTATAGCATTATATGCAGTTTTCAAACGAAATTAATGCTTTTATTTATCTGAATATATTTTTAAATTTTCTGCTTTTTGTATTTTCAAAAGCTTTTTCCGTCAATCATCTCAGCTGTTAAATATTTATCCCCGTCTAAACAATCATGAAATTATCGAATTAAAAGCACCAAAACATTTTTGCATAGCTAGGTAATAGTTTCCGTTAGCTTTGCCTTCGTGTAAGGGTAAGGGTCGTTTTGAATAGGCCAAATGATCATGTTGTGACGTATGTCAGTTGTGTTTTCTTCATTATGTCTTTATCTGCCTCTGATTGACAATTTCCTGAAATTAGGATTTCCTTTCAAAGCCAATGATACATAAATGTCACATTTTTGTGGACACTGGTATGTTAACAACCATGCAGCCATGTTAGATGGAACTAAAAACCACGTGCATTAAGTTTCGTGGTCGTGGAATTATTGGAATTCGGTAATGAGATTCAACTACCTATCCATTATATAAGCAATTGAAGGAAAACTTTGGATTTGAGATGAATTTAGTAAAGATCTTAAATTCAAAACATAGAACTGCACTAAGTAGATTACGATTGTCACCTCATACATTATCAATTAAAACAGATTAACTTAGCACTCTAACATACCGAGGGATAAACGATACTGTATACATCGTGATTTGCATGATGTAGAAGATGAGTTTCACATTTTTTTGCAATGTCAATTGTACGCCGATCTGAAGTCCACCCACTTGAAAAAATATTATTGCCAACGATGGTCTGTTTATATGTACACAGACAGTCTGTTAATGTACACAGTTACTGTCAACGGGAAATATTAACAAGTAAATATGTATATCAAGCTTTCAAATAAAGAAACAACAGTTAATTTCTACATCGATTTTGTAACTTCACCACCTAAACATGAATTTATAATATTTGATGTATGGCCACAGGCCAATTAAGCGCAATAAAATCTGTCTGTCTTGTGAAACAGTGCTTGATCTAGGAATATCAAAGAAGAGGCGGTTACCTTAAAGGGGCAGTAGCACGTTTTTAGGGGGAATATAAGGTGATGTCAGGAAAATAAAAATAAATGGTTCCATTTGAAAGACAGTGTATTCAAACTAAATGAAGCAGTAATAATTCAAATATATAACGTAAAGTTCAGCCATGCGATTCATTTTTCTTACAAAAATGAATTAAGGTGTTCACACAAAAATGGCCGCCAATGGATTTTATGTGAAGCCTCATACCTTGTCCTCTGACTATGGGTGATTGGCTTGTGTAATGAGATTGTTGACACTGTCAATATGATACATTAAGCATTTACTTACAATTATAAATGAAATATTTAAAATGTAAAATTATCAAAAAACGTGCTACTGCCTCTTTAATGTGCCCATGCAATCCTAGTGTATTGGTATAGATTCGTTTCTATTAATCATTTTAATGTGAAGATAAACCAAAGTTAACCAGTAATAAGTGTTTTGATTTATAAGAAAACAGACCAGTTATGTACAGTATTCCGCATTGTTGACTCCACACATCAAACAATATCTCGGGACTATTTCTTCTCCTGCTAGAATCCGACTGTGGATAGCAATTATTAGTTTCTCTAACCCAAGAGTCTGTACGCTTTGAGGAAGTGACAGGATCATGTTTCCCTGTCATCTATATAGTCAAATCTATTGAAGTCTTAGTGACTGAACCATCAGATTGTGATATTAAAGCATTAGGATATATATCACATACCAGTCTATGGCGAGCAACAAAAGCATAGCTTCTCTGAACCTTAAACAAAATAAGAAAAATAACATGAAAACAAACAAACAAACTACTTTGTTTTATTTAAATTGCAGTATTTAGTATATCATGTAAACTTAAAATTGACTTCTGTTATCTGTAGTCTTATGTAATTTGAATTAAATCATGGACAAATGAGATTACCAAGATTTAATACTATGCAATAGGTTTTCGCCGATGAGTAAAACGTATTTCCTTATTGGTATGTGGGAAATCATATTTGTTGATTTAATCAAAGTATGTATCAATGCATATGAAGACACATATACATGTATATATTGTTATAAAAAAACTCGTGTAGTTAATTATGAATAATCTCATATCAGACATGATATCATTTCTTTGATACCAAGAAAAAGGAAGTGTTCCAGACCAAAATGACTTTCTGACACAAACGCATTCTTTCTGATATAGGCGTAAACATTGAATTGACTTTGATAAATGTAAAGTGCAGAGGTCTAGGGGTTTGATTAGAATTTATCTTAGACAACTTTTCATTTTTCAGTTTTGATGAAAAATTCCAATTTCCTGTCTTTATTTTCTCTATGCTAGACTACAAAACATATTTTGTTCGTATCAGACTAACATATAAACTGTGTATGTGTCTTAGAGCGAATAAAACTGTTCCAATTAACGATTTTTAATGTGATTCCGGTTTTAAACATAAATACTGTGGACAAATTCTATCGTTCAACTTATTGTTTTTTCCCAAAAAATTGTCACGTCTTCACAATGTTTTACAGGCACAATGCCAGCGTAGATAGTAATGAATGTCAACAGTTTCGAAGTTTTGGTACAATAACACTTTATTGAGGTAACATTCCGGACTATTAACCAAAAGAGTCCATTCGAGTATTTTCCTGCAAATACAATTGGAAATAAAATAGTGGCATGCATGAACTTAAGGCAGGGAATCATGATCCATTATTAATTGAATTGTTTTAACCATTGGACATGCTGATGGTCACAATTCTTGGACAGTGGTCAAGAATATTTTTCATTCTAGGCACGCATCAGACCACGGTGTCTTCCAAATCCCTTAAAATTGACCGCAAGAGCAGATTCGGTGTGGCAGAAATAGAACCATTACATTCTCTTGTCTTAGAGAAACCGTCATCAGCATGTGCGATTTCGATTCCTTTTAAATCGCTAATGCTTCAACAGTAATCAATTACTTGTTAATGCCTCCTGTCTCAATCATGTTACTTGTTCCCAGTTCTAGAACACAGACGCCATCTGTCATGGTTGTCCTTAGAAGACACATGCCTCATTTTAGTTGAAACTAAAGAGTTGTTTCTATATATTTTTTGTGTAATGGATTGAAATGATATATAAATACGATGTTAAAGATAACAATTATACATAAGTGTAAAAAAAAAGAAGAAGTAAGTTATCTTTAAAAGTGTGAGCTTAAATGATCGAAAAATACCCTAATCCACATATTTCAGAGAACTAAATATTTAGGTATATATTTATATATAAATATGAGAAAATCCCTAAAATTGTGAAAAGTTTGTCAACTATAGATAAGAAATGAATACTGCAAACATTCGAAGAGTAATATTCATAAAAGGTTTTGGAAAACAAGTTGTAGTAAACTAAAAGATCGGCAATGTAGTTGAAATGACTAGTGAAATGGTCAGATATATCAGTTCGTTAAAAGTGATTCCGAAATAAGTTTTTGAATACTAATAATAGAAATAAAAGTTAAATTAAAATGAGGTTGTATAAAACTATACCAAATATGATGAATGCCTTAGAAATAGTTGACACTATGACAGTAGTAATGAAGATGGTTCTCTTGCATATATTTGCTTAAACATCCATAGAATTTTGAACAACGAGAATCAATGTAAATTGTCACAATTCTCATATTTTCCTTTAATCAATAATTCGAATGGAGGGATGAGCACATGATTTAGCTAATTGCCATAAAGCCATGAGGGGAAACATTTTAAGAGAAGACACTATAATGTGTCGAATGGCTCGTTTTATACACATACAGACATTTGAAATATTACAGAATATTTTGATTGGTTCAGTAAGTGTTTGTGCTCAGAATTAAAAATGTATTTCAAACCTTGAATGAAGATGTTGTGAGATTACTTTTGGTAATAAGATACGACGATAAATTTCAAATATAAGTTTTGGATAAAAAGGAAATAATTACATTGAATCTAAATGATTTTTATTTTTTCTAAACAACTTTAATATGCATTTTGTACAAAAACATTTGGACATTTTACAGTTTTTGCCTTGATTGTAAACGCGAACCTGAAAGTAAAATAAAGTGAAGCACAACATAATTTCCTCATTGATAGCCCTTCGATTCTCTACTGATTGATTGTACTTTACCAGATCACCGTTTTGAGGTGTCACAAGAATAAAGCTAAAGTGGGTATAAAGGTGCCTCATTTTCTAAAAGGGTCAAAATATAACTATAGATGCTTATTCTCGTCAAGATTATGAACAATCTACCACAATTTTTAAAGGAAAATTCAGTCTGACCTCGAAGAATAAGAATCGTTGATTACTATATTCATCAAGTGTATGGGGTATCCCTGCGTCTTCGCAGCACGTTCCATCTTCTGGTATCATATATGGTGTCAAAGAATAGGTCATCAGGAATAGGTGTAATTCACACGGTTTGAAATATAATATGGATGATTTACTTTGATCTCTCGCCAATTCCGTCCTTTGAGAACTTTATAAGTTAAAAGTGTGTTCTGATGTGATTCAAATGAATGAACAAGGCTTATTTGCAAATTTTAAGATCGGGGTATGATAAGATAAAAAATTTAGCCACTGAAAATATTTGTCAACCTATCTAGATGAGGAGAAAAGTCTCGATATTCCCGTTGTTATTTCTTTTGAGATATATAATTATCAAAGCTCTGAAGGGTGTTTGGCATAAATCATATACTAAGATTTGTAGTATTTGATGAATAAAGAAATATTTAGAAATATCTCCAATTTATGACAGTTGATCATTCCAATTGATATGATTGATATTTGAATCAGTATTAATCCAAAGTTCCTATTAAGTTGACTACATGACGTTTTCAGAAACATTCAAACATTGTCATAATTTGTAAACTACAAAATAAGTTGGATTTTCGAAGAATACAATTGTCATGGTTAATTTCTCTCAACGTCACCTTGGACATTTCTATCTCCCATCGTTTCCATGTAGTCTGCAGCTATTGAAATTGTTTGTCAGGTTTAACCATTCAGCTGTGATAATCGTTATGACATGGCAGAATATTCCAGACCAATTTCCGGGGTATTAATTGTGTATTGAGTGTTCAAGACCCCCACTGTGTTTATTTCTTCAAGATTCCTAGTCTTCATCAGCTGTGGAAACAACGACAAGTGACATAAACATTTGAAGTAATTTGAAATCAGAACGTAATTGGTTTGACCAATGTTCGTGAAGACCAAGGGATTAGGACATCAGTTTACTGAATGTTATCGTCAAGCGTTGAAAATCTTTTAAATGTACGTAAATTGTATATCATGTTCGACAATTATGTTGAGAATCCTCTGATTTCATTTCTATAATACAATATTTGATATTGTCAGTTGTTATGAAATAAGCATAATGATGTGTTTACTTTGTGATCCACGCTTCCTAGACACGTATACCTATATCGTTTCAGAAATTACTTGTTATCGTTTTTTTACAGAATATTCATCAACACTACTTCATTTGATTGTTCTTCCAAAATTGTAGACCACATACAAAATGATATTATGAAAATTTAAAAGGAAAAATATTGATGTCAATAATTACCAAAAAAATGAGCATTGTGCACAGGCTATTGTTTTTCCGTAATGTCAGACAATAAATTATATATATATTGTTTTGTAAGATGGGTAATGTAGCTAAATATACTTATTGAAGACGGAGAGTGTATTGCAGTTTTTCATGTTTATTCTAACAGGAAAGTTATATTAGTGTTATGTCAAGGTTCGTTGAAATCAACCCAAAGGTATCATTCTCAGAACATTGTTTCACATGTTTCTTATAAGGCGAGAATATTATAATACGAACTCTTCATCAAAGGATAATTAGATCTTTAAATTAAATCTTGGAGTGCAAAAAATACATGTTAGAACACCTTGATTTCTTCATGTATTCATTTCTTCATGTCTGTCTTCATTTGTACGATTTAGTGACTAAGATTTTTATAAGGACACATTTTTAAAGAAAGTCATCTTTATATCAAGAAACGATAAAATGTGTTAGATGACAACTTCTCAAAAAGCCAAAGCACACTTGACAGGGCTGGTCAAGAAATTGTTAAGATATTGTTCTCTCCCCGCCAGTGTATCTTTATGTTCACATATGAGCTCAAGCATTTTAAGCCCTTTTGATCTATAAGTTTCAATTTGACACATACAGGGGTTTTTTTATTCAAAAAGAGACGTTAACCATAAGCGTTTGTCTGATAATTAATTGAAATTGATTCTATTGGTCAAAGGTTAACATTAAAATATATGTGAGTCTTAAAAACAGCAACGCAGAACTGAATCGCAGAAAGATCCCTTTTTTCTAGTCGTTTAAGATCAAACTATAAATTCTTTTGCCATTATATCATGATCTTGTTTCAAAGCTTTTTCCAGACTTTATACATAATATTAATCACTATTATAGGTATAGGCTATACCATCTGGAATTTTGTAAAAAGAATCGGCATGATCTGAAAATTACCAAACAAAGTCTATGTTGAAGTAAACTGTAGATGTCCTGTTCTCATTCTCATTCATTTAGATCTTCTTCAATAATGAAGCTTTAGCTAAGCCTGTGGCTTAGGTGAATTTAGGCAAGTTTTGAAAACGATACAAAGATCGATATGACTCAACCAAAACAATAACGGAATTAACTTTAGTAGGGTTTAGTTTACTTTTGAAGAACATTATTTTAAAATAGACAGGCGCGAAATCATTTTAATCTGAGATGCTAATGCAAAATATGGTCTTCCCAAAACGAAATGTGAAAATCAACATTTCCTAAAGTATGTAAACATATTTCATCGCACCCAAACGAATTACCAGTTATGACTGCACATGAAAGAAGAACAGTCTCTGAATGCTTGTAATCGCCAAGGATTTGAGATTCTAAGATTCAAATGAAATACGAGAATAAACCCATCATTGGCGTCTTCCGCTTTCCCGAGATTCCTCTGATCGTCTTCGTGTAGCAATCTCTCATTTATTCTTAATTTTGTTGATTTCAACCTTCTGTATCCTAAACCGGATATAGTTTCTCTGCATAATAGGTGTAATTAACATTGGACATTCACACCATTTGTTAGGTGCTATCGAACATTCGCTTTGATCTTTCCTTGATTCGCCCTATTGAAAATTGCTCTTCATACGTGAAACACGTCAATATCCCATAGATATACTTATGTACGTATGTTGCCCTTAGTAACACAGACTTGCTAGCTTGATGTGCTTTCAATAATTGTGTGGTTATGTCGTTAAGTGAGTATTACTTGGTTTCAAGTACTGTTGAACCTTACAGAATCGTATTTTTTCTTCATGTCCGCATCCAGGTTTTAAAATACATGCCATTTATTTTTGCCAAAAAAAGCAGTTTTCATGATAAAAAATCTTGTAAATGGATATTATATGAGTAAAAAACCAAAGTTATCGTACTACTCTCAGATAATTAAGGGAGTGGGGGCTAATGTTTTCCACTTCCATACTTCCATATTGAACTAACTGTACCGTCCCTTATCTTTTGGGAAACAGTCTGTAGAACTATCTTCAACGTAGGAGATGGCATCTTCTATGTAGGACATAATATCTACGTAGGAAGTCCTGCGTAAGAGATACCATCTCCCAGGTAGATGAAACCATCTCCTACGTAGGAGATAATATGTCCTACATGGGAGATAATTTCTCCTAGGAGGCAGCTCTATATATTTTGTTCACCTTGACACTTTTACGCTTTCGTAAGGAAACGATATGCAATGATGAAGATAGCAGGCAAGTAGGCGATGCTGAAAAAATAACCTCATATGTTCTAATCGGAAAAACGTTCTTGATTTAGGATAAACGACCCTTTATTGGATCCAAAATCGAAACTTACAAAAATACAATTTCAAGATATGGTTCACAAAGGAACGTCTATTAGGCAACTTTGTCAGTGATGTGCCAAGGGATCTTACGTCTTGTAAATAGCAAGTCAGCTCCTGTCTGGGAAAAAAGGCATGACATGCAGTAAATGTGGAGAAAGCACTGTCTCCTAAAATTAATAATGTCTCAATGGGAAACCAAGTGAAGTCAAATTTTACTCAATAACTAACATTAGATACATCTAGACCAAACAAGTCTAATCAATCTATTGTCAATCGCGATTTTGATTTTTTTTATCAAGATTCCCGTAAAGGCTTTTTGACGGTCCATTCGCATAATCGTTATTATGTTCATGTACAGTTCGTACGTAAAACATATTTTCTGTTTTGAAGATATCAAATGTTTACGACAAACTTCGATCCTCATGTGTATAAAATAAAAGAAATAGGGTTGGTATACTAACGTTAAAGAGTCAAAAGAAATAATGAATGAATCCATTCAAATTGACGATATTGAAAAGTCTAATTTGTACAATAAGATTTAAAAGTATTAATTCAAACTGGTAAAGGAAACTGGTAAAAGTATCAAAACGGGGGCATTTAGTATTGTTAACGACCCTTAACATGAAGTAAATGATTGTATTTCCAATGGGAAAACACATTTTGAGACGTATCTTTTACTTTCTTTGAAATACCATAAAACACCAATGGTAGCATGATTTCAAAGATTTAAAAAAGTGTCAGTGAGCTTAAAGATACTTTCTATGAGATATTTGTTCTTAATGGCAAACAGGTGCTTTCGATTTGCCGGAATGTCAAAAAGTCTGCAAATGCCTGACCTGTCTGATAGCTTTAAAGCATTCAACTGTGATAATCACCGGGACCTGACAATAAACCCCAGACCAATTTCCTCAATGGATTAGTGAATGTGAAGAACCATTTCCAAATTCATTTCTTCTTCCTTTAGTCTCCGTGGTAAGAGACGGAATAATTTAGATTCTAAATTAAATGTTACTAACGGTTACTTACATGACTTTGTGCCTTGCATAATGCAGAAGTTATTAATGTTTCCACACATTGGTGTTTTGTTCGCTGCATTGTTGTTCAGTACGTTAACAACGTTAAAATCAAATCTTCTGACGTCTTGTCACTAGACCATCTGACGTTTTATATTTTTGGATCTTTTGTGTTCATTAGGGGTGTGAAGCCAACTACCGTATCATCACTGATCTCTCGCTAGTGCTGTATATTTGAAATATTTAGTAACGTAAATGCAGATTGTATGAAATGGAAAAGTTATTAAAGATTTTATTAGAATGACTGCTCTGATATATGACAAAAGTGACGAATATTTATTGATTGCAGTAACATGAGCTAATTGCCTTATTTTTTGTCTTTAAACCATACGGACATGGCTAATTTCAAGGGAAATTAATTTCTTCTGGGCTTTCTCCCATCCAATTCAATTGCGTAACTTGTTTTGAATTGTTCAGTGAGCATGTAAATAGTTTAGTCAATCTTATTAAAATATGATCTATTTGCTACACTACGCTACGCATGTAGATCATACCAGGCTCAGTTATAACAGCCGTCAGAGTATCCTTTGACTCAGCCAATCAGCGACTTTGCCCCGTAACTCGGGTTGCTGGCGACAGGTATTCATTTCTAATCTTCAGAACTCGAAAAACGAACATTTCCGACTATTTCTAAATGTCGACAACAAATATTTCCTGTCATGTACGAATGAATTACTCAAACTGTGCTTTATATCGCTCCTATCAATTTGTTGGTCCAAAATCGTCCAGGTAAATACTTAAATGTTATCATTATCGAAGAAATCACCGTAAACTTGGCAAATTCAAACAGCAAGCTGTAGATGCTATTTTTGGAACAGTTACGTTATATAAACGTTTCCTTTTAAATCTAATATGAAACGATTTATGGTCATTAATTTTGTTGTATTTTGTAGGCATAAATATACTGACACAAATGAGAAGACGAGAACTGACATACAAACATTAGATAAAGTCTTATTGATTTGATATCACACATATTCGATGTACATATGCAAATTAGAAAGAATCTAGTTCTGTCAAATAGTCAAACATTACAATTGAATTAGCGAAAGTTACGACATATGCAAATTACCTAACACTGCTTTTTGGGAAAATCGAAAGGTCATAAGTTATCATTTTATCATTTGGGCTGTACTCTGTTAAATTGCTTTAATCTCTTGAATTGTCCTTTAAGAAAGGTACGATTTGATTGGTGGATGAAATCTTCCTCACATCCAGCGGTCAAAGGTTACCCTGACGGCTGGACTTACGGAGCCTTGTGAGATCTTTAATCTGCGTAGCGTAGTGAAGCAATTAAGATATCATTTTAATGAGATTGATAGTTTAGTAGCAGTCTATTAAGACATATCTTAGGAGATATACTTCTTATCAAACAGTTGTTTGCGCCTGTATTTGGAAGACAAAGCTTTAAAGCTCTAATCCTAACAGTTTTCTATCGTTTAAACAGTAATAGCATTTGAAACATCCAAATGCTTCTACAGTACATTGTTGAAGTATGCCCTTTTCTCTGTTGCGATTCAACTCAAACCTGTACTCGGTGGATTATCTCTGTGAGACCTGGCTAACAGTGTCCGGTCCGCGTCGTTTTGAGGTTTTAATCAACTGGAATGTCACCTTGAATTTTGTTTCCACAAACAATTCTCCGATAGGACACTCCTTTTAAGTTAATAGGACAATAAACTCGCCAAACACAAATGTCCATCAACAAGGATGACATATTACATGTGACAATCAATTAACGTGCCTATTTTTCCACATGTCATGATAGTGTTAATTCTATTTCTGCCTTCATTAATCAAAGATATGTTGACCAAATATTAACCAGACATAATTTTTTCAAACTACTGCAAATAATGTCTTATTGTTAACGTGTCATAACGTACATGACATCTCTTGGATATTAAGTTAATTTAAACAAACTGTCTTGTGTAATTTCTTTGCCTGGCGGTTTATACACACACATAATTATGTAATGGCAAGTTAGCTATTGTGCAATGGATGAATTGCACCTTGTGAAATATTTTTAAAATATGCTGTTGTACATTTATTTTGAAAAGAAAGATATGATAATATATGTCATCTTTTAATCATCCAAATTTGTGTAAAGGTTGCTGCAAAAAAAAACCATTCAACTCTGTAATTTTCATGTTGATTCTACTTTAATAAAAGACTGATTTATCACTCAAACACTTGTCTTAAAATGTTAATCTAGTCGAAAGTGATGTATCGAATTTTTCCCCATTTCGGTTAAGCCACTTTTAATATCACTTGCTTTAAAATATAACATTTTGAGTTTGTTCAATCATGTCTTAGTAAAATTCGTTTCGCAGATCAACGGATGACATTTGCGTCGAAATATCCGTCGAAGATAGGATCTGGACCATTTGATACATTGAGGTAAGAACATCATATATTTGAGACGTAAAGGGGCAGTTGCACGTTTTAGGGGGAATATAAAGTGATGTCAGGAAAATGAAAATAATTGGTTCCAATTGAAAGACAATGTATTTACCGTTAAACTAAATGAGGCAGTAATAGGTCAAATATATAATGTAAAGTTCAGACATCGGATTCCTTTTCTTACACAAAAAGAATTAAAGGTGTTCACAGATAAATGACTGCCAATAGACTTTATGTGAATCTTAATAATTTGTTTTCTGACTATGGATGATTGATTGGTGTAATGAGATTTTTGACAATACAAGATAATACATTTAGCATTAACGTACATGGACAGTTATCAGTGAAAATAACTATAAAATTTTCAACAAAAATAACCCCGTGCTACTGCCCTTTTAATGAAATCTGTGTTTGAAAATATTTAGGATTTTTTCTTCGACTTGACAATGTGACTTTAAAAAAAGTGCATAATTTACTTTCAGCATAACAATTTAAAGGTATTTAGTAATTTCGTAATATAAAACGTGTTTATATCATCAAGATTTACTGATATTATCAATAAATTGCCGTGTCAATTTTTTTTATTAATAATTTGACATAACAAACACGTGTCAAGACCGAAGACGGTATTTATAAATGATATTTAATCGACAGTCATGTAATATAATTGACAATTGCATAACAGATAGGAGTTTTAGTTAAGAGCTGTTGTGTATACATCACAAATATATGATTGATAAGTGAAATTGATATCATTAGACATATTCTTTCTTTTGATTTTTTTCTTGGACAGGAACTTATTGATAGCTTCAATTTATTACAGATACATATAAGCAAATACAAATACGTTATCTATGTTATCTTTTTATGTAAGATGTTATACATAAAAGTTCTACGATGTCAACATGTCAGTATAGGATTTGAAGTAAGTCCAGGTTTTAATGCGATTTGTATATCAAATAATGGATACATGACATATTTTTTTCCACTTTATAAGTGTTCATCGTAAGACTTTGATTTTGATATGCTTATGAGTAATACGATGTCAACAACTAATCGTATGAACAACATTGCACTTTGAACATATCATAAATAAGCATTGTAACAATATCCTTTGCGGTACCACGTTACGCTAAAGAATATTGCCTTATAAACAACCCAACACAACATTCTTCCCGTGTCTCCTTCACCTGCGCCTTATGGGGTTTATTCTCTCAAGTACCTCGTCTTCCGTTGTTAACTTTTACTGTTAATTGTTTAGTCTCGGTGTCTGAGTCAAGAGCAGTTTAAACAAATTCTATCTTTTTTGTGTCAAAGTTCAACAATGCGAAGAATATTGAACACAGATTCCTTGTTTCAGAATTAATTCTCTTAGGTAGAGAGAGTCATCTTTATTTCTTTCCATTGGAAAATATGACATTATCGTTGTATTAATTAATTGTATTTTTGTGTGAGTTGTATCATTTTCTGAAAATCTCATCAATTACCTCGACCATCCGTAGTCGTAGTCAAATATCAAGCAAAAACCCATTGGGCCATTCCTGTGTGAACACCTCTTATACATTTTGGTAAGCAAACGGAATTGCCTAGCATAACCGAACACGGTATGTGTTTCTTAAAACTTCTTTAAGTATTGTTCGTAATTGTTGACATTAATATTTGATAACGTTACGTTATCCAAATCAACCAAAAAAAAGCTATCGCCCCTTTAAGATGCTGAAGAAGGAAGTTAACGTTTTGAACCAGGTGTACCTAAGCGAAATACGGTGTAAGCTCCTACAGTGTACTTCCCGTTAATGTAATTCCCAGACAAAATCCCCCGTTCAAATCCGCTTTCGCAATGTTGTTTGAGATGTTGTCTCCTTTTGCGTTAGTTTCGGACATGTGAATTGCATTCATGACTTCATTCAATATAGCCTCGTAGAAAAACTTTTGTTAAAATTCGCTCTTTCTTTCATTCAATATACATACATTTATTCTAGTTGGTTATATTGTAGATTTGTTTGATATTGTCCACTTTTAAAGCAATTTCTCTTACGTCGAAATTTCGTATGAAATGTAATTATATTCAAGGTATAATTGAACAGCAAACTAATTCAAATGGTATTTAAATGGAATTTAGAAATCTTAACGCGAATGAATTTTAAGGTTTAACTTGAGCCAGAACTATTTCAAACTGTTACTCAATCTCGTTTATCGATAACGAGTTACCTCCCTTGACTTACAACACTCAGTTTTCTTGTTTGTTTGACACCGATGCATCGCTTTTCATTTTACAGGGAATATCTGTTAAAAGCTACAGTAGTTATTCATTCAAAATCACCCTCAAATTAAACACATAGGGCACTTTGAAACTTTCAACATCTCCAAACTTTAAGGTAAATTATTATTCTTTAACAAATGGTAATATTTATTTCGTTTGCCTGTAAGGTAATTTCATTAACATGTCAATATATTGTTTGTTGACAGTTCGGCAGTGTATCTAAAATGTTTTGAACATAACTGGTTTTTCAAGAGTCGACGGAAGTTGTCAAATATCATAGATAGTAAATGTATCTCGCACAATGTACCTTAATATATTATTATGGTTTTGGTAATCAAGTTTTACATAACAGCATTGTGACAATTGTGTTGTTTGAGGAGAAGATAAGAAAGATGTCCAAAATATGTAACTGAATATGTCTTAAAAGTATGCCAGATCTATTAAACAACGGTTTTTCAGAGGCCTCTTTGAAAACTTGTTGAAAGATTTTATAGAAGGAGTATATTGTAATGCAAAGTCTTTATGTTGGCCAGAGATCGTAAGAAAAAGATCTGTTCAAAGGCGCAGTTGAATTATCGGGATGAAATTCTTCCGCCGCGTCTTCCGAGTTGCTTCTTACTTAGTTCGAGAATAAAATCCACAATGAAATCCCCCGCTGGTCGCATGCCACGATGTCGTATCAGTGACGAGATAGAATCTCTATCATAAAAGGTGAAAATCATACAGTAGATTCTGACCGTTTGTTAACATGCGACAGCTAGCCTCTTTGATCTTGTGTTAATTCTACCTACAGAAAGTTGTTTTCTAAGGAAAAGCCTAAATCAAAGAGGATTTAGAATGGATTGAAATACTGTAAATCTAAAGACCTGTCAGTAACGTGAAGTACTCAATACGTTTGAAAAAAGTCCGTCATGCATGTGGTGAAACGAATAAATGTTATCTTGTCATGTCGCAATATGCGCTATAGTATAAATGATAAGACGAAATGGCATGATATTTAGTAAATCATTATTGTTATTCAATTATGATAACACCTAAATTTAGAACCAAAAAAGTAAATCTCGAACAATCGTGTTTCGACTAGGATTACAAATAACTAATAAGAGAAAAACAAAGCTATTTTCTTGCTATTTTTAAATTGTACTGCGGAGGCGTAAGTTCCTATGAAGTTTGTTGATTATTACATCTTACCATCCAAATTACATTGTATGGCAGTAAATATCAAATAAGTCCGATATTTCGAAGCATAATTGCTGTCGCATGCCTGTAATTGACCAGGACAAATAAGGTATTCTTGTCAATTTTAGTTTTCATTTAAAAGATGAAAAGAACATGACGTCATTTTCCAGTCGTGATCGTTTCAATGAACCTACTTTAAAATGGACGAGTTTTGAAGTTACAGGAAAAAACAATTCTAAATGTGGCGAGTAATCAAAGGACAAATCTCACACGTGAACGGTCCGCTGACTTGAATTAGGCGAGATAAGGAAGTCATGTCTTTGTCATGAAGTTCTACGCAAAACTGCTGGCGAAGTTCACGCTCCAATGATCATTCGGGTAATATGGACTATTCAACGTCATCTGCTGCATATGCATCGGGACATCAACGTCATGGAGCCTTTGGTAGCGTTCTTTCAGATGATCGTCGTGCGAGTTGACAGCGCTGGTCCTTCGATCAATAACATTGACACATCACCGCTTTAATCTCAGCTTTTGATGCATCCGTCCTCTCAGACTGACCGCCGATACTGGACATAGTCAGATGAGATGGACATCGGGGTCAATAATCCTCATCTGGCCCTCAGTTAAATAAACAAGTTATCGTTTCATTATGGCAAGCTTTGAAAGTTTGTTAACTCAGGTGTTTAGGAGGTTCAGATGGCGTCTAAGAGTCTGATAAGACGTTGGCTTTCTGTTATTCTGAACAAACAACTGCAGATGACTCCCCATCAACCTTGGACTTGAGACATTGGATATGGAAATACACTCCACAGGCTTTGGACTCTCTGATTTACTTTTGATTAACCGTCAGTATAACTAGACTATACACAGAAATCAATTGTATCTTCCAAATTTTCCAAGAGTTGAATATTCATGCATGTTCCAAGTTCATAAGTTCAGTTGTACGTAAGGAATTAACCGCAATTACGATTCTCTATGTAGGAAATGAACCTGGCTCTCTCGTGTGTTATATGATTAAGTACTGCAGTTGAAAATGGAGTACCTGGAGCTATTTGTAATGCATAGTTTATCAAGTCTTTGATTCTAAGTCTGTATGGATACCGAGTCCATGAAACTTATTTTATCCATCAACTTTCTTTTTATTCCGAAATAATTCGATACTGTAATTTCGTCTCAGTCCAGGCTTGAATTTTAGATTACAATTCTATTCGCATGTTAACCCCGAAGCGTGATAATGAGAAGGAATATTTTCTCTTGTGGCATGCAAATACGGTAATGTTGAAAACGCGAAGTGTAACAGAAATAATTGAATAGATGTTATTTCCAAAAGAATTCTCCAGAATGACTTAGAATTAGTCAACTTCAAGTGTAAGTTATAAATGTTGCCTTTTGATGACAATACGATACTTTTCTGTTAAAGACAAACACTTTGAAACTTTGTCTCGACATCTCGATCTAATGGAGGGATATTCCTTTAATGTTAAGAGCTTGGCTGTGCTTATTCCATATCGATCCCCTGTTGTCCTGTTTCTATCCTTACCACGTTTCCCAATTTTATGAATATTTAAAGATGTTTTGCAAGCAAAGTCCTTCTCCTTTCCATTTTTTCCCTTCTGATTGATAAACGTCATGTTTCATTGCAGAGAATTCTTTACATCTTTTTCATCGTTTCTTGCATGCATGTAAAGAATGGCGTATTATGTTACACTTTGCAAGACTTTGCTAAATTTGACGATTCCATCAGTAGAATTAACAGCATTCCCACTCAAAGACATCGAATGAGGTTCCTAATTAAGAAATAGGAATCCTCTTAAATCCGCATGAAATAAGATAAGTGTCTCCCGTCTGAGGTTCGTGGATACTCTTGTCCATTGCTATGATTAATGGAAGCGATTTATAGTCTGAGTTCAAAACTCATTAGAGGACATTTTAAAATCTGGATGTACACGAGATGTTCATATCGTTTAGTGGACTACTCCAGGTGTTGTGGACACATCGGACACGGAGTTGATCTCATTTAGGACCTTAATAATACTTAATTGGGATCAGCAATCAATAAATCTTTGATTGCTCAAATACTATAAATGGTACTACTTTTAGAACAACCTATTGACGTTTAAATGTGACAGTATTCCGCCTTTTCCCAAAACCTATCCTCTAACACGGTGTCGACGTTAATATATTTCAAAACCACATTATAAGATATAACATTATCAACACGTTTAACGTATAAGAGTTTTTACCTTATGAACTCCTTAAAGCCCACCACAGACTTAAAGACTCTAAGAATTATTGTTTACAAGAATACAAGGCAGATTTGAAAATAAAGAAAAGCATAGCTGCACTGGTTTGAACAACAACATGAAGGGCTGGTATTTCAAACATGAGATCAATTCCGTGCAAGAAACAATGATAAAGGATGATAAGTACGAGTGCGTATTGACAAGAGATAGATGGCTTGAGAACTGAACAGATTCTTGAAATCAGTTTTTGCTATCAAGAAGGATCGCACGATGTTTTCTTCACAGCACTATTGAATTTCTTAGATTCCCTGCTCGATTTGCAATCAGAAGTCGCCTATATCTTGCACTTCCCTGTTTCCTGCTCATGATCTATTGACGTAATCGATAATCGATTTCTTTATTGTCAGAAACAGACTATCAAGGATACCCAGACAGATCAACGTCTGCTATTTTATCGTTATAAATTTTCATTTCGTGTACCAGACACTCGTTGAAATGGCGATCATTTCCTTTCGTGATTTTGATGATATTTCACGTTACTTGACAAATATGGTCTGTATTGTTTTTAAGGCCTTAAAATATTTAGGTCTACCAATTCAGTTTCTGTAATACAGCAGTCGTATGCATATGACTAAAGCAAGGATGTTTACATTGGTTTTGGTTTTATAAGAAATATATTTTTTTTAGAAAATTGACATATAAAACACACATTTGCATTTCCTTCGTCAGGACGTTTGTTAATGAATGGGTTTTATTTCAATTGAATATTGTAGCTGCACGGTACTCTTGACTATTTTCCAATATGACAAACATATTTTTATATCTAATCCAGTTCCCAACGGCTAATGAAAACTACATCTTACGTGGTACGAACCCTCAGCTTCATAGGACGTTTGAATCGAAGCTTCTTATAAATAGAACGTAATATGTAATTAATGCATTATTAATGCATTATTTTGCATCGGCTTGATGGTTAATTACGCATGTTCATATATATTACAAAGGCAAAATCAATAAGATTTGCCCTGAGGATGACATAGTCTATTTCGCAAGCTTGTTTGATATGCAAAAGCGAGGCAAAAAGATCTATTTGCGTTCACGTAACTTCAGAAGATTATTAAAGATGCATTTATTTCCTTTGATCATGCGCGTTTTGATATGAAGACGTTTTCTTTTCTAATAAAAAGAACAAATCAGACAGAAATAATTGGGGTTAGCATGCCATCATTTTCAGCCAAAAAATGTCGTTGAGGTGAAACGTCCTGTCATACATGTCATGCAAAAGTTGAATTTTCTTACTCATTAAAAGTTTCGAAAACTAAAACAATTTCTGTTTGATTTTTTAAATTAAGAAATTATGATATAAGCTTACAAATTCATGTATTAAGGCAACAATATCGATGACATCTATAGCCTAAGCGGCAGTGTGAAAACAGACCTAGGGCCTCCTTTAATGGCTGACAAGACCTCTGCGCTCAGTCTGTGACTTTAAATAACGCAGCACTGGTCAATTGTGTATGCATCCGTGGTCTCTTCTTTCGCCTGGTTGGACTTCTGTATAGCCAAGGCGAATGACCAAATGGAATAAGACAGCCCCCATCTCCATCATAATTACCTATAAATTCTTATCGGTGTCAGAAGCGAATAAAGGCATTCACTACAAATGGATATTAGCATCTGGAAGATTATATTACCTTCAATCGATTAGTACCAGAATTGTTTTCCTTTGAAGAGCAAATGAGTAAACCAGAGCGCTATTAATTAATAAAGCTTCTTCTTTTTATACGAATTTTATGCTATTGGGCTATGAGGTTACCGTTTTTCCTCGATTAGATGCCCTTAATGTCGAGTAAAGACAAGCAAGGACTTCTCTCAAGCGTCAATTCTAGATCTAGACCACCTTGTCGACAGCTTGGATAATAGATCATAACTTTCATTTGTTTACATGTATACAACACTTGTCAAAAATAACCAAATTTATGTCCTGAGGATATCAAGAGCACGTAATATGCATCAAACTCAATAACACGACTGTAGATTGTTTTTGTGCGAATATTTATTCATTATTTGAATATCAAACTGTTATTTTGCATTCGACAATTTGATGTAAGCAAAACGTAAGAATCATAGATGAATTCAACATCACACAAATCACAATCTTTAAGAGTTGTCTCCATTGATGCCATGTAAGATTGATAAACTGCAATACCGTCAAGTCTAACGAATCTATGAAATTCTATGAAAGGTTTCTGAATCAGATATTTCTTACTTTTTTCACGTGGCGTCTATTCGAGACCACGGCGTCAATCCGAGACCAAGCGTCTTTTTTCATATTCCAATTCAAAACCATCTTTTAAGTCGTTGAAAAATGTTTGTTATCTTAAGATAATCCATGCGGCCAGCTATGTTAATGATTAAATGACTATATGTTATGACCGATTACTGTGAAATACCACTGGGAAGCTGGTCATGCATTAACATTGTTGTGACATACTTGACACTTACATGTACATTAACTTTCATTGAAATTTAGACACATGGCAAATATAATATGAAAATGGTAATAGTTAATATATTAAAACTCTGTTTCCTTGTCTCTTTTGCTTTACATTCAAAGCATGTTTTACACTCAAATCACTACAGGTTAAACAAAGTAATGGAGAGCGTCATAGCCTTGAGTAATCTGAAATGCACCTTTTTAGCTATTGTATTCCATGATACTAGAGTTTCTCTACGATTTCGTCTTACTTTTTGAAACACATACCATATCTACATCAACACATCATACAACAGTAGAAGAATACACATCTTCAAAGAAGAAAAAAAATATCACAGTTTGTAAAAGTGTCACCAATTTATTAATTTAGTTGCAGACTACAAAAGGAAGTGGCTGACTGCCTCGTAAATTCATATTGATCGCTCTATTGCTCAACTTATGTTGTTGTACTCTTACACACTTTGTCTGTTTGTCTGCTTTTGTTGTCGATCCCTGTTCTGCATATTTAGAATGTTCTCACTCTAATACAATATATAAAGAGACTTTCTAACGTGGCATCAAAGACTAAATTTCAGACCATTTTGCATATTGGTTTGTTATTTCTGACTGATGGGTGTATAATGAACAATTCAAAGATAATATGAGAAGGTAATACAGTGTCTTTTACAATAAACAGTCAGATTTGCTTCTCACATAGTACATTCTGTAACTGTTTCATGATTTTCTCTGAATTATGTCTAGGAATCAAGGAATGAGGGACGTGTCTTGATTGTCATTTATTCAAGAACAAATGAAGTTTTGAAAATGGTTAACCAGAGTACTAGTCTGTCATCCAGACCAAAAAGCAAACATATTAAATTGACGACTAACCAAGGCTATAAAAGCTTAGCAAGTTTAGATCACTCAGATCTGCTGGGTTCCATTTTGTTAGATATAATACACGAGTTATTTATTAGACCAAATGATCTACCAGTGTACCATTAGGTTGAAGTACATTGTTATTATGAAATTACTTTAAAGTTAGGCAACTATGTATTATTTTATTCCCTTAAATTACTTTTTTGAATTCTGATTTGTATAGCAAGCATTAAACGCAAACGATGCCGTTGACGTGAAGTCTTAATTGGCAGGGTGTACCATCGTATGACTCGTCAAGACAGATCACGTTAAAAGCCAAACTGATCATACGGATAATCTTTACCTTCATTGAATGCGAAAGTAAAATGACTAACCGATGGATATTTCATACTCAGTATATTTTTGTTCATGACACACGAAAGTAGGAAGATTTAAATTTAATGCATTGTTAGTGTTGACTATGTTATTAAATACATTCCCGTGTAAGACATATATATTTTCTTTTATTTAATGAAAAAAAGTTCGGATGTTTTTTGTTCGCAGTGTTGTCTCAATCGTTCAATGACGGCAGGCATCATACAGCGTTATTGATGTTTCACCGGTTTCACTGTAATGGTGGCATTTTATGATTTCAAATGGTTGAAAAAGAATAGCAAGTGAACAAATATAGGATCTCAAGAATAATCCTTTCGTCGAATGGCGTTTTAAAGGATGTGCGGAACCGAAAGACCCTTTAAGACTTCGTATAATTTTTATGCTGCGCATCAGGAAATACAAACACTACAAAGGTCTTACAGTATAGCTCAGCGTGTTACACTGTACTCAGAGTAATTCTTCATCTTCATTCAGTGTATCTAGGTGTCATATAAAAGAAGAATACTTATAGAAGAATAGATAGATTTTAAATCAATCATAAGTATGTTTCAAAACTTGACTAAATATACATCTTATAATTATTTGACCTGTAAATATTTAATCTATAGGCGATCCTTATTTTTGCCCGTTTAGTATATTTACAAATATCAAACTATCGATATACAAACTCATGTACTAAATCCTTACAGAGCTGACGTCAAATTCAATTTTAGATTTAAAGTACATTTAGGAATTTGCGACCAAGATGGTCAAACTAGAATACTACATCAATCTGACTTACAATAAAAATAATGAATTTGTAATCGAATCACAAGACGAAGGAAAATCGAACTTTAGTGTTAAGTTATTTCTTGGCGAAGTCAGCATGTTCATATTATGGTGAGAGGCCACTCTCAGGGTTCGCCATTCATATGTCATGGTCTCTGTCGATATTTCATTTCCGTATGTTTCACAGTACTTAATATTCCCCCTTCTACTAAGGTTTAGTTCTCATTTGCTGCCTTCAAGTGCGCATGCGTGCGCGACAGGAAGCTGTCCATACAAAGGCGCTGTCATCAATCTTAATAACGGGACTACGGGGATTCTCGCGTTGCTTGTAAACTCTCACGAGATGAAATCTTTCAATTCGTCAACATCTAATTCGCTTCTTTCGCCAGCCAAGTGCTAATATTCATCTTGATATGACGTGTGTTGGATAAAGACATTTAGTGGATTTTTTAAATGAAATAAATGAAAAAAAAATCTTCTCATCGATTTCGGGGATGTTGTTAATTTCATAGCGGAAATGAAAATAGTCTACATCAATTACTGAATAACATACATGTAATCCACATGTATAAGTTCGAGGAAGCAAACATTTTCAATTAGAGTATTTATTGTATATAAATCTAACAGTCTCTTATCTTATTCAAATCCAAGTCGAGTTAAAATCAAAAATCTTTAAATAACCCAAAAGTTCTATATATGTACCTAAAGTAGTTTTTGAAAACCTATTATAAACATATACTAGTAGTGTTATAACTGGATTAGTGTGTAAAGTTTGTTTTGCAACCTCGACAATAATGATGAAAAAATCGTTCACAAACGTTTAACTGTATTTTTTTGCGGACATGAAAATAAGGTCATTGAAAATTGCATTGTTAAATCTTATTTGTTGTCACAGTTACTCCTCTTATCAATATGCATGGAGATGGTTTAAAATCTATACAAAAAAATCGCAATCCTATGAAGCACCCCTATTGGAAAACCGTAAAGCCTCTAGTACATGTACCTACATGTATAAACAGTAAATATTTGAATATATATGCTGTATGAATATTATATTCGAATTCGTAATAAAGGTTTAAGTAAAAAATAATTAACATATATTTATTTCATTCCAACCACAAAAAAAACAATGAAACAAAATCATAACTATTCTCTAAACGATATGCGTTTTTATTGTAAAAATATTTTTAAAATTTGTTATCATTACGAAATATATCAATGCGAAGACATGAATAAACACAAAACATAATTGCCACTAATACACATATTCCTTTAACTGATAAACAAAGGTTTATGATGAAATGACATTTTAAAACCTGCATTAATAATCTCAAAATTTCTAAAAAAATCATTATGTTTACAAAATTTTAATGCAAAATCCATTGGTTTGTTATGAAACACAACAAAGCAAATTCAATAAACTGATAAACAAAGATTTATGATGAACGTACCATTTTAGAACGTGCTTTAATATTGACACAGATTCTAAAAAATCATTATGTTTACAAAATTGAAATACAAATTTATTGGTTTGTTATTAAACACAACAAAGCAAATTCATACCAGTAGACAATATCGCTTTGCCTTTAGATATCTGTAATAAAAGAGGTCCGTTAACGATGTCTGTTGATGGATTGTGGATGTTAGTACCTTCATTGGTCTATATTGATTGGTTAAGCAGGGAGGAGGCAAGCCTTTGATCTATAATGATCTCTAATGTCTTCTAGATATCTGCCTTTGTCCACAATATAAGCGTCTGTTCAGTGGAATTTTCAGCTATAAAGCAAGATGTGCTTTGTTGGAATGCCTATGTACGTATACACGGCTGATCAAACGATTATAGAATGACAATCTGAGGTTAATTAGGCCTTTCAAAAGAAATTTACAAAAATTAAATTAACCAAACCTTGTTCAATTCATGTTTGCAGTAAATTGATATCAGAATAACTTACAGAACTTTAAATGTACTTTACAGATCAAAGGTTTGATAGAAATGCAAATAGGAAATCATTATCCGTGAAATATGCAAGATTTCGAAAGTGCAGTTTGACAAAAAGAGAACAGTTTCAGAGAAACAATGAAATTTCATCAACTATTCATTAAAAAATATGTAAAGTTAAATCCTAATTGAATTGAAACTCCATGGTGAAATTCAACTTGTCATATTCCTTTATGTTTGGAAGAAATCAATGTATTCATTTACCTCCATAAAGTGCTTTCGTGCAAGAAACAATTTTATTATTTCTAGGATTAACTTAAATCAGAATATGATTAATATGATTCTGTGTTAAGCCATTATTTCATACAACATATATATAGACATCCTTCTTTTGTGTATCTTCTTACATGCCATAAATCCCTTCACAAAGCACTAAGTTGATCCCGAGAAGTAAGTCAACAAGGTAACCTTAGTGCAGTGTTATAGTATGATAGTTGAGGTCGCCTTAGTTGAATTTTGCTTTGTATTTCATGGAATTATTAGAAATGTTTGAGAGTATACACTGCCAAAGGTCAAGCGATTGAGTTAGTTATTGTTTAGCTTCGCTTGGGCAGCAGTGCAGCCATAAGAGGCGAGTATGTTTCAAGTGATTTTCTGTTGTGATCTCTTGATCAAGACATGGTTCAAAATCTATAGTTCAAATTGTGAACACACCTTTGTCTTCCAAGCAAACAAGCCTTTAAAAGTGGGTACCTTTTTATTTCATTAAATGTTGTTTGAAGTTCGACCTTATGATCTAAAAAGGTTTGGACTTTCATTTGTTTCAAGAAAGTTACAAAATGTTGAAAGAACCTATACGTTATCACATACTTGTACCTTGCACAAAACCTTTCATTTGACATGACCAATTCCCTAAATGTTTTCTTATGTTAACAATCATATTTGAAGAAAATTAAGTTTATATGTATTTCTTTATTATTACAACGCTGCATGCCTAAATATGGACGTTAAAATATTATTAGTATATTAATATTGAAGGGTTCCTGGTAGAATGTGATTATGTGTGATGGACATTATTTTTCTTTTACAACATGTGTGACTTCAGAAGGACACAGACTAAGGACTTAAAGTTATTTGTCTTCTTGCGATAAAACATCCATTGTCTGGGTTTTATCACGAACCGATTCCTCTCATGGCATCATGTCAACCAACCAGAAGAGATAGCCGTCATAGGATGGGCTGTAAAGACGTGTCTCTACTTAGGATAACATTTCACAAATACTTGGCTTATATTTATGGTTGAACTAGAATAAATAGTTTTTAAACTATAAATCTACAAAGATGTCGGCACATGTATACGTATAATAGACTATCACTTACTCGTGTTTATAATTGCTCTTCAGTCAGATGTGATACTCTTTACTGGAAAAATGTTTCTCCTGGTATAATATTTGTAGATTTTGCGGTTTCGACAGCAGTTTTTACAAAAAATTGAAATAATATATCAGTTTGTAGTCACTTTGTAAAATCAAAAATGGTGCTCTTCAACCAATATGGCCTTTTTCACGTATATAATGCGGCTGGATTGATATTCTTTTTTGCCTAAAGACATTGATAGAGACTTAGTGAAAATTGGTTTCTATAAACCCTCAGTCGAAAATATAATTTATAATTGAAAATGCCATTTTGAAAATGAAATAATTAAAGAACAATTGCTATGGAAGAATTTATTCCATTCCAAGATAGCGATGTTTCGATAATGTTAATAAAAAAATATTGAGGATACAACACTGTGTTAGATATAAATGTAATACAACAAACACATTATAACCCACTTCCGGTCTCGTTGCTATGGTTTCCTTTGTTCTAACTGTAGGTATATTGACGGATACACCACAACCTTTCTAATACACCTATTCGTTTTTGCACACCAAAATTAAGTCAGGTGCAGAGATTTTCTACTCTGGCAAATCAACAGAGTTGTAAAATTTAGAGTTTGTGAGAAATGTTAACGACCAAAGCGGGAATCGAACCAGGGGCCTCAATGTTGCGACGCAACGCCTCTATCAACTGAGCTAATGAGGCTTGATACAGGTAGTGGTACTTTTTGTTGTGTCATGTCTAGGTTGTTGTATTTTTCTATATAAGCCAATGTATAGGTTATAGTTTGTTCAAATTTGTATGCAATGAAGTCAATTTATGTTTTTTAAAACGTAATAAGAAGAGTGTTGTTAATATTTTTTGATCTAGTTAGGTCAAGACATATACACATAGAGAAGGGTGGATAGCTCTTTTTCGTCAAATATTACTCGACCGGAGTGGGGTATAAGTCAGATATACCCACACTTCCCGATATGTATCGCTCAATATACATCCTGTTTGAATCGTGGATCTCCGAGGCGTAGCGATTCAAACAAGAGGTATATTGAGCGAAACACCTCGGGAAGTGTGGGTATATCTATTACTTAAAGCTTAATAAGTAAAAATAAATGTACCGATTTTAGTCAGTTTCATACCGTACAGTTTAACAATATGCAGTGATCATCAGGGGTTCTTTATAAATACATTAGAACAAGGATGTTAATCACAATGCTACACACGTCACACTTCCGTGAACGAGGAATCTTCATAAACCAAATTCTGGTAGTGAATTCCAAAACTTAAACCGGTTTCATCCATAGCAGTAATTTTCTTTATGTTCCCCTTAGAAAATAATTTAAAACATAATATCACGTAAAATACACTTCCATGGTTATATGGTTGCATTTATACCCAAAAACAATAATTCACTCAATCCATTGTAACAAATGTGAATGATGAATCTTCATGAACATGTCTTGTTGTCTGCTTCCGGGTAGGCAAAGTAAGCTGATGAAAATGGACGTGCACGGAGCACCACAAATGGTTTCTAAATTACACCATGGTGCTCCTCACTCTTGCTGTCTCCGTCCAGACGTCTGCCTGTCTGTACGATGACATACGGAAGTTGGATATTTGTCACGTATCAGACACGACACATATGGACCTTCTTCCGCTCTGACAGCAGGTTTCTTCAGGACACACACAAAATAGAATGCATTTTCTTTCACATGATTTACACCGATATGAAAATATAATGTTAAATTGAATAATTACATACGAAGGATTTGAATGTTATTTTTACCGTAGGATGTTCATATCAAATTATACTTATGTTAAAGAGAAACAGAGTATGTTGATAGGATGACATATGGTAAATTTTGAAATCGATGTTATTACATCGGGAACCACTAACTGTTACTGACAATAACAAATTAGAGGTCAATCAGTACATTAGAGCGAAAATACGGCCATTCAAAGTCGGGATTTTGATCGAAAATCGGAAAATGTGGCTCGAGTGGCGCGCGCAAATTCGCCAAACGTAATTTTGAAACCTTGCCATAAGCTGACAGGAAGATATATTTATTAGGTATTGCAACTAATAGGTAGATTAATTGGATGCATAATTTCGAATATTAAATGTATTTGAGATGTTTTCTGGATTTTTCTATAAAATCAAGCATTTTAGAGATATTATGCATAAATGGATGTATTTGCAAGTCCAGTGATGAGATATGAACTTCAATCAGCATATTAGATATTTTGTAGCTTATCAAAACCAAATAAAATTTTAAGAAAGATACTCTGTGTTACTTTAAATTGAATAATTACATCTGAGAGATATGAATGCTACTAGCGTCTTATGTTCGATTCGTAAACATAAACTACCTTTTGTTGGTTTTCAATAATTGAAAACGCAATTATTTCAAGATATATTTTCACCCATAACATTTGTATCCATTTGTAAATATGAATTACATATACTTTATCTTCATGCATTAAAATGTTTTAATTTAATCAAAAGATTTGATTTGACATCGATAGAATTAAGTAACCATGATTTATAAAAGATGTGACCCGGCAAGTTTCCCATCGTGTGCTCAATTATGAAATGTTGTCAAATCTTTACCTTCTCCTTTTAATGTTGATAATAATTGGTCATTATGAAATGACCAACCCTACGACGTTTCCCCGATCATCCTTCATATCCAAAATAATTATTACTTAAATCAGACATTAAATCACGGATATATTCACGATGACTAACATTGCCCTGTCTTTACTCCTAAATACACGATGCCAATACTACGTCGTGCTTTGACTCAAAGGGGCTATTACAGGGTTGCACAATCTTATCAAAATTAGATCGTTAACTTCATCAAAACCCAATTCAATTACAACTGTCCACAAACTTCAAGACAACATGTCATAGCGAGAAGATTCAACTAACCCTTTGATGTGAGAGTGCTGACAATAATGATCATTTGGTGGACAAGGCATGATTATTCCATGGGTTTTATTAACAATTAGGATAATTATGTAATCAAATCTTCATTCATCGGACACATGTTCATTACACATTCCGTTTAGGCTATCGTCCCGTACAATACGATTTTCCTTTGAGTGCTCTATGTCCTGCAGAAGTATTGGTGTGATGTAATAAGATAAAACAAGCCTTTCATCACCATGGAAAAATTATCTAATAACAAACAATGCAGCCATCAAACTCATTATGGCACAAGCTTCTGAATGCTTCTCTAATAGAGTAGAGAACTAAGGGCATTCAAGATTCAATAAACAGGAGCCAGCAGCTTGGCTATACAAGCCATCGGCAACAGTAAATACATATAAAATTCACTTCCTGTTTTCGTTACTTCTGGCAAATTGGGGAGAATGGAATATATTGATGTTTGTAAAATGCAATGTTTGAATCATATGTGTTGGAGATTGTTATCAATATACTTATTATATGATAAATCTATGGATATTTTCATCAAATGTTCTGTAAAATAATGTTTTATGAGATAATGAGTTTATATTGAGACAAAGATCTCATTTGTACAGATAGATGTAGGTTACACTGATTTTGTAACATCTAAAGGTAGATCTTAATGAACATTTTTAACATCTGTATAGGTTTCGAACATATTGACTCATTTCTAGGAGTTATATGGCGGTAGAATTAATGCAATAACAAAACTAAATATTATTTAATTTTAATAAAGGAAAATCATGCACAAAACACACCATAGTCTCATGTGAAAGGTAAACCATCAGGGCAACGAAACATTTCAAACTCTACTTTAACTAACGAAAACTTAGTTAACTCGTTAAAGAATAACGGAACAATGTTTAATCTACTAAGTATAACGAAACTTAAGGAAACGAAAGCCTCTTTTACAAAATCAACAAATCATTTTTGTCAACTTCAGATATCTAAACAAGACTTTTTTACACACCTTAGGATAACGAAACATTCTGTTTTACTATTAATAACAACCATATTGTTCTATTTTACTCAGGAAGACGTGTTTTACTCACCTTAGGATAACGAAATATTCTGTTTTACTATGAATAACAACCATAGAGTTCCACTTTACCCAGGATGACGAAACATTGTTTTACACACCTTCGGATAACATGGTTTTACTCTACTTGTTTTACTCCACTTTAAATAACGTAACATTGATTAAGTATATTAAGGACAACACTACATAGTTTTACCCTGTCGATGACTTTACTTTGAATAACAGCCATTCTTCTTCACTCCTTAGGACAATGGAATATCTTTACTTTTGTACCTGGACCCACGTTATCTAATAACAATTACGGAGCAACTGAGCATGAAGCTTTCCCAAGTCTTCTATATTTAACGCAAGTTGGCTGCAATATACATAGAAGAATACACTAGCAATCTTTGAAGATAGATTGTAATACGGCTATTGTCGCATCCTCTCACAGTACCTCTGGGTAACAAAGGATCTCCATTAGTGTCTACGTCATTACGGGACTCGCTAATAACGCATCCCATACATCGCTCTCCCAATCGATCGATGCCAG
This sequence comes from Steromphala cineraria, assembly GCA_916613615.1. NCBI lineage: Eukaryota > Metazoa > Mollusca > Gastropoda > Trochida > Trochidae > Steromphala > Steromphala cineraria. The sequence continues at coordinate 20,165,645 of OU744726.1, forward strand.
TATATTAAAGTCTGCCGACTACACCTAAATATGCTTTTATACCTTAATTGCATTTATATGGTCGCAAAACAGTCTTATCAGGGGACAGATTAGAGATAGGACGGACTGTAGACGGGTTTTGTCTGTCCGAGACGCTTGCAGGGATGCTCTGCTTTGATTTCCAGTCGTGATCGGGTCTTACTCCAAGTTCCACCGGCGTGCTCGCTTATTCGGGTCTCGAACTCGCCAACATTAGGGAGTGACTTTACGCGCTGCCGTGTAATCTCTTCTGGACGGGGATAACTCAAGTGACGTTTTGAAATCTTGTGTTGCCATAACTGATTTCTTGATTGGGTATTTCTGACGGCTCGGTGAGTATGATGACTACTCTATAGTTTAGTTAATATTCCCATCCATCACCCACCATGTCACTGTCGCAGTATGTCAGTCGGCGAGTAGGCAACATACGCGGAGTGCCAGTTGGGTGATGATAAGGGATCTGTGTGTTGAGGTCTGCTCGTCTTAGGTCACGGATTAAACTGATTATCTCTGATGAGTATCTTTTAACAAGCTATGCTATAACAGGTGCGAGGTTTTTGTAGTATGCGTGTGAAATATTATGAAAGATACTTTTTTGAATAAAATTGTCTATTAGCATAAAAATTTCTTTATTGCAAATTATTTTATATGAATTCGAATTAGTAACTCAACATAAGTAAAATTTATTGGGCATCTTTCAACAGTTTAAAGTTAATGAAGTTTTTGCGGTTTTTTGATTCCACATATATGACCTTATATGTAGAGTTTGCATATGAAACCTATTATTTATCTTATTTGTCTATTTGAAATTTATGCATTTTGATATTGACTCTTAGTTTTTAAAATCTTGTTATGATTTTTGAATTTTGATTTCCAAGATAAATATCTTTCATAATTAATGTCTTAAATTAAAACCAAAAGTTTTTTCCCACTACATTTGATAAGAAACCATGTACACTGAATTAATCTAACATAATTGAATCGGAGCATTGTAAATGTGCATTATCTGATTACGATGCTACATGTCCATATTGATTTGAAACTTGATGTATCAATCTGCAATGAAGAAACTCTTCCAATATATGATAAAACAGAAGCTTGGTATTCAAGCTAATTCAAGATAATTAATCACCTTCCTTGTGCTTCTGATGTTAACGCATGTCTTTCATCACGGAAACCTCCCTTGAGAATTCAATTCGTCTGATGCTTAAATATTCGATGGAGTTACCTAACTACGTCTGAAATTAATTGATCGCTGATTATTTAGGTTTATAACTCACATCCCAGACGAATAAGGTCATAGGATAAGGTAATACAAAATGATGTATATCATCCTTCCAACTGATAATCAGACGGGTAATTAATAGCTACATTTGTAGGTATCGGATAATCAAATAATATTCCCTAATTAACTTGATTATGTCAGGGCCGATGATGGAGGTCTGAGCCCGAGTCGTTTCTGAAATAAGAGACCATGAAACGAGTTTATAAAAAAGTAAGTTCAATACGATTGATCCTGGAGGCGAATCCCTCGCATTGTAATGTACAACCACGGTGTAGCGTATATTTGATTAAGGAAGAGGCTTCTTCTATATGCTGACAGATCATGAATTCCAACGCGCTAAATTGGATTATGATTACACAAATATTGATATATAAACGTCATCGGCTTAATTGTATGCAGGTCTATTGATTTGTCTATGACTTTAAGCCAAGGACAGCACATGGTGTATAAACGGGAGCATTTAATTCTGAGGCGAGTCAATTTACCGGACTCAATGAAATGAACAAATACACTGCCATTATGCGATAGGCAATATATCAGATACAAGTATTATCTCATCTTTGATTTTATAACTAATACCACGAAGGATACCCTTCATTCCAATTTCAACGCTTAAGTCACACATACTTGCCTTAATTTCACGTGGACGATTTTATAGTATAATAGTATTAAATTTTTTCAAATTTTATTATAACAGTATTCTCACAAAACAACCTGTTACAATCAGCTTTTCAAGACTATAAAAATCATGGATATAAAATTGAATATTGATTGAAATTCTGAATATAACGAGAAACTTTTGATGGATATTCCCATTCGTGAAGAATTGCCTCTAATTCATTGTGAACCAGCTGTCACCACAGTTTGCAAGTGAGCAAGACTTGACAGCTTTACATGACTCATTCATTTAACATAATTGCAAAATTATTTGCAACAACGTTCCGTTCTATGTATATAAACTCTCTGCGATGTTTCCTTTTTCAAATGTTTGATTGTATTTTTTTTCGGCACACAAGAAGGCGTGTTATCCATGATACGAGACACAAAGTTATACCCCCTTTTGGTAAACTCATGACAACACATACATGTACGTGGCATATCATAAAACTGTGATTTTACTTGTCTCTAAATGTACTTCTTACGTCACTTTTCGGTTGTAATGATTTCTTTCTGACAACCCCCCTCAAAACAATTCATACAATAAAAGGCATCAATATAGAATCTGTGCTATTTCTAGTAAGAACGAATTTCTAATACTATCCAGATCAACACATCTTGAACTCAGTATCTGAATTCACCTTCTCGCTGATAAGGTATCATCGCTAACTAGGTTGATAGGTACACGAACCCTATATGATCAAAGCATTTGACGTTGAACTTGGCAGATAAACAGGAGTACATGTATACAAATAAACAAACAAAGCGAGTACAACCCCCTCTCTCGTAAACAATGTACAGGTTAAGACATTTAAACAAAGAAGAGGTCTTGCTATCATTTGAATCATATACATGTACTAGTTTATCACCGGGAAGAACCAATTTATTTGTCCTGTTTAGTACAGCTACAAACAGTGTATCCTTGTAGCACAACAAACGATGTATCATGATAGAGTCCAAACAAAGAAGAATAAATTAACAGTTGAGCAGAGACGTATTTCGGTCAATTAAAGCTGTTAACTATTAGAAAATTCTTTTCTAGGCATAAATATTATCATTTCACTTGTATAACTTTATGAATATATATTCAAGCATAAGTTCAATGTTTATTTCATTAGGTAATATCACAATGAGTGTACATGAAGGCTACCAAAGAGACTTGAAGACTCTACTAAAGTGTAGAAAGTCAGCAGGTCTTAATTGCTCAAGTTCTAAGATAGTTCAGTGCTACTTTTGAGCATCATCGCAAAATTAAAATTTGAAGGTAAAATTAAGATCAGATAAGCCCTTGCACAATCATGGATTCACTATAAATGCGAGAGTATGCTTTGGAAGGCTCTTAAATTTTACTATATGGATTTGGGTAAATTAAAAAAAGTGCTTAAGTGTTAAGGACGATGCATAGACTAGCTGAATATCTTGAACATTTGGAACATTTCCTCAGTCGTATTCATTGATGTCGACGGAAAATTCAGAAATATCCACAAGGGAACGGTGTGCAATTACTGAGAATTTCCAATAACGTTTTTGCTGGAGTACAAATAGCTCTATTTACGGGCAATGTGATTACCACATTAACACGTAATGCTATTTTCCTTTCCATACTCATAAGGATAATTGTCCGTAATGTAGGCGTGTGATTGTTTAGTCGGGGTTTACTTGAGTTGATGGTTCAATCTTGTCCCGAGTAACAAGTTTACACTACTTTGCAGTTAATTACACATGTTATAAACAGACGACGTCACGTTTAGGACATGTTGGAAACCATTCACTAGGTCTCAAAGACATCAGAGTCCCGAAAACGACCCATTTCAGGACTTTGCAACACTCGTTGTATAGTCTATATTCGACCGGATCCCATTTTAAATTTACTTAAGGTATAATGATGAGCTCATTTCTTGGTCATTAGGCCTTCTCGAGTGAAAAACATACAAACTGTTGACAAAGGAGTAAAGAAATAGATCTCGCGGAATGTTATGAGGACCATTAAAGAGTGATGCGAGTATCCCTGTCGTTCAATAATACAGGCTCTAAATTACAAGGTAAATACACATTCGCCGCACTATTTATTCGTTCTACCATCAAACATTATTGCGCAGACCATTATCGTTCAGAATATTGGATAACTCTGAACGTGCAGGCTGTTGCTGAATGGGTCCGCCTCATCCTTAAAAGCCAAGTCCTGTCGTGCTTATGTTATAATCATGGTTTGAAGGGTAATGTTGATTCAGATCATGACGACATGGAAATATGACCGTGAGGATCATCCTTGCTATGCCTAATGTGAAGACCATAGAGCAAGCGTGATTCAACCTATTGTCCCAAACAACGTTGTTTGGATTTTGTAAACAACTCCATAAAATGCTTCTTCATTGGCCTTATCTTGTAACAAGCCTTTGATGTAAAAATGAAAAATGTTAATGAAGTGTTAACTTCTACTTGGCTTGAGGGCGGAAAGCGCTCAGCAAGATGGTTCATGAAAGTCCTTTAACGCTTGTTGAATAATTTCTACAGCGTACAAAATGTCATTAGGAAAATAACATGCAATTTCCATTCATTTTGGGCTTTGATTTTAGTGTTTTCATACAGTCTGAAGGTCGCAAAGCGGACGATGCCTACAAAAACTACTCAGCACGTCCATTCTAAACGTAATACAATTAACGCGTTAGATGATCAAACGGACTTGAAATTAACGTAAATTCTTTAAATGGAAACTGAATGTCAACGGGAGATGATTGCAACAATAAACAACATATTTTTCTTGGATTTGTCCAGTTTGAAGCCCGTTCTTTGGTGTGCTTCTAACACCTATAACGTAAATCTACAGAATTTGTAGATTTGAATGAATAATTGAAAATCGTTGCTGTGGAGGTGCCTTACTTAATCTTACAGTAGCTGACTGGTTATGCCCGTTGGGATTGCGCATGTATAATTGCGTTTACACAACCGCTTTCCAAATTCTTCATGTAAACGCTTGCAGGATTGTCGACTTGGCTCAGTCTAGTGTTAGTGCAAATAGCGTCTACTTTTTCTATAGTAGGTTTCCGAGGTTTTATTATTTATTCAGTCTTTATACTTTTCTAAAAATATGATGTGTTGGTTTTCATCATGTTCTTCTTTTAGAAACTTAATATCTATAAAGGACACGTAGATGTTTTTTAAACAATATGCAGTTTAGATACTTGTATAGGACATACTTGATAATGTAGGGTAACACGAGCATTAATGTATATGTGCATCTAAAGATTCAATTATTTTGCTTTATTTCAGTTTTCGTATCATACCTTTTTATAATTTCAAAAGTAACCCCAATATCACCTTGAATCAATGAAATTCAACTGTTCCTAAAAATAGCATCTCGCAAATGATAATCAGCAAAAAACAGGGGTGAAGTGGTTTGATACATTACTTATAATATCTATGTGTAATAGGTATATAATGTAAATATGTATCATATTTCATAATGTCACTTAAAGAAGCCCGCAGAGACAGAGTCACCGTCAGTTGAAGCATATGTTGATAACAACATTACCTACAACCTATTACGTACATCACACCGTAGGCTTGTTTATGTTTCTTAAAGACTTGTTTTTATATTTTTTCCCGCTCCATCACCAAATATAACGCTCTTGGCGAACAACATAATCATCCTGAACTGAGGATTCGAAGCGATAGTTCACTGTTACTTTGAACATGCAAACGTATTTTGAATTATAAATAGGAGTGGTATATAAACTACTGGAACAGTACCGTAAGGTGTTGATGGTTTGATAACCATTTGGTAGTTCTTTGAATCGTTTTCTTGTTTAGCCTTATTCTTAATCGTGACAACGTTTAAAAGAGTAAAGGGACAGTAGCACGTTTTCAGGGGGAATATAAGGTGACATCAGAAAGATGAAAATAAATGGTTCCAATTGAAGGACAATTTACTGAAAACTAATAAAGCAGTATTTAATCAAATATACAATGTAATTTTATTTTCTTACAAAAAGATAATTAAATGTGTTCTCACAAAAAATGACCGCCATTGGTATTTATGTGAATCTTTATGATTTGTTCTCTGATTACTGATGATTGGTTTATGCAATGGAATTTTTGGCACTAACAAAATAAAACATTTAGCATTAACGATCATTAATCAGTGAAAATATGAAAATGTAAAATGTTCAAAAAACGTGCTACTCTCCCTGTAAAAGCTACGGCTTACAGATATTTATAAACGATACTGTATTTTATAACGAGCAACCCTTAACTTGGATATACCAGTGAAATGATTATTTTTTATCAAGGAGCTGACTCTCTCTCTATATATATCGTTACTGAACAGTGGTCGGAACTACTTAAAATGTTAACAAATTTGCTGCTTAGAAAATATGTTTAATTACATATTTTCCTTAAATATAATATTCTCAATAAATATCTGATAGTTTGTCATATATCTGATATGGTTCACCTCCTAGCATGAGTAAATATTATATGTCACGACTGACATGCATGTATAAGCTCTGCTATTGACACTTAATGAAATTAACGAGCCATTTTACATACTCAATTGAGTCTCCTCTATGTTATGGCATACCATGTCTGATTAAATCCATAATAACATATCTCATTTTTAAAGTATGTAAGTATCATACTGATATTTTCCGGGAACATCTAAGTCAGATCTGTTAGGGTACTGACGAGTGTTAATTTTCCTTTGGTGTCAGAGCTCAGCCTTCATATAATAAATTTAAGCAAGTACTGATTCACCAGAGATTACTTGTCACATTATTGACTACATGATCGTCATATATCGAGGCTAATGATAAATGATAGGTTTTCATCATTTGAACTATTGTCATGGGATTAAGGTGATTTGTTCCTTCATATTCGTACAATCTATGAGTGAAATAATTACGGCATCGGTTTCTGTCCAGACTGAGATGAAAAAGAGAAACTGATTACCTTAAAATACCATTCATTATCAAAGAATTGATTCTGGTATGGATATTCTTTAAACTGGCTGGCATCACTCATTGTGGACGTGACAGCGACGTATTGATAGCAAGCATACTGCAAGGACGAGCGCCAATTTTGTCTAAACATTGTAAGATCCCCTTTTAAAGAATGCTGTCAAATTGAAACTGATTGCCATTATTCCTGTAAACTGTACTAATCTACGGTCTAAGTGGTCTTATTGCCTTGAGTTGGGAAATACAGCTGTGATTTAAAGTCTAGACCGTTGATATATTGAGAGAGACGTTGAGATATATCCGAACAAAGTTACATGGCCATTCGATTAGCATCACCTTCATCCGGGGCACGGCTATAGATAGAATAAGACAAATCACACTGGTTTATTACACCAGCTGACGATGAAATGGCAGCGGAGCCGCCAAAACTCTAACCACACAGGCCCATGAATGTAATCACATACCCCGCTTTACCTTGTAGCTATTAGCCAATGGTTCTTTAAAGCTATTACCTATCTTTTGAAGTCCTAACTTTAGACAAGCATATGTGGCTTTCCCATTGCTAGAATAAGATTCAAGAAGTCTTTAAATGCCTTTGGACATACGAATCCTTACGATCTCTCTCTCTCTGTATACTTCGATATTAGATTGTACATACCGTAATACCTGATAACAACATACCCAATACAGAGGCACATTTCATTAACAACGTACAGAATTCACTGATCTCCTTTCTCTCTGTACCCTGAACATTTAAAAACAAAATTTCCTAATGAAAATATTTCATGAATAATTCAATGTAATGTACTTGTTATACGATTATTCAATGATGCTTTAAACCCTGATAAAAATGCACAAATTGAGAAGTTATCAGTAAATTCGAGGGAGTTGATAAATGTCTTGTATTTTCATTTGGAGAGAAACATTAAATTGAAATATGAAAGTAAATGTACCATTTCGTGTCAGATTTTCATTTGGACTAAGCCTGCCTTCCAATGAAATTTTCACTTCATTTCAAACTTAATGCCAACATGTAAAAGTTACGACCTCCATGCCGTTAGGACAACTTCAAATGCTCTCAACGTTCGTTAACGTCCTTTATATTACCTCATGTTCCTTTTACGAGTACTCTATTTCATTTCCCCTTCAAAATGCATTTTACTCTGGAAAGTAGATTACGTTTTTAATGCTAATATTTTTTTCAAAATAAGCCCTTTTGCCCTCACAAAATTGTCGACACCTTTCATTTATCATCGAAATGTCAAACATTTCATTTGCCACCTTGTAAATATTGCCCCTCCCTCTCAAAGCGAATAATTTGATTATCTCAACTTAAATGTATTTTGGTGTAAATATCTTCATTTCTTTTCACAAGTCTAAGAATCTCGTCATTGAGACTTTAAAGCATTACCATCCTGTAAATAAAAACCAAAACTAATTTGCTTTATAGTTTTTGAATTCCCTATCCAATTGCAGTTACTTAAATTATCAGAAGCCCTGAAAACAAATCTCTTGAATCCATTTTTGGGTACAATTTTCTGCTCTAGTGCCCCAAGAGGCTTGGGTATGGTTTCTGTATTTTAGCGCCGATAGTTTCTCCGATTCCTGCAGGTTTCTGTATTGATCAGTGAGATTACTACACTGGAATAGGAGTCAAAGTGCAATGCTATAGAAATCTGCAGGACTCGGAGACTTAAGATTACTGTCAAGCAATGTAGCCGCTAATATCAGATCAATCTTTAACCCTCAAGACCAAAGTCGAGAGAAATCAGAAATAGATCGACTGGACATTTGAGCTAAGGGCGAAGAACTATTTCTGAAAAAAATCGTCCCTTTTCTGTTAACGCTATTAGAGCGTCTGACAGAACGGTACCACTGTGAGGTTTTCTATATAAATCATCGATTTGCGCTGACTTTAAAGCAAAGGGATATGGAAGTCGATTTACTCTTCTTTCAGAAGAAATATACCATTGACTTCAATGGACAGAAGGGCAACGATATCGCCATAAAAGAATGGATAGAAGGAAATAGTTCATAGGAAATTGTTACTTGACTTGCAAAAGAACAAAAACAGAATTATGCAGATAATATCGGTTTTGTTCAGGATCACTTTCACTTTTTTTAAGTAATTAATAAACTATATATTTCTTGTGATCGTATCGAAAATTCATCTAGTCTAGTCTTTTTTCTTTTTGAGCGGTACTTACACTTCTATTCAATTTGCATTCAATAAAGTTCTTTCAAACTTTTATTTGCGCATATTGATTTCAACCTGCACGTTTGTACGATGCAGGTGATTAATATTGCAGATAAACAATATGTAGTATTCAACAGGCAAACGCTTTCAATTTAATCAAGTACCGGCGTCAATGAAAGCATAAATATTGCAACTCCTACCAGCAGACTTCTCTGATGTCGTTCGGTTTCAGTTCGCTTCAAGGCAACCAAATTTCCACCTTGATCTTCCAGTGAAGCGACAGTTTGGTCTGTCAGTGCAAGGAATAAAACATTGCTTCAAGGGCAAAAGATGTGTTTGTATGCATCCACCTCCACGTTGAGCGGATGGAGAAAAACGCAATTCATTGTTGAACCTCAAGGAAATGACTATCAAATCAAAAAATATATTTATCAATCTTTGATGTTAAATGGGACGATGTTATATATTCCCCGTACTTTGGACTTCTGATAGAATAATAATGAATATTTCACTTTTCGACGAAATGATAACTTAATATAGACAAACAATCAAGACATAATTTTGTCATGTGTTGAAATACTGATTTTATTTAAATATAATTTGTGTTTGGTTGTTTGGCACATTGATAAGGTATGCAATAAATGTTCAATAATATCTTAGTGGTAATAGGGGGACATCCTTTTATTCAAATAGACCAACGGGTATTTTGGTACTGATAGAATGAATGAAATCTAAGACCTGAACATAAAAATCATAATCCATCTGCATTCAACGATCCGACATTCGTATGAGCTCCTGGTAGTCCTGAAGCAGTTCTTCTCACTAACTAGAGGTGGGCAGAATACCTCTTGGTTAAGTGATCAGAAACAATATCAGCGAATACAAACCATCGCAAAAATCACTGATATAAATCATTCTGTCCTTACATGCAATATTTAACGCATCCAATCCTCATCACAACTGCAAACAGAAACCATGTTATGCGCATCCTTGCTTATCATTGTGTGAGGAGGCGATAATGAACTGAATCGACAAAGCGTACGGAAGTTCCTTCAGAATCGTGTTTCTAGACAAACACAGAAGGGTCAAATGTTAAGCGATTGGTCCGAGATGGTCAGCCCTAACCAATCAAACGATGATGAACATAACAGAACTTTACAAAAATCGATGACCTGCCCATTTGATAAGGACGTCTTCTCGCCGTGCATGTGTATGTAGTTATCATATATGGCACTTCATAGATGGCCGTGTTTACTTATCGAGTAATGAGATTTTCGCGGACTAATTAGGTTTACCTTTTTGTAATAGAACTGATTATTAATTAACTGGGGACATGATGGTATTGGGGCCCTCTATGGTGTATGTACACACAGCCTGTCAGTGCTGGCGTGTTTTCATGTAAGCACGCTTACAGACACGTGAACAAATTAAGCTGCAGACTATGTAAACTGAAGGCAGCGAGGACAAGAAGGTAGTAAATGTTCTTTAATTAACTCACAACTGTCTATCAATATCCGGACTTTAATCTGTGTACAACCACAAAAGTTAGGACATATTGACATAAGTTTTGAAGTTAATTGATCCATTGATTTTCCTGAATTGTATTTGAAACTGACAACTTTCATTCAATAACCGGACACTAGTTTGTGTACAACCACAAATTGACTTATCTCATTATTATTAAAAAAACATAATTTGATAAATGAGGACAAATATTTGAAACTCCTCTACAAATGGTGCGTGCTTATTGTCATTGCCTAACGTAGAAGACAACGTTATATTGAAGAACAAGAGGAAATAGCATTGTCTTAAAAATAACAAAGAGGCTCGCACAGTTTAAGTGAAAAATAAGTTTGTCCTCGTAGGAAATATTATATAACACCTTTGACTTCATATAAATTATATAAGCAACGTAGTCTGCAACTACTGTTCAAACCACCCAAGAATGTAAAATACCATAATTTACAAAGTCCATTCAATGACTGAAACATTGAATTGTTTGTGTTGTACAATATACATCCAAAAGTAACTACCTGTATTGTATGCAAGCTTACCTAATTCTACAAGGAAATCTGTTTAAAGCAATGGAAACACGAAGGCCACTATAAATGATTTTATGGATTGGCACCTCCTGAAGATGACAACTATGTTCGTCTGGGTCATCACAAGGCTCTATTGTAAGTAGTAAACACTTCAGACACGCTAAGCCTCCCTGTAAAAAGTCTTTTCCCACTTTGGAAAATATTTTTGGTCTCCGGAATTATCTTGTTATATCAGTATGAAAATAAGGTAGAGCATGCAGCATATAGGCTTACTTTTTATGTGTCCACTACAACACGTAATTAGCTAATGAACACAACTACTTTTTAAGTACCCATGCTTTCTTCGTCTTTCTTTCATTTTTTAAATATATAAACTCATAATATTTTAATGAATAAAACATTGTAAAACCATTTTGACCTCTGAAGATTCCTATACCATGCCCAACCTCATAAAAGGCTTTATTTTAAAGATATTGGTGACCTTATAAATTAAGCATGTTAGAGCTACAAGGAATATAGACAACATGGAAGGCAGGTCGATCGATAGCGAGTTGCCGGTCTAAGGTGATATCAGATAGGTAGCTTCTTTAACATCTAATCTCAAACCTGCTTAAAGATTAAAGATGGACTGCGAGGCTTATTGAGCTGAATCAATATCAGCGAATCTGTTGAATCTTATCCACTCCTTTGAGGGTCGAAAGGGTCATAGCTTCAGCAGCAATTGAATACCCCGATAGCACGTTAAATCATATAGTTCCAAGTGCTTTGATTGTCACCCTAGGCGGGATCGGTCACAGAGGAATGAAATGGGACATTTTGGGAGAACTACCGATTAATAATATCCGACTGGATTTTCTAGAAACTGGGAGAACGGATATAGTAATTCCTTCCTGATTCACGCTTCATTTAGATATAATATACTCTTAATGCCCTTTCCACAAATTGATTGAGTTGGTTCCGCGAACTAAGCATAAGCCGGGACTCTAGCACAGAATACCAAGCGTCCGCCCAGTTCCTTATTCTAACCTTTTGGATTGATCTCATTGTAAAGCGTTCATTATTGGGGCTCGTTGAAGTAAATTTCAGGATTGGAGATTTCATCGGAGGAAGCAGCCGTTGGATTTTATTCGATTCACGACCAATTTAGACTAATCAAAGACCTTGAAAGTAGAGTCTTTTGGTAGCGGTGACAAGTTTCGAGTCTTCCGAACGATTCAGTATAATCATTCCAGAGAATAATGATAGACTGGGAATGAGATTGTCCGGAAAATAGCGGGTTTTAATATTGCACGAGATTGGATCTATGGCGAACCTGGTTCCGAAGCGAAGGTGACAAGAGACGTTTGTCATTCTAGGGGAGATAACTCCTGTCTCAAACCCATTATGATGTTGTCAGTATCAATCAGAAAGGCAAGTTTAGCGATGGTTCATAGCCTTTCTAAAATAAATGTAAATTTATGGTTTGGACATTTAAAGTAAGATAATTGTAGAGGGTTGAGGCGCGTGATACTTGGGCACACCACGTGTGAAAATATAGACTCTAGAGTGCATTTGATGACTATGATTTAGGTATCATGACAAAAAGCTCAGGTTGTCATGAGCACCATCCATTTCGATAAGTAGTCGCTTCAATGACCCAGGTCAACTTCCTCTCATGAAGCTACTTTCTACCAATTAAGAAGTTCATACATGTGCCACTTATCTACGAGCAGATCAATGAAACTTACAATGACAGGTCTTAAAATATTCATGTCGTTTATTCATCGATTTTAACCGTTTAAAACTTACATGGGGGCAAAACATGTACATTTATAACGTTGACACATATCAATTAGAGTCAAATACATGGATAACATTAAAAGTGTAAGGCATATATGCTTTTTGAATTTTGATATATACATTTAGTTTATGAAACATACCTGTCCGCTAGCCCGATAATATGGACTATTTTGCTCCGGGTTGGTAACTCGTAATGTTTTTTCATTCATAATGTCATTGGCTCTTTGTTTTCAGTATTATTTCATACTCTGCTTGTATACCTTTTGAGGCCATACAATTTTTGTTCATATTTTAATTAATGTATATGTAGATGTTTGACTCCCGCTTTCTGCATTTGAAAACTATAATTGGTTATGTTGCTTTAAGACAGCTACATTCATGTACATTACTTAGTAATCATATGTTATTGCTACAAGATCTTAGATGACGAGACATCATAAACGAACAAAACATGATGAAATAACTAGTGTTGAAACTAAATTTTATCAAACTTCTGATAATCATTTAAAGAAACAACAAAATGATAACATTTGAAAAATGAAACTAACCTCATTTTAAATCTGTTCTACATATTAGGATCCTCGATGATACACAATTACATACAACTATCAGATACCTTCCAGTACACCTCGTGTCATCAATGGTTTAAAGCTTTTACTTTGTACGTGTTTACATAAACATACATCACCGTTCAATAAAGAGCTGGGGACATCAATCAGTCTCTAAGTATGTCACTTAGATGACCTTCTCTTACTGCTGTCATCACGATAACTCTCACAAGGCCAGTGTTGGTGGTACCTTTGGCAAGTATAGTCATTTGAACTTCATCGTAAGGCTTCCTTTTGTCATGTGATTGCTTTATATGAATCCTCCAAACCACAACAAGTGCGAGTAATTTCCCATGCATATAATGGTAGTCTCTCGAATATCCACATGATGGTAAATCGCAAAATATGATAATGATAAAGCGCATTTTTTATTTCTGTTAAACTATATGTCATATACTTCGTTTGTTCTCAATATTCTACCCGTTAGTCATGATTTTAACTTCATACGATAGGAGAACATTAAATATTTTGCCACTAGTATTTCTTTGTTACTAGATGAAATTGAATATTATTTAGAACTGTTAAGAGTAGATAATTATAATCGATAGATATTATGGAGTCAATCCATACACCATATTATAGAACATAATATTTGAAAGCGAAAGTGGCGACTTTCAACTAACGAGGAGAGTCTGTCTCAGAATATAGTTTTTCGGGACTTGTGCTTCACAGCATCTGAAATAGTCCTAGGAGTATCTGAATGTAATGTTTCTAACACAAATAGCTTGTTCTTTAGTACAGTTGTCCCAGATGGCATCACGGTAGTCAAAGATGGGCAAAAAAGTCTATATATGGTTTCAAGGGATAATCGTATAGCCTAATATTTCAAAGTTCTACAAGTAATATCATGAAATTGAATGAGAAAGGTTTCATAATGCAGGCGCTTTAAAAATCGTTTTATGTCTAAACGCTTCATCATCCTATAGATCCCCTTAACCGTCATGTTCATAATGCTGTGAGTTGTGAGTTAGTTGTGAGTTGTGAGTTGTATGTCATCAAATCAATAGACTAATACCAAGTGAGGACAAATGTCGTAATTATTTAGAAGTTTATTTATCAAAATATGACGCAGTACATGTAACATGCCATCATAACATGCAAACATGCAAACATGCAACATGATACAATGTTACACCACATTCCTCTTTAGCGTTAGTTCTGGTGGCCTGTCTGTTGAAGGTCAATGTTGAAATGGGAGACAACCTCCGCATTTAGAGAAGTTTGGCCTTCCGTTCAGATCTAACGATAGTAATCTTTGTAGAAGTAGGTTACCTTAACCTTATAACCGTGGTTATTGTCCCTGAATCGATATAAAGACATGGCGCACATGATCACAAGCCCTTTTATCTATAACTAATTGTCCTGTAGGCCTGATTGACACTCTTAATCTCTTTGTAATATATCGATCCGAGGAATTTTTCCAAACCGGCTTTACAACAAACAATGTCATGAAAATAGTTGTTCTCTACTCCAAGTGAAATGATTGTGCATAACACTTTGTCGGGATGCGGGCGAGTTGATTGAAGTTTTGTTTTCACATTGAAAGCCGGAAAATGTGTATAGGTTTGTAAAGAATGGCTGCATTACCTAACTGAACTGAAGGTGAAGTATATTAAACACGCACCTCGTGAACCTATTTATCTTACATAAATCGTAGTCTTTGTTTGACGTCTGAGAATTCCAATTCATCTTATTTTCACGGCTAATAAGTACAGTAAGCTTCCTCTGTTGAGATATTTAAAAATGTTGTCTTTCACGAAGTGGCGGATCAAACGTATTGTTTTGTGTAGGACGAGTAAAACCTGCTTCATCCGCAACGCAACTGGCGATATTGAACGCCATTTCAAGAGTTTAAGGACAGAAATTTGGCCAAGAAGTGAAGAGAATAAAATACTTCATGTCAAAGAAACTCTTTGCCCAATGGAGAAACATAAGATCTCTACATCTTGTAAAACAGAAAAAGCATACAAAATCCAAATTCAACAAAAACGCAATATGATCTTAGTAAAAGGCATTCGGTGCATATAGGTGCACAACATGGCGACATCACGTGAAGTGTTCCATAACAATGCCAACATCTCGGCACCAGTCTGTTAACATGCATAGCTGCACACCGCCATACAGTGAGCATGATAGCATGAATCTTTAACCATAGTGTATGGGGTAATCAGAATATGTCATCCACATCATGTACACAATAGTTCAGCTGCTGCTTCAACGCTGATGCAACTCAACTTCACTCAGACACATGGCACCAAACACGACTCTATTGAGGTTTAGCTCAGGAGACCACAACGGCCCTTTTAGCTATGTCATGGCGTCCTGAGTCGGTTCACTACTTTCGACTCTTTGTATGATCCACTGGAGTGCAGTACCTTCTTTGTACATTTTCTTGGATTTCAGATTAAATATTTGGTGACTTGGTACACGCAAAGAAGGACTAAAGGGCCACGTCATTTAACCTTTTTTCGTAATCTCATGAATCCTTGAAGAAAAAATATCGTTTAATTTCTTCAGAAAGTGAAAGCAAAGTCAAACAATACATAGAACCACGTGTCACAGCGTTGCTTTAAACATATTTATTCCACAATATTCATATACATATATATATATATACATTGTGAAAATGATTGGCCAACAACTTCACAGGGCTTATGTCACAAAGATGAGGTCTAAAATTCGTTGTCCAGCTTGTGTGTGTGGAAAGTAGTAATAGTCAGGTACTATAGCTATAATCAACTAATAAGTTATGAAACAAGTAATTAATCCCCAAAAAAAGTTTCAAGTATATTATTATCGCATACATTGTACTGAAGACACCTCTTCCCCCATTTCTTGTTAACCGATTTGATTACTGGATCCACCAATGGTAAACTCGTTATATATGTTTAATTCATAATGAAGGAATTATTAAAAGATCAAACATTATGATCGATATTGAAATATGTTTTTGAAAAAGAGAAAACTTGACGAACAATGTATCCACTCTTCCGTCGTTAATAAGACAGCTGCCTGATACAAGTAGCATTGTTTCAACACGGTATTGAGCTTGTAGTGGAAAGAGCAGTTTGATTGTGCAAATCAGCAGGGACCACAATAAACCCATGAAACCCCCATCAATCTAAGAGGGCGCTGTGAACTTAACGAGAAATGTCAACTAGCATTAATGATAGAACGGAAAACCTGGGGCACGAAAATCATCATTCCTCTTTAAACAGCAGTATTATAAACCCATTAAAGTTATTCGCATTCTTGAAGAGGAAATCGGTATAGTTAGTTTTATTAAGGCTACCATTTCTATCTGTTACACAAAGTGTTTTGGGTTGAAACGATACAATATGTATCAGACTTTAAATATTTTGGGAACAGCATTTCAAATGTTCTCTCACATTTTTCGATGTATCATTTTGCTGCGGGATAAGAAAAAACAACAGAAGGTAAAAGATAAGACGTTACCAGTGATGATGTCAAATGGCCATATTTCATAGTTCTATTCATTACTCAGGATATGATGATTGTGTATATAAATTGCTAATTAATATTTCACGCCAATCTTAAAGACTCAAAGAACACTTCTTTTGCAGAGCTATATTCCAATGCCCTATGTCACAATGCGACACACTATAATTGACAGAAAATAAGATATATTAAGAAATTCGAACTTTAATAGGCAAATTGTGAATTGACTGTAAAAAAGCAGAGAAGAGATAAAAGTTTATAAAGATGCAATGACAGTTTATTTCAAAAGGTATGATATGCTTTATCGACCGATACATGCTATGATATTATAAACTAAACCGCAATATCAGCTGAAATCTTTGGAATTGTATGCCCAGATAACAAGGCAAAATATGTCACATTACTTGACAAATGCGCATCAAAAGAATTATGTAAGAGGAAACGGGTTAATACGATTGCTAGACAGTAACACCCATGTGGCAAATAGCTTATGCGTGGCAACTTAACGAAGTTAATATCCTGTTCATTTGACTCAAGATCCGACTATAAACAATTATTTTAAAGAAAATGAGTTATAAACATGACAATACTGTCAAGAACTGAACAGTGTGACTAAATAAAATTCGACCATTTATCATCCCACGCCAAAGTTGAAATTCGCGTCTGTCTATTAACTGTTCCGGAATTTAAAGAAACTGCACAACCGGAAATGTCATCTGCGGTATCATTTCCGTTATTCCGCAGCGAAGCAATACATGGCCGCGAAATGAAAATTAAATAAGTCAGCCAAAGTTTATTGTATTTGTCGTCCTGCTTGCCATGAAATTGCCTAGAGGTTATTAATATAGAACTATGAAAGGCGGCAATTGTGTAGTGTGATCGACCTGTCAAGCCCTCACTCATTCTATCGATAACGACCAAATATCTACAGGGTGGACGCCACCCGCAAGGGCGGATTCCGGTCCGTCAACTACAGATCCGATGCATAATGTCGACTGGATATAAGACTCTGAAACAAGCTAGGGTAATAAATCAATAAAAAAGAAATATCACTTTACCATGCCCAACCGTCTACGTCTGGTAACGAATTGAAAACCCTCATTTGTGGGGAAATCGTTATGTGTCGTATTAAACGCACTGGATCCGGTATATACGGTAATGTGGAGTCATAATGTATGGAGATTTCTTGGACGCCAAACAAGCGCACGCCTCGTTCATGCGTACTCATGCATTATGGGTTCAGTCTGATACGCGGCAGTTGATTGGGTGTTATCTCATTAGT
This sequence comes from Steromphala cineraria, assembly GCA_916613615.1. Classification (NCBI taxonomy): domain Eukaryota; kingdom Metazoa; phylum Mollusca; class Gastropoda; order Trochida; family Trochidae; genus Steromphala; species Steromphala cineraria. Next base: position 20,183,927 of record OU744726.1, read on the forward strand.
GCGTGCAAATATTACAGCTGTGTATCTTTAATCAGAACATATTAACACGTATCTCATACTACATAATGTAGCTATTGTTGTAAAAGGTTACATGTTGTTGTTTTTTCTTGCTGTTTCCTTCCTGTTGCGGAAACCCTGCCACAAAAATTGAAATTTGAATTTAATTTTAGAAAGAGTAAATATGCAACTACGATTAAAAACACGATATGATTATTATAGTTATATTGATTAATTCGTCTAGCAATCATAATTTTCGCAGATGGTTACACTAAAGTTTCAATCATTTCTTCTATGTTGGAATAACCTAATGGTTCCCTATCTGTGGTCAAGTGTTTCCAGGCGAGCTGTACACATAACAGAGCCTAGATTACGGATCATTTATCGAGTTATGGAGTCCATGAAAGGTGTGATTACTAACTTATTCATGGCTAAGCCAAAATATCCAGACAATCGACCGCAAAAACAAATAATGCGTTCATCAAGCTGTAAGCAGACACTGCGTTATGGTATTAAACATGTAGTACTGCTAGCATTGATATAATCGATTAATGATGACGAATTTCAAAATTTAATGAACAATTCGGATAAAATTCAATAAAATAATTATTGCTATGCCACCGGCGATAAGGACATTAAACTGAATTTTTAACAAATTCTTCGGAAAGTAATACCATGATCATCACATTGATACATCAGGTTAAAAGGATTAATTTTAATATCAGACGTGCATTGTTTCATGCTCTTTTTTTCATATAAGTTCAGAATCACCAAAATGAACATTTACAAATATATACGACGTTCAGATACTTTATAGGGCTATTATTTACAATTGGAACTGGCCAAAATAATAATCGGCATAATATCCCAGTAACATGTTGACGTGACATCATGAACCTCGGCATGATGTCATGTTTTATCTATGACGTTGGGTTATGCCTGGGAGTGGATTTAGGTGTATTTCTAGGACATTGGCAATAAATCGATAAAGATATTCGTATCAATATCACACTTTCAGCTTACTGGCATTCTTTATCGGGGGAAATAACATTTGGGTACATCGTTAATACAGTATGTCATAATACCGTCAATGTAATATCTCTAGTGCGGAGAATATGTGATGTTGTTTCTAATACACAATTTCAATGCAAATATCTTTCAACTATCTACACCTAGGTTCAAAATCTCACAAAATACGGTACAGGTATCTATCATATGTTGTATTATCATTATGATATATAATTCTAGGACTTTAATAAAGGTTGATTTTTACTGGTCTACCCACTGTTCAAGAACATAATATCTGTTTTGTTCTATAAGTTATTTATCGAAGAGCACCGTGTGATTGCTGTGCCGATTGGTCATGCAATCCAATCAAAGTGTATCAATACAAAATGCATCTGTTTCTTAGTAACGATTGGACGCAGTGAGATTGGATCCAAAACAATGTGAAAACAAAAGACCATACACACTGACGGTTTTCAAACTGACGAGAATTCGTTTCATGTCTGTATATCAGTTAAGAAACGACAATAAAACTTCCCGGAGTGAAAATGTGTCGCAAAATGTGGAGAGAACTGAATAAATCATATTTAAAGAATGGTCATGTTAAAAGGTGCAAAGGCATATTCAATATAATTGATATCTATAACTAATACTTGAATGAATATATAATCTTCATAAAAATATAACTAATGATCGCGACTAAATTGCGATAATCATTTTGCAGGTAAGATAGCACATCAACTTGAAAAATATTTCCACTGTAAGATAAAACAAGATATCTAGAATATCTGCAAAACGTTTCATTATATAAGGGATGTAAGAGGATATAAACTGCATGAACGAAGGAATCATTGTCTAACAGTAAACATCAGGTTCACAGAGATCCAATGGGAGATTATCATGATCTTTAACATCAAGATATTGTTTTCATTATTTTTGCGTCAGGCACGACCCCACTCTGACACCATTATCAAAATGATCTTCAGGAACTCACCAAACCATTTAAAGCGCACTTCATAACCGAAAATGATAGCACGGCGTTAGAAAAATATTATTATTAGCCACTTCTGGACTAGTGGCCTTCAGAACGAGAGTGGTGGACATTAAGATCCGGCATCATAATAAATGTACACGTCATACATTACATAAGGATTTTCCTATTTAGTGAGGTAAATAGGGGAGTCGACTAAATAAAGACAGTTATACCCCAGGTAGACAAATCTGAACCTGTGTTGATCATTTCAGAATTTAAACCAGATGTGATAATGTTAAAAAAAGGTACGACAAGAATACAATTCTTATTTTTATCAGAATCAATTCGATTTTTGCCTTAACTAGAAAACGTCAAAATAGTTTTTGTACGAATGTATTGATTAATCGCCGCTGCATCTATCAAACCTATGAGTACCAAAAGTTCACTTGTGTCAGGTTTCATGCTATAAAATATTAAAACACACAGTTACTACAAAATGACCATTATAAACGATATCCCTTTGTGGATCAAATTACAACACCGGATCTTCTAGGGTCATTTTGAATTTTAAATCAACCATATTTTCCAATTCAAAATGGATCAAACTGACAACAAGTTCAGGTTACTTTAACTACAAGATGCGGCGATTTCAAATATGAAATGATACATTTAATAGTAAGATCTTTTTTTAGGGAAAGGTTTTATATTGTACAAGTGAAAAAGGCATTTGTTAGTTTAGATACATATAAATGGTTTAGAAAAACACCACACCATCAGTGTAACACACAGGGGGCGAAACCTAATTTGATTTTATTACAGGCTCAGATAGAACAATTTATAACTTGGACTAACCTTAACGTACTTTATTTTGTGCAAAAGTTTTGAATAACCTTAATGCTGTTTCACTCTTAAAATGTTCCCATGTAATCGTTTTAGAATCGTTCAGATTTCTCGAATTCTCAAAAGGAATCTTATTACAAAAGGCAATTTCAACACATAAATTGGTTAATCCTATTTCGCCCTTAAACATTAACCAAAATTTGATAGTCGAAAGGCAGTGGCGCATTCAAGGCAAAGGTTTCAACATGTAAGGCTTAAGTAAGCTTTTCGAGTTAGCCTCTATTCAGGCAATCGTTATGTCATTTGTTACGGGAGCTCCCGAGAAAAGCTAGATGTCCCCTACAATCCTTTAAACATATATTTAACTCTATCGTAATGCCCTGAGCGCAATCCAAGGCAGAATTCATGTTTAATTGAATGGTAACATGGTTAGATTGGCTTTTATTTCTGCCCAGTCCCCCACCCTTGCTTCATTGATTACCTTAGTATCACCACTCCACATTCTGCATGCTGTGATTAGTTTTAGACATTTTAATGCAGTCTTCTCCAACTGAATCGCCAACGAGCGACGCCGATTTGTTTTGCCTAGGCCATGTCTTTAGGTTTACCTCTCGGTTTCAGCATTGATCGAGCCAAGGCGAAGGAAGAGCCCGGGGCTCTTGGACGATGCCAATGACGGTCTCCCGATCTGTACCAGTCCAGTCCTATTTTCGGCGAGCCAGTACCATGCCGTCCTCTCAGCAAAGTTCAGTGTGTTGAACCTGGCCAGTCATTCTTCCAAACTGACTTACACTATTTGAAGAATGGATCATCGCATTGAAGCGGCTCAAGACGCTCAGGTTGTGTATACGTTTACATTATTGACTCGCCACTGATAATTGCTATGCGTTAATGGGTTTGTGCCAGAGAACGTAAGCAGCAAAAAACGTCGTTGACAATGGGATGTTGAACTGAAACTTTGTTCTTGCAATCCGATCAGTTCACAATCGCTTTTCATTGCCATGAGATAGTGGAGTTTATTTCGTGCTTGGCCAAGCCTCGCCTTAAACGTGAAGGAAAATATCGACTAAAATGATTGAGAATCTGTAACAAACCAAGGAACGTTGATCGCTGATGGAGATGGGAGGCGCGGGGCACAGGCTTGTATTATTCCTTCTTTTTATATTTGTGCTTTACCAACTGACAGACGCTGCCCCCAAACGTGGCAATGTTACCTCGCCGAAAATCATCACGGCGTTTGTGAAGGGGGACATCATGCTTGGCGGACTCTTCCCTGTACACCAGAAGGGGGACGGGGATCAATCATGTGGGGCTATCAATGTGGACAGGGGTGTGGAACGACTTGAAGCTATGATCTTCACCCTGGATGAGATAAACAGGAATAAAAGTGTTCTACCCGGTATAAGACTAGGAGCCTCTATCTATGACACATGTGCCCGAGCTACCTATGCACTGGAACAGTCTCTTGAGTTTATAAGGGCGTCTTTTACTTCCTTGGATGCTTCGGAATTCATATGTGGGGACGGTTCAATAGCTAAAGCTAAAACTATCCCAACAGCAGTAGCTGGGGTGATAGGAGGATCATATAGTACTGTCTCAATACAGGTGGCAAATTTACTGCGACTGTTTAAACTACCGCAGGTGAGTTATGCATCAACAAGCGCTGCTTTGAGTGATAAGACGAGATTTGACTATTTTGTACGGACAGTTCCACCTGACACGCTCCAGGCAAAGGCTATCGCGGACATTGTCCAGGAGTTCAACTGGACATACGTGTCAACAGTGGCGTCTGAAGGTGAATATGGTGAGTCGGGGATTGAGCAGTTTCAACACGAAGCCAGAGCTAGAAACATTTGTATTGCTGCTAATGTCAAAATATCCGGCAACTCTAACAATATGACATTTGACAAAGTCATATATGAATTACTACAAAAAGCTAAAGCCAATGTGGTAATTGTGTTTTGTCGAGTTGAACATGCTAAGGGTTTACTAGACGCTGCTACCAGACAGAATCTCTCAAGCAGGTTTATATGGATAGCTAGTGATGCATGGGGACGAAATGACGCACCTGTTAAGAGAAACACCCTTGCAGCACAGGGTGCAATTACACTTGAACTTCAGTCCACCCCTATCAAACCATTTGAAGAGTACTTTCTCAAACTGAACCCCCTCACAAATCACAGAAATCCTTGGTTTAAGGAATACTGGGAGGCAGTTCATAAGTGTAAATGGCCATCAGAAAAACGAACTCGAGGAGGCCATACGTTATGTACTGGCTATGAGAAATATGACAGAAAAGAAAATCAACAAGAAGGAAAAGTACAATTCATATACGACGCAGTTTATGCAATTGCGTTTGCTCTTGACAGGATGCAACGAGACCTCTGCCGAGGTGAGAAGACACTGTGTGATGCAATGAAGAAGATTGACGGAGAAACCTTACACAGAGATTACCTCCAAGCCGTGTCATTCCAAGGTAAGTGCCTTGATTAATTTGCCTTTATATCCATTATCAATATATTAGTATTTCAATGTTTTCTAAAAACAAACAATTCCTTTTATTATGCCCTACCTGGTTTGATATAAACTGTGTTTTGTTAGTGTGTATTATACTTACCTATAGTTTTTAGTCCCGTTATGATTAAGATTATTTAGTAACTTTTACGTCTCTTCATTCAAAGTTCGATTTTAGTACCATTTTCCAACTAGGTTATTTTAAAGAGTCTATGATAACCTGTATGTCTCTTCAATTAAGCCTGATGTGAGTATTGATAATACTTTAATAGATACATAATAATATAAACGAACTTATACTCAATACACACCAATTGTCAGATGCATAGAGATGATGATACACCAGTTGTCAACATAATAATGAAACACGTCTATATTCACCACGAGACAATTACGTTAAGCTTAATACATACCCGAAGCATGATTCAATACACAAGTTAATTGATGCAAATAGGTAATTCACTTATTTTTACGAGGTTTGACAATTATATATTGACGGTTACATTAGCAGTACTCTAAATATTGACACATGTTCAGTGAATGTACTGTAAACTATTAAGGATTCATTTACGAGCACAAAGCTAATATTTTCGCCTCGCGGATCGTTATATGTTTTCATGGAGCTATAACTTGTAATGAAGTCACCTGGATTGTCCTGTCCCAACAGAGGTTTGAAACGGTGTGAAAGTGACTTAGTTTATGCAAATAGGCTTTATCTGTAATAGCTTCAACCCAGTAACCGCGTGGCATACTTACTGTCAAATGATTTTGATTACAGAATGGTTTAACAATCTTATTGATTTTCTGGCTTTGATTTTATGCTAATTACCGTACTCAATAGTCAACATTATCACAGAGAAATGGACAGAAACAAGATGTTTAGAATCTGAAGGAGGGATTAAAGTGTTGTGGTTATCTCCTGCGCATTGTGTAATTAAAAAATTCCTGTATTGATTTATCTTTCGTTACCTTATTCTAGAACCTCCAATAGAAAAATCCAACAATATGAGCATGTTTACGTCACATGCCAATAATTTACATATATAATTAACATTTATATCTTGGCACCCTTAACCAAGCAATGACATTACAGTTCTTTTTGGTATTTCAACAAAACAGTGATATTAAATTATCATTAGCGTTATGAAATAACAAACACGTTTATGTTATCATTTACACTGATTAACATACTTTAACATGACAGGAGTTTTACATTCAGAAGCACATGGATGTTAACATAATAAATATATAGACATCATGATTTGTATTCAATGAAATTCGATTATTACATTTTGAACTGATTCAAGTATAAGATCATGAGGATCCTAACATTTCATAACCAGATCATTTTACGCATATTTTACACTGATAAAGCACTACAAATATATGGCAATTTGTTAAACTGACAAATGCACATGGTATCAATATTTACTCTCATAAAATTTTTAACGTTAACCTCGGTTTATGATGTAAATTTGTCGATTGATATTGCAACTGCAATGAACCAACCGTATGTAGTTGAAGGCTGGGAGTGAACGATTTATACTGATTTAAAAATGCAAGAATCTCTAATCATAATTGTAAACAATTTCTCTAATATAATCACACTACTGTAAACACGGGACAACTGGAATCAACTCAATGATGGTTTAACGGCTGTACTTCCTGTCGATTAGAGAGGCTATATCACGCCTGTAAACAGAGCTCAGTAAATAGTTAATTATTTAAGGGATTACGAATTTCTCTATTGAAGCAGAAGAAGAGACTAGCAGCCCGACACTATGTTCACAGATCCTCCCCACGTTAGGACCCACGTGGCCTCCTCGGAATAGTCCCTCAACAGTGTACCAGTGCTACCTAACGCCCTTCACACAATTGCCATCGATCTGTGCCTTTGAGAAAAGTTACTTGCATTGATCCGATTATTTTGGGTCATGAGGCGTCCTTTTGCTTTAACCAAAATATCTCATTTAGGCAGGTCCCCACAATGATAAGCCCCCTGCAAGGGCTATTGGAATTAGTGGCCCGGAAGGGATCGATTCAACGCGATGCTTTGACCCCTCAAAGGGAGAAGCGAGTGAAACAGTATGTTCCTTGAAAGAGGCAAATATATCGGTTTCGTACGATGTGTTTGGCGAATGTGTGGCAAAAAGTGGATATTGATAATGTCGCGAATTTAATTTGCTTAATGCAAAATCCCCGTTTCTGCTGAAATATGTGTTGTTCCTTCCGTCCATATAGGTTACTTTGGTTCAAGGGCGCGACATGATCTAAGGAGATTGGTTTCAGAACTACGTTGCCCGGGACATATACAATTGCAACCCTGCTCTGATGTATAAGAAGCGCCAAAGCCGGTGCTCGTTTTGGATTGATAAAAGATATAAATCTGTTTGCCTGAGAAAACCCTTTTGAGGGAAATATGATATAGTATCAATTCGGCCTCAAGATGGTCGCGTTATCCAAGAGCACCAGTAGAAGGTAAAGCAATTGGCGTCATGGATTTCATCAATTATGCAGCATAGTGACCCGCGGCACAAATATCCTCATTAGGACAATACTAATTAAAATCTAATTCGTTTTCGCGGATAATCACGTCATGTCTCGATTCACATCAGTCAATGATCGATCTAGGAACTTGTTTGTGTGCACGTTCGTGACCAAATTAACTTTTATTATAAAAAATATTACAACTTAATTCCGATTTTAATTCGGAGGACTAATTAAGTACGATTTACCGATGGAAGTTAAGATATTAGGAATCCTCGGAATCAAGTTTATTCCTAATGGAACATTAATAATTAACAAATGAGAATAATAGGTCAACCTTAATCAGAAGCAACCAAAGGCATACGACTAAACCCAAGAACATTTCGTATGATCGTACCATGTAATGTGTACAATACATTAAGGGTTAGTAGGAGCTCTTGAGTCTCAATGCTAATTCTATGATTCAGTAAAATGCATTAAACTCATATGTGTAAACCATGTTTTATTAGGAAATGCATACTGTCAATTTAATCCAATTGGGATCGGAACTGTTACTTACTTGAGAGGTACAAGTGATACATTCGATTTGATTTAAATGAGATCGAGTATCGAGTCCTTATCACTTCAGGCGCTTCATTCAGAAATATATAAATGTAGTCGTTATAAACATAACATAAGAAGTACATACTTGATTGGTAGATTGACGTATCTGTGCATATTTATACGATGATTCGTTCAGAAATCACATTTGTAGATTAAAAGTGCTCCAATTAAAACACAGACTTATGTACACACAGAATGCTTTTTTTTAGGAATATTTAAATATTCATTGATTGTACGTGTAATATTGTAAAAATATACAATATGAAACCATAATGAAGATCTGAAACAATTGGCCAAAGCAAGTTCAGAAGGTGCTATCGTCATTAAGAATGCATACGACAGATATCATGCGTAACAAAATGAAATAAAATTCACCAATAAAATCATCTAACACGGAGTAATAGAATAAATTTGTGTGACCATTAAGTGAAAGTTTAGCACGACAAGAGGTTTTAGATAGTTTTGAATGATTTATTAATCAGTATTTGATAAAGGAGATGATTATGCAAGTCACGTTCGAAATTGATGAAAACAAGTTTTGTAATACCCTTGAAAGTTGCAAAACAATTTGCTCAGATTTAGATTCAGTTCACAAGAACACTTAAAGAACATTTTCATCAACGGCTCGGACGTGCTATACACATTCATGTGGTGCCAATGTAATAATTGGAAGCATTAAGACACTAAAAATACATTTGCTCGTAAATGTCGCAATGTTTTCAACTGTTTGAAATATTTTTTAATCGAAATATGAATAAATAGAGGGCACAGAAGGGGATCTGCTTTAGTTATTAATATTTCATTTCATGCTGCAGGATTCTGTTCCCGTGATAGATGACACTCTCAGAGAAGAATTAAATGACAATCTTTTTCCGCCAAACACGTTTTATCAGTTCAGTTTTGTCTCTAAAATATCCTCCTTTTGGAACAGTATAATTAACTGAAAGCATGTCCATTTCACTCGAAAAACGTGTTATCGTGGTGTTTCATTACCTGGTCTGTTCACGTAATTTGCAATTATATTTTATTAGCTCCCTTTTTCTGATTAATTGATTTCACACTTTATTTCTGAATTGAAGTTTTCAACTTGAAGACAAAGACATGAATAAAGGTTTTCAACACATGACTAAACCAACGTATAAATACAGTCGTGAACATATAAAGCCTTCTTTCCTTCGAGTCTATGCATAACGACAAGTGCCATATTTGCACCAAAGTGAGACAATTGAAAGTGGAAAGAGCTAGTAAAATAAAGTATATGATTAAATATGGGCACCGAACAGTCTGACCCGAGACGCTGGATGAAATATTATCATGGCACCTCAATCCTTCAATCCAGCTTAAGCTATTTGATTGTTTTTCTCTTTCACGTGTCTTGGGTCTGTCAATATATGACACAGCAATTTCAAACTACTTTCCTAAAAACTGCTCTCACCGATTATATGTCAGAAGCGGATAAAAAAGTGATTGGGCAAAGGCATGCTGACTTCATCGGCCTAACCAATGCCCTGTGAGTCTAGAGAAAAAAACAGAGTCTTCTCTTCGGAACAGTCGGTAATCAGATTTGCTGATAGACGAGATGAGTTCGATCCTGAACAGCTAAGCACGGTTTACATTGTATTTACTGACCAGTTGCTTAAAATCAGAGTTATGGAGGAAGCTATTCTTGAGATCGGGGACGCGTTCTTTCACAATGGCGTCCCGTCTCGGATCTTTCATTAATGTTTAATAATCACCATTGCAAAGAAAAAGGATTGATTCTGGAGTCCTAGTTTTCCTCTAAATGACCAGGAGATGAGGATGTTTTAGTAGAAGTTGATGCAAATGTGCTGAAGCTTTCAGTACGTTGGTTGACCCGGTGACTACAGTGTTAATTGCGTTGGACACTTGGACTCTTCGTTGATCGTTATTCCTTGAATAAATGTATACCCGATTGTCCCCTTCAGTGCGCATCGCTAGGGTTTAACAGTCAGAATAACAATGGTAGGGACTTGCTTCTGTCGTCTTGTAATCTTGCTCCACAGTATTGGAGTAAACGTTGATAATGATTAATTGAGTTCCAGATAAAGACGTTGTACATTAACGGATTACTGTTATTCATCATCGGCCGATAGATTTGTTAAAGGTTTTGATGGATTTGTTGAAACGTGCTTTTCGTCTGTTGTAATTCGATATGATAGATAGTCTATCATAGTGTATCAGTGATAAGGATGGTTACTATTTCCACTGAATGAATATGTTACATGAAAATAAGAATCTTTACTTTCGAACACGACACAGTGTTGTGTATACTGGAAACTGATGTTATCTGTAGTGAGTCATATTAATTAAGTATCAGTAGGATCAAGGCAAAAATGTCTGGTCATTACGCTTATTATGTTATTACCAAGAGATGAGGAAAATAAAATCATACACTATAAGGTTTCTAATAAGCTCCTCGAGGACTACGCCAACCAATTACAGAGCAAAAAGATCTTTTCATAACGAGGTACCCAGGGAGGCGAGTCACATTTCGACTAAATACTTTCGCCCAAGGTGACACATTAAACTATACAAATGATGTCAAGGGTCGAGAAGGCTTTGCATATTAACTCATATGGTTGCTTAAAACATTTGTATAGCCTCTTGGACTGATAGTTAATCGTACGAACGCTTAATGAAATCCCGACCCGCAACATGTACTGCAGACTATTTTCGATATTTAAAGTGGCTCTTCTGTCGTGTTCCGTTCTACTTCGAATCAGGATGTCTGTGGTTCGATTCCCACCAGTGGCTCGACAACTGTGTCTGCAGTAGAGAACTGTTCTTCACGTCAGGTTTGAACACATTGACAATTAAACGCAGTATCACCCATGGTTCGCTAGTTCAAGCCGATGTTAGCAGGTTTCACCGCAATACATAGCCATAATAGTGTTGCGGGCTGCAATAACACTAGCAGCCGCGATATAAGTGAAATACTTTTGAAAGGGGCAATAAACCCCCTATCACCTCACCTAGCTCTGTCGGGTTCAAATCATCAAACTTGGTTTATAGTGCATTTTAAACTGTTTTTTTTATCTACGTTACAACAAGAATAGATAGAATAAGTGTAATATAAAATCCAGCACATGGGCGATAGCTGGCTTCCTTTCTCATTTCAACGTATTCTTTGTGGACCTATCAAATCAAAAAGATCCCCAAACTCCCCGATAGTTACGATCATATGACTGGATTGTAATGTGATGATATCTGAATGATGAATTTGTAGGAAATGTCTGCGTTGATGTCATTTCAACAACACATTATTTGCTAGAAACTTCTCTTTGTACCTTCAACCGACTTCAAACAAGGTAAGCTACGTAGCCTAAGAATCTTCTCATATAAAAAAAATAAAATTCTTACAAATTACAAAGATAAAGTGAAATCGGTATATATAATCTTACCAAAGTGTTTTCTGATATCAATTAGATCAAGTGTTGATTATTTGATATCAGAAGACACTAGGGTAAGATTCTATTTATGATCCAAAATCATTATTCATTAGTTTTTAATGAAAAATTAACAGCTCTGAACATAAAACTGACATTTGGCTTTCAGTGCTGTGATGTCATAGCATTGTGACGTCATCATGTTTATGACGTTATGGCATATTGTGACGTCATTACTTGATGATGTAATATATTAATAGTATTGTGCCAACAGGGCATTGTTCAAAACCTACTGTCCTGGGAGATATCGCTTGATCTCATACAAGCGATATCTCCTGTGGAACCCACTTTTGGATGATAAATTTATTTATTCAAAGGATACATTACGCAATTGTCAACCAATGATTTATGTCTTAGTTTTGATAATATGTTAGAAATCTGAGATGATATCTGACACGACGGTAACGACAGGAAAGTCACAAACGCAGCAGTTAACGTTTAACGTTCTCACTCGAGCATTGAACGGCATTAACCCCAAACAGTAAATCAACCCATGATGCTTAATATGGACATATTTTGGACATGAACTTGATAAACCAACTTTCAATATCGCTGCACATTAACAGAGTGTTTCACTTATCAATATGAAGGGCTCTTTTATTAATACGAATCTGGTGAAGATTCTCAGCAATAAATCACTTGCCTGACTGGCTCTACCAAAGCCATGTTTATGGTCCTCCAGATATGGATTATGATGTCGGCAACACTTTGTCAGGAAGCTATTTAAGCGATGTTATGAAAACATTACACTCGGCATAAAGTGGGCGCACAGATCGATGCATTCTAATTCAACAGCCTTAGCAAGTCTAACAATAATAAACTGCTTTCTTTGTCAATAAGCAAATGCCTATTGGATCTCCTAGTGATGTCAGTTTGTGTCTGAATACCAATCATTTCATTTGTAAGAGAAGAACAATCATTTGTGTTGTCTCTGTAAGGACTATACCAGACAAAAAGTGTCTGATAAGAACTATGATTAAGCCGATCACTGCTAGTAATGATGGTCGAGGATATGGATCTGAAATGTTTTTGTACTGTTATGTAGTTTAAGTATATTATGGTTAATGTTGCTCGAAAATATTGTCAGTGCTCTTGTTCTACAAAGTTGATGCAACAGATGTAAATCGGGCGGATCCGTATCTTTGTCTGATCGTGTCTCGACTCTAAGTAATGGTCATAGTTACGAAACACACTAAAATGAATAAATAAGAAATGTGAAATTGATAAATCGCTAACAACAATTTCAACAAAAATATAACACATACCTTTGCATTTAATCATAATGTATTTTCATCAACTAGAAGTTTTGTTTAAATAGTATGTATATGTGTTAACAAAACAGTATAGAATCAAAAACAGTTCATCATACAACTGTTATTGGATATCAAACACATAAACTCGAGTTGATTACAGATAAAAGTATAATATAAGGTTTGTCGAGGAAACGAGTATAAATTTCATTTTTCTCCCTATGTTTATATGGTCATTATATATCTAAAACACTGACTTATCCTTCGAATCGCGTTGATGTCATAGCAATATGACGACATCATGTATATAAGGTCATATCATTGAACTGTCAAAATTTGGTGAAACAGTTGTGACTTAGCGATAGTAGGTATTGATTAAAATTCTGTCATATCCTAAATCGCTTCATAACGATATCACACAGTTGAAAAAGGTGTGCAATGATAGATGATGTTTTCTCAATTCTTCTTTTATGTAAATTCCATTGGACATATATCGGGCATGGATCACAAGGGTCAAGGTACTTGGCAATGACGAGGGTTCAATGCCATCCCCCTTCTTCTTCACCTTTTGTCTATGAAAGGAAGGAAACCAATGGTGCATTTAATACGCTATGAAAAGTGCTATCCAAATTAGAGACTGACCTACGTCATAAGGAGATGTTGAATATGCTCCTAATTAGAAACACTTTACATTAAACCCTGTCATTATGTTAGATCTAGAATTGCAGATCTGGTTTCCCATGCTTTGATGGTGCTCATTCCCATCTCTGCTTCGTGCATTAGGGTTAGTCTCCATCTCAATTGCCACTAATACATTTTACTATCTCACCAAACTGAAATGAGAATGGCTACATTGAATTTTTAATGCTAGCACTCGCTGTGGCAGGAAGCAGGGAAATGTGCTACATCAAGTTACTGCTCCAGCGGAATGCAACAGGATATCTGGATTTGGAACCTGAAATAGCCCCATGTTCTTAAGACCACCATTCACTCTGTCGACATAAAATTAAAGTGCCATTTGTTAAAGCTGCTCTCTGTGGTGATTACTTACATTTTCTGTGTCCATGTTCTAGTGGTCACCAAAATAAATATTTGTATATAAAAGATTTTTTAAGACATTTTACAAAATAATATCCACTTTAAAATCTTAAAAGTGAACAGAAAAAAAGTTTATGGATACATATTTATATCTTAAATCTTGTTTGTAATTTTTTTATTTGGCACTTGGCTGCATGGCAAAAAAACGACTATGATGACTAAAGTAACAGTTAATATGTTTTAAATATATTGATTTACTGTAATGACGATAACCCATTGTTCAGCAACTCTTTATTCATTGACAGTTCGAGGATACTTTTAATAACTTAGTAAGTTAGTATACTATACAGAATATAAACGAAAGAGGTCATTGTGTTTTCCTCATTATGATAAGAATCAATTCTGGTATAACAATAGTGTTAACGGGACTCCATTGTCCTAGTAAAACCTTTTTCAACACTGGGAACAGATGTGGCCTCTATAATAGAAAAATAAGGCAAATTGTTAATCGAAACTATAATTGTCGTGCAAACACGACTTGACTGTTGTCAACGTGAAGAAGTAATTGCATACCTGGCGAGCTAACTCGATTTGGTCAGTGTGACAAAGTGACCAGGTAATTGAATTGCATGGATAATGTGGTCTTGCTATACACCGGTCATGTTACATTAAAGTGCTTCCATTGTAAGATCATCGGCTCATTACTCCTTGCCTGCTTGACTGAAGCATTCAGGTACAAGAATCAACAAGAGAAACGACTTAGTCAGGACATTTAAACACCCATAAGATGTCCTCGTTAAAAGGAAATATCTAATTTTTGATTGAACCTAAATGTAACATTTCGTTAGGGCTATAAGAGCGGCAAAGCGCAGTGGTTAGGTTGTCCCTTCGGCTTTGGATCATGAAGTCCAGGTTTCGAATCCCGGCAACTTAGTCTGCAATAGCGAACGCTCTAGCTCTACAAGCAGTTACGTTTCTGTCCAATGCTGCACTGAATTTCACAGCAGCACCGCCCATGGTTTCGCTAGATCCAGCCATTGCTCGCAGGTTTTACAGCAAACAATGTGACATTCGATTATTCATTTTAATAATAGTTCACGTTTTTTGTCAATAAGGGGAAGAAAGAAAGAAGAGGAGAGAATAAAGGTCCTTTAGTATTTGTTACGGTTCAATCATGCAAGTAAGAAGACATGCCGAAGGAAAACATTGAATTCGTTTATTTAGATACGACGATGTTCCAGTGCACCCCTCTTGTTGAAAGGTTAAATAGCGATGTGCCTACTTATGTACCCTGTCTTTCCTACTACACAGGTCATCAAGTCTACTTGAAATATAAATTTATTACTAAAGGGGACTCATCTAACCAAATATTGCTATTTTTGGAAGGAAAAAAATCGGAACAACATAATTTGAATAAAGTCATTACAACTCTGTTTAAAAATACAAGTAATTGCAACCCAAAACTTTTCCGTTCCGTTTCTGAGCGGGCGAGCAAATATTTCCATTTGAATAATAATATACATTGCATCCTGTCAATGTTATCTTTTAAACAGTCGAGCAGTGGGTGGCGCTTCGATCGCTTCAATTAAAAGAATATTTCATAGCTTTCTTGCGTGCAGAGAAATTCTCATTTTTTTCCATGGAACTACCATGGTATTGCGATGCCTTGGAACGCAATGGCAAAGAGTAACGGGATTTGCTAATGGTTGAAGAACAGGGGCCAGGGGGATCATGATCTGTAATTCATCCTCAAGTGAAATTAGACCTTGAATTATCGGCAATTGATTGTTGTGTTTTACTGCATAATTCCGGAAGAGCGGTCTAGACCATTACTTGCCCTGTGACTGAAGGGAAGCGACTGAGGACCGCTGCTTGAAAGCCTGTAATGGGCACTGCTCACGCAACACTTCTGCACGCTTATTACGGCTTTGCGTGCTTCCAACAAGTACAATTAATTAATTGTTACGGTTCAACAGGTCTAAGGAACACCACTTTTGAAAGACTCACAGGGTCACCGTGCTCTAACTAACCTCATCTATCATTTTTTATAAAACTTTGAATCTAACAATTGTTGTCTAAAACTAACAGTACAGTTGAATATTCTTGAAATATAATGGATTCGATTTGAATCTTAATGGAATGAGTGCTGCAGGAATTAAAGGTTATAAACTCTTATCGTGACTGTCAGTTCGGTCGAGCCCGGTTAATTGCTTGGAACAATTTTAGAGCTGTCCGGATTTTATCTTCATCACATGGTTGGCTACCCTGGTATTACGGTTACACTGCGAGTCTTAATGTATTAATGAAGTGCATCAGATAACCATTCCCTTAAGTGCAGTTATTTCTTTCAAAAAGGGCAAAGTAAATACATTCAAAGAAAGAAAAATTCATTTATAGCAAACATAACATTTAAGAAACTCATGTTTTGAAGGAATGGAAAGTTTTACCGTGGACGACATGTTCAAAATGGTTCGAGATTTTTATTTAGAAGCTGTTTTGTTTTTCCTGGACAACAAAATACGTGTCGTCATGTCTAAGCTGCTAAACCACGTTATTGACACGAGGAATTAAACCCTTTTTATTCTTATTCATAAACAACGATATTGCAGCCTATGCAGTGATTATTTGGTTCCTAGCACGACACTATGCTCTAATGCCACAAACATGGGGCGAAAACCTATTTTACTAATATGTACAGTTACAGATACGTGTCGCCATTGCAATATCCAATCCATTCTTCGTAAAGTCTACTCCGGAAAAAATGTAGGTACTATTTTATATAACCCCAGTTGAGTTGTGGACTTGCTCTTTCCCGTGACTTCTTTTTGCTTCCGTCTTCCTTGATACTCTGTGTATAGCAATTTAAAGAAACATCAAACACTTTTTAATTCAAATAAAGAATATGATACCGATGATGTGTCAAAGGTTAAACACCTTATGTCGAGCTGCTAGTTTCTGATGTAGTGCCAATTCGACCTTTATCCCCTTGTTTATTTATTCTTATCACAAGTAAAGAGTTATTCGATTAAGTCCTAACAAGATGACACATGCGAGGACTCCCACGAATTCAGCAGCGAGTTATTGATATATAGCAAATAGCATTACCTGTTCAATGATCTCAAATTCCATTGTCGAAGCTATTCAAGTTTTCAATTTTCCCATCCGAGTTCTACTCTTAAGACTTTCGATTTCTACGACAAGCCTTCATTCCTTTCAGTCGGCAAATATGTTATTCAAAGGAAACCCGTTCTAAAACAAACCACTTGTTTTATCATTGGACCGATTGACGCTAATATGAAATTCATTTCAAAGGGATGCGATACAACATGACATCCTTCACAATAAATCGCATATTTGAGTTCTCTTTTCAAAATTCCTCTTCCATATGCTCAAACTTACAATGTTAACATTCCATGCAGATGAGTCTGATTTATAATGTGCAAATACCAGGAGAGTTGTAAATCAAGCTTTCCTATTGCATAACGCTCATTGAAATGACAAAGACTAAACCGATCGCGAAGAGTGATACTTACTGTCGACTAGAAGTTGGCGTGTGTATGACTCTTATGTAAAGGAAGAATGACAAATAATATCAAACACCTTTGGATCCAGATTTTGGATATATTTTTTGTCATCTCCACTTTAAGAAACGTCACAAAACCAAATAACTCTATTAGGATTTATAGC